>JAOANR010000003.1:31371024-32705236 GCA_030278955.1 Hygrophila difformis | reverse complement strand
GGATGTCATCGCCACACCTCCTTAGTAAGACACGGTTTCTCCGGCTTACTAAAAAGATGCAAGGCTAGGTATTTTAATATTTAAAACATTTGCAAACAGCCCATACAATATAAATTCGAAAATAATAATATCATAATGCAGCGGAAATAATATTTAAGTATAATATTGCAGCGGAAATGTAAATAAGACTGACATGGTCAAAACACGGGTTAAACAGGCCCGTTTATTCTATAGTCTAATACAAGAATTTAATAATAAAGTTTCGCAAAATATAGTCCCCCCACATACATGAACGTGCTCATGTTTGTTCCACATACTCTGTAAGTAAAAAGGAAAAATAAACGGTTTGGTCACCACAACTTGCTGAGTAAGTTAACACATGCATGATATAGGGTTTAAAAGTCATTAATTTAATATTTTCATAAAACATGATAATAAACCATAAATAATGTAACTTAATTATCTCACCAATTTGCATAATATTTCATGGCACTAGTCAACAATACATTTAGTACAATTTAAAATGAAAGCCATAATTAACAAAGCATTTAACAATTTAACCGACAACTATAAATAATCCAATTTAATTTAAATTCCCCATTACATCCCCGATTTAGTAATTTCAAGTGTTTCACGATTTCATCGCGATCTCAACAAGTCTAGCCGGAAACCGGCGGCCGCAGCCGTATCTGCCATACCCAGTACCACTCCGAAGCCTCGGGAAACCCATGTGGATATTCACGAGAGTGTAGGACATGTATCTCAAGCCGTTTTGGCAATATCATATCTCAATTTTCGCGCGGGGTCACCATCGTCCATAAAGGCACGAAGTGAAGCAGTTAGGGGGCACCCTGCAGAGCACTCACCCCTATTTTTAATTTATCAAGTTTGTAAGGGGATTTATTTCAAAGATTCTGACTTCACTAAATTTATTAAGAAGAGATTTCGACTCGTTTCAACCCTAAAGGCTAATTCCATCGTTTCAACAAGATTTCAAGATTTGACTCCGGTAAACCGCTGTTTACTCTAAAATTAATTTAAAATCAGATTTAAATCCAAAAATTCTGAAAATTTACCACTGACTCGAAAACATCGAGATGAACAACTTTCGTGTTTTAACTTTTCCAATCCAAGATACCAAAACAGGTAAAAAAACGTCAATTTTCGTCACATTATTAATCTGTCCGAATTTCGTGTACAGCAGTTCAAGATTCTCAAGATCTACCATAGCAAATCAACTCCAAACTTAACGAAATTTTACAGAGACCTTCTTCAGACATTTTTCTACAACTTTCATGTTCGGCTAAAGATCTAAATCGGCCTAGAACCCTAGTCAAAAACGTCATCAAGTTCAGACCTAAGTTCTGTCAAGAAATTCAAGATTCAAATCTTAGCAGTTCGGTTTCGGGTGGATTTCATATAACACATCATCACGAAAAATTCTGAAAATTTTACAGGAGATAGATCTAAGCCTTGGAAACGTTTTTTGTGTTTTAAGTTTTCTCGTTTGAAGACTTTTAAGGGTTCGGAAAAATTGTTCAAAATCGCTGCGCCGGTAGAAATTACATGTTGACAGATTTTCGAAAGTTTTGATTAAGCTTTTAGATTTAAGTGTTTTAATTACTCCCAAAACCATGTAAGTGTCAACTTACAGATTTCTAGTCGTCCGGGAACGTCGATGTAACACCCCGGTTTTTGGTCACCCAGGTCGGGATGTTACCGCCACACCTCCCTAGCAAGACACGGTTTCTCCGAGCTTGCTAAAGAGATGCAAGGCTATGGTTTTTCAGAATTTAAAACATTCAAACAGCCCATTTATATATAATTTAAAAATAATACATCAAAGTTGCAGCGGAAAATAATATTTACATATATGACTCGCAGCGGAATTTAAATATAGGGCCAACATGGCCTAATCACGGGTTAAACAGGCCCGTTCATGCAAGATCTAGTCTAATACAAAAATTCAACTAATATATCATCCCAAGCTTCCCGTGTATGCATATGACGATGCATAATTCTCAACTCTGGAAGAAAAGAAAAAGAAAATATTGTTTTGGTCAGCACTGCGTGCTGAGTAAGTTAACACATACATAACTATGGGGTTTCAAAGCCATTATTTAATATTTAAAGAAAACATGTGCACAACACCACATAATTTAACTCATCTATCTAACAATAATTAAATGGCATAATTTAAAGGATAGAGATTTCGTAAGATCATAAATATAATTTGCGAAGCAATATAATTATGGGACATAATTTAAAAGCATAATCCAAAAGGAACAATTTTCGAGTCTCCTAGTTTCATATCTCATGTCTCATGTTTCAAGTTTATATTTCAATTTCCATTCGGCAAGTTTTATATTTCAATTGCCTTTCGGCAAGCAGTATATTTCAATTGCCTTTCGGCAAGCAAGATATTTCAATTGCCTTTCGGCAAGCAGGATATTTCAATTGCCTTTCGGCAAGCAGGATATTTCAATTGCCTTTCGGCAAGCAAGATATTTCAATTGCCGTTCGGCAAGCAAGATATTTCAATTGCCTTTCGGCAAGCAAGATATTTCAATTGCCTTGCGGCAAGCAGGATATTTCAATTGCCTTTCGGCAAGCAGGATATTTCAATTGCCTTTCGGCAAGCAGGATATTTCAATTGCCTTTCGGCAAGCAAGATATTTCAATTGCCGTTCGGCAAGCAAGATATTTCAATTGCCTTTCGGCAAGCAAGATATTTCAATTGCCTTGCGGCAAGCAGGATATTTCAATTGCCTTTCGGCAAGCAACGTATTTCATGCGTATTTTATTTCAAAGGAATTCCCAATCATTTAAACCTTAAAGGCTAATTTCTCAAGTTTAGTAAGTTTCTCAAAATATACTATTTCAGGACGCTATCCGCTCCGATATCATTCAAAATCTTTTTCAACAAGATTTTTCAAGATTTGACTCGGTCAACCATCATTTACTCTTAAATTCGTCTAAATTCAGATTTAATTCCAAAAATTCCGAAATTTCACTACTGACTCAGAAACGTCGAGACGAACAACTTTCGTGTTTTAACTTTTTCAATCCGAGATACCCAAATATGTCAAAAACGTCAATTTTCGCATAAGAACAAATCTGTCCGAATTTTATATGTCACAGTTTAAAGATTTCAAATTCTACCATAGCAAATCAACTCCAAATTTAATGAAATTTTACAGAGACCATCTTACGACGTTTATCTACAACTTTCATGTTCGGCAAAAGATCTAAATCGGCCTAGAACCCTAGTCAAAAACGTCGTCAATTTCTGACCTAAGTTCCGTCAAGAATTTCAAGATCCACATCCTAGCAGTTCGGTTTCGGGTGGATTTCATATATCAAATCATCACGAAAAATTCTGAAATTTTACGGAGGTGTTCTTAACATATAGATCTACAACTCTTATGTTCAACGCCAAGCCTAGATCGGTCTAGATCTAAGGTAGAAATCACCAACAAGTTTGAACTAAAGTTCTGTCACCGTTTCAAGATCTAAACCAAAGGCAGGTCTGTTCATGGTCGTTTTCGGATAACAAAACACGATGAAAAATTATGAAAATTTTACAGTAGATAGATCTATGTCCTAGAAACGTTTTTCGTGTTTTAAGTTTTTCCGTTTGAAGTCGTTTTAAGGTTCGGAAAAATTAGACAAAACTGTTGCGCCGGTAGAAAACATTCAATGACAGATTTACGCAAGATTCGATTCAAGCTTTTAGGTTTCGTGTTTTAGTTACTCCCAAAACCATGTAAGTATTAACTTACCGAGTTCACGAACGTCCGGGATCGTCTATTCGAAGGCGTGGCTTCCCATCCACCGTTTCTCCTCTCCGTTCGTCGGGTTCTACGATCTAGATCCAATACGGGGTGTAGAAAGAAAAAGGAGATGATTAGGATTCGTTTTCGAATCGTTTATTGAACAAGGATTGGATCGAGACTTACCACGACTATGGAGATCCTTGGAAAAATTCGTCCCAAGCTGCTGCCTCCGTTTGGTGCTTTCCGTTGACTCCGAATTTAGGGTTTCGAACGTATAGAAGGTTGTAGGGTTTTGTAAACTTGTTTGGGGCTCCCAAGGGGCTTATTTATAGATATTTAAGACCTAGGGCGTCCAAGATCTGACCCCAAGCGTCTTGAGTCGAGATATGTTCAACCGAAAGTCGAAAAATCCGGAATCGGGCGAGAAAATCGCGGAACGGCCGCAACTGCCAAGTGGCGCGGTAAACCCCTAAAGACCGCGCGGCGACCGCGCCGTCCTGGCCTGGACTTCGGTCTGGGCCGGGTCGTGCGATCCGTCGGGCGTTTCCTCCTCTCTTTCGGACTTCTATCCCTCTATGTTCTCGGATTCGGATTTCCGGGCTATCTTCGGGCTCCGATTTCCTATCTTAATTTTATTCGGACCTAATTTTATGTTTGGACTCGAGTTATTGAGTCTATCGGTGTCGGGTTCCCGTGTAACCATTTATTCGATTAAATTGTCTTCGGCTTCCCGGGTTCTCGGAATTTTGTTTCCTTTTTAATTTAAATTCCATTTCTCATCTTTTATGATTCTTTATTTATTTATTATGTTCTCTTTATTATTTATTTATTTATTTATTTTATGTTGCAAAATTCTTGTGTATTACAGTCTACCCTCCTTAAGAATCAACTTCGTCCTCGAAGTTGTGTTTCGGCTTTTCTCGTGCTAAGGGTCTTGTGTTTGTTTTATTATGTTGCGACTGAACTTAGAATTAAAACTTCTAAGCTGCCTACGTACCCTGTGAAGGGATCAAGCCATGACGTAGTTCAAAATTTTATTTGGGATACATATTGCCGAGCCAAAATAATGCAACTACTTTATTGCGGGGTATCACCAACAGACCTGCCTTTGGTCTAGATCTAAGGTAGAAATCACCAACAAGTTTGAACTAAAGTTCTGTCACCGTTTCAAGATCTAAACCAAAGGCAGGTCTGTTCATGGTCGTTTTCGGATAACAAAACACGATGAAAAATTATGAAAATTTTACAGTAGATAGATCTATGTCTTAGAAACGTTTTTCGTGTTTTAAGTTTTTCCGTTTGAAGTCGTTTTAAGGTTCGGAAAAATTAGACAAAACTGTTGCGCCGGTAGAAAACATTCAATGACAGATTTACGCAAGATTCGATTCAAGCTTTTAGGTTTCGTGTTTTAGTTACTCCCAAAACCATGTAAGTATTAACTTACCGAGTTCACGAACGTCCGGGATCGTCTATTCGAAGGCGTGGCTTCCCGTCCACCGTTTCTCCTCTCCGTTCGTCGGGTTCTACGATCTAGATCCAATACGGGGTGTAGAAAGAAAAAGGAGATGATTAGGATTCGTTTTCGAATCGTTTATTGAACAAGGATTGGATCGAGACTTACCACGACTATGGAGATCCTTGGAAAAATTCGTCCCAAGCTGCTGCCTCCGTTTGGTGCTTTCCGTTGACTCCGAATTTAGGGTTTCGAACGTATAGAAGGTTGTAGGGTTTTGTAAACTTGTTTGGGGCTCCCAAGGGGCTTATTTATAGATATTTAAGACCTAGGGCGTCCAAGATCTGACCCCAAGCGTCTTGAGTCGAGATATGTTCAACCGAAAGTCGAAAAATCCGGAATCGGGCGAGAAAATCGTGGAACGGCCGCAACTGCCAAGTGGCGCGGTAAACCCCTAAAGACCGCGCGGCGACCGCGCCGTCCTGGCCTGGACTTCGGTCTGGGCCGGGTCGTGCGATCCGTCGGGCATTTCCTCCTCTCTTTCGGACTTCTATCCCTCTATGTTCTCGGATTCGGATTTCCGGGCTATCTTCGGGCTCCGATTTCCTATCTTAATTTTATTCGGACCTAATTTTATGTTTGGACTCGAGTTATTGAGTCTATCGGTGTCGGGTTCCCGTGTAACCATTTATTCGATTAAATTGTCTTCGGCTTCCCGGGTTCTCGGAATTTTGTTTCCTTTTTAATTTAAATTCCATTTCTCATCTTTTATGATTCTTTATTTATTTATTATGTTCTCTTTATTATTTATTTATTTATTTATTTTATGTTGCAAAATTCTTGGGTATTACAGTCTACCCTCCTTAAGAATCAACTTCGTCCTCGAAGTTGTGTTTCGGCTTTT
Source organism: Hygrophila difformis (assembly GCA_030278955.1). Lineage (NCBI taxonomy): Eukaryota > Viridiplantae > Streptophyta > Magnoliopsida > Lamiales > Acanthaceae > Hygrophila > Hygrophila difformis. Next base: position 32,699,103 of record JAOANR010000003.1, on the reverse strand, counting down.
CTCGTGCTAAGGGTCTTGTGTTTGTTTTATTATGTTGCGACTGAACTTAGAATTAAAACTTCTAAGCTGCCTACGTACCCTGTGAAGGGATCAAGCCATAACGTAGTTCAAAATTTTATTTGGGATACATATTGCCGAGCCAAAATAATGCAACTACTTTATTGCGGGGTATCACATCCTCCCCCCCTTAGGACTCCAGTTATGTCCCCATAACTGCCTATTCAGTACTCTCGAGAGGTTTCGGGTTTTGGTCTTTATTCTGATGGTACTGGTGCCGTTGGTTGTTGCCACCTTGACCGTCTGGGTTTCGTGGTTGCTTAGGTCGAGTAGTCACATCCTCTCTCTTGTCGATGTTCTCTTTCCGTGTCCGGCAATCACGCAGCTGATGACCATGTCGACCACATCGAAGGCATGCTCCAGGCTGAGGGCATCCTCTCGCATAATGCGGTTTACCACACTTTGGACATGGTGACGCATAGTCACAATGGTTGAAGACTATCCCCTTTTTCTCCCCATTGTCATTTTGATGTTGTCCTTTCGAGTTTCCATCGAAATGGTCCTTATCCTCCTTGTGGTCCTTGGTTAGCCTCATCTATCGGTTTCCATTTCAGTCCTTGGACTCGTGCAACCGCTACCGCACGATCATAAACCGTCTGCAGGTTCGTGAATTGTCCTACTGCAAGTATCTCCCGGATACTAAGGTTCAGACCCATCTCGAATTTCTGAGCCTTGTCAGAGTCGGTTGGTACTATCCTCGTAGCAAATCGTACCAATTCCTTAAACCGGGTGTAATACTCCTGCACCGTCCGTCCCTCTTGCTTCAGTGATAAAAACTCTTCGTACATTGCCGCCTTGGTGCTCATGGGGTAGAATCGGTCCCTTAGATCCTCCTTAAGTTTAGTCCACGAATAAGCTTCTTCAGCTTCTTCTAAATTCCTCTGGAGGTCTTGCCACCACTCATCGGCTTCACCTCCTAAGTAGTAGGTTGCTACTCGTGTCCTTGCCTCATCAGGACATTTGATAGCATCCAAGAGCTTATCAAATGTACGGATCCACCCCTCTAGTTTGGCGGGATCCTCCTGCCCATCATAACGTGGTGGTTGATAGGGATTCACCAACGCTAGATAATTGGTTTGAGCTACGGGCGGGGTTACTGCTGCAGGTGTCCTATGCACCTCCGCATTTCCTAATGCTACTAGGAATCCCTCTATCATTTTTAAACGTGCTTCCATATTATTGGGCGCTTGAGGCACTTGCTCTCCTAGGTTCTGAGGACTTTCACTGTTGTTGGGCGTGTTGGAAAGGTTAGCATCAGTGCCGTTTGGACTCACCTTCCTTGGTTTCCTCCTAGGCGCCATTTTCTGTTACACGTGTATAGATTAGCTTATCTTGGTTTAGGTAGATCGCTCGAATGAGACGTTTCGTAAATTTCTAATCTCAAATTTTCGGGTCTGTTGTTTGGAAATCCAAACAAGATTTTTGGAATAAAGAGTGTTTTAATAAAGACTTGATTTTTATTGTTCCACATAAGGAAATTTTCTAATTCGTACTAGGATAGGAATGGCTAGAGCCGAGGTTTGTTATGCTTAGGCGTGCGCTTAGATGAACGCGATCTAGAACTAAGGCAGGATCAGTATCTAGTTATTGTTTCTAATTCGATGTCATGCCTCAAGATTATATTGGTGTAACAAGAGATCTAGGTTAAACTTCGCCAAGATTCTAAGTTCAACTTTACCAAGATTCTAAGTTCAAATTCGCAAAGATTCTAAGTTAAAATTCGCCAAGATTCTAAGTTCTCTAAACAAAGGAAATGCAATATGCACATGCAATGATGATTTCCCCCCAAAAATAATTTATGCACTATATATATTTTTTTCCCATGGGTTTTAAAATAAAAATTTCTCCATGGAAATAATACTTTAAAATTTAAAACAATAGTCAAAATATTAATAGTACTTTAAAAATAATAATGGTTTAAAAGTAATAGTTTAAAAAATAAAATAATAACAATAGTTCAAAAATATTCCGGACTCTGATACCACCTTGTAACACCCCGGTTTTTGGTCACCCAGGTCGGGATGTTACCGCCACACCTCCCTAGCAAGACACGGTTTCTCCGAGCTTGCTAAAGAGATGCAAGGCTATGGTTTTTCAGAATTTAAAACATTCAAACAGCCCATTTATATATAATTTAAAAATAATACATCAAAGTTGCAGCGGAAAATAATATTTACATATATGACTCGCAGCGGAATTTAAATATAGGGCCAACATGGCCTAATCACGGGTTAAACAGGCCCGTTCATGCAAGATCTAGTCTAATACAAAAATTCAACTAATATATCATCCCAAGCTTCCCGTGTATGCATATGACGATGCATAATTCTCAACTCTGGAAGAAAAGAAAAAGAAAATATGGTTTTGGTCAGCACTGCGTGCTGAGTAAGTTAACACATACATAACTATGGGGTTTCAAAGCCATTATTTAATATTTAAAGAAAACATGTGCACAACACCACATAATTTAACTCATCTATCTAACAATAATTAAATGGCATAATTTAAAGGATAGAGATTTCGTAAGATCATAAATATAATTTGCGAAGCAATATAATTATGTGACATAATTTAAAAGCATAATCCAAAAGGAACAATTTTCGAGTCTCCTAGTTTCATATCTCATGTCTCATGTTTCAAGTTTATATTTCAATTTCCATTCGGCAAGTTTTATATTTCAATTGCCTTTCGGCAAGCAGTATATTTCAATTGCCTTTCGGCAAGCAAGATATTTCAATTGCCTTTCGGCAAGCAGGATATTTCAATTGCCTTTCGGCAAGCAGGATATTTCAATTGCCTTTCGGCAAGCAAGATATTTCAATTGCCGTTCGGCAAGCAAGATATTTCAATTGCCTTTCGGCAAGCAAGATATTTCAATTGCCTTGCGGCAAGCAGGATATTTCAATTGCCTTTCGGCAAGCAGGATATTTCAATTGCCTTTCGGCAAGCAGGATATTTCAATTGCCTTTCGGCAAGCAGGATATTTCAATTGCCTTTCGGCAAGCAGGATATTTCAATTGCCTTTCGGCAAGCAAGATATTTCAATTGCCGTTCGGCAAGCAAGATATTTCAATTGCCTTTCGGCAAGCAACGTATTTCATGCGTATTTTATTTCAAAGGAATTCCCAATCATTTAAACCTTAAAAGCTAATTTCTCAAGTTTAGTAAGTTTCTCAAAATATACTATTTCAGGACGCTATCCGCTCCGATATCATTCAAAATCTTTTTCAACAAGATTTTTCAAGATTTGACTCGGTCAACCATCATTTACTCTTAAATTCGTCTAAATTCAGATTTAATTCCAACAATTCCGAAATTTCACTACTGACTCAGAAACGTCGAGACGAACAACTTTCGTGTTTTAACTTTTTCAATCCGAGATACCCAAATATGTCAAAAACGTCAATTTTCGCATAAGAACAAATCTTTCCGAATTTTATATGTCACAGTTTAAAGATTTCAAATTCTACCATAGCAAATCAACTCCAAATTTAATGAAATTTTACAGAGACCATCTTACGACGTTTATCTACAACTTTCATGTTCGGCAAAAGATCTAAATCGGCCTAGAACCCTAGTCAAAAACGTCGTCAATTTCTGACCTAAGTTCCGTCAAGAATTTCAAGATCCACATCCTAGCAGTTCGGTTTCGGGTGGATTTCATATATCAAATCATCACGAAAAATTCTGAAATTTTACGGAGGTGTTCTTAACATATAGATCTACAACTCTTATGTTCAACGCCAAGCCTAGATCGGTCTAGATCTAAGGTAGAAATCACCAACAAGTTTGAACTAAAGTTCTGTCACCGTTTCAAGATCTAAACCAAAAGCAGGTCTGTTCATGGTCGTTTTTGGATAACAAAACACGATGAAAAATTATGAAAATTTTACAGTAGATAGATCTATGTCTTAGAAACGTTTTTCGTGTTTTAAGTTTTTCCGTTTGAAGTCGTTTTAAGGTTCGAAAAATTAGACAAAACTGTTGCGCCGGTAGAAAACATTCAATGACAGATTTACGCAAGATTCGATTCAAGCTTTTAGGTTTCGTGTTTTAGTTACTCCCAAAACCATGTAAGTATTAACTTACCGAGTTCACGAACGTCCGGGATCGTCTATTCGAAGGCGTGGCTTCCCGTCCACCGTTTCTCCTCTACGTTCGTCGGGTTCTACGATCTAGATCCAATACGAGGTGTAGAAAGAAAAAGGAGATGATTAGGATTCGTTTTCGAATCGTTTATTGAACAAGGATTGGATCGAGACTTACCACGACTATGGAGATCCTTGGAAAAATTCGTCCCAAGCTGCTGCCTCCGTTTGGTGCTTTCCGTTGACTCCGAATTTAGGGTTTCGAACGTATAGAAGGTTGTAGGGTTTTGTAAACTTGTTTGGGGCTCCCAAGGGGCTTATTTATAGATATTTAAGACCTAGGGCATCCAAGATCTGACCCCAAGCGTCTTGAGTCGAGATATGTTCAACCGAAAGTCGAAAAATCCGGAATCGGGCGAGAAAATCGCGGAACGGCCGCAACTGCCAAGTGGCGCGCTCTTGGCGCGGTAAACCCCTAAAGACCGCGCGGCGACCGCGCCGTCCTGGCCTGGACTTCGGTCTGGGCCGGGTCGTGCGATCCGTCGGGCGTTTCCTCCTCTCTTTCGGACTTCTATCCCTCTATGTTCTCGGATTCGGATTTCCGGGCTATCTTCGGGCTCCGATTTCCTATCTTAATTTTATTCGGACCTAATTTTATGTTTGGACTCGAGTTATTGAGTCTATCGGTGTCGGGTTCCCGTGTAACCATTTATTCGATTAAATTGTCTTCGGCTTCCCGGGTTCTCGGAATTTTGTTTCCTTTTTAATTTAAATTCCATTTCTCATCTTTTATGATTCTTTATTTATTTATTATGTTCTCTTTATTATTTATTTATTTATTTATTTTATGTTGCAAAATTCTTGGGTATTACAGTCGATTTCAGAGGCGTGGCTTCCAGTCCACCGTTTATCCTCTCCGTTCGTCGGGTTCTTCGTTCTAGATCCCATTCGGGGTGTAGGAAAGAAAAAGACTAAGTTAGGGTTTCGTTTTTGAATTAAAAACGAGATGGATGAATGGTTCAGACTTACCACTGCGTTGGAAGACTTCCGATCTCGTCCAAACAGTCTCTGGCTTGGTTTTGGTGCCTCCGATGACTTCCGGATCTAGGGTTTTGTGTATAGAGAGTATCGTAGGGTTTTGAAAAGTGTTCGGGGCTTCCAAGAGGTGTTATTTATAGATAGGCATGACCTAGGGACGTCCAAGGTCGGCCTTGGTGAGTCTTGAGCCGAAAGGTGTCCAACCGAAGTCGGAAAATCCGGATTCGGGCGAGTGAATCTCGCAACCGGCGAATCTGTAAAGCGTGGCGCGGTCGTGGCGCGCCGTTTCCCCCTTCACCGCGCGGCCACCGCGCGGCCCTCGCCCGGACTTCGGTCCGGGCGGGTCGTGCGATCCGTCGTGCCTTTCCTCCTCTCTTCCGGACTTCTATCCCTCTATGCTCTCGGATTTCCGGGCCATCTTCGGGTTCCAATTCCGTATCGTCATTTCCCTCGGTCTAAATTTATGTTTGGACTCGAGTTTTCGAGCCCATTGGTGTCGGGTACACGTGTAACAATTTATTTATCTTTATTTAATTCTTTTTATTTAACTAAATTCTTTTAATTCTTTTTTAAGTTAAATTTCATTTCTCATTTCCTTATCTTTATTTATTTTATTTGTTGTATTTATTTATTTATTGTATTTATTTTATTTATTGTATTTATTTTATGTTGGAAAATTCTCGGGTATTACAGTCTACCCTCCTTAAGAATCAACTTCGTCCTCGAAGTTGTGTTTCGGCTTTTCTCGTGCTAAGGTCTTTTGTTTGTTTTATTATTTTGTGACTGAACTTAGAATTAAAACCTCTAAGCTGCCTATGTACCCTGTGAAAGGGATCAAGCCATAACGTAGTTCAAAACAATTTGAATTTGTTTGCTTGTTTACAAAAATGCACGAAAAATACATGGTATGACATCCTCTCCCCCTTAAGATTGCAGTTATGTCCCCATAACTGTGTCGGTGTCGGTTTGGAACAGTGTCGGATAGCGTTCTCTCATGTCGGATTCTACCTCCCAAGTTGTCGTCTCACTTTCGTGGTTCGACCAAAGAATCTTGATCATTTTGACGGTTTTGTTCCTCGTTACTCGCTCCTTAGTGTCTATAATTCGCACTGGGACTTCTTCATAAGTCAGATCTTCATCGAGTTCGATTACTTCCGGTTGAAGTACATGTGTCGGGTCCGGCACATACTTCTTTAGTTGTGAGACATGGAAGACATTATGAACTCGATCTGGTTGTGGCGGTAAAGCCAATCGGTAGGCTAAATTCCCGACTCGTTCTAGAATTTTATAAAGTCCTATGTATGGAGGACTCAACTTACCTCGTTTGCCAAAGCGCATCACCCCCCTTCATGGGTGATATCTTTAGAATGACCCTATCTCCCACTTGAAATTCTAGGTCTCGTCGTCTCACGTCAGCGTAACTCTTCTGACGGTCCTGAGCGGCTTTCATTTTCCCTTGAATCACTTTGATTTGTTGAGCCATGTCTTCAATAAGTTGTGGTCCCACTACCACCGACTTATCGTTTTCTTCCCAGCTCAACGGGCTTCGGCACCTTCGTCCATACAACGCCTCGAATGGTGCCATGCCAATGCTAGCATGGTAGCTATTATTATAAGAAAATTCGATTAAGGGTAAATGGAATTCCCAATTTCCCTTAAATTCCAACACGCATGCTCTCAGCATGTCTTCTAGTGTTTGGATTGTTCTCTCGGTTTGACCATCCGTCATCGGGTGGAATGCGGTGCTCATTTTGATTTGAGTACCGAGAGTTTTTTGTAACTCCGTCCAAAAATGAGAGACAAACCTACTGTCTCTGTCGGAAATGATGTCATGTGGTACTCCATGTCGTCGTACCACATTATCAACGTAGGCTCGGGCAAATTGGTCCATAGTCCACGTGTCCTTCATCGGGATAAATATGGCTGTCTTCGTTAGCCTATCCACAATCACCCAAATCTTATTCATGCCTTTAGGTGATCGGGGTAATCCCGAGACAAAATCCATTGAGATGCTATCCCACTTCCAACTTGGAATCTTTAGTGGTTGCATCAGTCCTAAGGGTTTATGTCTCACTGCCTTAACCCTTTGGCAGGTGAGGCATTTCGCCACGAAGTCTGCCACTTCCTTTTTCATTCCCGGCCACCAATAGATCTTCTGTAGATCTTTGTAAAGCTTGTCGCCTCCGGGATGCACTGAGTATGACGTGTTGTGCCCTTCCTCCATCAACCTTCGCTTCAACTCGGCACATTTATGGGGCACACACCATCTCCCTTTGAAGCGAATGCTTCCATCCTCGTGGACAGCAAATCCTATTGCCTTTCCCTCGGCAATATACCCCTTTATCTTTTCTAATTTCGCGTCGCCCGGTTGGGCGAGCCTAATCTCGTCCAATATTGGAGTTTCTACGACCATTGCGTTGATCGTTTCACTCACTGTGTCAAGATGCACAAGTTCCACATCTAATCTCGCTAAATCCATGTACAATGCCGGCGGAATTACCAACGAGTTTGTCACGCGTTGGGTTTTCCGACTTAAGGCATCAGCTACCACATTCGCCTTCCCCTCGTGGTACGATATCTCCAAATCGTAGTCCTTAATAAGTTCCAACCACCTTCGCTGTCTCAAATTCAACTCCTTCTGAGTGAATATATACTTCAAGCTCTTGTGGTCAGTGAACATTCGACACTTCCCGCCATAAAGATAATGTCTCCATATCTTTAGAGCGAAAACGACCGCTGCCAACTCCAGGTCGTGTGTCGGATAATTCTCCTCGTGAGGTTTTAGCTGGCGTGATGCATATGCTATGACTCTCGAGTCTTGCATCAAGACACAACCTAAACCTTCCTTCGAAGCATCGCTATAGACTTCGAAGTTACCATTCTCTGATGGTAGTGTCAATACGGGTGTGGTTGTGAGTCGTTTCTTCAGCTCTTGAAATGCTGTCTCACAAGCCTCTATCCACACGTATTTTACTCCCTTCTTCAGTAGCTGGGTCAAAGGTCGTGCGATTTTCGAAAAATCCTTCATGAACCGTCTATAATACCCGGCTAATCCAAGGAAACTCCTTATCTCAGTTTGGCTCTTGGGAGTTGCCCATTTAGTTACGGCAGAGACTTTTGCCGGATCCACTGAAACTCCATCAGCGGATACTATATGTCCTAGAAATGCTACCTCCTTCAACCAAAAATCGCATTTGGACAACTTGCCGTATAGCTGATTCTTTCGCAAGGTCCCTAACACTTGGTGCAAGTGCTGGGCGTGCTCCTCCTCGTTTTTCGAGTAGATCAGGATGTCATCAATGAACACCACTACACACTGATCTAACAGCTCTCGAAATACATTGTTCATGAGGTTCATGAACATGGCTGGAGCATTTGTTAACCCAAAGGATAACACTGTGAACTTGTAGTGGCCATATCGAGTTCGAATCGCCGTCTTCGGAATGTCTTTCTCGGCAATTCTCAACTGACGATACCCAGATCGTAAGTCGATCTTCGAGAATATTGAAGCTCCCTTCAGTTGATCAAATAGATCCTCTATTCTCGGCAAAGGGTATTTATTCTTGATAGTCACTTGGTTCAATCCTCGATAGTCTATGCAAAGACGTAATCCTCCGTCTTTCTTCTTAACAAATAAAACCGGTGCTCCCCAGGGGGAAGTACTCGGGCTTATGTACCCTTTTCCTAACAGCTCCTCGAGTTGGTCCTTTAACTCCTTCATTTCCAGTGGTGTCATCCGGTACGGAGCTTTTGAGACAGGCTCTGTGCCCGGGATGAGATCTATAGTGAACTCAAGATCTCTCTCAGGTGGCATTCCCCGGATGTCTTCAGGAAACACATCCGGGTATTCTCTTACCACTGGTATGCTGTCAACCTTGTTCTCTTCCGCCTCAAGGTTATGCACGTAGCACGCATATAGCTCATACCCCTTACGCATCAAGTTACTTAGTTTGAGTGCACTAACGATTTTGTTACTCTTCTTAGGGGGCTGAGAGTAAAAGATAACTCTCTTTCCCCTACTTTTTGACAAGGTGATCTTTTGCTTTTGGCATTCGATCACCGCCTTATACTGGGATAACCAGTCCATCCCCAGTATGATGTCAAAGTCTCTTAAGTTAAATTCTACTAAGTTCGCGAAGAATTCAACGTTCTTTATCACTATAGGAATTCCGTTATCGTTTAGAGCAAGATACTACTTCTCCAGAAGGCAATTGAATTCCTAAGCTAATTCTCTCGCACTTAGGTAGATCTAACTCAGGCACTATTCTTGATGCTATGATTGAGCAACTAGCTCCAGAATCAAATAGAACTCTAAGGGGTGTATTCAAAACATGAAATGTACCTGCCATCACTTCTCCTTGTGCAGGCACGTCCGCTTTGTTAACTACGTTGAGTCTCCGCATAGGGCGTCCTTGATTGCCCTGCTGATTCGCATTCGGCTGCTGATTTTGCTGTTGGTTTTTGATTCTGCGGTGGCGGAGGTCGTTGGTTCTGGTTCTGATTCGGCGGCCTAAATTGGTTTTGAGGGGGTCTATACCCCTGGTTATTTCTGTTCCGCCCGTTTTGGTTCTGAGGCTGTTCCGGCCCCATGACCAAATCTTCCCTCCTTGTTATATTCTCGATCCTCGTCCGGCAATCCCGACGAATGTGACCCATTCGACCACATCGGAAGCAGGCGCCCGGTTGAGGGCATCCCCTCGCCAGATGGGGTCGTCCACATCTTAGGCAGGGTGGTACCGGTTCTTGTTGGTTAAGTCTCCTCCCATTGTTGGTTTGTTGTGGCCTATTCGACCCTCCTCGTCGCTCATTTCTGCCCGTATTGTTCTCACTCCTTGTGTCCCGGTTCCTCTTGTCTTGGGGTCCCCTGCTGGACTCCCCACTCACCCTTCTCTTCAGTTGTTGCACACGCGCTACTGCCACAGCGCGGTCATACACAGCTTGCAAGTCGGGGTAGTGTACTCCCGCGATCACCTCGCGAACAGACAGGTTCAGTCCCATCTCGAACTTCTGTGCTTTCTCTGCATCCGTGGGTACTAGCCTTGGTTCAAACCTTACTAGCTCCTTGAAACGAGTGTAGTACTCCTGCACAGTATGGCCTCCTTGCTTTAGCGACAGCAATTCCTCATACATTGCTGATTTAGTACTCAAGGGATAGAATCGATCCCTGAGCAGTTCCATCATTTCCGCCCATGAATAGGGCTCGTCCTCTTCAGTCAGCTTGGCTTTAATCGCCTGCCACCAGTCGTCCGCTTCGCCTCCCAAGTAGTACGAAGCGACGTGCACTCTCTCTCCTTCCGGACATTTGACTGCTCCCAGCAGCTTGTCGAAGGTTCGGATCCACTCCTCCAGTTTAGCTCGATCCTCCTCACCAGCATAGTGGGGCGGCTGGTAAGGATTCACCATTGCCAAGTAGTTGGGGCGAGCCTGAGGCGGAGGTACCGCCGCAGCTTGCCCTTGATTGACTTGCGCGTTTCCTAGCGCAACCAAAACCTCTTCTATCGTCCGAAGACGATCGCCCACATTGTTCGGTGCGGGGGCGTCCTGCGCACCTTGGGGTTGTTCCTCTACAGGTTGAGCCGGTTCCGTGACATTTGGAGGTGTTTCTGTAGTGGTTTGGGGAGCGGGTTGAGTTCTTCCTCTTCCTCTGGGTGTCATTCTGTTACAAATAGGGTGGATTAGGAATTGTGAAACTAACATATAGTCTTAACGATTTTAAATGTATATGTGTTTTGTAATTTCGCACATGGTGCTTGATCGAACTAAGAAGCACCGTACGCTTCAGTGTTTTATTTTATTTTATTTCGATTTTTTTTGTCGGACAGGTCTGTCCAGATTTTTTTTCACATTTATTATAAATAATCGGGCATTTTATTTCCTTAAAAGAAATTTTAGTACAAGCGAGAAGGTATACAAAAGTAGAAATATTTTCCTAGCAAAATAGTATCTACTATAAATAGAATCCCTAGCGTCTCAAGACGTCCTCCAGTGGGGTAGCGGGATCCTCCTCCGGGTCTTCCTCCTCCGAACTCGGCGGCAGTAGATCGTCAAAGATTGTTCGACTTGACGTAGTGAGGTTTTGCGTAGGTTTCGCGTAGTGAGGGTTTGGACTTGACGTTCGAGTTGGTTTATGCGGTGGTGATCCGCCTCTCTCAAGTTGCCCATATGGTGCAGATTTGCCTCCAATTGAGACATAGGATGTTTCATTTGTTCTATGGTTTGTTGAGAGTCAAAGTGATCGTTCATCATTTTGATCATCAAGTTCATCATATCTTGACTAGCCATCTAGCGCAAGCAAAAGATCTAAGTTAATATTCGCCAAGATTCTAGATTACACTTCGCCAAGATTCTAGGTTAAAAATTCGCCAAGATTCTAAGTTCTTTACATAAAAGAGATGCAATATGCAAATGCAAATGACGATCCCCCCCCCCCAAAAATAGTTCATGCACTATATATATATATATATATATATATATATTTTTCCATGGGTTTTAAAATAAAAATTTTTTCATGGAAATAATACTTTAAAATTTAAAATAATAGTCAAAATATTAATAGTAGTTTAAAATAATAATGGTTTAAAAATAATAGTTTAAAAATAGCCGGGCTCTGATACCAACTTGTAACACCCGATTTTTGGTCACCCAGGTCGGGATGTCACCGCCACACCTCCCTAGTAAGACACGGTTTCTCAGGTATACTAAAGAGATGCAAGGCTAGGTATTTCAATATTTAAAACATTTGCAAACAGCCCATACAATATAAATTCGAAAATAAAAATATCATAATGCAGCGGAAATAATATTTAAGTATAATATTGCAGCGGAAATGTAAATAAGACTGACATGGTCAAAACACGGGTTAAACAGGCCCGTTTATTCTATAGTCTAATACAAGAATTTAATAATAAAGTTTCGCAAAATATAGTCCCCCCACATACATGAACGTGCTCATGTTTGTTCCACATACTCTGTAAGTAAAAAGGAAAAATAAACGGTTTGGTCACCACAACTTGCTGAGTAAGTTAACACATGCATGATATAGGGTTTAAAAGTCATTAATTTAATATTTTCATAAAACATGATAATAAACCATAAATAATGTAACTTAATTATCTCACCAATTTGCATAATATTTCATGGCACTAGTCAACAATACATTTAGTACAATTTAAAACGAAAGCCATAATTAACAAAGCATTTAACAATTTAACCGACAACTATAAATAATCCAATTTAATTTAAATTCCCCATTACATTCCCGATTTAGTAATTTCAAGTGTTTCACGATTTCATCGCGATCTCAACAAGTTTAGCCGGAAACCGGCGGCCGCAGCCGTATCTGCCATACCCAGTACCACTCCGAAGCCTCGGGAAACCCATGTGGATATTCACGAGAGTGTAGGACATGTATCTCATGCCGTTTTGGCAATATCATATCTCAATTTTCGCGCGGGGTCACCATCGTCCATAAAGGCACGAAGTGAAGCAGTTAGGGGCACCCTGCAGAGCACTCACCCCTAATTTCAATTTATCAAGTTTGTAAGGGGATTTATTTCAAAGATTCTGACTTCACTAAATTTATTAAGAAGAGATTTCGACTCGTTTCAACCCTAAAGGCTAATTCCATCGTTTCAACAAGATTTCAAGATTTGACTCCGGTAAACCGCTGTTTACTCTAAAATTAATTTAAAATCAGATTTAAATCCAAAAATTCTGAACATTTACCACTGACTCGGAAACATCAAGATGAACAACTTTCGTGTTTTAACTTTTTCAATCCAAGATACCGAAACAGGTCAAAAACGTTAATTTTTGTCACATCGTTAATCTGTCCGAATTTCGTGTACAGCAGTTCAAGATTCTCAAGATCTACCATAGCAAATCAACTCCAAACTTAACGAACTTTTACAGAGACCTTTGTAAGACATTGTTCTACAACTTTCATGTTCGGCTAAAGATCTAAATCGGCCTAGAACCCTAGTCAAAAACGTCATCAAGTTCAGACCTAAGTTCTGTCAAGAAATTCAAGATTCAAATCTTAGCAGTTCGGTTTCGGGTGGATTTCATATACCACATCATCATGAAAAATTCTGAAACTTTTACAGGAGATAGATCTAAACCTTGGGAACGTTTTTTGTGTTTTAAGTTTTCTCGTTTGAAGACTTTAAAGGGTTCGGAAAAATTGTTCAAAATCGCTGCGCCGGTAGAAATTACATGTTGACAGATTTTCGAAAGTTTTGATTAAGCTTTTAGATTTAAGTGTTTTAATTACTCCCAAAACCATGTAAGTGTCAACTTACAGATTTCTAGTCGTCCGGGAACGTCGATTTCAGAGGCGTGACTTCCAGTCTACCGTTTATCCTCTCCGTTCGTCGGGTTCTTCGTTCTAGATCCCATTTGGGGTGTAGGAAAGAAAAAGACTAAGTTAGGGTTTCGTTTTTGAATTAAAAACGAGATGGATGAATGGATCAGACTTACCACGGCGTTGGAAGACTTCCGATCTCGTCTAAACAGTCTCTGGCTTGGTTTTGGTGCCTCCGATGACTTCCAGATCTAGGGTTTTGTGTATAGAGAGTATCGTAGAGTTTTGAAAAGTGTTTGGGGCTTCCAAGAGGTGTTATTTATAGATAGGTGATAATGGCCTGAAATGACCACTATTTTCAATCCATTTCCGTGTCTGAAACGGGCATTTGATTGCATTCCGGTCTTATATTAAATAAGAAAGCAGTTGAATTGGACTGATTTATGCATAATTGTAAAAATATTGAGCTGGTATGAAAAATGCATAAATATGTGATTTTATTACATATTTATGTTAGAAAAATCCAAAAACATGAGAAAAAGAAAAGAAAAGAAAAATGAAACAAAAAGATGGGCAAAAGAATAAACAAGCCCACAAAATACAATAAGAGGGGAAAAGATAGAAAAGCCCACAAAAAGAACAACTTCGGCCCATCTGGCCCATTCAGCTCAGTCTGGGAACATCTGGTCGAGGAACCTCGGTCGAGGACCATGGTTCCGCAACACAGGAGAGATTCGCGACCCAGCATGCAACATGAAGAAGAGACCAGTCTAGGAACATCCAGTCGAGGAACCCCGGTCGAGGACCATGGTTCCGCGACACGATCAAGGCTCCGCGCCACCAACACCTTGGAGGCCAAGCCATGCCCCAGTCGAGAAACCCCGGTCGCGGTCCATGCATTAGCGACACGGACATGGATAGCGACACAGACGCACCTATAGAGACACAAGACCCAGTCGAGAAGCCTTGCCACATGCAGCCCTGTCCCGCGACACAAGGTGATTCCGCGACAACGTTGTGATGTGTGTGATGTCTTGAGACACAGTGGGCCTTAGATCAAGCCCATGGGCCTAGGGCTCCACTCCTATAAATATGAGGAGACCCCCATGAGCTCAGTGTTAGAAAATCATTCTCTTGAAGACACAGTTGGAGAATCCCTCTCTAGGTAGTTCTTAGTGTAGGTTTATTTTCATTTTTTTTGTATTATTTAATTTGAGCCATAGTTTAGCTTAGTTTAGTTTAAGTTTATGTTGTTTTTCTATTTAAGTAGCATAGGTAGCCACTGTTCACAGTTTTATTTTCTGTTGTTGAGCTTGATTTAGGGTTTGTATTACCCAAATGATGGGTATTAACAAACCCCATTAATAAAATAAGAAAATATTCACCAAGTTGTGTCCCAAAACCATGAAATGGATACCATAAACCCATGGATTTTTATTGCTTTCCTTTTATTTGGGTCATTTGACCCTTATTGCTTTTTGTCTCCTATTTTCGGATATGTTGTGTGCTCATGCGTGGTTGAACCCTAGATTAGGTTTTGCCTTATTTTAAATTCTGTTTTGAGGAGATTTAATCCTGTTCTAGCATGTTCTTGTAGATTTTTAAATTCTGTTTGGATAGTGTAGCTTAGAATAGCTTTTTAATCCGAAATGGGGTGAGATCACACTGTTTGCATGCCACTGTTCAACTTTGCTTTTACTGACTTGGGTCCTGAACCACCCATGTCGCTAACCGACTTCTGTCGCTAAGCCATGTTTATCGACAGGAGGCTGTTCCGCGACATGGATGTCTAAGGACACTTGTCTTCATACTCGAAAACCCTTGGTCGCTAAACATCATGTCGCGGACCCACGGTCCTCGATCAACCTTGCTTAGCGACCAGGAACCAAACTCTCGTTATTATTCTCTGCATGGCTCCTGTCGCGGAACACCCTTGTCGCGGACCCATGGTCCGCGACTCAACTTTTGTTTCGAGACAGGGAATTATGCCTTGCACATTTATTTTGAAAAACCCTAGTCGCTAGACATCCTGTCGCGGAGCCATGTTCCGCGACACAACTCCAGGTTAGCGAATGGGAACCAAAACACTTAGAAATTTTCCAGAGCAATCTTGTGTCGCTAAACACCTGTCGCGGATCCATGGTCCGCGACACAACTTTTGCTTAGTGACACAAGGTGAAACTCTGCCCAAATTTCTGTAATCTGTCGAGACACCCATGTTGCGGGTCCAGGCCCCTGACACAATTTATGGTATCTCGACAGAACTCTCTCTTCTATTTAGTCCTAAAATTCTGATCTTCTATCCTCCATTTATATTGCAAAAACTCACATCTGAATCCCACGGATTAAGATGTAACACCCTAGAATTGCAGTATAAGGCGTTATGCTGCCAAAATTTTGATTCTCCATCTTCCATCTGTTAATTAATTGAACCCTTTAGTCATTAATGATCAATGATTCTAATTAGCAGTAATTGGATCACTAATTGTTGTGATTAAAGGACCTTTGTTCAATTGTCATTAAAACATTATTCTATAAACAAAATCATGATGCCTTAAACAGATAATCTGGACTGTAATTAATTATGGTAGGAGGGATTATTTAAGCCATCAATTATGGATTGATTCCATAACCTTGCATGAGAAACCAATGTCTCTCATGCAAGCTCTTCTCTTTATTTCATTTCATTTTGTCTTTTGCGTATTGTGTGTAACAATTAGTAAAGGATACATCAGACTACTGTTGGCAGGTATTCCCTCACGGATAACTAGCTCGTATTATGGGTATTAGTTACTAAATGTTATTTTGCATGGTCTGGGTGGCAGTCAGTGGAAGCCTTGGCGGTTCGTCCATCCAGGACTATAATAGCTGCTCAACTGATTCCCATCCGGATACAGTTTCATTTTATTTATCTTAATTTCAAAACCCAAATTCCAATCTGTAATAGAACTCTGCTAATGTCTGTCAACATTAGCTGATAAGTACTGCAGAGAGGAAGCATGTAGGTTTTTATCCGAATTCACAGACAGTGGAGGCCCAACTGGCATTGACACTGCCATTACAGGGTCTAAGCTGTCTAAATTCGCTCCATCCGAATAATTGGAAAATTGGACAGTAGATGTCTACAGTCCACCCGATTATTCTGCCATTACTCTTGGTCTCCTGACCACTTCATATCTGTGTTTCACCTTCTGTCTAGACCCGCACCTATATTTTGGATCAATTAATTTTACACTTCCATATATCCTTATGCATGATAATATTATGTATTATTGTTGTCCATAATATTTTGGGATCCTTCCCTTGGACAATAGAAGCATAGATTTGAAACAGATATTGCATATTAAATTTCCGATAAAAAACTCCTTTATAAAATCCGGATCTGAGTAAGGGATAAATTCTTCAGTTATGACTAATTCATATTCTATCAAGGGTTGATTTTGGGAAATTAGAAGCAGAGTCAGCGATTAGGTCTCATCTAGACTGAAAGGATCTGTGTTTTAATTGAGAGTCTAGTACCTGTTTAGGGAATGATTTTCAGATTCATTATTTTCCAGAATTGTTGTTTGATTGGGAATCTAAGGTTAAATATTACACCGAGATGGGGTCCACTTGGACTCAAATACAGTGCAGTAAATAATCCTAGAGGAACATCATCCAGGCCTTGGTTATTTTCTAAGATAGGGTTGAGTTTTCTTTCAACTGCTATCCTCTCTTGCCAAAGCCTATTTTTGAGTCCTGAGTGAGTGCATCCGGAACGAACTAATTTATTAGTTCGTTTCATTAGTTTGTATCTCATAACCACCCAGAAGGAAGTGAACACTACGAGCGGTTCACCAAGATCTGGGATTTCTTGATCCATACCCCTTCATTATGACGGGGAGCTGTCTTTTACTACCAGGGTCAGACCTTCAAAACCTCCGAGTGATAGATTTTAAATGCTTTCTCTACTGCTTTCTTTACCGCTTTCTTTTAAATGCTTTAGAGGTCACTCGGTTGTATTGAGAGTTGCGTAACTGTGACTAGGATTGATAGTTAAGGGATAGTTCAGGGCTTAATTAGAATCTTTGGGTGTGACATAGGAGAGTGATAGTAGTACTTGGCACTTCAATAAGTGATTTGTCAGGTGTTGCTTATCCACCACAGATGAAGTAACATACCCAGGCTGGGGTAGTTACAAATTTGTGGTATCTTAGAATTTGTGGTCTTAAGAACATGTAAACTCACGCTGTAAATACCTGTCTGTTAAAGGGAACGTTGTACTGAGAGCATGAGAATTAGCTATCTGATAGGACTATCCCGAACAAAGATCTGTGTATAAAAATGGAAGTTTAATATTGCCTTATCTGAATCTTGTCCAAAATTTCATTCTTTTCCTCCTGTCCCTTCAGTCTACATTGTGATTCAGCTTCATAGCCAGCATAGTGTAAATTTTTACTGCTTTCATAGATAGTATTTATCGCATTTTTAGAATAACTTTATCCGCTTTCTAGAATAGACTTATGTGCTTTGTAGAATAGATCTAAGTGCTTTCGTACCCTAGTTTAAATTCATGTAGTAGATGTTAATCACTTTTCAAACCAATTGGAGCAATATGAATGGAAAATCTAGTAAAACAACGTGGGCCCTGCTTCTATCGCACATCCTCCAGTAAACGATCCGGTCTTACTATAAATTACTGCAATTTTTGACACCGTGCGCTTTCGGGCCACAGTTTCTTAACACGAGTAATAAAAACGTGACAACCTATAAATATATCCCTAATCCCAACTCCGCAATCATAAATGATTTTCAATTAAATAAAAATCAAGACCGGGGTTTTATTATTTCGAAAATACTCGTGTGGGAAATTGTCAAAAGTTTCATGGCGCCGTTGCCGGGGAGGATGTAGCGCCGTTTTATTAGAGAATTACATTCCTCATTGCTCCTAGTTAGCTTATACATATAAATATAAATATTCACTCCGAAACCCATTCTAACCTGGGGAATATGCAGGTACCGTCATTATTGAAGCCGTTGTTCTATGCAAAGGAGGAAGCAGACGCCAGCCGAAATCCCGTATAACGCAGAAATAGAAAAGACAGCTCGACGTCTTAGGGCGGAGACTAAACGAAGACGGGAACGGGAAAGACAGGCACTACTTTCGCCAAGCACCAGTAGCGACATCTCTGATATGGCCAACCCTGACCTTCCCCCAATCATTCCACCTAATCCACCACTTCACAACATCGAGGAAGACCCGGAGGATGCTGATAACGATGATTTGGATGATCCCCCTCCTCAGATCATACAAGGAGGCGGGAACCCACCAAACATTGAACAGCAACACTTCGAGGCACCTCCTCCCAACCCGAACCCCCAAAACCCACCAAATAACCAAAACCACCAAAACTTCCAAAACCAGCAAAATCAGCAGTACCAGAATCCTCATCAGAATCCCCCAAATCCTAATGACTTCAATGATCCGAGGAACTACTATATGCATCAGAACTACTACCCACAGCAGTATCAAGGAGGAGTTGAGAACAATCAACAAGCAGCAGCCGCTGATTACATGCAGCCAATCTTGGAGCCATATTTGAACATTCCTGGACAAGCTCCATTCTTGGCCACGAATTTCGAATTGAAGCCGGCCCTCATCAATCTTGTTCAGAGCAACCAGTTCGCAGGGGCAAGCCATGAAGATCCCCATGATTATCTGCAGACTTTCCTAGAATTGTGTGATACTATCAAGAACCAGAATGTGTCAGCTAACACCATTCGATTAAGACTGTTTCCTTTCTCTTTGACTAGCGGAGCACGAACATGGTACAAATCACTGCCCATGAATCAGAAGTCTACATGGGAGGACGTGATCAGAAATTTCCTGACAAAGTACTTACCGGAATCCAACGTGGATGAATGCCGCTCTAAGATTGCGGAATTCAAGATGAAGCCAGACGAGTCCCTGTATGATGCAAAGGAACGGTTCTTCAACTTGCTCAGGAAATGCCCCCAGCATGGTTTCCATGATTGGGAGAAATTGAGAAAGTTTTATAGCGGTTTGACCCCAGCATGGAAGAACATGCTTGATGCTGCCGGCGGTCAACACCTGCTATACATTCCCATGGATCAAGCTTGGGCCAAGATTGAAGCAATGAGTGTAAACAGATCTGTTCTTACTGATGATGTTAATTCCCTTCCCCCTCGTGGTTTGTGTGCTGTAGGTACAACAGAGAAATCAGATATTGAAAAGCTGCAAGAGCAAGTGGCAGCATTGTCTGTTAATCAGGGAGCTGGGAGCTCCACTCAAGGGCAGCAAACAGAAGTAATCTGTGGACTGTGTCAAGGTGCTCACGCAACTGACACATGCAAACAGATCACAGCTGAAAGCTGTAACTTTGCAGGGGCTTTCCCAAACAGGCACCCAAACTTGTCGTACTCAAACAACAATGCCCTTAATTCCCACCTCTTGAACAAGCCACAACAGCAGCAATTCAATCCGCAACAGAACCAAGGATTCAATCAGAACAGGGGACAGAACATTCAGAACCCAGGTTTCCAACCTCAAATCCAACAGAGGCCCCCTCAAAATTTCCAACAGCATACCCAGAACTTCCAAAATTTTCAGCCCCAAAACTTCCTGCCTCAATTCATCCCGAACCAAGGCCAATGGAACCAAAACCAGAATCAGAATCAAAATCAAAAGCCCCCTTCAAGGCTGGAAGAATTTGATGACTGATTTTATCACTAGCCAGAAGGAGATTAACACTCAGCTGCAGGCTTCCATCAGAAATGTGGAGACCCAAGTTACTCAAATGGCTAATGAAATGCAGAAAAGGGATAAAGGAACGTTGCCAAGCACTGCGGAAAAGAACCCGCAATGCAAAGCAATAACCTTGAAATCTGGGAAGACACTGGCTGGACCAAAAGGAGTGGATGTTGGAAACACTCATGAGGAAGATGATGATCCTGTTGACAATGCTGATAAGGAAGCAATGGATGAACAAAAGGAAGCCGAACAGCAGACTAACGCTGCAAAAAGAACGGCAGAAACAGAAAACGGTAATGGTGAAGGTACAACCTCTAACCAATTGCCACCAAAACATGATAACAAAAACAAGTTCATGCCTAGGGTTCCTTACCTGGCTAGACTTAAAAATAAGCAACAAGATCTAAAGTTTGAAAAATTTCTGAAAAGACTGCGGGAAGTTGAGATTACCATTCCTTTGATAGAAATGATCTCTGAAATGCCAGTCTATGCTAAGTTCTTGAAAGAAATGATTTCAGGAAAGAGACAGGTTGAGCAGGACGAATTGGTGGTACTCAACAGCACTTGCAGTGCTATCATTCAGAAGAAGCTGCCGGAAAAGAAAGAGGATCCCGGATGCTATACATTGCCGATTCGGATTGGCCAGAACAACGCCGGAAAAGGACTGTGTGACCTCGGTTCCAGCATTAACGTTATGCCATTAACCATGGTTAAACGTCTTAAGCTTGGAGTAGTTGAACCAGTCAAAATGAGGCTCCAGCTCGCAGATAGGTCAATTACAAAGCCAATCGGGATCTTGAAAGATGTGATAATCAAAGCAGGCAGTACTCCGTTCCCAGTAGATTTCATCATTCTGGACATCGAGGAGGACTCCGACATGCCTCTCATCTTAGGCAGGTCGTTCTTGGCCACAGGTGGAGCACTAATTGATGCTAAATCCGGAAGGGTGACACTCCGCGTTGATGGGGATGAAGTCATTTTCGACATGGAGCAACTGCAGAAATTTCCGAACGACAGTTCTTGTTTTTCTTTTGATGATGTAATAGTTAGGAAAGAGCTAGACTCTGGAAACAATGATGAAATGATGTTGTATGGACCTTCAAAGCAGGTACTGAAGCCTACTGGTGCTAAGCCAAAGGAACAGTGCAGCGCCGTCCAATTTGAGGATCCCGAGTCTGGGGACCTTGAAGCATATGACGGTGCTGATTTCACTGCACAAGGAAATGATGGCACCGAAGAGGAAGAAGAGGATCCTGTACTGATACATGGTCCCGAAGGTAAATCTGATCTCCCACTACCCAATTCTCGCAAATTACTCCCCTCCGTTGAATGCCCACCAGAGCTTGAACTTAAAACATTACCCGATCATCTCAAGTACGCGTTTCTCGCAGAACATAAAAAATTACCTGTTATTGTTTCGGCTAAGCTCTCCCAAGAGCAAGAAAATGCTCTGGTGGTCGTTCTTAAGAAACATGTACATGCAATAGGTTGGACCATTTATAAAAGGAATAAGCCCTTCTATTTGCATGCACAGGATTTTAATGGAAGAAGAGTATAAACCCTCCCGTCAGCCTCAGAGGCGTTTGAACCCCCTCATGCAAGAAGTGGTAAGAAAGGAGGTTATCAAGCTCTTAGATGCTGGTATAATCCATCCTATTTCTGACAGCAAATGGGTCAGCCCAGTGCAGGTCGTACCAAAACGAGGAGGGATGTGCATAACCAAGAATGAGCAAGGAGAAGAGGTTGCAACCAGGCCAGTGACCGGATGGAGAGTTTGCATCGACTACCGGAAACTGAATGAGGCCACCCGCAAGAACCATTTTCCATTGCCTTTTATTGATCAAATGCTTGAGAGGTTGGCAGGGAGAGAATTTTATTGCTTTTTGGATGGTTATTCTGGGTATAATCAGATTGTTATTTCAAGCGAAGACCATGAAAAAACTACTTTTACTTGCCCTTATGGCACTTTTGCCTACAGGCGCATGCCATTTGGTCTTTGCAATGCACCTGCTACTTTTCAACGATGCATGATGTCCATATTCTCTGAATTTATCGAAAATTGCATTGAGGTCTTCATGGATGACTTCTCTGTATATGGAGATACGTTTGATGAGTGTTTGACCAATCTTGTTAAGATTTTAAAAAGGTGTGAGGACACTAACTTGGTTTTAAACTGGGAAAAGTGCCATTTTATGGTCACTGAGGGCATAGTGTTAGGTCATCGCATTTCTCGTGCAGGTATTGAGGTTGATCCAGCCAAAGTTTCCATCATTTCCAATCTCCCTCTCCCTAACTCGATCAAATCAGTTAGGAGCTTCTTAGGGCATGCCGGTTTTTACCGGAGATTCATTAAGGATTTCTCTAAAATTTCCAAGCCGCTCACTAATCTGCTTTGTAAAGAAAATCCCTTCTTAATAAATGAAGCGTGTGTCCAAGCCTTTGACACGCTCAAGAAGATGTTGGTTTCTGCACCGATAGTGCAACCACCCGATTGGTCAATACCTTTCGCGGTAATGTGCGATGCTAGTGGTCTCGCCGTAGGCGCAGTTCTTGGACAACATAAGGATGGGAGACACTGCGTAATTCATTACGCAAGTCATGCCCTGAATGAAGCTCAAATTAACTACACCACAACGGAGAAAGAGATGTATGCTGTAATCTTCGCGTTTGATAAATTCAGACAGTATCTTATAGGTACGAAGACTATAGTATACACCGATCATTCTGCATTGAGATACTTGTTTAGCAAACAAGACGCCAAACCTCGATTAATCAGGTGGGTACTTCTGTTGCAAGAATTCGACATCATAATAAAAGATAGGCGAGGTCGAGATAATGGTGCTGCTGACCACTTATCTCGATTAGATAATGATAAAAAGGAAAAAGCCGTTAATGAAGAGTTCCCGGACGAACAGTTGTTCGCATTACATCTGCATAATCAAGCTTGTCCATGGTTTTCCGACATCGCTAACTTCTTGGCATGCGGAATAACCCCACAGTTTTCGAACTATCATCAGAAGAATAAGTTCAAACGAGATGTATTAAGTTACTTCTGGGAAGAACCTTATCTCTTCAAACACTGCGCCGATTCAATAATCAGGCGATGTGTGACCGAGCATGAAGCCTATCAAATTTTCAGAAAATGCCATGAATCAGAATATGGAGGTCACCATGGTCCCGCTCGAACGGCCCACAAGGTCCTCGAATGTGGATTTTATTGGCCTCACATCTATGAGGATTGCAGGACATTTTTGAAAGGTTGCGACAAATGCCAAAGATTAGGAAACCTCTCCAAGAGGGATGAGATGCCTCAAAAGGGAATTCTCACACTTGAGATTTTCGATGTATGGGGCATTGACTTCATGGGACCGTTTCCACCATCCGGTGGAAACTACTATATCTTGGTAGCTGTCGATTACGTGTCCAAATGGGTTGAGGCTGTCGCATTACCGACCAATGATGGTAGCCAAGTCATCAAGTTCCTCAAGAACAACATTTTCAGTCGATTTGGCATACCTAGGGTGGTGATATCTGATGGAGGAACACACTTTATTAATAAAGCTTTTGAAACTTTAATGAGTAAAAATGGAATCCTCCATAAGATAGGCACGCCTTATCATCCCCAGACTAGTGGTCAAGTCGAAGTATCCAACCGCGAAATCAAACATATACTCGAGGCCACTGTCGGGATAACCCGTAAGGATTGGGCATGTAAGCTCAATGACGCTCTATGGACATACCGCACAGCTTATAAGACTCTCATTGGGATGTCCCCTTACAGACTTATCTTCGGAAAAGCCTGTCATTTGCCTGTAGAGTTAGAGCATAAAGCTTACTGGGCCATTAAAACGCTTAACTTTGATCCGAAAGTCGCTCAGAGCAAACGCAAGTTGGACCTCAATGAAATTGAGGAAATACGAGCATTAGCTTATGAAAGCTCTCGAATTTATAAGGAGCGGACCCAGAAGTTGCACGATCGCAGGATTAAGCCTAAGCATTTTTATGTTGGTCAAAATGTATTATTGTTCAATTCTAGGTTGAAGCTGTTCCCTGGAAAGCTTAAATCCAGATGGGAAGGACCACATGAAGTGCTAGAAGTGTTTGAAAATGGAGCCGTCGGGATCCGAACTGACAAGGGCAACATAGTGGTGAATGGACATCGGTTAAAGGAGTACCTCGGACAGTTCGATCCGGAGAAAGAAAGCCAAGCAATGGCAGACCCGGCTTACACTTAATAAGAAACAGCATTAAAAACACAAAAATTTCATTTTATACATATATAGTATGCTATTCTCATAACAGGAGAGTACCCAAAAATCAATTAAACATTTAGAGTACTAAGACTCTAAATGTGAGGATGTTGATATTTGGAGAAAATCTAATGCGTTGTATTTATCTGTCTTGCAGAAAGTTCGGAACCATCAAAAAAGAGGAACAGTAAAGTAACACGGAAAACCAGGTTCTTGGTTGGATTAATCCCATGAATTTAAGAAAATATTTCCGGAAATTGAAGCAATTCAAATCCGGAATAATTTTTGCAAACAAATGGAATTAACCCAACCTAATTTATGCAAGTGGATCTTTCTTTAACTTCAGCCCAGTGTGTTTTTGAATCTATTTGGACTGAATTTATTCAGGCCCAAATCAAATAAAATGAACTCAAGCCCAACATCACATTCGGGCCCAGTTCACGAAAAATTTGAAAATTCAAAATTCGTGTCGCGGAACCAACCACTGTGTCGCGAAACAATGCTCCGCGACCAGGCCTGGTCCCGCGACACAGTCGCACTTGTTACCCTTTCGATGTCGCGGAACATCTGTCGCGGTCCATGGGTCCGCGACCGGTCCTCCATTCCACGACACCATTCCCCGTTGACTTTTCCATGCCAGAACTCGGTCGCGAAACTCCTGTCGCGGACCATGGCTCCGCGACCAGACTCAGATTCCGCGACTCGTGTAATGTCGCTATGCCCTGGTCGAGGAACCCTGTTCCGCGACACGGTCTGGTTTCCGCAACCAGTGTTTTTAGTATTTATACCCCCCCCCCCCCCACCTCATTTTCCCTGCACTCACGTCAGTTTCATCCAACCTCCATCTTTTCATCTTCTCCTGTTCCCTCTTCTCTCTACCGAACGAACACCACCGTGTTCTTCGCACTCAATCACTCCTTTTTCAAGGGAAGACTATGGACCGATTCTACAGGATCCTTCCAAATCTGGGACCTCTACCTAGGCCCGAACCATGGAGGGCAGGGTAGAAACCCATTCTTCCCCCCCGTTCATAACTCCCTCGATTTTTCCTTGTTCTTTTGTCTCTATTTTGATTTGTGAAAAGCATAATGCGGTTTGTGTGTGCACCCTCGTTTTCAGTTTTTGAGGTTTTGAGTGCTCTCGGTTTTGAGCATTGTGTGAGATCTTTTGGGATCTTTAAACAACCTGTTTTAAAACTGTCTTGAGTCAAAATGTTGGAAGTTTAAAACTTGACAGATTAAACTAATGAACATTGGGGTGTTGTTTTGAACACCATAATGTTGTTGGTTTCTCTATTCTTGAGTTTCAGGGTTGTGTGTTTGATTTTTGTTTAATTTTTGCTTCTGATTTTGAGTTAAGGTTTCTGTAGTGTAGGTTTGAGACATTAAAATGGAAGGATCTTTTTGGCATATTTGTTCCCACATGTTACAATCTTGTGGGAATAAATGTTTGTTTGTTTATGGAAACATAGTACAAGCACCCAATGAGAAGCTTCCACTTTTTAATAAAAGTGACTTTTAGAAAAAGACAAAAAGAGTGAATAGATTTAATATTTGACTTGTGTTCTTTTTGTTCCCAATGGAACTGTAGTGTGGGTAAGTAGCAGTATTTTTGTCACCCAACTGCTATTCTTTTCAAAAAAATCCAAAATGGGACCACTCGCATCCCACTTTTCTTAATAAAACAAGTCAACCCTTTAAAATTAAAAAAAAAAAGAGTGTTTGCAAATTTTCGGATGTTTTAACTGTCCAAGACAGTCCAGGCAGTCCAGAAATAGCAAATCCATTGTGCCACGCCTCCAATGCACATTCCAAAATTCGAGCATTTCATCTCCATCCGTCCATCTCATTCCGTTTTTCAACAAGTGTCTCGGACTTGTTTAATAATATTGGAAAATCAAACTTTTGGGTCCGATGGCCCATTAAAAATATATAGGAGCCCAATAACCCCTATCTTTTCATAAAAATCTATTTTACCCATGCTTTAAATTAAAAATTCAAGTCAGAAACTAAATAATCTCACATTTAGAGCAAAACTCTAAATGTGAGGATGTTGGTTTCTAAACTTGAAAAATTTCTGAGAAAATTATAAAAATTGGATTCATCCCTTCTTATCTTTTCAGGTGAAATCTTCCAATCCCAGACCCAGTGCCCGGAGGAACCCATCTGCTGGACCTGCCAGAAGAACTCCTAGGTGAAATCCTCTCCAGAATAGGAGAGGATGAGATCAGGGAAGTGTTCACTGCACAAGAGACATGCCGGAAGCTTAAAAACGCAGGGAACCTCGCCATCGTTTACAAGCGATGCGAGTTGGATACGGCTAGGGTGAGGCAGTGGCAGGGGAGGATACGGCAGCAGAAAGAAAGATTTCTGAACACGTGCACTGAGGCTGGAAACTTCAACCTCCGAATTGTTCCAGCACTCCAAGCATTCACAGAAGGGGATGAAGAGCAAGCGTGCGAATGGCTACGGCCAGGCATCGAAGACAATCATAAAGCGTCAATCTTCACCCGTGGACTGATGCTCATGAGCAAGTTAGATGAAGGACAGGTCAATCAGGGGATCGCAATGATAGCAAGAATGGTGACCGATCGAGAGGTCCTCAACTACACGTCTACCAACACCCTCTCGTGGATGGCAGACAATCATGCCCCCTACTTGTTTGCAGGGCAACCACCTCGAGTCTTCTGCAGAAGGATGCATGAACCCCTGAGAGACCACAACGGCTGGTGCCTGCGCTGTGATCTGACCAGCTATGTCCACTGGCTCAGATACATGTTCTGAGAAAAGGAGGTAGAAGGAATGAATCCTAGTATGCTCTAGTCCTTTTTAAGCCCTAGTATCGGCACTATATAAGGGATTTCCTCTTTTGCATGCAGGTTCACGCTAACTGCATAGGAATCCCTTTAAATGATTGTACTTTATCGCTTTCCACAAATTGAACTCAAGATTGAGATCTGCAACAATCTTTATTTGCTTCCTTTGAAAAGATGTCTGACAGTCCAAGATGAATAAGTGACTGTCAGGCCAAAAATATGTTGTTGACATACTCCGTGTGTCAGCAGTGCCTCTTTACTGCTTTAAATTAAATAACCAGCAAAAATATGCATAAACCTGCTCTAAATTCACATGTTGAATTTAGGCTTATGATTAAATTTTCAAACTTTTAAATTGGGATAATATAATTGAGAACATGCATGACATGGATTCCTAACGTTTTGAGCCATAAAAATTTAATGATGCGATCAGCTTATTGGGTAATAAATCTGCATGTTAGAGATTTTGATTGAATAAATTGTTAGAATTAAGCTCTGATTAAATTTGAGAATATTGTATGACATGAATCAACCCAACCTTGTGAGATTTGAGCCATGAGTCACTTTTACTCATTTATTTTCTTTGATGTGTGAATCATTTTGATTAAAGGAAACTAGAACTTGCGATTGGGACCGATTCAAGACCATGCCATATTCCCAAAATCGAGCGTATGATCGGCACTTAGAAAACCCAATTTTTGGCCTTCTTTTGAAATCCAAACCCAAAAATATTTTCCCTTTAGGATTAACCAATTTGAGCCTTAAGCCTAATTTTTCTTTGAAGCCCCCTATATTATTCCTGTCCTTACAAAAAGACCAAGAAATTCAAACCCAAGTGTGCAAGAATGAATTTTATCAAGGCATTAGATTTGTGATCATCAGAAATGTATAAATCGGTAATGCTATAAACCGATTCAAAAAAAAAAGTCGAGTTTCAATCGACAAGAATGAATTGCAAATGACAAAGCAAATTAGACATAGTCTAATGTCATGCAATAGAAAAAAAAAAGCAAAAGAAAGAAAGAAAAATAATGGTGATCATAAATTTTAAATAAAAATGCCAAGTTAAGATAAAATGTATTCTTGCCACTTCAAGCCCAATGATTCCCTTCCTTACCTAATAATACAACCGTATGCCCCATTACAACCCTTAAATAAGACCTCATGGTCTCGATTTGAAGAAATGAGCCGGTGGCGAGTTGGTCTGATTGCAAGCTTATGGGATAATTTAATTAAAATTGATTTTGAGCGTTCATAATTAAACCCCAATTGAGAGTGAGTGAACTTTCCGATTCTCCTACATGTGAGGCTCTGTTTCATGAATTATATTATGTTCGTGTCATACCTTAATTCTGATTTTTAAACCTTGCATTTTTCGAACTTGATATTCATGAAGGGTTGATAATAATGTTTGATTTGTAGGCCCGATGTAGTGAGCAAGTATCATTTCATTAAACACTGCAATCAAGGGAACTTAATACTTGTAGTTTTTGATTGTCTTATCCCAATCCAAAAAGAATGTGATTTTTGAAGCCACGAAAATGAATTGAATATGTAGAGTCCGTGTTCTTAGGAACATTGACTCTGACTGCTCGGGGACGATCAGTATTAAATGTGAGGATATTGATAATGGCCAGAAATGACCATTATTTTCAATCCATTTCCGTGTCTGAAACGGGCATTTGATCGCATTCCGGTCTTATATTAAATAAGAAAGCAGTTGAATTGGACTGATTTATGCATAATTGTAAAAATATTGAGCTGGTATGAAAAATGCATAAATATGTGATTTTATTACATATTTATGTTAGAAAAATCCAAAAACATGAGAAAAAGAAAAGAAAAGAAAAAGGAAACAAAAAGATGGGCAAAAGAATAAACAAGCCCACAAAATACAAAAAGATGGGAAAAGATAGAAAAGCCCACAAAAAGAACAACTTCGGCCCATCTGGCCCATTCAGCTCAGTCTGGGAACATCTGGTCGAGGAACCTCGGTCGAGGACCATGGTTCCGCGACACAGGAGAGATTCGCGACCCAGCATGCAACATGAAGAAGAGACCAGTCTAGGAACATCCAGTCGAGGAACCCCGGTCGAGGACCATGGTTCCGCGACACGATCAAGGCTCCGCGCCACCAACACCTTGGAGGCCAAGCCATGCCCCAGTCGAGAAACCCCGGTCGCGGTCCATGCATTAGCGACACGGACATGGATAGCGACACAGACGCACCTATAGAGACACAAGACCCAGTCGAGAAGCCTTGCCACATGCAGCCCTGTCCCGCGACACAAGGTGATTCCGCGACAACGTTGTGATGTGTGTGATGTCTTGAGACAGAGTGGGCCTTAGATCAAGCCCATGGGCCTAGGGCTCCACTCCTATAAATATGAGGAGACCCCCATGAGCTCAGTGTTAGAAAATCATTCTCTTGAAGACACAGTTGGAGAATCCCTCTCTAGGTAGTTCTTAGTGTAGGTTTATTTTCATTTTTTTTTTATTATTTAATTTGAGCCATAGTTTAGCTTAGTTTAGTTTTAAGTTTATGTTGTTTTTCTGTTGAAGTAGCATAGGTAGCCACTGTTCACAGTTTTATTTTCTGTTGTTGAGCTTGATTTAGGGTTTGTATTACCCAAATGATGGGTATTAACAAACCCCATTAATAAAATGGGAAAATATTCACCAAGTTGTGTCCCAAAACCATGAAATGGGTACCATAAACCCATGGATTTTTACTGCTTTCCTTTTATTTGGGTCATTTGACCCTTATTGCTTTTTGTCTCCTATTTTCGGATATGTTGTGTGCTCATGCGTGGTTGAACCCTGGATTAGGTTTTGCCTTATTTTAAATTCTGTTTTGAGGAGATTTAATCCTGTTCTAGCATGTTCTTGTAGATTTTTAAATTCTGTTTGGATAATGTAGCTTAGAATAGCTTTTTAATCCGAAATGGGGTGAGATCACACTGTTTGCATGCCACTGTTCAACTTTGCTTTTACTGACTTGGGTCCTGAACCACCCATGTCGCTAACCGACTTCTGTCGCTAAGCCATGTTTATCGACAGGAGGCTGTTCCGCGACATGGACGTCTAAGGACACTTGTCTTCATACTCGAAAACCCTTGGTCGCTAAACATCCTGTCGCGGACCCACGGTCCTCGACTCAACCTTGCTTAGCGACCAGGAACCAAACTCTCGTTATTATTCTCTGCATGGCTGTTGTCGCGGAACACCCTTGTCGCGGACCCATGGTCCGCGACTCAACTTTTGTTTCGAGACAGGGAATTATGCCTTGCACATTTATTTTGAAAAACCCTAGTCGCTAGACATCCTGTCGCGGAGCCATGTTCCGCGACACAATTCCAGGTTAGCGACTGGGAACCAAAACACTTAGAAATTTTCCAGAGCAATCTTGTGTCGCTAAACACCTGTCGCGGATACATGGTCCGCGACACAACTTTTGCTTAGTGACACAAGGTGAAACTCTGCCCAAATTTATGTAATCTGTCGAGACACCCATGTCGCGGGTCCAGGCCCCTGACACAATTTATGGTATCTCGACAGAACTCTCTCTTCTATTTAATCCTAAAATTCTGATCTTCTATCCTCCATTTATATTGCAAAAACTCACATCTGAATCCCACGGATTAAGATGTAACACCCTAGAATTGCAGTATAAGGCGTTATGCTGCCAAAATTTTGATTCTCCATCTTCCATCTGTTAATTAATTGAACCCTTTAGTCATTAATGATCAATGATTCTAATTAGCAGTAATTGGATCACTAATTGTTGTGATTAAAGGACCTTTGTTCAATTGTCATTAAAACATTTTTCTATAAACAAAATCATGATGCCTTAAACAGATAATCTGGACTGTAATTAATTATGGTAGGAGGGATTATTTAAGCCATCAATTATGGATTGATTCCATAACCTTGCATGAGAAACCAATGTCTCGCATGCAAGCTCTTCTCTTTATTTCATTTCATTTTGTCTTTTGCGTATTGTGTGTAACAATTAGTAAATGATACATCAGACTACTGTTGGCAGGTATTCCCTCACGGATAACTAGCTCGTATTCTGGGTATTAGTTACTAAATGTTATTTTGCATGGTCTGGGTGGCAGTAAGTGGAAGCCTTGGCAGTTCGTCCATCCAGGACTATAATAGCTGCTCAACTGATTCCCATCCGGATACAGTTTCATTTTATTTATCTTAATTTCAAAACCCAAATTCCAATCTGTAATAGAACTCTGCTAATGTCTGTCAACATTAGCTGATAAGTACTGCAGAGAGGAAGCATGTAGGTTTTTATCCGAATTCACAGACAGTGGAGGCCCAACTGGCATTGACACTGCCATTACAGGGTCTAAGCTGTCTAAATTCGCTCCATCCGAATAATTGGGAAATTGGACAGTAGATGTTTACAGTCCACCCGATTATTCTGCCATTACTCTTGGTCTCCTGACCACTTCATATCTGTGTTTCACCTTCTGTCTAGACCCGCACCTCTATTTTGGGTCAATTAATTTTACACTTCCATATATCCTTATGCATGATAATATTATGTATTATTGTTGTCCATAATATTTTGGGATCCTTCCCTTGGACAATAGAAGCATAGATTTGAAACAGATATTGCATATTAAATTTCCGATAAAAAACTCCTTTATAAAATCCGGATCTGAGTAAGGGATAAATTCTTCAGTTATGACTAATTCATATTCTATCAAGGGTTGATTTTGGGAAATTAGAAGCAGAGTCAGCGATTAGGTCTCATCTAGACTGAAAGGATCTGTGTTTTAATTGAGAGTCTAGTACCTGTTTAGGGAATGATTTTCAGATTCATTATTTTCCAGAATTGTTGTTTGATTGGGAATCTAAGGTTAAATATTACACCGAGATGGGGTCCACTTGGACTCAAATACAGTGCAGTAAATAATCCTAGAGGAACATCATCCAGGCCTTGGTTATTTTCTAAGATAGGGTTGAGTTTTCTTTCAACTGCTATCCTCTCTTGCCAAAGCCTATTTTTGAGTCCTGAGTGAGTGCATCCGGAATGAACTAATTTATTAGTTCGTTTCATTAGTTTGTATCTCATAACCACCCAGAAGGAAGTGAACACTACGAGCGGTTCACCAAGATCTGGGATTTCTTGATCCATACCCCTTCATTATGACGGGGAGCTGTCTTTTACTACTAGGGTCAGACCTTCAAAACCTCCGAGTGATAGGTTTTAAATGCTTTCTCTACTGCTTTCTTTACCGCTTTCTTTTAAATGCTTTCGTTAGAGGTCACTCGGTTGTATTGAGAGTTGCGTAACTGTGACTAGGATTGATAGTTAAGGGATAGTTCAGGGCTTAACTAGAATCTTTGGGTGTGACATAGGAGAGTGATAGTAGTACTTGGCACTTCAATAAGTGATTTGTCAGGTGTTGCTTATCCACCACAGATGAAGTAACATACCCAGGCCGGGGTAGTAACAAATTTGTGGTATCTTAGAATTTGCGGTCTTAAGAACATGTAAACTCACGCTGTAAATACCTGTCTGTTAAAGGGAACGCTGTACTGAGAGCATGAGAATTAGCTATCTGATAGGACTATCCCGAACAAAGATCTGTGTATAAAAAGGGAAGTTTAATATTGCCTTATCTGAATCTTGTCCAAAATTTCATTCTTTTCCTCCTGTCCCTTCTGTCTACATTGTGATTCAGCTTCATAGCCAGCATAGTGTAAATTTTCACTGCTTTCATAGATAGTATTTATCGCATTTTTAGAATAACTTTATCCGCTTTCTAGAATAGACTTATGTGCTTTGTAGAATAGATCTAAGTGCTTTCGTACCCTAGTTTAAATTCATGTAGTAGATGTTAATCACTTTTCAAACCAATTGGAGCAATACGAATGGAAAATCTAGTAAAACGACGTGGGCCCTGCTTCTATCGCACATCCTCCAGTAAACGATCCGGTCTTACTATAAATTACTGCAATTTTTGACACCGTGCGCTTTCGGGCCACAGTTTCTTAACACGAGTAATAAAAACGTGACAACCTATAAATATATCCCTAATCCCAACTCCGCAATCATAAATGATTTTCAATTAAATAAAAATCAAGACCGGGGTTTTATTATTTCGAAAATACTCGTGTGAGAAATTGTCAAAAGTTTCAATAGGCATGACCTAGGGACGTCCAAGGTCGGCCTTGGTGAGTCTTGAGCCGAAAGGTGTTCAACCGAAGTCGGAAAATCCGGATTCGGGCGAGTGAATCTCGCAACCGGCGAATCCGTCGCGTGGCGCGGTCGTGGCGCGTCGTTTCCCCCTTCACCGCGCGGCCCTCACCTGGACTTCGGTCCAGGCGGGTCGTGCGATCCGTCATGCCTTTCCTCCTCTCTTTCGGACTTCTATCCCTCTATACTCCCGGATTCAGATTTCCGGGCCATCTTTGGTTTCCTATTCCGTATCGTCATTTCCCTCGGATCTAAATTTATGTTTGGACTCGAGTTTTCGAGCCCATTGGTGTCGGGTACACGTGTAACAATTTATTTATCTTTATTTAATTCTTTTTATTTAACTAAATTCTTTTAATTCCTTTTTAAGTTAATTTCATTTCTCATTTCCTTATCTTTATTTATTTTATTTGTTGTATTTATTTATTTATTATATTTATTTTATTTATTGTATTTATTTTATGTTGGAAAATTCTCGGATATTACAGAGGCAGCAATAGGGCTGGGAAAAAATACCGAATATACCGCATACCGCACATACCGTACCGAAAAAATACCAAAAATGCCGAAATTTTTCGTATACCGTAATTTTCGGTACGGTATGATACTGGCATGGAACCCGGAACCAGAGCACTGATAATCCCCGCATTTTCCAGAGGGACCGGTGTCCTAGCACTGATCCAAAAGATTTAACTCCAGAATTGCTGAGTTGCTGACCCGGAATTTTGTGGACGAACTGCTGAAGGCCAAAGCTGGAAAGATGGGTTTAAAGCTGCTGAACCAAATCGAGGAAGACCCGGACCCACTCAACGGGATCCGGAAACCCACCATTGACCGAAAGCATCCGGATGTCGATCGCCAGAAAGTTGGCCGGAATCCCCTCGCCGGAACAGCCACCGGAAATCGAATGGCCGGAATCCCCTTCCTACGATGAGAGCCCGAAATTACGACGTGAAACCCCTTTCACGTCGTAATCATCATAACCTTCTGGAATCCCAGAGTCCTACGACGCGATCCTCGCCCGATGATGCTAGTCCTGTTCCATGACGTAAGGATCACGTCGTAACCTCGGACCACGATGTCAGCCCTGCCAGGAGACTCGACGACGCGAAACCTTCCCTACGACGCTAGACTAGTCTCACGCCGTAAACGTCTAGCATCGTCCAACAGTGCCAGTCTAGGGCTTTCTCACTTGTTTATTCCTTCTTCCAGTTTGTTTAATCCTTTGTAATGTGGGTTGCATATAAATAGGTCCTCCCCAACATTGTATCATTTACCTTTGAATGAAATATAAACTTGATGTGTGTTTATCTCCTTGAGAGCATTTGAAGGTCACCATTCGGATTCATCACCATTGATGCAATTCCTTTCGAGCTCGGGTTGTGCTTGATCGTATAGACACCTATAGGTTATCGGTTGAGGGAATAGTCGAATCCACACGGATTAGTCGATTCCAAGATTGAGTTTCCAACTAGGTAAACCCATTATCCCTTTGTTCTTCATTTCGGTTTTGAAAGATATTTTGTGTCCAATCCCGATCCATGGCATATTTTGGTATCAGAGCCTAGATTGGATTGATTTATCCATCTCGTAAAAAAAAAATTTCAAAAGCACAAAAATATTTTTGTTCTTCATTTTCCATTTCTACCGTCCACTGTTTGATCCATTTTAGTGGTCTTAGTCTAGTTGTTTTTGTGTTTTGGTTACATAATCTTGTTCCTTATCCCCATAGTTGTCCAACCGTACCACCCATACCCATTCTTATCAAGTTTTGCAAATTCCCCATGTTGGCATAGAGCTCTTTGTTCTAGGGTTAGGGTTTTATTGCTTAATCTTGTTTTGTTTGTGGTTATTTGGATAATATTGTTGGTTTTAAGCATTAATCGGTATTTTATGCTTGCTTTATTCATTTTGAGAGCCATCCGAGAGCTTGGGATTTTTAGGGTTTTGTAAGAACTACTTGAAGATTCAAATTTTTCCTGGGTGTTCTTATTTTGATCCAAAATTAGGGTTGGGTTTGTGTGTTTGTTTTTGTTTTATTTGGGGAAAAAGGGTACGTAAGGGTAGTGCATGCTTTTTGGGTTTTTAATTGCCCTTACAAGTTTGTTGGGAATCAGTTGAGGGTCGCTTTCAAGCATAAGGGACAAGAAAATTCAAAACAAGCAGCTACGACGCTAAACATCCCCTACGACGTGACACACGATCACGTCGTAAATTCATCACACGACGTAAGGCCAGAAGCAGCCAAATCCCAGGTCTCACTTCGTAACACCCTTAACGACGTCAAGTCGAACAGAGACCAATCCAAAGTAATTCCAGGCACGACGCTAAGCAGTACCACGCCAACCTAAAGTACGATGCTAAGCAGTCTCACGTCGTAGCACAAGCTTAACATCGTAAATACAAATTCAGGGACAAACGACGCCAAACACCCGTACGACGCCATACAGTCTCACGTCGTAGCAAGAGTCTCACGTCGTAAGACCAACCAAGGCCAGTACGACGCCAACCATTTCACGTCGCAGCATAAGCTTAACGTCGTACCCCCAGTTTCGCGTCGTCCCAGCCGCTTCAGGAGCCAATCTGCGCGTGCCACGTGCGCCATCTCCATTTCCGAGGCCAACAGTCACATTTCACATTCAAATTCAATTGGCAATTTGGGACTTTGTTTTTACCGTACGATTTCACTGATTTAAATCACGAACAATTTATCGGATTGAAGTTCCGTCAGAGTAACAGAGTCAATAACTGACAGTGGAATTCCTCGAGAAATAAGTGCTTGTCACTATTCCGCTGATTTACTTCACAAATCACAGAGTTGAAGCTCCGTCTGCAATTGCAGATAGTGGAGTTCCTCAATAGTAAGTATTACTGGGCTGTTTCTCACTACTTGGTGATATTTATTATTGGGATTGTGGGAGTGAGACAGATATTTTAATCCGAGCATTTTATTTTTGTGAGGTTTCCACTTTACACTTTTAAATTGCGAGGAGTCGGATATTTGCTTGCATAGCTGATTAACGCGGTAAACTGATGATTAATCCAGATTAATCACACTTCACACACAACTCTGAGTCGTTTCCTTGATATAGTCGAAAATTGCAAACTGTTTCTTGCACTATGCGTCCCTTTCTACAATTTCTCACCGTCTGATAGCTGGTCTGTACGATTGAGCACTTTCTGTCTGATTGGAACCCACTGGTGGAGAATTAGGACCTTCAGTGAGAGATACACTTGCGAGGTCACTCTACATATTTGTGTACATTTTTCACTAACCTCTTATACATATATCTAGTTTTCTTTTCTTTCCTCTGAATAGACATGGCAGGAAACACCGAGCCTACATTGTGAGACATCATGGAAGCACTCAGGAATCTGGACGCGACTATTGCCAAGAGAGCTGATTTTGAGTCGTTGTGCCAAACTGTAGATGCTAATGTAACTAGTATAGCTGCTGTAAATTTGCAAGTGAACACTCTTGTAAATAATATGAATGATGTTTCTAGCCGAATCGCCCCACAAGGGCAAGCTCTAAATTTAAATCCCGGAAGCACAAGTGGAGTTCATCAATCTGTGATG
Source organism: Hygrophila difformis (assembly GCA_030278955.1). Taxonomy (NCBI): domain Eukaryota; kingdom Viridiplantae; phylum Streptophyta; class Magnoliopsida; order Lamiales; family Acanthaceae; genus Hygrophila; species Hygrophila difformis. The sequence continues at coordinate 32,662,000 of JAOANR010000003.1, read as the reverse complement.
GATGTGGCAGAAACAGCTATAGAGAAGCAAGAGTTGCAATTTGGGGCCTATGATAGACGGAAAGGCCCACGAGGCCCGCGAGCACCGCCTCCGCCACCGCCTCGACCACACGCCCCAACAAATGCTCAGTTCCAGAACCCACCACTACCGCCGGCACCTGCCGCCCCCGCAACAGTTCCAAGACCACAGTTACATCAACCTGCCAGACAGAGACTGAACATGAATCCACCTCCAATGGACCTTCCTGACGACGAATTTGATTTTGGGGGAGAAGGCATCCATCAAGCACCTGTTGAGAAAAACCGACTAGAGGCCGAGCTTCGCGGGATCAAATTCACCATTCCGACATTCAAGGGCACAAACGACCCCGAAGAATTCATTTATTGGAGGCAGACTATTGAGCTTATCTATGATTGCCAACAACACAATGAATTCACCAAAATTCAGCTTGCCGTTTGTGAATTCAAAGAATATGCGCTGACCTGGTGGCAGAAGATGCTACAAGGGGCTCAGAGAGGCGACCACCCTCCTATTGCCACTTGGGCAGATCTCATGCGTGCAATGGAAACAAGGTTTGTTCCAAGTAGTTACTTCGATGACTTGTACCTGAAAGTCAATTTTTGTGTGCAGGGCAATCGAACGGTGGATGAATACTACAAGGACTTGGAACGCCTCATGATGCGAGCCCAGATGAGCGAGGATGAACCCTTGCTGATAGCCAAGTTCAAGCGAGGCTTAAAGAGGGAAGTTCTAGCTAAAATCAAATTGAGGACATACAATGGACTGGGGTATCTGGTTCAACTGACTATTGAAATTGACCGCCAACTGAGGGACCAACCGGTCAAGTCCACGATCATATCAAATACCACCAAGTATTGGATGACCAGGGCTAACGAACAGACTTCAAAACCGGCAAACAAATATGCAAGGCCCAATGCACCTAAGGATGACCGGCCCAACAGGCCGAAAGCGTTTGAGATGGGCAAAGATTTCAAGGATCCATACATGTACAGGAAAGATGAGCGGGATAAGCATAAACGAGATATCAAGGATGTTACCTGCTTCAAGTGTGGACAGAAGGGCCATTATTCCCGAGATTGTCCGAGACGTGAAAGACGAATGGTCATGATTGAACCAGGAACTTGGAAAGAACTTGGTTCTGATGAAAATCGAGAAGAGGCTGAGCATGAAGAAGATGATGATGGCTGTGAACAGTATCCAGACGAGGGCGACCTGAGCCGAGTAGTCTTGGAAGAAGATGAAGAGGAGTATATGACGAATTTCATCGCCATGAGGGGATTGACCGCTGACAGAGCTGATGAATCCAACAGCAATGCACCGGAATAGAGAGAGAATTTATTTCACTATCATTTTAAACTAAAGGGCAATGTTGCCTCCTTGATTGTAGACAATGGTAACTATGTAAATATTGTAAGTCTGTACACTAGGCGTAGATTAGGAATACCAACACAGGATCATATAAAGCCGTATCATCTACACTGGATGAACGAGCACGGGACTACCAAGGTTGCGAAGCAAGCAAGGTTGCCCATTACCATCAGCCCCCATTCCGAAGAAAATTTATGTGATGTGGTTCCAATGACCGCGTGTCATATCCTGTTGGGACGACCCTGGATGTACGACAAGCGAGCCATATACAGGGGCACAGAAAATGATCTCTCGTTCCCCGATGGTCAAAGTAGAATTATGATGAAGTCACTACTGCCAAAGACTGTCAAAATCGATCATCGAACCCTGATAGAAAATATCCGGAAAGAGGAAGAGGAGTTCAAAAGGAAGCAACGAGGTAAAGGGATTGTAATTGATTCTGATACTCCTGGTACGAAGTCAATGCGATGTTCCTGGTACGGGACCTGTTGGACCTGGGATAAGCAGGTCCTCGTCACTTGTTGATGCGCAACAACGGGTCCTCGTCACTAAGGAAGTCCAAAAGCAAGTCCAGGACCTGTTAGACAAAGGCTGGGTTCGGGAGAGTCTGTCTCCATGCGCAGTGCTCGTGTTACTGGTACCGAAGAAAAATGGAACGTGAAGGATGTGCATGGACTGTCGAGCTGTTAACGCAATAACCATCAAATATCGTCATCCGATTCCGCAACTTGATGACATGCTCGATGAGCTTGGTGGAGCGAGCATCTTTACAAAGATTGATCTGAAAAGCGGCTATCATCAGATACGCATGCAGCCAGGAGATGAATGGAAGACAGCATTCAAAACAAAGTTTGGGCTGTATGAGTGGCTCATGATGCCCTTCGGACTCACCAACGCTCCGTCCACAATCATGCGATTAATGAACTAAACATTAAGAGAGTTTATGGGAAAATTCATCATGGTGTACTTTGATGACATTTTAATCTATAGCCACAACGAATCTGATCATGTCAAACATGTTGTGCAAGTGATCATCAAACTAAAAAAGGCCGAATTGTATGCCAATTTCGAGAAATGCACCTTCTATGTGCCTGAAGTAACATTCTTAGGCTTCGTGGTTGGAGGAAGTGGGCTAAAAGTGGATGAGTCCAAGATTAAAGCTATTTCAGAATGGACACCACCAACCAACGTTAATGAAGTTCGAAGATTTTTAGGCATGTGTGGGTTCTTTAGAAGATTCGTGCCACAGTTTAGGGTCATTGCCGCACCAATGACCTCTCTGCTGATGAAGGGCTTACAGTTCAAATGGGGACTAAAAGAGCAGAAGTCATTTGAGGAATTAAAGGATAAACTCACTCATGCACCAGTGCTTGTGCTACCGAATTTCGATCTTCCTTTCGAAGTTGAATGTGACGCCTCTGGAACCGACATAGGCGCAATATTGTTGCAAGATGGCCGACCTATTGCCTATCACAGCGAAAAATTTGGAGGAGCTCATCTAAACTACTCCACATACGACAAAGAGTTGTATGATGTGGTACAAGCCTTGAGGATGTGGCAGCATTACTTGCGAGGAAGAGAATTCATCATCCACACAGATCACGAGACGTTGAAGCTTATACGAGGACAGGGGCAACTGAAGAATGCCACACATGCCCGATGGAGCTTTCATAGAATCATTCCCGTATGTGATCTGCTACAAAAAGGGAAAAGACAATGTCGTGGCAGATGCCCTATCCAGAAGACTGAATCTAGCTGCATTTACCGCAACACATTTGATTGGATTCGAGCACATTAAAGATCTGTATGCTCAAGATACTGACTTTGGGGAAACATACAAGAAAACCGAGAAAATAGCTTTCAAATAATTCTCTCAACTGAATGGTTTTCTTTATTGTGGGAACAAGCTGTGTATACCAAAGGGATCCGTCAGAGAACTTCTGATCACTGAAGCGCATTCTAGAGACATGATGGGTCACTTTGGGAGGATTGCTACCATGAGCATATTGACAGAACGTTTCCACTGGCCAGGGATGGAAAAGCAAGTCGCTGACTTTGTCAACAAGTGCATCACCTGTCTCCGAGTCAAGTCAACTGCTAAACCACATGGACTATATCAAGCTTTGCCAACACCAGAGGGCCCATGGATTGATCTATCTATGGATTTCGTTTTAGGGTTGCCTCATACTGCAAGAGCTAAGGATTCTATTTTTGTTGTGGTTGACAGGTTTTCGAAGATGGCGCATTTCATACCCTGTGCCAAGACAAATGACGCACACCACGTGGCCAAACTATTGTTCAGAGAAGTTGTAAGGCTCCACGGGTGCCAAGGACAATTGTCTCTGACCGGGATGCTAAGTTTGTAAGTTATTTTTGAAAATCCTTATGGTTTGAAATCGGAACTAGACTGTTATTTTCTACTGCGTATCATCCGCAAACTGATGGCCCAACTGAAGTAGTTAATAGAGTCTTAGGTAATTTACTTAGGGTTATACTGCATCTAGTAGCAAAAGCTGGGTGAATGCTTATCTTATATTGAATTTGCCTATAACAGACATATACACAGTGCCACACACATGTCACCTTTTAAGGTTGTGTACGGTTTTAACCCACTAACGCCACTTGATTTGTTGCCATTGCCTTGCAATGAGCATTTGAATATCAATGGCAAGAACATGGCAAATGCGATAAAGGAAATGCATAAAGATGTAAGAGAGTCTGGTGAAAGATGCAGAAGGGTATGCCAAATATAACAACCGAGGTCAGAAGGAGTTGAAACTAAACCCAGGGGATTGGGTCTGGCTTAACTGGAAGAAAGAACGGTTTCCCGTCAGCCGACGCAACAAGTTATCTCCACGAGGAGATGGGCCATTTAGAGTTTTAGAAAGGATTAATAATAATGCATATAAAACATAACTATCTGAAGAATATGGTCATGTTAATCCTGTCTTTAATGTTGCAAATCTGACTCTTTTCGAAAGGGACGAGGAAGATCATGGTCGGTTGATGACATGGATGTCCGGACCGTTCCGACTGATAGATTAACCGACCTGGATATGTGGAACATATGGAACAATATCTCAAGTAATCCGGAAGAATTAATTATGGAGAAAGCGGAAGAGTTGAAGCTAATCAAGGAAGAAAACAATGTTGGAAGAACACCGGAATCCCACCGGAGCTTCACCGGAGTATCGTCGGAATTCTGCCGGAATCCGGCGAGCCAACGCCGGTCAACGGCTGCTGCCGAGCAGTCAAACAGGAAGGGATTAGAGGTCAATGGGCCACATTTAATCAATTGGGAGAAAGAAATTAAAAGCCCATTATATATTTCTTGCTGGCCCAAAACAGAGCCCTCCAAGGACCCAGCCCAACAGCCCCAACAGCCCACTCCACCGGCCCAATGCCAAGCCCGCCTCCTGGTCGGCCCAACCACCAAAGCCCACACCCGACCAGCCCAATCCATCTCCACCAATCACACCCTCTTCCAACCGAATGGGCCGAGACCAGGCCCAATCTTCCTTACATCCTCACCAGCCCACTCCAGCAGCCCACTCACACCATTCCAACGCCCTCCAGCCCAATTGCTGAGCCCAAGTGATCCTAGCCCAACCGAGCCCCCAGCCCATCGGACCCACTCTCCTCAACTCCAACCCATCGTCCTCCTTCATTCGGTGGACGTCTCCGGCGAGCTCGCCAACGGTGGCAGAGGCCAACCGGAGCTACCCTCTCCTCCATCGCCAGCTCTCCGCCTTCGGTCGTGGTCAGGACTCGCGCTTCTGGACATCATCTCGAATGGAGGAAATCCCATCATGATGAGCATCACCTTACCAAAAGCCGACCACCGTTTCTCCTCATCTCCATGGAAACCGGCGAGCACCCCATCAGCACCATTATCAAGCCGCCAAGGCTGCCACCACCATCCTCATCACTGGGAGCCTCATCGGCAAACAACTCGTCCACCATCCTTCGCCATCATCGCCCGCAAGCCCTCATCGGCCATGGAGACCTCCGGCAACCATCTCTCCATCGCCGGCGTTCATCAGCAGCTCCAGGAGCTTTCGGCCATGATCATCGTCACTCCAAAATCATTCCGGCGAGCCCCAAAAACTGAAGCCTTGCCGAAGAAGGAAATCCCGATTCGCTGCCGCAATTTCCATTCCGGCCAAGATTCATTCCGGCCACCTCCATTCAAGTCCAGTCACCATTCCCGAGCTATCTCCATGCCTCCGGCGAGTGTCCTCCATCTCCGGCCAAGTCCATCATCTCCTCCGGCCAACAAACCCTCATATTATTCCGGCCAGAGCTCACCCCACCGCTGCTCGAAACCCTCGTCTCCATCCTCCAAGCTACGACGCTGTCCTCCAAGCTTACGACGCGGAACGCTGCTACGACGCCATCCATTCAGCGTCGTCCCCTCCCCTTCAGCGTCGTCCATCATCCGAGCACTCTAGCGTCGTCCTCAACAAGCCCCCTGCCTTGTTTAATTTGTATTAACACTTGTTTAATTAATTTGATGGGTTGATTAAAGCCCCTAATTAAATTGTTTAGCTTTATTAATCCTTTGTATTAGGGTTTGCCTATATATAGGGCATCCCCCAACACTTGTTCCTCACCTTTTGAAATATTATTGAACATTTTGCTTGAAAGCATATCAATTTATTCTTGAGGTCATTTGAGAGTTTGTGGGAACCGAAAACCCTCACCTATCTTCAATCTATTCGATTTCTTTGCTTCGATCCATGGCAGTTGATGGATCAACCTCCCCAAGGGGGTGGGGATGGCATGGAAGCCGGAACCAGAGCACTGATAATCCCCGCATTTCCAGATGGACCGGTGTCCCAGCAACGATCCAAAAGATTTACCTCCAGAATTGCTGAGTTGCTGACCCGGAATTTTGAGGACGAACTGCTGAAGGCCAAAGCTGGAAAGATGGGTTTAAAGCTGCTGATCCAAATCGAGGAAGACCCGGACCCACTCAACGGGATCCGAAAACCCACCATTGACAGAAAGCAGCCGGATGTCGATCGCCGGAAGATGGCCGGAATCCCCTCGCCAGAACAGCCACCGGAAATCCAACATTATATTTAGTTGTTTAATTTGTAATTTTAACAAGTGCATCCATGCACAAGATATTTAAACAAGCATGAGAGAGAAACCTTCAGGTGGACCCCGCAGGCAAGAAAACGACGCGAGCCTCCTACGGCGCGATCCCCTTCCGAAGACGCGAGCCTGAAATTACGATGTGAAACCCCTTTCATGTCGTAATCATCATAACCTTCTGGAATCCCCGAGTCCTAGACGCGATCCTCGCCCGACGATGCTAGTCCTGTTCCACGATGTAAGGATCGCGTCGTAACCTCAGACCACGACGTCAGCCCTGCCAGGAGACTCGACGACGCGAGACCTTCCCTAAGACGCTAGACTAGTCTCACGTTGTAAACGTCTAGCATCGTCCAACAGTGCCAGTCTAGGGCTTTCTCACTTGTTTATTCCTTCTTCCAATTTGTTTAATCCTTTGTAATGTGGGTTGCCTATAAATAGGTCCTCCTCAACATTGTATCATTTACCTTTGGATGAAATATAAACTTGATATGTGTTTATCTCCTTGAGAGCATTTGAAGGTCACCATTCGGATTCATCACCATTGATGCAATTCCTTTCAAGCTCGGTTTGTGCTTGATCGTATAGACACCTATAGGTTATCGGTTGAGGGAATAGTCGAATCCAAACGGATTAGTCGATTCCAAGATTGAGTTTCCAACTAGGTAAACCCATTATCCCTTTGTTCTTCATTTCGGTTTCGATAGATTTTTCGTGTCCAATCCTGATCCATGGCAGATACCGTACCATAAGATTTCGGTTTGGTAATGTTATGGAATGCCCCAAAAAAATAATGGTCATGATTTAGAAGCCAACTGTAATTTTAAATTTCGAGGCAAAGTTATTTCAACAACTTGAAATAATTTAATAAGGAGGGGTTAGAATTCAACACTTGCATGAGGGGGATATTTCAACAATTGGAATAGTTGTCTTAATTAAGTGATCTATCTATATATGGTAAGAAAATTAGGGTTGATTTGGCTGGATTTTTGTGGTAGATTTAGGGCATGATAGAAAGGCAACACTTAGTGAATAAGTTTTGCAACTTTGGCAAGCTCTAGAAGCTTCTATACTACAAAGAAAGAGATCATGTAGATCACACCAAATCCCTTAAAAATGGAAGGAGAGGGGCTGTCAAAACGTATGAGAAATCAACCATGATCCTCACCTTGATTCACCTTTCCTAAAACCATCCGTGAACCCACCTATAAATACCCCTCTCCATTCATTCAACTCCTCACACCAAAATCCTCTTCTCCCTTATATTCTAAAGTTCTCTCTTGTTTCTCTCTAGTGTTCTTGAGAGTTTGAGTGCTCCAAGAAGTGGAAGCAAGCTTAGGAGTTCCTTTGATTGAGTTCAAACAAGAGATCTTTGTGAGAGTAAGCTAGTTTTACCCGAAAATTGTGTGTTTCATGCAAGTTCTTGAATTTATTCATAGTTCAATGCATGAAATAATTTTAAATGCTTTAATTATGTATATACGTTCGGTTTTCAAAATGCTTTTGGGACTTTAATCCCACGTTTGTGTCAAAATGCTTTTAAACCATTTAATCTTGTGTTTTTGGGATAGACGCTTGATATCAAAATTTTGAATGGGCCACTAGGCCATTATATGAAAATGAAATTACATGAAATTAAATTGTTTGAGGGTATGAGCACCACGGTGGTGCCTGAGTTGTGGATGACCGAACTCCCCTCTGGCTAAGTAGTAGAATGATTCCTCCTTAGTCCCACATGTTTTGAGCCTATGTTTTGCTTGATGTAAGACGCGCGGCGCAGTCTAGTCTACCCCCAGGTATTATAAGCATAGTTGAATCACCATGTGCATGTTGGGCCGCGGCTAGTACTGCAGCCAAATAGAAGAATTAATGACTAAATGACTTGTGATTATCTGTATACTTGTGTCCTCAGAACGAGGCTAGTTTGCTCAGTATTGTTGCTGATTATTTGTTGTTTTTTCCCTTTTTCAGGGTAATTTACAAGCAGTTGAGCACGCACTTGTGCCTGGGAGGTTTATTTTAAAATAAGACTCTTTTAAATTCTTGCATCAAACTACCTTTAGAACAAATGTTTTGGCCATGGGCCCAATGGAATTTCTTATGTTATGAATAAAGTTTATTAATAAAGTAATATCTTCTTTCTAAAGCACTAGAAATTTTATTATGCCTTAGTATTAATTGTGTTTGAACCGAGGGATACAAATTAGACTTGTGTACTATAGAGTTGCTAGAGGGCTTCTGTCTAAGGAGGCTTGGTGATAACAAGGCCCGTCAGCCGGTGGCCACCTCCCTTTCCTGGGAACCCCTCGACACAACTTTATAGAACTCGAGTACTTAATAGTAATTCCTAAGTTAAGACATTTAAGTTAATCAAAATTTCTAAAGTTAGCCTTAGCATTCCTTAATCAAGTTAGCCGTAGCGAGCTTGACTAAGGGATGTGGCGGTAACACTCCCGCCAAATTATATTTTAAAAAACGGGGTGTTGCAATGTGGGTATGTGGTATTGTTGGATTAAGTGGCCCATTTCTGCGGCCCATTACCCAGCCGATGAAGGCTATTATGCTGAGGCCCATTTCCCATTCCATTAATACTCCCTCACACCACTCTCTCTTGTAATTCTAGCAGATTTTTCTTCTTTATTTCTGAGAATGCGGCAGCAGCGCCCCATTCCCCTTTCTCTGAAGAAATTAAACAAATCATGTGTATACAGGTATGTATGATCCACATCAATACTTGATTTATGAACCTGATCGCGTGTGTTTCTTAATTGTATTCACCTATGCAATTTTGTATATCTGTATCTTATTTGTAATATTTCATATTGGCTGTTCCATGGTGTTTTTCTAATGTCATAGTATTAACTTAAATGTATACTACTTTTGGTTTTTTGCCAGTTCGCTATTTAAACCATTGATTTGTGTTGCCGTATTATTTTGTAAGAATTTAATTCCATTAAGTATGTGTTGTTATTTGTTGAAAAGATACATTCCATTTATTTATGCAGTGTGTGTCATGTCCCATTGATCTTGAAAACCTTTATGCAGTACCATGCTATTTATCGTTGCAATTATAGATAAATTGTTGTGATTTCCTTTTCATAGTATATATGCCCCGTCTTTTAATTTCTTCAGAGGAATGAATCTATTGCTTTCTCTGGAGCCATAAAGAGGAGATACCAAATCTGTCCCAAGGCCGAGCACGGATCCGGACTGGCAGCAGCAGTAGCCGGCTTTTGGAAGCCTCGTCAGTAACCTTAAAAAGGCTTTACCTGTTTTCTTTACCTTTGAGTGAACATGTAGTGAGGTTCAAGTTATGTAATCCCATAGTTTTTTAGGCCTTTGGTTGTAATAGATGGGTTATTACCCAACATGTATATATTGCGATAAGTTCGGTATGTTGGTACATATCGCAATATCGGTATGTCGGTATGTACCAAAGTATCGGTATATACCGAACTTACTGACAAGTCGGTATGGTAACGGTATAAAATATTCATACCAAAACTTTCGGTATACCGAAGGCTTCAGTACGGCATCGGTATGAAAATTTTCATACCGTAAGTTTCGGTACGGTATACGGTATGGTGAAAAATTTTTGGTATGTCGTATCGACCCACCCCTAGGCAGCAATGGCATGAAGCCATGTGCCAAAGCATGCCTTGCCAAACACCTGATCCACACCCAAGGAAATGGTGCATGCCATGTGCCGTATACCCCATGGCACACCTTTCAAAACTAAATATATTCCATGCAAAAAAACTCTCAACCAAAACCACAATTGTATATAGAATAGAAGTATACATTTTAAGAATCACGAGAAACATTTGGCCTTTGGGAGTGTTGGGAGGCTGGAGGCATTCATGCACCAGTTAGCTTTTCAACGATACACTTGTTAACCAACACTACTTTTTCCAACTTTATTTTCTCTCACACACACTTTAAGTACTCTATCACACTATTCATTATCATCCATTACACACTAAAGTCAAACATAAGCTCCATTCCAAACCAATCTGGCTTACATAAGAATCAGTTGTAACACCCTGGTTTTGGTAACCCAGGCCGGGATGCCACCGCCACACCTCTCTAGCAAGACACAACTTATTCGAGCTTGCTAAAGAGATGCAAGGCTAAGGTATTTCAGAAATAAAATATTTAAAACAGCCCATTTATAAATAGATATCGAAAATCATTATCATAACGTTATCTAAATTGCAGCGGAATGTAAAGGAATGTAAATAGGGCCAACATGGCCAAAACAACGGGTTAACAGGCCCGTAATGCAAGTCATATAAAAACAGAAATAAATGTTTCCCAAAATTCCCATGCATGCTCATGCTCATGTGTAATCCTCATACTCTGAAAGAAAAGAGAAAATAACGGTTTTGTCAGTATAAACATAGTGAGTAAGCTAACCCCTAGCATAGAAAAACGGGGTTTCAAAGCCTTTAATTATTTAAGAAAAATGAGTTACCTTCAGTAAGTTGGTTTACACTATATAAAATTAATTCGGCTAACTAATAACATTTAAATGCATATTAAAAAGCATGGATTCTAGAAGAGGCATGATTATGATAAATAATTGACATAATTTAAAAGCACAATTTAACAAGAATTTAATTTAAGTCTTATAAATTCCTCGTTTCATTCTTTTATAGATCACCATTTGCTAGGGATCTTATGTCCGCCAGCCTTACGCTTGGGCTCTTATGTCCACAAGCCTCACGGTCAATATTTCACTAGGGCTCTTACATCCGCTAGCCATACGTTTGCGCTCTTATGTCCACAAGCCACATAATCAATATTTCACTAGGGCTCTTTCGTCCGCTAGCCATACGCTTGGGCTCTTATGTCCACAAGCCACATAATCTATATCTCATAGTTTCCAACTTGATCATAAATCACAAAGTTTTCGAAAAAACATTCGTCTGCTTGTTTAGAAAGGACCAATCTCACAAAGTATGATTTCCATATTGTCACTGTTCGCGCCTTTTTCGTTTAAAAATCCATTTCAAGGTCAAATGAGTTGAAAATTTCACAGTAGCTCAAAAATGTCCTAACAAACAATTTTCGTGTTTTAAGTTTTTCGAAAAACGTTGAGGAAATGAGTCGAATTTAAGGATATTTCCAGAAAATATAATCTGTCCGGATTCAGACTTGACACACTTCAGAAAATCGGTTTTTCGACATAGCAAATGAATTCCAAACACTCTGAAATTTTACAGGTAGAATCTTAATTTGATTATCTACAACTTTCATTTACAAATCAAATTTCAATTCCTATCGGATCAATTGTGAAAACATGGATCAAGTTCAAAACCAATTATGTCAGCTTTTATGAGTTCGATGAAAACGCAGATTAGTTCGGTTCAGATTCGGAGGTTCAAATCTCGATAACAATTTATGAAATTTTACAGGAGAGTTCTAGACATCATTATCTACAATTTCCATTTTTATCACAACTCCTAATTTGGCCTAGATCTGTGTCAAAATGTGGAACAAGTTCGAAAATCAAATGTCACTTTTTTTTTAGAATTTGGTAAGAACACAGGTTAGTCCGGCTCCGATTCGGGGCATCAAATCTTGACGAAAAAGTACGAAAATTTTACACAGTGTAGATCTATGTCTTAGGAACACTTTTTCAGTTTCGAGTTTTTTCGTTTGAGCAATGTAAATGGTCCAAAAAATTCAGTTAAAAATGCTGCACGCGTATAGATCTTCTATTGACATATTTTATTAAGTTCTTTTATTAGATCCTTTTGTTCGGATGATTTTTAGCCACCAAAACCGTATGTAAGAGTTAACTTACTTGGATTTGGATCTACGGCTCTTCGATTTTGATGTCGTGGCTTCCGAGATCGTCGTTTGTGTCCTAGTTCCTTTGTACTCCTCCTTCTTGTTCCGATTCGCGGTTTAGAAAAGAAAAACGTACCAAGTTAGACTCATACTTGGTTTTTCGTATGGAAAATATGGATTAACGCCTTACCTCACCACCCACCTATGCTTGGGAAACCTTGAACTCGTCCAAAAAGCTTCCTCATTCGCTGTCTTTGCTTCCAACGGCTTAGATCTAGGGTTTTTTGGGTGTTCGAAGATAGTAGAAATTTTAAAAGAGTTGAAAGGGCGTACGGGACTGAATAAGGGATATTTATAGGCTCCAACCACCCCACATATCGAGGAGTTGGTTAGGCAAGATTTGGGGCACAAGATTTGGGGAGAAAATCTCAAGGTTGGCGCCCCTTTGGGCTCGGCCTGGGCTCAGCCTTGGCCGGGCAGTGCAATCCCGTTGGGCCTTTTCTCTTCTCTTTTGGGCCTTTCTCCTATTTTATTGGGCTTGGATCCCAATTTAATTTCGTGTGCGAAATCTTGAGTCCATTGATATTTGGTTCTCGTGCAATAATTTATTAAATTATTTTCGACTTTACGGGCTCTCCGAAATTAAATTCCTTTTTAATCTTTGGATTAATTCCCACATATCTTTTTATTTTTATTTAGTTTATTTATTTATTTATCTATTTATTTATTTATTTTATGTTTTTATTTATTTATTTAGGTGACTAATTTCGCGGGTATTACATCAGTTGCATATAACAAGAACCAACAATTTAGAACAAATCCCCCTGCGACACCCCGATTTTGATAACCCAGGCCGGGATGCCACCGCCACACCTTCCCAAGCAAGACACGAACCATTTCGAGCTCACTTGAGAAGATGTTAAGGCTAAGTCGCATCAATACTCAAAAATAAAATACTCAAAAACAATGCCCCGAGTTTAAGATGTCGTTTTAAAATGTCTAACATGTGTAAAATAATGCGGAAGTTAAGTAAGGGCCAAAACACGGCCAAAACATAAGTTTGGAGTTCATAAAAGAATTTAAAACAAGTGCGATAAGTCTTCGGAAATTCTCATCCCAAATGTAAATGCCATGCGCTAATCTTCAATATCTGAAAAAAAAAAAAAAAAAAAAAAAAAAAAAAAGGAGACAACGTATCTATCAATACAACGGTACTGAGTAAGTTAATACACAACATAACGAGTGTTAGAAATTTTAGAAGAGTATTCAGAATAGGAATTTACTTTAAAAGACGGATAATTAATTAAGGAGGAATATTTAAATGTTACACTGCCGAAAGATCTTTTCAAATCTCATTATGATCGAAAACAACCGTCCTTGGGGAATCGAACCCGCAAGAACTCAAACACATTCTTTTACCATTGTTTCCATATGATCGAGGACATCATTGTTTCCAGAACTCAAATACATTCTTTTACCATTGTTCATTATGATCGAGGACATCCGTCCTTGGGGAATCGAACCCGCAAGAACTCAACATGCATCCTAGGTAATCGAACCCATAGAAGTCAACAATATCCTGGGGAATCGAACCCGCATGAAAAACATACACCTTGGGGAATCAAATGCGCAAGGCAAGTGAAAGCAGTGACCCTATACAGACACACTCCAGAGCCCTAGATAACCCATACGGATACATGTAGGAGTATAGACTCTTACAATCACATAATCATATTTGCCCGTTTTGGCTACGAGAGGGGGCGGCCCAACGAGCTCTACCTAGTGCACTTACCCTCAAGAAATAATCAAAGCATCTCACTCGATCATATTTCACAAGGTTTCAAAAAAACCACATTTTAATTTGATAATTTTATTCATGCCATATCCAAAATCAACTTTTCACCAACATCGCAAATGAACCACATTTCCAGATTTATGGATTGAAAACAAGAGTAAAATTCGACTCAAGTAATGCCATCAAAGCACAACATGGATTCCACATTTTAAGGCATGAATTTTGAAACCGTAGTAGTATTCAGTTTTGCTTTTGGAAATGTAGCAAACAATTTTTAAAAATTTCGAAAAATTTACAGGAGCTAGAAATCACCAAGAATATTTTTCATAGAAATAGGCATCCTCAAATTCGGACTCTAAATAGACCAATTAAATCGTTTCAGAAACTATGAATCAAGGATCTAAAGAGTTCCAGCTAATCAGACCACAGTGTGTTTAAAAATTCATAACTTTTTCGAGAGAGTTCCTAAAATCGTAAAAATTAACGAAGACATTCTAGACACAATATGAAACAAAACTCATGAAGACATCGACCACAAATACCAAACATAGGATGGTCTAAGAAGCACCACAAAACCGGACTTCATCAAAAACGAATCTGACAGCAACTTTGGAACAGAATGCCAGACCGAATTTGGGGTATCAAATGAACTCCAAAAATTATAAAAAATTACAGATATCATCTTTAGAATGGTAGGAACAATTTTTATTTAGGAAAGATTTCTCAAAAACAATTGGATCTGACCCAAAAACGCGATGCAACAGAAACTAGACATGGGGAACCCTAGTTGACAGATTCTCTAGTTCATAAGAAAAGGATTGGAACTCGGTTTCTACTCAACCAAAACTTCTAAAACTCGACGTGTATGATATTAACTTACTTTGCAACAGATCGAGATCAAGAATCTTCAAATTTTAATCATCCAAAAGTGATCTCCAACCGAAAAACAATCTGCTATCCCCGAATAAACCTATATTTGGATTGTTGGCAAAATCCTTATGTTTGAGGCATCAAATCCGAATCTAAAGCCATGGAATCAAAGAGAAAACCTTACCTAGCAATAGATGGTCAACTTGGATGCTTTAGAATCGACCAAGGCCTCTGGAACAACCGAAGAACACTCACAACACTCACCAACTCTCTCTTCAATGGCAGATTTTCGAAATGGTGAATGGGGGTGTTTTTTGGGGCTGTAAAAGGTTTGGTATTGAAGTGTTTGGAGTCCTAATGGAGCTTTGATGAGCCTAGGAATGGTGGAGATGAATAATAGCAGTCAAACTCGGGATACGCAGCCACCAACTCCCCCATTAATCCCTTCATTCCACCATGGTTTAATGAATCCTTCAAGTGTTCATGTATCTAACTTTATCCAACTTTGTGGGGATTTAATACACTCAAAATTCATTCCAAGGCGTCCCAATACATCCCTTAATGTCTGAGATTTGATAATGGATCGATTGGAATCACCACACTTCGAAAATGGAGCCAAAAACGAGTGCAACGGTTAGAGTCACCGCCCCTACAGGGCGGCGCGCGGGTGGCACGCCACCGCCCCGCCGCCGCGCGGCCGCCTTGGCACTTTTTTTTAAAAAAAAATATTATGATTTCTATTTCAAAAATCATAATATAGGAATTATCCGGGATCGTTGGGATAATTCGATAAACTTATTTCGAGTCGCGATCGTCCGAAAATATTTAATTCCGTCTCTCGGAATTATTTCGGTTTTAATAATTAAATGCAATTCTTTAATTTTTGGATTTAAATTCTCGATGTCGATTTCTCGGGTATTACACCCCCCGCTAAAATTGATCAAGAAAAAATTATTACAAGCACTCTGTATAATAAGCTCCATAAATTTTATTAGGACACAAAAAACATTTGGCAGTTCAAAAATCAAACCGCTCACATTTTTCTAAAAACGAACAATTAAAATTCAGAGTGAAGTTACAAACCAGATTGATTTAGAGCTTTCCAACAAAGTTAGGTTCAAAGAGACTGTTCGCATTCATTCAACATATAAAAGAACATAATCTGGACATTCTAGTTCATTAAGTAAATGAACAAATACAAACATTTTTACAAACAGTTTATTAGATTCACAGGCATGGACTTCATTATATTTAAAATAAATTAGTTAGAAAGATTAACAATTCATAGATTTTTCAAGTTTGAACACTAGTTATTGAGTACTTGTTATTATACATTTTAACTACAGGGTATTTTTCATATGATATCATAGAAAAAGATCAGTCAGTTAAAAATATAGGTGATGTATGGATGAATCTTCATTAAGTAATATTCCCAAATACATATTTTCCTTCTTTTTCCAAATTGAATCCTTTTCTAATCCAGTATTAAAAATATATACATATACTACATATACAACAAGAATTATCTGAACAATTATCACGTATTCAAATTTAAATTTTTTTATACTCGCAAATCCCTACCTCCTCACCCTACTATTCCAATACCATCACGTAATTGTATAACTATTTCTACATAAATAAACAAAATATATAGACACAAACTTTAACTTTCACTTTAAATATTTTTTCCTCTCACAACATAAATCAAAATTACTCCAGATTAACCGCTAAAGGTATTGTAACTCCATCTTTACCAATTTAACCAAAATTAATCAACAGGAAAATTAAACAATTAGCTAAATATATGTAAAAACTAAACATCAATATAATTCCAACAATCAGCAATATATTTTTAACAATCCATCATCTAAAATAAACAATGGTCCGACTTCAGAGTTGCTATGCAGCAATCTGCTGGTCTCTGACTAGGCCATAAGTTTTGCCAAATGAACACAAACACACTTATTGAATTTTGTCTCCCAGTGTATGTGTTTTTTTATTTTATTTGGGCCCCTTCAACCCAAAGATGTCAGCTGAAGGGTATACTTGATCCTCCTCCTTCAAGACTCGAGAAAACTGTATAGTTTATGTTTAGGGCTCCCACACCAACTGGAAACTGAATGAGTGATTGGTGAATGCAATTATGCTTAATGGTCAAAAGTTGTCTGTTAGTATATTTAATTTACTTCCAAAAATCCTAAATTGAGCATAATGCAGTGTGACCAACAACTTATTATACAGACTCTGTATGTGTAAACCCTGAAGGTTTTAGCTAATATAACAAAAGTACACACAAGTGAACTATAAAGCACATCTAGCCCATCAAACAATATAAGTAATCATGAACAAAAGCATGAAAAGCCAAGATTTAAACATGGAGAGCAATGAAAAAGAAGTGAAACCATTCAATCCATTAAAATATTATCACGAAGAGGATGCTTAAATGCCAAAGATATTGGATGATGTTCTGTATATGAAGGTAAAGGCAGCAGCTTATCGAGAATATAGGAAAGGTCTGAATTTCTTTATCTGAGAAATTATATTGTATACTATCATCGCAATTTCATGTGTCTTATCTTCCATTCAACTCCATGAGGAACCACTCTCTGCATTATATCATGTCATGGTAAAGATATCTAGAGGTATGCAGGAAGATGTATGGGAAATAAGACAATTACAGCTAATTTTCAAATGAACAGGTCCTGACGAAGTATATGGGTGTTGCAGTTCTTTAAATCTTGTTTATGCATGCAAAATGTTCTACAGCAAACATGAAAATGAAATTCGAAAAGATCACTTAATTCAATTTCAGATGTCGAGTAATAAAATTTAATCACCAAAGTTCATTAATATGCAAGAAAATATCAAAAATATACCAAGAAATTCCTTTCCACACTCTCAGCCCCTTGAACACAGATGCATGAAAGGCCTTTACATAGCTAAGCAGCAGATCCTGCCACAACCTCCACTGTAATAAAAGAAAGGAATTGGCAAAATTAAAACTACTATTGATTTTGTGATTTCTAAAAGTGGCAACAGATAGCACAAAATTCGCAAACCTGTTAGCTCGTAGTATCCTCAGAATTAATCATGAATGTAAAAACTTACAAAGCACCAAGCAACTTAAGCAAGCACATGTACCTTCAAGGTTATAGTACCAAGGAAACCACTTTGACAGTCGCATTCAATGCCTCTGCTTTCAATTTCGAGTCTTTGAACCACGTCACCCAGAGAAAACCAGGTATATATACGTAATAGCAGATGAGCTTTTGCCTTAGACCACATAGAGGTGCTAAACCAAAGAAAGTCATCGAGAAAATTAATTAAAGGAATTGGCAAAAGTAAAGCTAACTAGTAAGATAGCTAATTATTAATAGCATCTCACTATAAATGGTGCTGATTCATTAATCAAAATACAAAACTTTCAGCATACATCAAAAACTTGAATTTATCAAAGCGTTTTTGGGCAGCGACCAGCTGCAGCCAGTGTATTCTGTACAAAAATTCAAGATCTGCTGAAACTTTAAATTCAGTACCAGCAGGTGCAAACTTCAGGTAATGACAATTTGTCATAGACAAAGCCAGTTAATTAATTTAACTATCACTAAATCTTAGGACCTGTTTGTTTAAGTCACTCTAGGAATAGGAATAGGTATAGGAATAGGATTTTTAGCTACTTTAATAATGTAGGGAACCTAGAATAAAATTAATTATTTTAACCCGTATCATACACAAACCCACAATAATAAATTTTTTGAATCCGAGTTAAGATAATACTTCCTCCGTTCTCAAATGTTTGCCCCATTTGGTTTTGGGGCACTATTCTCATCCATACACTTTGATTTAAAGTTTTATCATAGTTATACAAGTTAAAATATAGTCAAGAGGGATCTTGTTAGATTCGTCTCATCATGTAGTTTTTAAATATCGAACTTTTAGAATTTTTACATATACCGAACTTGAGTTATTAATGATTCAAAATGTGCATTGGACTGCGTGCGCAGTGGATCCGTAACAAATATTTGTGAAAGGAGGAAGTAAATTTTTTGAATCCGAGTTAAGATTATACCTAATAAAAATGGATTACCCATAATCAGACGCCTAGATCAAATATATTAGCACCAATTCATCATATTCATGCCTGTCCTCGAAGATCTGGGTTAGGAGCACTCAAATGTGGTGCACACCCTAGTACGAGAATATCTAGTTAAGGATAAACGACACAATACAGTAATGGACACATGGAATTGCCAACTCCTAGAGCCAAGTTCCACACAAAATACTTAATTCAAATTCAATCAACTCACTTAAAAGCTCATTTGACTTCTCAAAAGTAAGCACAAATTTATAACTTGTTCAAACCACACCTAAGTAAAGCTACAGGATAATCTGAAGAACTTGAGACAAAGCTCCATTACCCTCAGTTAGAACTGTAATTCTACTGAACCTGGTTCGTCTTCACTCATCTATGCAGGACAATTGATCGAACAACACACGAGGCAAAAACTAATACACAGTCAACTCCTGCTGTTACAAACTAATCCTTCATGATTATGGCATGAAAATGGAACAGAAAAGTTTCAAAGAAGCTCAATCAAGAATCTTAAATTCTACCATAGCTTAATGCATGCACAATCCTACATGCCAAGATGGCAACACTGACCACGTTTTCAAGCGTATTGAAGTGGAACTGGAAGTGGGAGTAATAAGAGCCAAGCAGGAATCTGCATTGATGGTAGTGCTGACTATGACTGGTGAACATTCATTCAAGAAAAAAGAAAGTTGTGGCCTGTTGTGGTGGGCCTCGGAAATCAATGGGAAGAGGTCTCTAAAGTACGAAAGAGGTAGTATAATTATTATTCAAAGCATTAATATAATAGGTGGGGTTTTGTTGGTTTGTGCAGCAGCAACCAGCAAGCGAGGCAAGGGATTGCATAGCACAAAAATAAACATTCGGTAGGAAACATTCTTAGAAATACCCAACAAACCATTATCCCTAACTATAACTCCGCTCTCAGTTTTATGACTTTATCCCCGCCAGGAATCTTCTCTTCTAAGCAAGCAATAAATAAAACACAACATAAATGGTCTACGTTACACTCGGACCTGCTTTCCCAACACAACAATGTATTCTCATTTCACAAACCAGAACAGAGCAGTGACAATGGATTGACATTTAATTATGAAATTACAAATAACTTACCAAGAAATTGTGGAATGTCATGAATTACAGTTAAACAGAGATTAACGACATGAGAAGAATTATACCAAATACACCAAAAGTCCAAAACCCACCAATTTATTCAGAAACTAAACACCACAACCAGCATTCCCAAAAATAAACCAGACAACCCAATGAGACAGGGAAAATGTGAATGTTCCAATGCAAACAAAATAAAGAAGATTAGACAAGAGCCGCATTTGCCAATTTTTCTATAGAGATAAGCAATGATATAGTTCAAAAATGAGATCAGTAACTCCCATCAGAAAGAACATCATACTGAAGAAATCCAAACACCAAAAAGCATAAAAGCCCCAAGGAAATCGATACAATAACCACGGCCATGGTGTTCACGAAACAAAGCAAATAGATGAAGAGAAGGCGTTACCTGAATGCGATGTCTCGGAGAACACACGCTGGAATTTCACTGTTCACCGTCCGTCGCCAGTGGCTAGGGCTGCATGTGGATGCCGCGTGGAGAGTGGGTCGTGCGAATGGCCGGTTCACCTTTTGGATGGGAGGGGAGGGAGTACTGTAGTTCAACGTATGGAATTTGGCAGGCTAGGGCTTATTATAATCCATTTAGTTCCAGAATAAGGCAATGACGTCCCTTTTGGTCCCCTAATTCCTCGCCAGGAAATATACTTTTGGCGCGAGGAAAAGATATTTCCTCACCTAACTCCTTGCTAGTGTAGAAAAATATTCAAAAGTAACATTTTTGTAGGAGAAAACATAATAATGTTGTCGCCTGGGGCGAGGAAAATTTTGTTCCTCTCCCCCCATCGTCGCCTATAGGCAATTTTCTTGTAGTGGGCGCACCTACTTTTTAAATACTGAATAAACTTGGCCTTTTGATTAAAATCTTGTATGATTATTGGGCAAGAGTTCAGCTCATTAAAAGGCTCGGCCAAACTTGAATGTTGATATTTGACTTGCCTCATTAAACAACACTTGCAATAAGTTGTGGGTTTCAAGACTTCAACAACACTACCAACCAACAAGCCCTATACAACGGTTTTCATTGCTTCCTAAATCATAAGAATGACCCAAATAAACGGAGGATAAAGAAAGTCATTCAAACATACAACCAAATCAATATGCCTATTACAATATTTGAAACAATAAATAAATGAACGACAAAAATAGCAGAGTAGGAAGATAAAGAATATCAAATGATCTGAAGATAAAGAATATCAATTGATCTGAAAATTTAGATTTTGATTCTCTAATCCATGGAATCAAAACTAGGGGCATACCACCCTAACTCATTTACAATTTGTCTCAACCTTTCTTCCTGTCCTTTTGAGTTTCCTAAGGCTGTTGTGAAGGGATACACATACCTAACTTTTGTAGCCATAGCTCTAAATGAAACAACATCACCATTTACCAGAAACTCCATAACATCTCGGCTAAATCCTCCATCCACCTCGGCTTGCAGGTATTGGCCTGCAATATTCAGAATATCATGCAACTTCAATAATGTATAGACAGGAAAACATATTATAATACATAAATTACATGTAGTATTCCTGTACTGATAAATATGCAAACAATGTGTATTTTTTCGGGGTTAGATAATTATAATAGTGAAAATTCATTTGTAAAATAGAAGTATATTTCATATGATTGATTTATAATTTTAAAAACAATGACTATCATACACAAGCAATAACCGGCTTTAGGATATAAATATGTGTGTATATATTTGTTCACATGTGAGTGTATGTGTGTGTGTGCGCGCTTTAGGTTTGAATTTAAATGGAGTTGAGAAATGATTAGTTACATAAATCTGAATTTCAGGGAGAAGTTATTTTAGAAAGATTGCATGTTCAGTGGAATGTGTAGTGGAGTTGAAGTGGCAATGAAAAGACAATGGAATAAGTTTTTAAGATGTTGGATTGATCCAGTTAGTACAAAAAATGAAGTAATTAATATTTTACTAAATATATATCATATGGCATACACAGCAGACCTTAATTTAGATTTAACCATTTAAAGTTGGGCATGCACAAAGAGTTTGCATTCACTACTGATTTTCAAAATTTCTTAAAAACTCAAACCGCTGAGGCAGTCCTAAACATCACTAATGATGAATACAAGGGATTGTGTATGGGATATAAAATTTATTTTATTCAATTGATTGAGATACTTGAAAGAATAAGGCATACATGCACATATTGTGTGTGTGTGTTTGAGAGAGAGAAAGAGAGCCCACATATTTCTTTAATGTTACTAACAAACAAAATATCCCAGCTTGGCAATATCCATTGTATCTAAAATTGTTGTACTATGAACATACCATAGTGGATACATCTTCCAACTTCTTTATTCATTTTTGAGATGCAAATGTTGCAAATGTTCGCTAGTATGCTAAATATCCAATATAAAAGACTTACTAAAAACATGTAAAACCAAAGTATCAATTACAGTTAGCAAGCTCCAAGTTTCTTACAATGGATAATTAAATAGCATTTTCCATTTTAAATTTCATATATATGAAAATTACAAAAAGTTTGAGTAGTAACTTATATGCCCTATGGCATTGCCAGTACCCTTCAGTAGAAAATGAAAATAACACGACATTAAAAATTATTATATACACATTCTCATATTTTTGAGAATGACACAACAAAGCTTTCATTATAATCTCTAAGTAGGAGTCACGCATTCGACAAATATTGCATGAGTCTATCATATCTCATCAAATTGTTGAGTTGTGGTCTTCTGGATATCTTTGATTAGTTAGTGTTCCACTGAAGATATTCAAGATAGACAGACAAATTCCATGAAGTGTAATTTTGCCTTTTCCAAAATGTGCCATTTGCATGTTGCTTACCAGTAGGCGTGTCCTCAACAAGCTGAATCTTGACATTCTTCTGTGTCTTTATTATCGCATCCCGCAATTGCTGATATAAAAAATAGATTTCCACTTTACCTAGGAAAGAGGAATGCAAATTCTGAATTGGGAGCACACAGAAAGCAATCTACTAACCTGAATGGCAACACTATTTGAAGAATACCCATCTATCCTCCATGGAAATGCAAAGTTTGATGACAAGGGATTGCTTGAGACACAACCTGGATTTATTGATGGGCAATGTCTGATTTTTCTGCAGTGAAAAGGCTTGTAATTCAGATGTTTCTTGTTACAGTAATGAAGTAATGAATAGAAGTATAGAGAACCACTGTAACAAAGATGAAACAAAACTAGGCATTCAGTCCACCAAAATTACACGATTGACAATGTACACAAATTAATTCACTAGGCTACATTTGATTCTAATCAAGTTACATAAGCCTCGGGTACTAATCAACAATGACCAGCTGCAGAATTCACTGATATGAGCTCAGAAGCCACCATTATCTTAAATGGTAGAACCGAAAAGAGGATAAACAAAAAATTACAATGCCCAACCAAAGAACTAGGGGCTTCCAATCCCAAATCCAATTTTCCCATTCTGAAGGACACCAGAATTTCTGAAAAATGCTAGACTCAAAAGACCTATGCTCAATCGCCTACAAACTCCATTTTCTTTTTCACACGCACAACAAACAACCAACATAAACAATGAACCATGAACCCACAAATTCAAACGCAT
This sequence comes from Hygrophila difformis, assembly GCA_030278955.1. Taxonomy (NCBI): domain Eukaryota; kingdom Viridiplantae; phylum Streptophyta; class Magnoliopsida; order Lamiales; family Acanthaceae; genus Hygrophila; species Hygrophila difformis. Next base: position 32,638,230 of record JAOANR010000003.1, on the reverse strand, counting down.
ACACACAATGACACAAAGTACAATCCCTAAAGAAACCACTCGACAGAGTGAAAAATACCCATTTTCCAAACCGGTGGGTAAATTCTGGGCCTGTGAAAAGGGAGTGGGAGAATAAGGCAAAAAGGAATTGGACTTGATGGAAGGGATTGCTGGGGAAGGCAGTGGAGAGATTAGGGCCACCGCAATTGCGAGGGAGATTAGGTTTTTCGACCAAAGGGCACCGACAAGTGGTACTTGTGGTCTCGTGCAAAGAGTAGCCTTCCTGCGCTTATCATGAGAATGACTGCAATTGGTGCGAGAGGTTGTAGATTTAACGGGAAATGGAGGGGAGAGATACTGCAGAAGGTTGGCCGATATCATGGCTATGCTTGGCCTAGATTCTCGCTAGAACTTCCTGACTTCCTGTTCAGTGTGGTGTCACTCGCATTGCAACTGTAACGAGTAACGACGGTCCCGAACCCGAACTAGCATTCGGGTCTGGTCGGTCCTAGCCCATGACCCGATTGCCAGATTCCATTTTCTACAGTTAGCACAGTGGACCCATGTGCACGGCTATCCACCGCTAAAGATGTAAAACTAACAAACAGTTCGCGAGTAAATCTTGATTCGATTCGTGTTCATTCGTTAATTGTTCATTTGTAAAGCTTAACGAGCCGGGCTCGAACACGAACACGAGCTCATTGCTTAACGAACGAATACGAGCTTTGTTCGCGAACATTTTCGAAAGTGTTCGTATATGTTCGTTAACGGGATAATTTTAAAATTTTATATGTTTGCATATGTTTGTTTGATAATTTCAATATTGTGTGAAAAAATATTTAACCCTTGATTGGATGAATGATTCCTAAGTTTTTGGTAAATTTTTAATTGAGCCGAACGAGCTCAAACGAGCCGAGCTGAACAAAAGAGTAAGTTGGCTCGTTTGAACTAAAAAGGCCGAGCCGAACTCGAGCTCGAGCTCACAAACTTTTTCACGAGCCGAGTTCGAACATGAACACAAGCTCGACTTCCTTAACGAACGAACACGAGCCGAGCCCGAATGCTTAACGAGCGGAGCTCAAACACTCAAAGCTCGGTTCGGCTTGTTTACAGCTCTATCCATAGCTCATTACAACTTTTCATTTCCCAAAATACTCCTGTTTAAATATTCCATTTGTCCCGCTTTTAATAACGTTTCATAGGGACTTTGTATATTGTGTTCATCTTTTGATCTAAATTTTTATTACAACTAGTAATATCTGCCCATGCGATGCACTGGACAAGATATTATCATCAGTAAAATAAAGAAAAAGATTTAAAAAAATATAATAAACTTTCAGTATAAATAAATAATATAATATAAGTGTGGTTTGGGCTCCCACACACATTTGCCGACACATGAGTGTTACTGTTTACCAAAAAAAATAAAAATATAGTACTTCTATAAGATATGTGTCATAAGGAATCACTAAATATGAAATTAAAACATATATTTTATCATAAATTAAAGTTACACTTTTATATCGATTACTGTAGTGAAGTTGAAATACAAAATTCAATCGGTATGCCCCTTGTGATGAAGATTTTTAATTCAAAAAAAAAAAAGAACATTGTAAACATCATATTCATAATGTAGTTTCTTAATAACATAAAAAAAATAACTACACATGAATTCTCTAATAGTAAGAGTAAAAAATTTCCCAACAAAGCGTACCCCGCCAATTAGGCTCAACTGATTAACGTGGCAACCAACCAAACCATCCAAGGAAAAAAGAACCATAATCGTATTAATACAAATAATTTATTATAAGTAAATAAAAATAAAAATAATAGAGGAAAAAATTATTATTTAAAGTTAATTAATTAATTCATTTATTTTTAAATTGAAATATAATATTCTCAATCCAATCTACAAATCACAAATAATTAGAGGAGATTCGCTCAATTGGAACCTAAACTTTTTTTTTTTCAATAGCCTATACAGGTTGGGGAAAAATATCGAATATACCGCATACCACACATACCATACCGAAAAAATACCGAAAATGTCAAAATTTTCGGTACGGTATGATACCGTACTGTAAGTTTTCGGTACGGTAGCAGTATGAATTTTTTGATACCGCGGTATATCGTTAATATACCGAGTTGTGGTATATACCGCGGTATCGGTATGTCGGTATATACCGGTATGCCGGTATATGTAACACCCCGGTTTTGGTAACCTAGGCCGGGATGCCACCGCCACACCTCCTAAGCAAGACACGACTCATTCGAGCTCGCTTGAGAGATGCAAGGCTAAGGTATTTTAGAAAAATAATTTTAAACAAGCCCATCATATCATAAATAAACAATATAGTATATACCATGCGATAATTAAGGTAAATTGCAGCGGAATGTAAAGTCAGGCGGACATGGCAAAACATAGTGTCTAATAAAGTTCAAAGGAAAGCGACATCATGAAAACATTTTATTTATCCCAAGCTCCATGAATGCACATGGTCATGCGTACTCGCTATACACTGAAAAAAACAAGACAACGGTTTCTTAATATATCGATACTGAGTAAGTTAATTTCTAACATAACAATCATGGGTTTTAAAGTTTAATTAAATAGAACATACCTTTACTCATGCACGTCTACATAATATCAACTTGACCGACTAATTGATAAGAATTTAATTTCATATTTAAGCAGGCATGGACAGGGATTTCAAAAGCATAAATATAATTTAGCAAATTAAATAAAGAACGGACAATAATTTAAAAGCATAATTTAATAAGGACTCAATTTAAGTCTTTTAGTTCCCGCTACTCCACAATCGAGTGTCTCCAGTTTTTCTCACGATTGCAAGGCAATCTCAACAATATCTCGTATAGCCGGTGATCTGGCGGCCGCAGTCGTATCCGCCATATCCAATAACACTCCGGATCCTCGAGAAACCCATACGGATACTCCCGAGAGTGTAGGCCCTATCTCTTGCCGTTTTGGCATAATTTTTGTATAAGGGGTCACCATCATCCTTATAGGCACGAAGTGAATGGTTAGGAGGGCACCCTGCAGAGCACTCACCCCCTAAATAGTGTTCAATCAAGTCGTAACGGGATTTTTGTGAAGTATTTTTAATCTTTCAAAAGGAATTTCGACCGTTTTTTTAGAAAATCTGAATTTCACAAAATATAATGTCTTTCATCACAGTTCGCGCCTTTTGAATTTAAAAATATATTTTAAAGGCGAACAACTTGAAATTTGGGCAGTATCTCAAAAACATCCTAATGAACAACTTTCATGTTTTACGTTTTTCGAAATAAAGTGAGGAAATAAGTCAAAAATCGCGTTCTACACAGAAACACCATGCTGTCAATTTTTCAGATTCGACCTAATGTTCATATTTCGAATTTTCGACTCACCAAAAGGACTCCAAAAATTTTAAAATTTTACAGGCTTGTTCTAGATTCAATTATCTACAACTTTTATTTTTACTATCAGAGCTGATTCGGCCTAGATCAATTAGGAAAATAAGGATCAAATTCGAAACACCATGCTGTCAGCTTTTTCAAAAATTCAGAAAAATCACAGAGAAACCAGATCAGATTTGGGGCTTCAGAAGTTGATGAAAGATTTTGAAAATTTTATACAACATAGATTAATGTGTTAGGAACAAAATCTTAGTTTTGAGTTTTTCATTTTAAGCATTCGAAATGGTCCGAAAAATTAGATCTTTAAAATAGCGCACTCATGGATTCATTTTTGACAGATTTTATGTTTATTGCTTAGGTCTATGTTTCGTTCAATTTTAAGCCACCACAATCGTTATGTAAGAATTAAATTACTGGAAATGTGGTCTATGGTCTTAGATCTGATTGATTGGCCTCCGGGATCCTCCCACGTGTCCAGATTCCGTCGTCTCCTTCCCTTTGGTCCCGATTCGCGAATATAAATAAAATTCTTACTGTTAGTTAGTAGAAATTGACTACTAACGAGTTAAAACAGAACCTAATTGATTCTTACCACCCGATCTATGCTTGGAGAAGTCTCCAATTCGTCCACGGCCTTCCTCCTTCGTCAGAATTCGCTCCAAAACTTGAAACTAGGGTTCTTCGAGTGGTTTGAATGTAAGAGGGATTCGCGGGAGTGATTAAAGGACGTCCGGGACTGATTAGGGGGTATTTATAAGCCCTAACAACTCCCAAATGTCAGGGGTCGGATTTGCAGGTCTTGGGCCTCAAGAAACGGAACAAACATCGAAAAATTCAGAGTCGGGCAAGAGAATCGCGTCGAGTATGCAGCTGTCCGAAACGGCGCGGTTTTTGCCCAGACCGCGCCGCCACCGCACTGTTACCGCGCGGACTTGGCCTGGGCTTGTGCCTGGGCGGGGCCGTGGAAGCTTTTAAGGGTTTCGTGTAGAGATCCCTTTGCAACTTACTACAACGACTCTTGATTCTCTTCACAACAAGATTTTTCAAGAGAACTTCAAGAACATGTTTCTTTTGCATAGCGAAAGAGCACAGTATCAAGCTTGCAGTATTTATTTAATTTGTCGGGATCGTTCACTAGAAAGTTATACGATAGAAGCATTGTTATAGCACACAAATCATTAAAACATCTATATATTCTGGTTATGTGATGATGGGTGAATTTTATCTAAAACCTAATACTGAAAATTAAAATGCAGAATTATCTAAAATAATAGTGATAAAAGAATTTTCAGAAAATATAGTAAAGGTAGGCATTAAATCGATGGAAAAGATATGAGTTCATGATTTAAGTAATGATTGCGAATTTAGAGATCAATATGGACTAAGAGACAAAGTAAATGAAATAAGACTGATGCAGAAGTAGTCACGCTTTGTGATTATTGAATAACGCGTGAGCTCAGAGGATTTGGATAACTCCTTTATCAAAGTTTGCTAAATCCTTTATGTCTTTGATCACTTTCCCAAGACGAGTACTTGTGATCCAGTGTCATAACTTTATTAGTACTGAAATCATGAGACACTTAACTCTAAAGATAATCAGTCAGACTTATCTCTTTGCATAAGCTTTTAGAAATATCACTTAATCTATTTCTTTCGGATCCAGATTAAGCCATTGAAAACTCAAGGTCACATCCAATCAATCTAGAACTAGTCTGAACTTATTGTTGTACTCTTATTATTCTGATAAGAGTGTATCTCGTACTCCTTTCTTGAATATCCTCTACAACAAAATAAAAAGCTAGTATTTAAATCTATCAACCAAGGGTTTTACGAGATTCAAGCTTCTCAAAATAATTCCAACAAGTATTTATAAGAAATAATAGTCCTGTAAGTATATCAAGATGAAATTGCTAATCAAAGTCATTGACTTATCTGGACTACTCAGATTTGTACATATGCATTGGCAAGAGAATCCACTGTAAATTTTTCTAAATACTCATGACTTAACTCAGGATTAATGAAATTCTAAAAGGTGTTTAACTTCTTACTCATAGCAAATGATTTGTTTATCATAACAATCTATGACCCCCGAAAGTTAACTCTTTTAGACTCTCATTAATTCTGAAGACAAAAGATGATTCTTGAAACATCTTTCCCTTTTTCCCTTTTAAACGACAGGTACTATGTGCCCAACTATAGAACAGGTTTGTTCTTCATTATCTTGAGTAAATGATGGTTTGGCAAAGTAATATCCTTATCCCAATCTCAATGTGCTTATGACTGTAATGGTGAAAAATTGATTATGAATGGTATGTTTATTAAAGGAAAGCTGAAATACTCTGCTCAGTCTGGGAAATATCCCAAAATGATATGGATATAGATAGAGTAAAATGCTAGAGTGCTCCAAGAATATACATTAGGAGCTAGACAGAATGTAGGGAATTACTTCTCTTAAAAAGGATTTGAGAATTAAATCTGCAAAATATATGTCCAAAATAACTCGCAGTAATTATTTTGGGGTTTAAAACTATGAACATTCTAATTTTCCGCGCGCTATATTTGAACAGCTTGGAGGGAGCTATTATTCATAGAATGTACATCAGATTCAAATAATACAGAGAATTAAACTCCTCGCGATAAGATTCTCAAGAACACGACGAGGTTGTTCAACTCCCATTTATAAGATAGGTGGTATATGTAGATAGAGAGAAGTTATTTGGCTTCCTTATGAAAAGGAACCAATTCTGATGCTGTCTCAGAATGCCCCTCGCTTTGTTCAAATGAACAAGGCGTGGGTTCTGGGATAACATATTAAGAAGTGTAAGTTTGTAGGTAGGTTCCTCGCGTCATTCCTACTATGGAATAAAGCGGGAATAAGTTTGTGCATGAAGGAAAATACTAAGTTTAGAATATTTCCAAAGATTCATCTCGTGATATTTACATAAGAAATATAGCGAGACTGATCCTGAAGCATTAGCCGTGCTCGTGAACTCAGAATTTTAGCTCTGAAAGATTATCACGCTATGTAAACACTGAGTGGGTCTTTGAGAACTTGGTGAAAATCATTTCGCTTAACCTTCAGAAATGTTATTGGAATCAAAATCAAATTGAATTAACAACTGCTTTCAATAATTTCTTTAACAGTTTTGCTAAAAACAATATCAAGATAGGTAGATGCAGATTCCAGAATTCTAAGAATTACAGATCCGAGAAAAATTATGGAACAGAAAACAATAATATGAACGAAGTTGAAGCTATGAATTGTAAATTTCTAGAAATTCAGAATCAAACATCATGTCAAAGATTATATTATCTCTTCGCAAAATTAAAGAACTAGAACAACAAATTCAAAACAGGATTTCTAAATCTATAAATGATTATGAATAAAACAAGTTGAGATTTTGAATTCTGATACAAAATTCATCCTGAATTCAGCCATCGTTCTAACTAATTCAGTTGTTCCGATTTAAAGATTAGGACTCCAAAAGAAAATATGCAATCTGAAACATGATTTACCTTCATTCAACAGAAAATGTAAAAAGAAAAAGAAACGAATACACCTGGAAATCTGAAACTCATCAGAAAATATGAATTCGATTCGATGAACATGAAGAAAACAGATTGAATTGATCGCCATTGGGATGGAATGAAACACTTCTGGCATGGATGTCCGGATCAACCCGATTATAAATCCGGATCAAATAAGGGTCACCGGAGCACCACCGGAAAGTCACCAGAATTCTGCCGGTCAATGCCGGTCAACGACAGCGGTGACGGGACCCAAGAAAAGGTGGACCAAAGTTGTTGGGCTTAAAAGGAATACAAGCCCAACAACCCACTGTTCCCAGCCCAGCCCACCAATCACACCCACTCCCATCCGGATGGGCCGAGCCCAGGCCCAACCTCACTCACACCCTCACCGACCCATGCGAGCAGCCCATCTCCCCATTTCCTTTGGGCCTCCCCAAACCGGCCCAACACCCGTCCAATCCAACCTCCACCAATTCGGCCCAATCCTCACCCGTCGTCTTCATCCATCCGGCGACACCCCCGGCAAAGCGGCTCCACACCCGGTGCCATCCCTGATGCCCCCGCCCCAACTCCGACCGACGCTCCTCCGTTCAACCGCCTGCCTCGGCCTCGCTGACTCCCGAGCGCACCTTTTCCGACGCCACCATCTCCGACCAGCCAAGTTGCTCCGGCAACGACAAACATCTTCATCGCCGCCACCTATTCATCCCCGGCCTTCCGCCGCCATCTGGCCGCGCCATTTCCGGCACTGCAACCATGAAACCCATGGCTTGCCATTTTCCGTCGTTCCTAGGGTTTTCGGCAAGCATCGTCGTCGCCGGCCATCTCCTCCACTCTCTCCAGCATCCTCGCCACCACCTCCCGTTACACCTCCACCCAACTTGGAGAAGAAGGGGCACGCAGGTGCGGTATCATACCGCACCTGTCCATGGTTAAACCTCACCGGTCTTCCATCCTCCCATCGAAGACCGCATCTCTCATATTTCCTCTCCAATCCAATCCAACGGCCATGAGAGACCGCACCCCGACAATCCAACGGTGCTCGAAACCGCACCTGCCTTCGGGAAGAAAGACCACACCTCCTCCATTGACAATACGAAACATCACTATCTTTCCTTGTCGATTCAAGACCGCACGGTGCGGTATCAACCGCACCGGCCATCAATAGACCACACCGGCTCTCGATAGACCGCACCTCCGCCTCAACAGACCGCACCCGACTTCCTCCTTACTCCTTACCACACCTTCATGTTCGGATTTAGGGTTTCTCCTTGTTTGTGCTAGCTTGTTTAAATATTCCTAGCTAGTTGTTTAATTTCCGTAAGACTTGTTATTTCCTTTGTTATAGTTGTTGGACTCGGGGGAGCTATATATATGCTCATCCCCTCATTTTGTAACTCATCTTTGAAATGAAGATATGAAATCAACTCTTGGAGAGAGAGCAAATATGTTTTGTTTGAAAGGTCATCCATGAGTTCTTCCACATCAGTTAAATTCCTTTTAAGCATTTGAGGTGTGCTTAATCGTATCGACACCTTGAGGATATCGATTGAGGGATTAGACGAGCACACATGTGTTAGTAGAATCCAAGATTGAGTATCCAACTAGGTAATCTCATCTATCCCTTTATTTTGTTTCCTTGTTGTTCATCTTCCATAAATTGTATCCCATCCCGATCCATGGCATCTTTTGGTATCAGAGCCTAGATTGGATCGATTTATCCATTCCATTTCATCCCAAAAACTCCAAAAACTCTAAAACAAGGTTTCTATGTACTGTTCACTACAGATCCGTTTTTCTCTGTTCAAAATCTCTGATTTCTGAGTTCATATTCGGATTTAGTAGTTGATTAAACAGAGATTTATATAAAATTTGAAAAATTTGGCTAAGGGATCTATTTTATATGATTTTTCCAAGTTTTGGCCATTTTTATCCCCAAAAATTTGAACAGCCACCGTTTTGCCATTTTCCGGCCATTCTTGTGTTTGTTTCCGAAATCTAACTCCATATTCTTCATCCTCATCTCAAGGGCTTTCCGATGACATATCGTTTGCTCATTTTGATGAAGATTTGAGCATTTTGCCATTTTTCTTGTTCTTCACCTCCTTCCTTGAACCCTTTGTGTTTTCTTGTGGATTAGTTGTTTCTACTCACTGTTTGGATTGTGTATGCATTAATTATTGGTTTGTATGCTTAATTGGTTATTATGCAACATTAATCCGAGAGTGTTGAGTGTTTTGAGTGTTGGGTTAAATTAGGGTTTGTTCTTGAGTGTTTGAATGTTTATAAGTGTTCTTCAAATCTTCATCCATTGTTCAAGTGTGTTCATGAAGGCCACTTTTTTATCCATAGAAATACAAACAAGGGTGTTATGGGAATTGCAAGATAAAAACAAACTGCAAAGTTGTACAAAGGGTACCGAACCATTAATTGCAAGAAAGGGACATTTTGTTGGGGACCCTTGTACGAACCCGAATCCGCAAGAGACAAACGACTAGTTGTGTGTGGGAGATTTATCATTTGCACAATTGAGGAAAGAAATAAAAGTTGGAGATTGGCACAACTGAAAGCTTGTATGAAAATAGGAAGAGAGTCCCAAGAATTTCACGACAAGGGATTCTTGAATTATTAATTAGTTGGGGCCCACATCAAAGACCACCCACGCCCATTACCCCTAATTGATTTGGAAATTCATTAACCATTTCAGCAAGGTCGCAGCACAGTACCGGACTTGGGGAGGAGGGTGGGGATTTTCAACAATTGAGCCCAAGCCAGTTTCATCAAGTGGGTCTTGCAAGGAAAATTGTGGAGGATTGAAATTTATTTTTACTGTACGATTTTACTGATTTAAATCACGAACAATTTATCGGGTGTGAGTTCCGTCTATCAATGATAGTGGAATTCCTCGAAAAATAAGTGCTTGTCACTATTCCTCTGATTTATTTCACAAATCATAGAGTTGAAGCTCCGTCTGCAATTGCAGATATTGGAGTTCCTCAACAGTAAGTGAGACCTGATTGTCAGAGAGTTTGGTTTTATTTATTTTTGGGTTTGAGTGTGTGAGGTATATATTGTGAGATTCCGAGTGTTTTATTTTGTGAGGTTTTTACTTTACACTTCAAAATTACGAGGAATTGGATTTAATTGCTTGCAGGCTGATTAATATTGCAAACTATAAAATTGTGCATTGCAATCACACACAGAATTTGTGCCTTTCATTGATAGAGTTGAACATTGCATTCTGATTATTGCACTGTGCATCCTATATTTTTTATTTCTCTTACCATCTATTGTTGGTTGATACGATTGAGTACTATCCGGTTTATTGGAACCAACTGGTAGAGAATTCGGACCTACAGAGAGAGAAACAGTTGCGAGATCACTCTACATATTTCAGTTAATTTTTCTAACCCATTATATACATATATCTAGTTTTGTTTTGTTTTTCTGAAATGGCAGGGACTGATAGTGCTGAACTGATGAATTTCCTGAGAAGCATGAAGCAAGACTTTGATGCAAAGTTTGAAAGAATGGAAACCCAGATGGATTTCATGAATCACGAAATGAAGGAAATGAAGGCGGAAATTAAGGAAGTCAAATTGGACATGAGCAAAAATTTCAAGAAGGTGGACCACAAAATAGAGAAGGAAAATGTCTGTCTCTCTTCAGAGCTGCATGTGAAGCTGCACAAGGTCGCTACTGATGGCAACCAAAAGATCGAGGTCTTAGTGCAAAAGATCAATCTGAAAATTGGCGAAGCTACTGATGACTTCAAAGGAAGATTGGATCAGCTTGCCACAGATTTTGAAAGAGCTTTAAATGTGCAAGTGTATCACCGTATTGGGATTATCTGCAAAGCTGATTGACAAAGTCGAGTTCCTTGCTGAGGAAATGAACCGACAAACTGATGAATTGCAGGAGCACATCATAAACTCCACCACTGAAACTGAGCTCAAATTGGATGCAACTGCATCATTTCTCCAGAAATTTGTCAAGGACTTCGCTGCTTGTCATGGTCAGAAGATAACAGAAAGGATTAAAAATCTCTTCTGCCAATCTGACAAGGAATTAAATTCTACAATAGAGGACCAAATTGAGAAAATTGCAGGATAGATTGAAGGGAAACTGGAGTATGAATTGGAGCAATTGGGTAACAGACTAGAAGAGCAAATTACCGAGCGAGCCGCGGGAACACCGAGTCCCGAACTGATGGCCAGCCGTTCCCCAGAAATTTCATGATAAATTGCTCAATTCAGGGAGGAAATAACTGCATTATTTGTTTCTGAAATTAATGCTTTATCTGATAGACTCACCGCTAAACTTAAAATATTTGCAGGAGAGGTAGATCATCGACTAGAAGATACACAACATACCTGCGAAAAAGTCATGGGTACCGTTGAACAAAAACTGTGGTACAAGCTAGATGTAGAGCTTAAGGCCATTCTGAAATATGATTTTTTTGAAATATGATTCTGGGATTACGCGGAAGCGCAAACCCCCGGATCTGGAACCTCCGCCAATCCCTAAAGACACTATCAACTCATGCTTAAGGAGTAAAGGAGCGCAAGGGCACACATAGGCTTAGGACGCACCAACAATTAGCCGAGCTGAACTAGGTCGAAGGTTCAGATTGATGAAGCAATGCTTACTGGATAGTCTATCTCCCGGAAGCAAAGAAGACTACCTCAACTACGTCTACTGGAGAGAGAAACTGGAGGGATTATACCATGGGATTCCTTTGTTTGAATCGGAAAAAGTTGACCTTGCTACCGAAAGGTTTACTGGAAAAATGCTACCATTGTGGTTGAACTATCTGAAGGTGTTATCCATGCAAGGCCAACCCCGACCTTCTACCTGGGAAGAACTCATCAACATCTTAGATAGAAGATTCCTTGTGAACTATTGGGAAAGTGTCATCAAAGGAAAAGCGAAGGTTATAGAAATCAGTAATGAAGAGGAGAAAACCCAATATGATGGTCATCTATTATCTACTTTTGTGGTTACTAGAACGTTGGACACAGTCAAAGAAGTTGATCCATTCCTCACTGAATTGGAACAAAGGGAAAATCTATTCCTTTGCCACTGTGAAATTTTAAATAATCTTGCAACTCTAGTAGTGGATAATGGAAGCTGCTCTAATGTCGTTAGCCTGTATGTTGTTCGCAGGTTAGGACTAACAACTGAGGAGCACGAAGAGCCTTACCGATTACAATGGGTCAACGAGCACGGGATCACTAAAGTCACCAAGCACGCAAAGATTTCGATTGCCATCGGAACAAATTTTGAGGAAATAATGTGTGACGTGATTCCAATGAGTACTTGCCACATTCTACTAGGGCGTCCATGGCTTTTTGACAAAGATGCAATTTATCAAGGACGTGCCAATCTGATCATCTTCACGCACGAGCATAAGAAATATATCATTAAATCGCTGTCTCCAAGAACTGTTCAGATTGATCGAGAAAAATTAAAGGAGAACATAAGATGTGAAGAAGAGACCTTTTAGGACATCCCAGGCAGGGAAGGCCAAGAACAAGCAGGCCACAAGCAAAATTGCGAAACTGGCTTCTGAGGGCCAAACAAAAATTTGTTCTTTAATGATTATAATGCATCTAAATTGGTTAATATGTTTGCAGGTACTGAAGAAAATCAAGATGACACATTTCAAAGCAGATCAGGTGAGATTGTTCCGAATTTTGACAAAATTAATTCACCTGATACTTGTCATGATTTTTGCAGGGCATGGGAATTGCAAGCCAAGAGGGGCGTCCGTCTGGAATTCAAATTGGAAACCGAATCTGAAGAATACCTCTGCATTTTGGATCACCTCTCTAATCATTTTATTGATAAATTTTGTTTTACAGAATTGATAAAGAAATGCGAGACTTACGGATTTCCGGTTTGTGCAGGGCTAAAGTTTGCGGTTGATCCTACCGAAGTAACTTCTCTTCCAGCTTTGAAGTTCAAAGCTTTTGAAGGGAGAGAGGATGGCATGGATGCCCGGATCAACCCGATTATAAATCTGGATCAAATAAGGGTCACCGGAGCACCACCGGAAAGTCATCAGAATTCTGCCGGTCAATGCCGGTTAACGACAGCTGTGACGGGACCCAAGAAAAGGTGGACCAAAGTTGTTGGGCTTAAGCCCAACAACCCACTCTTCCCAGCCCAGCCCACCAATCATACCCACTCCCATCCGGATGGGCCGAGCCTAGTCCAACCTTACTCACACCCTCACCGACCCACGCCAGCAGCCCATCTCCCCATCTCCTTTAGGCCACCCCAAACCGGCCCAACACTCGTCCAACCCAACCTCCACCAATTCGGCCCAATCCTCACCCGTCGTCTTCATCCATCCGGCGACACCCCCGGCGAAGCGGCTCCACACCCGGTGCCATCCCTGACGCCCCAGCCCCAACTCCGACCGACGCTCCTCCGTCCAGCCGGCTGCCTCGGCCTCGTTGGCACCCGAGCGCGCCTTTTCCGACGCCACTATCTCCGACCAGCCAAGCTGCCCCGGCAACAACAAACATCTTCACCGCCGCCACCTGTTCATCCCCGGCATTCCACCGTCATCTGGCCGCACCATTTCCGGCATTGCAACCATGAAACCCATGGCCTGCCATTTCCGTCATTCCCAGGGTTTTCGGCAAGCATCGTCGTCGCCGGCCATCTCCTCCACTCTCTCCGGCGTCCTCGCCACCACCTCCCATTACACCTCCACCCAACTTGGAGAAGAAGGGGCACGCAGGTGCGGTATCAAACAACACCTGTCCATGGTTAAACCGCACCAGTCTTCCATCCTCCTATCGAAGACCGCATCTCTCATATTTCCTCTCCAATCCAATCCAACGGCCATGAGAGACCGCACCCCGACGATCCAACGGCGCTCGAAACCGCACCTGCCTTTGGGAAGAAAGACCACACCTCCTCCATTGACAACACGAGACCGCACCATCTTCCCTTGTCGACGCAAGACCGCACCCGCACCGGCCATCAATAGACCGCACCGGCTCTCGATAGGCCGCACCTCCGCCTCAACAGACCGCACCTGGCTTCCTCCTTACTCCTTACCGCACCTTCATGTTCGGATTTAGGGTTTTAGGGTTTCTCCTTGTTTATGCTAGCTTGTTTAAATATTCCTGGCTAGTTGTTTAATTTCCGTAAGACTTGTTATTTTCTTTGTTATAGTTGTTGGATTCGGAGGAGCTATATATATGCTCATTCCCTCATTTTGTAACTCACCTTTGAAATGAAGATATGAAATCAACTCTTGGAGAGAGAGCAAATATGTTTTGTTTGAAAGGTCACCCATGAGTTCTTCCACATCGGTTGAATTCCTTTTAAGCATTTGAGGTGTGCTTAATCGTATCGACACCTTGAGGATATCGATTGAGGGATTAGACGAGCACACATGTGTTAGTAGAATCCAAGATTGAGTATCCAACTAGGTAATCTCATCAATCCCTTTATTTTTGTTTCCTTGTTGTTCATCTTCCATAAATCGTATCCAATCCCGATCCATGGCAACTTCCTTGCAGAATTCCTCTCCCCAGGATATCCTTAATCTAATCTACTGAACGAAATTTAAATTTAAACAATTGAAACGAAACAAATCTGAAGAACATCTACAATTAATCACAAGAAATGTATTAAAACTCTAACTATCCTACCTACGAAAAACTTTAAAGTGAACAGGAGAATATGAGAGTGAAATCTGAAGTTCTCCGGTTAGTTTGAGCTGAACCCCAAAGGATCTATTTATAGATGTGTGAAAATAACTCCCTCCCGTCTTGAGGATAAATCTTGCTCGCACTTAATTACTCCCTCGCTTCACGCATTGTCCTGTTCTTTCCCTTCTCACGCGATGTTGAAAAATCATCGTGTGGGTTTCTCCAATCTTAAACATTTCTTGAGTTTATCCGGGTTTCACCCTACTCATCTCGCGACATCTTTTCTTCTTCGCTCGCAATATCTTTCCAAACTTTGTCATCCTCTCCAGGTTTGTTCCTCGCAATATTTCTTTTTCCTTTCTCTGCTAAATGAAAAAGCGAGAATCAGTTTGGACAAGAACAAAGCGCGAAATACTTCTAATTTTCAAGCTATTTCTATGCATTTTAAACTCTTCTTCGGATCTTAATCTTTTCTTTATCCCATGCAATTCTTTTCATCTTTTATTCATTTTCAAGGAAAATATGATTAAAATTACCACTAGGACACAAATTTGGACGAAAATGACAGTCATGAATGACTGTCATCACCATCCTCACATTTAGAACCACTTGTCCTCAAGTGGTAGGAAACTTGCAAAGTTTCAAAGAACGAGTCTAAATTGTGGCCTCCAAAATTCAGAATTATTGTAAGATATTTCTTGGATCATTGCATTCTCTTTTCCAACCACTTCAAGCTTGACTTATTCAATTGATTGATGTTTCATACCTGACTATTAATTTCCCAGACCTCATAAAGATATTAACTAGAGTGATTTTCATTTTCATGAGTTATTGTATTGTTCCTTAGCTAGTTAGATTTTATCCTTTCACGCTCAATCCTGTCCAACTTATATGCATACTTTGTGCTTCTGAACCCTTGGCCAAAAATAAAGATTTTTTTTTTAAAATTTTTAAAAAAAATCAAGGGTGGCTTTCCGTGGCTTTCAATAGCTCGGTTTCACACTATTAGGAGGAATCTCATAGCCTGACATTGCAGATTAAATTTCAACTCCCCTACCCTTGACTTTGCTCTTTTTAGAGTTTTTCAACCCATAAGTCAGAGGGGCAGCTGTGCCAGCTATATATATCAACATTATTTTACCACGTTTGTTTCTGAGGTTTCTCTTGTTTTGGCCTTAAATTCATACTTCACTAATATGCACACTCATCTTTCAAGAGAGACTAGATTGGATCAATCTTTCTAACCTTGGTCCAATTTGTTGATTATTGTATGCAAATCACTCAGGTTAATAAAATCATAAAGTCTTCAAACTATTTATCCAGTAATGACAACAATCAGTCTCAAAGTTCTCAGCTTTCAATAGTGGGTAAAGAGCGGCTCTGCATGCAATCAAAATCTTTAAGGTGAGTCTTTCTATCATCAGCCATTTAGACTTAGTCTTCTACTTCTTTAACAATTCTCTATCCCACTTGAGGTTCTAGTTCTGAGTATCGAATTGTGCCTTAAATCATGCAGTTTCATCCTAAAGAATGTTTTTCTATTTTTTAACTTTAACTTGAAAAGAATTAATTCTATCCTAAGATCATATAATTCCTACACAAAGATAATTTGCACAGATTCTAGAAAATAATAAAAAATCTAAACTAGAAAACAATGAATGGGAAAAATCAAAGAGAAAATGTAAGAGAGAGTTTTTTGGGTGCTTCCCTGTTATTGGAGAGAGGAATGTCCGCATTTTCTTGCTTTATGCAGTCCCAGATGGGCCTGCATCATCATTTGAATCCTTGGGCGGTGCAGAAGGGGGCTTCTTCAAGTCCGAGACTAGGGTGGCAAGAATATCCACTAATTTTGTAGTGTTTTGCTGTTCTTGCCTCCTTAGTTCAATCTCCCTTTCTCTTTCCAGTCTCCTCTCTTCCAATTCTTCTTTTCTTAATCTCTCAAATCTGTCCATTTCCTCTTTTCTCATCCTTTCCTGCCTTTCCCATTCTTCTCTTCTGATTTTCTCCTGCCTTTCCATCTCATCCTTTCTAAGTTTTTCCTCAGTTTGTATCATTGCATGTTCTATCTCTATCCTTTTCTGCTCCATTTCTCTCTTTATATGCTTGTCTTCTTACATTGTCCTCACGAGTACTTCCAAGGACTGTGCAAAATCTGAATTGAAGTGCTCATATTTTGAGATTCATCAACGGATACTGTATTTCTCATTGGCTGCCTTGGAAGTTGTGATGGTGCAGAAATATCTTCAAGCTCTTCATCCTTAGGAATTGCATTCAAAGTAGGAGATGGTGCTGAGATTTTTGATCTTTTAGCTGCAGCTCTAGCCTGTGTTGACTAGATTTTGAAGGAAGCTTTGCTTGTTTTCCTTTAGGAGATGGAGCTTTGGATCCTGATCTTTCGGAAGTTTGCTCATCTAACTCTGGCAGTTGGTAAACTAATTCTCCTCTAACCGTGTCAACTGGAAGTGGAATTGGAGGATCTATCTTTATGATCTTTGTCAAGAAAGGAGCCATAGACACTCCTTGTTTCTCACAAAGTCTCCTTAGCAAATTAGGAAATGCTAATGCTGCATCTTCTCCCACTCTAGATTTAATTATAATCAGTACATGATGAGCTGCACTACATTTCCTTCCTACCCAGATTAGTGCAAAACCCTCAAAAGTGCCAGCAGATGGTCCTTGAAAATTAGTAGTCGGCCTGAGCTTTCAATAATAGAAATCCAAAGTTGGAAGATACTCAGTCTTTAGATTGTTCAATGGAATTTTGTTTTGATTGGTTCCCCTGTTTGTTAAACAAAATCCCAACGCCATCTTCTTTGCATTGATCAATTTAATGCCCTGAGTCTTCTTTTAAGTATTTCAGACCTGACTTCTGGTTGCTCTAAAAGAGGTGATTGAATTATCTCATTCAGGGTCTCAACATTCACATGCACTGTTTTACCTCTAATCCATGTGGTTTCAGCCTCTATATCAAAGTTTGCATAAAATTCTCGAGTTAACTCCACAAAGCCACACTTATGGTTGTGCCTCATAAATGTGTCCCACCGATTAGTTCTTCTCCAGAAATTGATGCATTTGTGATCCAGATATTTAGGATGAAAACCTTTGTCCGGGACAACCATCTTGGACATACCCAAGTAATTTTCCAGTGCTTCTTTCTTTCCATTGAATTTGATTCCGATTTCCTCCTCTGTGAATTCAGTCTTTTTCTCAATGATGTCAGGAACTGACCATCTTACTTTTGGGCTATTCTTTCCCCAATAGCTCAAAGGCATAAGTTCTGGCATCTCTTTTTCATTGGAAGATCCCTTAGAAGTATCTGATTCACCTCCTTCAGATTCCTGTGCATCTTCCTCATCATTTCCTGCATTTTCATTTCCTTCATCACTTGACTGATTTTTTTCCTGAGCAGGTTCTACATCTTATTCTTGAGCTTCTACAGTTTCATTATGATGAAAATTATCCATGTCCGATTCATGCATCAATGAAGTACTTGTATCTATCCTTTCAATTACCTCCAAACTTTGCTGGTTCAAGATTTATGTGAGTTCTTCCTGCTCTGGTTCATTCAAGAGGAGTGGAATCTCAACGGATTCTGAAATAGCTATTCCCTTACTTTCAAAATGTTCTGCCAATTTTTTCTTTTGGTCTTCAATCCAAACCGAGTCTTGCATCCTAGAGATTACTCTCTGAGCTACCTCATTCCTAAGGGGGGATGGCAAAATCCATTGATTTGCTCGACTTACAGCTAGAGTTTGCGCCTTGATGCTTTGATAAATACTCTGCTCAACACAGTATTCTCCTTGCTGTTTTTCTTTGGCATCTTCTTCATATACAACCATCTGCCTCTCCTGATTTTCCTGATATTCATTTATTTGAACTTCTTCTCTATAGGCCTGAAGTGCTAGCAGACTTGGTTCCACTTTTTCTCCAGAATCCATCTGTTGTTTTACCATACTTTGCTTTAGTTCAAGCTTTTCAGCATACTCAGCTGCTTGTTCCTTTGTGGTGCGAGCATTTCCTCCTTCTCTGGCCAGTTTTCTGAACTTCTTAATCAATCCCTCTAGAGATGAACTCATGTTTCCCACATTGATTCCATGCAAGTTTAGATCATCAAATTCTTCCAAATCTTTGATTGATTCTTCTTGAACTATATTCACCACCAATTCATCCACATGATCTATAACTTCTTGATCAGCTGGATCTGGATCTGAAGTTAAATTTTCTTCCAATTGGCTTGCTGCCATCAGAAAATTATCAGCAGCTCACATGGTTAACAACCTTACCTTTAGGTGGTTGTTAAAGGGAGGTTGGGGGTTCACATGGTTAACAACCTTACCTTAGGGTGGTTGTTAAAGGGGAGGTTGGGTGTTCAAATCCCCCTCCCAAAAACCCACCATGGGGTGAATGTGATTTCACACATGGGGAGGGGTTGGGGTGCACGGTCTGCAGGCCCAGCCCGGGGTAGGGTTGTTACATAAAAGTGCACTTTTATGTAACAACCCTACCCCGGGCTGGGCCTGCAGACCGTGCACCCCAACCCCTCCCCATGTGTGCCTTCCATGCCCCTAGCCAAGCACCCCATGGTGGGTTGTTGGAGGTGGGATTTGATCCCAAGACCTCCCTTTAACAACCACCCTAAGGTAAGGTTGTTAACCATGTGAGATGATCCTTTCATTTTGCTGGCAACTCATCCATATCCTGCTGACTCTCAAGCAAGACTTGATTTACCTGCGCCTGTTGTTCCTTATCCCGTCCTTCTAAATCCTCCTCTGTAATGCCTTCAGTTTGTTGAGGTTGAACAGTTGGATCCATCAAGTTTTGTGTTGCAGGTTGATATTCAACAATACATGACTTCCATCCCTCTGGATCAAAATCTCCCAATTCCAGGTCATCAAAAGAACTATTGCGTGTTGATCTCCCAGAATTGGTTTGACCTTTTCCTCATCAGAGCTTATGTGATACACCACAAATTTTGATTTCCTAGCCTTCATTTTTATTCTGTATTTCTGAACAGGTTTTTCAGGCTCCTTTTCTTGTTGTTTTACCACCTCAGGAATGGGTTCTTGTTGCTTTTGAGATATTTTTCCTTCCTTTTATACATAACAACTTCTTTCCTTCATTGAGATGGTTGCAGCAACTCTTTATTTTTCTCCAAAACTTGCTCTGATTCTGGGGTTGCTCTTTTCAATTCCATAACCTCTTTGATTGTTAATTCATCTTCACGTTTTCTTTTCTTTGTAGGCTGACTTGTTTTTCTAGCCTCCTGAACCTTTACTCTACTCCCACTCCCTTTCTTTGGTGCAACATGTGGAGCCTCTTCTGAAGAGCTTGAGCTGGGAGTATGTAATTTCCACTTCCTGGTGGACATTTTCTTCTTACCTTATTCTTATAGGCTTGTAAGGCTTGATCCACCTCTCGGTCTTTGTTCTTTTTCTCTCTGATAAACTGATTAGCGAGATCATGCAAACCTTGATCAACTTCATCATTCTCTTCTCATAAAACCCTCAAAACTAAGTCTAATTTCCGCTGCCTATCAAGTCTCTCTTCCTCATCAGAAAACTCTTTCCGTATACGAAAGTTCTTCCTTAGCCTCTTGAGCATAATATTCATTCCTTTTCTGTTCAAATACTTCTCATTCCATGCATCCCAATCATCTATGATCAGCTGCTGAATTCTTCCTTGAGTCTGGTCAGTATAAGCCCCGTGCTCCTTGTATGCGTTTTCTCTGCACATCTGATTATATCTCATGCTTTTCAGAATAAATTCCTTCTTTCTCTCCTGTACAAGTCCATAAACTTCTTGTTGAAGAGGTGGAGGCAATCTCTTCATGATCTTATGTGGTCTGTCTGTAATGAGAATATCTGCATCTCCTTCTGTGATTACTGGGCTGAAACATTCCTATAATTTGTTATTGGCTCCAGTCTTTCATTTACAACCGATTCTCTGAAAATTTTCCTGACAATAGCTTGAGGTGTTTGTTTTGCATTTGATCTTTGCTTCCTGTTTTTCCCTGTTCGTTCAGCCTCTCTTTCCTCAGCATCCTTAACCCATGCTTGTTGTTCAGGCATCAGATCAGCAAAATTCTCATGCGGGAATTCTTCATCTGGTTTCCTCACCAATCCTGGTTTAAGAAGCCTCTTTTTAAGATTTTGACCCTTGTTCCATTCATTCATATTCCTTATCCAGCTATTTCTAGCATTCTGAATGGT
The DNA here is from genome assembly GCA_030278955.1 of Hygrophila difformis. NCBI lineage: Eukaryota > Viridiplantae > Streptophyta > Magnoliopsida > Lamiales > Acanthaceae > Hygrophila > Hygrophila difformis. Next base: position 32,617,421 of record JAOANR010000003.1, on the reverse strand, counting down.
CTGAAGGAACTTGCGCCATTCCATCTTTCCTTGTCTGGCCTTTTTGAAATGGGGCTCGAGGTCATGCCTGAGATTTATCCTTGCGTCAATGATCCTGTCTCTTGCTAGGTTTGTCAAGAAATCCTGCTCAACAGGTCCTTTCTTGTTCAAGAATGCAGGGGGCATGTAAGCAGGGAGTGCCTGTTGTGGATCGTACACTTGAGCATTCCTGATTTCATTAAGCTTACAACAATGCTTAGTGAGCCTTTTTACATACTTAGGCAATGGTTAGGGGTCGAAATACTCCAATTCCAATCCTGCATGGTCCGTGGGGTTTATAATCTGTAACACTCCTGGTTCCATTCTGCCATACATTTCTTCTCCCTCTCTAGAAGCCTTTCCAATTTGACTTCTTTTGGAAAGTCTCCATCATTTTTAAGGGCCACCATCTGTAATTCCCAGAAATAAATCATCTTGTTCCAGAATGCCTCTTCCAAGTCAATCATAAGTGATTCCCTTTCTTTGGGAGGTATGTTGAATCATTAATGGGTTAACATAAAAAATTGGTGCTGAGACATCCATATTCCCCATCCGTAGCCTTTTTGGAGTTGTTTGACGAAGTTCTCAGTGTTACTTTTATTCCAGATTGCTCAATCTCTCTTGCCCGATTCTATACTTCGAGCTTGAAGTTCCTCATAAGTCAATTTATGAATCCTTTGGAGAAAACAAAAGAAACAGATTAAATCAAAATTCCCATCCTCAAACTCTAAATGTGGAGATTTGATTTAAAAACAAATTTAAATTCTTCTGTCGTAGACCAACAAATAACATTTCCCACCATCCTCACATTTCCCAACAAATTTAAACTCTAAATGTGAAGCTAATGATATTAGTTATAAGTTGTCGGAAGGATAACACTATTGCTGAGGAAATCATTCAAACATTGATCAAGCAAAACAAAACACATAATTTGTTCATCATAACAATATTACATAGAAGAGTTCTGCAATGATGCTTAAAGTTTCAAAGACGGTAAAGCGAAATACATAAAGGGTCTTAGAGATAACATTTCGAACCCTAGTACCAATTTCCATCTGCTTCTTCTTCCAAGTCAGACCATTGCTCTTCATCAGTGAGAACTATGCCTTCATCACCATGTGCCCTCCTGAATTGTTTGATAATAGAAGAAAGTTCACATGGGATACAGTTTGGTCTCCATCTAAACCCAGGTGGAAGTACCAACTGGTCTTCATCCCTATCATGCCTAGAGTAGTTAGGGCAATACTTCCTCTCTTCTTGAGCATGGAAAGGGTTGGGAATGTTTTTACAGTGCAAAAGCCAATGGAATACTTTAATTTTCAGGAAAAGTAAGTCTAAATGCTCTTGGGCTACTGCTTTGATAAGTTTTATCCCCTCATGAAACTTTTGACAAATTTCGTCACACGAGCATTTTTAAAATATCCCAAGTTAAATTTATTAAATGAAAAGAGTTATGATTTATGGGAGGGGGTATAAGGATATATTTCACTTTTTATTACTCATGTGGGAAACTTTGATTTCGAACGGCGCTGTGGTCCTCCCCGTCATGAAACTTTTGACAAATTTCGTGGTGCAACCAGGATAGACAGTTCAGTCTTGACCTTCAGTCTCTCACACTGAAGGTCCCCGGTATCTGCGCCATGATACTTTTCATAATTTCATGTCATGAGATTCCCTGCCATGAAACTTTCAACACATTTCCCATTATACGAGTATTTTCTGAAAAACAATAATCCCGGTTTTCAATTTTATTTAATGAAACCAATTTATGATGATGGAGTTGGGATTAGGGATATATTTATAGGTTGTCACGTTTTTATTTACTCGTGTTAAGAAACTGTGCCCCCGAAAGCGCACGGAGTCAAAAATTGCAGTATTTATAGTAAGTACCGGATCGTTCACTGGAGGATGTGCGACGGAAGCAGGGCCCACGTCATTTACTAAGATTTTCCACTCGCTTACTCGATTCAAGCTTGTGTTTAAACTACCATCTACTTGACAGAATTTAATTCTAAGCTATGAAAGCAATTAAAATAAAGTAGATAAAATTATTCTAGAAAGCAAATTAAATTTAATCTAAGAAAGCAATTAGAATTATTCTAAGAAAGCGATAAAATTATTCTAAGAAAGCATATTTAAAATGAGACAGAAGGGACAGAAAGAAAATAAGAAAAATTGGACAAGATTCAGATGAAACATAATTAAACTTCCATTTTGTTACGCAGATCTTAGCTTGGGATAATCCATCAGTTAGCTAACTCTCATGCTTCCTATACCATGTTCCCTTTAACAGACAGGTACTTACAGTAAGGATTTACATGCCTTAAGAAAACAAAATCTAAGATACCACATATATAAAACTGCCCCCGCGCAGATGCTATTTATCTGTGGTGGACAAGCAACACCCGATAAATCATTAGTTGAAATGCCAAGTACTGCTATCATTCCCCCATGTCACACCCAAAGATTCTAATCAAGCCCTGAACTATCCCTTAACTATCAGTCCTAGTAGCAGTTACACAACTCTCAATACAACCGAGTGACCTCTAAAGAAAGCAGTTAAATGAAAGCGGTTAAAGAAAGCATTTAAAATCCTATCACTCGGAGGTTTTTGAAAGTCTGACCCTGGTAGTAAAAGACAGCCCCCAGTCATGGTGACTGGGTGTGGATCAAGAATTCCCTATTCTCGGTGAACCGCTCGCAGTGTTCACTTCCCGTCGGGTGGTTATGAGATACAAACTAATGAAACGAACTAATAAATTAGTTTATTCCGGATGCACTCACTCAGGACTCAAAAATATGCTTTGGCAGAAGAGGATAGCAGTTGAAAGAGTACTCAACCCTATCTCAGAAAATAACCAAGGCCCGAATGTTGTTCCTCTAGTATTACCTATCACACCGTATTTGAGTCCAAGTGGACCCCATCTCAGTGCAACATTTAATATCAGATTCCCAACACACAGCAATTCTGGAAAATAATAAATCTTTGAAAATCATTCCCTAAACAGGTACTAGACTCTCAATTAAAGTACAGATCCTTTCAGTGTAGGTGAGACCTAATCGCTGACTCCGCTTCTAATTTCCCAAAATCAACCCCCAGTCGGATATAAATTAATCATAACTGTGGAATTTATCCCTTACTCAGATCCGGATTTTATAAATGAATTTTTGTTGGAAATTTATTGTGAGACATCTGATTAAAATCAAGACTCCTGTGTCCAAGGGAAGGATCCCAAAATAATATTGACCACAATATCTACATAATATTATCATGCATAAATTTATAGAGAAGTGTAAAATTAAATAACCCAAAATATAAGGCGGGTTTAGACAGAAGTTGGTACACATAGATGAAATAGCCGGAGATAAGAAGAATATATTTTGGCTAAAAAGATGACAACAATAATCAGGATAATCCGGACTAGTTTATCCGTGTGGGAATACCCGCCAACATTAGTCTGTTATATCTCTTACTAGGTGTTTCACACAACACGGATAAAGACAAAATAAATAAAAGAAAATATTTTTGGGTCATCTTGTATGAGAGACATTGGTTTCTCATGCAAGGGTATGGAAATTAATCCATAATTACTCTTTATGTCTAAATAATCACTCATTCCATAATTAATTAATTACAGTCCGGATTATATACTTAGATCATTAGAGTTTAATTTTTGTAGAAGAATCTTTTAATGGTCAATTGAACAAAGTTCTTTATATTAAATTAATCATGGGTTGAGATCATTGGATTTCAACCTCAAAATATTAACATAAAGGTTCAATTAATTAAGTGAGGAAAATGGAGAAATGGAAAATTTGGCAAAAATGCCAATTACGGCGCTAGGCGGATTTTACGACGCTATCCTAGGATAGCGTCGTAGGTATAGCGCCGTAGTGGATTGGTGAAAGAGGTGAAATTTTGGGGTTAAAGGGGTGTGTACGACGCAATACGCTAATTTACGGCGCTATACCAGGATAGCGTCGTAGGTGTAGCGTCGTAGGTGGTTTGAGAAATTGGGGAAGAAAGAAGTTTTTTGGAAAAAGGAGAGGCGCTACGGCGCTAGACATTAAATGACGGCGCTATCCTAGGATAGCGCCGTGAGTATAGCGCCGTAGGTGGGTTTTTATGAGAAATGAAGTATTTTGGGGTCCTACGGCGCTGAACAAAAATTACGACGCTATCCGAGGATAGCGTCGTTGGTCTAGCGCCGTAAGGCAAATTTTTGTTTAAGTCTGGATAACTACGGCGCTAGACCTCACCTACGACGCTATCCAAGGATAGCGCCGTAGGGCGGTTAGCGTCGTAGCTAGCCCAGAATGTTGTTGTTCGGGTAATGCAATCTATGCGATTGCAAACCCTAAAATTGTTGGTCGGGTAGTGCAATCTATGCGATTGCAAAACCCTATTTTCAAGTTTTTAATAGGTACAAACACAAAAATATCATCCACTTCTAGATCTATTAAACTAAACTAAAAATAAAATAAAATAAAATAAAATAAAATAAAATAAAATAACATAAAAATAAAAAGTGATAAACACCAACACTAAGCAAAAATAAAATCTAAACTACACTAATAAATCTAAAAATGGATGAACATCTAGCATTTGTGCATTAAATCTAACAAAGCATCAAAGCCTAACTAAAAATAAAAAAAAAGAAAAATGGTCAAGTAACCAAAATAAAAACAAAACAGAAAAAATAAACCATAAGACCATGGAATAAATTCCATCTCATATTTTTGGGAACATTTTCTTGATTAAAACCAAAATGTGGTTCAAACACCCATTAGTTTAAGTGTTTCAAACCCCAAGCAAACACAAATAAAAAAAAACTGTAAAGTATGAAAATAGTGGCTAACTGAATCTAACAACCCATTTACAAACTAAGCATAAGAAACTAAATCTAAAACTAGAGAGAAACTACATTACATAAAAATAATCTACCTAATCTACCTATGAGCTAGAGCCTACTGCTCTCTTAAAGAACAACAAAATAATGTTTTCAAAATGGGTGTAGGCTACTGTCGAAGAGAACAAAACAGCTATTTAAAGCTAGGAAAACCTAATCACATGGGCCTGTTGACAGCATAGGGAGAGACGGGAGCAGGGGTCCAGGGGGAAAAGACAACATGATTTTGCACTGCAGGACTTCAGCTCCATGGTCCTCCCATGCAATTGGGCACATGGGAAATTTGAATTTTGGGCTGACGGCGCTATCCCTATTTACGACGCTATCCTCTTTTACGGCGCTATCCTATAGCGTCGTAGCTCTTTTGTATAGCGTCGTAGTGCTTGATTTTAGCATTTTAGCTCTTTTTGGATAGCGTCGTAGCTCTTTTCTCCAATCTGCTTTAGCGCCGTAGCAGTAGTTTCTTTAGCACCGTAGCAGTATTTTCCCTTCTGTTTCTTTTTCTCTTCCCTCTCTCTCCATTTCGTCTCTCTCTCCTCTCTCTTCTTGTTCCTGTTTTCTTTTTCATCCTCGTTCTTCCTCTTCTTCTTCTTTCCCCATTCTTCCTTCTTCCTCCATTTCTCTTCTTCTTCTCAATTTCTTTCTGTGTGTCTGTTGGGTTGAACTTGACGGAGATGAAGGTGGAAGCGGCGGCGGATCTGGTGGGGCGATGGCGGAGGCGAGAGGCGGCGACGGAAAGCTGTGGTGCGGCGGAGCAGCGGAGATGGGGAAACCAGCGGGTGGCCGGATCTGTGGTGGCGCGAGGGTGGAGCTGTTGGTGGCGACGCGGCGGTGAGAGGGCAGGCGGTTGAGGGTGGAGATGGGGCGGCAGTGGTGGAGGATTTTGGGGTTGAAAATGGAGAGGGTTGATGGTGGTGCAGGGATGAATGGCCGGAATTGGTGGCCGGAGGGATGGAATGAGGGGTGAGGTTCGGAAAAATGGTGGATCATGGCCGGAGGAGGAAACTGGAATTGGACGGAGGAGGGTGGCGGCGACTCGCCGGAATCTCGCCGGAGCGGCGGTGGCGGCGCCGGAGAGGCAGGGTTAGGGTTAGGTTAGGTTTAGGTTTAGGATTGGGTATGGGCTTGGAGTGTTTTGGGCTTTGGGGAATTGGATTGGATTGGGCTTATGGTGTTGGGCTTGAATTTGGACTGAAAGCACTTGGACTGGACTCTTGGACCTAATTAATTTAAATTGGGTATGAGCCCAATCACCTGCTATTAAAATTAATAGTAATTAGTGGACCAATTAATGTTTAATTATATCAGAAAACAGAAATAAAAAATAGATAAACATAAAACTAAAAATATATACATCAAAATATAAAATATAAAATATAATAAATAAGGATATTTGCTCCACTTGATATTTTGTTAGTGTTCCGTTTAATGGATCCGTGTTCCACCGAACAGATACTACCAAACCATAATTATCAAATGTGGAAATTTTAATATTTTTATCATGTTTTTGTATTTTTTTAACATAAATTTAATAAAAATAATAATATTTTTGTATTTTTCAATACCAGCTTATTATTTATACAAACTTGCATAAATCTGTTAAATTCAACTGCTTTCTTATTTAAATAAGACCGGAATGCGATCAAATGTCCGTATTAGACACGGAAATAGATTGAAAATAATGGTCAATTTTGGCCATTATCAACATCCTCACATTTAATACTGATCGTCCCCGAGCAGTCAGAGTCAGTGCTCCTAGGAGCAAAGACGCTGCATATTCAATCTATTTTCGTGGCTTCAAAAATATCATTCTTTTTAGATTGGGATAAGACAATCGAAAACTACAAGTATTAAATTCTCTTGATTGCAGTGTTTAATAAAATGATACTTCTCACATAATCAGGCCTACAAATCAGTCATTATTGATAATTCTTCATGAACATCATGTTTAGAAAAATTCATTGATTTAATTCTAGAATTAAAGTATGACATGAACATAATTAAAAGCAGAGCCTCACATATAGTAGAAACGGAAATTTCACTCACTCTCAAAAAGGGGTTTTATCAATGAGCACTCATAATCAAATTTAATTAAATTATTCCATATGCTTGCAATTGGACCAACTCGCCACCGGCTCATTTCTTTAAATCGAGATCATGAGGTCTTATTTAAGGGTTATAACGGGGCATACGGTTGTAACATTTGGTAGGGAATGGAATTTATTGGGCAAGGAAGTGGCAAGAATTAATACTATCATAACTTGGCATATTTATTTAAAATTTATAATCATCAATATATTTTTTTTTTCTTTCTTTCTTGTGCTTTTCTTTACTATTGCATGACATTAGAGTATCTCTAGTTGCTTTGTCATTTGCAATTTATTTGTGTTGAATTGAATTCAACATTTTTCTTCTTCTTTTCTTTTCTCTTTTTTCTTTTTTTTTTTGTGTTGAGTGGAACTCAATAATTTTCTTTTCTTTTTTTTATTATCGGATTTTTGAATACCGATTTTATGAATTTGATGATCATAAATTGTAATGCCTTGATAAATTTCATTCTTGCACACTTGGGTTTGATTTTTTTTTTTGGTCTTTTTTATAAGGCTAGGAATAATATAGTGGGTTTCAAAGAAAAATTAGGCTTAAGGCTCAAAGTGGTTAATCCTAAAGGGAATATGTTTTTGGGTTTGGATTTCAAAAGAAGGCCAAAAATTTGGGGTTTTTCTAGGTGCCTCGATCATATGCTCGATTTTTTGGAATATGGCATAGTCTTGAATCGGTCCCAATCGCAAGTTCTAGTTTCCTTTAATCAAAATGATTTTCACACATCAAAGAAAAGAATGAGTAAAAATGACTCATGGCTCAAATCTCACATGGAATGGTTCATTCATGTCATACAATATTCTTAAATATAATCTTTGAAAAATTCTTACAATCTATTCAATGAAATTCTCAACATGAGGACTCATTACCCAACAAGATGATTATGTCATTAAATTTTTATAGCTCAAAACCTCAAAAATTCATATCATGTATGTCTTCAATTATATTATCCCAATTTAAAAGCTTGAAAATTTTATCATAAACCAAAATTAAATATGTGAATTTAAACTGACAGAGTTATGCATGCTTTATGCTGGGTATATATATAATAATAATAAAAGTAAGAAATAACATTTTTTTTTAAAGTGAAGAATCAACATCCTCACATTTTGAGCCTTGCTCGAAATGTGAGTAAATCAATTCCTACTTAAACAAATTATCCAAATCAAAATAAAATAAAAGAGGAGGGAGGGAGGGAGAAAATATTAACATAAAAGATAGAAAAATAATTCCGATAGCCTTTTTCGTCAAACCGACTAAGTGTTCAACGATTTTGGCTATGTGTGATCGTTTGGTTCATCGAACAAAACAATTTGTTCGATGCCCAATACTTAGAAAAATTCTGATTTTCATCAAAATTGTTCAATCACATTTTTGGATTTTATAAAATTTAATCTACTATATTTACTTGCATAAATTAGGTCGGATTAATTCTGTTCTTATAAAAGTTATTCCGGATTTTAAATTGCTTTAAATTCCAAGAATACTTTCAATTAATCACAGAATCGATCCAACCGGGACCTGTTTTGGAGCTTTAATTTTCTTTTTGGTAGTTCCATAATCCTGCAAAGCAAACACAGAAGAGGTTATCGGGTTTTCTCAAAAATATCAACATCCTCACATTTAGAGTCTTAATACTCTAATGTGAGTTAATTGATTAATACCCAAATTATTTAATTTAATATGCGCAAGATGTATATATATATGTATATATGATTTTGACTTGCAGAAATTTAGGTTGGATTAATTCTGTGCTTGCGAAAATTATTCCGGATTTTAAATTTCTTTAAATTCCGGATATAATCTTCGGTCAATTACAGAACTAATCCAACTGGGAACCTGTTTAGATACTCAGTCGGAACAGGGATGACGACAAGTGAGATGGTGGCCGTGGCTTGTCCGATGGTGGTGAGCAAATGGTAGTCCGAAGGTCTGCTGCTCCATTTGTTGTTTCACCAGTGATGAGGGTTTCCTCGGCGCAGTGGTGGTAATGAGGTGGATGGGCGATGGAGCAGCGGTGGAGCTTCGTGGTCCGGAGGTGGTGGAGATGACAAACACGTGAGTCTCACGTGTTTGGCAATTTACAATTGCAAATTAGTATAGCTCCAATGCTACACTTCTCCATTTTTCTTTGATTTTTCGTTTAATTAACCTAGATTTTGCAATTGGAGAGGTGTAATTAAACGAAAAATCAAATTAGTGTAGCCCCAATGCTACACTTCCACATTTAACTCCTTACACCAATTTTGGCGGCTCCATGATTCCTGCAAGACAAAATACCCAAATTATTAGGTTTTCCCCTAAAATCAACATCCTCACATTTAGAGTCTTAGTACTCTAAATGTTTAATTGATTTGAGGGTACTTCTCTGTTCTGAAATAAATACACTAAACTAACACTAAACTAACTATGAGTAATCAGGAGTGTAATTCTCTTAATAAACGACGCTGCATCCTCCCCGGCAACGGCGCCATGAAACTTTTGACAAATTTCGTCACATGAGCATTTTTAAAATATCCCAGGTTAAATTTATTATATGAAAAGAGTTATGATTTATGGGAGGGGGTTTAAGGATATATTTCACTTTTTATTACTCATGTGGGAAACTTTGATTTCGAACGGCGCTGTGGTCCTCCCCGTCATGAAACTTTTGACAAATTTCGTGGTGCAACCAGGATAGACAGTTCAGTCTTGACCTTCAGTCTGTCACACTGAAGGTCCCCGGTATCTGCGCCATGATACTTTTCATAATTTCATGTCATGAGATTCTCTGCCATGAAACTTTCAACACATTTCCCATTATACGAGTATTTTCTGAAAAACAATAATCCCCGTTTTCAATTTTATTTAATGAAACCAATTTATGATGATGGAGTTGGGATTAGGGATATATTTATAGGTTGTCACGTTTTTATTTACTCGTGTTAAGAAACTGTGCCCCCGAAAGCGCACAGAGTCAAAAATTGCAGTATTTATAGTAAGTACCGGATCGTTCACTGGAGGATGTGCGATGGAAGCAGGGCCCACGTCATTTACTAAGATTTTCCACTCGGTTACTCGATTCAAGCTTGTGTTTAAACTACCATCTACTTGACAGAATTTAATTCTAAGCTATGAAAGCAATTAAAATAAAGCAGATAAAATTATTCTAGAAAGCGAATTAAATTAATCTAAGAAAGCAATTAGAATTATTCTAAGAAAGCGATAAAATTATTCTAAGAAAGCATATTTAAAATGAGACAGAAGGGACAGAAAGAAAATAAGAAAAATTGGACAAGATTCAGATTAAACATAATTAAACTTCCATTTTGTTACGCATATCTTAGCTTGGGATAATCCATCAGTTAGCTAACTCTCATGCTTCCTATACCGTGTTCCCTTCAACAGACAGGTACTTACAGTAAGGATTTACATGCCTTAAGACAACAAAATCTAAGATACCACAGATATAAAACTGCCCCCTCGCAGAGGTATGCTATTTATCTGTGGTGGACAAGCAACACCCGATAAATCATTAGTTGAAATGCCAAGTACTGCTATCATTCCCCCATGTCACACCCAAAGATTCTAATCAAGCCCTGAACTATCCCTTAACTATTAGTCCTAGTAGCAGTTACACAACTCTCAATACAACTGAGTGACCTCTAAAGAAAGCAGTTAAAAGAAAGCAGTTAAAAGAAAGCGGTTAAAGAAAGCATTTAAAATCCTATCACTCGGAGGTTTTTGAAAGTCTGACCCTGGTAGTAAAAGACAGCCCCCAGTCATGGTGACTAGGTGTGGATCAAGAATTCCCTAATTCTCGGTGAACCGCTCGCAGTGTTCACTTCCCGTCGGGTGGTTATGAGATACAAACTAATGAAACGAACTAATAAATTAGTTTATTCCGGATGCACTCACTCAGGACTCAAAAATATGCTTTGGCAGAAGAGGATAGCAGTTGAAAGAGTACTCAACCCTATCTCAGAAAATAACGAAGGCCCGAATGTTGTTCCTCTAGTATTACCTATCACACCGTATTTGAGTCCAAGTGGACCCCATCTCAGTGCAACATTTAATATCAGATTCCCAACACACAGCAATTCTGGAAAATAATAAATCTTTGAAAATCATTCCCTAAACAGGTACTAGACTCTCAATTAAAGTACAGATCCTTTCAGTCTAGGTGAGACCTAATCGCTGACTCCGCTTCTAATTTCCCAAAATCAACCCCCAGTCGGATATAAATTAGTCATAACTGTGGAATTTATCCCTTACTCTGATCCGGATTTTATAAATGAATTTTTGTTGGAAATTTATTGTGAGACATCTGATTAAAATCAAGACTCCTGTGTCCAAGGGAAGGATCCCAAAATAATATTGACCACAATATCTACATAATATTATCATGCATAAATTTATAGAGAAGTGTAAAATTAAATAACCCAAAATATAAGGCGGGTTTAGACAGAAGTTGGTACACATAGATGAAATAGCCGGAGATAAGAAGAATATATTTTGGCTAAAAAGATGACAACAATAATCAGGATAATCCGGACTGCAAACATCTGCTATCCAGGTCCTGACTATTCCAGGTGGGATGATTTTTAGACAGTGGAATACCTTAAATGACAGTTGCCGCCGTCATCTTAGACTCCACTATCAGTGAATTTGGATAAAAACCCACATGTTCTATTACTACAATAATTATTAGATAACATTGGCATATATCATCTAACATTACTACAGTTCCAGATTCGGGTTTGAAATTAAGATAAAGAAAGAGAAACTGTATCCGGATAGGAGTCAGCTGAGCAGCTATTATAATCCCGGATGGACGAACCGCCAAGGCTTCCACCGACCACTATCCGGACCATGCAAAATAACATCTAGTAATTATTATACAGACCACGAGCTAGTTTATCCGTGTGGGAATACCCGCCAACATTAGTCTGTTATATCTCTTACTAGGTGTTTCACACAACACGGATAAAGACAAAATAAATAAAAGAAAATATTTTTGGGTCATCTTGTATGAGAGACATTGGTTTCTCATGCAAGGGTATGGAAATTAATCCATAATTACTCTTTATGTCTAAATAATCACTCATTCCATAATTAATTAATTACAGTCCGGATTATATACTTAGATCATTAAAGTTTAATTTTTGTAGAAGAATCTTTTAATGGTCAATTGAACAAAGTTCTTTATATTAAATTAATCATGGGTTGAGATCATTGGATTTCAACCTCAAAATATTAACATAAAGGTTCAATTAATTAAGTGAGGAAAATGGAGAAATGGAAAATTTGGCAAAAATGCCAATTACGGCGCTAGGCGGATTTTACGACGCTATCCTAGGATAGCGTCGTAGGTATAGCGCCGTAGTGGATTGGTGAAAGAGGTGAAATTTGGGGTTAAAGGGGTGTGTACGACGCTATACGCTAATTTACGACGCTATACCAGGATAGCGTCGTAGGTGTAGCGTCGTAGGTGGTTTGAGAAATTGGGGAAGAAAGAAGTTTTTTGGAAAAAGGAGAGGCGCTACGGCGCTAGACATTAAATGACGGCGCTATCCTAGGATAGCGCCGTGAGTATAGCGCCGTAGGTGGGTTTTTATGAGAAATGAAGTATTTTGGGGTCCTACGGCGCTGAACAAAAATTACGACGCTATCCGAGGATAGCGTCGTTGGTCTAGCGCCGTAAGGCAAATTTTTGTTTAAGTCTGGATAACTACGGCGCTAGACCTCACCTACGACGCTATCCAAGGATAGCGCCGTAGGGCGGTTAGCGTCGTAGCTAGCCCAGAATGTTGTTGTTCGGGTAATGCAATCTATGCGATTGCAAACCCTAAAATTGTTGGTCGGGTAGTGCAATCTATGCGATTGCAAAACCCTATTTTCAAGTTTTTAATATGCACAAACACAAAAATATCATCCACTTCTAGATCTATTAAACTAAACTAAAAATAAAATAAAATAAAATAAAATAAAATAAAATAAAATAACATAAAAATAAAAAGTGATAAACACCAACACTAAGCAAAAATAAAATCTAAACTACACTAATAAATCTAAAAATGGATGAACATCTAGCATTTGTGCATTAAATCTAACAAAGCATCAAAGCCTAACTAAAAATAAAAAAAAAGAAAAATGGTCAAGTAACCAAAATAAAAACAAAACAGAAAAAATAAACCATAAGACCATGGAATAAATTCCATCTCATATTTTTGGGAACATTTTCTTGATTAAAACCAAAATGTGGTTCAAACACCCATTAGTTTAAGTGTTTCAAACCCCAAGCAAACACAAACACAAATAAAAAAAAACTGTAAAGTATGAAAATAGTGGCTAACTAAATCTAACAACCCATTTACAAACTAAGCATAAGAAACTAAATCTAAAACTAGAGAGAAACTACATTACATAAAAATAATCTACCTAATCTACCTATGAGCTAGAGCTTACTGCTCTCTTAAAGAACAACAAAATAATGTTTTCAAAATAGGTGTAGGCTACGGTCGAAGACAACAAAACAGCTATTTAAAGCTAGGAAAACCTAATCACATGGGCCTGTTGACAGCATAGGGAGAGACGGGAGCAGGGGTCAGGGGGAAAAGACAACATGATTTTGCACTGCAGGACTTCAGCTCCATGGTCCTCCCATGCAATTGGGCACATGGGAAATTTGAATTTTGGGCTGACGGCGCTATCCCTATTTACGACGCTAACCTCTTTTACGGCGCTATCCTATAGCGTCGTAGCTCTTTTGTATAGCGTCGTAGTGCTTGATTTTAGCATTTTAGCTCTTTTTGGATAGCGTCGTAGCTCTTTTCTCCAATCTGCTTTAGCGCCGTAGCAGTAGTTTCTTTAGCGCCGTAGCAGTATTTTCCCTTCTGTTTCTTTTTCTCTTCCCTCTCTCTCCTCTCTCTTCTTGTTCCTGTTTTCTTTTTCATCCTCGTTCTTCCTCTTCTTCTTCTTTCCCCATTCTTCCTTTTTCCTCCATTTCTCTTCTTCTTCTCAATTTCTTTTTGTGTGTCTGTTGGGTTGAACTTGACGGAGATGAAGGTGGAAGCGGCGGCGGATCTGGTGGGGCGATGGCGGAGGCGAGAGGCGGCGACGGAAAGCTGTGGTGCGGCGGAGCAGCGGAGATGGGGAAACCAGCGGGTGGCCGGATCTGTGGTGGCGCGAGGGTGGAGCTGTTGGTGGCGACGCGGCGGTGAGAGGGCAGGCGGTTGAGGGTGGAGATGGGGCGGCAGTGGTGGAGGATTTTGGGGTTGAAAATGGTGAGGGTTGATGGTGGTGCAGGGATGAATGGCCGGAATTGGTGGCCGGCGGGATGGAATGAGGGGTGAGGTTCGGAAAAATGGTGGATGATGGCCGGAGGAGGAAACTGGAATTGGCGGAGGAGGGTGGCGGCGACTCGCCGGAATCTCGCCGGAGCGGCGGTGGCGGCGCCGGAGAGGCAGGGTTAGGGTTAGGTTAGGTTTAGGTTTAAGATTGGGTATGGGCTTGGAGTGTTTTGGGCTTTGGGGAATTGGATTGGATTGGGCTTATGGTGTTGGGCTTGAATTTGGACTGAAAGCACTTGGACTGGACTCTTGGACCTAATTAATTTAAATTGGGTATGAGCCCAATCACCTGCTATTAAAATTAAAAGTAATTAGTGGACCAATTAATGTTTAATTATATCAGAAAATAGAAATAAAAAATAGATAAACATAAAAACTAAAAATATATACATCAAAATATAAAATATAAAATATAATAAATAAGGATATTTGCTCCACTTGATATTTTGTTAGTGTTCCGTTTAATGGATCCGTGTTCCACCGAACAGATACTACCAAACCATAATTATCAAATGTGGAAATTTTAATATTTTTATCATGTTTTTGTATTTTTTTAACATAAATTTAATAAAAATAATAATATTTTTGTATTTTTCAATACCAGCTTATTATTTATACAAACTTGCATAAATCTGTTAAATTCAACTGCTTTCTTATTTAAATAAGACCGGAATGCGATCAAATGTCCGTATTAGACACGGAAATAGATTGAAAATAATGGTCAATTTTGGCCATTATCACCTCATCATTAAACTCCTTCTCTTGTTTGCACAGAAGTAAGAGAGTTCTTATAAAAATAGAGGGTTTATGGTTATCCTCTAGTCCAGGCTTGATGAGCTCGTATGCTTTCTTTTCATCTCTGCTAACAGCAAATGCAATAAGTGTAGGTTCTAGATTAGACAAATAGTTTTTCGCCTCTTGACATTTGGTGATAAACTCCCTCTGATTTAGAGGGTAAATGTCTTCTCTCCATCTTACACAACTCTTCATGGATGCTCTTCTATAAACAATGTTTAATTTGCTTGCTGCAAGAAGCCTCTTACACGACTCTGAAGCTCTGAAAAGTTCTCTCACGCTCCCTCTTCCCAGTCTGGACATTACATCTCCCAAGAGTTCAATAGGTAGATCAAGTAATTGGGTTCCCATGAACTGAGGAATTCTAATATTTCTGTTTGAAACAAAACTTGTGGGATTCAGAAAGAAAAAGATTCTAGGAAGTGTGTGATGAGTGCTTCAAAAACATTTGAATGATATCTCAAAGGAGCAAAAACAGATTATTATTATTATGCATACTGACTTTACAAAAATACATGAGATTTCACTATCAACACTTAATCAAAAACCAGTCTAATGCTATATTTTCAGAAATATGACATGGAAAAGCCTTTTATGGAAATCATTCTTCTTCTTCTTCCCCATCTGAAAAATCTTCAGGTGAGTTATGATTATAATGAGCTTCTCTTGCCAACAATATGAATTCTGCTATTGCTCTAGTTGCATCACAACAGAGACAAGTGACTTGATCAGCACCATAGTTAAAATATGGTGGCCCGTGGACGACCTCCCAGTTGTGTTCAACAAACTTACAAAATTCTCTCCAATTTGGTCCTTGAAAGGATTAAGCAAAGGCCTCCATTCTGAGACTTGAGTTAAGAAATCATTCCTAAGATCAGAAATGACAGCTCTATTATTAAATAATGAGGCAAGTAGGAACAACCCACTATCCATGTAATACCCACGATCTTTAATAAAACGAAATGGAATTAAATTCGAATACGAAGAGAATTTTAATTCCAAGAACCCGTGAAGTCGGAAATAATTTAAATAAGTAAATTATTACACGGGATTCAAAAGTCGACGAATTCAAAGCCGACGAATTCAAACTCGACGGATTCAAGATTTCGAATATGAAATAATTTCGAGCTCGAAATAGATTTAAAAATAGGAATTTATAACTCGGGAATGACCCGAAAAATCGAGCCCGAGAACGTAGAAGGATACAAGTCCAAAAGAGAGGAGAAAAAGCCCGACGGATCGCACGACCCGGCCCAGGCTGCGGCCCAGACCAGGACCGTGCGGTTTCCGCGCGGTAATCTCGGATCCGTGCGCCCCCACCGTGCCACTGCATAGGCTGCGGGAATTGCACTTTCATGGCGATTTCTTTCCTTGTTTTGGTGCTCCAGCTTTGGCAACTCACCTAGGGTTGTGGGGAAGACTTTATAAACCAATTTTGCAGCTCCTAGGTTGCCCTCAACCTGGTTGCAACCGCCTCCATCACCCTCTCTACACACACATTCGAAAAACTTAATTTTTGAGACTTCCGGAGGCCACCTGACGAATGAGAGCAGTCAAGGAGGGCGTGGAGTTTGTAAACCGAGGTATAGGTCGTTGGTAAGGGTGAATTATGTATCTGGTTCCATGATTTTCAAATTTATAGACATCCCTCACGCTCTAACTTTAAGAGTGACTTTGCGTTTTTTCGGTTCGTGGCCAAAGGAGGGAGAGTACGTGGAGATTTGATCCGTTCGTAGCAAACCGAAGGTGCCCGAACACCCCCGAGATGTCCTAGAACTCATACCAAGTAAGTCAATGCCTTACGTATCAACCTCGGTGGCTTAGGAATGTTCGTAACACAAAATTTAATCAAAACATAAAAATCGGACTTAAGGAACTCATCAAGTTTTGATCCCTGAAATCGAATCTAGTATATTCTGCATTGTTTTTAAATCGAAACTGTTGACCGAATTTAGTGTTCGACTTCTTTGACGTTTTTCTAATGGATCCCATCAAAACTATCTTTGAGGTAAAAATGAAAGTTATATCTAACCATCTCAAGAATGTGTCGGTAAAATTTCGTGAATTTTTGTTAATGTTTGGACCTCCGAACGCAATCTGGTTGCTCCGTGTTTTTAAAAGAAATAAGAACAGACTTTCTAACTTAACTTGAGGTGCGAATCTGATTTGATCTGGAATGTTTTCAAATAAAATGCCTCTAATAAAACTTGTTCATTTTTGTGTCATGTACATGCCTGTAAAATTTCATAATTTTCGGAGTTCGTTTACTAGGTTGAAAACGTGTTTTAAAAATAGTGCGTTGTTACCGAAAAGTTGACAGATTATGCGTTTTAAGAAGATTGTAAAATTCAACTTGTTTCCATACCTGATTTCGAGAAACTTAAAACACAAAAGTTGTTCGCTAATATGTTTTTGATATAATGTGCGAATTTCATGTCGATTGCCATTAAAATGAATTTTTAAACGAAGAAGGCGTAAACTGTGACGAATATGTATTAAACTTGGTGGATTGTGATTTTCTATACAAACGAATGAGTTTTCCTTTGAATGATAAAAATAAATTTTCGAAAATCCCGTTACACTAGGTTGAGAATGATCTTGATATGTTAATTAGGGGGTGAGTGCTCTGAAGGGTGCCCCCTAACTATTCACTTCGTGCCTATATGGACGATGGTGACCCATTATGCGAAATTGAGCCAAAACGGGAAAATATATAGGGCCTATACTCTCGGGGACTATCCGTATGGGTTTTCCGAGGCTCCGGAGTGGTACTGAGTATGGCGGATACGGCTGCAGCCGCCGGATTACCGGCTAAACGAAATGTTGTTGAGATTGCTATGCAATCGTGAGAAACTTGCGAAGTATGAGAAGCTCGATTGTGGTGTAACGAGAATTAAAAGACTTAAATTTTTAAACTATGTTTTTATTCATGTTATTATTTATTTATTTAAATCATGCTTTAAATTCATGCCTATGCGTTAATTATATAAATTCTTAAATTTAATTGTGCCTTTAGAATTATGCGAATTAAATTCTTGATTATTAATTAGTCAAATTACATGTTTTAGATATGCATGAGTAAAAACATATTTTTAATTGTTAAAATTTTTAAAACCCCTTAATTGCTACGTTAGGGATTGACTTACTCAGTATTCTTTTATACTGATAAATATTGTTTTTTCTGTTATAGAGTACGAGGATGAGGCATGAGCATTTCATTCATTGGGCTGGGAGAAACTTTATGTCGTATTTTTCATTGGACTCTATTAGACACTGCGTTTTGGCCATGTCGGCCGTATTTAAATTTCTGCTGCATTTTATTTCGTTATGTATGGATGCGATGATATTATTTTAAATTAACATTCCTGGGCTTGTTTTTAAATTTTTTGGAATACCTTTAGCCTTACATCTCTCAAGTGAGCTCGAACGAAGTCGTGTCTTGCTTGGGAGGTGTGGCGGTGGCATCCCGGCCTGGGTTACCAAAATCAGGGTGTTACAAGTTGGTATCAGAGTCCGGAATATTTTAAAAGCTATTATTTTAAAGAGCCCGGAATATTTTTAAACTATTAGTTTTAAGTATTATTTTTAAATTTAAAGCCCAATTTTTTTTAGCCCAAATATCTTAAATCCCAACATTTTATTTACCTACTATGTTAGCCCAATTATTTTTAGCCCAATATTTTTTATTTTATTTGAGCCCAAGAGTTTATTACTTTTGGCCCAATATAGAGGCCCAACATTTTACTATTGTTATTTCTAAATTTACTCATGGAATAAATTTATTTTTAAAAGCCCATGGATAAATAAATAAATGCATTACATAAATTAAATTTTTGTTGGGGGGTTGCATATGCATATTTGCATGTATGTTTAAATTCTTGGGTCTCCTAACCTTAGTCTAGATATATTCTAACTCTAAACTATTTTGTTGACACTAGATGGCCGAACCAAATGTGAACATGGTGAATCTTATGATGAAATTGACCAATGCCTATCTCGAATCACAACAACACAAATTATTTCAAAACGCGAGTAGGACAGCTAGAGGCTAACATGGCCCATCTGGGACACCTTAGGGAAGCGAATCATCACGACCTAAACCCAACTCAAAGTTCATGTCACTGAACTCCAAGCTCAAGTGACTGAGCTCCAAAACAAGAACGATGACCTAGAGGCGCAAGTAGAGAACTTGGGGTGGGAGCTGACTAAACTAGCTGATGACGTGTTTCCTCATAGCCCCGAGCCCGCACCCGATGCTGCTGGATCCATTTGGCCACCAAGCCCAGTCTTCCATGGACCACTGGGCCAAGGCCTCATTGACATATCGAGTGACGAGGAGAACCCTATTGAGGATGCGCCCACTTATTCGCCCTAGACTTAGGGATCCATTGATGCATTATTACTACTAGCTCTATTTCCATTTTATAAACTATTACTAGCACTACTATTCCCGTTTTCATGGCTTGTATCGAAAAAAGTTTTCCTTATTATTTTATATATATATACATACTCTTTATATTCAAAATACTGTATATATAAAAATATATTCAAAATACTCATCACTCGTCGTTATATTTTCAAAGACCTTGTCGGACTCAATCAAACAAAATATACAAGGTATTTGTAAAAAAAAAAACAAAAAACAACAACAACAACAACAACAAACAACTCCTAACAACCGCTATAATACACCAAACTCCAAATTACTTCTACTAACACTGTTTCGATTCAATAAAACCTATTAACATCGTTTTGATTTGATAAATCATTTTACAAACACTCTACTATAATCTAATAAAAATCTAATCTCTTTGCACTTGCAACAGAATGGCACCAAGAGGACGACCGCGTAACCAGCCCATTCCTCCTAATACAAACGAGGCACCAAGACAACCCAACATACCGATACCAAATGTGGGTGTACACGCTCAGGAAGAGCAAGCAGCTCAGATGCCTAATTATATGGACGGTCGGTTGAGAACCATTGAAGAGCTGTTGGTTGCCTTAGGGAATGCACACGTCAATCAAGGCCAGGCTGCGGCGGTACCTCCACCAGAAGCGCGCATAAATTACTTGGCCATGGTGAACCCATATCACCCGCCGCATTATGCCGGCGAGGAGGATCCGGCTAAGCTCGAGGAATGGATCCGGACGTTCGACAAGTTACTGAACGCCGTGAAATGCCCGGACGGCGAGAAAGTGCACGTGGCATTATACTACCTTGGAGGGGAGGCGGATGACTGGTGGCGCACCACCCAAGGGAAATTGAGTGAAGAGGATGAACCCTACTCCTGGAATGAATTTATGGAACTACTCAGGGATCGCTTCTATCCCTTGAGCACTAAAGCCGCGATGTACGAGGAATTCCTATCCCTAAAGCAAGGAGGTCAGACAGTCCAGGAATACTATACCCAGTTTAAGGAATTGGTGCGATTTGCGCCAAGGTTGGTGCCTACTGATGTATAAAAGGCCCAAAAGTTTGAGATGGGGTTAAATCTGGCCATCAGGGAAGTGATCACAAGAGTACACTACCCTGACTTGCAAGCAGTCTACGACCGTGCCGTGGCAGTGGCACGAGTACAACAGTTGAATAGGTGAGTGAGTGGGGAATCCAGCCGAGGTCCCTAAGATAAGAGGATTAGGGACAACAGGAATGAGAAGAATGCATGGAGGAATGATTATCGGGGAGGACCAAATAGACCACAGCAGGCAAACAACGGAGGGAACAACTGGATGATTTATAACTAAGGAGGCCCTATACCACCATGCCCAAGGTGTGGCAGAACTCATCGAGTGAGGGGATGCCCTCAGCAGGGTGCGTGTTTCCGATGTGGTCGGATTGGCCACCAGAGGCGTGAGTGCCGAACTCGAATTAAAAATATCACCAACAGGGAGGATTTGGTTACGGGACCAGCGCATCCTCATAATCAAAACGGTCGGAATGGTAACAATCAGGGGTTCCGACCCCCTCAAAATCAGAATCCCAGTCAAAACCAGCGCCCTCCATAGAACCAGAACCCGAATCACCAACCAAATCAGCAGGTTAACCAAGGACGCCCTATGGGACGACTCAATGTGATAAACCAAGCTGACGTACCTGTGCAAGGTGACGTGATGACAGGTACATTTCAAGTTTTAAGCGTACCTCTTAAAGTTCTGTTTGACTCAAGAGCTAGTTGTTCTATTATATCATCAAGAGTCTTAACTGAACTAGATCTACCTAAGTGCGAGATGATTAACTTAGGAATTTAACTACCTTCAGGAGAAGTAGAATCATGCTCTAAACGTTATAACGGAATTCCAATAGTTATCAAGAACGTATAATTCTTTGCGAACTTGGTAGAATCTAACTTAAGGGACTTCGACGTTATACTGGGAATGGATTGGTTGACCTAGTATAAAGCGGTGATTGAATGTCAAAAGCCGAAAATCACCCTGTCAAAAAGTAGGGGAAAGAGAGTCATCTTTTACTCTCAACCCCCTAAGCAGAGTAACAAGATTGTGGCATGGAAGCCGTTACGAGGGCACTGCTGATCCCAACATTTCCCGAAGGACCGGTATCAAAACAACTGACAAAGAAGTTCGTGACCAGAATTGCGGAGCTGTTAAACCGGAGATTTGAAGAGGAGCTGTCTGAAGCCAAAACCGGGAAAATGGGACTGAAGCTGCTGATCTATAATGAAGACCCCGGACCCACTTCAATGGATCAGGGCATCCAACAATGATCAAGGAGCAGTCGGATTTAACAAGTGCATGCATGCACGTGGAATAATTAAACAAGTGAGAGAGTCCAACATTCATGACGCCAGACATGATGTACGACGCCAGACGCAACCTACGATGCGATCCTCCACGTACGACGCCAACCTGCCCCGCGTCGTACCCCCCTCGGACCACGTCGTCAGCCTGTCCGAACCCTATGAAGCGGAACCTGCGCTACGATGCCAACCTGGTTCCACGTCGTAGTCCATGGTTCGCATCATCATTTCTGTTCAAGCGCTCAACGACGCGGAACTCCATTCACGACGCCAACCCCGCTTCGCGTCGTCACCTCGTCTCGCATCATAACAACATATGTAATTAGGGTTTTCTTTACTTGTTTATACTCTAGCTTTATTTTTTGAATCCTTTGTATTTTCAGATGCCTATAAATAGGCCATCCTTGACATTGTGACATTCAACCTTTGATGAATATAAACATATGTTGAGAGTGTTTTCCCTTTGGTGTACCGAGAGCATTGAAAGGTTCACCATGAATTTCCACACACGTTGGATCTTCCCTTCGAGCTTGGAGGTGTGCTCGATCGTATAGACACCATTAGGGTTATCGGAAGAGGGACTAGGCGGCACTTTCGTGTGCAATCGAGTCCGATTTTGAGTCTCCCGAGTTGGTAATCTCCGTTATCCTTTTTCCTTTGTTTTTACTTTGCTTTGATAATCATATCCAATATCGATCCATGGCATATTTCCTGGTATCATAGCCATTATTGGATTGATTTATCTTTTCCTTATCATCTTTTAAAAATCAAAAATCCAAAAATATTGTGTTCTTCATTTTTCTTCATTTTTCCCGCTACTGTTCCATTGAGTTTAGTTGTCTTATTGTGGTTGTTTTTTAATTCCGAGGTTATAGTTGCGTTACCCATCCTTGTAGTTTTCTATTGGTACCACTTGCACTTAAATCCGACCATATTTGCAAATTTTGAGTTTGGACCGAGAGCACCTTGCTCTTGAGAATAATTTGGTTTTTGTTAATCGTGTGTGTTCGTGGTCTAATTTGGGTTTGAGGGTATGTTTTTGAGCTTAATCGGTATTATATGTGGCTTAAATCCAAGTTTTGAGTGTATCCTAGTGTTTGGGGTTCTTCAAATTTTGGATTGAAGTACATATTGTTCTTGGGGAGTACGTGTTTGATTCAAATAGGTTTAGGGTTTTGTGGGTTTTAGCGTTAGAGGGTCCAGAGGTCGACAAGTGTCCACAAGCATTAATTGGGGAACAAGTCTCCCACTACGACGCCAAAGGCGGAGCTGACGCCAAACAAATTTCCACGACGTGATCCACGATCACGACGTCAACACCCAATCCCGTCGTAAAGACGAAGTCAGGAAGGACGACGCTATACTACATCTACGACGTTATCCACGATAGCGTCGTAAACACCTTTCAGGTCATAAAGACGTCCTAGGCCAACAAGTCAGAATCGAAGCACGACGCCAAAGCTTATGACGCTAAACGACGTCAAGCAAAGTCTTGCGTCATCACACGAAGGCTCGCGTCGTGATCCAGTTCCATGTCATAAATTCCCAAGAAGGCCGAATTCCAGCCTACGATGCTAAGCTGTCCCCTACGACGCCAAAGGAGGTCCAAGTCGTAACCATAGTTCCGTGTCGTAAGGTCAAAATTCCCAGAATCTCGTCGTCCAATCAAAGGCTGCCACGTGTCCATTGTGCTGAATTCCAAGAATATTCATTGTATTGCAATATTTGTATCCAAACTTGGAACAATTGGACTGTAATTATTGGACTGTTATTTATTATTTTTAATGTACGGTTTCACTAAAGTTAATCGCGAACAATCTATCAGGTTGAAGTTCCGTCAGTGCTCGCACTTCACAGTGGAATTCCTCGAGGAATAAGTGCTTGCACTGTTCCGCTGATTTATTTTACTAACCACCAGAGTTGAAGCTCCGTCTGTAATTACAGATAGTGGAGTTCCTCAGCAGTAATTTTTACCGGGTAGTTCTATCAGCGTGGTAATTGTTGCTATTGGGGCTGTGTGAGTGAGGCAGATATTTTTATTCCGAGCGTTTATATTTGTGAGGTTTTTACTTTACACTCCTAAATTGCAAGGAGTCCGGATATTTGCTACATAGCTGATTAACGCCATAAAATGCTATTTAATTCAGATTGATCACTTCACACACAACTCTGAGCTTTTATTTGATACAGTCGAACTGTGCATTCTGTTTCTTGCACTGTGCATCCATACTGCTTTCTAACCTCTGAGAGCATACTCCACCAAGGCGTTCACCCAAGGAGTCTGAACCCAAAAAGCGGACTCGTTCTGAACCTGAAGCCTCTGCTAAAGCCTCTGGATCCAAGAAAATGAAGATTGCTGAATCCTCATCCGAGGACCATGAGCGTGAGATCATAGATGCTGGGAACGCCATTTCCATTGACTTCTACTATAAAGTGTCCAAGCACTACTTCTCAACTGTATTGGAGAAGATGAAAGTTCATCCTGAGATTCGCTTCACTGCAGATCGATATGAGGAGATGGGTTGGCACAAGTACCTGGAGGAGAGGTCCCTTTTGTTTTGGGAAACGGAGATCAAGCAGTATAAAGGACAGCTAGTTAGGCATTTTTATGCAAACCTGAGCTCAGAAGTCCTCAACACCAAGAGCCCCTGGCTCGAACTCGGCTATGCCCATGGAGAGCTGTTTGAACTCAAAGCCAGGGCCCTGAATCGCTTTCTCCAGGTACCCCGAACTTCTCTGAAATCTGTTTACTCTTGAGGTGCAAAATTCCCTATGAACACTATTGCTGAAACACTCACTGGAGTGGAGGGGAAAAGATTTCAGGGAAAAGGATTAAGTGCAGGAGTTCTGACACAAAGATTTTCTATGCTTTATAAATTGTGTGCTCACAATATCATGCCAACTGCTAACCATTCTGTCGTGTCAAAAAGCATGTGTAAGTTATTGTTTGCTATAGACCAGAAATATGAGATCGAGCACTTGTGCTCGAACAAATGTTGGGATTCGCTGGAAAGATCAAGAGGAAGTACAACACCACACTTCCCTTCCCAGGTCTCATCTCGGAGTATCTAAAGCAACTCCACATCATGGGTAGCAAACATGATAGTCCGGAGGACATTGCCGACTTCAAACTCTCTGCCAACTTTGCCAAGAAGAAGCCTGATTTGGCTGGACCAGGAGGCAGGATCCCTACGAAGGATGCCTTCTCCATGCTCCGTGAGGACCTCACTGACCACATCAATCATCTTAAAGTGTTGGAAGCTCAAGTGCACCTGCATGTTCAATCTGCTGAAAAGATGTTTAGACAGCTTCCTGATGTCTGGTCGGATGAAGATGAGCCATTGGATACCAATCCAGAGGAGGAGTCCAGCGAGTCTGATGCTGATTCCTCTGATGCCTCAGAGTGATATGCCCTTTATGGGCAAATTGTGTGCCAGAGGGGGAGTAAAAGTTGATCAACCATCGGTTCCTCTGGACACTTGACGGAAGGGAGTCTGCTACCATTTCTGCTGCTGCTGATGAAGGGTAATTTTTTTTTGTCTGAACTATTTTTGTGAACTACTTATCACTGTTTTTGCTGGACAATTGCACAATGGCCTGTAATAATTAAATTGTGATCTTACATGCTTTATTTTATGATTATTGCCATGTGCTTACTTTTGATGTAAATGCTCCTAGTATATTGGGTAGGAAATCTTGTACGGAGCATTAGTATAGTTTGTCTTGAATTGGGAATCAATGTAATTGGTGGTTGGGTCACAATGGGATATCTTTCTACATTCTTTGTTCTTGTGTTAATTGTTTGGACATCGGTTGAGTCAACTCATATACTGGCCCACATTCTGCCAAAAAGGGGGAGATTGTTGGGAACCAGTTTTGAGCAAATGTGTTCACAACCGATGTCTGAACTACTTTGTTGGACCAATCACATCAACAGGCGACAAACTATTTAAGGGAAGAGGTGCTGGCGAATCTGCCCTGGTATTATTCCTAACGGCTAGCTGATTCCCTGCCCGGATCTTGCACACGAAGTATGGAAACCAAGATCCCTTAATCCGGGCAACTCTATTCTAAGGATCCGCGCATTTATGGAAAGAAGATCTTCAACCTTAGAATGGAGGCAAGGTGATTCTCTTCAAATAGGATGGCAACATCGAATCATTTTTACTTACACCCTTGAGCAATCGAAAGCAATTGTGAAGAGAAAATCTTATTCCTTCCGTGTTCGTGAGTTTATCATTTCGAAGGAAGAAATCCGATCAACACTTCCTCGGGTGGATAGATCGAAAGTGTTACTATGAGCTTGATTGAAGTCGACGGATTCAATCAAGGCTTTCGAGGAGTCGTCAAACTCAAGAGCTTAATTGAAAGATTCAAGTAGGAGAGTCGCCAACAGGTTTCGACCAAGGGCAAACTTGAAGGAGGAGCCTTCAAGGGATTGAAGCAAGGTCGGGGAGATCATCACCAAGACATGAGGAATGTCTTGGTTTGACAATTCAGTCCGCTTGGTGATTGGAGTTGGGCGAAACAACTCACTGTTGTTTAGATCGAGGATCAAGTCAAAACAATTAGTGAATCTCCTGGATTGGTATCCCCTAGATGTAGGCTTGTGCCGAACTGGGTCAACAAACCTTGAGTTCTTTATTCTTATAGTTTATTTACTTTCCGCTGCTTAATTTCTTAAACTGTTTAACGTGTCCACGAAAGGTGTTTGAACTAGTTTTCAGGACTACTTAATTGGTTATCCACGCAAACGGACCTAACAGATGCGGTCTAGACCGCATCGCCTCAGAATAGGCTCTCATCTCCAGTTCCAATGCATGCAAATTACCACATGCGGTCTAGACCGCATCGCACGCCCCAGACCGCATCGCCCCTGCTGCTGCCTTCATGCAATTTCCATTGCATGCGGTTTATCCGATGCGGTTTAAACCGCATCGATTAGACCGCATCGCCTCTCAGAGACCGCCTCGCCTTATTTCCTGCTTTGTTAGGGTTTCTTATTTTTGTTGCTTTGTTGATTTTAGGGCTAGGGTTGTTGAATTCCCCTGTACCTTGGGATGCCTATATATATGGCCTCCTTAACACTTTGTTCTCACCTTTGAATGAATATTAAACTTGAGTGTTTGTTTATCTCTTTGGTGTATGAATCCAAGAGCATTTGAAGGTTATTTTAAATCATCCATCTTTGGATCATTCCTTTCAAGCAAGAGGTGTGCTTGATCGTATCGAACGCCATCCGGATTTACGATTATGGGAATCGAGGGTGTTATCGAACATAATCGGCTCTCGGGTTGGGATATCCAAAGTGGTAGCCTCCTTATCCATTTATTTTCCTTTTTTGTGCTTCCTCATTTGCTCATTTTTAAAACTAGTGCTTAATCGATCCATGGCAGTATTAGTTTTGGTATCAAAGCAAGATTAGGCCTAGTTTGTATTTCTATTATATCAAAAATCCAAAAAAAAAAATTGTGTTTGTTCTTGAATGCCCATTATCCTGTTTATCGTTCCATCGATTTCCGTGGATTAGATCTTGATATTTCTCAAATCTGATTGCATATTCGTGTTCTTTGAGCTGATTACATAGAGATTCATATAAGGTTCTCTTGATTTGGCCAAGTATTGAGTGAGATATGTTCATTTTAGGTTTCTAGAGTGTTCTTGTCAAACTCATATATTTTGCTATAGTTTGCTTTGAGATTCTCTTGATCTTGTGTTATTGTGGGTTGTCTGGATTGATATTTCGGTTTTATGCATTTATTATATGCTTGATTATCCTCTATTTTGAGTGTTAACCGAGTGATTGGGGTTTTTGAATTTTTGAATGTTCTTGCATCTATTGAAGAACATTCAACTTGTTCTTAAGTATCTTGATTTTGATTCACTAGGGTTTTTGGGGAGTGTTGTTTTTCATTTCTTGGGGAACAAGTGTGTCTCGGGTAGTACAAAAGTGAGTGGAGCATTAATTTTCCTGCCAATTCTGTTGGAAGAACTCGAGTGAGTCACTATCTTTTTGAAAGGGACACTTCAATGCGGTCTATTGATCTCATGCGGTCTACTTGTTAACCGCATCGGCTATATAAACCGCATCACCCTTCATAAGTCCGAAAAATCTCAAACTTTTTCTAAGTGTTTGAAATCGATGCGGTCTATTCTACCCGATGCGGTCCTTTCACATCTAAACCGCATCGCCGCATCCTGCATTCCGCATTCCCAGTGCAAAGACTCCAGAGATATTTTCTAAGTGTTCGATGCGGTGAATTGCATGCGTCTCCATTAAACCGCATCACAATATTAAACCGCATCGCATCAGTCAAAGCGCATCAGTTCAAAATATTCCCAAAAAAAAAAAAACATTGTCCAAGTGTTTCCAAATTGATGCGGTCTCCTGCATGCGGTCATTCCAATAAACCGCATCGCACCATTAAACCACATCACTTGTTTAAATCGCATCCCATCACCAAAATTTTCAAAATTTCTCTAAGTCTTTCGGGTTTGCATATTTTTCTTACTGTACGACTTCACTGAATTAAATCACGAACAATCTATCGAGTTGAAGTTCCGTCAGTGTTTGCACTTGACATTGGAATTCCTCGAGGAATAAGTGCTTGCACTGTTCCGTTGATTCAATTCACAAGTCACAGAGTTGAAGCTCCGTCTGCAACTGCAGATAGTGGAGTTCCTCAACAGTAATTATTACCGAGTTGATTTCCAACAGTTTGGTGATAGTTATTTTGGGGTTGTGTGAGTGAGGCAGATATTTATTTCCGAGCGTCTATATTTGTGAGATTTTTTTTTTTCATTTACATTTCTAAATTTTGAGGATTGAGGATATCTGTTGCATAGCTGATTAACGTGGTAAACTATTTAACTAATTCAAATTAATCACTTCACACACTACTCTGTGCTTTACTTGATTGAGTCGAACTCTACATTCTGTTTCGTGCACTGTGCGTCCATTATTCTGTTTCTTTCACCATACATTGTTGGTTGTCTGATACAATTGAGCACGACTCTACTGGGGAATCGAACCAATCGGTGGGGAAAATTCAGGTCCTTCAGTGAGGATACAGTTGTGAGATCACTCTTCAAATTCAGTTGATTTCTACTGACAGCTTATACATATATCTAGTTTTCTTTTCTTTTTCTGGTCATTATGGCAGAACACTTCGGACCTATGCTGCGAGACATCATGGCCACCCTAAAGAATCTGGAAGCAACCACTGGCAAGCAGACCGAACTTGAGTCAATGCGCCAAACCGTAGACGTTAACGTAGCAAGCATAGCCGCCATGCACGATTGTGTCAATGCACTTGCCGGCACCATGAATGATGTTTCGAGTCGAATCGCTATACCAGGGAAAGCTCTAAACATGACTCCCGGAAGCACTAGCGGAATCCACCAATCTGTAATGGACGAGGCTGAAACAGCTATTGAGGAACAGGGATTGCACTTTGGAACATATGACAGACGTCAAAGCCCACGAGGCCCACGGGCCCCAGCCCCGACACCTCCACGACCCGCATTTCCAACAAATGCCCAGTTCCAAGCGCTCAACGACGTGGAACTCCATTCACGATGCCAACCCCGCTTCGCGTCGTCACCTCGTCTCGCATCATAACAACATATGTAATTAGGGTTTTCTTTACTTGTTTAAACTCCAGCTTTATTTGTTGAATCCTTTGTATTTTCGAATGCCTATAAATAGGCCATCCTTGACATTGTGACATTCAACCTTATGAATATAAACATATGTTGAGAGTGTTTTTTCTTTGGTATGAATACCTAGAGCATTGAATGGTTCACCATGAATTTCCACACACGTTGGATCTTCCTTTCGAGCTTGGAGGTCTGCTCGATCGTATAGACACCATTAGGGTTGTCGGAAGAGGGATTAGGCGGCACTTTCGTGTGCAATCGAGTCCGATTTGAGTCTCCGAATTGGTAATCTCCATTATCCTTTTTCCTTTGTCTTTGCTTTGCTTTGATAATCATATCCAATATCGATCCATGGCAGATTGTTAACGCTCTCAAATTATGTAGCCTAATGCGTAAGGGATACGCATTGTATGCATGCTACATTCACAACCTTGAAGCGGAAGAGGACAAGGTTGACAACATCCCAGTAGTAAGAGAATACCCTGATGTATTTCCTGAAGACATTCCTTGCATGCCACCTGAGAGAGTCTTGAATTCACCATAGATCTCATTCCGGGAACAGAACCTGTTTCAAAGGATCCTTACCGCATAGCGCCACTGGAAATGAAAGAGTTGAAAGAGCAACTCGATGAATTGTTGAGAAAGGATACATAAGACCAAGTACGTCTCCGTGGGGAGCAACGGTCTTATTTGTTAAGAAGGACGGAGGACTACGTCTTTGCATCGACTATAGAGGACTCAATCAAGTGACCATTAAGAACAAGTATCCGTTAACGAGGATTGAGGACTTGTTTGATCAGTTGAAGGTAGCTTCGGTATTCTCAAAGATCGACTTGCGGTCTGGTTATCACCAGCTGAGGATTGCCGAGAAGGATATTCCGAAAACGGCATTTCGAATTCGGTATGAACACTACGAGTTCACAGTGTTATCCTTCGGGTTAACAAATGCACCTGCAATGTTTATGAACCTCATGAACAATGTGTTTCGGGAATTGTTAGATCAATGCGTCGTGGTGTTCATCGACGACATTTTAATCTACTCGAGGAGCGAGGAAGAGCATTTCCAACATTTGCATAAAGTGTTAGGGATCTTGCGCAAGAATCAACTGTATGGCAAGCTGTCCAAATGCAACTTTTGGTTGAGGAAAGTAGCATTCCTTGGATCCGGCGAAAGTTTCGGCAGTAACGGAGTGGGTATCGCCGACAAGTCCAACCGAAATAAGGAGTTACCTTGGACTAGCTGGGTATTATAGGCGATTTGTGAAAGACTTCTCGAAAATCGCACGTCCCTTAACCCAACTGTTGAAAAAGGAGTGAAATATGAGTGGACTAATGAGTGTGAGTCCGCGTTTCAAGAACTAAAGAAGCGACTCAGCACTACACCCGTATTAGCACTACCATCAGAGAATGGTGACTTCGAGGTTTACAGTGATGCTTCGAAGGAAGGATTAGGTTGCGTATTGATGCAATATTCGAGGGTCATTGCATATGCATCACGACAATTGAAACCTCATGAGGAGAACTACCTGACACACGACTTGGAATTGGCGGCAGTCGTGTTCGCTCTGAAGATATGGAGAATTATCTCTACGGGCGAAAGTGTCGAATGTTCACCGATCACAAGAGCCTCAAATACATATTCACTTTGAAGGAGTTTAATTTGAGGCAACAGAAGTGGTTGGAACTGATCAAGGGCTGCGATTTCAAAATTTCTTACCACGAAGGGAAGGCCAATGTGGTAGCTGATGCCTTAAGCCGGAAGACCCAACATGTGGCGAATTCACTGGTGATACCGCCAGCATTGTATATGGACTTGGCAAGATTGAGCTTAGAGGTTGTGCATTCAAGCACCGTAAATGAAGTGGCAAATGCAATGGTAATAGAGTCAACCATATTTAAGGAGATCAAACTCGCCCAACCAGGCGACGTAAAGTTGGAAAGGATCAAGAAGAGCATCGCCGATGGAAAGGCGATAGGATTTGCTATCCATGAGGATGGAAGCATTCATTTCAAGAGAAGGTGGTGCGTACCACAAAGATGTGTGGAACTGAAACAAAGATTGATAGAGGAAGGGCACAATACACCTTACTCGGTTCACCATGGAGGCGACAAGTTGTATAAGGATTTAAAGAAGATTTACTGGTGGCCGAGGATGAAGAAAGAAGTGGCAGAGTTTGTGGCGAGATGCCTCACGTGCCAAAAGGTCAAAGCCATACATAAAAAACCCTTAGGATTGATGCAACCGTTGGAAATCCCGAGTTGGAAATGGGATAGTATCTCAATGGATTTTGTTTCGAGATTACCGCGATCACCTAGAGGGATGAATAAGATATAGGTGATTGTCAATAGGCTAACGAAGACAGCCATATTTATTCCAATTAAGGACACTTGGACCATGGACCAATTAGTAAGAGCGTATATTGACAATGTGGTACGACGACATGGAGTACCACATGACATTATCTCCGATATAGAGAGTAGATTTGTCTCTCACTTTTGGACTAAGCTGCAAGAAGCTCTCGGTACACAGATTAAGATGAGTACCGCATTCTACCCGATGACGGATGGACAGACAGAGAGGACGATCCAGACGTTGGAGGACATGTTGAGAGCCTGTGTCCTAGAATTTAAAGAAAGTTGGGGAAATCATTTACCCTTAATTGAATTTTCCTACAACAATAGCTACCATGTTAGCATTGGCAGGGCACCATTCGAAGCATTGTATGGACGGAAGTGCCGAAGTCCGCTAAGTTGGGAAGAGAGTGATAAGGCTGTGGTAGTGTGACCACAACTTGTTGAGGATATGGCCCAACAAATTAAGGTAATCCAAGGGAAGATGAGAGCGGCACAAGACCGATAGAAGAGTTATGACGACGTAAGACGGCAAGACCTAGAATTTCAAGTAGGAGATAAGGTCATGCTGAAGATATCACCGATGAAAGGTGTGATGCGCTTTGGCAAATGAGGAAAGTTAACGCCTCGATACATAGGACCTTATGAGATTCTAGAAAGAGTCGGAAATCTAGCATATCGACTAGCCTTACCACCACAGTTAGCTCGAGTCCATAACGTATTCCATGTCTCGCAACTAAAGAAGTATGTGCCCGATCCAATACATGTACTTCAACTGGAAGCTGTATCACCCGAGAAAAACAAATTCAAATTGTTTTGAACTACGTCATGACTTGGTCCCTTCACAGGGTACGTAGGCAGCTTGGAACTAAATTCTAAGTTCAGTCACAAAATAAATCACAAATTAGATCACAAAATAAATCACAAGATCAATCACCAAAAGGTTAGGAGGAATTGGAACTAATTTAACTAGACTAATTAGTGCATGGAAATGTTACGAGCGTTAAGCCGAACTCGTAACAAGTTTAAGGTAAAGATTTCGAACCGGAAATGACCCAAGGAGTCGAGCTAACACGTAGAGGGTAGAAAACCTATAGACAAAAGAAGAAAGGACCCGACGAACCACGCGGACCGCCGAACCGGCCGGTCCGGCCGGCCCGCGCTCGCCGCGCGCCGCCGCGCGGCCACCGCGCGGAAGGCGGAGACGTGTCTCCAGGACTGGTCACGCGTGCTCCGCGCGGGCAAAGCTATACGTGCGCGTCACCAGCGCGCCAGAGGTGCAGAAGGTGTAAACTTTCCTTTCGTGGCGATTTTCTTGCCAAAATTAACATTCCCTTCGATGGTAAATGGATCCCAGCCTTAGGGAAGGCTTAAGAACAACCAAGGGGCGTCCCAAACCCTAATCATACAGAAAACACTTCCTATACTCCCTCAATTTCCTCTCCAAGTTCAAAACTCCTTCGACTCCACTTTCCGGCGAGTATTCCGGCGACGACGGGACGACCGGGACAAGCCCCTGACTTCTAGACCCTTGGTAAGCTATGGTATAATGTTTTAGTTCGTCCATACAACTTAGAAACTCGAATTCTAACCTCCTTTCCTTGCCACGACTTCACGTCGGGGAACGAACAAAAAGCGATAGGAGAAGTTGTCCGTTCGTCGACCTTAGGACATCCGGAAACCCTTTACAGTGACCCTATTCTCTAACTAAGTAAGTTAAGACCTTACTCACCATTTTTTGTGGTTTATTGTCGTTTAAAACTTAAGATCTAGACACGAAACAAAAATCGGTTTTCAAAAACCCTATTTTCGTCCAATTTCAAAGACTGGCCTAAAACTCGACCTTCGGGAATTCAAACCAAAAACTTTTCAACATAGATTTTGTTCATAAGACTCTAATCTACCTTGTGTTCAAATTTCAGCCATTGACATAAAGATTTGCTATTCCAAATTCCGCCGTAAATGTTGGTCGATCTATACGTTTGAGCTCATTTCAGCTTGTCAGCACCAACTGGTGGAGAATTGGACCCAGTGAGAGATACACATTTTTGTGAGATCACTCTACAAATTTTTGTCTGTTTTCCCTAACTATCTATACATATAGCTAGTTTCTTTTTCTGATCATTATGGAAAGAAACATCGAAACTACACTGCGAGACATCATGGATGCCCTAAGGAATCTGGATGCAACCACTGCCAAGCAAACCGATCTTGAGTCTATGCGCCAAACCGTAGATGTTAACGTTGTGAGCATAGCTGCCATGAATGAGCGTGTAAATGCGCTTGCCAGCACCATGAATGATGTTTCGAGTCGGATCGCCATACTCTAAATCTGACTCCCGGAAGCACTAGCGGGATCCACCAATCCGTAATGGACGAGGCTGAAACAGCCATCGAGGAGCAGGAATTACATTTTCGAGCATACAACCGACAGCAAGGCCCACAAGGTCCACGAGCACCAGCCCTAACACCCCCACGGCCTACAGCTCCAACAAATGTTCATTTCCAAAACCCTCCGCCTCCACATCTGGCACCAGCCGCAGCCATACCCAGACCACCATTACATCAGCCTGTCCGGCAGAGGCTAAATCTGGAACCCGTACCAGAGCATCAAGCTGAGGTTGGCTTCGGACAGGAAGGACAGATACCTCTCGAGCAAAACCATTTAGAGGCTGATCTACGAGGGATCAAGTTCACCATACCAGCGCTCAAATGAACAAGTGATCCGGAAGAATTCATCGTTTGGCGACAATCCATCGAATTAATCTATGACTGTCAACAGTATAATGAATTCACAAAGATCCAACTTCCTGTGTGTGAATTTAAGGACTATGCTTTACAATGGTGGCAGAAACTCCAGCGCGACAGTCAGCGTTTGGGACTGCCAGCTATTTCTAACTGGACTCAATTAATTCATGCTATGGAAAAGAGGTTTGTTCCCAGTAGTTATTTTGATGAGCTATATCTGAAGGTTAATTTCTGTGTGCAGGGTAACAGGACTGCAGATGAATACTACAAAGAATCGGAACGCCTCATGATGAGAGCGCAGATCAACGAAGATGAACCGCTACTGATGGCGAGTGGCATGGGAGCCAAAACAACAACACTGATCATACCAGAAGGCCAATGTTCCAGACAACGTGCTAAACGATTCATAAAGCAGTATCCTAGATACTGTCCGAGGAAGCAGAGGAATGGGAGCAGAATTCGAGCCAACACTGTCCAGAAGGGATCAAGAGCATTTTGAGCCTGAACGAAGAGGAAGACCGCCTCATCGACCTTGATGCGGTCTCCGCAAGAAATGATGCTGTTGGGAACCAGTTTTGAGCAAATGTGTTCACAACCGATGTCTGAACTACTTTGTTGGACCAATCACATCAACAGGCGACAAACTATTTAAGGGAAGAGGTGCTGGCGAATCTGCCCTGGTATTATTCCTAACGGCTAGCCGATTCCCTGCCCGGATCTTGCACACGAAGTATGGAAACCAAGATCTCTTAATCCGGGCAACTCTATTCTAAGGATCCGCGCATTTATGGAAAGAAGATCTTCAACCTTAGAATGGAGGCAAGGTGATTCTCTTCAAATAGGATGGCAACGTCGAATCATTTTTACTTACACCCTTGAGCAATCGAAAGCAATTGTGAAGAGAAAATCTTATTCCTTCCGTGTTCGTGAGTTTATCATTTCGAAGGAAAAAATCCGATCAACACTTCCTCGGGTGGATTGATCGAAAGTGTTACTGTGAGCTTGATTGAAGTCGACGGATTCAATCAAGGCTTTCAAGGAGTCGTCAAACTCAAGAGCTTAATTGAAAGATTCAAGTAGGAGAGT
Source organism: Hygrophila difformis (assembly GCA_030278955.1). Lineage (NCBI taxonomy): Eukaryota > Viridiplantae > Streptophyta > Magnoliopsida > Lamiales > Acanthaceae > Hygrophila > Hygrophila difformis. The sequence continues at coordinate 32,581,661 of JAOANR010000003.1, read as the reverse complement.
CGCCAACAGGTTTCGACCAAGGGCAAACTTGAAGGAGGAGCCTTCAAGGGATTGAAGCAAGGTCGGGGAGATCTTCACCAAGACAGGGGGAGTGTCTTGGTTTGACAATTCAGTCCGCTTCGTGATTGGAGTTGGGCGAAACAACTCACTATTGTTTAGATCGAGGATCAAGTCAAAACAATTAGTGAATCTCCTGGATTGGTATCCCCCAGATGTAGGCTTGTGCCGAACTGGGTCAACAAACCTTGAGTTCTTTATTCTTACAGTTTATTTACTTTCCGCTGCTTAATTTCTTAAACTGTTTAACGTGTCCACGAAAGGTGTTTGAACTAGTTTTCAGGACTACTTAATTGGTTATCCACGCAAACGGACCTAACAATTGGTATCAGAGCCACATGCTTTGGAAAGCGAGATCCAGACAAAGAAGCATGGAAAACCAAGGCGGATCAGTAACCAGACCTCCATTGCTCGATGGATCCAACTATGCATATTGGAAAGATCAAATGGAGGCTTTTCTCATCGCTCTAGATGAAGGGGCTTGGGATGCAGTAGAAAACCAATACCATCCTCAGTAGAAGAAGAAGACGGTGTAAAAACCATCAAACCAAGGAGTGAATGGACTGCTGCCGAGAAGCTTGCCGCTTCAAAGAACTCCAAAGCCCTGAATGCCATTCACAATGCTCTCACAAAGGATCAATACAGACTCATCGCTGGATGTAAGGTCGCATACGATGTCTGGACTACTTTAGCCAATACCTACGAGGGTATGGCTCCGGTAAAGAAATCTAGGATCATTACTCTCGATGCTCAATTTCATAAGATTTCTATGGATGATAATGAGTCAGTCGGCCAATATATTGGTCGTATTCGTGATCTAACCAACCAAGCCCTTCAGCTTGGCAAAGTGTATTCTCAGCAGGATATTGTAGGAAAAATCATTGGGACGCTTCCGGAAAGGTTCAATGCAAAAGTGGCCGCACTTGAACTATACAAAGACTTTGATAAATTGCAGGTTGATGAACTAATGGGAATCCTACAATCGTGGAAAATGGATCACTGTCCCAGGACCAAAAGTAAGCCAGTGGCATTCAAATCCGTGACCAAGGATGTGGATGACTCCTCCATGGAAGATCATGATGACTATAGTGACGAAGAAGAATTGGCCATGCTGTCCAAAAGACTAAATCAGATCATCAAGAACCAAAGATCTAGATTCAACTCATCTATGAAGAAGGATGCCGGGACATCAAACTCAATGTCCACTCAGAAAGGCTCGAAGTCACTCGACAGAAATAAATCCAAATCTTCAAAGATTGAAGATGACAAGGAGATCATCTGTTTTGAATGTGGGGGAAAAGGCCATATGAAAAAGGACTGTGCCAATCTCAGACCAAAGGAGTCAAGCAAATCCTATCAAGTAACGTTCAGTGACTTTGAAGATGAGAAGGAGTCCAATGAACATGGTGTAAACTATGGAGTAGCCTTCATCGGCACATGGGATTCCGACAGTGATGATGAACCCGAGGCAGGTATTGGTACCAACTCAGTCAATATGGTTTTCTCTAACATGGTTCGCTCTTTTGCTAGGGATCAAGATGAAAGCATCAGTAAACTTAATGATCTCTATGAAGAAACGTTCGAGAAACTGGAAATGTCCATTGCTGAATCAGTAGAATTACATGTTGAGAATGGAAGCCTAAGGGAACAACTCCAGAGTCTCACAAGCAGAAATCAGGAACTTGAAAAGGTGTCCACAGAACTGTCTGGACTGGTGAACGAACTACGTGAGAAAAATGCAGAGCTCCAGAAAGAAAACAAGGAACTGGAGGTTGAAAAAGTTGACTATAAACTATGGTACTATAATATGCTTGGAAAGAAAGATGCTCTTCACACCGAACTCACCGAAGTTCAAGACAAACTTGCCAAGGCAGAAAGCACTCTGGCGGCACTAAACAAAGGAAAAGCCAAGTTAGATGATGTAATTGCTATGGGAAGGCCGAGCAGCAACAAACAAGGCTTGGGATATCAAGCCTCAACCTCAAGAGGAGAAAAGAAAAGCAAGTTTGTGTCCGGGGGAATGCTAAGTGAACACCGAACTATCAAGAAATCATTCCATCATGAAGGAAGGAACAAATGGACAAGAAGACCACCTCCTCCAATCCCACTCAGATGCGACTACTGCAAGCTTGAAGGCCACAAAACCAAGAACTGTGGAATCTTAGTAAGAGACCTACAAACAGGAAAACCTATCACCTGGCCAAATGACAAAATCAAGATGAAGCTGATCTCCATCAAGTGCGAATGGGTTCCTAAAATTCAGAACAGATGTCAGGTTGCCTTTCTTTCACAAAAGAAGAATGTTGCGGACAAAGTATGGTACTTCGACAGTGGCTGTTCCAAACACATGATAGGTGAAAGGAGTCTGCTCAAACACTACAAAGAAATTGATGGAGGATTCGTTGTATTTGGAGATGGGAAAAAGGGTGCCCTAGTTGGACAAGGCACCATTGAGAACAATGGCTCGAGGGAATTGTCTCCAGTTTTCCTAGTTGATGGACTCCAAGCTAACTTGATTAGCATCAGTCAGCTGTGTGATGAGGACCTCGTGGTGCAGTTCACCAAGAAAGATTGTCAAGTGCTCAACCAAGATCAAGAATGCATCATGAGAGGTTTGCGCTCTAAAAATAATTGCTATCATCTTGTTCAAACTTGCAATTTTGGTGCAGCTGCAGGAAAAGATCACATCACACTATGGCATGAAAAACTCGGACATCTCAATTTCAAAGATCTTATCAAACTCAGCAGAACCGGGGCAGTCAAAGGTCTTCCTCAATTCAAAAAATCAAATGCAGTATTTTGCAACGAATGTGTCAAAAACAAACAGCACAGGAGTTCACACAAATTGTCCGAACACCCTGGATCGACCAAGGGTCTTGACCTACTGCACATGGATCTTATTGGTCCAATGGAAGTTGAAAGTTTGGGAGCTAAAAGATATATTTTTGTATGTATTGATGATTACTCCAGGTACACTTGGATAGATTTTCTCAGGGAAAAAGGCGACACGTTCAAAGCTTTCGAGAAGCTGTGCAATCGACTCATGACCAAAAGGGACACCAAGGTGAAACGAATTCGAAGTGATCATGGACGAGAGTTCGAAAATCAATTCTTTGAGGAAAACTGTACAACACATGGAATTAAGCATGAATATTCGGCACCAAAAACACCTCAACAAAATGGAGTAGTCGAAAGAAGAAATCGAACTATACAAGAAATGTCTAGGGTGATGCTCAATTCAAAGAAAGTGGCTGAATTCCTTTGGGCCGAAGCCGTTAACACAGCATGCTACACCATAAACCGAGTCTACTTAAGGCCAAACTCTCTTATGACTCCATATGAGATTTGGAACGGTAAAAAGACCTCAATTACTTATTTCCATATTTTTGGTAGCAAGTGTTTTGTTCTAAATGGCAGGGAACATGTTGGGAAGTTTCAAGAAAAAAGTAATGAAGGAATATTTGTGGGATACTCTACCACAAGTCGTGCGTACAGAGTATATCTTCCTAAAACAAGGAAAGTACTGGAGTCCACAAATATGACCATAGAAGATGTGGCCAGCAAGGAGGATGTTCCACCTTATGATGATGAAACTCCCAGCGGTCAGGATGATCAAAACAGTGCAGCTCAAACCACGTCTGATGACATGTCCACCAAAAGAGTCCAAATGCCGACCATGGACGCCTTGTCACGAGAAGCAGAACCTCAAAAGGATCTAAATGGACGCATTCACAAGCACCATGACCCTGAAGACATTATTGGTGATGTAAATGAAAGGAGAAAGACTCGAGGGAAAAAGATCGACTTTAAAGAACTAGCTGGCTTGCACTGCTATACTTCAAAGATCGAACCCTCCAGAGTTGAAGAAGCTCTTCAAGATGAACACTGGATAAATGCCATGCAGGATGAACTACTCTAGTTCGAAAGAAATGAAGTCTGGACCCTGGTTGAAAGACCTCAAAACAAGAACATAATCGGAACCAAGTGGATCTTCCGCAACAAAAGTGATGAAAAAGGGAATATTACAAGGAACAAAGCTCGGTTAGTTGCTCAGGGCTACAGCCAGGTCGAAGGCGTAGACTTCAGTGAAACATTTGCACCTGTAGCAAGACTTGAAGCAGTCCGACTCCTACTGTCCATCGCATGCTCGCTAGGATTCAAGCTTTATCAAATGGATGTCAAAAGTGCCTTCCTAAATGGATGGCTGAATGAGGAAGTGTACGTAGAACAGCCTAGAGGGTTTGAAGACCCCCATCATCCTCAACATGTCTACAAGCTCAACAAGGCACTCTATGGATTGAAACAAGCTCCTAGGGCTTGGTACGAAAGGCTTTCCAAGTACCTGCTTGAACATGGATTCGAAAGAGGAAGCTTGGACAAGACTCTCTTTATCAAAAGAGAAAACAAAGGAATCCTCATTGCTCAAGTCTACGTCGATGACATTGTCTTTGGATCAACACACCATGTGCTCAAAGACCAATTCATCGAAATAATGGGTAAGGAGTTCGAAATGAGCATGGTAGGGGAACTAACTTATTTCCTTGGCTTGCAGGTTGCTCAGAAGAAAGATGGGATATTTCTAAGCCAAACCAAGTATGCCCGAAACATTGTTAAGAAGTTTGGCATGGAGTCCAGCAAACCCGTCCGAACGCCTATAGGGACGAATGATAGCAAAGATCCCAGTGGTCAAAGTGTTGATCAGAAACTCTATCGAAGCATCATTGGAAGCCTTCTATACCTAGCTGCAACTCGACCAGACATAAGCTATGCAGTAGGAGTTTGTGCTCGTTACCAAGCCGATCCCAAGGAATCACACTTGAAAGCTGCCAAACGAGTGATTAAATATGTTTCAGGAACTAGTGATCTTGGTATTTGGTACTCTAAAGAATCTAATCTTTCACTACTTGCTTATAGTGATGCAGATTGGGCAGGTGATGCGGACGACAGAAAAAGCACCTCCGGAGGATGCTTCTATATTGGAACTAACTTAGTTAGCTGGTATAGCAAGAAACAAAGTTCCATATCCCTCTCTACTGCCGAAGCCGAATACATTGCAGCTGGAAGTTGCTGTGCACAATTTCTATGGATGAAGCAAATGATGCTAGATTATGGAATCGATCAAGAAGTCCTCACTATACTATGTGACAACATGAGTGCGATCAACATCTCCAAAAATCCTGTTCAACATGGGAGAACTAAGCACATTGAACTCAGACATCACTTCATAAGGGATCTTGTCGAAGAAGGAATAGTGTCCATACAACATGTCGGGACTACTGAGCAACATGCAGTTATCTTTACTAAGGCACTGGATCGAGAGATATTCGAAAAATTGAGAAGAGATCTAGGCCTATGCACGATCACTTAGGATCCCTAAATTTGTGGAATAAGTTTTATTTTTTTTGCAATTTCCTTATTTTATTTGAGTACATATATTTTATTACCTTAAATATTTTACTCGGGACTAACTATTTTTGTTTAGAACCTATTTGCAGAATCCAAATCATTCCATGTCCAGTAGAGCACACATTTTGAATCAAATTTGAAGTTGATGTGACAGGCGCGTGAGGCAGGAACGGTTACCTGCAAACCACGTTCAAAAACGTGATGATTATGGTTATGGGAAGTTGTGATCTTCCTTCCTTCTTTAATTAAGGGAAGTTGCTATTCTCCTCAACCGAATCTCATTGTGATCGCATTACCTTAAGTGATTTCCTTCTCTCGACCTCATATACTCTCTCCTGCCCTTCTCTCTTTTCTCACAGAAACACAAATTTCTCTTCACTTGTTCTTGCCAAAAGTTTTTTCTTTCAGCTACAATGGTGAAGACACGAGGAAGCCAAGGCTCCAAATCACAAGACCCGACTCCTGCCTCAACTGCTGGAAGCAAAAAGGTGCTCTCTCCTGAGGAATCAAGCGCCAAGGGGCGAGCAAAGGCTGTCCAGAAGGCAATCATGGAGCAAACTATCTCGGAAACTCCATCCTTAGTTGCTGTTCCATTTCCTTCTTCTTCTCCATCCACTGCCGGAGAAAGGGGAGCCACTGGTGGCGTTCAAGACCCGCTTGACATTCGAGCCGAAGTAGCCGGAGCCAAAGCCTTGAAACAAAAAGAAGCAGAGGTACAGAAAGCAAAAGGAAAAGGGGTTTCCACTTCAAAGACCCGTGAGAAGGCAGTTGCAAGGAAGAACGCCTCGATCAGTGAACGAGTTGAGGCTGACCTAGCCATGGCACTTGGACCCATTGATGCAATCTTGGCTGACCTCCCCAACTTGGGCGCTGACGATGCGACAGAGACAGGAGTGTCCACCAAATCCTCTGAACCTGCACCAAAAGTTGCACCAAAGGTGTCCACTGAAAAGCCAAAGAAGAAAACTCATGCAAAGAAGGTAGTAACTGTGCCAAGCGTTCCTACCAACCCAGCACCAGTCACCACCGTTGAAGCAACCCCTGAAGAACCCATGCAGATCACTACCACAGTGACCCAAACTGGTCCACCAAAGGAGTCCGAACCTGTCACTGAACCACTTGACGAGGAAGAACTGGACTCAGACTATGTTCAAGAGGATGCTGATGAAAGTTCTGGAGATGAATCAATGATTGACATCAGCGATGACGAAAGAGATTGTGCTATGAACGAAATCACTGAAGAAATTGCTTGGACTGCCAGTCAGAAACGGAAACATGCACTGAGGAAGGAAGTTGAGCAAGTCACGGCTACCAAAGAACCAGTTCGCACTGAAGTTGTTCACACTGAGGATGAGCAGGAGGAAGAAGAAGAAGATGAGAGTTCATCTGACTTTGAAGACGACCAGAATAATGAGTCCGGAGGAGACTCTGAGCACCCTCAAATCGATGCCCAGGAACCACTCGAGGGGGAGAATCCCACTGACAACCAGTCCGAGGAGTTGGGATCTCAAGACACTGAAAGTGGTGAGGAAGAGTCCAATGAAGAGAGTTCTGAGAAGAAGAGTCTGAAGAAAGAGTCGAGGTCAATGTAGAACCAGTCACTGTGCACGAAGCGGTAACCCAGCCAGAAACTCTGTGATAAAACCGAACGTTTGAATTTTTGATAGATTTATTGACTCGACTTGATGCATGTTTTCACCCGTTTTTAGAATGATTCAACTTTGCATTTCCAAACAAAAGTTGTAGATAATTGTGTCTAGATTATGCATATAAAATTTCATGAATTTTGGAGTTCATTTGATATGTCAAACGGACGATTTTCAGAACCTATTTTAAACAACCTTTTGAGTCCGCGCGTATGCAGCGTGTTGTGGTCGATTTTTTAACATCTAAAATTCATTATTTCCAAAATCTTAAAACATGAAAGTTGTTCATTAAGGTGTTGTGTACATCCTATAAAAATTTCGGACCAATTGGCTTTGAAATGAATTTTTAATTGGCGTTGCACGTAACTGTGTCAGAATTGGTTTTTGGGACAGAATTCATCTTTTGCAAAGAACTCGAAATTTGACTCACATCGAAACTTATTTCCAAAAACTTAAAACATGAAAGTTGTTCGTATGTGTGTTTTTGAGCTACTGTGTAAATTTCATAATTTTTGGTGTAAAGATGAATTTTTAATTATGAAAGCGTAAACTGCGTCGAATCGGATTTTTCGAACTTGAGAAAACTCGAACTACGAAACGCGATATCGAATATTTTGATAACTTTGAAATACGAACTTTCGAAAAATCCCGTTCACTAGCTGAGCCGATCTTCATGCTATCATTATCTTTGGGATTGCCTCGTTAGTGGTCTCCTTACTATCTGAGATTGCCTCGTTAGTGATCTCGCGCGCTTTGTATTTGGATCGCCTCGTTAGTGGTCCTACTATCTTTGAGACTGCCTCGTTAGTGGTTTCCCATTATTTGGACTGCCTCGTTAGTGGTCCTACTATCTTTGAGACTGCCTCGTTAGTGGTCTCCCATTATTTGGACTGCCTCGTTAGTGGTCCTACGTTTGAGATTGCCTCGTTAGTGAGCTCCCGGTATGGTGTCCTCTTCTTAGTTTGCGGGATAAAATATAAAAGACTTGTGTGAGTGTTTAATTATGCTTAAATCTTATTTACCATGTTTTTAAATTATGCATTTAAATTACGTTCTTAAATTATGCTTTTAAATTACGCTTTTAAATTAAGTCCTTTAATTATGTATTCTCGCCTTGAATAAATTAATCATGTTTTTCCACTGCGAATAAAATATGGATTTTTAAATTAATCCATGAAAAGTGTAATCTTTAGTTAAAACGCATGTAACCCCTTAAATTGTTTAGTTAGGGATTAACTTACTCGGTATATTTTTATATTGATAAACCATTGTCATTTTCTTTTGCAGAGTATGTCGAGTGACGCATGCACATGCACTTGGGGGGAAACATTTATGAACATTTTTAATTTCTGCATCGTACTACATTTTTACCGGGTCTGTTAAATCCGAGGTTTTGGCCGTGTTGACCGTGAATACTTTCCGCTGCATTTACTTTAATTCGTGCATGATGATTATCACTCTCGTATTTTGAATTAAGTATTATTAATTCCGTACTCAATATTGAAATATTTTAAAATCTTTTACGTACCCATAAGCCTTGCATTTCCTTAGTGAGCTCGGGAAGCCGTGTCTTGCTAGGGAGATGTGGCGGTGACATCCCGGCCTGAGTTATCAAATCCGGGGTGTTACAAGTTGGTATCAGAGCCCGGAAAATTTTTAAAGCTACTACTATTATTTTAAACCCAAGTATTATTTTTAAATTTATTATTTTTGACTACTAGTATTATTTTTAGCCCAAAAGCTTATTTTTTTTCGTAGCCCAATATCTTAGCCAAAGAAATATTAAATTTTTGGCCCACTATAGAGGCCCAACTTTTATTCCTACCTATGTAGTAAATTTATTAAAATTTTAATGGGGAGAAGGGAAGTTGCACTTGCATATTGCATATGCATATTTCACATAGATTTAAATTTCTGCATATCTTAACCTTGCTTGAAATATGTCTAACTCTAACCTCCCTCGTTGACATTAGATGGCCGAACCCAACGCGAACATAACCAATCTGATGATGAAACTGACCAACGCATACCTCGAATCCCAACAGCACATCAATCACTTCAAGGCTCTAGTGGGGCAACTAGAGAGTAACGTGGCCTATTTGAGACATCTTAGGGAAGCTGACCATCATGAAATAACCCAACTCAAGGCCCAAGTCGCCGAACTCCAAACCCAAGTGGTTACACTTCAAAACAAGGATAACGAACTGATGATGCAAATAGGACACTTAGGAGCGGAGCTGCTGGGCCTAGATGCTGACATATTTCCTCCGAGCCCGAGCCCGTTGGGGACACCCATCCCCATTGACGTATCCAGCGACGAGGACGATCCCATCTAGGATGTACCTGCCTATTCACTCTAGACTTAGAGATCAATATCGATGCACTATTATTATTTCTATTTCAAATGCTTGTAACCAATAAGAGTTTTTCTCTGGAGGAATAAAATTACAAGCTTTTATCTTATATGCGAGGACATCTAAATTGTCCCTTACATTTTATTAATTACTTTGATGGAACTCCATTGAATAAAGGAACAAAGTAAAAATAAATAATTAATATAAATACATATTATAAACTTAATAGTAAATAAGGGAACATCCAACCCCAGACCCTGGAAACCCTAAACCCTAGACCCAAAAAAAAACGGACAGGTTACTGTTCCAAAAAAAAAAGGGGTAGAGAACAACCCCCAACAACAACAAACAGTACACTAAGTTCCAGCAACCTCTACTAACATATCCCAATAAATTGATACCCATTAATACTATTCTTTATTTAATAAAATTTTTTCCTTACAAGCAGTTATTTAGTTAACATATATATATATATATCTATTTAAATTCTACCCTGTATACCTTATCATATTAGTTTACCTAATTTCCTCGAAGCGGCTTAGTCCCACAACGATGCAAGTATTGTTGGGCAACCCACACACATATAGATGCGATAGGAAGGTAACAGTAAATTCAGAACATCACGAACCATAAACTAGGCAGAGCAATTAAACCATGTTTCTAAACAGCAACAAACAACTAACACAAGTCAAACACATAACTAGGCAATAACACAACGGAAATATAAGCCATGAATCCCAGTCAGCAGAAACATCCTCATAAGGAGGAAACTAAACAAAATACGTCTTATGCAAAACCTAAATGAAAATGCGAATGCGAAAGAAAACGTCACTGATCGGGAGGCGGGAACTGCCGACGCATGTAGTCGTCCATCTGCCGCACATAGGCATACATGTCGGACATAGTGGCCTGCTGCTGAGCCTGCCTCGCAGCGAATGAGTCCATACGGGCCTGGTAGAAGTCCAATCTAGCATCTAAGACATCATAACGGGCCTGCCCAGCTGCAAACCCGGCATCCATACCGACCCGCATCTCCTGCATCATCTGTAGCATCTGAGTCATCTCCTGGCCCTGAGGCGCCACTGCAGGAGGTGGAACTACTGGAGGAGGGGGTGGCTGCTCCGGTGGTACGACTAGGATCAAGCCGCCATCATCAGGCTGCGGGCGAAGTACAGCCCGGGGAACTCCACGACGTAAGGCGCTACGCCGGGCAGCGTAAGTCGGGATACGGTAGCAACTGCCTGCTACCAGATCGTACGGATCTGTCTCCGGTGTCGTGCGAATCCCCTGCGCCGCGCACAAGCCACAAATGAGGTGAATATGGGTAATCACCCTACTCCCTCGTCCTCTCCGCATACACCTCAAGTTGTCCTCAATACAAGCTCCCACATTCACCCTACCGCCTCGCGCGATAAAGCAAATGGTCTCATAGACGTGATCCAGGACGATATGGCTCCGGGTAATCAGCCGGACGCGCCCTAACCATATCTGGGTGAGCTCTCGCCAAGTGGAGTCCATCGTCGTCAAACGCAGCTCATGATCGTGCTTGAGCTGAGGAGGCACCACGGTACATAAGACATCCCACGCAGGAGCAAGAACACGTCCCTCAGGCTGTGGGCGGAATGCGCCATCATCAGGCAAACCGAAATAGACATTGATCGCCCGAGCACTGAAGTCGAGATAGCGACCACGAACCCATACTCGAGACAAGTCGTCACCCTCCCCAAGACCGCCAATGTTGGTGATAACCTCCATAGCCAGATAACCGGAGGCAACGCCCTCGGGATGACGTGCAAGTCCAGTCCACTGCAAGTACTCCAAGACTGCACTGACCCTGTCATCGCCCAAATGATCAGGATATATGCCTCTCTCGGGGACATAGGCCCTGTTTCGACGAAGCTCGTCGAAATAAAAGTCCTGGGCGGCCCTCGTCCTAAATCGAAACCTGTCATGCTGGTGAGGACGCACCTCGTCAGGGAGACCCCTGAGTCTCGGGCCCCGCTGCTCCTCGTCCTCCTCTGGCTCGCTCTCATCAAAATCAGGCATCGCCAGAGCGGCAGTGCTGGGGCCAGCCTCATCAGCAACCCGTCTCCTGGTCCTCGGAGGACACATGAGAGACGCCAAAACAACCCACAAAAAGAGCAACATCCTGCAAATCACCCAATACCAATTATAAGACTAAATTCCACACAAACCTCAAGCAGAAATACGTAAGGGACATCAATACAGACTTCCCACGTGAGTATTCCATAAGAACATCAAATCCTATCGGTTGCTAAGACCAACCAGAAGGTAATCTAGACAAAGGATATGCTCAAACTAATTCCCAAAACCTTTGTAGCATTTCGTCGAACACATTAGGTGCGCAATAAACCAAAATCTAAGTTACTAACAAACACATGGAAGTTGCCCACAAAACGAAACAATCGCTCAAATAACAACACGTCATTTCCTTACGGCACCAAACAATAAAGAAATGAGCTAATAATCACACCCCAATAGCAACCAAAAATAAAAAACTTCCTAGTCTTCCTAAAGAATTAAATCCAACAAGAAGTTGCCAAAAACATAAACACATGGTGGCACAAATACAAGCAAGGCAACAAGAGTAACATCAATTATCACATATGATTGCTAATTTGCACTAATCAAGCCTAAAACTAACTAATCCCCAAAATTTTTCCAAAACCTTAGAATTTAAGACATGTCACAAAATCGAACACATCATGGCATATAAACTGAAATTAGTAAGTGGGTTTAGTAGATTCATACCTTGGTAAGTGAAATTGAAGCCGAAATCAAGCGAACGGGAAGGTAAGTCGCCGGATTTAGAGAGAATTGGGAGTGTGGTCTCGAATGGGAAATGAGGGAAGTGGCTCGCGCGGAGCGCGAGCCCTATTTTCTCGAACTGAAGCAGCCGCGCGCTCGCCGCGCGCTGATGCTTCATACCGCGCGGCCACCGCGCAGGTCACGGAGGGAGTTTTATTTTTCTCGATTTTGCTTAATCTCTTTTACTTTACACCACTCACTTAACCTGAGCATACATTGATAATGAGGTACGACGACATGGGGTATCACCCGGCATTATTCCTGACAAGGACAGCAGAAATGCCTCGCATTTTCTTTTTGCAAGGCTACGGAAAACCCTCGGGATGAGAATACATAGGGACCATGAAGAAATCCTGTAAAGAGTGGGAAATCGCTTATTGACTAGCGTTACCACCACAATTGCTCGTGTTCACGATGTATTCCACGTCTCCCAATTGAAGAAGTATGTGCACGATCCGATCCATGTGCTCCAACCAGAAGAAATTGAATTTGAGGATAACTTGAGTTACGAGGAAGTTCCGGTGCGAATACTTGACACGAAGGAGAGAGTAACGAGGAATAAGACTGTGAGAATGGTCAAAGTCCTTTGGTCCAACAACGAGACAGAAATGGCAACGTGGGAATTGGAGGCCGACATGAAAGAACGTTACCCTACCCTCTTCCAAGCTGAATCGGCCACAGTTATGGGGACATAACTGTATTCTTAAGGGGGGGGGGGGGGGAGGATGTAACACCCGAGAAAAACAAATTCAAATTGTTTTGAACTACGTCATGACTTGATCCCTTCACAGGGTACGTAGGCAGCTTGGAACTAAATTCTAAGTTCAGTCACAAAATAAATCACAAATTAAATCACAAAATAAACCACAAGATCAATCACCAAAACGTTAGGAGGAATTGGAACTAATTTAACTATACTAATTAAGGCACGGAAATGTTACGAGCGTTAAGCCGAACTCGTAACAAGTTTAAGGTAAAGATTTCGAACCGGAAACGACCCGAGGAGTCGAGCTAACACGTAGAGGGTAGAAAACCGATAGAGAAAAGAAGAAAGGACCCGACGAACCACGCGGACCGCCGAACCGGCCGGTCCGGCCGGCCCGCGCTCGCCGCGCGCCGCCGCGCGACCACCGCGCAGAAGGCGGAGACGCGTCTCCAGGACTGGTCGCCGTGCTCCGCGCGGGCAAAGCTATACGTGCTCGTCACCAGCGCGCCAGAGGTGCAGAAGGTGTAAACTTTCCTTCCATGACGATTTTCTTGCCAAAATTAACATTCCATTCGATGGTAAACGGATCCCAGCCTTAGGGAAGGCTTAAGAACGACCAAGGGGCGTCCCAAACCCTAATCTTACAGAAAAACTTCCTATACTCCCTCAATTTCCTCTCCAAGTTCAAAACTCCTTCGACTCCACTTTCGGGCGAGTATTCTGGCGACGACGGGACGACCGGGACAAGCCCCTGACTTCTAGACCCTTGGTAAGCTATGGTATAATGTTTTAGTTCATCCATACAACTTAGAAACTCGAATTCTAACCTCCTTTCCTTGCCACGATTTCACGTCGGGGAACGAACAAAAAGCGATCGGAGAAGTTGGCCGTTCGTCGCGACCTTAGGACATCCGGAAACCCTTTACAGTGACCCTATTCTCGAACTAAGTAAGTTAAGACCTTACTCACCAATTTTTGTGGTTTATTGTCGTTTAAAACTTAATATCTAGACACGAAACAAAAATCGGTTTTCAAAAACCCTATTTTCGTCTTATTTCAAAGACTCACCTAAAACTCGACCTTCGGAAATTCAAACCAAAAACTTTTCAACATAGATTTTGTTCATAAGACTCTAATATACCTTGTGTCCAAATTTCAGCCATTGACATAAAGATTTGCTATTCCAAATCGCGCCGTAAACTTTCTGTGATAAAACCGAACATTTGAATTTTTGACAGATTTATTGACTCGACTTGATGCATGTTTTTCACCCATTTTTAGAATGATTCAACTTTGCATTTCTAAACAAAAGTTGTAGATAATTATGTCTAGATTATGCATATAAAAGTTCATGAATTTTGGAGTTCATTTGGTATGTCAAACGGACGATTTTCAAATCCTGTTTTAAACCACCTTTTGAGTCCGCGCGTATGCAGCGTGTTGTGGTCGATATTTGAACATCTAAAATTCATTATTTCCAAAATCTTAAAACATGAAAGTTGTTCATTAAGGTATTGTGTACATCCTGTAAAAATGTCGGACCAATTGGCTTTGAAATGAATTTTTAATCGGCGTTGCACGTAACTGTGTCAGAATTGGTTTTTGGGACAGAATTCATCTTTTGCAAAGAACTCGAAATTTGACTCACTTCGAAACCTTATTTCCAAAAACTTAAAACATGAAAGTTGTTCGTATGTGTGTTTTTGAGCTACTGTGTCAATTTCATAATTTTTGGTGTAAAGATGAATTTTTAATTATGAAAGGCGTAAACTGCGTCGAATCGGATTTTCGAACTTGAGAAAACTCGAACTACGAAACGCGATATCGAATATTTTGATAACTTTGAAATACGAACTTTCGAAAAATCCCGTTCACTAGGCTGAGCCGATCTTCATGCTATCATTATCTTTGAGACTGCCTCGTTAGTGGTCTCCTTACTATCTGAGATTGCCTCGTTAGTGATCTCGCGCGCTGTGTATTTGGATCGCCTCGTTAGTGGTCCTACTATCTTCGAGACTGCCTCGTTAGTGGTCTCCCATTATTTGGACTGCCTCGTTAGTGGTCCTACTATCTTTGAGATTGCCTCGTTAGTGGTCTCCCATTATTTGGACTGCCTCGTTAGTGGTCCTACGTTTGAGATTGCCTCGTTAGTGATCTCCCGGTATGGTGTCCTCTTCTTAGTTTGCGGGATAAAATATAAAAGACTTGTGTGAGTGTTTATTTATGCTTAAATCTTATTTACCATGTTTTTAATTATGCATTTAAATTATGTTCTTAAATTATGCTTTTAAATTACGCTTTTAAATTAAGTCCTTTAATTATGCATTCTCGCCTTGAATAAATTAATCATGTTTTTCCGCTGCGAATAAAATATGGATTTTTAAATTAATGCATGAAAAGTGTAATCTTTAGTTAAAACGCATGTAACCCCTTAAATTGTTTAGTTAGGGATTAACTTATCGGTATATTTTTATACTGATAAACCGTTGTCATTTTTCTTTTACAGAGTATGTCGAGTGACGTACGCACATGCACTTGGGGGGGAAACATTTATGAACATTTTTAATTTCTGCATCGTACTACTGTTTTACCGGGTCGGTTAAACCCGAGGTTTTGGCCGTGTTGGCCTTCCGCTGCATTTACTTTAATTCGTGCATGATGATTATCACTCTCGTATTTTGAATTAAGTATTATTAATTTCCGGACTCAATATTGAAATGTTTTTAAATCTTTTACGTACCTATAAGCCTTGCATTTCCTTAGTGAGCTCGGGAAGCCGTGTCTTGCTAGGGAGATGTGGCGGTGACATCCCGGCCTGGGTTATCAAATCCGGGGTGTTACAGAAGCGATTGCGCTAGAGGATGATTTGACCTACGAGGAAGTTCCAGTGCAAATACTTGACGTCAAGGAGTGAGTGACAAGGAATAATACCATATGGATGGTCAAGGTTCTTTGGTCTAACCACGAAGCAGAGATAGCAACGTGGGAAATAGAGGCAGACATGAAACATCGTTACCTGACCTTGTTCCAAGATGATGCAACCACAGTTATGGGGACATAACGGTAAGCTTAAGGGGAGGAGGATGTAACAACCCAACAATGTGTATCATAGTTAAATAAAAAAATTCAAATTGTTTTGAACTACGTAATTGCTTGATCTCTTCACAGGGTACGTAGGCAACTTGGAAATTTCACTTCCAAGATGAGTTATGATATAAGAAACAAAAATGATATGATCCTAGTTCCTAGCTCGCGAGAAGCTAACACGCGATTAGAACTAACACGCAACTTCGAGGACGAAGTTGATTTCTAAGGAGGGTAGACTGTAATACCCACGATCTTTAATAAAAAGAACTGGAATTAAATTCAAATATGAAAAGAATTTTAATTCCAAGAACCCGTGAAGTCGGAAATAATTTAAATAAGTAAATTATTACACGGGATTCAAAAGTCGACGAATTCAAAGCCGACGAATTCAAACTCGATGGATTCAAGATTTCGAATACGAAATAATTTCGAGTTCCAAATAGATTTAAAAATAGGAATTTATATCCCGGGAATGACCCGAAAAATCGAGCCCGAGAACGTAGGAGGATAGAAGCCCGAAAGAGAGGAGAAAAGGCCCGACAGATCGCACGACCCGGCCCAGGCTGCGGCCTAGACCGGGACCGGGCGGTTTCCGCGCGGTAATCTCGGATCCGCGGGCTGCCACCGCGCCACTGCACAGGCTGCGGGAATTGCACTTTCATGGCGATTTCTTTCCTTGTTTTGGTGCTCCAGCTTTGGCAATTCACCTAGGGTTGTGGTGGAGTCTTTATAAACCAATTTTTCTGCTCCTAGGTCGCCCTCAACCTGGTTGCAGCTGCCCCCATCACCCTCTCTACACACACATTCGAAAAACCTAATTTTTGAGACTTCCGGAGACCACCCGACGAAGGAGAGCAGTCAAGGAGGGCGTGAAGTTTGTAAACCGAGGTATAGGTCGTTGGTAAGGGTGAATTATGTATTTGGTTCCATGATTTTCGAATTTATAGACATCCCTTACGTTCTAACTTTAAGAGTGACCCTGCGTTTTTTCGATTCGTGGCCAAAGGAGGGAGAGTACGTGGAGATTTGATCCGTTCGTAGCAAACCGAAGGCGCCCGAACACCCCCGAGACGTCCTAGAACTCATAGCAAGTAAGTCAATGCCTTGCGTATCAATCTCGGTGGCTTAGGAACGTTCGTAACACAAAATTTAATCAAAGCATTAAACTCGGACTTAAAGAACTCACCTTTGCACGGTTTCTAAAATCCAACAAAAACTCCAATTTCGAGTATCCGAAACGAAAAAACCCAAACTGAAGTTTCATTCTTAACACCTTAATCTAGGTTGTGTCAAATGTTCAAGCATTTTCATCAAGTTTTGATCCCTGAAATCGAATCTGGTATATTCTGTATTTTTTTTAAAATCGAAACTGTTGACAGAATTTAGTGTTCGACTTCTTTGACGTTTTTCTAATGGATCCTATCAAAAATAATCTTTGCGGAAGAATGAAAGTTGTATCTGACCATCTCAAGAATGTGTCCGTAAAATTTCGTGAATTTTTGTTAATGTTTGGACCTCCGAACACGATCTGGTTGCTTTGTGTTTTTAAAAGAAATAAGAACAGACTTTCTAACTTAACTTGAGGTGCGAATCTTATTTGATCTGGAATGTTTTCAAATAAAATGCCTCTAATAAAACTTTTTAATTTTTGTGTCATGTACATGCCTGTAAAATTTCATAATTTTCGGAGTTCGTTTACTAGGTTGAAAACGTGTTTTAAAAACAGTGCGTTGTTACCGAAAAGTTGACAGATTATGCGTTTTAAGAAGATTGTAAAATTCGACTTATTTCCTTACCTGATTTCGAGAAACTTAAAACACAAAAGTTGTTTGTTAATATGTTTTTGATATACTGTGCGAATTTCACGTCGATCGCCATTAAAATGAATTTTTAAACGAAGAAGGCGTAAACTGTGACGAATATGTATTAAACTTAGTGGATTGTGATTTTCTATACAAACGAACGAGTTTTCCTTTGAATGATAAAAATAAATTTTTGAAAATCCCGTTACAATAGGTTGAGAATGATCTTGATATGTTAATTAGGGGGTGAGTGCTCTGCAGGGTGCCCCCTAACTATTCACTTCCTGCCTATATGGACGATGGTGACCCATTATGTGAAATTGAGCCAAAACGGAAAAATATATATGGCCTACACTCTCGGGAGTATCCGTATGGGTTTCCCGAGGCTCCGGAGTGGTACTGGGTATGGTGGATACGGCTGCGGCCGCCGGATTACAGGCTAAACGAAATATTGTTGAGATTGCTCTGCAATCGTGAGAAACTTGCGATATATGAGAAGCTCGATTGTGGCGTAACGGGAATTAAAAGACTTGAATTTTTAAATTATGTTTTTATACATGTTATTATTTATTTATTTAAATCATGCTTTAAATTCATGTCTACGCCTTAATTATATAAATTCTTAAATTTAATTGTGCCTTTAGAATTATGCGAATTAAATTCTTGATTATTAATTAGTCAAATTACATGTTTTAGATATGCATGAGTAAAAATATATTTTTAATTGTTAAAATTTTTAAAACACCTTAATTGCTACGTTAGGGATTGACTTACTCAGTATTCTTTTATACTGATAAACGTTGTTTTATATTTTTCTGTTACAGAGTACGATGATGAGGCATGAGCATTTCATGCATTGGGCTGGGATAAACTTTATGTCGTATTTTTCATTGGACTCTATTAGACACTGTGTTTTGGCCATGTCGGCCGTATTTAAATTTCCGCTTCATTTTATTTCGTTAGGTATGGATGAGATGATATTATTTAAAATTAACATTCTTGGGCTTGTTTTTAAATTATTTTTGGAATACATTTAGCCTTGGATCTCTCAAGTGAGCTCGAACGAAGTCGTGTCTTGCTTGGGAGGTGTGGCGGTGGCATCCCGACCTGGGTTACCAAAACCGGGGTATTACAATCCACTTCTCTTTGGTTAAATTTGCTTACGCAAAATAGAGCCTTAGTGTATGCTGAGAGTTTATGACCTTCTTTAATCCCTTCATCTAAGATTTGAAAGGCCTCTCCTTCTTTGCCTGCCATAAACAGTTCCATAGCTGTTTGGAGCTGCAAAGTCGGATTCTGAGCCCTTCCACAGATTTGTAAGAACTTTTCCTTTTCATGAGACTGGTTTGAAATGCTTCTAAAGTGGTAATCTTCCAGGCAAACCCTTCGGAACATGCTGGGTTGATCCATGTCAGTTGTAGTACCCGAGATTTTTATCGGCGTCCAAAGGAATAAAATTAGTTTCTTAATTCGATCAAGGTCGAAATATCTCCGAGAAGAAGAAAATAATTTATCACAATAAATTATTGCTCGAAAATGAAACGCTGATAGATTCAAAAATTCAAAATGGAACAAAAGAGGGAAAGGAAGCCCGAAGACATTCCATGGATCGAGTCAAAAGAATTGGAATTAAATTCAAGAAGGAAATGAATTCTAATTCCAAAGACCCGTGAAGTCGGAAATAATTTAATTAGATAAATTATTACACGGGAATCAAAAGACGACGAATTAGAAGCCGACGAACTCAAACTAGACGGATTCAAGATTTCAAATACAAAATTAATTCAAGTCGATAAATTTGAGATAGGAATCATAATCCGAGGACGACCCGAAAAATCGAGCCCGAAAACATAGAAGGATAGAAGCTCAAAAGAGAGGAGAAAAGACCCGACGGATCGCACGACCCGGCCCAGGCCGTAGCCCAGGCGGGAGCCGCGCGGTCTCCGCGCGGTCTGGAGGAATAGCGCGCCAAGAGTGCGCCATCAAGACAGCCTGCTACACTTGACGCGGTTATGCAATTTTCTTGCCATATTTTCAACTCCCGACTATGGAAACTCAATCAAAAATGGGGGAAAGGTATTATGGATGAAATTTTGGTGATCCTAATACCCTTATCAGATTATCTAACCCTAATTCTCTCCATTATCCTCACATTCACTCTCAACTTCTTCCAAACCGAAAAACCCCAAGTTTCTTGTGTTCTTGAACTTCCGACGAACAAACCGGAGCAAGGAGGACGTGGAGAGGAAGTGCTCAGGCCCTAGTTAGTGGTAAGATGTGGTGTTGACCCTCGGTTCATAGTTTTCATCGGATTTAGATTCTAACTTTTGGTTTTTATTCTCAAAAACACAAATCGGGGTCAACAGAGTGGAGACAGAGTGATTTGGACGTGTTCGCAACAAGCGTGGGCGCCCCGACCAATCCAGAGATTTCCTAGACATCACCCACTGTTAGATAATGCCTTACATATCAATATTGGTGGCTTATAATGTAGCACCCCAGTTTTTGGTCACCCAGGTCGGGATGTCACCGCCATATCTCCCTAGCAAGACACGGTTCCTCCGGGCTTGCTAAGGAGATTTTTCAAAATTCTTGTTTCGTATATTTTATTTTGAAAAGAGATTTCTACTCGTTTAAACCTTAAAGGCTAATTTCACCGTTTCACAAGATTTTCAAGATTTGACTTCGGTAAACCACTGTTTACTCCAAAATTAATTAAAAATCAGTTTTAAGTCCAAAAATTCTGAACTTTTACCAGTGACTCGAAATCACAGAGATAAACAAGTTTTGTGTTTTAACTTTTTCGATCCGAGTTAAGGTAATAAGTCAAAAACGTAGGTTTCCATCAGGTTACAAATCTGTCCGAAATTTTCAATAGCGGTTTCAAGATTTCATGATCTACCATAGCAAACTAACTCCAAATTTGATGACATTTTACAGAGAGATACTTATCACTACAAAAAAATCGCCGGGAGGCGAGGACACATTTTCGTCGCCTATGTCCTCGCCTCCAGCTGTAGGCGAGGACATAGGCGACGAAAATGTGTCGTCGCCTAGATTCTCGTCGCCTATCAGTGTTCGTCGAGCATTTTGTCGCCTGGGGGGCGAGGAACAAGACGAGGACATGGGCGAGGACTCACGCGACAAAATTGGCGAGGAATGGGGCGAGAAAAAAAGTGACGAATTTGGCGAGGAAAAATCCCTTATTTATTTATTAACCAAGGTGACGACATGCATTCCTCACCCATGTCCTCGCCTTCCATATATTTTTATTTTATTTTATTATATTATTTTTTCTTTAATACCAATTTTTCCTCTCAATATGTTCATTAACAATTTCAGAAGTACCGAATACATTGGGTATGAAATACAAATATAAAAATTGTAAATAATGCTCATTTCAAACAAAAACATCTTTTGAACAATGTACATCATACATATAATTTGGTTGCACAGATCCTTAATGTTTGAAGCAACCAAAGGCTGCATGTATTATTTAGAAAAATACAGATCAAATAAAAGCTCAGCAACATACATATCAACTCTCCTTCAGAAATAGGGACCTCTTCAGAACGATAAAAAACTGGAGCTTCCTCGAGAACATGCTAACGGGCTTCACCAGGATGCCATTTTGCAGTAACCAAATATCCTATTCCAATATTCACATATACAAATTTAATGAGTCTAGAAGGTGTATAAGTCATAGTACAAGGGTAAACTCCTACTAAAAATTTAAGAGATATGCATATAATGCGATAAAAGTTTAAGAGATCTGTATAAGTCAGAGTACAAGTATGTCTACCTTGCCTTTTGTATCTTCCCAAATCACAGTGCTCGTGGTTTCATAGTGTATCTGTCAAAAAGGTAACAACTGATTAGAAGTTCATATCTATAGAATTAAGGATCTTCTTTAAACAGCTCTAAGAATCCGCACATTGAATTCTAGTTCTATATTCCAAATGTAGATCACATGTTCCCAATACAAGCACACACATAAAGTAACATCAAAATTTTCACATAAACCACGCAATATCTAAAGCAACTGACAATTTATGTCAAGATGTCATTGGGTTATTTTGGCAGAAGACGGGAACATGGGTTAATTAAGAATATAGTGTTCAGTCACAAGCAAGGACATTCGGATTCGCGGGGTCGTCGAATTGTTGAAGCATGAAAGCATTTGGTGTTTTGTTCACTATTTCTTCAGCTTTTTGAACTGCTCCTTTCATACCTTTTGCTGCTTCCATTAAAAGTAGCTCAGCTCCAAATGCTTTAAAGAGAACTCTTCTCTCAGGACTCATGGATGCAGACATTGTTAAGATGAGCCTGTAGCCTCTTCAAGTAGCTATAAATGCAAGACCAATTCTTGTATTTCCACGGGTAGGTTTAACCAAAACATCTGAAAAAATAACAAGATAATTTTCATATTAAGAACAGAGACTATTACAATAAACTAAAAAATATATCACAATTAGGAACATATAGTTTAGAGACTAAGAACAAGTTTATTTTGAAAAAATAAAATTATAGCAAGCCAGGGGAAACCAGATCCGAACACTGAACTCAAAGAGTGAAGGCTCCTACCCACCCCTAGAACACATTTATTACAAACATCTTACCTTCCCTGGTGTCACAAGTCCCTTCTCTTCAGCATCAGTAATCATACTGTATCCTATCCTGAGAGTAAAACACTACACTACAGAACATGAAAACACCAATACCCACCGAGCAAACAACATAGTTCACATATCAATCAGTGCTAATATTAAGCCCGAGATTAGAGACCGAGCATACAACATAGTTCATAATTCAATCAGTGCATGAGCTACCCATTAAATATACACCCGTATTAATCTCCATTCTGCATGACTCATGAACTAAAACATCATATTTTAATCTCATGAACTGATATCGAGTTGAGACCGAATCCACTTCCAAATAAAGGGTTAGCTGTGCATCAACTTTTTCAATTTTATTTACCATAAATATCCATTCCTTGAACACTGGATGATTGACCATTAGCACCGGCATTCATCATATTGTCGACCATTTCTTGGGCTGATTTCAACCATGTTTGGCTGAAGAGATTTCTCCCACCATCTCAAGGCTTTGCCAAATGTATCAGATGTTTGTGCTTGAAAAAACAAACACAAATAGAGAGACTAGATCAGTGCTAAATTTGGGGGTAAGATAGAATTTTGCAACAGTGTAAATGGAAAGAAACTACTTACATAGACAGGATCCAATTTGGGGGCCTTGGAGATGCCCAAATTGCTAAGACTTAAGGTTTTTGGCATCAACAACCTGTAAAGAAGCAAAACTATGAACTGTAATTTACTTAATTAATAAAGATACTAAGAAATTTGAATGGATACTACTTCCATTGGCAATACGATATTAAAAAAAGTTCAATGATCTATAGCCAAAACAAAGAGGCTCACGTGATGATAGAATACAATCTGACATCTGACTCCAACTGATCATCCAATAAAAGCATTGATGCAAGAGGGGCAGGGTTTGCCAACCTATGGTTAATAGTAATATATGATCAAGTTTGGGCACAACAGAAGTAATTAGAAATCAATAAAATAAAAAAAATCTGAAATGTCGGCACTTAACTCCACACATATAACAATAAGACGGATCAAATTAAAAAGTAATATCCTTAACATTTAGTTCAGTTTGACTCAGAAAACAACTGAACAAATCTAAGATTCACCATTGTAATACCCCGGTTTTTGATAACCCAGGTCGGGGTGCCACCGCCACACCTCCCTAGTAAGTCACGGTTTCTCCGGCTCACTAAAGATATGCAAGGCTAGGTATTGCAGTATTTAAAACATTTAAAGCATTCAAAACAGCCCATACAATATAGTTCGAAAATAATAGCGCAGCGGAAATAATATTTAAGTATAGTATTGCAGCGGAAAACGTAAATAGGGCCGACATGGACACGGGTTAAACAGGCCCGTTCATAATATAGTCTAATGTACGAGTTTAAAAACAAAATGATGATTTCCCACAAGATAAAGTTCCCATGCATGGAGTGCTCATGTTCACTCTACATACTCTGTAAGGAAAGAAAATAAAAAGAAATGGTTTGGTCAGCACAACTTGCTGAGTAAGTTAACACATGCATGATCATAGGGTTTAAAGGCCATTAATTTAATAATTAAATAAAAGCATGATAATAACATAATATTCAATTTAATCTAATCACCTGTCCAATAGCATAATTTATTTCAGAGCTTTTTTTAACAACACATTTCGCATGATCTAAAATAATAGCCATAATTTAAATAAAGCATTTAAGTAAATTAATTGGACAACAAACATAATTTAATCTAATTTAATTTAATTTAATATCCCATTACATCCCAGATTTAGTATTTCAAGTATTTCACGATTGCATCGCAATCTCAACAAGTTTAGCCGGTAGTCCGGCGGCCGCAACCGTATCAGCCATACCCAGTACCACTCCGGAGCCTCGGGAAACCCATGTGGATATTCTCGAGAGTGTAGGCTCTATATCTCATGCCGTTTTGGCAATATCATATCTCAAGTTTAGTGCGCGGGGTCACCATCGTCCATTAAGGCACGAAGTGAATCGTTAGGGGGCACCCTGCAGAGCACTCACCCCAAATTTTAATTTATCAAGTTTGTAAGGGGATTTAATTCCAAAAATCTGATTTCAATTTCATTTATTTAAAAATAATATTTCAATTTATTTCAACGCTAAAGGTTAATTCCATGTTTCAACAAGATTTCAAGATTTGATTTCCGGTAAACCACAGTTTACTCTAAAATTCGTCTAAAATCAGATTTAATTCCAAAAATTCCAAAATTTCACGACTGACTCGGAAACGTCGAGATCTACAACTTTCGTGTTTTAACTTTTTCAATCCGAGATACCGAAATAGGTCAAGAACACCAATTTTCACAGAACCACAAATCTGTCCGAATTTCATAGGTCACAGTTTAAAGATTTCGAATTCTACCATAGCAATTCAACTCCAAATTTGATGAAATTTTACAGAGACCATATTAAGACATTTATCTACAACTTTCATGTTCGGCCAAAGATCTAAATCGGTCTGGAACCTATGTCAAAAACGTGATCAAGATCGGACCTAAGTTCTGTCAAGAATTTCAAGATCTAGATTCAAGCAGTTCGGTTTCGGTTGGTTTTCGCATATCAAATCGTCTCTAAAAATTATGAAACTTTTACAGTAGATAGATCTAAGCCTTAGGAACGTTTTTTGTGTTTTAAGTTTTTCCGTTTGAAGTCGTTTTAAGGTTCGGAGAAATTCGACAAAACTGTTGCGCCGGTAAAAACATACATTGGCAGATTTATGATCTCTTGTTAAATCTTTTAGTTTCGAACGTTTTAATTCCTCCCAAAACCATGTAAGAGTTAACTTACTGAGTTATGAACGTCCGGGATCGTCTATTTCGAAGGCGTGGCTTCCAGTCCACCGTTTCTCCTCTCCGTTCGTCGGGTTCTACGATCTAGATTCAATTCGAGGTGTAGAAGGGAAAAGGAGAAGATTAGGATTCGTTTTCGAATCATATATTGAACATGGATTGGATCGGGACTCACCACAATGTTGGAGACCTTGAAATTTTCGTCCAACAGTCCAAGCTTTGGTTTCGTGCCTCCGACGACTCCGGATTTAGGGTTTCGAATGTGTAGAGAGTTGTAGGGTTTTGTAAAAGTGTTCGGGGCTTCCACGGGGGTTTATTTATAGATATCTAAGACCTAGGGCGTCCAAGATCTGACCCTAAGGGTCTTAAGTCGAGAGACGTTCAACCAAAAGTCGAAAAATCCGCGTTCGGGCGAGAGATTCGCGCAACGGGCGAATCTGTCTTCTGGCGCGGGGTCAGCACGCCTTTCCCCTAAAACCCGCGCAGCCAGCGCGCGACTAACGCCTGGACTTCGGTCCGGGCGGGTCGTGCGATCGTCGTGCTTTTCCGCCTCTCTTTCGGGTTTCTATCCCTCTATGCTCTCGGATTCCAATTTCCGGACTCTCTTCGGGTTCCTATTTCGTGTCGTTATTTCTTTCGGATCTAATTTTACGTTTTGGCTCGAATTCTCGAGTTCACTTATATCGAGTACCCGTGTAATGACTTATTTAACTTTATTTAATTTCTTTTGTTTAATTAAATTCCTTTAATTAATTTCATTTCTCATTTCTTCTATTTTTATTTATTTAATGTATTTACTGATTTATTTATTTATTTATTTATTTATTGTATTTATTTATTTATTTATTTATGTTGTAAAATTCTCGGGTATTACAGTCTACCCTCCTTAAGAATCAACTTCGTCCTCGAAGTTGTGTTTCGGCTTTCTTGTGCTAAGGTCTTTTGTTTGTTTTGTTATGTTGTGACTGAACTTAGAATTAAAACTTCTAAGCTGCCTACGTACCCGGTGAAGGGATCAATTCATGACGTAGTTCAAAACAATTTGGATTTGTTTGTTTGATTACAAGAATGTATGAAAAATACACGGTATGACATCCTCTCTCCCTTAAGATTGCAGTTATGTCCCCATAACTGTGTCGGTGTCAGTTTGGAACAGTGTCGGGTAGCGTTCTCTCATGTCGGATTCTACTTCCCAAGTTGCCGTCTCACTTTCGTGGTTCGACCAAAGAACCTTGATCATTTTGACGGCCTTGTTCCTCGTTACTCGTTCCTTAGTGTCGAGAATACGCACTGGGACTTCTTCATAAGTCAAATCCTCTTCGAGTTCAATTATTTCGGCTTGAAGGACATGTGTCGGGTCCGGCACATACTTCTTTAGTTGTGAGACATAGAAGACATTATGAACTCGATCTAATTGCGCCGGTAAAGCCAGTCGGTAGGCTAGAGTTCCGACTCGTTTTAGAATCTCGTAGGTCCTATGTATCGAGGACTCAACTTTCCTCGCTTGCCAAAGCGCATCACCCCCTTCATGGGTGATATCTTTAGCATGACCCTATCTCCCACTTGAAATTCTAGGTCTCGTCGTCTCACGTCGGCATAACTCTTTTGACGGTCTTGAGCGGCTTTCATTTTCCCTTGAATCACTTTGATTTGTTGAGCCATGTCTTCGATAAGTTGTGGTCCCACTACCACGGACTTATCGTTTTCTTCCCAGCTCAACGGACTTCGGCACTTTCGTCCATACAATGCCTCGAAAGGTGCCATGCCGATGCTAGCATGGTAGCTATTATTATAGGAAAACTCAATTAAGGGTAAATGAGATTCCCAATTCCCTTTGAATTCCAACACACATGCTCTCAGCATGTCTTCTAGTGTTTGGATTGTCCTCTCGGTTTGTCCATCCGTCATCGGGTGGAATGCGGTGCTCATTTTGATTTGAGTACGGAGAGCTTTTTGTAACTCCGTCCAGAAATGAGAGACAAATCTACTGTCTCTATCGGAAATGATATCATGTGGTACTCCATGTCGTCGTACCACATTATCAATGTAGGCTCGGGCCAATTGGTCCATAGTCCACGTGTCTTTCATTGGGATAAATATGGCCGTCTTTGTTAGCCTATCCACAATCACCCAAATTTTGTTCATGCCTTTAGGTGATCGGGGTAATCCCGAGACAAAGTCCATCGAGATGCTATCCCACTTCCAACTTGGAATCTCTAGTGGTTGCATCAGTCCTAGGGGTTTATGTCGCACTGCCTTAACCTTTTGGCAGGTGAGACATTTCGCCACGAAATTTGCCACTTCCTTCTTCATTCCCGGCCACCAATAGATCTTCTTCAGATCTTTGTATAGCTTGTCTCCTCCGGGATGTACGGAATATGGCGTGTTGTGCCCTTCCTCCATCAACCTTTGCTTCAACTCGACACACTTCTGAGGCACACACCATCTCCCTTTAAAACGGATGCTTCCATCCTCGTGGATAGCAAATCCTATTGCCTTCCCTTCGGCAATATAGCCCCTTATCTTCTCGAGTTTCGCATCGCCCGGTTGGGCGAGCTTAATCTCGTCCAATATTGGAGACTCCACGACCATAGCATTGGTCGTTTCACTCACTGTGCCAGGATGCACAAGTTCTAACTCCAATCTTGCTAACTCCATGTACAATGCCGGCGGAATTACCAACGAGTTTGTCACGTGTTGGGTTTTCCGACTTAGGGCATCGACTACCACATTCGCCTTCCCCTCGTGGTATGCTATCTCTAAATCGTAGTCTTTAATAAGTTCCAACCACCTACGTTGTCTCAAATTCAACTCCTTCTGAGTGAATATATATTTCAAGCTCTTGTGGTCGGTGAACATTCGACACTTCCGCCCATAAAGATAATGTCTCCATATCTTTAGAGCGAATACGACCGCTGCCAACTCCAGCTCATGTGTCGGATAATTCTCCTCGTGAGGTTTCAGTTGGCGTGATGCATACGCTACGACTCTCGAGTCTTCCATCAAGACACAACCTAAACCTTCCTTCGAAGCATCGCTGTAAACTTCGAAGTCACCATTCTCTGACGGTAGTGTCAATACGGGTGTGGTTGTGAGTCGTTTCTTCAATTCTTGAAACGCAGTCTCACACGCTTCAGTCTACTCGTATTTTGCTCCTTTCTTCAGTAGCTGGGTCAAAGGACGTGCAATCCTTGAAAAGTCCTTCACAAATCGCCTATAATACCCAGCTAATCCAAGGAAACTCCTTATCTCAGTTTGGCTCTTTGGAGTTGCCCACTCAGTTACGGCCGAGACCTTTGCCGGATCCACTGATACTCCATCAGCGGATACTATGTGTCCGAGAAATGCCACTTCTTTCAACCAGAAATCGCATTTCGACAGCTTGCCGTATAGCTGATTTCTTCGCAAGATTTCTAACACCTGATGTAAGTGTTGGGCATGCTCTTCCTCGCTCTTTGAGTAGATCAGGATGTCGTCGATGAATACTACGACGCACTGATCTAACAATTCTCGGAACACGTTGTTCATGAGATTCATGAACATGGCCGGAGCATTTGTTAACCCGAAGGATAACACTGTGAACTCGTAATGGCCATATCGCGTTCGAAACGCTGTCTTCGGAATGTCCTTCTAGGCGATCCTCAATTGATGATACCCAGATCGCAAATCGATCTTCGAGAATACTGAAGCTCCCTTCAGTTGATCAAACAGATCCTCTATTCTCGGTAGGGGGTATTTATTCTTGATGGTCACTTGGTTTAATCCTCGGTAATCTATGCAAAGATGTAGTCCTCCGTCTTTCTTCTTGACAAATAAAACCGGTGCTCCCCAAGGGGACGTACTCGGTCTTATGTAACCTTTTCCTAACAGTTCCTCGAGTTGTTCCTTTAACTCCTTCATTTCCAGTGGTGCCATCCGGTACGGAGCTTTTGAGACAGGCTCTGTCCCCGGAATGAGATCTATAGTGAATTCAAGATCTCTCTCAGGTGGCATGCCCGGAACGTCCTCAGGGAACACGTCCGGGTATTCTCTTACCACTGGTATGCTATCAACCTTGTTCTCTTCCGCCTCAAGGTTGTGCACATAGCACGCATATAGTTCATATCCCTTACGCATCAAGTTAGTTTAAGTGCACTAACGATTTTGTTACTCTTCTTAGGGGGCTGAGAGTAAAAGATAACTCTCTTTCCCCTACTTTTTGACAAGGTGATCTTTTTTTTATGGCATTCGATCCCCGCTTTATACCGGGATAACCAATCCATCCCCAGTATGATGTCAAAGTCTCTTAAGTTAAATTCTACTAAGTTCGTGAAGAATTCTACGTTCTTTATCACTATAGGAATTCCGTTATATCGTTTAGAGCAAGATACTACTTCTCCAGAAGGCAATTGAATTCCTAAGCTAATTCTCTCGCACTTAGGTAGATCTAACTCAGGCACTATTCTTGATGCTATAATTGAGCAACTAGCTCCAGAATCAAATAGAATTCTAAGGGGCGTATTCAAAACATGAAATGTACCTGCCATCACCTCTGCTTGAGCAGGCACGTCCGCTTGATTAACCACGTTAAGCCTCCCCATAGGGCGTCCCTGATTGCCCTGCTGATTCGCATTCGGCTGCTGATTTTGCTGTTGGTTCTAGTTCTGAGGGGGCGGAGGTCGTTGGTTCTGATTCTGGTTCTGTGGCCTATTTTGAGGGGGTCTATACCCCTGGTTATTTCCGTTCCGCCCGTTTTGATTTTGAGGCTGTTCTTGCCCCGTGACCAAATCGTCCCTTCTCGTTATGTTCTCGACCCTGGTTCGGCAATCCCGTCGAACGTGACCCATTCGACCACATTGGTAGCAGGCACCCTGTTGCGGGCATCCCCTCGACAGATGGGGTCGTCCACATCTTGGGCAGGGTGGTACCGGATCTTCCTGGTTGAACCTCCTCCCATTGTTGTTTTGTTGGGGCCTATTCGGCCCTCTCCGCTGTTCGTTCCTTCCAGTGTTGTTCTCGCTTCTCGAGTCCCGGTTTCTCTTATCTTGGGGACCCCTGCTAGACTCCCCACTCACCCTTCTCTTCAGTTGTTGCACACGCGCTACCGCCACAGCGCGGTCATACACAGCTTGCAAATCGGGGTAGTGTACCCCCGCGATCACCTCGCGAACAGACAGGTTCAGTCCCATCTCGAACTTCTGTGCTTTTTCTACATCAGTGGGCACTAGCCTTGGTGCGAATCTCACCAGCTCCTTGAAACGTGTGTAGTATTCTTGCACGGTTTGGCCTCCTTGCTTCAGCGACAGGAATTCCTCGTACATCGCTGACTTGTTACTCAGGGGATAGAATCGATCCCTGAGCATCTCCATCATTTCCGCCCATGAGAAGGGCTCGTCATCCTCCGTCAGTTTGGCTTGCGTCGCCTGCCACCAGTCGTCAGCTTCGCCTCCCAAGTAGTATGAGGCGACATGCACTCTTTCTCCTTCCGGACATTTAACTGCTCCCAGCAGCTTGTCGAAGGTCCGGATCCACTCCTCCAGTTTAGCTGGATCCTCCGCACCAGTGTAGTGGGGCGGCTGGTAAGGATTCACCATCGCCAGGTAGTTAGGGCGAGCTTGGGGCGGAGGTACCGCCGCAGCTTGACCCTGGTTGACTTGCGCGTTTCCGAGCGCAATCAACACCTCCTCTATCGTCCTAAGACGATCGCCCACATTGTTCGGTGCGGGGGCGTCCTGCGCACCTTGGGGTTGTTCCTCTACAGGTGGGGCCGGTTCCGTGACATTTGGAGGTATTTCGGTAGGTGTTTCAGTAGTGGTTTGGGGAGCGGGTTGAGTTCTTCCTCTTCCTCTTCCTCTGGGTGCCATTCTGGTACAAATAGGGAGGATTAGGACTTGTGAATTTAACATATAGTCTAAGCAATTTCTATAAATGTATATGCTTTTTTGTAATTTAGCACGTGGTGCTCGATCGAACTAAGAAGCTCCGTACGCTTCGGGGTTTTATTTTAATTGGTTTTATTTCGTTTTTTTTTAATGTACGGACAGGTCTGTCCGTTTTTTTTTTCGATTTATTATAAATAAATCGGGCATTTTATTTCCTCAAAAGAAATTTTAGTACAAGGTAGAAATACTTTCCTAGCAAAATAGTATCTACTAAAAATAGAATCTCTAGCGTCTCAAGACGTCCTCCGGTGGGGTAGTGGGATCCTCCTCCAGATCTTCCTCCTCCGAACTCGGCGGCAGTAGATCGTCAAAGATAGTGTTCAAGTCTTGCCCATGTGCATCGATGTGTTCCTTCAGTATTAAGTTTTGTGTAGTGAGGGTTTGGACTTGGCGTTCGAGTTGGTTTATGCGGTGATGATCCGCCTCTCTCAAGTTGCCCATGTGGTGTAAATTGGCCTCCAATTGAGCCATACGGTACTTCATTTGCTCTAGGGTTTGGTGGGAATCAAGATGAACGCTCATCATCCTGATCATCAACTGCATCATGTCTTGACTAGCCATCTAGCGCAAGCAAGAGATCTAAGTTAATATTCGCCAAGATTCTAAGTTCAATTTCGCCCAGATTCTAAATTCAAGTTTGCCAAGATTCTAGGTTCGAATTCGCCAAGATTCTAAGTTCAAATTCGCCAAGATCCTAAGTTCATAGAAGAGATGAAATATGTAAATGCAAATGATGATTCCCCCCCCCCCCCCAAAATAATTTAATGCACTTTATATATATAATTTTTTGTTTCCATGGGGTTTAAAAATAAAATTTTTCCATGGAAATAATACTTTAAAATTTAAAATAATAGTCAAAATATTAATAGTACTTTAAAAATAATAAGGGTTTAAAAATAATAGTTTAAAAATAGCCGGGCTCTGATACCAACTTGTAACACCCCGGTTTTTGATAACCCAGGTCGGGGTGCCACCGCCACACCTCCCTAGTAAGTCACGGTTTCTCCGGCTCACTAAAGAGATGCAAGGCTAGGTATTGCAGTATTTAAAATATTTAAAGCATTCAAAATAGCCCATACAATATAGTTCGAAAATAATAGCGCAACGGAAATAATATTTAAGTATAGTATTGCAGCGGAAAATGTAAATAGGGCCGACATGGCCAAAACACGGGTTAAACAGGCCCGTTCATAATATAGTCTAATGTACGAGTTTAAAAACAAAATGATGATTTCCCAAAAGATAAAGTTCCCATGCATGGAGTGCTCATGTTCACTCTACATACTCTGTAAGGAAAGAAAATAAAAAGAAATGGTTTGGTCAGCACAACTTGCTGAGTAAGTTAATACATGCATGATCATAGGGTTTAAAGGCCATTAATTTAATAATTAAATAAAAGCATGATAATAACATAATATTCAATTTAATCTAATCAACTGTCCAATAGCATAATTTATTTCAGGGCTTTATTTAACAACACATTTCGCTTGATCTAAAATAATAGTCATAATTTAAATAAAGCATTTAAGTAAATTAATTGGACAACAAACATAATTTAATCTAATTTAATTTAATTTAATATCCCCATTACATCCCAGATTTAGTATTTCAAGTATTTCACGATTGCATCGCAATCTCAACAAGTTTAGCCGGTAGTCCGGCGGCCGCAACCGTATCAGCCATACCCAGTACCACTCCGGAGCCTCGGGAAACCCATGTGGATATTCTCGAGAGTGTAGGCTCTATATCTCATGCCGTTTTGGCAATATCATATCTCAAGTTTAGCGCGCGGGGTCACCATCGTCCATTAAGGCACAAAGTGAATCGTTAGGGGGCACCCTGCAGAGCACTCGCCCCTAATTTTAATTTATCAAGTTTGTAAGGGGATTTAATTCCAAAAATCTGATTTCAATTTCATTTATTTTAAAAATAATATTTCAATTTATTTCAACCCTAAAGGTTAATTCCATGTTTCAACAAGATTTCAAGATTTGATTTCCGGTAAACCACAGTTTACTCTAAAATTCGTCTAAAATCAGATTTAATTCCAAAAATTTCAAAATTTCACGACTGACTCAGAAACGTCGAGATCTACAACTTTCGTGTTTTAACTTTTTCAATCCGAGATACTGAAATAGGTCAAAAACACAAATTTTCACAGAACCACAAATCTGTCCGAATTTCATAGGTCACAGTTTAAAGATTTCGAATTCTACCATAGCAATTCAACTCCAAATTTGATTAACTTTTACAGAGACCATCTTAAGACATTTATCTACAACTTTCATGTTCGGCCAAAGATCTAAATCGGTCTGGAACCTATGTCAAAAACGTGATCAAGATCGGACCTAAGTTCTGTCAAGAATTTCAAGATCTAGATTCAAGCAGTTCGGTTTCGGTTGGTTTTCGCATATCAAATCGTCTCTAAAAATTCTGAAAATTTTACAGTAGATAGATCTAAGCCTTAGGAACGTTTTTCTTGTTTTAAGTTTTTCCGTTTGAAGTCGTTTTATGGTTCGGAGAAATTCGACAAAACTGTTGCGCCGGTAAAAACATACATTGGCAGATTTACGATCTCTTGTTAAATCTTTTAGTTTCGAACGTTTTAATTCCTCCCAAAACCATGTAAGAGTTAACTTACTGAGTTGTGAACGTCCGGGATCGTCTATTTCGAAGGCGTGGCTTCCAGTCCACCGTTTCTCCTCTCCGTTCGTCGGGTTCTACGATCTAGATTCAATTCGAGGTGTAGAAGGGAAATGGAAAAGATTAGGATTCGTTTTCGAATCATATATTGAACATGGATTGGATCGGGACTCACCACCATGTTGGAGACCTTGAAATTTTCGTCCAACAGTCCAAGCTTTGGTTTCGTGCCTCCGACGACTCCGGATTTAGGGTTTCGAATGTGTAGAGAGTTGTAGGGTTTTTGTAAAAGTGTTCGGGGCTTCCACGGGGGTTTATTTATAGATATCTAAGACCTAGGGCGTCCAAGATCTGATCCTAAGGGTCTTGAGTCGAGAGACGTTCAACCGAAAGTCGAAAAATCCGTGTTCGGGCGAGAGATTCACGCAACGGGCGAATCTGTCTTCTGGCGCGGGGTCGGCGCGCCTTTCCCCTAAAACCCGCGCGGCCAGCGCGCGACTAACGCCTGGACTTCGGTCCGGGCGGGTCGTGCGATCCATCGTGCTTTTCCGCCTCTCTTTCGGGTTTCTATCCCTCTATGCTCTCGGATTCCAATTTCCGAACTCTCTTCGGGTTCCTATTTCGTGTCGTTATTTCTTTCGGATCTAATTTTACGTTTTGGCTCGAATTCTCGAGTTCATTTATATCGGGTACCCGTGTAATGACTTATTTAACTTTATTTAATTTCTTTTGTTTAATTAAATTCCTTTAATTAATTTCATTTCTCATTTCTTCTATTTTTATTTATTTAATGTATTTACTGATTTATTTATTTATTTATTTATTGTATTTATTTATTTATTTATGTTGTAAAATTCTCGGGTGTTACAACCATGATTCATGTGGTTTGACCCATCATTACATTGAGTAGTGCTAGAGACCACACCATTACTTAGGTGAATAGAAACATTATTAGCATCGATCTCACCATTGTTTGATCATTTAAAAAACCTGCTCCGCAAAATTGTTAAACAAAAGAAGGCAATCAGCTTCGTGTCCTGCTCTAAATAAGTCAATCCACAAAAGCAATAATGAAGAGAAACAAGATATGGCATTATTATATGTATATCTCCAAGTTAGCACATAGTACTATTTATTTCTGTGTTCCTAGTGATATGAAAGCAAAGTGTGGCTCACTAACTTGAAAAAATGCTTGTCACTATAGTTTATCATAGTATCATACACATATAGAGTTGCTACTGGAGGACCAAGTCCCATCGTGGTTCCAACAATTATAATATTAGAACGGATCAATATATATGGACGAATTCACCTTAGTATGGCATTATTCGAATACCAGCTAGCTTTTTTGGGGGTTGGGTACCTTGGTCTGCTAGAGTATGTGTGATCTGGTGAGACTACTGGATCGGGCCATGCCTTTATACTGGGAATCAATAATTTCATTTTTGGACATGTGTGCTCCTGCAATGAACATTGGTAGATGGTATTGGTAGTCCCAGCTTTGCTAATCATACATACTATAAGCCTCTTAAAATCATCAATTTTTTTATTCGCTAAATAAAGTACTACCTTTCTAAAAACATCAGTCGATGAATCCCGTTGATACCATCTCATTATAATCAATACATATCGTACCACCACTACTACAACTCTAGAAGGTTAGATTAATTTCATCATTCGTTCTTAAAAAATATAATCTGGAATTATCGTTTCCATCAAACCTACACCACGTCATAACAGTTTTACCCGTTTCCAACTACGTACTATCAGTCACAAAATTCAGTTTAACCATATTATATTTAGCTTTCTCACTAAATTTCAAGAATTTAATCAAAAGCACTGCATATATCATAAAGTGAGGTTTTCAAATTCTACATCAAGTGAGTAGGCAGCATGCTGGCTTACTGACCTGCACAAACGCTGGGGCCTCTGAGTAACTGGGCCTGAGTATCGAAATAGAGACCCCATCAGAGATGAATATGAGCTGCCCTGGTTGGGCAGCAGCATTGATCCCCTACAATTGTGCTGCTGCGCGGACAATGCCTGAGCCATTGCGTGCCGTTAGGTGGCATCATCCACGTACAAGAGATCATCGATCCTGGCCATTAAGTTGAAGGCCAAGCTCTCCATTACCCTAGAGTAGCTTTCAAGAATCAACTGCCCAACATCCTACATGTAGCAAAATATAGTTTCTGATCAAGAATCAGCAAAGTGTGAAGGAGCTCAGTGCAAGATAACATATATAGTCCATATTATTTAATTTACCCTGTTGTACTGAATCTTGTTCATGTCGAGAGCAGTTTGTGGGAGGCCCGGAAAGTTGAGCTTTAAGTTCTTGAGGAGGGTATCTGCTCTGTGCGCGTAGAGTTTACTCTTTTCTACATCGCCGCCAAGGCCCTTCACTGCACTTCCCCAAAACGAGCTTGACTTTGAATGGTTTAGTTTCCCCTTTTGATGTTTCGACCTCCAAAAGTGTAAGGCAGATTCAATTCTGTTTGCTATCTCCAAAGTACTGTATTCTGATGAGAGACCCAAGTAATCAATGAGACAGTCAGGAGAGAATGGATCAGCTGTTACACAACAGTAGAGGATTTCACCTAAGCATGCCTTCTCACTCTGAAAAACAGTAACCAAATTTTAACATGAATTAGATAAGTTAAGAAACCACAAGGACCACTGATGTAATCAAAACAAAGCGTGCCCTAAGATAGATACCTTTGGCAAGTTCTCCAGGTAAACTTGTGGCACCTCCATCTCCAAAAGCACATTGCTGTTGATCGCCACAGCAGCTTTGAAAATTTGTTGTGTGCATTCTCTGCAGTGTTGCATTCTCGAAGCTCCCACCACCTGGAAATTCTTGAACTGATGGAACAAGCTCAACAATGGAATCACTCATACACAATAGCCAATCCATCTCTCTCTGCCACATTGACCTTTTCTGTGGGGCCAAAGGCTCCAACTTCCACAGCTCACCGAAAACACTAGCTGTTGATGAATGATTATCATATAACAGGAATTAACAAGTGAACATGATCAAGACATAGCTATGTACAAAGGTGACAATAGAAAGTTCGATTGAGTTGTTAAATAGACATACCTGCAAGATTAGTAATTGCATTCGAGATTGCCAGAGCAGTGCTTACTCCCTTACCTCCACCAGACATATCCTCTCCCAGTAACAACTTTGCAAATCGTTCTTTTATCAATTCAGCTTCTGCACGCAAAAAATCAATGTCACAACAAGAAAATGATTATATATTCAATAAAAATTATTTTCTTCTAAAAAAGCCAAACACAATGCCCCCTGATATTGGACAATTCCATCTCATTCTTTTGAGAAGAAGACAAATTTCCCTGTGGCAGATAGGTTCAGATTTTCAGAAAGAGGGTCATCAACTCAGACGCCCCAACTAGAAGAAGTGTTCCCTTTGACTGAATTAATAAACACACTACATACTAGTTTGTTTAATTTAACTCGATATTATTTGTGAACTATGATTTTGTTAGAATATATATTTTATATAATTTTTACTTATACACTTTTTGATATATTAACCGTTCAACAAATGAAAATAAGTGCATGGAACTTCTATGGAATAGAAAATGGCACTTGTATAAAGGGGTATATTACAAGAGATCGGCCTCTGCTTTAGCCTTTATGTACTAATCAGTTCTACAACACTGTATTACTGTAAGGCCCTTCCTAATCTACAAGTTATTTCAAGCAATATTGTTACTCTTAAGGAGTATCGTTTTGCCTAATCAAAATAATAATACGAACACAAAAATGAGAATAAACTGATACGTTTATCTTCTAGTATTTTCTAGTTTACGTTTCTCCTAATTTACACGGATTTTCAAACACAGCATTTCTACTACATTCACGCGTAAATTCCTCAACTCAACCATTCAAAATCAAAGTAACGTTAACCCCAAGCCGATAAGTGAAAACCAGAAGCTCACCAGCGATTTCAGGGGTATCAGATTTATCTCCACCGTCCTTATCCGCCGGATAAATGACGTGTCTACCTCCAACAACCGGCAGCATAATCGGAGGCCAAAGCCAACCGGTGGTCAGACGAGAACGTAGCAACACTCGAAGTCGAACTCTCCGACTCACTAACGTCGGCACTAATGTTGTATCCGTCGATTTGGCTTCTTCTCCTACGCAGGCGCTTTCTCTGTGGTGGGCTTGTTCGAGGATATGAGGACAGGCAGAGAGGTAGAGAGGGAAACTGAAAGATTTTGAAGATTTGGCTGTGTATTGGCCTAAGCAGGGTTTAATTGATTTGGAGGGGAAGCGACGATCCCTTTTCTCACCAATTTCATCGCCCCTTGGGCGAGGATATTTAATTCATCGCCCCATTCCTCACCTAATGTTAAAAATAAAAATAATTTAAAAATCAATTTTTTTGTAGGCGACGAATTTATTGTTTCGTCGCCTAAGTCCTCGCCTGCGGGCGAGGAAAATTTGTTTCCTTGCCCCCGATTGTCACCTACGGACGATTTTCTTGTAGTGTATGACACATATCTACAAGTTTCATGTTCAACTAAAGTTCTGAATCGGCTTAGATCTATCATCAAAAACATCTACAAGTTCGGACCTAAGTTCTGTCAAGACTTCAAGATTCAGATTTAGAACAGTTCGGTTCGGGGACTATCTCAGATATCAAAACATAATGAAAAATTCCGAAAATTTTACAGAAGATAGATCTATGTCTTAAGAACGTTTTTTGTGTTTTAAGTTTTCTCGTTTGAACAGTTTTAAGGGTTCGGAAAAATCGTGCAAAAACGCTGCGCCGTAGAGGATTCGTTTTCGAATCAAGAACGTAGAAGAACGAACGGATCAGAACTTACCACGACGATATAAGACTCCAAATTCATCCAAAACAGTCCCTCTCTTGGTCTCGTGCCTCCGACGACTTCCGGGATTAGGGTTTTCGAAGGTATAGAGAGTATGAAGGTTTTGAAAAGGGGTTCGGGATAGACTAGGACGACTATTTATAGAGGTAAGGGACCTAGGGGACGTCCAAGGTCGGCCTTAGTGAGTCTTGAGCCGCAAGGTGAGCAACCGAAGTTGAAAAATCCGGATTCGGGGAAGAGAATCTCGCAACGGCCGTTTCTGTCCGCTGGCGCGGGGTTGGCGCGCGGCTAGGGGTAACCCCGCGCGGCCACCGCGCGGTCCACGCCTGGACTTCAGTCCGGGCGGGTCGTGCAATCCGTCGGGCATTTCCTCCTCTCTTTCGGACTTCTATCCCTCTATGTTCTCGGATTCGGATTTCCGGGATATTTTCGGGCTCCTATTTTCTATCGTCATTTTATTCGGATCTAAATTTAAGTTTGGACTCGAGTTATTGAGTCTATCGGTGTTGGGTTCCCGTGTAACAATTTATATAACTCAACTAAATTCCTTTTTAAATAATTGTCTTTAATTCCTTTTTAAATTAAATTCAATTCCATTTCTCATTTCCTTTATATTTATTCATTTATTTATTGTATTCTATTTACTATTTATTTATTTATTTATTTACTTAGTTATTTACTTATTTTATGTTGCAAAATTCTCGGGTATTACAGTCTACCCTCCTTAAGAATCAACTTCGTCCTCGAAGTTGTGTTTCGGCTTTTGTCGTGCTAAGGACTTTTTGTTTGTTTTATTAATTTGTGACTGAACTTAGAATTAAAACTTCTAAGCCTACGTACCCTGCGAAGGGATCAAGCCATAACGTAGTTCAAAACAAGTTGAATTTGTTTGTTTGTTTATAAAAATGCACGAAAACACGAAAAAAAACACGGTGTGACATCCTCTCCCCCTTAAGATTACAGTTATGTCCCCATAACTGTGTCGGCGTCGGTTTGGAACAGTGTCGGGTAACGCTCTCTCATGTCGGATTCTAATTCCCAAGTCGCGGTTTCACTTTCATGGTTCGACCAAAGAACCTTGACCATCTTGACGGTTCTATTCCTTGTTACTCGCTCCTTAACATCTAGAATTCGCACTGGGACTTCTTTGTAAGTCAGATCATCATCGAGTTCAATCACTTCCCGATGAAGTACATGTGTCGGGTCTGACACATATCTCTTTAGTTGTGAGACATGGAATACATTATGAACTCGATCTAATTGTGGTGGTAAAGCCAGTCGGTAGGCTAAATTTCCGACTCGTTCTAGAATTTCATAAGGTCCTATGTATCGAGGACTCTACTTCCCTCATTTGCCAAAGCGAATCACCCCCTTCATGGGTGATATCTTTAGCATGACCCTATCTCCCACTTGAAATTCTAGGTCTCGTCGTCTCACGTCAGCATAACCTTTCTGACGGTCTTGAGCGGCTTTCATTTTCCCTTGAATCACCTTTATCTGTTGAGCCATTTCTTCGACAAGTTGTGCTCCCACTACCACGGACTTATCGTTTTCTTCCCAGCTCAATGGGCTTCGGCACTTTCGTCCATACAACGCCTCGAAAGGTGCCATGCCGATGCTAGCATGGTAGCTATTGTTATAGGAAAACTCAATTAAAGGTAAATGAGTTTCTCAATTTCCCTTAAACTCCAACACACATGCTCTCAGCATGTCTTCTAGTGTTTGGATCGTTCTCTCGGTTTGTCCATCCGTCATCGGGTGGAATGCAGTGCTCATCTTGAGTTGAGTACCTAGAGCTTTTTGTAACTCCGTCAAAAAATGAGAGACAAATCTACTGTCTCTGTCAGGAATGATGTCATGTGGTACTCCATGTCGTCGTACCACATTATCAATGTAGGCTCGGGCCAATTGGTCCATAGTCCACGTGTCCTTCATTGGGATAAATATGGCTGTCTTCGTTAGCCTATCCA
The DNA here is from genome assembly GCA_030278955.1 of Hygrophila difformis. Classification (NCBI taxonomy): domain Eukaryota; kingdom Viridiplantae; phylum Streptophyta; class Magnoliopsida; order Lamiales; family Acanthaceae; genus Hygrophila; species Hygrophila difformis. The sequence goes on along the minus strand of JAOANR010000003.1, from coordinate 32,540,952 downwards.
CAATCACCCAAATCTTGTTCATGCCTTTAGGTGATCGTGGTAATCCCGAGACAAAGTCCATTGAGATGCTATCCCACTTCCAACTTAGAATCTCCAGTGGTTGCATCAATCCTAAGGGTTTATGTCTCACTGCCTTAACTCTTTGGCAGGTGAGACATTTCGCCATGAAGTCTGCTACTTCCTTCTTCATTCCCGGCCACCAATAGATCTTCTTCAGATCCTTGTAAAGTTTTTCGCCTCCGGGATGCACTGAATATGGCGTGTTATGTCCTTCTTCCATCAATCTTTGCTTCAGCTCGGCACACTTCTGGGGCACGTACCATCTCCCTTTAAAGCGAATGCTTCCATCCTGATGGATAGCAAACCCTATTGCCTTACCCTCGGCAATATACTCCTTTATCCTCTCCAATTTCGCGTCGCCCGGTTGGGCGAGCCTAACCTCGTCCAATGTTGGAGTTTCTACAATCATCGCGTTGATCGTTTCACTCACTGTGGCCGGGTGCACAAGTTCCACATCCAATCTTGCCAAATCCATGTACAATGCCGGCGGAATTACCAACGAGTTTGTAACGTGTTGGGTTCTCCGGCTTAGGGCATCGGCTACCACATTCGCTTTCCCCTCGTGGTAGGATATCTCCAAATCATAATCCTTAATAAGTTCCAACCACCTTCGCTGTCTCAAATTCAACTCCTTCTGAGTGAATATATATTTTAAGCTCTTGTGGTCGGTGAACATTCGACACTTTCGCCCATAAAGATAATGTCTCCATATCTTTAGAGCGAAAACGACCGCTGCCAACTCCAGGTCGTGTGTCGGGTAATTTTCTTCATGAGGTTTCAGTTGGCGTGATGCGTATGCAACAACCCTCGAGTCTTGCATCAAGACACAACCTAAACCTTCATTCAAAGCATCGCTGTAAACTTCGAAGTCACCATTCTCTGATGGTAGCGTCAATACGGGTGTCGTCGTGAGACAAAAGAATATAGGGTAAATCGAAACTAAAAAAAATATAACAAAATTCGTGACCCACGCGGTGTCCGCGCGGTATGGGGGTTTAGCGCGCGGGGACCGCGCGGGCGTAGCAGTTTGAAAAAAAGGGCTCGCGCCCCGCGCGAGCCATTCAACCCCTTTCCACATCCGAGACCACTTCCAATTTGCTCTCTAATTCGTTCTTCCATTCTCAAATTCTCCCGGTTTCGACTTCGATTTTGCTTAAAAAGGTATGTACCTACTACTTTCACTTACCAATTTCAATTTTTATGCTTTGAATAACTTGATTTGTGGATGGATTTAGAAATTAGGGTTTATGTATAAAAATTGAGGATTTGTTATTTTTAGGCTTGATTCGTGCAAATTAGCGAGTTTATGTGGTAATTGGTGCTATTTTCGTTGGTTTTGGAAGTATTTGTGCAACAATGTATGCCTATTTTGGGGAAGTTCTTACTAGATTTTAGGTTTTAGGAAGAATATGAAATCCTCGATTTATGTTGGTATTGCGGCATGAAAATGGGTTCATTGTTGTTGTTGGTTGTCACATTTTGATAATGAGTTGTTGCTTGAGTGATTGTTTCAACTTGGGGACAATTTAGTGTATTTTGAGAGTAAAATAGAGATTTGTTGTTTTTCGCACTTAACGTGTTCGGCAAAATGCCCCAAAGGGGTTTGAAACTTGTTTTGGTATTTCCCTTGTTTGAATTGCCTTTTTGCTTTATGTTAATGCGCGATTGGGGGTGATGTGACTATGGATTACTTATGTTGGACGTCTATATTGATGTTTCCCTTGTGCATTTTGTTCGATATCTGGTGTATGGATTCTAGCCTTATAAATTGTTTTGGGCATCTTGCAGGATGTTGCTTTTCATGTGGATTGTTTTGGCGTCTCTCATGTGTCCTCCGGGGGGCCAAGAGATGAGCTACTCGGCGCGATGCGGCTGGCCCTAGTATTGCCGCTCCGGTGATGCCAGATTTTGATGAGAGCGAGTCTGAGGAGGACGGGGAGCGAGGTCCAAGACTCAGGGATCTCCCTGACGAGGTGCGTCATCGCCGGCACGATAGGTATCGATTCACGACGATGGCCTCCCAGGAGTTCTATATCGACGAGCTTCGTCGGAACAGGGCTTACGTACCTGAGAGGGGCATGTTTCCGGATCATATGGGCGATGACAGGATCAGTGCGGTTTTAGAGCACCTTCAGTGGACCGGACTCGCACGTCATCCCGAGGGCATTGCCTCCGGTTATCTAGCTATGGAGGTCATCGCCAACATTGGCGGTCTTGGGGAGCACGGGGACTTATCTCGAGTCTGGGTTCGTGGCCGTTACCTAGACTTCAGTGCTCGGGCGATCAACCTCTATTTCGGTCTACCTGACGATGGTGTATTTCGGCCACAGCCTGAGCGCCGTGTACTTGCTTCTGCAAGGGGCGTCTTGTCCACCAAGGTACCACCACGGACTGAGCACGACCACGAGCTACGGTTGACATCGATGGACGCTCATTGGCGTGTACTCGCTCAGCTATGGTTAGGACGCGTCAGGCCGATTACCCGGAGCCATATCGTTATAGATCATGTCTATGAGACCATTTGCTTTATCGCCCGGGGCGGTAGGGTAAATGTGGGAGCTTGCATTGCGGAAAATTTGAGGGGCTTACGACGAGGGCGAGGGAGTAGGGTGATCACTCATGTTCACCTCATTTGTGGTTTATGCGCTGCCCAGGGGATCCGTACGACGCCGGAGATGGACCCTTACGAGTTAGCTATGGGTGAGCATTACCGTGTCCCGACTTACACCGTTCGGCGTAATGCCTTACGACGCGGCGCGCCTCGGGCCGTACTTCACCCGCAGCCCGAGGATGGTGGTTTGATTTTAGTTGTTCCCCCAGAGCGACCACCTCCACTCCACCTCATGCGGTTCCACGGCAGGGTCAGGAGATGATGCAGATGCTCCAGATGATGCAGGGGATGCAGCTTAGTATAGATGCTGGGTTCGCAACCGGGCAGGCTCGTTATGATGCTTTGGATGCCAGGATGGATCTATACCAGGCTCGCATGGATACAATCACTACGAGGCAGCTAGAGCAGCAGGCCACCATGACCGACATGTATGCCTACATGCGTCAGATGGACGAGTATATGCGTCGGCAGTTTCCCCCTCCCGATCAGTGATCTTATGGTTTTTCTCTGCGTTTTTATCTAGACTTGTGTCCAGAACAGTTGATTTAGTAGTTTCTCTAGGTGTGGTATAATGACTATCCTACTAACTGTGATTTGGTGTATGTTTCTGTTATGTCCTGTATGGTTTGCTGTTTGGTTATCCATTTTGGTTGTAATGCTCCGTTGTAAGTGAAGTTTTAGGAATCGTTCCTTCTTTTCTTCTTCTCTCTTTTTTTTTTTTTGAGGAAATAAGCAAATAAATTGTCGAATGCAACTTGTATTTTATTCCTTCAAGAAATTGTAATACAAGCAATAGGATGCACCAAAACAAAATATTTACTAACGAAGGAACTAGAGTATCTAAAATATCTAGGCTCCCTCTGGCAGCGTAGCAGGATCCTCAACTGGGTCTTCCTCCACTGGACTTGGGGGCTGGGCTTGGATTTGGCGACGGACGAACCATGTGAGGCCAGAGTCCAAGGGTTCCGAAACGGCCATGAATAAGGCCGGATGGGCTTTCAACTGCGGGTGTTGGGATTCGTGGTCCCATAAAATGGTCTTCCACAGGGCTGTATGGTACCACGATATCTGTGAGGTCGAGCTGGTCCATCCCTAGATCCTTGATTCTGTCTATCATAGCGTCGCCCCGTTCAGTGAGTTTTTGCACTTGAGTTTCTAAGTCTTATGCGACCTTGATCAGCAGCTCTCAAATTCAGAAAGTGTTGGAGGTCCGCTTCCCTTAAGTCTCCTATTCAGTGCAGATTTGCCTCCAAATGAGCAATACGATGTTTCATTTGTCCTATGGTTTGTTGAGAGTCGAAGTGAGCTTTCATCATTTTGACCATTAGGTTCATCATCTCTTGGTTCGCCATCTAACGCAAGCAAAAGATCTAAGTTAAAATTCGCCAAGATTCTAAGTTCTCTAAATAAAGGCAATGCAGTATGCATATGCAAATGATGATTCCCCCCAAAAATAATTCATGCACTGTATATATATTTTTTTCTAATTTCCATGGGTTTTAAAATAAAAAATTTATTCCATGGAACTAATACATTAGAATTTAAAATAATAGTCAAAATGCTAGTGCACTCTTAAAAATAATAATAATAGTATTAATAGTGGTTTAAAAATAATAATGGTTTAAAAATAGTAGTTTTAAAATATCCGGGCTCTGATACCAACTTGTAACACCCTGTTTTTTGGTCACCCAGGTCGGGATGTCACCGCCACATCTCCCTAGCAAGACACGGTTTCTCCGGGCTTGCTAACGAGATGCAAGGCTAGGTATTGCAGAATTTAAAATATTTTAAACATTTAAAAACAGCCCATACGGTATAAGTTCGAAAATAATATCATAATGCAGCGGAAAAATAATATCTAAGTGTAAGTATTGCAGCGAAAAATGTAAATAAGGCCAACATGGACAAAACACGGGTTAAACAGGGCCCGTTTATTCTATAGTATAATGCAAAAATCAAAATCCCATGCATGTAGTGCTCATGTTCATTCCACATACTCTGTAAGAAAAACAAATGAAATGGTTTGGTCAGCACAACTTGCTGAGTAAGTTAACACATACATAATCGTGGGGTTTCAAAGCCATTAATTTAATACTTAAGTAAAAGTATGCCATTAAATCATAAACAATTTAATTTAATTAACTAAATAACTTGCATAATCTAATTCATGGCTCTAATTAAAAACAAGTTTAACATAATTTAAAGTGAAAGCCATAATTAATTTAAATAAAGCATTAAATAATTTAAATAAACCAAAAATAAACATTTTAATTATCCCCATTACACCCAAGATTTAGTATTTCAGTATTTCACGATTGTATTGCAATCTCGTCAAGTTTAGCCGGAAGTCCGGCGGCCGCAACCGTATCTGCCATACCCAGTACCACTCCGGAGCCTCGGAAAACCCAAATGGATATTCTCGAGAGTGTAGGCCATATATCTCATGCCGTTTTGGCAATGTATATCAAATTTCGCGCGGGGTCACCATCATCCATAAAGGCACGAAGTGAATAGTTAGGGGGCACCCTGCAGAGCACTCACCCCTAATTTTAATTGATCAAGTTTGTATGGGGATTTTTCAAAATTCTTGTTTCGTATATTTTATTTCGAAAAGAGATTTCTACTCGTTTAAACCTTAAAGGCTAATTTCACCGTTTAACAAGATTTTTAAGATTTGACTTCGGTAAACCACTGTTTACTCCAAAATTAATTAAAAATCTGTTTTAAGTCCGAAAATTCTGAAATTTTACCAGTGACTCGAAAATACAGAGATAAACAAGTTTTGTGTTTTAACTTTTTCGATCCGAGTTAAGGAAATAAGTCAAAAATGTAGGTTTCCATCAGGTTACAAATCTGTTCGAAATTTTCAACAGCAGTTTCAAGATTTCATGATCTACCATAGCAAACTAACTCCACATTTGATGAAATTTTACAGAGAGATACTTAAGACACATATCTACAAGTTTTATGTTCGACTAAAGTTCTGAATCGGCTTAGATCTATCATCAAAAACGTCTACAAGTTCGAACTTAAGTTCTGTCAAGACTTCAAGATTCAGATTTAGAACAGTTCGGTTCGGGGTCGATCTCAGATATCAAAACATAATAAAAAATTCTGAAAATTTTACAGAAGATAGATCTTTGTCTTAGAAATGTTTTTCGTGTTTTACGTTTTCTCGTTTGGATAGTTTAAAGGTTCGGAAAAATCGTGCAAAAACGCTGCGCCGTTGAAGTTTTCGTTTTGACAGATTTTACGTTCTTGGTTTAAATCTTTAGTTCACGTGTACTTTAATTCTCCCAAACCATGTAAGTATTAAATTACAAAATTTGTGATCGTCTCGGCTCGTCAATTCGGAGGCGTGGCTTCCAGTCCACCGTTTATCTCCACGGTTCGTCGGGTTCTTCGTTCTAGATCCGGTTCGTGGTGTAGAAAAGAAAAAGATTAAGTTAGGATTCGTTTTTGAATCAAGAACGTAGAAGAACGAACGGATCAGAACTTACCACGACGATAGAAGACTCCGAATTCGTCCAAAACAGTCCCTCTCTTGGTCTCGTGCCTCCGACGACTTTCGGGATTAGGGTTTTCGAACGTATAGAGAGTATGAAGGTTTTGAAAAGGGGTTTGGGATAGACTAGGACGACTATTTATAGAGGTAAGGGACCTAGGGGACATCCAAGGTCGGCCTTAGTGAGTCTTGAGCCGCAAGGTGAGCAACCGAAGTTGAAAAATCCGGATTCGGGCGAGAGAATCTCGCAACGGCCGTTTCTGTCCGCTGGCGTGGGGTTGGTGCGCGGCTAGGGGAAACCCCGCGCGGTCCACGCCTGGACTTCAGTCCGGACGGGTCGTGCTATCCGTCGGGCATTTCCTCCTCTCTTTCGGACTTCTATCCCTCTATGTTCTCGGATTCGGATTTCCGGGATATTTTCGGGCTCCTATTTCCTATCATTTTATTCGGACCTAAATTTAAGTTTGGACTCGAGTTATTGAGTCTATCAGTGTTGAGTTCCCGTGTAACCATTTATTTAACTCAACTAAATTCCTTTTTAAATAATTGTCTTTAATTCCTTTTTAAATTAAATTCAATTCCATTTCTCATTTCCTTTATATTTATTTATTTATTGTATTCTATTTACTATTTATTTACTTAGTTATTTACTTATTTTATGTTGCAAAATTCTCGGGTATTACATATAACCGTTCGAAACATTAGTTTTAAATCAAACATTAAAATCGGACATAAAAGATTCAATCTTTACGCGTTTTCTGAGATTGGCCGAAAAACCCTATTTTGAGAATCCGAAACGATTAACTCCGAACTAGAGATTTGTTTCTAACATCTTAATCTAGGTTGTGTCAAAATATCATGCATTTTCATTAAGATTTGATATCCCAAACCGCGTCGAACATTTTTTGTGATGCATGACTTTTTCGAAAACCATGGCAGATTGCTTAGTCGAACTTGATGTGCATTTTTCTATCACTTGCGGTCAAAATTAATCTTTGATGTAAACAGAAAAATTGTAGATAATTATCTTAAGATCGTGCCTGTAAAATTTCGTGCATTTTCATTAATGTTTGTATAGTCAAAACTCGTTTTGAACATACTGTGTCTTTGGAGAAAAAGTTTGACAGATTTTGAGTCTGAACTTAGTGAATTAATCTGACTTAATCCGTCATAATTTTGCATAAAATACGTCTAATAGAACTTATTTATTTTGGTGTCTTTTAAGTGTCTGTAAAATTTCATAAATTATGGAGGTCGTTTGCTATGTCAAAAACTCTTTTGAAAATCAGTGCGCTGTTTAGAAAAAGTTGGCAGATTTTATACTTTGCAAAGATTGTAAAATTCCACTCGTCTCCTCACATAATTTCGAAAAACTCAAAACATGAAAGTTGTTCGTTGAGATGTTTTTGAGCTACTTTTAAATTTTCAACTCGATAGATCCTGAAATGAATTTTTAAATGGAAAAGGCGTGAACAGCGAGACTGAAAAACTCTATTTTTGAAATTAGTCTGTCTAAACAAAGAGGCGAAAATTCTTTTGAAAACATTGTGGTTTATGACTAAGCTGGATGATATCAATATTGACTATGAGGCTTGTGGACATAAGCGCCCAAGCGTATGTCTAGCGGACGTAAGAGCCCTAGCGAAATATTGATTGTATGACTAGCGGACATAATAACCCTGTTAAAATATGTTCTTTTCCTCCGGGTTCAGTTCCCTAGGTTGTATTTGAGTTCTTGCGGGTTCGATTTCCCCAAGGACGATTGTCCTCGATCATATTGAAACAATAGTAAAAGAATGAAATATTCGTTATGCGAGAACAGATACCTTATCCCATGATCTTTAAAACTCTTCGTATTTAATACTCTTTTTGTTAAAATTTTTAAAGTTCATGTACTTAATATTTGCGATACTTGAGAAACTTGGTTGTGGCGTCCTCTTCTTAGTTAACGGGGAAAAATTAAAAGACTTGGAATTTATATTTACTTAATTATGTCGCCACTTATGCATTTTAAGTTATGTCTTTAAATTATGCCTATGCCTTAAGTTATTATTTTTAAATTTAATTTGGCTATGAGAATATGTGTATTAAATTATTGTCTAATATTTAGACAAATTACATGTTCTGAAGATGCATGCTTAAAAATGTAATTTTAATTATTAAATGTTAAAACCCCTTTATTGCTATGTTAGGGATTGTCTTACTCAGTATTTTATATACTGATAAAACCCGTTGTTTTATTTTTCTTTTACAGAGTATGGAGAAATGGCATGAGCATACACGCATATTGGGGCTCGGGAATTAAATTAATGTTGCATTCTATTAGACCTTAATTACTTACTGCATTTTGGCCATGTCGGCCCAAGTTATATTTCCGCTGCGACTTATTTTATTATGTTAGATGATATTATACTATTTTAAAAATTAAATCTTTTTGGGCTCGCTTTTAAATTAATTTTTGAAATACCTTTAGCCTTGCATCTCTCAAGTGAGCTCGAATGAAGTCGTGTCTTGCTTGGGAGATGTGGTGGTGGCATCTCGGCCTGGGTTATCAAATTCGGGGTGTTACAGAGTGATATCAGAGCCCGTAATATTTTTAAAGCTATTATTATTTTTAAAAACTAGTATTATATTTAATTATTTTAAAACCATCACTTTTGGAATCCAAACTTTTAGCCCAAATTATTTTACTTATAAGTATTATTTTTCAAAAGCCCAAAATCTTGAGCCAAAATTTTTTTAGCCCAACATATTTATTTACTAAGCCCCAAACATTTCTCTTAATCCAATACCTATACTTTTATTTGAGCCAAGAAATTATTACTTTTCCCAATATAGAGGCTCAAATATTTTACCTTTATTTTTAGATTACCAAGGAAAAAAAATTATTTTTAAAACCCGTGGATAAATAAATGCATGCATAAATTAAATTTTATTGGGGGGTTTGCATATGCATATGCATACATAAATATTTGTACTAACCTTTTTGTGTGAATCGTTTATGATACATAACCTTCTTACTCTAGTGTTCGACTTGACCTTGCGTCTTGACTTAGAAGCATTAGCTTGAGACTAATTGTGCCTTAGTTTTAGATCTTGATCGTCTATGCTTAGCATGCGCATAACTATTCTCTGCCTTTTCCATAGATCTTCACCTATATGATATATTATGACTTGTCGAGAAATCTAATGATGAAAATGATAAATGCGTACATTAACTCCCAACCGAAGATACGATACTTTAAACACCTCATAGCTCAACTTGAAGCTGACCTACAATACTTCCGAAATTTAAGAGCGGCTGTGAACGCATAAATAACCTAGAGACCTAAGTTCAAAAACTTACCGAACGAAACAAAGCAACGATAGATAGGATCGAAGCCCAAGGGATGGATCTGCTCCACCTTACCGACATCCTAATACCACTAAATCACGTGGAGAATCATTTGGCAGAGCCGAGCCCGGTCCCAAGACCAACGGAGGAAGACCCGATGGAAGACACTACCAACGAGGCTTTGGGAGATTGAAGACGCTATTTATCTACCATTGCCTAGTTATTCCTTTCCGAGAAATAGACGTACTATTTCATTTCCCATCTTTGTACTAAAATTCCTTATATGGAGAAATAAAAAGCACGTCCCTATCTATTAATTACAACACACTTATTATTCCAAAAATCTTGAGGAATTCTTATTAGAACCTACACCGTACTACGCCACGTCCAAGCAACAAAACCTTAAACTCTAAACACCGCACCATATAAACAACTCTAAATACCACCTTACATAATATACTCTGAACAACTCCTGTTAACATCATTTAAATCAGTAAATTATTTTTCAAACACTCTATTAAATCCTTAGAATCAAGTCCTTGTGCGTCGTGACAGAATGGCACCTAGGGGAAGACCAAGGAAGGTAATCCCGAACAACACTGGGGCTGATTTCCCCAACGTACCTAACAACAATGAGATTCCTCATAACGTAGGAGAACGAGCGCATCCTATTCCCAACAACATGGATGAACATTTAAGGACTGTAGAAGAAGTACTCATAGCTTTGGGAAACGCCGAGATGCATAGCGCACAAGCGGCAATACCTCCGCAAGTAGCTCGAAACAACTATCTAGCTTTGGTGAATCCTTATCAACCACCACACTATGATGGGGAGGAAGATCCCACCAAACTAGAGGGGTGGATCCGTACATTTGATAAACTCCTAACACTATCAAATGCCCTAATAAGGAAAAGATACATGTAGCAACTTACTACTTAGGAAGTGAAGCCGATGAGTGGTGGCAAAACCTCCAGAGGAAATTAGAGGAAGATAAGGAAGCCTATACTTGGGAAGAACTTAAGGAAGCCCTGAGGGAAAGATTCTACCCACTGAGCACCAAGACTGCGAAGTACGAAGAATTCATCAACCTAAGGCAAGGTGCGCAAAACAGTGCAAGAGTACTACACCAAATTCAAGGAGCTAGTACGATTTGCTACGAGGCTAGTACCAACCGACTCTGACAAGGCTCAGAAATTCGAGATGGGTCTGAACCTTAGAATCTGGGAGATACTTGCAGTAGGACAATTCACAAACCTACAGACGATATATGATCGCGCTGTAGCGATTGCTCGAATCCAGCAATTGAAGCATAAGGAAAATGGTGAGTCGAGCAAGGACTCACAAGGATTTGAGAAAAAGAATCAAAACAATAACAATGGCAATTCTAGGAAGAACAATGGTCAAGCTGGGTTCAATGAACCAAAGAAGAATAAGAATAAAGGTTTCAATAATGGGAGAAATGTTGCCCGTGGTACAGTCATACCACGTTGCCCGCAATGCCACAAAGCCCATCTGGTGCGCGAATGCCCAAGCCGTGGAACTTGCTATAGATATGGTAGGGAAGACCACATGATTAGAGAATGCAATGTTCGTGAGGAGATGATTGAGAGAGGCTAGATCTGGTGAACCCTCAACAAGAAAATCAAGGAAGAACTTTAGGACAACTGAATGACGTCGATCAAGCTGACTTGCCGGCTCAGTGAGAAATGAGCGTATACAACGTTACACGACCCTGTTCCAAGATGATGCAACCATAGTTATGGGGACATAACTGTAAGCTTAAGGAGGGAGGATGTAACGACCCAAATATTACGTATCCCCAAATCAATAATAAACAAATTCAACCAACAGCGGTTGGCTTGAGTGGATGGGGGCTCTAGTCGCTTAAGCAAGGTCTCGGGTTCGAGCCTTGTGTATGGAAAAAATAGCTTTGGGAGAGGCACCCTTAATTGCCCTTGCAGATCCTCGAGGGATTAGTCTTCGGTCCAATGTGGCTTGGGAATACCCTGGTATTCACCTAAAAAAATAATAAACAAATTCAAATTGTTTTGAACTGCATAATGACTTGATCCCTTCACGGGGTACGTAGGCAACTTGGAAATTTCAATTCTGGGTTCAGTCAAATGATATGATAAAATAATACAAACAATATTATACAATAACATATGATAACGGAATAAGACAATAACACAATATAGAAATGAACGATAGAACCTTAGTTCTAAGCTCGCGAAAAGCTAGCACGCAACTTCGAGGACGAAGTTGATTCTTAAGGGGAGTGGACTGTAATACCCAAGATTTTTATCAGCATCCAAAGGAATAAAATTAGTTTCTTAATCTGATCAAGGTCGAAATATCTCCGAGAAGAAGAAAATAATTTATCACAATAAATTATTGCTCGGAAATGAAACGCCGATAGATTCAAAAATTCAAAATGGAATAAAAGAGGGAAAGGAAGCCCGAAGACATTCCATGGATCGAGTTAAAAAAAAATTGGAATTAAATTCAAGAAGGAAAAGAATTCTAATTCCAAAGACCCGTGAAGTCGGAAATAATTTAATTAGATAAATTATTACACGGGAATCAAAAGACGACGAATTAGAAGTCGACGAACTCAAACTCGAAGATTCAAGATTTCAAATACGAAATTAATTCGAGTCGAAATAAATTTGATATAGGAATCATAATACGAGAACGACTTGAAAAATCGAGCCCGAAAACGTAGGAGGATAGAAGCCCAAAAGAGAGGAGAAAAGGCCCGACGGATCGCACGACCTGGCCCAGGCCGCAGCCCAGGCGGGAGTCGCGCGGTCTCCGCGCGGTCTGGAGGAATAGCGCGCCGAGATCGCGCCATCAAGACAGCGTGCTACACTTGACGCGGTTATGCGATTTTCTTGCCATATTTTAGACTCCCGACTATGGAAACTCAATCACAAATGGGGGAAAGGTATTATGGACGAAATTTTGGTGATCCTAATGCCCTTATCAGATTATCTAACCCTAGTTCTCTCCATTATCCTCACATTTACTCTCAACTTCTCCCAAACCGCAAAACCCCAAGTTTCTTGTGTTCTTGAACTTCCGATGAACAAACTGGAGCAAGGAGGACATGGAGAGGAAGTGCTCAGGCCGTGGAGAGTAATGATTACAGAGTAGACTCGCTTTATTAAAAATTTTATATTATTATTATTATCAATCCAGAGAATGAATTTGAGATATTTTGATTGAAATCAAACTCTGTTGGTGTATTAATAAAGCGGGAACTAGAAATTGAGCACAAAATCATAAGCACAAAATTACATTCTGCACTAGATCATTACAAAGAAAGAAAAGCAAATGAAATAGATACAAAGATTTGAGAATACTTAAACAAAGTACTATATGAACATCCCTAATCGGATTCTGAATCAAAATCTGAGTTTGATTCAGATTCGTCAATGTTCATTAAAAGCCCCCCTTAAGAATTTGATAATTGTGGTAACCTCATAACACAAACAATCAATGTTTATGGCACCATAATTATAGTGAGGAGGTTCCCAAACCAAATCTTTGTCATGAGGAGTTAGGTAATCGCACTAATCCCTATGCTTCTGCCCTATGAAAGGATTTGGTTCCTCTTCACTGTTGGCAAAACCTTTACTAATCTTCTTATGCTTGCGATGTGATCTCCTTCCTTAAAAATTGATCCCATCAGATACAATCCTTCATCTATCTTCTCCAAGCTTTCTAAACTTAGAAGGATGAAGGCCTTTATACAAATTGATGGATGATGGCCATCTTCAATCCCTGGTCAAAGAACTTCAAATGCAACTTCCATGAGCCCTGTGTCACGGAAGACTTTCAGTGCAGGTTCTAAACTCAGCATGAAGTTGTTCGCTTCCCTACATCTCCCCAAGAACATTCTATATTCTCGGTCATAAGTTCTCTTAGCACTAAATTCCCGAAACACATTAGCCCTTCTCCGAACAATGGGAAGCTCGCTTACTATTTGAAACTTTTTACAGGTGGAGGCTGCTCTGGCCACATCTTTAATATCCTCTTGTCCTAACCGTGATAGAATATCCACTAATAGTTCATTAGGGATATCTAAAATGGTGGACCTTGCATTAGGAGCTGCTCCGGCCATTCTTACTTTCTAAAAGGGTTTAAGATTTTGGAAGAATAAAGGGATATTTGAGCATGAGAGGGTGAAAGATCCTTTCAGATTTTATAAGCAAAAGGAAGTTAATACTGAAATTATTGCAGCCGATTGAAGCGACATGTGATGGTAGTGAGGAGGAAGAAGAAAGGTCTCTGGAAGGGTATTATAGTCATTTGGGATTTTTGAAAATCTACCCGTTTAAAATTTCAACGCCTACGCTTTGTTAACTATGAACGAAGCGTAAGCATTTATACTAAAAAATTATCCACGCTTTGTCAGAGTTAACAAAGCGTGGAAACTTCCTGAACTTTACCAGAAGATATGTATCTTCTATATACCACGCTTTGTTATTTTGTGACAGTGCGTGGGTATTAAAGGTATCATAACAAGTCATTATACTATCAATACTTCAGCATGAATTAAAAATTAAACCCGAATGATAATTTGTTTAATACTCAAAAACCTGGTTGAAGATCTTCTTCATATTCCTTTTCTGATTCATCACACCTTCGTCTCTTTCAATCCTGAAATAAAAATAGAGAATTAGTCTCAACTAAAATAAATAAGGGTGATACTACTCAGTTAACCTGGGTAGTTTCCCCACCCCCCTATTTTTTTTTTTGGTGAAATCGGGGATTATCCAAGTATTCTGTATGAATATTCAAATCCTGTTGTCCAATGTACTCCTTTAATCTATGGCCATTGACTGTCTTCTCTCCTTCATTCAGCACGATCGTGACAGCTCCATTTTCATGAACTGCTACAACAGGAAATGGACCTGTCCACCTTGATTTAAGTTTACCTGGAAACAACTTGAGACGAGAGTTATAAAGCAAAACCATTTGTCCAACATAAAATTCTTTGTGTTTTATTTTTGCATAATGAATTTTCTTTGTTCGATCTTTTTAAAATTTGCTACTTTCATACGCTTCCAATCTCATTTCTTCCATTTTTGACAGATCAAATTTTCTTTTATCATGTCCTTGTTGAACATCCATATTAAGCATCTTAATAGCCCAATATGCCCTATGCTCTAACTCATCTGGAAGATGACATGCTTTACCGAATACCAGTCTGTAGGGAGACATTCCTATAGGTGTTTTGAAAGCAGTTATATATGCCCAAAGAGCATCATCTAACTCTTGGACCAATCCTTCCTTGTGATATTAACAGATGCTTGCAAAATATGTTTGATTTCTTTGTTGGATACCTCTACTTGCCCACTTGTCTGAGGATGATATGGTGATCCAATTTTGTGGTGCACGACATATTGCTTAAGCAATTTTTCAAAAAGCATGTTCACAAAGTGTGATCCTCCATCTGAAATTATAGCGCGAGGAGCTCCAAATCTGGTGAAAATATTCTTTTGCAAGAACCTAGTGGCTTGTTTAGCTTCATTAGTGGGTAAAGCTACTGCTTCAACCCATTTAGAAACATAATCAACAACCACCAGAATATAGTGATTACCATATGAAGGAGGAAATTGTCCCATAAATCTATCCCCCAGACATCAAATATTTCTACTTCCAAAATTCCTTTCTGTGGCATTTCTTCCCTCATAAAGATATTTCCTAATCTCTGGCATCTGCCACACATCTTAATCAATTTCTGACAGTCCATAAAAATAGTTGACCAGTAAAATCCACAGTCTAAAACTTTTCTAGCTGTTCTACAGGGCCATGGTGTCCTCCTAAAGGGTTTTCATGGCACTTCCTTATGATTTGAATTCCCTCTTTCTCATAGACACATCACCTTATAACTTGATCAGAACAGAATTTGAATAAAAAAGGGTCATCCCAGTAATATTTCTGAATTTCTCTGAAGTATCTAGACTTCTGATGAGAGTCTTTAAATTTCGGAATAATCTTACAAGCTAAATAGTTTGCAAAATCAGAAAACTAAGGACAATCAAATTGCTGCAACTGCAAAGCATACAGTTGTTCATCTGGAAATTTGTCATTAACAACTTCTTCCTTCTCTGTTTTTCTCTAACCTTGAAAGATGATCTGCTACTCCATTATCTTTCCCTTTTCTATCTTTAATGATGATGTCAAATTCTTGTAACAGTAATACTCATCTTATTAATCTAGGCTTAGCTTTTTGCTTTGAGAAAAGACATCGTAATGCTGAATGATCAGTGTAAACTATTGTCTGAGCTCCTATAAGATACTGTCTAAATTTGTCAAAAGCAAAGACAACAACATACATTCCCTTCTCAGTGGTAGTGTAATTTATGTGAGCATCATTAAGAGTGTGACTAGCATAATATATGGCATGATGTTTTCCTTCTTTATATTGTTGCATTATCACTAGCATCACACATCAACTCAAAAGGTAAATTCCAATCCGGAGACTGAACTATAGGTGCAGTGATCAATTTCTCCTTCGGGGTTTTGAACTACGTTATGGCTTGATCCCTTCACCGGGTACGTAGGCAGCTTAGAAGTTTTAATTCCAAGTTCAGTCACAATATAATAAAACAAACACAAGACCTTAGCACAAGAAAAGCCGAAACACAACTTCGAGGACGAAGTTGATTCTTAAGGAGGGTAGACTGTAATACCCGAGAATTTTCCATCATAAAATAAAACAATAATTAAATAAATATATAATAAATAAAATAAATACCATAAATAAATAAATAAATCCAGCCAATAAAGAAATAAATAAAGATAAGGAAATGAGAAAATGGGATTTAACTTAAAAAGGAATTAAAGGAATTTAATTAAATAAAAGGATGGATTAAAGGTAAATAAATTATACACCGAAACCCGACTAATGAACTCAAGGATTCGAGTCCAAACATCCAATTAGACCCGAGTAAAAATTTAGAGAGAAAGTAGAAACCCGAAGATACCCCGGAAATCGGAATTCGGGAGCATAGAGGGATAGAAACCCGAAAGAGAGGCGGAAAAGCACGACGGATCGCACGACCCGCCCGGACCGAAGTCCAGGCGAGCTCGGCGCGGTGGCCGCGCGGTCGAACAAGGGAGGGCGCGCCACGACCGCGCCACACGACAGATTCACCCGTCGCGTGAATCTCTCGCCCGAACGCGGATTTTTCGACTTTTGGTTGAACATCTCTCGACCCAAGACCCTTAGGTCAGATGTTGGACGCCCTAGGACCTGGAAATCTATAAATAAGACCTCCTAGGAGCTCCGAATACTTTTACAAAACCCTACAACTCTCTACACATTCGAAACCCTAAATCCGGAGTCGTCGGAGGCACGAAACCAAGACGAACGCTGTTGGACGAAAATTCTAAGATCTCCCTAGTCGTGGTAAGTCTCGATCCAATCCTTGTTCAATAAACGATTCGAAAACGAATCCTAATCTTCTTCTTTTCTCTTCTACACCTCGTATTGGATCTAGATCGTAGAACCCGACGAACGAAGAGGAGAAACGGTGGACGGGAAGCCACGCCTTCGAATAGACGATCCCGGACGTTCATAAACTCTGTAAGTTAACTCTTACATGGTTTTGGGATGAATTAAAACATTCAAAACTAAAAGATTAACAAGAAATCGAAAATCTGTCAATTTATACTTTCTACCGACGCAACAGATTTGATGAATTTTTCCGAACCTTAAAACGAACTCAAACGGAAAAACTTAAAACACAAAAAACGTTCCTAAGGCTTAGATCTACCTACTGTAAATGTTTGAGAATTTTTAGAGACGATTTGATATGTGAAACCCACCGAAACCGAACTGCTTGAATCTAGATCTTGAAATTCTTGACAGAACTTAGGAATGATCTTGATCACGTTTTTGACATAGGATCTAGACTGTTTTAGATCTTTGGCCGAACATGAAAGAGTAGATAATTGTCTTAAGATGATCTCTGTAAAATTTCATCAAATTTGGAGTTGAATTGCTATGGTAGAATTCGAAATCTTTAAACTGTGACACATTAAATTCGGACAGAATTATTCTTCTATGAAAATTGGTGATTTTGACCTGTTTAGGTATCTCGGATTGAAAAGGTTAAAACACGAAAGTTGTAGATCTCGACGTTTCTGAGTCAGTTGTGAAAATTTGAAATTTTTGGAATTAAATCTGATTTTAGACGAATTTTAGAGTAAACTGTGGTTTACCGGAAACGAAATCTTGAAATCTTGTTGAAACATGGAATTAACCTTTAGGGTTGAAATGAGTTGAGATATTATTTTTAAATGAATACAATTGAAGTCAGATTTTTAAAATTAAATCCCCTTACAAACTTGATAAATTAAAATTAGGGGTGAGTGCTCTGCAGGGTGCCCCCTAACTGCTTCACTTCGTGCCGTAATGGACGATGGTGACCCCGCGCGCTAAACTTGAAATGTGATATTGCCTAAACGGTGAAATATAGAGCCTACACTCTCGTGAATATCCGTATGGGTTTTCCGAGGCTCCGGAGTGGTACTGGGTATGGCTGATACGGTTGCGGCCGCCGGGCTACCGGCTAAACTTGTTGACATCGCGATGCTATCGTAAAACTTGAAATACCAAATCGGGGATGTAATGGGGATTTTAAATTAAATTAAATCAGATTAAATTATGTTGTTGTCCAATTAAATTATTTAAATGCTTTATTTAAATTATGGCTTTTATCTTAAACCATGCAATATGTGTTATTAAATAGAGCCCTGAAATAAATTATGCTATTGGATAGTTGATTAGTTTAAATTGAATATTATGTTATTATCATGCTTTTGGTTAATTATTAAATTAATGACTTTTAAACCCTACGATCATGCATGTGTTAACTTACTCAGCAAGTTTGCTGACCAAAACCGTTTTTATTCCTTTTCTTACAGAATATGTGGAATGAGCATGTGTGAGCACGATTCATGCATGGGATTTTTGGGAAACATTATTTTGCTTTTAAATTCATACTTTAGACTATATTATGAACGGGCCTGTTTAACCCGTGTTTTGGCCATGTCGGCCCTATTTATATTTTTCGCTGCGATACTACACTAAAACAATTATTTCCGCTGCGCTATGCTATTATTATTTTCGAATTATATTGTATGGGCTATTTTGAATGATTTAAATGTTTTTAAATACTGCAATACCTAGCCTTGCATCTCTCTAAGCTCGGAGAAACCGTGTCTTACTAGGGAGATGTGGCGGTGACATCCCGACCTGGGTGACCAAAAACCGGGGTGTTACAAGTTGGTATCAGAGCCCGGCTATTTTTCAAACTACTATTTTTAAACCATTATTATTTCTAAACTGTTATTAATATTTTGACTATTATTTTAAATATTAAAGTATTATTTCCATGGAAAAGATTTTTATTTTAAAACCCATGGAAAAAATATATATATATATTGCATTAAATTATTTTTGGGGGAAAATCATCATTTGCATTTGCATATTGCATCTCTCCTATGAACTCAGGATCTTGGCGAATTGAACTTAGAATCTTGGCGAAACTTGAACTTAGAATCTTGGCGAAATTCGAACCTAGAATCTTGGCGAATTGAACTTAGAATCTTGGCGAATATTAACTTAGATCTCTTGCTTGCGCTAGATGGCTAGTCAAGACATGATGCAATTGATGGTCAGGATGATGAGCGTTCATCTCGATTCCCACCAAACCCTAGAGCAAATGAAGTACCGTATGGCTCAATTGGAGGCCAATTTACGCCACATGGGCAACTTGAGAGAGGCGGATCATCACCGCATAAACCAACTCGAACGCCAAGTCCAAACCCTCACTACACAAAACTTAATACTAAAGGAATACATCGATGCCCACGGGCAGGACTTAAACACTATCTTTGACGAGCTACTGCCGCCGAGTTCGGAGGAGGAAGATCCGGAGGAAGATCCTGCTACCCCACCGGAGGACATCATGAGACACTAGAGCTTCTATTGTTAGATACTATTTTGCTAGGAAAATATTTCCGCTCTTGTACTAAAATTTCTTTTGAGGAAATAAAATGCCCGATTTATTTGTAATAAATCGAAAAAAAAACGGACAGATCTGTCCGTACAGCCGAAAAAAAATTCGAAAAAAAATAAAACCCCGAAGCGTAAGACGCTTCTTAGTTCGAACAAAGCACCACGTGCTAAATTGCAACACACACATACATTTATAGAAATTGCTTAGACTATATGCTAAATTCACCAGTCCTAATCTATCCTATTTGTACCAGAATGGCACCCAGAGGAAGAGGAAGAGGAAGAACTCAACCCGCTCCCCAAACCACCACTGAAACCCCTACTGAGACACCACCAAACGTCACTGAACCGATTCAACCTGAGATGGAACAACCCCAAGGTGCGCAGGACGCCCTCGCACCGAACAATGTGGGCGATCGTCTTAGGACGATAGAGGAAGTGTTGATTGCGCTCGGAAACGCGCAAGTCAACCAGGGTCAAGCTGCGGCGGTACCTCCGCCCCAAGCTCGCCCTAACTACCTGGCGATGGTGAATCCTTACCAGCCACCCCACTATGCTGGTGAGGAGGATCCAGCTAAACTGGAAGAGTGGATCCGGACCTTCGACAAGCTGCTGGGAGCAGTTAAATGTCCGGAAGGAGAAAGAGTGCATGTCGCCTCATACTACCTGGGAGGCGAAGCTGACGACTGGTGGCAGGTGACGCAAGCCAAACTGACGGAAGATGACGAGCCCTACTCGTGGATGGAGATGATGGAACTACTCACGGATCGATTCTACCCCTTGAGTACTAAAGCTGCCATGAACGAAGAGTTCCTGTCACTGAAGCAAGGAGGCCAAACGGTGCAGGAATACTACACACGCTTCAAGGAGCTGGTGAGGTTCGCACCGAGGCTAGTGCCTACTGATGCAGAAAAGGCACAGAAGTTCGAGATGGGATTGAACCTGTCTGTTCGCGAGGTGATCGCGGGGGTACACTACCCCGATTTGCAAGCTGTGTATGACCGCGCTGTGGCGGTAGCACGTGTGCAGCAGCTGAAAAGAAGGGTGAGTGGGGAGACCAGTAGGGGTCCCCAAGACAAGAGAAGCCGAGACTCAAGAAACGAGAACAACACTGGAAGGAACGAGCAGCGCAGAGGGTCGAATAGGCCCCAACAAAACAACACTGGGAGGAGGTTCAACCAAGAAGATCCGGTACCACCTTGCCCGAGATGTGGACGACCCCATCTGGCAAGGGGGTGCCCGCAACAAGGCGCCTGTTACCGATGCGGTCGAATGGGTCACGTTCGACGGGATTGCCGGACTAGGCTCGAGAACATAACAAGGAGGGACGATTTAGTCGCGGGGCAAGAACAGCCTCAAAATCAAAACGGGCGAAACGGGAATAACCAAGGGTACAGACCCCCTCAAAATAGGCCGCAAAACCAGAACCAGAACCAACGACCTCCGCCCCCTCAGAATCAAAACCAACAACAAAATCAGCAGCCGAATGCGAATCAACAGGGCAATCAGGGACGCCTTATGGGGAGGCTGAACGTGGTGAACCAAGCGGACGTGCCTGCGCAAGGAGAAGTGATGGCAGGTACATTTTATGTGTTGAATACGCCCCTTAGAATTCTATTTGATTCTGGAGCTAGTTGCTCAATTATAGCATCAAGGATAGTGCCTGAGTTAGATCTACCTAAGTGCGAGAGAATTAGCTTAGGAATTCAATTGCCTTCTGGAGAAGTAGTGTCTTGCTCTAAACGATATAACGGAATTCCTATAGTGATAAAGAACGTAGAATTCTTCGCGAACTTGGTAGAATTTAACTTAAGAGACTTTGACATCATACTGGGGATGGATTGGTTATCCCAGTATAAGGCGGTGATCGAATGCCAAAAGCAAAAGATCACCTTGTCAAAAAGTAGGGGAAAGAGAGTTATCTTTTACTCTCAGCCCCCTAAGAAAAGTAATAAAATCGTTAGTGCACTCAAATTAAGTAACTTGATGCGTAAGGGGTACGAACTATATGCGTGCTATGTGCACAACCTTGAGGCGGAAGAAAACAAGGTTGATAGCATACCAATGGTAAGAGAATACCCGGACGTGTTCCCTGAGGACGTTCCGGGCATGCCACCTGAGAGAGATCTTGAATTCACGATAGATCTCATTCCGGGGACAGAGCCTGTCTCGAAAGCTCCATACCGGATGGCACCACTGGAAATGAAGGAGTTAAAGGAACAACCCGAGGAACTGTTAGGGAAAGGTTACATAAGACCGAGTACGTCCCCTTGGGGAGCACCGGTTTTATTTGTCAAGAAGAAAGACGGAGGACTACGTCTTTGCATAGATTACCGAGGACTAAACCAAGTGACCATCAAGAATAAATACCCCCTACCGAGAATAGAGGATCTGTTTGATCAACTGAAGGGAGCTTCAGTATTCTCGAAGATTGATTTGCGATCTGGGTATCATCAATTGAGGATCGCCGAAAAGGACATTCCGAGGACAGCGTTTCGAACGCGATATGGCCATTACGAGTTCACCGTGTTATCCTTCGGGTTAACAAATGCGCCGGCCATGTTCATGAATCTCATGAACAACGTGCTCCGAGAATTGTTAGATCAGTGCGTCGTAGTGTTCATCGACGACATCCTGATCTACTCAAAGAGCGAGGAAGAGCATGCCCAACACTTACATCAAGTGTTAGAAATCTTGCGAAGAAATCAGCTATACGGCAAATTGTCGAAATGCGATTTCTGGTTGAAAGAAGTGGCATTTCTCGGACACATAGTATCCGCTGATGGAGTATCAGTGGATCCGGCAAAGGTTTCTGCCGTGACGGAGTGGGCAACTCCGAAGAGTCCAACGGAGATAAGGAGTTTCCTTGGCTTAGCCGGGTACTATAGGCGGTTCGTGAAGGATTTTTCTAAAATCGCACGACCTTTGACCCAGCTACTTAAGAAGGGAGTAAAATACGTGTGGACAGAGGCTTGTGAGACTGCGTTTCAAGAGCTGAAGAAACGACTCACAACCACACCCGTATTAACACTACCATCAGAGAATGGTGACTTCGAAGTATATAGCGATGCTTCGAAGGAAGGTTTAGGTTGTGTATTGATGCAAGACTCGAGAGTCGTAGCGTATGCATCACGCCAACTGAAACCTCACGAGGAAAATTATCCGACACATGACCTGGAGTTGGCAGCGGTCATCTTCGCTCAAGATATGGAGACATTATCTTTATGGGCGGAAGTGTCGAATGTTCACCGACCACAAGAGCTTGAAATATATAGTCACTCAGAAGGAGTTGAATTTGAGACAGCGAAGGTGGTTGGAACTTATTAAAGACTACGATTTAGAGATAGCATACCACGAGGGGAAGGCGAATGTGGTAGCCGATGCCCTAAGTCGGAAAACCCAACACGTGACAAACTCGTTGGTAATTCCGCCGGCATTGTACATGGAATTGGCAAGATTGGAGTTAGAACTTGTGCATCCTGGCACAGTGAGAGAAACAGTCAGTGCCATGATGGTAGAAACCCTAATATTGGACGAGATTCGACTCGCTCAACCGGGCGACCCGAAACTCGAGAAGATAAAAGAGTATATTGCCGAAGGAAAGGCAATAGGATTTGCTGTCCACGAGGATGGAAGCATCCGTTTAAATGGAGATGGTGTGTGCCCCTTAAATGTGCCGAGTTGAAACTAAGGTTGATGGAGGAAGGGCACAACATGCCATATTCCGTACATCCCGGAGGAGACAAGCTATACAAAGATCTGAAGAAGATCTATTGGTGGCCGGGAATGAAGAAGGAAGTGGCGAACTTCGTGGCGAGATGTCTCACCTGCCAAAAGGTTAAGGCAGTGCGACATAAACCCCTAGGACTGATCCAACCACTAGAGATTCCAAGTTGGAAGTGGGATAGCATCTCAATGGACTTTGTCTCGGGATTACCCCGATCACCTAAAGGCATGAACAAGATTTGGATGATTGTGGATAGGCTAACAAAGACAGCCATATTTATCCCAATGAAAGACACGTGGACTATGGACCAATTGGCCCGAGCCTGCATTGATAATGTGGTACGACGACATGGAGTACCACATAATATCATTTCCAATAGAGACAGTAGATTTGTCTCTCATTTCTGGACGGAGCTACAAAAAGCTCTCGGTACTCAAATCAAAATGAGCACCGCATTCCACCCGATGACAGATGGACAAACCGAGAGAACAATCCAAACACTAGAAGACATGCTCAGAGCATGTGTGTTGGAATTCAAAGGAAATTGGGAATCTCATTTACCCTTGATTGAGTTTTCCTATAATAATAACTACCATGCTAGCATCGGCATGGCACCTTTCGAGGCGTTGTATGGACGAAAGTGCCGAAGCCCATTGAGCTGGGAAGAAACCGATAAGTCCGTGGTGGTGGGACCACAACTTATCGAAGACATGGCTCAACAAATCAAAGTGATTCAAGGGAAGATGAAAGCCGCACAAGACCGTCAAAATAGTTATGCCGACGTGAGACGACGAGACCTAGAATTTCAAGTGGGAGATAGGGTCATGCTAAAGATATCACCCATGAAGGGGGTGATGCGCTTTGGCAAACGAGGGAAGTTAAGTCCTCGATACATAGGACCTTACGAAATTCTAGAACGAGTCGGAACTCTAGCCTACCGATTGGCTTTACCGCCACACTTAGATAGAGTTCATAATGTCTTCCATGTCTCGCAACTAAAGAAGTATGTGCCGGACCCGACACATGTACTTCAACCGGAGATAATTGAATTCGATGAAGACTTGACTTACGAAGAAGTCCCAGTGCGTATTCTTGACACTAAGGAACGAGTAACGAGGAACAAAACCGTCAAAATGATCAAGGTTCTTTGGTCAAACCACGAAAGTGAGACTGCAACTTGGGAAGTAGAAAGCGACATGAGAGAACGCTACCCGACATTGTTCCAAACCGATACCGACACAGTTATGGGGACATAACTGCAATCTTAAGGGGGAGAGGATGTCATACCACCTATTTTTCGTACACTTTTGTAAACTTTTGAACTACGTTATGGCTTGATCCCTTCACCGGGTACGTAGGCAGCTTAGAAGTTTTAATTCCAAGTTCAGTCACAATATAATAAAACAAACACAAAACCTTAGCACAAGAAAAGCCGAAACACAACTTCGAGGACGAAGTTGATTCTTAAGGAGGGTAGACTGTAATACCCGAGAATTTTCCATCATAAAATAAAACAATAATTAAATAAATAAATAATAAATAAAATAAATCCAGCCAATAAAGAAATAAATAAAGATAAGGAAATGAGAAAATGGGATTTAACTTAAAAAGGAATTAAAGAAATTTAATTAAATAAAAGGATGGATTAAAGGTAAATAAATTATACACCGAAACCCGACTAATGAACTCGAGGATTCGAGTCCAAACATCCAATTAGACCCGAGTAAAAATTTAGAGAGAGTAGAAACCCGAAGATACCCCGGAAATCGGAATTCGGGAGCATAGAGGGATAGAAACCCGAAAAAGAGGCGGAAAAGCACGACGGATCACACGACCCGCCCGGACCGAAGTCCAGGCGAGCTCGGCGCGGTGGCCGCGCGGTCGAACAGGGGAGGGCGCGCCACGAACGCGCCACACGACAGATTCACCCGTTGCGTGAATCTCTCGCCCGAACGCGGATTTTTTGACTTTCGGTTGAACATCTCTCGACCCAAGACCCTTAGGTCAGATGTTGGACGCCCTAGGACCTGGAAATCTATAAATAAGACCTCCTAGGAGCTCCAATACTTTTACAAAACCCTACAACTCTCTACACATTCGAAACCCTAAATCCGGAGTCGGAGGCACGAAACCAAGACGAACGCTGTTGGACGAAAATTCTAAGATCTCCCTAGTCGTGGTAAGTCTCGATCCAATCCTTGTTCAATAAACGATTCGAAAACGAATCCTAATCTTCTTCTTTTCTCTTCTACACCTCGTATTGGATCTAGATCGTAGAACCCGACGAACGGAGAGGAGAAACGGTGGACGGGAAGCCACGCCTTCGAATAGACGATCCCGGACGTTCATAAACTCTGTAAGTTAACTCTTACATGGTTTTGGGATGAATTAAAACATTCAAAACTAAAAGATTAACAAGAAATCGAAAATCTGTCAATTTATACTTTCTACCGATGCAACAGATTTGAGGAATTTTTCCGAACCTTAAAACGAACTCAAACGGAAAAACTTAAAACACGAAAAACGTTCCTAAGGCTTAGATCTACCTACTGTAAATTTTTGAGAATTTTTAGAGACGATTTGATATGTGAAAACCCACCGAAACCGAACTGCTTGAATCTAGATCTTGAAATTCTTGACAGAACTTAGGAATGATCTTGATCACGTTTTTGACATAGGATCTAGACTGTTTTAGATCTTTGGCCGAACATGAAAGTAGTAGATAATTGTCTTAAGATGATCTCTGTAAAATTTCATCAAATTTGGAGTTGAATTGCTATGGTAGAATTCGAAATCTTTAAACTGTGATACATTAAATTCGGACAGAATTATTCTTCTACGAAAATTGGTGATTTTGACCTGTTTAGGTATCTCGGATTGAAAACGTTAAAACATGAAAGTTGTAGATCATAGCTCCAGCAGTTACCAAGAATGGCCTTCCCAGTATGATGGGGATTTCCACATCTTCTTCTATGTCTGGGATTATGAAGTCGGCTGGAAAACATAAACCTTCTGCTCTCACCAGAACGTCTTCAATAATTCCTTCAGGTATGGTGCTCGATTGGTCAGCAAAGAAAAGAGTCATGTTGACTGGCCTCATTCTTCCCAATTCCAGCCTCTTTGCCATGGAAAGCGGCATCACGTTGATGCTGCTTCCCAAGTCACAGAGTCCTATCCCGGCTTCTTGGTAGTTGATGATTAATGGCAGAGTGAAGCTTCCTGGGTCTTCAAGCTTTGGCGGAATCCGTTGTTGAATTACCATGCTACGAGTTTGATTTAGGACCACCTTCTGTTCCTCTCCTGCCCTTCGTTTCCCTGAAATCAATTCTTTCAGAAACTTAGCGTAAGAAGTCATCTCGGAAATTAATTCAACCAGCGGTATTGGGATCTCAATTGACTTAATCTTTTCAAAAAAATTTTTAAATTTTATTTCTTGAAGATCATTTTTGAGTCTCCCAGGGTATGGCACCCTGGGCTTGTGTTCATCCAGTATGTCCCTTTTGTTACCTGCAGAGTTGTGATTATTATTACCTCCCTCTTTTTTTTTTTTTTTGCTGGACAGCCTATACATGCTAGAAAAGGGTTGGTGGGAACCCATGCCACACAAATTACTCTTTCTCAATTGGAATAGAGTGTTCTGTCTCATTCCTTTCCAGGCCCTTATTCTTAAGAATTGGACCATCTTCAACATGTTCATCTTCTTCTATTATCTGAATATCATCAAGCTTCTGTTGCAAAAGCTTATTCCTCCTCTTTTCAAACTCGTGATCAATGACTTCCTTGCCTCCCCTAAGCATTACTGCCTTGCACTGTGGATTAGTTTCAGATAAACTTGGTAATTTACCCTTCTCCCTTTGCTGTAACAATTTTGCCATCTCAGTGACAAAATTCTCAACAATCTTAATGGAGGCTTGCAGCTGATTGTTCGTCTCTGTTTGCTTAGCAATGAATTCCTTCAGAGCATTCTCAACTTTAAAAGAATAGGTTATATCTTGGACAGTAGAATGAGCCACTGGAGGTACTGATTGAGGAGGAAAATGAGCATACATGGGTGAAAATGGTCCAAATGGCCGATTCTGATGATTGAATTGCTGAGGAGGTCTCTGAGGATACATTTGCTGTTGAGGGTAAAACTGCTACTGAGGACGAAAGTTTTGCTAAGGCTGTTGAGTGATATTCTGTTGTGGAGGGTTCAAGAGATGTGCATTGTGTGCATTTTGTGTATTACCATAGCTCAAGTTTGGATGATTGTTCTGAAAACCAGTGTAATTACAACTCTCATCTTGTTTGGGTGCCTCTTGAAGAAGAGGACACTGATCATTGTGATGAGGTCCAGCACAGAGACCACATTGAAATACCTGCTCCATAGTAGTGGGTTGAAGCATGATCATTGGTTGTTGCTATTAGATATGAAAGTTTGTATTCTGAGCTAGTTGTAATTCTGCTATCTGTTTAGTAAGTGCTACAAACTTTTCATCATTTTTGTTTGTATGAATAGCAAGATTCTTCCTTGTGGGGGATGGTGGATCGTCATCCTGAAGAACTGCTCTACTGGCAGTCATGGTATCTATTGTTGCCCAAGCTTTCTCTAATGTCATCTGGAGTAGTTGTTCTGCTCCAGTGGCATTGATCATCATTTGCCAAGTATGTGAAAGTCCTGTGAAGAATATTTTCAATAGTCTTCTTTCTGTAATACTGCGGACATCTCTTTAACATATCAAAGAATCTATCCCGAGCATCTTTTAATGATTCTCCTTTTCTAATTTTAAAACTAGATATTTTGTCTACCCATTCATCTAACTTGCTTTCTGGGAAGTACTTAAGTAGGAAGTTCTTCACAATTCTGGCTAAGTGGATTCCTGTTGAGTATTTAGGGAGTCATACCACTCTTTGGTTGAACCATCCAAAGAAAATGGAAACATAGCCAATTGAACACTCTCTCTGGAAGCTCTTCCTTTCTTAACAGTTTTGTTCAGTTCCACAAACTTCTTGAGGTGAAGATGTGGATCTTCTGCACTTAGACCATAGAATGCTCTCGAGGCTACCATATTTAATATACCAGGAGGTATATCCACTTCTTCTTCAGTTCCGCCTAGATACTGATCTACATTAGGCTGCCACGACTGATATTGATCTTCCTGAGGATTGGGAATAGGGTTGACAAAATTTGGAGGAAAGTAGTGCTGTTGAACAAAGTTAGGCGCTGCATTTCTTAGAGGAGCTTGAAATTGTCCTCTTAGTGGCAAATTATTCTGATTCCCTGGCTGTCCATTTGGCAAATTCCCTACTCCATCATTCTACCCGTTATTAGCCATTTGAGTTATGGTTGTAAGTGTGCCCTGTGTGTAGTCTTTCTGCCTTCTCCTTGCGTCTGTTCTGATCAGTCTTGCTATTCTCTCAAGCTCACAATTGAAAGGAAGCAAGGGTTGTTTTGAGGATCTAGTTATTCTTTCGCTCATAAACTGCTCAAATTTCTCCTGAGGGCAAAATGAAAGTATTAGTGAAACTAAATAATAATGATTAAAGAATAATATTATAACAAACCAAAGAATACATTTGTTCTACAATTCATAACGCTACACCCTCCCCGACAACGGCGCTATGAAGCTTTTAAGGGTTTCGTGTAGAGATCCCTTTGCAACTTACTACAACGACTCTTGATTCTCTTCACAACAAGATTTTTAAAGAGAACTTCAAGAACATGTTTCTTTTGCATACCGAAAGCGCACGGTATCAAGCTTGCAATATTTATTTAATTTGTCGGGATCGTTCACTAGAGAGTTATACGATAGAAGTATTTATATAGCGCACAAATCATTAAAACATCTATATATTCTTGGTTATGTGATGGTGGGTGAATTTTATTTAAAATAATAGTGATAGAATTTTCAGAAAATATAGTAAAGGTAGGCATTAAATCGATGGAAAAGATATGAGTTCATGATTTAAGTAATGATTGCGAAATTAGAGATCAATATGGACTAAGAGACAAAGTAAATGAAATAAGACTGATGCAGAAGTAGTCACGCTTTGTGATTATTGAATAACGCGTGAGCTCAGAGGATTTGGATAACTCCTTTATCAAAGTTTGCTAAATCCTTTATGTCTTTGATCACTTTCCCAAGAAGAGTACTTGTGATCCAGTGTCATAACTTTATTTGTACTGAAATCTTGAGACACTTAACTCTAAAAGATAATCAGTCAGACTTATCTCTTAGCATAAGCTTTTAGAAATATCACTTAATCAGTTTCTTTCGAATCCAGATTAAGCCATTGAAAACTCAAGGTCACATCCAATCAATCTAGAACTAGTCTGAACTTATTGTTGTACTATTCTTATTCTGATAAGAATGTATCTCGTACTCCTTTTTTGAATGTCCTCTACAACAAAATAAAAAACTGGCATTTAAATCTATCATCCAAGGATTTTACGAGATTCAAGCTTCTCAAAATAATTCCAACAAGTATTTATAAGAGAATTCACTGTAAATATTTCTAAATACTACTCAGATTTGTACAGATGCATTGGCAAGAGAATCCACTGTAAATATTTCTAAATACTAATGACTTAACTCAGGATTAATGAAATTCTAAAAGGTGTTTAATTGCCTACTCATATCATATGATTGGTTTATAATAACAATCTATGACCCCCGAAAGTTAACTCTTCTAGACTCTCATTAATTCTTAAGACAAAAAATGATTTTTGAAACATCTTTCCCTTTTAAACGACAAGTACTAAGTGTCCAACTATAGAACAGGTTTGTTCTTCATTATCCTGAATAAATGATGGTTTGGCAAACTAATATCCTTATCCCAATCTCAATGTGCTTATGACTGTAATGGTGAAAAATTGATTATGAATGGTATGTTTATTAAAGGAAAGCTGAAATACTCTGCTCAGTCTGGGAAATATCCCAAAATAATATGGATATAGATAGTAATACATGTATAAAGAAACAATGAGGGTTCTGAATCCTCTAAGTAAAATGCTAGAGTGCTCCAAGAGTATACATTAGGAGCTAGACAGAATGTAGGGAATTACTTCCATTAAAAAGGATTTGAGAATTAAATCTGCTAAATATATGTCGAAAATAACTCGCAGTAATTATTTTGGGGTTTAAAACTATGAATATTCTAATTTTCCGCGCGTTATATTTGAACAGCGTGGAGGGAGCTATTATTCATAGAATGTTCCTCAGATTCAAATAATACAGAGAATTAAACTCCTCGCGATAAGATTCTCAAGAACACGGCGAGGTTGTTCAACTCCCATTTATAAGATAGGTGGTATATGTATATAGCGAGAAGTTATTTGGCTTCCTTATGAAAATGAACCAATTCTGATGGTGTCTCAGAATGCTCCCTCGCTTTGTTCAAGTGAACAAGGCGTGGGTTCTGGGATAACATATTAAGAAATGTAAGTTTGTAGGTAGGTTCCTCGCGTCATTCCTATTATGGAATAATGCGAGAATAAGTTTTTGCATGAAGAAAAATACTAAGTTTAGAATATTTCCAAAGATTCATTTCGCGATATTTACATAAGAAATATAGCGAGACTGATCCTGAAGCGTTAGCTGGGCTCGTGAACTCAGAATTTTAGCTCTGAAAGATTATCACGCTATGTTTAACACTGAGTGGGTCTTTGAGAACTTGGTGAAAATCATTTCCCTTAACCCTCAGAAATGTTATTGGAATCAAAATCAAATTGAATTAACAACTGCTTTCAATAATTTCTTTAACAGTTTTGCTAAAAACAATATCAAGATAGGTAGATGCAGATTCCAGAATTCTAAGAATTACAGATCCGAGAACAATTATGGAACAGAAAACAATAATATGAACGAAGTTGAAGCTATGAATTGTAAATTTCTAGAAATTCAGAATCAAACATCATGTCAAAGATTATATCATCTCTTCGCAAAATTAAAGAACTAGAACAACAGATTCAAAACAGGATTTCTAAATCTCTAAATAATTACGAATAACACAAATCGAGATTTTGAATTCTGATACAAAATTCATCCTGAATTTAGCCGTCGTTCTAACTAATTCAGTTGTTCCGATTTAAAGATTAGGATTTCAAAAGAAAATATGCAATCTGAAACATGATTTACCTTCATTCAACAGAAAATGTAAAAAGGAAAAGAAACGAATACACTTAGAAATCTGAAACTCATCAGAGAATGTGAATTCGATTGATGAACATAAAGAAAACAGATTGAATTGATCGTCATTGGTATGGAAAGAAACACTTCCTTGCAGAATTCCTCTCCCCAGGATATCCTTAATCTAATCTACTGAACGAAATTTAAATTTAAACTACTGAAACGAAACAAATCTGAAGAACATCAACAATTAATCACAAGAACAATATTAAAACTCTAACTACCCAACCTACGAAAAACTCTAAAGTGAACAGGAGAATATGAGATTGAAATCTGAAGTCCTCCGGTTAGTTTGAGCTGAACCCCAGGGGATCTATTTATAGATATGTGAAAATAACTGCCTCCCGTCTTGAGGATAAATCTTGCTCGCACTTAATTACTCCCTCGCTTCACGCATTGTCCTGTTCTTTCCCTTCTCACGCGATGTTGAATAATCATCGCGTGGGTTTCTCCAGTCTTAGACATCTCTTGAGTTTATCCGGGTTTCACCCTACTTATCTCGCGACATCTTTTCTTCTTCGCTCGCAATTTCTTTCCAAACTTTTCCATCCTCTCCAGGTTTGTTCCTCGCAATATTTCTTTTTCCTTTCTCTGTTAAATGACAGTGTGAGAATCAGTTTGGACAAGAACAAAGCGTGAAATACTTCTAATTTTCAAGCTATTTCTATGCATTTTAAACTCTTCTTCGGATCTTAATCTTTTCCTTATCCCATGCAATTCTTTTCATCTTTTATTCATTCTTATGGAAAATATGATAAAAAAAATTACCACCAGGACACAAATTTGGACGGAAATGGCAGTCATGAATGACTATCATCACCGTGCTATCCCATTGGGCCTCCTTCTCATCTCCTTTTGGGCATTTCTCCGTCTATTTTCTTGGGCTTATACATTGGGCTATCTCTTGGACTTAAATTCCTATTTTTAAGTTCATTTCGAACTCGAATTAATTTCGTATTCGAAATCTTCAATTTGTCAACTTTTGGCTCCCGTGCAATAATTTATCTAATTAAATTATTTCGACTTCACGGGACTTATGGAATTTAAATTCTTTTTGATCTTTGAATTAAATTCCATTTCTTTTTATTTTTATTTATTTTATTTATTTATTTATCTATTTATATACTTATTTATTTATTTATATAATTATTTATTTATTATTTTATTTATTTATTTCCGTCACTAATTTCATGGGTATTACAGTCTACCCTCCTTAGAAATCAACTCAACTTCGTCCTCGAAGTTGGGTAAAGTTGTGCTAACAAGGTGTCTATATGAGCATAACCGAAAAGAAACACGTAGGACATAATTAGGACGTAATTAATCGCAAGCTAGGAAGTAAGATGGAAATTTCGAGCGTACCTGTAATACCCGAGAATTTTTCAACATAAAATAAATAAATAAAATAAATATAATGAATAAAGAAATAACTGTAGAGGAAATGAGAAATGGAATTTAAATTAAAAAGGAAACAAAATTCCGAGAACCCGGGAAGCGAAGACAAGTTAATTGAATAAATGGTTACACGGGGACCCGACATCGATGGACTCAATAACTCGAGTCCAAACATAAATTTAGGTCCGAACAAAATTAAGATAGGAAATCGGAGCCCGAAGATACCCCGGAAATCGGAATCTGGGAACATAGAGGGATAGAAGTCCGAAGGAGAGGAGGAAAAGCGCGATGGATCGCACGACCCGCCCGGACCGGAGTCCAGGCGTGAGTGGCGCGCTGGCCGCGCGGTGGTTGGCCTTAGACCGCGCCACGACCGTGCCACTCTGGCAGCAACAACCCAAGCGAGATTTTCTCGCCCGAACGCGGATTTTTCGACTTTCGGTTGAACATCTCTCGACTCAAGACCCTTAGGGTCAGATCTTGGACGCCCTAGGTCTTAAATATCTATAAATAAAACCTCCTAAGAGCTCCGAATGCATTTTGAAACCCTACAAAATCTTTCTATACGTCGAAACCCTAATCCCGGAGTCGTCGGAGGCACAACACCGAGAGAAGGGACTGACTTGGACGAATTTGGGATCTTCTATCGCCTTGGTAAGATCCGATCTATTCCTCTATACATTCTTGATTCGAAAACAAATCCTAACCTCATCCTTTTTCTATTCTAAACCCCCGATCCGAATCGAGAGCGAAGAACCCGACAAACGGAGAGGATAAACGGAGGACGGGAAGCCACGCCTCCGGATCGAAGATCCCGGACGCTCAACAATCTGTAAGTTAATGCTTACTTTGGTTTTGGGTTGTTAAAAGATTCGAACATATAGATGTAATGGAACCCTATCAAAAATCTGTCTACACCGGCGCAGCATGTTTGTTGAATTTATTCGAACCCTTTAAAACGTTCAAACGAGAAAACTTAAAACACGAAAAACACTCCTAAGACATAGATCTAGCTTCTGTAAAAATTTCATAATTTTTCATCGTGTTTTGATATCCGAAACTTATCATAAACGAGCCTGCTTTAGATTTAGATCTTGAAACGATGAAAGATTCTTTATTCGAACTTGTTGGTGATTTCTACCTTAGATCTAGACCGATCTAGGCTTGGCGTTGAACATAAGAGTGGTAGATCTATACGTTATGAATACCTCCATAAACTTTCAGAATTTTTCGTGATGATATGATATATGAAATCCACCCCGAACCGAACTGGTTTAAAATCGAATCTTGAAACTGGACAGAACATAGGTGCGAACTTGTTGACGTTTTTGACTAGAGTTCTAGGCCGAATTAGATCTTTAGCCAAACATGAAAGTTGTAAATAATTGTCTTAAGATGATCTCTGCAAAATTTCATCAAAGATGGAGTTGAATTGCTATGGTAGAATTCGAAATCTTTAAACTGAGTTATATGAGATTCGGACAGAACAGTACTTCTGTGAAAATTAGTGGTTTTGACCTATTTCGGTATCTCGGATCGAAAACGTTAAAACACGAAAGTTGTAGATCTCGACGTTTTGGAGTCAGTCGTGAAATTTTGGAATTTTTGAAATTAAATCTGATTTTAGACAATTTTTAGAGTAAACTGTGGTTGACCGAGTCAAAACTTGAAATCTTGTGGAAACGGTGAAATTAACCTTTGAGGTTGAAACGGATAGAAATACTTTGAAATACGATACACGAAACAAGAAGATTAAAATATTGTGGGTTATGACTAAGCTAGATACTGTCAATGTTCTCTGTGGCTTGGGACATAAGAGCCCAAGTGTATGTCTAGGTTGACGTAAGAGCCCTAGCGAAACACTGATCGTATGGCTAGCGGACGGATTAACTCTAACTAAAAGATCGACCATGATACCTGTGGACATAAGAGCCCAGGCGTAAGGCTGGCGGACATAAGAGCCCTAGCGGTGGTGATCTGTAAAAGATATGAAACGAGGAGTTGCGAGAATTTCAAATTAAATCTGTATTAAATTGTGCTGTTAAATTTATGGCCACTTATTTAATTACGTTGCAAGCTATATGATGATCTTAAGAATCCCTATTTCTAAATTATGCGATTACATGAATTATTATGCACACGTTTTC
The DNA here is from genome assembly GCA_030278955.1 of Hygrophila difformis. Taxonomy (NCBI): domain Eukaryota; kingdom Viridiplantae; phylum Streptophyta; class Magnoliopsida; order Lamiales; family Acanthaceae; genus Hygrophila; species Hygrophila difformis. Next base: position 32,505,965 of record JAOANR010000003.1, on the reverse strand, counting down.
ATTAAATTTAAATAAAGGCTTTGAAACCTCATAATCTTGTATGTGTTAACTTACTCAGCACGTAGTGCTGACCAAAACCGTATTTTTTTTTCCTGTTTCTTTCAGAGCCGAAGAATATGCATCATCATATGCATTCATGGGAATTTTGGGGAAATGCTTTATTTGTAAATGATACGTTAGACTAGTAATTGCATGAACGGGCCTGTTTAACCCGTATTCTGGCCGTGTTGGCTATATTTAAATTCCACTGCATTATACTTATGTAAATATTATTTTCCGCTGCAACTTTGATGTATTATTTTTAAATTATATATGAATGGGCTGTTTGAATATTTTTAAATTCTGAAAAACCATAGCCTTGCATCTCTTTAGTGAGCTCGGAGAAACCGTGTCTTGCTAGAGAGGTGTGGCGGTGACACCCCGACCTGGGTGACCAAAAACCGGGGGTGTTACAGTACCTCGACTAGGGGTACTGGTTGTTTGGGCCGTTACATCCTCTTCCCCTTAAGCTTACAGTTATGTCCCCATAACTGTGGTTTAATCGGTTTGGAACAGGGTCGAGTAACGTTGCTTCATGTCTGACTCCAATTCCCATGTTGTTGGGACCTCTTCATAAGTCAAATCGTCATCTAGTCCAATCACTTTGGCCGAAGTACATGTGTCGGGTCCGGTACATTTTCTTTAACTGAGAAACATGGAAAACATTATGGACTCGATCCAACTGTGGCAGTAAGGCCAGTCGGTATGCTAGGTTTCCGACTCGCTCCAGAATCTCATAAGGTCCTATGTAGTGAGGACTTAACTTCCCTCGTTTGCCGAAGCGCATCACCCCTGTAACACCCCGGTTTTTTTGTCACCCAGGTCGGGATGTCACCGCCACACCTCCCTAGCAAGACACGGTTTCTCCGAGCTTACTAACGAGATGCAAGGCTAGGTTTTTCAGAATTTAAAACATTCAAACAACCCATTCATATATAATTTAAAAATAATATATCAAAGTTGCAGCGGAATGTAATATTTACATATATAGATAGCAGCGGAATTTAAAAATAAGGCCAACATGGCCAATCACGGGTTAAACAGGCCCGTTCATGCAAGTTCTAGTCTAAAGCAAAATTTAAGAATAAAGTATTTCCCCAAAATTCCCATGAATGCATATGATGATGCATATTCTTCAGCTCTGAAAGAAAAAGGGAAACAATATGGTTTGGTCAGCAAAAACTTGCTGAGTAAGTTAACACAGACATGATTATGAGGTTTCAAAGCCTTTAATTAAATTTAAAGAAAACATGTGCATACGAGACATGATTTAATTTTATTCATCTAATAATAATTTAATTGCATAATTTAAAAGACAAGACATAATTTAAAGGCATAATTTAATTATCGCAAGACATAATTTAAAAGGCAAGACATAATTTAAAGGTATAATTTAAATAAGGAAAATATTCAAGTATTTCAGGATTTCATTCTTCAATTTTGTTCAGTATGATCTAGTATAATTTGTTCTTGGGGAATCGAACCCGGAAGAATTTAAACGCATCCTAGGGAATCGAACCCGTAGGAATCAACACACGTCCTGGGGAATAGAACCCACAGGAAGACAGACAATCGCCCCTGGGGAATCGAAGCCGCAAGAACTCAAACACACCCTGGGGAATCGAACCCGCAAGGTTTGACACGGACATCCTGGGGAATCGAACCCGCAGGATGTAACACCCGAGGAAAAATAAATTCAAATTGTTTTGAACTACGTCATGACTTGATCCCTTCACAGGGTACGTAGGCAGCTTGGAAGTCTAAATTCTAAGTTCAGTCACAAAATAAATCACAAATTAAATCACAAGATCAAACACAAAAACGTTAGGAGGATTTGGAACTAATTTAACTAGACCAATTATGGCACGGAAATGTTACGAGTCTTAAGCCCGAACTCGTAACAAGTTTAAGGTAAAGATTTCGAACCGGAAACAACCCGAGGAGTCGAGCTAACATGTAGAGGGTAGAAAACCGATAGAGAAAAGAAGAAAAGACCCTACGAACCACGCGGACCGCCGAACCGGGCGGTCCGGCCGACACGCGCTCGCCGCGCGCCGCCGCGCGGCCACCGCGCGGAAGGAGGCAACGCGTCCCAGGACTGGTCGCGCGTGCTCCGCGCGGGCAAAGCTCTACGTGCGCGTCACCACCACGCCAGAGGTGCAGAAGGTGTAAACTTTCCTTCCATGGCGATTTTCTTGCCTAAATTAACATTCCCTTCGATGGTAAACGGATCCCAACAGTAGGGAAGGGCATAAGTTCGGTTTTGGGCGCCCTCTACCCATTAGTTTCAGAAAACAAACCCTAAACTCTCCCATCCTTCCTCTCCAAGCCAAAATCTCTTCGACTCCACTTTCCGGCGAGTATTCCAGCGATCGGAGAAGTTGGCCGTTCGTCGCGACCTTAGGACATCCGGAAACCCCTTCCGACGACCCCACTCTCTAACTAAGTAAGTTAAGACCTTACTCTTCAATTTTTGTGGTTTATTGTCTTTTAAAACTTGAGATCTAGACACGTAACAAAAATCGGTTTTCAAAAACCCTATTTTCGTCTAATTTTTGAAACTCGCCTAAAACCCGACCTTCGGGAATTTAAACCGAAAACTTTTCAACATAGATTTTGTTTCTAAGACTCTAATCTACCTTGTGTCCAAATTTCAGCCATTGAAATAAAGATTTGCTATCCCAAATCACACCGTAAATTTTCAGTGATATAACCGAACGTTTGAATTCTGGACAGATTTATTGACTCGACTTGATGCATATTTTTCACCCGTTTTTAGATCGATTCAACTTTGCATTTATAAACAAAAGTTGTAGATAATTGTGTCTAGATTGTGCATATAAAATTTCATAAATTTTGGAGTTCATTTGATATGTCAAGACGGATGATTTCACAACCTATTCCAAACACACTTTTGAATCCGCGCGTATGCAGCGTCTTGGTGTCGACTTTTGAACATCTAAAATTCATTATTTCCAAAATCTTAAAACATAAAAGTTGTTCATTAAGGTGTTGTGTACATCCTTTTAAAATTTCGGACCAATTGGCTTTGAAATGAATTTTTAAACGGTGTCGCACGAAACTGTGTCGGAATCAGTTTTTGAACAGAAATCATCTTTTGCAAAGAACTCGAAATTTGACTCACTTCGAAACCTTATTTCAAAAAACTTAAAACATGAAAGTTGTTCGTATGTGTGTTTTTGAGCTACTATGTAAAATTCAGAATTTTTGGTGTAAAGATGAATTTTTAATTAAGAAAGGCGTAAACTGCGTCGAATCGGATTTTTCGAACTTGAGAAACTCGAACTACGAAACGCGATATCGAATATTTTGGTAACATTGAAATACGAACTTTCGAAAAATCCCGTTCACTAGGCTGAGCTGATCTTCATGCTATCATCATCTTTGAGACTGCCTCGTTAGTGGTCTCCTTACTATCTGCGATTGCCTCGTTAGTGATCTCGCGCGCTGTGTTATTTGGATCGCCTCGTTAGTGGTCCTACTGTCTTTGAGACTGCCTCGTTAGTGGTCTCCCATTTATTTGGACTGCCTCGTTAGTGGTCCTACGTTTTGAGATTGCCTCGTTAGTGATCTCCCCGGTATGGTGTCTTCTTCTTAGTTTGCGGGATAAATATAAAAGACTTGTGTGAGTGTTTAATTATGCTTAAAGCCTATTTACCATGTTTTTAAATTATGATTCTAAATTACGTTCTTAAGTTATGCTTTTAAATTACGCTTTAAAATTTAGTCCTTTAATTATGTGTTTTAATCTTGAATAAATTAATCATGTTCATAATGTTTAAATTAATGCATGAAAAGTGTAATCTTTAGTTAAAACGCATGTAACCCCTTAAATTGTTTAGTTAGGGATTAACTTACTCGGTATATTTTTATACTGATAAACCGTTGTCATTTTTCTTTTACAGAGTATGTCGAGTGACGCATGCACATGCACTTGGGGGGAAACATTTATGAACATTTTTAAGTACTGCATCGTACTACTGTTTTACCGGGTCTGTTAAACCCGAGGTTTGGTCGTGTTGGCCGTGATTACTTTTCCGCTGCATTTACTCTATTTCGTGCCTGATGATTATTCCTTCCGTATTTTGAAATAAGTATTATTAATTTCCGGACTAAATGTTGAAATGTTTTTAAATCTTTTACGTACCCATAAGCCTTGCATTTCCTTAGTGAGCTCGGGAAGCCGTGTGTTGCTAGGGAGATGTGGCGGTGACATCCCGGCTTGGGTTATCAAATCCGGGGTGTTACACAGGAAAACATACACCCTGGGGAATCGAACCCGCAAGGTTTGACACGGACATCCTGGGGAATCGAACCCGCAGGAAAACATACACCCTGGGGAATCGAACCCGCAAGGTTTAACACGGACATCCTGGGGAATCGAACCCACAGGGACACAGACGCCCTTGGGGAATCGAATTCGCAAGGTCAAAACAAGTTTCGCAAATTTCACAAGTTTCAATAAGATTTCAAGATTTGACTCAGTCAACCACAGTTCACTTCAAAATTCATTAAAAATCGAGTTTAATTCCAAAAATTCTAAAATTTGACCAGTGACTCGAAAACACATAGATGAACAAGTTTCATGTTTTAAGTTTTTCAATCCGAGATACGGAAGTAGGTGGAAAGCGTCAATCTATCACAGGATGATAATCTGTCCAAAAATTCTGACACCAGTTTCAAGATTTCAAGATCTACCATAGCAAACTAACTCTAAATTTAATGACATTTTACAGAGAGATACCTAAGACATATATCTACAACTTTCATGTTCGGATAAAGTTCCAAATCAGTCTAGATCTAATGTCAAAAACGTCATCTAGTTCGAACCTAAGTTTTGTCCAGATTTCAAGATCGAAATCGATGGCAGGTCTGTTCACGGTCGTTTTCGGATATCAAAACACGATGAAAAATTATGAAATGTTTACAGTAGGTAGATCTATGTCTTAGAAACGTTTTTTGTGTTTTAAGTTTTCTCGTTTGAGCACTCTTAAAGGTTCTAAAAATTTGTGCACAGCCGTTGCGCCGTGAAAGATTTCATGTTGACAGATTTTTACGTTCTTGGTTTAAATCGTTAGATCGAGTGTATTTTAAATTCTCCCAAAAACATAGTAAGGTTAACTTACAGATCTTTGGTCGTGCGGGATCGTCGATTCGGAGGCGTGGCTTCCAGTCCACCGTTTATCTTCTCCGTTCGTCGGGTTCTTCGTTCTCGATCCGATTTGGGGTGTAGAAAAGAAAAATAAGGAAGTTAGGATTCGTTTTCGAATCGTATATGGAACAAGGATCGGATCTGAACTTACCACGACGTTAGAGATCTTCCGAATTCATCCACGACAGTCCTCGCATTACTTTCGTGCCTCCGACGACTCCGGGATTAGGGTTTCGAACGTATAGAGAGTATGGATGTTTTTGAAAAGTGTTCGGGATTGATTAAGAGGGTTATTTTTAGATGTGTAAGACCTAGGGGACGTCCAAAGGCTGCCCCTAAGTGTCTTGAACCGAAAGGAAAGCAACTGAAGTCGAAAGATCCGGATTCGGGCGAGTGAATCTCGCAACGGGCGTTTCTGTTGAGTGGCGCGGGGTTGGCGTGGAGTTTGTGGAAACACCGCGCGGACCCGGAATGGGCTTTGTCCTGGGCCGGGCCGTGCTATCCTTTGGGCCTTTCCTCTTCCTCCTTTCTTTTGGGCCTTTGTCTTCTCTTTGGGCCTTTTCTTCTTCTATTTTCTTGGGCTATCTCTTGGACTTTAAATCCTATTTTAAAGTTATTTGGGACCTCAAATTAATTTCGGGTTCGAAATATTAAGTCCATCTATATTTGGTTCACGTGCAATAATTTATTTAATTAAATTATTTTAGACTTCACGGGTTCTTGGATATTTAATTCCTTCTTGAATTAAATTCCATTTCTCATTTCTTATGATTCTATATCTATTTATTATGTTTATTTATTTATTATATTTATTTATTGTTTATTTATTTATTTATTTATGTTGAAAAATTCCCGGGTAATACAACCCCCTTCATCGGTGATATCTTCAGCATAACCTTTTCTCCCATTTGAAATTCTAGATCTTGCCATCTCACATCGGCATAACCTTTTTGTCGGTCCTGAGCAGCTTTCATCTTCCCTTGGATCACTTTAATTTGTTGGGTCATATCCTCGACAAGTTGTGGTCCCACTACCGCGACCTTATTGCTTTCTTCCCAACTCAGCGGGCTTCGGCACCTTCGCCCATACAGTGCTTCGAACGGGTGCCATGCCGATGCTAACATGGTAGCTATTATTTTAGGAAAACTCAATTAGTGGTAAATGATTTCCCAACTCCCTTTAAACTCCAACACACATGCCCTTACCATGTCTTCCAATGTTTGGATCGTCCTCTCCGTTTGTCCATCCGTCATCGGGTAGAATGCAGTGCTCATCTTAATCTGTGTACCAAGAGCTTCTTGATACTTAGTCCAGAAGTGAGAGACAAATCTATTGTCTCTATCAGAAATGATGTCATGCGGCACCCCATTTCGTCGTACCACATTATCAATATATGCTCGTGCCAATTGGTCCATGGTCCAAGTGTCCTTCATTGGGATAAATATGGCTGTCTTCATTAGCCTATCCACAATTACCCAGATCATATTCATCCCTTTAGGTGATCGCAGTAATCCTGAAACAAAATCCATCGAGATGCTATCCCATCTCCAACTCAGGATTTCCTGTGGTTGCATCAATCCTAAGGATTTTTGTCGTCTGCTTTGACCTTTTGGAAAGTGAGGCATCTCGCCACAAACTCTGCCGCTTCCTTCTTCATTCCCGGCCACAAATAATTCTTCTTTAAGTCCTTATACAACTTGTCACCGCCGGGGTGAATCGAGTATTATGTGTTGTGCCCTTCCTCCATCAATCTCTGTTTCAGTTCCACACATTTCTGTGGCACGCACCACCTTCCCTTGTAGCGAATGCTTCCATCCTCATGGATAGCAAACCCTATTGCCTTTCCATCGGCAATGTCCTTCTTAATTCTTTCCAACTTCTCGTCACCCGGTTGGCCTAGCTTGATTTCGTCCAATATGGTCGACTCAACTACCATTGCGTTTACCTCTTCATTTACTGTGCCGGAATGCACAAGCTCCAGGTTCAATCTTGCCAAGTCCATGTACAACGCCGGCGGAATCACCAGTGAATTTGCCACATGTTGGGTTTTCCGACTTAAGGCATCGGCTACCACATTAGCCTTTCCTTCATGATAGGAGATTTCCAAATCATAATCTTTGATCAGCTCCAACCATCTCCTTTGTCTCAAGTTCAACTCCTTCTGAGTGAATATGTATTTGAGACTCTTGTGATCAGTAAACATTCTACACTTTCTCCCATAAAGATAATGTCTCCATATCTTCAGAGCGAATACGACTGCTGCCAACTCCAAGTCATGTGTCGGGTAATTCTCCTCGTGAGGTTTCAATTGACGTGATGCATATGCAATGACCCTCTGATCTTGCATCAAAACGCATCCCAATCCTTCCTTTGAAGCATCACTGTAAACTTCGAAGTCCTCATTCTCTGATGGTAGAGCTAGTACGGGTGTAGTCGTGAGTCGTTTCTTTAGCTCTTGAAACGCCGTCTCACACTCGCTAGTCCACTCGTACTTTACTCCTTTCTTCAACAGCTGGGTCAAAGGACGTGTGATTTTTGAGAAGTCTTTTACAAATCGCCTATAGTATCCAGCTAGTCCCAGAAAACTTCTTATTTCCATTGGACTTGTCGGTGCTACCCATTCTGTCACTGCCGAGACTTTCACCGGATCTACTGAAACTCCGTCCGCGAATACTATGTGTCCTAGGAATGCTACTTCTTTCAACCAAAAGTCGCATTTGGACAGCTTTCCGTAAAGTTGATTTTTGCGCAAGATCCCTAACACTTGATGCAAATGTTGGGAATGCTCTTCCTCGCTCTTCGAGTAGATCAGGATGTCGTCAATGAACACCACAACGCACTGATCCAACAACTCTCTAAACACATTATTCCTGAGATTCATGAACATTGCAGGGGCGTTTGTTAACCCAAAGGATAACACTGTGAAATCGTAGTGTCCATAACGAGTTCGAAACGCCGTCTTTGGAATATATTTCTCGCCGATTCTCAGTTGGTGATAACCAGATTGCAAGTTGATCTTCGTGAACACCGAAGCTCCCTTCAATTGATCGAATAGATCCTCAATCCTCGGTAGTGGATACTTATTCTTGATGGTCACTTGATTGAGTCCCTTATAGTCGATGCAAAGACGCAATCCTCCGTCCTTTTTCTTAACAAATAAGACCGGTGCTCCTCATGGAGAAGTACTCGGCCTTAGGTATCCCTTCCCCAACAGCTCCTCGAGTTGCTCCTTCAACTCTTTCATCTCCAACGGCGCCATCCGGTACGGAGCTTTTGGAACAAGTTCCGTTCCGAGAATGAGATCTATAGTGAATTCAAGATCTCGCTCAGGTGGCATGCCATGAACGTTTTCGGGAAATACGTCTGGGTATTCTCTTACTACTGGGATGTTGTCAACCTTATTCTCTTTCGCCTCAAGGTTGTGAACGTAGCATGCACACAACGCGTACCCCTTGCGCATCAAGCTACACAACTTGAAGGCGTTAAAAATCTTGTTGCTCCTCTTAGGGGGTTGAGATTAAAAGATCACTCTCTTTCCCCTACTTTTTGACAGGGCGATCTTCTGTTTATGACATTCGATCACCGCTTTATACTAGGACAACCAATCCATACCCAGTATAACGTCAAAGTCCCTTAAGTCAAATTCTACCAAGTTCGCAAAGAATTCTACGTTCTTGATCACTACAAGAATTCCGTTATAACGTTTAGAGCATGATACTACTTCTCCTGAAGGTATTTTGATTCCTAAGCTAATTATCTCGCACTTAGGTAGATCTAACTCAGGCAAAACTCTTGATGCTATGATTGAACAACTAGCTCTAGAATCAAACAAAACTTTAAGGGGTGTACTTAAAATAAGAAATGTACATGCCATCACTTCTCCTTGCGTAGGCACATTTTCTAGGTTTATAACATTGAGTCATCCCATGGGGCGTCCTTGGTTGCCCTGCTGATTTTGATTCACATTCTGATTTTGCTGCTGATTCGGGTTCTGATTCTGTGGAGGGCGCTGATTCTGATTGGGATTCTGATTTTGAGGGGGTCGGTACCCCTGATTGTTGCCATTCCGACCATTTTGATTACAAGGTTGCGCTGGTCCCGTAACCAAGTCCTCCCTCATGGTGATATTTTCAACCCGAGTCCGGCACTCATGCATCCCCTCGCCAGATGAGGTCTGCCACACCTTGGGCATGGTGGCACATGGCCTCCTTGTTTGAAAATCCTCCCGTTGTTCCATCCATTATTTGCTTGCTGCGGTCTATTCGGTCCTCCCCCATAATCATTCCTCCTTGCGTTGTTCCATTCCTGTTGTCCCTATTCATTTTATCTTGGGGACCTCATCTGGATTCTCCACTCATTCTCCTTTTCAACTGCCGTACTCGTGCCACTGCCATGGCACGATAGTACACAGCTTGCAAGTTGGGGTATTGTACCCCCGTGATCACCTCTCTAATCGCCAGATTTAACCCCATCTCGAATTTTTGCGCCTTTTCTACATCGTCGGCACCAATCTTGGCGCAAATCGCACCAATATCTTAAAGCGGGTGTAGTACTCCTGCACCGGTTGACCTTCTTGTTTCAATGATAGGAATTCCTCATACATTGCAGCCTTTGTGCTCATAGGGTAGAATCGATCCCTGAGCAGCTCCATGAATTCTGCCCACGAATAGGGCTCTTCCTCCTCAGTCAACTTCCCTTGGGTGGCTTGCCACCAGTCATCTGCGTCGCCTCCCAGGTAGTATGAGGCCACGTGCACCTTTTCTCCATCCGGGCATTTTACTGCGTTCAACAACTTGTTGAATGTTCTTATCCACTCCTCTAACTTGGCAGGGTCCTCCTCACCGGCATAGTGTGGCGGCTGGTAAGGATTCACCATAGCCAAGTAGTTAATACGTGCCTGGGGCGGAGGCACCGCCGCAGCTTGTCCTTGGTTTACTTGCGCGTTCCCTAGCGCAATCAGGACTTTCTCGATTCTTTGCAGACGATCGCCCATGTTGTTCGGTACAGGGGCCACTTTCACACCTTGGTTTTGATCACCCATGTTCTGAGCTGGCTCAGTGGGGTGTTGTGGCACTTCATTAGTTTGTGGTGGAATGGTTTGGTTTCGGGGTCGTCCTCTTGGTGCCATTCTGTTACAAATGCGCAAGAATTAGATTTCTAGGGATTTGATAGATCATTTAGAGAGCGAATTATGAAGTCAAAAGGTGGCAACAAGTGTACACCCCGGTTTAATTAACACATAATTAATTTAATTAATTGTGGTTAATAAACATTATCAATATATGCTCGTGCCAATTGGTCCACATTATCAATATATGCTGTCATGCGGCATAATTAACACATAAATCTATTGTCTCTATCAGAAATGATGTCATGCGGCACCCCATTTCGTCGTACCACATTATCAATATATGCTCGTGCCAATTGGTCCATGGTCCAAGTGTCCTTCATTGGGATAAATATGGCTGTCTTCATTAGCCTATCCACAATTACCCAGATCTTATTCATCCCTTTAGGTGATCGCAGTAATCCTGAAACAAAATCCATCGAGATGCTATCCCATTTCCAACTCAGGATTTCCAGTGGTTGCATCAATCCTAAGGATTTTTGTCGTCTGCTTTGACCTTTTGGAAAGTGAGGCATCTCGCCACAAACTCTGCCGCTTCCTTCTTCATTCCCGGCCACAAATAATTCTTCTTTAAGTCCTTATACAACTTGTCACCGCCGGGGTGAATCGAGTATTATGTGTTGTGCCCTTCCTCCATCAATCTCTGTTTCAGTTCCACACATTTCTGTGGCACGCACCACCTTCCCTTGTAGCGAATGCTTCCATCCTCATGGATAGCAAACCCTATTGCCTTTCCATCGGCAATGCCCTTCTTAATTCTTTCCAACTTCTCGTCACCCGGTTGGCCTAGCTTGATTTCGTCCAATATGGTCGACTCAACTACCATTGCGTTTACCTCTTCATTTACTGTGCCAGAATGCACAAGCTCCAGGTTCAATCTTGCCAAGTCCATGTACAACGCCGGCGGAATCACCAGTGAATTTGCCACATGTTGGGTTTTCCGACTTAAGGCATCGGCTACCACATTAGCCTTTCCTTCATGATAGGAGATTTCCAAATCATAATCTTTGATCAGCTCCAACCATCTCCTTTGTCTCAAGTTCAACTCCTTCTGAGTGAATATGTATTTGAGACTCTTGTGATCAGTAAACATTCGACACTTTCTCCCATAAAGATAATGTCTCCATATCTTCAGAGCGAATACGACTGCTGCCAACTCCAAGTCATGTGTCGGGTAATTCTCCTCGTGAGGTTTCAATTGACGTGATGCATATGCAATGACCCTCTGATCTTGCATCAAAACGCATCCCAATCCTTCCTTTGAAGCATCACTGTAAACTTCGAAGTCCTCATTCTCTGATGGTAGAGCTAGTACAGGTGTAGTCGTGAGTTGTTTCTTTAGCTCTTGAAACGTCGTCTCACACTCGCTAGTCCACTCGTACTTTACTCCTTTCTTCAACAACTGGGTCAAAGGACGTGTGATTTTTGAGAAGCCTTTTACAAATCGCCTATAGTATCCAGCTAGTCCCAGAAAACTTCTTATTTCCATTGGACTTGTCGGCGCTACCCATTCTGTCACTGCCGAGACTTTCACCGGATCTACTGAAACTCCGTCCGCGGATACTATGTGTCCTAGGAATGCTACTTCTTTCAACCAAAAGTCGCATTTGGACAGCTTTCCGTAAAGTTGAGTTTTGCGCAAGATCCCTAACACTTGATGCAAATGTTGGGAATGCTCTTCCTCGTTCTTCGAGTAGATCAGGATGTCGTCAATGAACACCACAACGCACTGATCCAACAACTCTCTAAACACATTATTCCTGAGATTCATGAACATTGCAGGGCGTTGTTAACCCAAAGGATAACACTGTGAAATCGTAGTGTCCATAACGAGTTCGAAACGCCGTCTTTGGAATATCTTTCTCGCCGATTCTCAGTTGGTGATAACCAGATTTCAAGTTGATATTCGAGAACACCGAAGCTCCCTTCAATTGATCGAATAGATCCTCAATCCTCGGTAGTGGATACTTATTCTTGATGGTCACTTGATTGAGTCCCCTATAGTCGATGCAAAGACGCAATCCTCCGTCCTTTTTCTTAACAAATAAGACTGGTGCTCCTCATGGAGAAGTACTCGGCCTTAGGTATCCCTTCCCCAACAGCTCCTCGAGTTGCTCCTTCAACTCTTTCATCTCCAACGGCGCCATCCGGTACGGAGCTTTTGGAACAAGTTCCGTTCCCAGAATGAGATCTATAGTGAATTCAAGATCTCGCTCAGGTGGCATGCCAGGAACGTTTTCGGGAAATACGTCTGGGTATTCTCTTATTACTGGGATGTTGTCAACCTTATTCTCTTCCGCCTCAAGGTTGTGAACGTAGCATGCACACAACGCGTACCCCTTGCGCATCAAGCTACACAACTTGAAGGCGTTAACAATCTTGTTGCTCCTCTTAGGGGGTTGAGAGTAAAAGATCACTCTCTTTCCCCTACTTTTTGACAGGGCGATCTTCTGTTTATGACATTCGATCACCGCTTTATACTAGGACAACCAATCCATACCCAGTATAACGTCAAAGTCCCTTAAGTCAAATTCTACCAAGTTCGCAAAGAATTCTACGTTCTTGATCACTACAAGAATTCCGTTATAACGTTTAGAGCATGATACTACTTCTCCTGAAGGTATTTTGATTCCTAAGCTAATTATCTCGCACTTAGGTAGATCTAACTCAGGCAAAACTCTTGATGCTATGATTGAACAACTAGCTCTAGAATCAAACAAAACTTTAAGGGGTGTACTTAAAATATGAAATGTACATGCCATCACTTCTCCTTGCGTAGGCACATTTTCTAGGTTTATAACATTGAGTCATCCCATGGGGCGTCCTTGGTTGCCCTGCTGATTTTGATTCACATTCTGATTTTTCTGCTGATTCGGGTTCTGATTCTGTGGAGGGCGCTGATTCTGATTGGGATTCTGATTTTGAGGGGGTCGGTACCCCTGATTGTTGCCATTCCGACCATTTTGATTACAAGGTTGCGTTGGTCCCGTAACCAAGTCCTCCCTCTTGGTGATATTTTCAACCCGTGTCCGGCACTCATGCATCCCCTCGCCAGATGAGGTCTGCCACACCTTGGGCATGGTGGCACATGGCCTCCTTGTTTGGAAATCCTCCCGTTGTTCCCTCCATTATTTGCTTGCTGCGGTCTATTCGTCCTCCCCCATAATCATTCCTCCTTGTGTTGTTCCCATTCCTGTTGTCCATATTCATTTTATCTTGGGGACCACATCTGGATTCTCCACTCATTCTCCTTTTCAACTGCCGTGGCACGATAGTACACAGCTTGCAAGTTGGTGTATTGTAGCCCCGTGATCACCTCTCTAATTGCCAGATTTAACCCCATCTCGAATTTTTGCGCCTCTTCTACATCGTCGGCACCAATCTTGGCGCAAATCGCACCAATATCTTAAAGCGGGTGTAGTACTCCTGCACCGTTTGACCTTCTTGTTTCAATGATAGGAATTCCTCATACATTGCAGCCTTTGTGCTCATGGGATAGAATCGATCCCTGAGCAGCTCCATGAATTCTGCCCACGAATAGGGCTCTTCCTCCTCAGTCAACTTCCCTTGGGTGGCTTGCCACCAGTCATCTGCCTCGCCTCCCAGGTAGTATGAGGCCACGTGCACCTTTTCTCCATCCGGGCATTTTACTGCGTTCAACAACTTGTTGAACGTTCTTATCCACTCCTCTAACTTGGCAGGGTCCTCCTCACCGGCATAGTGTGGCGGCTGGTAAGGATTCACCATAGCCAAGTAGTTAATACGTGCCTGGGGCGGAGGCACCGCCGCAGCTTGTCCTTAGTTTACTTGCGCGTTCCCTAGCGCAATCAGGACTTTCTCGATTCTTTGCAGACGATCGCCCATGTTGTTCGGTACAGGGGCCACTTTCACACCTTGGTTTTGATCACCCATGTTCTGAGCTGGCTCAGTGGGGTGTTGTGGCACTTCATTAGTTTGTGGTGGAATGGTTTGGTTTCGGGGTCCTCCTCTTGGTGCCATTCTATTACAAATGCGCAAGAATTAGATTTCTAGGGATTTGATAGATCATTTAGAGAGCGAATTAGGAAGTCAAAAGGTGGCAACAAGTGTAACACCCCGGTTTAATTAACACATAATTAATTTAATTAATTGTGGTTAATAAACAAAGGATTTATTATATGAATTATTTCGTAGGAATGATTTTAATGAAGTGGAAGAATAAGTGGGTTCAAACCCACAAGAGAATAAGAGCTCAATTGCTCAAGTGGGTGCAATGTGGTCAAGAAAAATGGTGCAACCTTTTTTCCCATTTTTCCGGACCCGACCCGCATCCCTTGACCGACCCGGACCACTTTTAGGCGCCGCATAGGCTATGTGGCGCCTCTGAAGCTTCAGCAGAGGTTGAATATCGCGAAATTCACCATTTTCTTCCAATCTTCCCCCACAATAAGCTAAATCCTACTCTTGCCTTGTGTTTATGGAGTCCAAACACTCCCATATCAGCTCCCAAGCTTCTCCACCATCAATTGCAAGCTTCCAAACACTTCAAGAACACTACAAGGCAAGGATTGAGCTCCAAAATCAACAACAACTCAACATAAGTTCTCAACACCAACATGCGCAATTCATGAGCTGAAATCCCCCAAAATTGTCAATCAAAAATTGTCTCAAAACTTACCTCAAGCTCCTCAACACAAATCCAAGCTCCGATAGAAGACCCAACATCAAAATCCAAGTCAATCGACAAGAAATCCACCAAAATACTCCATTCCCGTCACTATCAAGAACACCCATGAAAAACACTTCTAATTCCACCAAAACGTGTAATGAACCATGAAAAACACTTACCTCAAGTTGTAGGATGGATTCCCCAAGTGATTTGAGCAAGAGATTGAAGAATGGAGGTGTTTGGGCATGAACCCTTAAACTGTAACGCCCCAAAAATTAAAACCAATTTTTGCTGGCGTCACTGCCGTGTTATCTCCCTTAAACTGTTGGCCAATCAATTTAAGTTCAATAACACGAAGCCTGGTAATCAGAAAATCTAACACAGATTAACAATAGAGTAACAGAGTAAGCAACAAAACGTGTCTATCACATAATCATCAAATCTCGGCTACAAGCCACATACAGTACCTCACCTCGGTACTCATGTTAACCTTTCCAAATACCAAGTATACAAGGGGAATACAAAACAACGGTTCTCAAACCAATCCAAACAGTCAGATAATGCTCAGAAATAACAAGCTAATCACAACTAGATAACATATAGTCTAATACAGCAACTCAGTCAAGACATATCAATGCAATCCTATAAGATCACTCAGCCCCAAACCCATCTCCATGATCATGCTCTGCGTCCTCATCGGGAGTATCTATAAGAAAGAAAAAATGCAAGGTGTCAATACATAAAGTACTGAGCAAGAATAGGAAAAGCTGGGAAACAGGGAACAAGGTTTTAGAGGTTAATTAACAGTTTATAATAGCATAATTAAATAATTAATTAAACATCACATCGTCCCATACCGGCGCTTCAACCACGCCATACACTGCAAAACAGATGTATGATGAATGATGGATGATGAGATGAAATGTTATGACCTAAAGTGTCTATCTACCCTAAATTCAGCACAGAAGTATGCCTAGCGTGCAACCTAAGTACCATGGTCGGTATTCCTCTCCAAATAGGGTCCACTCCCCTAATGGTCAGAAGAGATACCCACACTGCCCCCGCCGCGGATACTAACAGCTTAAATAAGTGGCTTACGGTCATGGAGGGTACTAACCTCGAGCATCTCGCTCTCGAAGGCCAACATGCCCGGGAAAGATACTAACTATGCCCAGTCGGATACCGACTCGTAAACATTGTTAAGATATCTAACATCCACGAAAGCATAATTCCATACTGATCACAATCACCTTACACAATGTCCAGTCGGATACCGACTCGTAAACATTTCGTGTAAATTATCAGTCCGCAGACTACATACAGTATTCGGGTTGCCAACCCCATATATCGGCTCACAACAGTACTACATGAGTTAGACATGTTCCAGGGTGTGCCGCGTCCCACATATCGGCACTCGGCTCACAAACATAGTGATAAAAGCAACGCACGATTCCATCCGAAACTAAGGCTCGGTGAATCTTCTAAGTTCAATCAATACTCATGATAGGCACTAACATATCCTAGATCAGTTTTAAGCATATTCCAAGACCTAAAAATGAGTGAGAAATGATAAAATACGAAAAGGGGACGCAAAACGGAAGAAAACAGGGAATCGACACGCAAGAGACACCCTGGGGCTATAAATTCCTATTTTAAATTTTTGAAGGAGTCATTATCTCTGAATTCCGATTGCATATTTGAAATCCTTGTTTCGAGTAGGGTTCATATATGGTTAGCGAAAATTGGATTAGAAATGAGTAAAGTTAGAGCCGATTCAAGTTTGTGGGTTGTTCGGGTGCACAGGAGGCGCCAATGTGGCACTCCAAGCCCCTTTTGGGCACCGCAAAGGCATTGTGGCGCCTAAACTGAAGACTTCAAGGGCTGGGGTGCCGCAGCGGCACTCCAGACCACTTTTAGGCGCCGCATAGGCTATGTGGCACCTCTGAAGCTTCAGCAGAGGCAGAATATCGCGAAATTCACCATTTTCTTCCAATATTCCCCCACAAGCTAAATCCTACTCTTGCCTTGTGTTTATGGAGTTCAAGCACTCCCATATCAGCTCCCAAGCTTCTCCAACACCAATTGCAAGCTTCCAAACACTTCAAGAACACTACAAGGCAAGGATTGAGCTCCAAAATCAACAGCTCAACATAAGTGCTCAACACCAACATGCATAATTCATGAGCTGAAATCCCCCAAAATTATCAACCAAAAATTGTCTCAAAACTTACCTCAAGCTCCTCAACGCAAATCCAAGCTCCGATAGAAGACCCAACATCAAAATCCAAGTCAATCTACAAGAAATCCTCCAAAATGCTCCATTCCCGTCACTATCAAGAACACGCACCAAAAACACTTCTAATTCCACCAAAATGTGTAATAAACCATGAAAAACACTTACTCAAGTTGTAGGATGGATTCCCCAAGTGATTTGAGCAAGAGATTCAAGAATGGAGGTGTTTGGGCATGAACCCTAGCTCACCAAGAAGGGGTGACGGGATTTTGGAGAATTTGGGGTGAAAATGAGTTTTCCAAGCTCAAAAATCTGATTTTTAACAAGTAAAGTGGATCCGGGTCGGTCAAGGTATGCGGGTCGGGTCCGGAAAAATGGGAAAAAGGGTTGCACCATTTGTCTTGACCACATTGCACCCACTTGAGCACTTGAGCTCTTATTCTCTTGTGGTTTGAACCCACTTATTCTTCCACTTCATTAAAATCATTCCTACAAAATAATTCATATAATAAATCCTTTGGTAATTAACCACAATTAATTAAATTAATTGTGGTTAATTAAAGCGGGGTGTTACAATCCATCCCCCTTAGGATCATTCGTCCTCGAATGCAAGATTATGGATTAAATAGGTTACCTCATTGACTTGGAGTCATATCCAATTAAGGATATCGCTCCATCATACTGTCCTCGGTCTCCCAAGTGGCATTTTCTACAACATGTCTCGACCATAGTACTTTCACCATCTTGTTCACCTTGTTGAGAAGTACTTTCTCTTTGGTATCCAAAATCGCCACAGGGTACTCCTCGTATTCTAAACTCTCATCCAAATCCACTTTCCTCCGGTTGGATGATCTTGTCGGGATTGGAAACGTACTTCCTCAATTGCGATACATGGGAACGTTATGCACATTCCCTACCTTGATTGGCAAGTCCAACGATCGGCCACCTTCCCAACTTTCTTGATGATCTCGAAGGGACCTATAAATCGAGGACTCAATTCCCCCCTCTTGATAGGTCTGCATAACTCTTCTGACGATCCTGAGCTTCCTTCATTCTGTCTCTGATCACTCACACAATTTCAGTGGTTTGCTCAAGAAGCTTGGGACCCATCACCATTCCCCTGAAGGATCATTCCAACACAAGGGTGTTCTGCGCTTCCTTCCGCATAAGGCCTTGAAAGGAGCCATACGAATACTCGCGTGGTAACTGCTGTTGTAGGACAACTCCACCAAGGGTAGGTGTTCCTCCCACGTTTCCTGAAAATCCAAAACACAAGGCCTCAACATATCTTCCAATGTTCTGATGGTCCTTTCTGTCTGCCATAAGTCTGAGGGTGCCATGCCGTGCTCATACAAATATGAGTGCCAAAAGCTACCTGCAATTCTTTCCAAAATCTAGACAAGAATCAGGAATCCCTGTCTGAAATGATCTCCCTCAGCACACCCAACCGTCTAACCACATTTTGGATGTAAGCACCCGTCAATTGTTGCATGCTCCAATTTAACTTCATAGGTACAAACACTGCACTCTTGGTCAGACGATCTACAATCACCCAAATGGTGTCCAACCTGTTCCTTGTTTTAGGTAGCCCGATAACGAAATCCATAGCAATGGACTCCCACTTCCAAGCCGGAACCTTTAAAGGTTGCAACAATCCCGAAGATCGCATGTTTTCTGCCTTAACTTTCTAACAAGTAGGGCACTTAGACACAAACTCAGCAACCTCCCTCTTCATGCCTTTCCACCAATAATTCTGTCTCAGGTCCTTGTACATCTTCACTGCTCCAGGATGTACAGAATATGGTGTACAATGTGCTTCCCCCATAATCTTCCTTTTTACCGCCTGATCCTCAAAAGGCACACACCAACAATCCCCAAATCTAATCACTCCTCTGTTTTCCACCATGAATCCATCTGCCTCGCCCTACCGAATCTTAGCCCTCAAGTGCATCATCTCTTGACTCACATCTTGGCTCAATCTGAGTTCCTCGAGTCGTGAAGGCATCATTGTCATAGCGTTAAACCTCACCTTCATACCACAAGTTATCGTAACAATGCCTTCCTTATCTAACTCTCATCTCAGTCTTCAGGGATGATATACAACATTCAATGCATGGCCCTTCCTACTCAATGCATCAGCCACTCGATTGGCTTTCTTTTCCAACATAAAATAAAACAATAATTAAATAAATAAACAATAAATAAAATAAATACAATAAATAAATCCTAAATCCAGCAAATAAATAAATAAATAAAGATAAGGAAATGAGAAATGAGATTTAACTTAAAAAGAAATTAAATGAATTTAATTAAATAAAAAGAATTGATTAAGGATAAGTAAATTGTACACCGAAACCCGACGCCAATGAACTGAAGGATTCGAGTCCAAACGTTCAATTAGACCAGGGTAAAAATTTAGAGAGAAAGTAGAAACCCGAAGATACCCCGGGAAATCAGAATTCGGGAGCATAGAGGGATAGAAGTCCGAAAGAGAGGAGGAAAGGCACGACGGATCGCACGACCCGCCCGGACCGAAGTCCAGGCGAGTTCGGCGTGGTGGCCGCGCGGTCAAAGAGGGAAGGGCGCGCCACGACCGCGCCGTCGGACAGATTCGCCCGTGCGAGATTTTCTCGCCCGAATCCGGATTTTCCGACTTCGGTTGAACACCATTCGACTCAAGACTCCTAGGGCAGACCTTGGGCGTCCCTAGGGCTTGTTTAACTATAAATAAGACCTCTTAAAAGCTCCGAATACTTTTCCAAAACCCTACAACTCTCTATACGTCCGAAAACCCTAATTCCGGAGTCGTCGGAGGCACGAGACCAAGGCGAGACTGATTTGGACGAAAATCAGAGTCTCCTAGACGTCGTGGTAAGTTCCGATCCATTCGTCTCTTATGTGTTGATTCAAAAACGAATCCTAATCTTCTTATTTTTCTTTCTACGCCCCGAATCGAATCTAGAACGTAGAACCCGACGAACGGAGAGGATTGACGGAGGACTGGAAGCCACGCCTTCGAAATAGACGATCCCGGATATCTACAAATCTGTAAGTTAATACTTACATGGGTTTGGGAGTAATTAAAACACGAAACCTAAAAGCTTGAATCGAATCTTGCGTAAATCTGTCAATGAATGTTTTCTACCGGCGCAACAGTTTTGACGAATTTTTCCGAACCTTAAAACCACTTCAAACGAAAAAACCTAAAACACGAAAATCGTTCCTAAGGCTTAGATCTATCTACTGTAAAAGTTTCAAAATTTTTAGAGACGATTTGATATGTGAAAACCAACCGAAACCGAGCTGCTTGAAATTGGATCTTGAAATTCTTGACAGAACTTAGGTCCGATCTTGATCATGTTTTTGACATAGGTTCTTGACCGATTTAGATCTTTGGCGGAACATAAAAATTGTAGATAAATGTCTTAAGAAGATCTCTGTAAAATTTCATTGAATTTGGAGTTGATTTGCTATGTTAGATCTTGATAATCTTGAACTGCTGTATATGAATTTCGGACAGATTTAGGTTATGACGAAACTTGATGATTTTGACCTATTTCGGTAACTCGGATTGAAATAGTTAAAACACGAAAGTTGTTCATCTCGATGTTTCTGAGTAAGTGGTGAAATTTCCGAATTTTTGGAATTAAACTCGATTTTTACTGAATTTTAGAGTAAACTGTGGTTGACCGAGTCAAATCTTGAAATCTTGTTGAAACGGTGAAACTAGCCTTTAAGGTTGAAACGAGTAGAAGACTCTTTGAAATAATTATATGAAATCTGGAAATTTAGGAAATCCCCTTTACGAACTTGATCGTTAAAATTAGGGGGTGAGTGCTCTGCATGGTGCCCTCCTAACAATTCACTTCGTGCATATATGGACGATGGTGACCACGCGCGAAAAATTTGAGATATGTTGCCAAAACGGAATGAGATATATGGCCTAAACTCTCGTGAATATCCTTATGGGTTTCTCGAGGCTCCGGAGTGGTACTGGGTATGACAGATACGGCTGCGGCCGCCGGTTTCCGGCTAAATTGACGAGATTGCGATGCAATCGTAAAATACTTGCTATATTGTTCTTGGGAGTAATGGGGATAGTTAAATCTTAATAATTGTTGTTCTTTAAATTATTAAATGCTTTATTTAAATTACTTATGGCTTCATTTAAATTATTTATGAATATTAACATGCTTTTATGAAACATTAAATTAATGGCTTTTAAACCCTACGATCATGCATGTGTTAACTTACTCAGCAAGTTGTGCTGACCAAACCATTTTATTTTCCTTTTTCCTTACAGAGTGTGTGGAATGATCATGAGCTCATGCATGGGGGGGAACTATATTTTGCAAACTTTATTATTTAAATTCTTGCATTAGACATTAGAATAAACGGGCATGTTTAACCCGTGTTTTGACCATGTTGGTCGCATTTATATTTCCGCTGCAATATTATACTTAGATACTTTTTCCGCTGCGCTATAATATTATTATTTTCGAGATTATATTGTATGGGATGTTTGCAAATGTTTTCAAAGCTTTTAAATACTGAAATACCTAGCCTTGCATCTCTTTAGTAAGCCGGAGAAACCGTGTCTTACTAGGGAGGTGTGGCGGTGACATCCCGACCTGGGTGACCAAAAACCGGGGTGTTACAAGTTGGTATCAGAGCCCGGCTATTTCTAAACTATTATTTTTAAACCCTTATTATTATTAAACTACTATTAATATTTTGACTATTATTTTAAATTTTAAAGTATTATTTCCATGGAGAAATTTTTTATTTTAAAACCCATGGGAAAAATATATATATAGTGCATAAATTATTTTTGGGGGGGAAATCATCATTCGCATTTGCATATTGCATCTCTTTTATGTAGAGAACTTAGAATCTTGGCGAATTCTAACTTAGAATCTTGGCGAAGTTTAACCTAGAATCTCGGCGAATATTAACTTAGATCTTTTGCTTGCACTAGATGACTTAGACACTTGACATCAAATTAGAAACGCTCACTAGAAACTGATCTTGCCGTAGTTCTAGATCGCGTTCATCTAGGCGCACGCCTAAGCATAGCAAATCTCGACCTTAGCCATTCTTATCCTTGTACGAATTAGACAATTTCCTCATACTGAGCGATAAAAATCAAGTTTTTATTAAAACACTCTTTATCCCAAAAATCTTGTTTGGTTTCCCAAACAACGAATGCAAAATCTGAAATTCAAAAAAAAATAAAAAAAAAAATCGAAATAAAATTAAATCAAATAAAATAAAACCCAGGAGCGTACGGCGCTTCTTAGTTCGAGCGAGCACCACGTGCGAAATTACAAAACACATATACAAAAATCGTTTAGACTATATGTTAATTTCACAATTCCTAATCCACCCTATTTCTAACAGAATGGCACCACGAGGTAGATCAAGGAACCAACCTGCTCCCCAAACTACTACTGAAGTGCCACCAAATGACACCGAACCCGCTCAACCTGTAGAGGAACAACCTCAAGGTGCGCAGGACGCCCCCGCACCGAACAATGTGGGCGATCGTCTTCGGACGATAGAAGAGGTCTTGATTGCGCTAGGGAACGCACAAGTCAATCAGGGTCAAGCTGCGGCGGTACCTCCGCCCCAAGCTCGTCCCAACTATCTGGCCGTGGTGAATCCTTACCAGCCACCCCACTATGCTGGTGAGGAGGATCCAGCCAAACTGGAGGAATGGATCCGGACCTTCGACAAGCTGCTGGGAGCAGTCAAATGTCCGGAAGGAGAAAGGGTGCATGTCGCTTCGTACTACTTGGGAGGCGAAGCGGACGACTGGTGGCAGGCGATTCAAGCTAAGCTGACTGAAGATGACGAGCCCTACTCGTGGATGGAGATGATGGAACTACTCAGGGATCGATTCTATCCCTTGAGTACTAAAGCTGCAATGTACGAAGAATTCATGTCACTGAAACAAGGAGGCCAAACCGTACAAGAGTACTACACACGATTCAAGGAGCTGGTGAGGTTCGCACCAAGACTCGTACCCACGGATGCGGAGAAGGCTCAAAAGTTCGAGATGGGACTGAACATGTCTGTTCGCGAGGTGATCGCGGGGGTACACTACCCCGACTTGCAAGTTGTGTATGACTGTGATGTGGCGGTAGCGCGTGTGCAACAACTGAAAAGAAGGGTGAGTGGGGAGTCCAGCAGGGGTCCCCAAGATAAGAGAAACCGGGACTCGAGAAGCGAGAACAACACTGGAAGGAACGAACAGCGGAGAGGGTCAAATAGGCCGCAACAAAACAATAATGGGAGAAGGTTTAACCAAGAAGAACCCGTACCACCCTGCCCAAGGTGTGGACGACCCCATCTGACGAGGGGATGCCCTCAACAGGGCGCCTGCTTCCGATGTGGTCGAATGGGTCACATACGTCGGGAGTGCCGAACTAGGCTTGAAAACATAACGAAAAGGGAAGACCTGGTCACGGGGCAGGAACAGCCTCAGAACCAAAATGGGCGGAACGGAAATAACCAGGGGTATAGACCCCCTCAAAACCAAATTAGGCCACCGAATCAGAACCAGAACCAACGACCTCCGCTCCCGCAGAATCAAAACCAACAACAAAACCAGCAGCAGAATGCGAATCAGCAGGGCAACCAAGGACGCCCTGTGGGGAGGCTCAATGTGGCTAACCAAGCGGACGTGCCTGCGCAAGGAGAAGTGATGGCAGGTACATTTCACGTTTCGAATACACCCCTTAGAGTTCTAGTTGATTCTGGAGCTAGTTGCTCAATCATAGCATCAAGGATAGTGTCTGAGTTAGATCTACCTAAGTGCGAGAGAATTAGCTTAGGAATTCAATTGCCTTCTGGAGAAGTAGTATCTTGCTCTAAACGATATAACGGAATTCCTATCGTGATAAAGAACGTAGAATTCTTCGCGAACTTAGTAGAATTTAACTTAAGAGACTTTGACATCATACTGGGGATGGATTGGTTATCCCAGTATAAAGCGGTGATCGAATGTCAAAAACAAAAGATCACCTTGTCAAAAAGTAGGGGAAAGAGAGTTATATTTTACTCTCAGCCCCCTAAGAAGAGTAACAAAATCGTTAGTGCACTTAAACTAAGTAACTTGATGCGTAAAGGGTATGAACTATATGCGTGCTATGTGCACAATCTTGAGGCGGAAGAGAACAAGGTTGATAGCATACCAGTGGTAAGAGAGTACCCGGATGTGTTTCCTGAAGACATCCCGGGAATGCCACCTGAGAGAGATCTTGAGTTCACTATAGATCTCATTCCGAGCACAGAGCCTGTCTCAAAAGCTCCGTACCGGATGGCACCACTGGAAATGAAGGAGTTAAAAGACCAACTCGAGGAGCTGCTAGGAAAGGGGTATATAAGGCCGAGTACTTCCCCCTCGGGAGCACCGGTTTTATTCGTTAAGAAGAAAGACGGAGGACTACGTCTTTGCATAGATTACCAAGGACTAAACCAAGTGACCGTCAAAAATAAATACCCTCTGCCGAGAATAGAGGATCTATTTGATCAACTGAAGGGAGCTTCAGTATTCTCGAAGATCGACTTACGATCTGGGTATCATCAGTTGAGAATTGCCGAGAAAGACATTTCGAAGACGGTGTTTCGAACTCGATATGGTCACTACAAGTTCACAGTGTTATCCTTTGGGTTAACAAATGCTCCGGCAATGTTTATGAACCTCATGAACAATGTATTTCGAGAGCTGTTAGATCAGTGCGTAGTGGTGTTCATTGATGACATCCTGATCTACTCGAAAAACGAGGAGGAGCATGCCCAGCACTTGCACCAAGTGTTAGGGACCTTGCGAAAGAATCAACTATACGGCAAACTGTCCAAATGCGATTTTTTGTTGAAGGAGGTAGCATTTCTTGGACATATAGTATCCGCTGATGGAGTTTCAGTGGATCCGGCAAAAGTCTCTGCCGTAACTGAGTGGGCAACTCCCAAGAGCCAAACCGAGATAAGGAGTTTTCTTGGCTTAGCCGGATACTATAGACGGTTCGTGAAGGATTTTTCTAAAATCGCACGACCTTTGACCCAGCTACTTAAGAAGGGAGTAAAATACGTTTGGACAGAGGCTTGTGAGACAACGTTTCAAGAGCTGAAGAAACGACTCACAACCACACCCGTATTAACACTACCATCAGAGAATGGTGACTTCGAAGTTTACAACGATGCTTCGAAGGAAGGTTTAGGTTGTGTCTTGATGCAAGACTCGAGAGTCGTAGCGTACGCATCATGCCAACTAAAACCTCACGAGGAGAATTATCCGACACATGACCTGGAGTTGGCAGCGGTCGTTTTCGCTCTAAAGATATGGAGACATTATCTTTATGGGCGGAAGTGTCGAATGTTCACCGACCACAAGAGCTTGAAATATATATTCACTCAGAAGGAGTTGAATTTGAGACAGCGAAGGTGGTTGGAACTTATTAAAGACTACGATTTAGAGATAGCATACCACGAGGGGAAGGCGAATGTGGTAGCCGATGCCCTAAGTCGGAAAACCCAACACGTGACAAACTCGTTGGTAATTCCGCCGCCATTGTACATGGAGTTAGCAAGATTGGAGTTAGAACTTGTGCATCCTGGCACAGTGAGTGAAACGATCAACGCCATGGTCGTAGAAACTCCAATATTGGACGAGATTAAGCTCGCCCAACCGGGCGATGCGAAACTCGAGAAGATAAGGGGGTATATTGCCGAAGGAAAGGCAATAGGATTTGTTGTCCATGAGGATGGAAGCATTCGTTTCAAAGGGAGATGGTGCGTGCCCCTTAAATGTGCCGAGTTGAAGCGAAGGTTGATGGATGAAGGGCACAACACGCCATATTCAGTGCATCCCGGAGGCGACAAACTTTGCAAAGATCTGAAGAAGATCTATTGGTGGCCGGGAATGAAGAAGGAAGTGGCAGACTTCGTGACGAAATGTCTCACCTGCCAAAAGGTTAAGGCAGTGCGACATAAACCCTTAGGATTGATGCAACCACTAGAGATTCCAAGTTGGAATTGGGATAGCATCTCGATGGACTTTGTCTCGGGATTACCCCGATCACCTAAAGGCATGAACAAGATTTGGGTGATTGTGGATAGGCTAACGAAGACAGCCATATTTATCCCGATGAAGGACACGTGGACTATGGACCAATTGGCCCGAGCCTACGTTGATAATGTGGTACGACGACATGGAGTACCACATGACATCATTTCCGATAGAGACAGTAGATTTATCTCTCACTTTTGGATGGAGTTACAAAAAGCTCTCGGTACTCAAATCAAAATGAGCACCGCATTCCACCCAATGACGGATGGTCAAACCGAGAGAACAATCCAAACACTAGAAGACATGCTGAGAGCATGCGTGTTGGAATTTAAGGGAAATTGGGAATCCCATTTACCCTTAATCGAATTCTCTTATAATAATAGCTACCATGCTAGCATTGGCATGGCACCTTTCGAGGCGTTGTATGGACGAAAGTGCCGAAGCCCGTTGAGCTGGGAAGAAAACGATAAGTCAGTTGTAGTGGGACCACAACTTATCCAAGACATGGCTCAACAAATCAAAGTGATTCAAGGGAAAATGAAAGCCGCTCAAGACCGTCAGAAGAGTTACGCTGACGTGAGACGACGAGACCTAGAATTTCAAGTGGGAGATAGGGTCATGCTAAAGATATCACCAATGAAGGGGGTGATGCGCTTTGGCAAGCGAGGGAAGTTGAGTCCTCGATACATAGGACCTTACGAGATTCTAGAACGAGTCGGGAATTTAGCCTACCAACTGGCTTTACCGCAGCAATTAGATCGAGTTCATAATGTCTTCCATGTCTCACAACTAAAGAAGTATGTGCCGGACCCGACACATGTACTTCAACCGGAGATAATTGAGCTCGATGAAGATTTGACTTATGAAGAAGTCCCAGTGCGTATTCTTGACACTAAGGAACGAGTAACGAGGAACAAAACCGTCAAAATGATCAAGGTTCTTTGGTCGAACCACGAAAGTGAAACGACAACTTGGGAAGTACAATCCGACATGAGAGAACGCTACCCGACATTGTTCCAAATCGATACCGACACAATTATGGGGACATAACTGCAATCTTAAGGGGGAGAGGATGTCATACCACCTATTTTTCGTGCATTTTTATAAACTTTTGAACTACGTTATGGCTTGATCCCTTCACAGGGTACGTAGGCAGCTGAGAAGTTTTAATTCTAAGTTCAGTCACAACATAATAAAACAAACAACAGACCGTAGCACGAGAAAAGCCGAAACACAACTTCGAGGACGAAGTTGATTCTTAAGTAGGGTAGACTGTAATACCCGAGAATTTTCCAACATAAAATAAAACAATAATTAAATAAATAAACAATAAATAAAATAAATACAATAAATAAATCCCAAATCCAGCAAATAAATAAATAAATAAAGATAAGGAAATGAGAAATGAGATTTAACTTAAAAAGAAATTAAATGAATTTAATTAAATAAAAAAGAATTGATTAAGGATAAATAAATTGTACACCGGAACCCGACGCCAATGAACTCAGGATTCGAGTCCAAACGTTCAATTAGACCCGGGTAAAAATCTAGAGAGAAAGTAGAAACCCGAAGATACCCCGGGAAATCAGAATTCGGGAGCATAGAGGGATAGAAGTCCGAAAGAGAGGAGGAAAGGCACGACGGATCGCACGACCCGCCCGGACCGAAGTCCAGGCGAGTTCGGCGCGGTGGCCGCGCGGTCAAAGAGAGAAGGGTGCGCCACGACCGTGCCGTCGGACAGATTCGCCCGTGCGAGATTTTCTCGCCCGAATCCGGATTTTCCGACTTCGGTTGAACACTATTCGGCTCAAGACTCCTAGGGCAGACCTTTGGCATCCCTAGGGCTTGTTTAACTATAAATAAGACCTCTTAAAAGCTCCGAATACTTTTCCAAAACCCTACAACTCTCTATACGTCCGAAAACCCTAATTCTGGAGTCGTCGGAGGCACGAGACCAAGGCGAGACTGATTTGGACGAAAATCAGAGTCTCCTAGATGTCGTGGTAAGTTCCGATCCATTCGTCTCTTACGTGTTGATTCGAAAACGAATCCTAATCTTCTTGTTTTTCTTTCTACGCCCCGAATCGAATCTAGAACGTAGAACCCGACGAACGGAGAGGATAGACGGAGGACTGGAAGCCACGCCTTCGAAATAGACGATCCCGGATATCTACAAATCTGTAAGTTAATACTTACATGGGTTTGGGAGTAATTAAAACACGAAACCTAAAAGCTTGAATCGAATCTTGCGTAAATCTGTCAATGAATGTTTTCTACCGGCGCAACAGTTTTGATGAATTTTTCCGAACCTTAAAAAGACTTCAAACGAAAAAACTTAAAACATGAAAAATGTTCCTAAGGCTTAGATCTATCTACTGTAAAATTTTCAGAAATTTTATAGACGATTTGATATGTGAAAACCAACCGAAACCGAGCTGCTTGAAATTGGATCTTGAAATTCTTGACAGAACCTAGGTCTGATCTTGATCATGTTTTTGACATAGGTTCTTGACTGATTTAGATCTTTGGCCGAACACGAAAATTGTAGATAAATGTCTTAAGATGATATCTGTAAAATTTCATTAAATTTGGAGTTGATTTGCTATGTTAGATATTGATAATCTTGAACTGCTGTATACGAATTTCGGACCGATTTAGGTTATGACGAAAATTGATGATTTTGACCTATTTCGGTAACTCGGAATGAAAAAGTTAAAACACGAAAGTTGTTCATCTCAATGTTTCTG
Organism: Hygrophila difformis; assembly: GCA_030278955.1. Classification (NCBI taxonomy): domain Eukaryota; kingdom Viridiplantae; phylum Streptophyta; class Magnoliopsida; order Lamiales; family Acanthaceae; genus Hygrophila; species Hygrophila difformis. Next base: position 32,476,927 of record JAOANR010000003.1, on the reverse strand, counting down.
AGTTATTGGTGAAAGTTCAGAATTTTTGGAATTAAACTCGATTTTTACTGAATTTTAGAGTAAACTGTGGTTGACCGAGTCAAATCTTGAAATCTTGTTGAAACGGTGAAACTAGCCTTTAAGGTTGAAACAAGTAGAAGACTCTTTGAAATAATTATATGAAATCTGGAAATTTAGGAAATCCCCTTTACGAACTTGATCGTTAAAATTAGGGGGTGAGTGCTCTGCAGGGTGCCCTCCTAACAATTCACTTCGTGCCTATATGGACGATGGTGACCACGCGCGAAAAATTTGAGATATGTTGCCAAAACGGCATGAGATATATGGCCTACACTCTCGTGAATATCCTTATGGGTTTCTCGAGGCTCCGGAGTGGTACTGGGTATGGCAGATACGGCTGCGGCCGCCGGTTTCCAGCTAAATTGACGAGATTGCGATGCAATCGTAAAATACTTGCTATATTGTTCTTGGGAGTAATGGGGATAGTTAAATCTTAATAATTTTTGTTCTTTAAATTATTAAATGCTTTATTTAAATTACTTATGGCTTCATTTAAATTATTTATGAATATTATCATGCTTTTATGAAACATTAAATTAATTGCTTTTAAACCCTACGATCATGCATGTGTTAACTTACTCAGCAAGTTGTGCTGATCAAACCATTTTATTTTTCTTTTTCCTTACAGAGTATGTGGAATGATCATGAGCTCATGCATGGGGGTGAACTATATTTTGCAAACTTTATTATTTAAATTCTTGCATTAGACATTAGAATAAACGGGCCTGTTTAACCCGTGTTTTGACCATGTTGGTCGTATTTATATTTCCGCTGCAATATTATACTTAGATACTTTTTCAGCTGCGCTATAATATTATTATTTTCGAGATTATATTGTATGGGCTGTTTGCAAATGTTTTCAAAGCTTTTAAATACTGAAATACCTAGCCTTGCATCTTTTTAGTAAGCCGGAAAAACCGTGTCTTACTAGGGAGGTGTGGCGGTGACATCCCGACCTGGGTGACCAAAAACCGGGGTGTTACACTTCTCTGTCTGCCGCTCATCTTGTCTGCAGCATAGAGACATTTTAAATGCTTTTGATCGGATTAGATTTGGCACTTCGCATCATATAGATAATCCCTCCAAATCTTTAATACATGAACAACCGTTGCCCTCTCAAGATCATGCTTCGGGTAGTTTAGCTCATGAGACTTCAATTGCCTAGATGCATATGCAATCACCCTGCCCTTCTGCATAAGCACGCATCCAAGTCCTCGATGAGAAGCATCGGGGTACACCTCATATTCTCCAGATTTATCGGGCAACACTAAAACTGGAGCTTCTGTCACCTTTTCCTTCAAAGGTTCACATGCCTCCTGGCAATCCTCGCTCCACTGAAAAGGTACATCTTTCCTCAACCACTGAGTCAGGGGTCGAGCAATGCTTGCGAACCCCTCAATAAACCTCTTGTAGTACCCCACTAACCCAAGGAAACTACACACTTCACTGGCATTAGAGGGTGGATTCCACTCCAACATTGCTTCTACCTTAGCTGGATCCACAGAAATTCCTTCTCCAGAAATGATATGTCCATGAAAAACCACCTTATCCGTCCAGAATTCACACTTCGAAAGCTTGGCTTACGACTTACGCTCCCTGAGCACCTGCAAAAGTGTTCTGAGATGCTTCTTATGCGTCTGTAGATCGGGACAGTATACCTAAATTCATCGACGAAAATGACCATACACACATCCAACCATGGTCTGAACACATGATGCATCAAGTCCATGAAAACCGCCGTGCGTTAGTCATTTCGAACGGCACCACCGTATCTTTAAAATGACCATAATGTGCTCGGAAGGATGTTTTCTCGCAGTCCCTTCTTGCTACTCAAATCTGATGGTATCCGAATCTCCAATCCGTCTTGGAAGGCGTAGAAGCGCCCTCCAATTGATCAAACAAGTCGTCGATCCTCGGTAATGGATACCAGTTCTTGACCGTCACCTGATTAAGTCCGCGGTAATAGATGCACATCTGCAACTCTCATCCTTCTTCTCATAAAGATTACCGGTATTCCCCAAAGCGAACCGCTTGGTTGTGAGTATTCTTTATCAAGTAACTCTTTAAGTTGTTCCTTCAACTCCCTCAATTCTGCATGAGTCATACGTTAGGGAGCCTTGGCAATCGGCGTTGCCCCTTGCACTAAGTCTATGGAAAAATCTATCTCCCGGGTATCTCATCGGAATTACATCGGAAGATCATAAGATGATAGGAATTAGTGACACTGCTGGTCTTGATATAGGTGGTGTGATCCCGTGCACATAGCAGACATGCGCCGGGTACCCCTTTCTGTTTAAAACCGCAAAAGACACGGATGATACAACTCGAACATTAGGGTAATATATCACTTTCTCACCTTATTGGTTGTCGACGGATATTCTTGTTACTCCAAAATCCAACCTTGTCTGGTACTAGGACAACAATCCATTCCCAGTATGATATCGGAATCCGCCAAGTCTAGCACCACGAGATCAGTGCTGAACTCCTGAATCCTTTCTTGTTACACGTGCATCAGGTCTTATCCATTCACTTCGTATTATATCACCAGATGGTAAGGACACAGAGGATGATAAGTCATCAAAGGTCTCATCCGGTGTTTGGATATAATATCCGAGGATATAAGTGAACACGGTGCCCGAGTTTAGTATGTTGTCAACTAGTATAGTACCTACACATTCAACAATATGTGGCACTATCCTTATAATGACTTGCAATAACACAGAATGCTCCACTTAGTGCTTGTAATATTCTGAACTGCCATGTCCCCACTTCCTCCAGAGTGAGGAACTCCATCCTCTTGACATCCATGAGCTGAGAGATTTACAATGAGATCGCAAGGCATAGCAGATCGCCTCCCAAGTGAATCTTGCTCTCCTCGCAAACTCGTTCTCACAAGTTCGCCACCAATGTAGCGCTGAATCCACAAGATGCCTAATCGGATGAATGATAATGGCCAAAATTGTCCATTATTTCCAATCCATTTCCGTGTATGAGACGGACAATTTTATCGTATTCCCATCTTATTTTAATAAGAAAGCAGTTGAATTCAACAGATTAATGCGAGTTTGTAATAATAATAAGCTGGTAATGAAAAACACAAAACTATGCAATTTTAATTGTATTTGTGTTAGAAATATCCAAAAACATGAAAAAAGGAATGAAAAAGATGGGCAAAAGAATAAAATAGCCCACAAAAATCAAAAAGATGGGAAAAAGAATAAAAATCCCACAAACTGAATTTTTTTGGCCAAGTGTTGAAAATCAATTCGATTTACATCAATACGGTTTATACCGCATTGCCCATGCAAACTGAATCACTGAAGAAAAGAAAAAATGGCCAAGTGTTGAGAGGAGATGCGAAATACCCAATGCGGTTTACTCAATTTGGTTTATACCGAATTGACTCCCAAACCGCATCACTTCAATAAAAGGACGAAACCCAGAGCAAAAAGAGAGATGCAATGCGGTATTACTTAATTCGGTTTATACCGAATTGACTGTTAAACCGCACTGCATCAAAACAAGGAATCCAAGCAGGAGGCCATGAGCAATACGAAATAGCCAATTCGGTTTACACAATGCGAATTAAATCGCATTGATGTTGAAGACCGCATCCCAGCCAAAAGACCAAGGAAGAGAGACCTCATGCAATTCGATATATCCAATACGGTTTATGCCAAATTGCTTGAGGAGACCGAATTGAGTTCAAAATGCATCCGAATGAAGCTGTGGAACACGTGGAAAATGCATGCTACTGTTAATGGGCCCTGATGGGCTTAGGGTTCTGAAAAAGAAGTATAAAAGCTGACCTTTCTCAACACTTGAAGATACTCTTACACACTTTGACATTCAGCAAGGGGACAAAGAGAACAAGCAGGAGGATCTTCACCCCTTAAGGGTTAGGTAGGTAGTTTAGTTAGTTTATTTTTCATGCATGTTAGCTTAGTTTTAGATGTTTTAATCTTAGTTTAGTTTGTAAAAAGTCATTTCCATATATTTAACATGCTTTCTAGTTAGAATGAACCCTACCCTCAATCTAATGAGTGGTTTGGGTTATTTATCATGCTTTCAAGTGTTAATACAAGGAAAAATTCCAGAAATGGGTTTTGTCTCATGTGTTTTACACTCTTTAAATGCTTTCCTTAGTAATAAATGTGTAGAATGTTTGTTTGTTTCAACTAGGTTTCATTTAATGTGTTCCTAGTTGTTACATTATTAATAAATGCATGTTTAGTGGGTTTGTAGTATGTTTTTATGCCTTAGAGCTTCAAATAGGTGTTCTTAGGTTTTAGATAATTTTAGGGCTTGTTAGAAGTAGGTTTTAATGCTTTATTTTACTCTTCTTATTCTAGATCTTTTAAATTGTTGCCTTAGATAATATTGGTGTTCTTATCTTTATGCATGTAGTTCTTAGATTTTTTGACTGTTTAGGTAGATTTATCTTTGAATTTCATGTTTGTAGTTTTAGGGTTTAATTCATGTTATTACCCACTGTACATGTATACTGTTATTATCCACAAAATGTTCACAAGTATGACTGCGAGATGAAACTGATGTGAAATGAATGATGTGGTCTAATCCCATCTATCATAAACTGCATCAGCTTAGAAACCGCATGAATACTTGTGAGTAATAAAAAAATGTACTTCTGTAAAAATTACATGCAATTCGGTTTACACCGCATTTCCCATGAATACCGCATTGCATGATAAAAAATGTTGGTGTGTGTCGTTTATTTTCTTCATGCGGTCTCTTGCAATTCGGTATACGCAATGCGGTTTATACCGCATTGCCCATTAAATCGAATTGCCTCCTGAAACCGCATTGTATGCATACCTGTCCCCTCATGCCTTAGTTATTTTTCTTGTCAAACCAATGCGGTTTTATGCCAATTCGGTTTATACTGAATTACCTTGGCAAACCGCATTACCCTCCTTTTGAAGCAGATGTCTTAGCCAAATTTGAGTGAGGAAGTAATTTCATGAATTCGGTTTGTCCAATGCGGTTTATACCGCATTGACTTGACAAACCGCATTAGATGATGTTATTTCGCATCCTTGCAATGACTAATTGGGTAAGGAAATACTTCATTTCTCATGCATACTCAATGCGGCTTAAGGGATGCGGTTTATACCGAATCCATTTTATTAAATCGCATTGATCTCCCATTATTTTTAAAACTCCATAAATATTTTATTTTCTTGAGTTGTGTAAGTTGCATGGGTGTATTGGACTTAGGCCCATTACATCTAATTTTATCCATTACACATCTCAAACCATTAGTGTCTAAATTATTGTGTGATTAACACTCACATAATACCAAAAATATTCTTTTAATTTCATCTTTTCCTTTTATTGTGTGTATGAATGAGCAATAAGGAATATCACAGATCAATCTTGGCAAAAAGGTCCCTTCACCGGGATAACGATTAGCTCGTCTTCTGTATATTAATTATTGCTCGTTATTTTGCATGATCCGATTAGAGATTGGTGGAAGCTACGGCAAAAAGGTCCCTTCACAGGGATAACGATTAGCCAGTCAGCCAATTCCTAATTAGATACAGTCTTCTTTTCCTTATCTTAATTTCAAACCTTAATTTCAAGCTATGGTAATATTAGACAGTGTCGATCAACACTGTTATAATAATACAGTAGTAAGAAAACATGTGGGTTTTTCCTCATTCATGGATAGTAGGACTTTCGATAATAGCGATCACTGTTATTAAAGGTTCCTTACTATCTAAAAATCATACCATCTGGAATAATTGGGAACTGGATAGCAGATGTTTGCAGTCCAGATCACCCCAGTTGATTTTGACAACTTAGAAGCAGAGTCAGCGATTAGGTCTCACCTAGACTGAAAGGATCTGTATTTTAATTGCGAGTCTAGAACCTGTATAGGGAATGATTTTCAAATATCAATTGTTTTCTCAAAATCACTGTGTGTTGGAAATCTTATATTAGGTATTGCATTGAATTAGTGTCCACTTGGATTCAGATAAGATGTGATAAATAATACTAGAGGAACAACATATAGGCCTTGGTTAATTTCTAAGGTAGGGTTGAGTATTCTTTCAACTACTATCTTCTCCCGCCAAAGCCTAGAATTGAGTCTTGAGTGAGTACATTCGGAATAGATCTTCACGGGTCCGTTCCATTCAGTTTGTATCTCATAACTAACCAGATGTTATAAGCCCTGTGGCTTATTGATATTTGGGAAGTTCTAAATCTGCATCTGGTCATCAAGACCAGGGGCTCTTTTATACTAACGGAATGAGATAACTTTTTAAAGCTCCCGAGTGATAGGTTTTTAAATGATTTCTTTACCGCTTTCTTTTAAATGCTTTATAGAGGACACTCGGGAGAATTAGAGGTTGGCCGCCATATATAAGGTTTAAGAGTTATGGATTAGTTCTGGATTAAAATTTGGACTTTCGATGTGACAAGGGAAAATGATAGGAGTACTTGGCATATCAACTAATGATATGTTAGGTGTTGCTTATCCACCATGGAGAAATAACATACCTCCGCAGGGGCAGTTATTAATCTGTGGTATCTTAGATGTTGAGGTCTTAAGATCATGTAAATTCTGACTGTAAGTACATGTCTGTTAAAGGGAACATAGTCTAGGAAGCATGAGAGTTAGCTAATTGATGGATTATCCCAAACAAAGATCCGTGTAACAAAAATGGAAGTCTAATTATTGTTTCATCTGAAATCTTGTCCAATCTTTATTATTCTCTTCCTGTCCCTTCTGTCACATTTTAAATCAGCTCTATAGATAGTATAGCTTAATTTTTCATGCTTTCATAGAATAATTTTTATTGCTTTCTTAGAGTAGATTTAATTGCTTTTTAGAATAATTTTATTGTGCTTTGTAGAATAATTTTATTGCTTTCATAATCTAGTTTAAATTATGTCAAGTAGTTGTTAAAACCAAACTCAAGCTTGAAACGAGTAACCGAGTGGAAAATCTTAGTAAACGACGTGGGCCCTACTTCTATCGCACATCCTCCAGTGAACGATCCTGTCTTACTATAAATTATTGCAATTTTTGACACCGTGCACTTTCGGGCCACAGTTTCATACATGAGTATATAAAAACGTGACAACCTATAAATATATCCCTACTCCCAACTCCATCTTCATAATTGGTTTCATTAAATAAAATTAAACCGGGATTAAGGGGATGTTTGGGAGCCGCCGGATCTGCTAGCGGATAGCGGATTCGGAGAGAGAATTGTCTCACATTCTGCTCTCCAAATCTGCTATCTGCTGACTCCCAAACTGTAATACCCGAGAATTTTGCAACATAAAATAAATAAATAAGTAAATAGTAAATAAATACAAAAAATAAATAAAGAGAAAAGGAAATGGGAAATGAAATTAAATTTAAAAAGGAATTAAAGTTCCAATACTAAAGACAATTTAATCGAATAAATTGTACACGGAAACCCGACACCAATGAACTCGAGAATTCGAGGCCAACATTAAATCTGGACCCGAGTAAAAATTAAGATAGGAGATAGGAGCCCGAAAATATCCCGGAAATCCGAATCCGAGAACATAGAGGGATAGAAGTCCGAAAGAGAGGAGGAAATGCCCGACGGATCGCACGACCCGCCCGGAACGAAGTCCAGGCGTGGACCGCGCGGTGGCCGCGCGCCAACCCCGCGCCAACGGACAGAAACGGCTGTTGCGAGATTCTCTCGCCCGAATCCGGATTTTTCGACTTCGGTTGCTTACCTTGCGGCTCAAGACTCACTAAGGCCGACCTTGGACATCCCCTAGGTCCCTTACCTCTATAAATAGTCGTCCTACTCTATCCCGAACACTTTTGAAAACCTTCATACTCTCCATACATTCGAAAACCCTAATCCCGGAGTCGTCTGAGGCACGAGACCAAGAGAGGGACTGTTTTGGACGAATTCGGAGTCCTCCATCATCGTGAACGATAACCCGACGAACCGAGGAGATAAACGGTGGATTGGAAGCCACGCCTCCGAATCGACGAGCCGAGACGATCACGAATTCACTAAGTTAATACTTAAATGGTTTGGGAGACTTAAAATCCACCTAATCTAAAGATCTAAACCAAGAACGTAAAATCTGTCAAAACGAAATCCTCTATGGCGCAGCGTTTTTGCACAATTTTTCCAAACCCTTAAAACTGTTCAAACGAGAAAACTTAAAACACAAAAAACGTTCCTAAGACATGGATCTATTTTCTGTAAAATTTTTGGAATTTTACATTATGTTTTGATATCTGAAATCGACCCCGAATTCTAAATCTGAATCTTGAAATCTTGACAGAACTTAGGTCCGAACTTGTAGACGTTTTTGACGATAGATCTAAGCCGATTCAGAACTTTAGTCGAACATAAAACATGTAAATATATGTCTCAAGTATCTTCCTGTAAAATCTAATCCATTTTGGAGTTCGTTTGCTATGGTAGATTATGAAATCTTGAAACTGCTGTTGAAACTATTAGACAGATTTGTAACCTGATAGAAATCTATGTTTTTTACTTATTTCCTTAACTCGGATCGAAAAAGTTAAAACACAAAACTTGTTCGTCTCTTTGTTTTCGAGTCACTGGTAATTTTCAGAATTTTCGGACTTAAAACAGATTTTTATTTAATTTTACAGTAAACAGTGGTTTATCGAAGTCAAATCTTGAAAATCTTGTTGAAACGATGAACTGGTCTTTAAGGTTCAAACGAGTAGGAATTCTTGAAATAAAAACACATGAAATAAGAATTTTGAAAAATCCCGTTACAAACTTGATCGATTAAAATTAGGGGTGAGTGCTCTGCAGGGTGCCCCCTAACTATTCACTTCGTACTTTTATGGACGATGGTGACCCCGCGCAAAATTTGAGATACATTGCCAAAACGGCATGAGATATATGGCCTACACTTCCGTGAATATCCATATGGGTTTCCCGAGTCTCCGGAGTGGTACTGGGTATGGCAGATACGGTTGCGGCCGCCGGACTACCGGCTAAACTTGACGAGATTGCAATGCAATCGTGAAATACCGAAATACTAAATATTGGGTGTAATGGGGATAACTAAAATGTTTATTTTTGGTCTATTTAAAATATTTAATGCTTTATTTAAATTAATTATGGCTTTTACTTTAAATTATTTTAAATGTGTTTTTAATTAGAGCCATGAATTAAATTATGCAAGTCCTTTAATTAATTAAATTAAAGTGTTTATGATTTAATGGCATGCTTTTATTTAAGTATTAAATTAATGGCTTTGAAACCCCACGATTATGTATGTGTTAACTTACTCAGCAAGTTGTGCTGACCAAACCATTTCATTTCTTTTTCTTACAGAGTATGTGGAATGAGCATGAGCACTACATGCATGGGATTTTTGGGAACATTTAATATTTTGATTTTTGCATTAGACTATAGAATAAACGGGCCTGTTTAACCCATATTTTGGCCATGTTGACCCTATTTACATTTTCCGCTGCAATACTTATACTTAGATATTGTTTTTCCGCTGCATTATGATATTACTTTCGAACTTATATCGTATGGGCTGTTTTTAAATGTTTTAAATGTTTTAAATTCTGCAATACCTAGCATTGTATTTCTTTAGCAAGCCCGGAGAAACTGTCTCGCTAGGGAGATGTGGCGGTAACATCCCGACATGAGTGACCAAAAACCGGGGTGTTACAAGTTGGTATCAAAGCCCGGATATTTTTAAATTATTTTTAAACCCCTATTATTTTAAAACTACTATTTTTAAACCATTATTATTTTTAAACTACTATTATTATTAATATTATTATTTTTAAGTGTGCACTAGCATTTTGACTATTTTTTAAAATTTTAAAGTATTATTTCCATGGAATAAATTTATATTTTTTTAGAAACCCATGGAAATTAGAAAAAAAAGTATATATATATATATACAGTGCATGAATTATTTTTCCGGGGGAAATCATCATTTGCATATGCATACTGCATTTCCTTTATTTAGAGAACTTAGAATCTTGACGAATTTTAACTTAGATCTTTTGCTTGCGTTAGATGGCGAACCAAGATATGATGGACCTAATGGTCAAAATAATGAACGCTCACTTCGACTCCCAACAAACCGTAGAACAAATGAAACATCATATAGCTCATTTGGAAGCAAATCTGCACCACATGGGCAACTTAAGAGAGGCGGACCACCACCGTATAAATCAGCACGAACACCAAGTCCAAAACCTTACCACACAGAACCTAGTTTTGAAGGACCTTGCCGTCGCTCATGGGGAGGACTTGAACCACATTTTTGACGACCTATTGCCGCCGAGTTCGTAGAAGGAAGATCCGGAGGAGGATCCTGCTACCATGCCGGAGGACACTTAGAGGCGATAGGAATTCTATTTTTAGTAGACACCACTTTTGCTAAGAAAATATTTCCATTTTTGTATATCTTCTCACTTGTACTAAAAAAAAAAAATTAATGCCCGATTTATTTATAATAAATCAAAAAAATTAAATTAAATCTGGACAGACCTGTCCGAAAAAAAAAATCAAAATAAAATAAAATAAAATAAGATAAAATAAAACCCAAAATCATACGACACTTCTCAGTTCAATTGAGCACTACGTGCGAAATTACAAACACATTTATAAATATTGTTTAGGCTATATATTATTTTCACAAGTCCTAATCTACACCATTTGTAACAGAATGGCACCCAGAGGTAGACCGAGGATGTAACACCCGAGGAAAAACAAATTCAAATTGTTTTGAACTACGTCATGACTTGATCCCTTCACAGGGTACGTAGGCAGCTTAGAACTAATTTCTAAGTTCAGTCACGAAATAAATCACAAAATACATCACGAATTAGATCACAAGGACGATAGGAGATGTTGGAACCAATTTAGACTAGGCTAAGTAGGACCCGGAAATGTTGCGAGCGATAAGCCGGACTCGTAACAAGATTAAGGAGAAGATTCCGAAACGAAGACGACCCAGGAAATCGAGCTAACACGTAGAAAACTGATAGGGGAAAGCGAGGGAAGACCCGACGAAACACGCGGACCGCCGAACCGGCCGGTCCGGCCGGCCCGCGCTGCCCGCGCGCCGCCGCGCGGCCACCGCGCGGCCAAGGGCGTCGCGCCTCCAGGCTGGTCGCGCGTGCTCCGCGCGCACAAAAGCTTGGGTGCGCGCCACCAGCGCGCCAGAGGTGCTGAAAGTGTAATCTTTCCTTCCATGGCGATTTTCTTGCCAAAAATCCGACCTCAATCAATGGCAAGTCGATCACAACAATGGGGAAGGGCATAAGATCAGATTTGGGGCGCCCCTCCCCATAATTCTCAGAAAACCTAACCCTAAACACCTCCAATACTCCTCTCCAAGTCGAAACCTCTCCGAACTCACTTTCCGGCAAGTATTCCGGCGACGGCAAGGCGAAAGGAACCAAGCCCTGCCCTCTAGACTCTTGGTAAGCTATTGTACAAAGTTTCAATTCGTCCATAGATCTCAGAAACTCATATTCTAACCCTTCTTCCTTACTACGATTTTCCGTCGGAAAACGAACAAAAAGCGATCGGAGAAGTTGGCCGTTCGTCGTGACCCTAGGACGTCCGGAAACCCAATCCAGCGACCCTATCATCATTCTAAGTAAGTTAAAACCTTACTCACAAATTTTCGTGGTTGTTTGTTGTTTAAATCTCGAGATATAGGCTTGTAACAAAAATCGGTTTTCAAAAACCCTATTTTCGTCCAATTTTAAAGACTCGCCAAAAACTCGACCTTTCGGAATTCAAACCGAAAACGTTTCAACATAAAAGTTGTTCCTAACACCTTTATCTATCTTGTGTCCAAATTTCAGCCGTTGACATTAAGTTTTGCTATCCCAATTTTCGCCGTGAACTTTCTGAATCGAACCTAACAATTTAATTCTGTGACAGATTCCTTCATTCAACTTGATGCATGTTTTTCACCCATTTTTCGAATGATTTAACTTTGCATTCCTAAACAAAAGTTGTAGATAATGGTGTCTAGATTATGCATATAAAATTTCACGGATTTTGGTGTTCATTTGATATGTCAAACGGCCGAGTTTTTAAAACTGTTTTGAAATCGTTTTAAGGGCCATGAGTATGCAGTGAGTTGCACTCGATTTTTGAGTACCAAGAATTCATTATTTCCAAATTCTTAAAACATAAAAGTTGTTCCTTAATGTGTTGTGTAGTTACTGTAAAAATTTCACATCGATTGGTTTTGAAATGAATTTTTAATCGGCGTTGCACGAACCTGTGACGAAAACAGTTTTTAAGACATAAATTATTCTTTGCAATAAACTCGAATTTCAACTCACTTCGGAACCTTATTTCCAAAAACTTAAAACATGAAAGTTGTTCGTGTGTGTGTTTTTGAATTACTGACAAAGTTTCAGAATTTTTGGAGAAAAGACGAATTTTAAATTAAGAAAGGCGTAAACTGCCTCGAATAGGATTTTTCGAACTTGAGAAAACTCGAACTATGAAAACGCGATATCGACCATTTGATAACTTTGAAATACGAACTTTCGAAAAATCCCGTTCACTAGGCTGAGCCGATCTTCATACTATCATTATCTTTGAGACTGCCTCGTTAGTGGTCTCCTTACTATCTGAGATTGCCTCGTTAGTGATCTCGCGCGCTGTATTTGTGGATCGCCTCGTTAGTGGTCCTACTATCTTTTTGGATCGCCTCGTTAGTGGTCCTACTATCTTTGAGACTGCCTCGTTAGTGGTCTCCCATTGTTTGGACTGCCTCGTTAGTGGTCCTATGTTGAGATTGCCTCGTTAGTGATCTCCCGGTATGGTGTCCTCTTCTTAGTCTACGGGATGAAAAGTAAAAGACTCGTGTGAGTGTTTCATTATGCTTAAATCGTATTTATCCTGTCTTTAATTATGTATTTAAAATTTATGCATCTTAAATTATGCTTTAAATTATGCTTTTAAAATTAAGTTCTTTAATCATGTTTTCCGCTGCTAATAAATCATGTATTTTTAAATTCTCGTACGGTAAGCGAAATCTTTAGTTTAAACACTTGTAACCCCTTTTATTTGTAGTTAGGGATTAACTTACTCAGTATATTTTTATACTGACAACCGTTGTCATTTCCTTTTTTTTTTACAGAGTACGTCGAGTGACGCATTGCATATGCACTTGGGGGAAATCATAACGGACATTTTAAATTTCTGCATCGTACTGTTTTTACCGGGTCTGTTAACGCGAGGATTTGGCCATGTTGGCCGTGATTTTACTTTCCGCTGCACTTACTTTATTTATTTTCCGCGCATGATATTTTCTACTATCGTACTAAGTATTATAAATTTCCGGACTAAATCTTGAAATGTTTTAAATCTTTTTCATACCCACAAGCCTTGCATTTCCTTAGCGAGCTCGGGAAGCCGTGTCTTGCTAGGGAAATGCGGCGGTGACATCCCGGCCTGGGTTATCAAATCCGGGGTGTTACAAGTTGGTATCAGAGCCCGGAAAATTTTTAAAGCTACTACTATTATTTTAAACCAATATTTTTAAGCCCAAGTGTTATTTCTTTTAAAATTATTTATTTGACTACTAGTATTATTTTTAGCCCAAAAATCTATAATCCTTTTTACATAGCCCAAAATCGTAGCCAAAGAAATATTAAATTTTGGCCCACTATAGAGGCCCAACCTTTAACAATTTATTTTAAGCTAAATTTTTTTTATGGGGAAGGGACTTGCACTTGCATGTTGCATATAGATTTAAATTTGTGCATACCTTAACCTTGCCTGAAAAATGTCTAACTCTAACCTACCTTGTTAACAATAGATGGCTTCCCCAAACGTGAACATGATCAACCTACTAATGAGGTTGATTGAAGCATTACCTCGAATCTCCTCAAAACGTGAACAACTTCAGACTAAGGGTAGAGCAAATGGAAGCTAACTTGGGCCACCTAACTAATCTGGGCCAAGCAGGACATCAAGATATAACCCAACTCCAAATCCAAATCAACGAACTCCAGACCCGCGAGACTGAGCTTCGGACCCAGATTGACGACGTAGAGACCCAAGCAGGGGTCTTGGGACATCAACTGCATCACCTGAAGGATGATCTGCTTCCGCCTGCCCCTCTCAACCCAGGAACTCCTCCTGTAACTAGCCTCGTTATTGACCCTGTCGCTGTCCCTGCAGCCGTCCAAACCCCAGTTGCAATCGTTGATCCTGCTCCTGTTGCTGGGCCCAGTTGGCCAGCCAGCCCAGTGTTCCATGGGCCCCTTGGCACGGGCACCATCGAGGAATCAAGTGATGAGGATGACCCCATGGAGGACCTGACCACCTACCCTTCGCAGGATTAGAGATTTTTGATGCATTATTCCCATTGTTCTCCTTTTCTATTTCCCCAAACTATTTTCAGGATCTTTGCTACTTGTTGCTTGTATCGAAACAAAAACTTCTACTGGGCAATAAAGTCACAAACACTTATTTTATACACCATCTTTATATCTTAACAAAGCGCCGACAGACAAACAACGCATCTATTTCTGCATAACAAAACGACAAGTACCTCAGACCCTAAAACCCTAAACGACTGAACGAATAAATGCAAATACTGACCAACTCCTGATAAGCACCATACAATTCAGCAAAACTTTTTTCCCACACTTTATCGAATCTCCCTGAACTTTACACCTTCCTCGGTTGTAACAGGATGGCACCTCGAGGACGACCAAGGACCTTCCCTGCCACCCCCAACACCCACGGCACGCCGGGACAACCCAATGAGCAGGCACCTGACGCGGAGATGCCGAACCCGGCAGGACCAATGCCCAACCCTGCGGAAGGGCGATTGAGAAATATGGAAGAATTACTAATCGCACTGGGTAATGCTTACGTTAACCAGGGTGGAGCTGCCGCGGCGCCACCACCGGAAGCGAGGATCAACTACTTGGCTGCGGTGAACCCCTACTGACCTCCTTATTACGTCGGGGAGGAAGACCCCGCTAAGCTGGAAGAATGGTTGAGAACCTTCGACAAATTGCTAAAGGCGGTGAGATGCCCGGAGGGGGAGAAGGTCCACGTGGCCTCGTACTATCTGGGTGGCGAGGCCGACGACTGGTGGCAGGCTACCCAAGGGAAGCTGGCAGAGGATGATGAACCTTACTCGTGGAACGAGTTCATGGAGTTACTCCGGGAGCGCTTCTACCCGATGAGTACTAAGGCAGCATTGTACGAGGAGTTCTCATCCCTGAAGCAGGGAGAGAAGTCTGTTCAAGAATACTATGCACGGTTTAAGGAATTGGTGAGATTTGCGCCCAGGATGGTACCTACTGACGGGGAGAAGGCGCAAAAGTTCGAAATGGGATTGAACTTGTCGATTCGAGAGGTGATCACTGGAGTTAACTACCCGGACCTGCAATCTGTCTACGATCGGGCAGTAGCAGTAGCACGAGTGCAACAGCTAAAGAGGAAGGCTGCTGGGGAATCTAGCCGAGGGGCGCAAGGCCCAGACAAGAGGAACAGGGATAACCGGACAAGCAACACTACTGGCGGGGACAACTTTCGGCGAGGGCCGAACGGGAATGCTCAGAACAACAATGGTCGGAATGTCAACCAAGGAGGACGAGTGCCGCCGTGCCCAAGGTGTGGCCGGCCGCACCTGGTAAGGAGATGTCCTCAGATGGGCGAGTGCTTCCGGTGCGGCCGAATTGGCCATCGGAGGGAGGAATGTCGAACCCGACTTGAGAACATCACAAAGAGAGAAGACTTGGTCATTGGACCTAACGAGCCGTTCAACCAGGGAGGTAGGAATGGCAACAATCAAGGATATCGGCCTCCTCCGAACCCGAACCAACGCCCTCCGAACCAGCAGCAAAACGCAAACCCAAATCAAAACCAGCCAGCTAATCAAGGGAGGCCGATGGGGAGGTTGAACGTGATCAACCAGGCTGACATACCCACGCAGGGTGACGTGATGGCAGGTACTTTCCATGTCCTAAGTACTCCACTTAGAGTTTTATTTGATTCCGGAGCCAGTTGTTCGATTGTATCTTCGAGGGTCGTAACTGAACTAGATCTACCTAAGTGCGAGATAATTAGCTTAGGCATCCAACTGCCCTCTGGAGAAGTAATAGCATGCTCTAAACGCTACAATGGAATACCTATAGTGATAAAGAACGTAGAGTTTTTCGCAAACTTGGTAGAGTTCAACGTCAGGGACTTTGACGTCATACTAGGAATGGATTGGCTAACCCGATATAAGGCCGTGATCGAGTGCCAAAAGAAAAAGATCACGCTGTCGAAAAGTAGGGGGGAAAAGAGTCATCTTCTACTCTCAACCCCCTAAGAAATCTAACAAGGTAGTCAACGTCCTAGAGTTAGGTAGCCTAATGCGTAAGGGCCACAACTGGTGGAGGACATGGCTCAGCAAGTTAAGGTTATTCAGGGGAAGATGAGAGCCGCTCAGGACCGGCAAAAGAGTTATGCGGACGTGAGACGGCAGGACTTGGAATTTCAAGTCGGTGACAAGGTCATGCTGAAAGTCTCGCCAATGAAGGGCGTAATGCGCTTTGGCAAGCGAGGGAAACTGAGCCCACGATACATAGGGCCATATGAGATCCTCGAGAGAGTGGGGAATCTAGCGTACCGGCTAGCGCTGCCGCCTCAACTAGCACGCGTCCATAACGTGTTTCACGTCTCCCAACTAAAGAAGTATGTGCCCGACACGTCGCATGTACTCCAACCGGACGTAATCGAATTGGATGATGACTTGACCTATGAAGAAACCCCGGTGCAAATACTCGACTACAAGGAAAGGGTGACAAGGAATAAAACTGTAAAGATGGTCAAGATCCTGTGGTCCAACCACGAGACGGAGACGGCAACCAGGGAATTGGAAGCCGACATGAGGCAACGTTACCCTACCCTCTTCCAAGACGACCCGACCACAGTTATGGGGACATAACTGTATTCTTAAGGGGGGGAGGATGTAACACCCGAGGAAAAACAAATTCAAATTGTTTTGAACTACGTCATGACTTGATCCCTTCACAGGGTACGTAGGCAGCTTAGAACTAATTTCTAAGTTCAGTCACGAAATAAATCACAAAATACATCACGAATTAGATCACAAGGACGATAGGAGATGTTGGAACCAATTTAGACTAGGCTAAGTAGGACCCGGAAATGTTGCGAGCGATAAGCCGGACTCGTAACAAGATTAAGGAGAAGATTCCGAAACGAAGACGACCCAGGGAATCGAGCTAACACGTAGAAAACCGATAGGGGAAAGCGAGGGAAGACCCGACGAAACACGCGGACCGCCGAACCGGCCGGTCCGGCCGGCCCGCGCTGCCCGCGCGCCGCCGCGCGGCCACCGCGCGGCCAAGGGCGTCGCGCCTCCAGGCTGGTCGCGCGTGCTCCGCGCGCACAAAAGCTTGGGTGCGCGCCACCAGCGCGCCAGAGGTGCTGAAAGTGTAATCTTTCCTTCCATGGCGATTTTCTTGCCAAAAATCCGACCTCAATCAATGGCAAGTCGATCACAACAATGGGGAAGGGCATAAGATCAGATTTGGGGCGCCCCTCCCCATAATTCTCAGAAAACCTAACCCTAAACACCTCCAATACTCCTCTCCAAGTCGAAACCTCTCCGAACTCACTTTCCGGCAAGTATTCCGGCGACGGCAAGGCGAAAGGAACCAAGCCCTGCCCTCTAGACTCTTGGTAAGCTATTGTACAAAGTTTCAATTCGTCCATAGATCTCAGAAACTCATATTCTAACCCTTCTTCCTTACTACGATTTTCCGTCGGAAAACGAACAAAAAGCGATCGGAGAAGTTGGCCGTTCGTCGTGACCCTAGGACGTCCGGAAACCCAATCCAGCGACCCTATCATCATTCTAAGTAAGTTAAAACCTTACTCACAAATTTTCGTGGTTGTTTGTTGTTTAAATCTCGAGATATAGGCTTGTAACAAAAATCGGTTTTCAAAAACCCTATTTTCGTCCAATTTTAAAGACTCGCCAAAAACCCGACCTTCGGGAATTCAAACCGAAAACGTTTCAACATAAAAGTTGTTCCTAACACCTTTATCTATCTTGTGTCCAAATTTCAGCCGTTGACATTAAGTTTTGCTATCCCAATTTTTGCCGTGAACTTTCTGAATCGAACCGAACAATTTAATTCTGTGACAGATTCCTTCATTCAACTTGATGCATGTTTTTCACCCATTTTTCGAATGATTTAACTTTGCATTCCTAAACAAAAGTTGTAGATAATGGTGTCTAGATTATGCATATAAAATTTCACGGATTTTGGTGTTCATTTGATATGTCAAACGGCCGAGTTTTTAAAACTGTTTTGAAATCGTTTTAAGGGCCATGAGTATGCAGTGAGTTGCACTCGATTTTTGAGTACCAAGAATTCATTATTTCCAAATTCTTAAAACATAAAAGTTGTTCCTTAATGTGTTGTGTAGTTACTGTAAAAATTTCACATCGATTGGTTTTGAAATGAATTTTTAATCGGCGTTGCACGAACCTGTGACGAAAACAGTTTTTAAGACATAAATTATTCTTTGCAATAAACTCGAATTTCAACTCACTTCGGAACCTTATTTCTGAAAACTTAAAACCTGAAAGTTGTTCGTGTGTGTGTTTTTGAATTACTGACAAAGTTTCAGAATTTTTGGAGAAAAGACGAATTTTAAATTAAGAAAGGCGTAAACTGCCTCGAATAGGATTTTTCGAACTTGAGAAAACTCGAACTATGAAAACGCGATATCGACCATTTGATAACTTTGAAATACGAACTTTCGAAAAATCCCGTTCACTAGGCTGAGCCGATCTTCATACTATCATTATCTTTGAGACTGCCTCGTTAGTGGTCTCCTTACTATCTGAGATTGCCTCGTTAGTGATCTCGCGTGCTGTATTTGTGGATCGCCTCGTTAGTGGTCCTACTATCTTTTTGAATCGCCTCGTTAGTGGTCCTACTATCTTTGAGACTGCCTCGTTAGTGGTCTCCCATTGTTTGGACTGCCTCGTTAGTGGTCCTATGTTGAGATTGCCTCGTTAGTGATCTCCCGGTATGGTGTCCTCTTCTTAGTCTACGGGATGAAAAGTAAAAGACTCGTGTGAGTGTTTCATTATGCTTAAATCGTATTTATCCTGTCTTTAATTATGTATTTAAAATTTATGCATCTTAAATTATGCTTTAAATTACGCTTTTAAAATTAAGTTCTTTAATCATGTTTTCCGCTGCTAATAAATCATGTATTTTTAAATTCTCGTACGGTAAGCGAAATCTTTAGTTTAAACACTTGTAACCCCTTTTATTTGTAGTTAGGGATTAACTTACTCAGTATATTTTTATACTGACAACCGTTGTCATTTCCTTTTTTTTTACAGAGTACGTCGAGTGACGCATTGCATATGCACTTGGGGGAAATCATAACGGACATTTTAAATTTCTGCATCGTACTGTTTTTACCGAGTCTGTTAACCCGAGGATTTGGCCATGTTGGCCGTGATTTTACTTTCCGCTGCACTTACTTTATTTATTTTCCGCGCATGATATTTTCTACTATCGTACTAAGTATTATAAATTTCCGGACTAAATCTTGAAATGTTTTAAATCTTTTTCATACCCACAAGCCTTGCATTTCCTTAGCGAGCTCGGAAAGCCGTGTCTTGCTAGGGAAATGCGGCGGTGACATCCAGGCCTGGGTTATCAAATCCGGGGTGTTACAGAGGACCCAACCTGCTCCCCAAAATACTACTGAGGTCCCACCAAATGTCACGGAACTTGTAGAAGCACAACCCCAAGGTGCGCAGGACGCCCCCGCATCGAACAATGTGGGCGATCGTCTTCGGACAAGTCAATCAGGGTCAAGCTGCGGCGGTACCTCCGCCCCAAGCTCGCCCCAACTATCTGGCAATGGTGAATCCTTACCAGCCGCCCCACTACGCTGGTGAGGAGGATCCAGCAGAATTGGAGGAATGGATCCGGACCTTTGACAAGCTGCTGGGTGCATTCAAATGTCCGGAAGGAGAGAGAGTGCACGTCGCTTCGTACTACTTGGGAGGCGAAGCGGACGACTGGTGGCAGGCGACTCAAGCAAAACTGCAAGAAGATGAAGAGCCCTACTCGTGGGCGGAAATGATGGAGCTGCTCAGGGATAGATTCTATCCCTTGAGTACTAAAGCAGCAATGTACGAAGAGTTTCAGTTGCTGAGACAAGGAGGCCAGACCGTGCAAGAGTACTACACTCGATTCAAGGGGCTTGTGAGATTCGCACCAAGATTAGTACCCACGGACGCAGAGAAAGCTCAGAAATTTGAAATGGGGCTAAACCTGGCAGTGCGCGAGGTGATCACAGGGGTACACTACCCTGATCTGCAAGCCGTGTACGAGCGCGCTGTGGCAGTGGCGCGGGTACAGCAACTGAAAAGGAGAGTGA
Source organism: Hygrophila difformis (assembly GCA_030278955.1). Classification (NCBI taxonomy): domain Eukaryota; kingdom Viridiplantae; phylum Streptophyta; class Magnoliopsida; order Lamiales; family Acanthaceae; genus Hygrophila; species Hygrophila difformis. The sequence continues at coordinate 32,456,405 of JAOANR010000003.1, read as the reverse complement.
GTGGGGAGTCCAGCTGAGGCCCCCAAGACAAGAGGAACAAGGACGCGAGAGGTGAGAACAATGCGGGAAGGGATGAGCAGCGGAGAGGGCCGAATAGGCCACAGCAAACCAATAATGGAAGGAGGTTTAACTAAGAAGAACCGGTACCACCCTGCCCAAGGTGTGGACGATCCCATCTGGCGAGGGGATGCCCTCAGCTGGGCGCATGCTTTCGGTGTGGTCGAATGGGCCACATACGTTGGGAATGCCGAACAAGGATTGAAAATATAACGAAGAGAGAAGACTTGGTCATGGGGCCGGGACAGCCTCAAAATCAAACCGGACGGAACGGCAACAATCAGGGGTATAGACCCCCTCAAAATCAATTTAGGCAGCCGAATCAGAATCAGAACCAACGTCCTCCACCACCTCAGAATCAAAATCAACAGCAAGATCAGCAGCCGAATCCGAATCAGCAAGGCAATCAAGGACGCCCTATGGGGAGAAGTGATGGCAGGTACATTTCATGTCTTGAATACACCCCTTAGAGTTTTATTTGATTCTGGAGCTAGTTGCTAAATCATAGCATCAAGAATAGTGCCTGAGTTAGATCTACCTAAGTGCGAGATAATTAGCTTAGGAATTCAATTGCCTTCAGGAGAAGTAGTAACTTGCTCTAAACGATATAACGGAATTCCTGTAATACCCCAGATTTTTATCAACGTCCAAAGGAATAAAATTTATTCCGATCAATGTCGAAATATCTCCGAGAAGAAGAAAATAATTTATCACGATAAATTATTGCTCGGAAATGAAACGCCGATAGATTCAAAATTCAAAATGGAATAAAAGAGGGAAAGGAAGCCCGAAGACATTCCATGAATTGAGTCAAAATAATTGGAATTAAATTCAAGAAGGAAAACAATTCTAATTCCAAGAACCCGTGAAGTCAGAAGAAATTTAATTACACAAGTTATTGCACGGGAGTCAAAAGACGACGAATTGGAAGCCGATGAACCCGAGACCGACGGACTTAAGATTTCAAACATGAAATTCATTTGAGTCGAGATAAATTTAAGATAAGAATTTATGATCCGTGAATGACCCGAAAAATCGAGCCCGAAAACGTAGGAGGACAGAAGTCCGAAAGAGAGGAGAAAAGGCCCGACGGGATCGCACGGCCCAGACCAGGCCGCGCGCCCTCCGCGCTGGTTTTGGCTAAAAACCGCGCCAACCCCGCGCCACCAAGACAACAGCTGCCAATTGCGCGATTTCGGGGATTTCTTGCCATATTTCGACCCCCCGACCTTGGAAACCCAATCCCAGACGGGGGAAAGGCTATTAGGACGATGGGGGATGATTTTCCACCCCCATAATCAGTCTCCCAAGTTTATCCACCACTCTCAAACTCTCCCAAAAGCAAAACACCCACCCGACGACTTTCCGGCGACCTTCCGACGAGTTTCCGGCGACCGACGACGACCAAGGAAAAGTGTAGATCATCGATTACAGTCCTTGAATCATTGATAAGTCATCCATAGGTTTTTGTTTAAGTTTTCGATGCCCGAAAATCCGATCTAACCTTAGACTTTTGCTTTCGGATTCGGATTGTGGACGTTGGAAGAGAAAATCGACTTGAGGAGATTCGTTCGTGACATCCCGTGGATTCCGGACGACCCCGTGACCTCTTAGACATCATCCCCACTGTAAGTTAATACTTACTTGGTTTTGGGTGACTTAAAATGCAACCAAACGTGTGGATTTAATAACTCTAAAATCTGTCAACACAAAAAACCCTCGGCGCAACAATTTTGTGTGAATTTTTCGTACCCTTAAAACTGCTCAAACGGAAAAACATAAACATGAAAAACGTTCCTAAGACATAGATCTAGTTCGTGTAAAATTTTCATAATTTTTCATTGCGTTTTGATATCCAAAAACGGCCGAGAACCAACCTGCCTTGAGATTCAAACTTGAAACTGTGACAGGTTTGAAATCGAACCAAAACCCCTATTTCGAGAGTTCAAACCGAAAAACTCAAAACTAGACTTTTAATCCTAACACATAAATATAGGTTGTGTAAAAATTTCAGACATTTCGTCGATGTTTGCTATTTCAAATCGCATCAAACATAAACTGCCTTGATAAGACTTTTCGAAATCTGACTGTGAACATATCTGAATTTGATGAGCATGTTTCTATATTTTCTAGTCCGATTTGATCTTTGCAATCTAAATGAAAGTTGTAGATAATCATGTCTAGTATGTGAATATAAAATTTCAGAATTTTTAGTATCCAATTGATATGTCAAAAAGTCAATTTTCGAAACTGTGTCAAAACTGTAACTGGACAATGAACTATTTTTGCAATGAACTCGATTTTTGACATGTTTCCTCAACTTATTTCGAAAAAGTTAAAACACAAAAGTTGTTCGTTAGGGTGTTTTTGATATACTATGAAAATATCAGAATTTTTGGACCTGAAATGAATTTTTGAATTAAAAAGGCGTAAACTGTGACGCCAAGAGACTTTTAAATCGAGAGATTTTGAAATTTCGTAACAAACGATCAAAGACTTGAAATACGATATATCTATACTTTTGAAAAATCCCGTTACACTAAATTAAAACATATGAGATACTTGGCTATGTAGGGGGTGAGTGCTCGATAGAGTCCCCCTCTAGCTTTTCGCATCGCGCCTAGACGGACGAGTGTGACCTATGTAGGGGGTGAGTGCTCGATAGAGTGCCCCTCTAGCTTTTCGCTTCGTTCCAAAACGGCCGAGAGTGACCGACGTAGGGGGAAATGCTCAATAGAACGCCCCCTAGCTTTTCGCTTCGTGCCAAAACGGCCGAGGGTGAATGTTATGAGAAACTGTGCCAAAACGGCCCATGAAATACTTGAAATACGACACGGCTGCGGCCGCCGGATCACCGGCTATACAAGATACTTACGACACGGCTGCGGCCGCCGGATCACCGGCTATACAAAATATTGAGAAATGGTTACGTAACGGGGAAATAAAAGATTTAATGTTTTTAAGTATTTATTTATTTATGCCCGTCTTTAAATTATGCATTTAAAATTATGTCCTTAAATTTTCATATCTTATTAAATTGTTATTATGGATTAAATGCATGTTCAAGTACACAATTAAATTATTAATTTTAAATTGATAGATGAGTTGTTTGTATGCATGCCTCGGAGTAAAAATTTAATTATTTAATTAAACCTCTTTATACGTGTGTTAAATTATGATCTTGTGGAAATCCTTGTCTTTTCAAATATGTAATTAAATTATTATTAGACGAATAAAATTTAAATCATGTCTTGTATGCACATGTTTTTCTTAAATCTAATTAAAGATTTTGAAACCCCTAGATCATAGTAGGTGTTAACTTACTCAACACGTTTTGCTGACCAAACCATATTTTCTTTCCTTTTTCTTTCAGAGTATGAGGATTAAGCATCATCATATGCATACATGGGACATTCGGGAAAAACTCTATTTTTAAATTCCTACATTTAATTACAACTTGCATGAACGGGCCTGTTTAACCCGTGTTTTGGCCATGTCGGCCCTATACTTAAGTTCCGCTGCATTATACATATGTAAATATTATTTTCCGCTGCAACTTTGATATTATGATTTTTAAATTATATTGTAATGGGCTGTTTGAATGTTTTAAATTCTGAAAAACCATAGCCTTGCATCTCTTTAGCAAGCTCGGAGAAACCGTGTCTTGCTAGGGAGGTGTGGCGGTGACATCCCGGCCTGGGTTATCAAATCCGGGGTGTTACAAAGTGGTGTCAGAGCCCGGACTATTTTTAAAACTAGTATTATTATTTTTAAACTATTACGAGTATTATTTTTAAACTAGTATTATATTTAAAAATCCATTATTATTTTTAAACTAACATTTTTGAGCCCAAATTTTTTTTCTAATCCCTAACTTTTAGCCCAAATTTATTATTTTAAATCCCAAACCTTTTGAGCCCAAAATTTATTTTTCTTAGCCCAAATCTTTAGCCCAATATTTAATTACTATGTTGGCCCAATTATTTTGGCCCAATAACTTTTTTTTTTACTTAAAGCCCAAATAATTTATTTCCTTCGGCCCAATATAGTGGCCCAAACCTTTTATCCTTATTTTAATCTATCCATGGAATAAATTTATTTTTAAAACCCATGGATAAATAAATGCATGCATTAAATTTTTATTGGGGGGGATTACATATGCATATGCATACATAAATATTTGTACTAACCTCTTATGTGAATCATATGTGATACCTAAACTTCTCACTCCAGTGTTCGACATGACCTTGAGACTTGACTTAGAAGCGTTAACTTGAGACTAACTTTGCCTTACTCCTAGATCTTGATCACTTAGAAACTCACCTTCGCGTGCTTAATAACAGAAAATGGCACCTAGGAGAAAGCCGAGGAAAGTAAGTCCAAACGGCACTGACACTGACCTCCCAAGCGCACCTAACAACAATGAGATTCCTCCGAACATAGGAGATCGAGCGCCTCATCTTCCCAACAACATGGATGAAAGTTTAAGGATGGTAGAAGAAGTACTCGTAGTATTAGGAAACGCCGAGGTGCATAGGGCACAAGCGGCAATACCTCCGTCAGTAGCTCGAAACAACTATCTAGCTTTGGTAAATCCCTATCAACCACCACACTATGGTGGGGAAGAAGATCCCGCCAAACTAGAGGAGTGGATCCGTACGTTCGATAAACTCTTAAACGCTATCAAATGCCCTAATGATGAAAAGATACATGTAGCGACTTACTACTTAGGAGGTGAAGCCGATGAGTGGTGGCAAAACCTCCAGAGGAAATTAGTGGAAGATGAGAAAGCCTACACTTGGGAAGAGTTTAGGGAAGCTCTGAGGGAGAGGTTCTACCCATTAAGCACCAAAGCGATGAAGTACGAGGAATTCATTAACCTAAGGCAAGGCGCACAGACAGTGCAAGAGTACTACACCAAATTCAAGGAGCTAGTACGATTTGCTACGAGGCTAGTACCAACTGACTCCGACAAGGCTCAGAAATTTGAGATGGGGTTAAACCTGGCCATTAGGGAAGTAATCACGGGGGTACACTACTCTGACCCACAAGCTGTTTATGATCGTGCGGTAGCGGTTGCACGAGTTCAGGGACTGAAGCGGAAGGCGATAGATGAATCTAGCCAAGGTCCCCAAGCACAAGGCAAGAGAGGTAAGGACCGCGGAGCTGATAAAGACTCGGATAGGAATAACTTTCGCAAAGGCCCAAATGGACCAGCCCTAGGCGACGATGGAGGCAATAATAGAAGAATTTTCACCCGTAAAGGCTACGTACCTCGATGCCTAAGCTGTAACCAACCTCATCTGGTGAGGGGATGCCTTCAACCCGACACATGCTTCCGATGTGGTCGACGTGGACATCGGATGAAAGAATGTCGAACCCAGATTAAGAATATAACCAAAAGAGATGATCTGGTCGCTGGACCTAACTAGCCACAAATAACCAAGGGGGACTCATGGGACGTTAAATGGGGTAAAAGAAGCGGACATACATGTGCTAGGAGACGATACTCGAACCTTCGTGGGAATAATGTGCAGGCAGTTATGGGGACATAATTGTAATCTTAAGGGGGAGAGGATGTAATACCCCGTAATAATGCATAAGCATTTATTTTTAAACCCGAATATTTTGTATCCCGAATAAACAAATTCAAAATTGTTTTGAACTACGTCATGGCTTGATCCCTTCACAGGGTACGTAGGCAACTCGGAAATTTCAATTCTGGGTTCAGTCAAACAATAATCAAACAACAAACAATCAACAATCGAACAATAATTCAATAACACAATATCGCAAAATAATAAAATAAACAAAAGGACCCTAACTCTTAGCGTGAGAAAAGCCGAAACACAACTTCGAGGATGAAGTTGATTCTTAAGGGGGGTAGACTGTAATACCCCAGATTTTTATCAACGTCCAAAGGAATAAAATTTATTCCGATCAATGTCGAAATATCTCCGAGAAGAAGAAAATAATTTATCACGATAAATTATTGCTCGGAAATGAAACGCCGATAGATTCAAAATTCAAAATGGAATAAAAGAGGGAAAGGAAGCCCGAAGACACTCCATGAATTGAGTCAAAATAATTGGAATTAAATTCAAGAAGGAAAACAATTCTAATTCCAAGAACCCGTGAAGACGGAAGAAATTTAATTACATAAGTTATTGCACGGGAGTCAAAAGACGACGAATTGGAAGCCGACAAACCCGAGACCGACGGACTTAAGATTTCAAACATGAAATTCATTTGAGTCGAGATAAATTTAAGATAAGAATTTATGATCCGAGAATGACCCGAAAAATCGGGCACGAAAACGTAGGAGGACAGAAGTCCGAAAGAGAGGAGAAAAGGCCCGACGGGATCGCACGGCGCAGTCCGGACGCACGGCCCAGACCAGGCCGCGCGCCCTCCGCGCTGGTTTTGGCTAAAAACCGCGCCAACCCCGCGCCACCAAGACAGCAGCTGCCAATTGCGCGATTTCGGGGATTTCTTGCCATATTTCGACCCCCCGACTTTGGAAACCCAATCCCAGACGGGGGAAAGGCTATTAGGACGATGGGGGATGATTTTCCACCCCCATAATCAGTCTCCCAAGTTTATCCACCACTCTCAAACTCTCCCAAAAGCAAAACACCCACCCGACGACTTTCCGGCGACCTTCCGACAAGTTTCCGGCGACCGACGACGACCAAGGAAGAGTGTAGATCATCGATTACAGTCCTTGAATCATTGGTAAGTCTTCCATAGGTTTTTGTTTAAGTTTTCGATGCCCGAAAATCCGATCTAACCTTATACTTTTGCTTTCGGATTCGGATTGTGGATGTTGGAAGAGAAAATCGACTTGAGGAGATTCGTTCGTGACATCCCGTGGATTCCGGACGATCCCGTGACCTCTTAGACATCATCCCCACTGTAAGTTAATACTTACTTGGTTTTGGGTGACTTAAAATGCAACCAAACGTGTAGATTTAATAACTCTAAAATCTGTCAACACAAAAAACCCTCGGCGCAACAATATTGTGTGAATTTTTTGAACCCTTGAAAATGCTCAAACGGAAAAACTTAAAACATGAAAAACGTTCCTAAGACATAGATTTAGTTCATGTAAAATTTTCATAATTTTTCATTGCATTTTGATGTCCGAAAACGGCCGAGAACCAACCTGCCTTGAGATTCAAACTTGAAACTGTGACAGGTTTGAAATCGAACCAAAACCCCTATTTCGAGAGTTCAAACCAAAAAACTCAAAACTAGACTTTTAATCCTAACACATTAATCTAGGTTGTGTAAAAATTTCAGACATTTTCGTCGATGTTTGCTATTTCAAATCGCATCAAACATAAACTGCCTTGATAAGACTTTTCGAAATCTGACTGTGAACATATCTGAATTTGATGAGCATGTTTCTATATTTTCTAGTCCGATTTGATCTTTTCAATCTAAATAAAAGTTGTAGATAATCATGTCTAGTATGTGCATATAAAATTTCAGAATTTTTAGTGTTCAATTGATATGTCAAAAAGTCAATTTTCGAAACTGTGTCAAAACTGTAACTGGACAGTGAACTATTTTTGCAATGAACTCGATTTTTGACATGTTTCCTCAACTTATTTCGAAAAAGTTAAAACACGAAAGTTGTTCGTTAGGGTGTTTTTGATATACTATGAAAATATCAGAATTTTTGGACCTGAAATGAATTTTTGAATTAAAAAGGCGTAAACTGTGACGCCCAGAGACTTTTAAATCGAGAGATTTTGAAATTTCGTAACAAACAATCAAAGACTTGAAATACGATATATCTATACTTTTGAAAAATCCCATTACACTAAATTAAAACATATGAGATACTTGGCTATGTAGGGGGTGAGTGCTCGATAGAGTGCCCCTCTAGCTTTTCGCATCGCGCCTAGACGGACGAGTGTGACCTATGTAGGGGGTGAGTGCTCGATAGAGTGCCCCTCTAGCTTTTCGCTTCGTGCCAAAACGGCCGAGAGTGACCGGCGTAGGGGGAAATGCTCAATAGAACGCCCCCTAGCTTTTCGCTTCGTGCCAAAACGGCCGAGGGTGAATGTTATGAGAAACTGTGCCAAAACGGCCAATGAAATACTTGAAATACGACATTGCTGCGGCCGCCGGATCACCGGCTATACAAGATACTTACGACACGGCTGCGGCCGCCGGATCACCGGCTATACAAAATATTGAGAAATGGTTACGTAACGGGGTAATAAAAGATTTATTGTTTTTAAGTATTTATTTATTTATGCCCGTCTTTAAATTATGCATTTAAAATTATGTCCTTAAATTTTCATATCTTATTAAATTGTTATTATGGATTAAATACATGTTCAAGTACACAATTAAATTATTAATTTTAAATTGATAGATGAGTTGTTTGTATGCATGCCTCGGAGTAAAAATTTAATTATTTAATTAAACCTCTTTATACGTGTGTTAAATTATGATCTTGTGGAAATCCTTGTCTTTTCAAATATGTAATTAAATTATTATTAGATGAATAAAATTTAAATCATGTCTTGTATGCACATGTTTTTCTTAAATCTAATTAAAGATTTTGAAACCCCTTGATCATAGTAGGTGTTAACTTACTCAGCACGTTTTGCTGACCAAACCATATTTTCTTTCCTTTTTCTTTCAGAGTATGAGGATTAAGCATCATCATATGCATACATGGGACATTCGGGAAAAACTCTATTTTTAAATTCCTACATTTAATTACAACTTGCATGAACGGGCCTGTTTAACCCGTGTTTTGGCCATGTCGGCCCTATACTTAAGTTCCGCTGCATTATACATATGTAAATATTACTTTCCGCTGCAACTTTGATATTATGATTTTTAAATTATATTGTAATGGGCTGTTTGAATATTTTAAATTCTGAAAAACCATAGCCTTGCATCTCTTTAGCAAGCTCGGAGAAACCGTGTCTTGCTAGGGAGGTGTGACGGTGACATCCCGGCCTGGGTTATCAAATCCGGGGTGTTACAATTCCTATAGTGATCAAGAACGTAGAATTCTTCGCAAACTTAGTAGAATTTAACTTAAGGGACTTTGACATTATACTGGGGATGGACTGGTTATCCCCGTATAAAGCGGTGATCGAATGCCAGAAGCAAAAGATCACCCTGTCAAAAAGTAGGGGAAAGAGAGTTATCTTTTACTCTCAGCCCCCTAAGAGGAGCAACAAAATCGTTACTGCCCTCTAACTAAGTAACTTGATGCGTAAGGGGTATAAATTATATGCGTGCTACGTTCACAACCTTGAGGCGGAAGAGAGCAAGGTTGACAGCATTCCAGTGGTAAGAGAGTACCCGGACGTGTTTCCTGAAGACGTTCCGGGCATGCCACCAGAGCGAGATCTTGAATTCAGTATAGATCTCATTCCGGGAACCGAGCCTGTCTCAAAAGCTCCGTTCGGATGGCACCATTGGAAATGAAGGAGTTAAAGGACTAACTCGAGGAGCTGTTAGGGAAAGGGTACATAAGGCCGAGTACTTCCCCCTGGGGAGCACCGGTTTTATTCGTCAAGAAGAAAGATGGAGGATTACGTCTCTGTATAGATTATCTGGGACTGAACCAAGTGACGACTAAGAATAAGTACCCATTGCCGAGAATTGAGGATCTGTTTGATAAACTAAAGGAAGCTTCAGTATTCTCGAAGATCGACTTGTGATCTGGGTATCACCAGTTGAGGATCGCCGAGAAAGACATTCCGAAGACGGCGTTTCGAACTCGATATGGCCACTACGAGTTCACAGTGTTATCCTTCGGGTTAACAAATGCTCTAGCAATGTTTATGAACCTCATGAACAATGTGTTTCGAGAATTGTTAGATCAGTGCGTCGTGGTGTTCATTGATGACATCCTGATCTACTCGAAGAGCGAGGAGGAGCATGCCCAACACTTACATCAAGCGTTAGGGATCTTGCGAAAGAACCAACTATATGGCAAGTTGTCCAAATGCGATTTCTGGTTAAAGGAAGTAGCATTTCTTGGACATATAGTATCCGCTGATGGAGTCTCAGTGGATCCGGCGAAAGTTTCTGCCGTAACAAAGTTTCCTTAGATTGGCTGGGTACTATAGACGTTTCGTGAAGGATTTTTTGAAAATCGCACGTCCTTTAACCCAGCTACTGAAGAAAGGAGTAAAATACGAGTGGACAGAGACGTGTGAGGCTGCGTTTCAAGAGTTGAAGAAACGACTCACAACGACACCCGTATTGACGCTACCATCAGAGAATGGTGACTTCGAAGTTTACAGCGATGCTTCGAAGGAAGGTTTAGGTTGTGTCTTGATGCAAGACTCGAGGGTCGTTGCATACGCATCACGCCAACTGAAACCTCACGAAGAAAATTACCCGACACATGACCTGGAGTTGGCAGCGGTCGTTTTCGCTCTAAGGATATGGAGACATTATCTTTACGGGCGAAAGTGTCGAATGTTCACCGACCACAAGAGCTTGAAATATATATTCACTCAGAAGGAGTTGAATCTGAGACAGCGAAGGTGGTTGGAACTTATTAAGGATTATGATTTGGAGATATCCTACCACGACGGGAAGGCGAATGTGGTAGCCGATGCCCTAAGCCGGAAAACCCAACACGTGACAAACTCGTTGGTAATTCCGCCGGCATTGTACATGGATTTGGCAAGATTGGATGTGGAACTTGTGCACCCGGGCACAGTGAGTGAAACGATCAACGCGATGATTGTAGAAACTCTAATATTGGACGAGATTAGACTCGCCCAACCGGGCGACGCGAAATTGGAGCGGAGAAAGGAGTATATTGCCGAGGGTAAGGCAATAGGATTTGCTATCCATGAGGATGGAAGCATTCGCTTCAAGGGGAGATGGTGCATGCCCCAGAAGTGTGCCGAGCTGAAGCAAAGGTTGATGGAAGAAGGACACAACACACCATATTCAGTGCACCCCGGAGGCGACAAACTTTACAAAGATCTGAAGAAGATCTATTGGTGGCCGGGAATGAAGAAGGAAGTAGCAGACTTCGTGGCGAACTGCCTCACCTGCCAAAGAGTTAAGGCAGTGAGACATAAACCTTTAGGACTGATGCAACCACTAGAGATTCCAAGTTGGAAGTGGGATAGCATCTCAATGGACTTTGTCTTGGGATTACCACGATCACCTAAAGGCGTGAACAAGATTTGGGTGATTGTGGATAGGCTAACGAAAACAGCCATATTTATCCCAATGAAGGACACATGGACTATGGACCAATTGGCCCGAGCTTACGTCGATAATGTGGTACGACGACATGGGGTACCACATGACATCATTTCCGACAGAGACGGTAGATTTGTCTCTCATTTTTGGACGGAGTTACAAAAAGCTCTCGGTACTCAAATCAAAATGAGCACCGCATTCCACCCAATGACGGATGGACAAACCGAGAGAACGATCCAAACACTAGAAGACATGCTGAGAGCATGTGTGTTGGAGTTCAAGAGAAATTGGTAAACTCATTTACCTTTAATTGAGTTTCCTTATAACAATAGCTACCATGCTAGCATTGGCATGGCACCTTTCGAGGCGTTGTATGGACGAAAGTGCCGAAGCCCGTTGAGCTGGGAAGAAAACGATAAGTCTGTGGTAGTGGGACCACAACTTGTCGAAAAAATGGCTCAACAAATAAAGGTGATCCAAGGGAAAATGAAAGCCGCACAAGACCGTCAGAAGGGTTATGCTGACGTGATACAAAGAGACCTAGAATTTCAAGTGGGAGATAGGGTCATGCTAAAGATATCACCCATGAAGGGGGTGATGCGCTTGGGCAAACGAGGAAAGTTGAGTCCTCGATATATAGGACCTTACGAAATTCTAGAACGAGTCGGAAATTTGGCCTACCAACTGGCTTTACCGCCACAATTAGATCGAGTTCATAATGTCTTCCATGTCTCACAACTAAAGAAATATGTGCCGGACCCGACACATGTACTTCAGCCGGAAGTGATCGAACTCGATGACGATCTGACTTACGAAGAAGTCTCAGTGCGAATTCTAGACGTTAAGGAGCGAGTAACGAGGAATAAAACCGTCAAGATGGTTAAGGTTCTTTGGTCGAACCATGAAAGTGAAACTGCAGAATCCGACATGAGAGAGCGATACCCGACACTGTTCCAAGCCGATACCGACACAGTTATGGGGACATAACTGTAATCTTAAGGGGGAGAGGATGTCACACCGTGTTTTTTTCATGTTTTCGTGCATTTTTGTAAACAAACAAACAAATTCAACTTGTTTTGAACTACGTTATGGCTTGATCCCTTCGCAGGGTACGTAGGCAGCTTAGAAGTTTTAATTCTAAGTTCAGTCACAAAATAATGAAACAAACAAAAATTCCTTAGCACGAGGAAAGCCGAAACACAACTTCGAGGACGAAGTTGATTCTTAAGGAGGGTAGACTGTAATACCTGAGAATTTTGCAACATAAAATAAATAAATAAATAAATAAATAGTAAATAAATACAATAAATAAATAAAAAGAAACGGAAATGGGAAATGAAATTTAATTTAAAAATGAATTAAAGTTCCAATACTAAAGACAATTTAATCGAATAAATTGTACACGGAAACCCGACACCAATGAACCCGAGAATTCGAGGCCAACATGAAATCTGGACCCGAGTAAAAATTAAGATAGGAAATAGGAGCCCGAAAATATCTCGGAAATCTGAATCCGAGAATATAGAGAGATAGAAGTCCGAAAGAGAGGATGAAATGCCCGACGGATCGCACGACCCGCCCGGACCGAAGTCCAGGCGTGGACCGCGCGGTGGCCGCGCGGGGTTTCCCCTAGCTGCGCGCCAACCCCGCGCCAACGGACAGAAATGGCTGTTGCGAGATTCTCTCGCCCGAATCCGGATTTTTCAACTTCGGTTGCTCACGTTGCGGCTCAAGACTCACTAAGGCCGACCTTGGACGTCCCCTAGGTCCCTTACCTCTATAAATAGTCGTCCTAGTCTATTCCGAATACTTTTCAAAACCTTCATACCCTCCATACGTTCGAAAACCCTAATCCCGGAGTCGTCGGAGGCACGAGACCAAGAGAGGGACTGTTTTGGACGAATTCGGAGTCCTTCATCGTCGTGAACGAAGAACCCGACGAACCGAGGAGATAAACGGTGGACTGGAAGCCACGCCTCCGAATCGACGAGCCGAGACGATCACGAATTCAGTAAGTTAATACTTATATGGTTTGGGAGACTTAATATCCACCTAATCTAAAGATCTAAACCAAGAATGTAAAATCTGTCAAAACGAAATCCTCTACGGCGCAGCATTTTTGCACGATTTTTCCGAACCCTTAAAACTGTTCAAATGAGAAAACTTAAAACGCGAAAAATGTTCCTAAGACATAGATCTATCTTCTGTAAAATTTTCGGAATTTTTCATTATGTTTTGATATCTGAAATCGACCCCGAACCGAACTGTTCTAAATCTGAATCTTGAAATCTTGACAGAACTTAGGTCCAAACTTGTAGACGTTTTTGACGATAAATCTAAGCCGATTCAGAACTTTAGTCGAACATGAAACTTGTAGATACATGTCTCAAGTATCTTCCTGTAAAATTTCATCCATTTTGGAGTTCGTTTTCTATGGTAGATCATGAAATCTTGAAACTGCTGTTGAAACTTTCGGACAGATTTGTAACCTGATAGAAATCTACGTTTTTGACTTATTTCCTTAACTTGGATCGAAAAAGTTAAAACACGAAACTTGTTCGTCTCTGTGTTTTCGAGTCACTGGTAAATATTCAGAATTTTCAGACTTAAAACTGACTTTTAATTAATTTTAGAGTAAACAGCGGTTTATCGAAGTCAAATCTTGAAAATCTTGTAGAAACGATGAACTGGTCTTTAAGGTTCAAACGAGTAGGAATTCTTGAAATAAAAACACATGAAATAAGAATTTTGAAAAATCCCCTTACAAACTTGATCGATTAAAATTAGGGGTGAATGCTCTGCAGGGTGCCCCCTAACTATTCACTTCGTGCCTTTATGGACGATGGTGATTCCGCGCAAAATTTGAGATACATTGCCAAAACGGCATGATATATATGGCCTACACTCTCGTGAATATCCATATGGGTTTCCCGAGGCTCCGGAGTGGTACTGGGTATGGCAGATACGGTTGCGGCCGCGGGACTACCGGCAAAAATTGACGAGATTGCAATGCAATCGTGAAATACCGAAATACTAAATCTTGGGTGTAATGGGCATAATTAAAATGTTTATTTTTGGTCTATTTAAATTATTTAATACTTTATTTAAATTAATTATGACTTTTACTTTAAATTATGTTAAATGTGTTTTTAATTAGAGCCATGAATTAAAATATGCAAGTCATTTAATTAATTAAATTAAAGTGTTTATGATTTAATGGCATGCTTTTATTTAAGTATTAAATTAACGGCTTTGAAACCCCACGATTATGTATGTGTTAACTTACTCAGCAAGTTGTGTTGACCAAACCATTTCATTTCTTTTTCTTACAGAGTATGTGGAATGAGCATGAGCACTACATGCATGGGATTTTTGGGAACATTTAATATTTTGATTTTTGCATTAGACTATAGAATAAACGGGCCTGTTTAACCCGTATTTTGGCCATGTTGGCCCTATTTACATTTTCCGCTGCAATACTTATACTTAGATATTGTTTTTCCGCTGCATTATGATATTACTTTCGAACTTATATCGTATGGGCGGTTTTTAAATTTTTTAAATGTTTTAAATTCTGCAATACCTAGCCTTGCATCTCTTTAGCAAGCCCGGAGAAACCGTATCTCGCTAGGGAGATGTGGCGGTGACATCCCGACCTGGGTGACCAAAATCCGGGGTGTTACAACATTTTTCAATCCTTTTAAGCTATTCTTCCATACCCTCTCTCGGGGTATTACACAAACATCCACTATATTATTTTCAGAAAATACTCATATAGTGGGAAATTGTCAAAAGTTTCATGGCGCCGTTGCCGGAGAGGATGCCGCGTCGTTTATTAAGAGAATTACACTCCTAATTTACTCATAGATAGTTTTTGTATATACTCTTGAACCATTACTAACCTGGGGGTTGTGCAGGTACTGTCAAGTTGTGATATAAACTGCTTATGCAACGGAGGAAGGATACATTGCCTGAGCTACCGTTCGATCTAGAAATAGAAAGGACTGCTCGACAGCTAAGGGCACAAGCAAGACTGAGAAAGGAACCGGAAGCACAGACTCGTACCTCACCCGAAACCACAAGCAGTGACTTATCTGATATGGCAGAAAACCAGAACATTCCCCCGATTTTACCCATCAACCAACCACCCATCCACAACCAACCATTAAATAATCCAGTAATGGGGTTGATGGAGATATAGTAGAAAATCCGAATCGTCGATATGAGGAGGAGAATCTACCTAATCTTAATCAGCAACATTATCAGCAATACCACCAACCGCCACCACCTCTGAACCAATTTAACAACCAAAACCAAAATATGCCAAACCAGCAATACCAGAATCAGCCTTCGATCAAGACCAGTTTCAGAACAACCCACATGATCCCAACATGTTCCAGCAAAATCCCAACTACCACCAGCAACATCAAAATCAGGCGGAGCAAGGAAATCAGCAACAGCAGGCAGTAGCTGACTTTATGCAGCCTATTGTGGAGCCCTATTTGAACAGGCCCGGGAGAGCACCATCGCCGCATGCAATGTCGAACTAAAACCTGCACTCATTAACTTGGTGCAGAACAATCAATTTTGCGGTGCAAATCATGAGGACCCTCATGATCATCTTCAAACTTTTCTGGAGCTATGTGACACAATCAAAAATCAGGGCCACCAGGATAGTGGGCCGCGAGGTAGTGATTGGGCCAGACAAATTGGGCCAAAAAAAGAATTTTACAAGGATGATGGCTGCAAAAGTGATTGGGCCGAGAAGATAAAAGATGGACGATTAGGACCAAACGAAAATCCAGACGAAGGGAGGTTCCCAAAGGCAAGATTTATCGGCCGAAATTGAATGAGGACAGCCGATGAGGGAAGGGCGAAAATCGGCTCAGAGAGATCAGCCGGGGAGCGGTTACCAGAGCTCCGGCTATAAATAGGGGATGCCATGCTCATAATCAAGAGAGACCAACCCACCCAAAATTCCTTATGCAAATTTCAATTCTTTGTATCTTTACTGCTTTCTTTACCGCTTTCCTTTAATAGCTTTCCTAGCCTCTAGCTTAGTGATTAGTGGTTACTTTTTCCAGGTCCATCGTTGTTTCTCAACAACCGGTAGTTTGGTTCCATTTTTCCGGTAATCAGCTGTTGTTTCTCAACAACTGGTAGATTTTCCATCGTATCTGTAACACCCCGGTTTTTGGTCACCCAGGTCGGGATATCACCGCCACACCTCCCTAGCAAGACACGGTTTCTCCGAGCTTACTAAAGAGATGCAAGGCTATGGTTTTTCAGAATTTAAAATATTCAAACAGCCCATTCATATAATAATAAATCAAAGTTGCAGCGGAAAATAATATTTACATATATAATGCAGCGGAATATAAAAATAGGGCCAACATGGCCTAATCACAGGTTAAACAGGCCCGTTCATGCAAGGTCTAGTCTAAAACAAAATTTAAGAATAAAGTGTACCCCGACATTCCCATGAATGCATATGATGATGCATATTCTTCAGCTCTGAAAGAAACAGGGGAAAAAGTATGGTTTGGTCAGCAAAGATTTGCTGAGTAAGTTAACACAGACATGATTATGAGGTTTCAAAGCCTTTAATTAGATTTAAAGAAAACATGTTCATACAAGACATGATTTAATCTTATCCTTCTAATGATAATTTAATTGCATAATTCAAAAGACAAGGATTTCCATAAGATCATAATTCAACAACATGGTAAAATAATCGCAAGAAATAATTTAAAGGCATAATTTAAATAGGAAAAATATTCAAGTATTTCAGGATTCCATTCTTCCACTTTTGTTCAATATGATCTAGTATAGTTCGCCCTTGGGGAATCGAACCCGCAAGAACTCAAATACATCCTAGGGAATCGAACCCATAGGAATCAACACATATCCTGGGGAATCGAACCCGCAGGAAGACAGACAATCGCCCTTGGGGAATCGAACCCGCAAGAACTCACATACACCCTGGGGAATCGAACCCGCAAGGTTTGGCACGGACATCCTGGGGAATCGAACCCGCATGAAAACATACACCCTGGGGAATCGAACTCGCAAGGCTTGACACAGACATCCTGGGGAATCGAACCTGCAGGGACACGGACGCCCTTGGGGAATCGAACCCGCAAGGTCAAAACAAGTTTCACAAATTTCACAAGTTTCAACATATAATTTCACTAGTCGTTGTTTTGCTCCAAAAATATTTAAAAATTCATTTTAAGCCGGATCATTCTGAAAATTTACCGGTAACTCCGAAATACAGAGATGAACAAGTTTTATGTTTTAAGTTTTTCAATCCGAGATACGGAAGTAGGTGAAAAATGTCAACCTTTAACAGGATATTAATCTGTCCGAAAATTCTGACATGAGTTTCAAGGTTTCAAGATCTACCATATTAAACTAACTCCAAATTTGATGAAATTTTACAGAGAGATACCTAAGACATATACCTACAACTTTCATGTTCGGCTAAAGTTCCAAATCGGTTTAGATCTAATGTCAAAAACGTCATCATTTTCGAAACTAATTTTTGTCAAGTTTCTTGATTTCGGTACAAACGCAGATCGGATCGGCTCAGGTTCGGAGGTTCAAATCTTAATGAAAAATTCTAAAATTTTACAGAGATATTCTAAACTCATAGATCTACAATACTTATGTTCAACACCAATCGTAGATCGGTCTAGAACTAAGGTAAAAATCACCAACAAGTTCGAACTAGAGTTCTGTCACGAATTCCAAGATCCAGATTTAATGCAGTTCGGTTTCGAGTGGATTTCATATATCAAATCATCATGAAAAATTCTGAAAAATTTACAGTAGATAGATCTAAGCATTAGGAACGTTTTTCATGGTTTAAGTTTTTCCGTTTCAAGTCGTTTTAAGGTTCGGAAAAATTCGTCAAAACTGTTGCATCGGTAGAAAACATACGTTGACAGATTTACGAAAGATTTATTTAGACATTTAGGTTTGAATGTTTTCGTTACTCCCAAAACCATGTAAGTATTAACTTACAGATTTGTAGATATCCAGGATCGTCTATTTCGAAGGCGTGGCTTCCAGTCCTCCGTCTATCCTCTCCGTTCGTCGGGTTCTACGTTCTAGATCCGATTCGGAGTGTAGAAAGAAAAATAAGAAGGTTAGGATTCGTTTTCGAATCGTATATGGAACAAGGATCGGATCGAAGCTTACCACGACGTTAGAGATCTTCCAGATTTTGTCCAAACAGTCTCGCCTTGGTTTCGTGCCTCCGACGACTCCGGAATTAGGGTTTTCGAACGTATAGAGAGTTGTAGGGTTTTTGAAAAGTGTTCGGAGCTTTTAAGAGGGCTTATTTATAGGTAAATAAGACCTAGGGGCGTCCAAGGTCTGCCTCTAAGGGTCTTGAGCCGAATGGTGTTCAACCGAAGTCGGAAAATGCGGATTCGGGTGAGAAAATCTCGCACGGGCGAATCTGTCAAACGGCGCGGTCGTGGCGCGCCTTCTTTCCTTTCACCGCGCGGCCACCGCGCGGCACTCGCCCGGACTTCAGTCCGGGCGGGTCGTGCGATCCGTCGTGCCTTTCCTCCTCTCTTTCGGACTTCTATCCCCCTATGCTCCCGTATTCCGATTCCCGGGGTATCTTCGGGTTCCTACTTTCTCTCTAAATTTTTACTCGGGTCTAATTGGATGTTTGGACTCGAATCCTCGAGTTCATTGGTGTCGGGTTTCGGTGTACAATTTATTTACCTTTAATAATTCCTTTTTAAGTTAAATCTCATTTCTCATTTTCTTATCTTTATTTATTTATTTATTTGTTGGATTTATTTATTTATTGTGTTTATTTTATTTTTTGTTTATTTATTTAATTATTGTTTTATTTTATGTTGGAAAATTCTCGGGCATTACAGTATCCATTTTGCCATTGCAATTTTTAGTGAATTCGGTCAAGTTTGGACGTATTAACTCAAGTTTGGGCGCATTATCGTGATATCGGACCCGTAATCGGTTTGATCCATTTCCGATAGCCTCCCTTGAGTAGAAAAAGGTCATTGGCTCGACGCTAGCCAAACAATGGGGTTTTCGGTTTTGGGAGAAGTTTGGAGAAGAGTTTGGAAGACAATGGGTGTTAGGGAGTCTGAATAATGGCAAAGGATCAACCTAGGGTCGTCCATATATCCTTCCCATTGTCTAAGATTGAGTTACCAAAGTCGGGGGTCGAAAATAAGGTAAGGAATCGTCGAAAACCGAAAGTTGATCGTATCCTATCGAACCACGCGTCCTCGGCGCGTTTTCCCTCCAGACCGCATGGCCACCGCGCGACTCTCGGTAGGGCTGCGTCGTGGTCCAAGCCGTGCGATATGTCGGGTCTTTTCTTCTCTCTTTCGGGTTTCTATCCTCCTACGTTTTCGGGCTCAATTTTTCAGGTCATTCTCGGATCACGATTCCTATCTTAAATTTATCTCGACTTAAATTTATTTCATGTTTGAAATCTTAAATCCTACGAGTTAGATGTGTCGGCTTCGAATTCGTCGTCTTTTGACTCTCGTGCATTTCCGACTTCACGGGTTCTTGGAATCAAAATGCCTTCGCTCTTCGGATTTAATTCTATTTCTTATTATAAAAAGTCTCGGGTATTACAGTCTACCCTCCTTAAGAATCAATTTCGTCCTCGAAGTTGCGCTTTAGCTTTTCGCGAGCTCGGAACTATGGTCCTTTCGTCCATTTCATTTTTCTTTACCTATATTGTAATAGTGTGATATTGCGTGATATTGTGTGTGTTATTTTATTATATTGTATGACTGAACTCAGAATTGAAATTTCCAAGTTGCCTACGTACCCTGTGAAGGGATCAAGTCATTATGTAGTTCAAAACAATTCGAATTTGTTTATTTAGGGGTACAAAATATTCGGGTCGTTACATCCCCCCCCCCTTAAGATTACAGTTATGTCCCAATAATTGTGGTTGCATCGTCTTCGAAAAGGGTCGGGTAACGCTCCCTCATGTCAGCTTCTAACTCCCATGTTGTCGTTTCACTTTCATGGTTCGACCAAAGAACCTTAACCATCCTCATGGTCTTATTTCTTGTTACTCTCTCCTTAACATCGAGTATTCGTACCGGGATTTCCTCGTAGGTCAAGTCATCATCCAGTTCAATTCATTCCGGTTGAAGTACATGTGTTGGGTCGTGCACATACTTCTTCAATTGGGATACATGGAACACATTGTGCACTCGAGCCAATTATAGCGGTAAGGCTAGTCGGTATGCTAAATTACCGACTCTTTCTAGAATCTCATACGGTCATATATATCGAGGACTTAGTTTTCCTCGTTTGCCAAAGCGCATCACCCCCTTCATTGGTGATATCTTCAGCATGACCTTGTCTCCAACTTGAAATTCTAGGTCTTGCCGTCTCACATCGGCATAACTTTTCTGTCGGTCTTGTGCCGCTTTCATCTTCCCTTGAATGATCTTAATTTGTTGAGCCATATCCTCAACAAGTTGTGGTCCTACTACCACTGCCTTATCATTCTCTTCCCAACCTAGCGGACTTTGGCACTTCCGTCCATACAGTGCTTCGAACGGTGCCATGCCAATGCTAGCATGGTAGCTATTGTTATAGGAAAATTCAATTAGTGGTAAATGATTTTCCCAACTACCCTTAGACTCTAGCACGCATGCCCTTAGCATGATATAGACCTAAAGTTGCCAAACTCCAGCGGACACTCAACCTTTGTGATTAACGTCATGAAAGATTTCCCTGCATCCCTCGATATTAAGTCATCCTCTTCCAACCCCCTGAAGACTTCCAGCAAATCTTCTTTAAGAACCTCCCAATATTTCTTGAAGAACCCTAAATTAAAACCATCTGGCCCGGATGCCTTGTTTCCGTCACAGCCCCAAACCGTCTCACAAACTTCCTCCTCCGTGAAACCCCTAATCAACCAAGCTCGTCCCATCTCATCCACCGATGGCAGCCCTATGTTATCAATACTGAAAATATCTTCCTTGTGCTTTATAAACATTCCCTTAAAAAAACTAACCGCCCCTTCCTTAATAACCCTCGGCTCGTCCACCAACACCCCCTCCAGCTTAATCGCCCCTATGAAGTTCCTACGTTGATTTAGCGCAGCCACAGCATGGAAGAATTTGGTATTGTTGTCTCCTTTCTAAATCCACCGCAACCTAGACTTTTGAAGCCACCGACGTTCTTCAGCTAACATCAGACATTTCAGCTCCCTATTTTTTTTAAGCCATCCTCCCCTGGCTGCATCTACCCGAACGCCCTCCTGAAGTTGCTCCTCTAACTTAACAATTTCAGAATGTAGCTTTTGAATTTGAGACTCCATGGCATCCGCCTTATATCCATCCCAATTCCTAATTTTATTTTTTAACACATGGAGCCGACCCAGTAGAGCATTGCCCCTAGCCGGCCTGGGCATCTCCCAAACACCTCTGACCACCTCAGTGAATCCTTTGACCTCTAACCAATAATTGTAGAAACGGAAAGGTTTAGAGCCCCAAGACTTCTCCCCAATTACTAGACTGACCGGATAATGATCCGAGAGAACCGATTCACACCTACGCTGCACAACCACTCCCTCCTGCCCTAACCACCCCGGTGAGAGAAGAAACCTATCCAAACGACTGCTAGCCCGCCCACCCCTACCAACCCAAGTAAAATATCGTCCCTCCATAGGCATGTCGACCAACCCCAATTGATCTATAAAATTCCTAAACTCTCTAATCGATTCGTGATCCTCACTGCAGCCAAATCTCTCACCCACCTCAGACACCACATTAAAATCCCCTGTTAAGGACCATAATTCCCCATTATCCGTATCACACCTCTCAATAAGAAAATCCCAAAACATCGCCCTCTCCCTACGGTCATTTGGCGCATGGATACACAATATATTTACTACCCCACTCAGCCCACCTAATCTACCCTTAATCCAGATGAAATTGTGCGCTTTGTCAACCTCTTGGAAGGACCCGACAGTACGATCCCACACCACCAACAGGCCCCCCGTATTCCCAATTGCCGGCTGAAAACAAAAATTGCAGCCACTCGTACCCCACACTCTACACAGTAATCTATCCCTAACTCCCCCTTTTTTGTTTCTTGGAAACACGCCACCACAGGTCTAATCCGTTTACACAACCTCATTACAGCTCTACGCCTAACACCCCCATTAAGAACCCTCAGATTGCAACAGATCAGCTTCATCACTAACTGTAATCCACAACCAAACACAACCCCTTCCCAACCACCCTACACTTCACTGTCTATCTCCTCCCAAATTCTCTCTAACGCCTTACCCCTACTCACCAAAAGTCCCAGCCCCAGTCTTTCAGCAGTGAACAAGGTTTGATCAGCCTCTGAACAGTCCAACAGCTTGACGCCCTCCTTCAATCTCACCGTTGCAAATTGTAAGGTTGCAAAATCATCCCCTGCCGAGACCTTATACTGCTCTTCCAATCTACTTCCATCCGACCACCGCCCCACATTTCCGCCCTTCTTGCGCCTTCTTCGATTAATACTCTTCCTTCCTGCCATTACCTTAGCCAGCGCGGCCTCAACAGCCTTTAGTTTCTCCACTGCCAGATCGTCTGGATTGTAACACCCCCATTTTCCTTGAAGGAAACAGCGGAAGCAAAGAGAGGGAAAAGGGGTGGGGTGCTACCGCCACGTATTCCGGTCTGCCCGAAATACGCTAAGGCTAGAATAACTATTACAGCTGAATGTATATGCTAACTACGTTCCAGACAAGGTAGCATATAATTCGCAAAGAAGCTTATAATACTATGAAGAGTATAAAATAAGCTTAATAAAAATGGTTGGATTGTACAACCAAAACGGAGGAACGCATTCCTCAAGGAGCTCAACAATAGAAATGGAATAAATTCCATTGGAGTTTTTATTTAAAAAGGGGTTGTCTATTTCATATTCAAAAAATATTGTTAAACGCGCAATGCATTATTTAAAACAGTAAGGCACAAATATTTTCATAATGGGATAGGACCCAAAGATTTGTTTATGCTTGATAAATCATTATTTATGCCAAGTAATAAATTTCTCTATCCCAAGAAAGATTTCAAATATACTTTTCGTACAAAATACCCCAAACCGTGCCCGTGCATTGATGCCTTGCAGATTTTATGACCTGAAAGGAAACAGTGAAAAGTGTAGAGTCAGCGAAAATAATCGCTGAGTAACTAGACCTTTACTCCCGGAGGAGGTAGGGTTGCAGAAATAATTTAAGGACATCAGTTATGGTAATGGTATGCTAAAACGAGAATTAATTTAAGCACAGACAAAATCCATATAAATCTAATCCCGGGAAGAGATAATATGACACTATGCGTTACCCAGAAATAAATTTCACAGCCAACATGATGTGCAGGTTCCCTATGTTGTAGGGCCCAGTTCTCACATACATTCAAGGGTTGTGGTGGATGTAAGAAATTCCCTCAGACCACGCGGAATCCAACCATGGCGTCGCGCTAGTTTTCAACGGTCCCCGAATGGCATGCGACGCACGCAAACGGCGGAGGCGGCGTTGACCGACCCAGTAGCGTAGACCCACCCCGTAACAATGAGCTCCAAAAATCCATATTATTTATTGCAGAAATTAAATAAGCACAGTAAAATGGCATACCAATAATCCAAAAGTAGTAGGGAGCTATAAGCATAAATTTAAAAATAATAAAAATGGTTTTCTTGAAATTTATGCTTAAGCTAAATAATTTTTGGGCTCACTCCAAAGAGTAAAAATCTAATTACAGTCACCGTGGGGAGAATGGAACTCAACACACGCACAGGCCTACAAGCAGAAATCCCCCTTAAAGCTTTTTGACTAGCAAAAAGTTTAATGTTAACAACATATTCTAAAATGGTATAACAACATATTCTAAAATTAATTCTAACATTAATAATAACTAAAATTCCCAACTGAATAAATCTTACCCGAAACACCCTCACGGACTAGCTACCCGTAACAATTCTTAATTAGCTCTTAAATTTCTTGGCTTGCAGCAAAAATCTCACTCAAAATCGAACTACTAAAATATCTATAGAAATGCTACTTAAAACTCTAAAACCATTAAACAAAACTAGCAAAAAGAATTAATAGAAGAAGTGAGTAAATTGGAGTGGAATGGCATGACAACGGGAAAGATGAAGAGGGTCTTATATAGGCACTCAGCCATGTCTTTTCTTTAGCCGGATGAAAAAAAACAAATCTCCATGTCCTTGAGCTGGCTGTGACCCTTTCCCCAATCTCCCCCTGCAGCATTTAATTTTCCTGTACACCCTATGGTCAACGTCCTTTCTATTCTCATTTTGGCTTATTTTTGTCCCCAACCCTCCTCCACCTTTTTAGAAGCCAGACTGCCTCTCCACTTTTCTGTCTCCCTCCCTCCTTTGTTTCTTTCTATTCTTTGCTCTCCCCATTAGTCTCGCCGCCGACGAGGGAGCGGTCGGAGCAGCGGCGGCGCACGGCAGCGGAAGTGGCTCGACGATGGTGGCGGTCGTGGCAAGGGTCGGTCGGCCCTCTTTCTCTCCTCCTTCTTCTCTCAGTCCCCGTCTCCTCCTCCCCTTCTCCATTCTTTTTATTTTCTATTTTGTGGTTTGGTTTTGCTTCGGGTACCTGTTGTGGATCCGAGGACGAAGGAGTGGAGATTTGTGGCGGTGGGAAGACTGTGGTGATGTGGGATGGCGGTTGGCCGTGGGTAAAGGATGGTGGCGGAAGTGATGGTGTTACCATTGTGAGGCAGTGGCCGGAGTTGATGAAGGGTCTCGGTGGTGGTGAGGGCTGTGGCAAATCGGAGGAGACGATTGGATGAAGGCCCTGGTGGTAGTGGTCGAGGCAGCAGTGGTGAGGATGAGGTGGCGGTGGTCCGATTCGAATTTTGGAGAGGATGGAGGGGATGGCCGGAAATGGGGAAAGAAAAAGGAAGATGGTGGTGGCGGATCCGCTGGAGGTTGTGGCTGTGGAGGCGGCGGCGCCGGTGGAGGCTGCGGGTGGTGGCTGCGACGATTTGGAGATGGTGGCGTGGAGGTGGAGACTGTGGTAAGATGAAGATGGTGATGGGAAGTAAATGGTGGTGGATGGCGCGGCTCCGGGAGGCGCCGGACGAAGGAGGCAGATGGGGAGGTGGCCCGAGGCTGGAAGGATGCCGGAGGTGGCCGGCATCTCGCCGGCGGCGGTGGCGGCTCGCCGGAAAGGCGGCAGCAGTTTTGCTAGGGTTAGGATTAGGGTTTTGGTGGTTTGGTGTTTTGGGCTTAGGGTTTGAGTTGGGCCGGACTTAATTTGTTTTGGGCTAATTTTAATTACCTTGCTTATTGGACTTAAATCCTTATTAATTGGACTCTTCAAAATCAAGTAAGTAGCCCAATCAATTTGCTAGTTCATGGACTTAAAAATTCAAATAATCTTACATTTATAATTTAACTTTGTTCGACTTAAATTACTTAATAAATTGATATCAAAGTTTAAATAATTCAAATACTAAGTACCAATACTTGGATGGCTTGCTATATATATATATATATAAAATCAAAAACCATGAATTCCTAATCATTAGTTGTTAAGTCTTTAAATTTAAATTACAAGGGCTTAATGATATAATTTAATCCATGCTTAATATTATTTACTTTGACACTTATAAACAAATTATTAAACTAGAGATTGATATAGTGTTTCCGAAATTATTTCCGCACTATTCGGATTTGATTGTTGAATTCGGTTTTGGGGTTTTACAAGCCTCCTTAATTTAGTTATCTAAAATTGGAATAATTATCCTTGATATCTTACAATTGGGCAATTCGACCTATAATCCCATATAAACACTTATAAACTCGACTTATCAATATTAAATATGTTTCCTGATATTTACAATAGTCGTTCTGATAGGATCCGGTGCATTTTCGCAAGTCGGATTATAATTAATGACCAATGGTTTTAAAGTATCCTAATCCTAAAACTCAAGTGAATTTATATTCTGAGAGATGAGGTTTAATTAGAAGGGAGAGATGAGCGGTGAGAGAGAGAGAGAGAGATTCCTCTGGTGAGGCAGTCCGGCGTGGAAGGGTGGGATATTCGGCGAATAAGAAGATATTACCAAATGGGGTGTGTTCATGAGGGATAAGGGCAGGAGACAATGGTCGAGATATTAGGAAAGGTTTAATAGGGGTGTTCGTCGGAAACATTCCGGTAAGATCATCTACTGGTCAATTATTTGGCGAGATTAACAAAATTGCGAGAGTAAGGGATTCATTCTTTCCGGTGAGACGGTGGGAGGAAAAAGGGACGAGATTTGGTTTTTTCCGTTTTAGTGATCGGGATGAGGCGGAAAGACTAATAAAACAGTATAATGGACGTCAGTGGATGGGGTCTCCATTGAGAGTAAATTGGGCAAAGCCTAGCGAGGGTGGAGCCAGGAAGCCAAAAGGTAATTCAGGAAAGGCGAAACTGGGGGTTCCGACTACAATAGGTAGAGTCGCTTTCAGAGACGAGCGCTCATATGCTGATGTTGTAATGACAAGGCGGACTGGTTTCTCAGGGCCGGGGAATAGCAAAGACAAGGATACGATAGTTCTCGGTGTCGATCAAATGGATTACGAGTGGTTCAGTAGATCGGCAGTTGTGGGCTTAAGGGGGCTTGAAGTTCTAAGTAGTTTCCAAGAGTGGATGTATGAAGGGAAACACAAAGAAGGGAACATTATGTACCGGGGGGGTCATACGTTCATTATTCAATTCCCTAGTCTTAGCGAAAGAGAGAATTTCCTAACAGATTGGGAGGACAAACGATTCGTGATGTGGAAACGGAAATGGGGTGAAGGCGATGTAGCACGCAAACAACTGGTGTGGATTTACATTATAGGACTCCCATATATTGCATGGAACACGGAAAACTTTAGGCTTATAGTGAAAGGATGGGGGGATATTATCAGTGTGGATAAAGGAACGGTGGAGAAGAAACGTTTTGATAGAGCTCGATAGCTAGTTGCTCTGAAAGAAGATTCATACATCCCATCATTCCGGAAAGTCCAGGTGGGTTCACAGGTAGCAGTCCTCCGTTTCTCGGCAGAATTCGGCGAAGCGGTGGTAGTAGAAGATACATGCGGGGAGATGGGAGCAGTTCTACGGGAGAGTCGCCGGAGTGGAACTGGATCCATTGAAGAGCAATCGGAGGGATCGCAGAGTGGCTGGTTCGGGACTTTGAGTTGTGGGGAAGAGGAGCGGACGCCGAAGGAACTGGGAAGGTCGCATGGGAAAGCGGAAACCATTATGAATCAGACGGCGCATCATGGGTGCGACAATGTTGCAGACATGGTTACGAGTCCTGAAGAGGATATTAATGATCATGCAAAGGTGGCGGGAGAGACCGAGTTACATGTGGGCTTTAATTGCGAGGTAGAAAATATGGTGGGTACTGGGCTTGAAAATCTCGAAGAACTGGGCCTTAGGCCCAACTCCGAGGGACTACAAGAAAGGGCAGGTTCGGAGGGGGGGTTATGGGCCGAGGAGTCTTTTGCTAATGGGTCACCAGATATTACTAAAGAGAAAGATACTGCCGTTGGTCTTGAGAGTGAATCTAGAGTGAGGGGTCAATTCGACGAGGGGAGTGGGACTGATCGGGAGAATGGGGCAGGTCCGGCAGATCTGGGCGTTGAGAGGTTGGTGAAAGACATGCGCAACCTAGAAAGTAGGGATCTTGGGGATAGAGTTGGGGCTGGTTTGGTCGAAGTTAGGGATAGGGCATCCTCAGATGAATTGGAGGCCGTTGAGTTAGCAGTAGAGGGGATGGCCAATTCATCAATAAATGTGGAGTATCCATCGGCGATTGAAATTGAGAAGGTGGACGAAGCCATGGCCAAAGTCTTGCTGGGTAGGAATAAGCCGCGGAAGAATAATCGAGGCAGGGGGCTATCGAACAATAAGGTTAAGAGACATGGGGGGAAGAAAGGCTCTAAAGCTGCAAGAGAAGAGGAACTCAAATTTGCCACTTTGGAATTCTCCACAGTAAGAACTAAGGATGGCAACAAGTTGGTTGATTTGTCGGAGATCAATGAGGTTTTAAATTTGGCGGATAGGCTAGGGCTGGGGTGGTTGAGGGGCAGCAAAGAGGTCAATAGCAGGGTGTGGGAGGAAGTGTTGAAAGGTTAAACAGGTAGGTGATTGGGGGTGGTGTGAGTGATTCATATTATGCGAATTATATCGTGCAATGTGAGGGGGCTTAATGGGGGGGTGTGAAGGAGAGCACTCATGAAGTTCTGTAAGAAGATGAGGCCTACGGTCTTGTGCCTTCAGGAAACAAAAATGAGTGAGGTTAGAAACAGGCTAATTAATAGGTTGTGGGGGCCTGCAGGGTTTGAGTGTTGTTGCCAACCGGCAGTGGGGAGTGCGGGTGGTTTATTGATAGTTTGGGATAGTGATAGTTGTTCTTTTACTGTGGTTGTGGGATATCATCATTTTTTGTGGATGAAGGGGTCGATCAGAGGGGTGGAAGGGGTAGTTAACCTGATTTGTGTTCATGCCCCCAACGATCGTCGGGATCGGGAGGGGTTATGGAGTCAGCTTGGGTACTTATGTGCAACAGGGAATGGGGAACTTTGGTGCTTTGTGGGAGATTTTAATGCAACACTATCGGATGGGGAGAGAGTTGGGTCGAATGATGATTCGGGTCCGGACAGGGATTTTGGTTTGTTCGTAAATCAATTGGGATTAGTTGATCTTCCTATAGAGGCGGGTAATTTCACTTGGGTTGGGCGGGGTGGTAGGGCGTTTAGTAGGTTGGATAGGTTTTTGGTATCGCCGGGGTGGTTGTGTCTTAGTGGGGATATTGTACAGAAGCGATGTGATTCTATCACGTCGGATCATTACCCTGTTTGCTTGGAAATAAAAGAATTATCGTGGGGTCCTAAACCATTTAGATACTATAATTATTGGGTTGATATGAAAGGCTTTAAGGATCTGGTCGAGTCTGTTTGGGGGTTGGAGGTAGGCTGTAGCAGGGGGCGGGGGGCTGTGTGCTGCTAGCTAGATTTAGAGAATTGAAAAAAAGGATCAGGGGTTGGGAAGGGTACGGGGCTTCGGCGTTAGAGGTGCGATCTCAGAGGATAATGGAAGAAGTGGGAGAGATGGAGGAGAGGTTGATAGTGAACGGAAGTGATGAGGGAGCAAGGGAAGTTTGGCTAGATAAAAAAAGGGAGCTTAGCAAATTGATGTTGGCAGAGGAGAGGAGATGGGCATAGAAGTCTAGGGAGAGGTGGATCAAAGAAGGTGACTCAAATACCCGGTATTTCCACGCTATCATAGCTATGCACAGACGCAGAAACCACATTGGAATGATTCTTAGAGATAGAACTGTATTTGAAGAACCTAGGGACATTAAGAGGCTAGCAGTCGAGTACTTTAAGAAAGTTCTTCAAAAAGATGGGGAGATTGTGTTCCAGGTAACAAATACTGGATTGCCAAGATTGGGAGAGGCCGATGCGGGTAGACTGGAGAGGGCTTTCATTGAAAGTGAGGTAAGAGAGGCGGTATGGAGTTGCGACGGAAATAGGGCGCCCGGACCGGACGGCTTTAATCTTGAATTTGTTAAGAAGTTTTGGTACGTGGTAAAGAAGGACTTTATGAAGGTGTTTGAAGATCTAGAGGCCGAGAAGAAAATTCCTAGAGAGGTGGGAGGATCGTTGTAACGCCCCGGATTTGATAACCCAGGCCGGGATGTCACCGCCACACCTCTCTAGCAAGACACGGATTCTCCGAGCTTGCTAAAGAGATGCAAGGCTATGGGTATTGCAAAGAAATTTAAAAACAAGTCCGGAATTTATTAAAAAATAATAATAAGTATCATCCACACATATATTAGTAATAATAATATATCGCAGCGGAAAATGTAAAGTGGGCCGACATGGCCAAAACTCGGGATTTACATGCCCGATATGCAAGTATCATAAAAAGCGATAAAACAATGTTTAATAATTCCATCCCCCAATGCACATGCTATGCATTATCTCCGTACTCTAAAAGAAAGAGAAAAACAACAATTTTATCAGTATATAAAATACTGAGTAAGTCGATCCTAACATAGCAATAAAGGGGTTTAATTAAATAATTAAATTTTCCTTCTAGGCATGCATACGAAAATATTCCATTTACCAATTTAAAATTAAATAATTTAATCGTACACTTGAACATGCATTAAATTCATAGATAATAATTTAACATGTTAAAAAATTTAAGACGTAAATCTAAATGCAAAATTTAAAGACAAGAATATATAAATAAATACATAAAAGTATTAAAATCTTTTAATTTTTCCCGCTACGTCTCCGTTTCTCAATATTTAGTGTAGTAGGTCATCCGGCGGCCGCAGCCGTTTCGTATTTCACGTATTTCAAGTATTTCCAAGTATTTCACGATTGCATCGCAATCTCATCAAGTTTAGCCGGTCATCCGGCGGCCGCAGCCGTATCTGCCATACCCAAAACACTCCAGAGCCTCGGGGAAATCCATACGGATAATCCCGAGAGTGTCGGCCATGTATCTCCCGCCGTTTGGCGTAATATCTCATCTAATTTCTCTCGTCCATTATAGGCCCGAAGAGAAAGGCTAAAGGGGCACCCTGCAGAGCACTCACCCTCCGCCAAGTATCTCATATGTTTCAATTTAGTGTAACGGGATTTTTCGAAAGTATAGATATATTGTATTTCAAGGTCTCGACCGTTTGTTTCGAAATTTCAAAATCTCTTCGATTTAAAATCATTTGGCGTCACAGTTTACTCCTTTTTAATTTAAAAATTCATCTCAAGGCCAAAAATTCTGAAATTTTCACGGTATATCAAAAACACCCTAACGAACAACTTTCGTGTTTTAACAATTTCGTAATAAGTTGAGGAAACATGTCAAAAATCGAGTTTAAATTACTTAATAAATTGATATCAAAGTTTAAATAATTCAAATACTAAGTACCAATACTTGGATGGTTTGCTAAACCCTAAACCCATCTACAATAATTTGTTTCCAGAGGATTTACCAATAACATATAGCTTATTCATATTCTTGTACTTTTCCTCATCACCACCGAGATTACCAATAGCATCCTTCATGCAAAATGAACTAACTGAGGTCAAACAATAAAGTATACAAGAATATGGTAACAGAACTACAAGTTCTCATAAGAAAGTATACAGGAATCACAAAGCATTCTAGAGATGTACTGATTCAATGATGTTAACTTCCCATCTGATTTAGTGTTGTAGACAAAAAAATCACAAAGTTAAGTCTTTCAAGCTTATGCTCTTTGTTGATTAATTGCATGGGATTATATCGTATTACAAGACTTTGCTTACGTTTCAACCCGGAGAAGCTTTGCCAGGCAGTTCTTGTTTGTTACATCCTCTATAATACCAAGCTTAACTGAGTTGCCGAATTCATTCCAGAATTTGGCGTATTGACCCTTCTTCTCATTGCGGTCACTGGATTCTTCATCATCTGTAGCAGCATTTAGTAAAAAGTTATACGCCTTGTAGCAACAATTGGTCAGATCAATGCAATAAAAGCAATATGGAATATGAGTCCCATCTTTATCAAGAATAGTTAAATAAATGCCATATAGAGAACTTACTTTGTTGATTGTCAGGCAAAAGCACATTAAAACATTTATTGTCCATACCTTTCCTGCCTTTGTCATTAGATTCATCTGGATCCTCTTCAGCAAGTTTACGGATCATATCAAGTGCTTTGCGGATGAGTTTCTTCTTAATGGTTTTCAAGCTGCTATGTTGCTGTAGCATTTCTCTTGAAACATTAAGGGGCAAGGTGTCGGAATCAACAAGCCAAGACCCTGATTGCATATTCAAATAGTAAGAACCACACGCCAAGCCACAATACCAAAACACTAATTCCAGGATATCACAATGTTGAGAAGACAATTATTACCATTAAGAAGTTCAAATACTTGGGCAGCAGCTCAACAAATTCATCGGAGATAAAGACCCTTCTAACATACAGTTTCAAGTTGGATTTCTTAGAATTGTCTCATACAAATCATGAGGAGCTTTGTGTGGCACAAACAACACAACCTTGAATTCAACATCACCTTCGGCAGTAAACTGGCTCCATGATAGTGGTTTCTCATCACTGAAATCCTGAATAGTTTTAAGAAATTGGAAAAGTTAGAACTTGTTAATAGCAAAAAGATTCAGTGAAAAATTCTGAATACCTTTTCACCAACTCCTGAAGCATGGTATTCAAAAAATTACTTCATGTCTTCAGAAACAGCACACATCATAACATTGGAGGAATGCAGATCCCCAAATATTAATTCTACTCATCATGAGATTTTTTATGTTGTAGTATGTTTCAACATGATTACAATTATTAGCCAAATAGAAGAGATTGTGATCTTCAGATTGAAAGGGGTGAACAACATTACTACATTCTCATATAGATAAAAAAAAAAAACTCAAATATGTTCTTGAAACTATATGCTCTGCCTTTCATTTTCGGGTAGTTGAAATTGAATAAATATTGAAAGGAGAAGGTGAATTCAAACAGCAAAGATGAAGCCATGTTTGATTTATGCTTAGATACGTTCTCACCGCACATGGCAGTGGAATTGTTTTATCATTGTGCCAGAAACTTCAAATAATAAATGTGATATTCAAACAGTGCAGAAAAACGATACTATGCACCATCGAAATATCTTCAGGACAAGTACGTATAAATCATTAACCGACCTTCAATTTGAGCACGTCACGGAGAAAGTTCCACATGTTACCTCATGTTTCAAAGTTCTTACTCGTATGTTCAAATGCAGCACAGATTAATAAGTTTCTGAAAAACATAACAAAGTAGATGAGCGGCACAACTAAAATATATCATAAGTAATTGATATTTGTAATCTAATTAAATCTTATGGAAACAATGAAGTAACAAAAAACAACCAACAAAATTAACTGATTCGTAAAATAGGGGCTTTTCTTGTGATTAAAATAGGGAGAAAATTACCAAACAATTCCTCCCTAAGCCAAGTTTTGCCTCAATATCATCCATTTCGTAGCATACAACATAACCACCCTCTCGTAAACATCAGAATAACACAAGCAGTTAAGCATACCATTAATTGAAAAACTAAAAGTGAACATTTTCACAAACTCACCAATACAAATATCTCTATAAACAGTTCTTGCACCAAACAGGAAGACATCAGAATCTAATGTGAAACATCCATCCTAGCGATCAATCATATAATTATTAAAAAAGAATGCATAATTGAAAACTTCGCAATCAATTCCATTAGGTGAGGGAAAAAATAAGTTAAAAATTTTTCAAATATGATTGGGAGATACTTTCAGGGAGAAATCAAAACAGAAACTGCAGCCAAAAAGTCGTATTATAACAAGGCAAAAATAGGAGCATCCACGTACACATAATGATTCTGAGCTTAGTAATGCACACTAAGCTTCAGCCTCTTAAATCCTGCAAAATTAGATAAGAAGCAATCAAGTATGACACAGGTTGGATTGAAAATGTGAAAACAGAAGAATTTATCAACCACAATTGTGTTACATTCTTATCACTTCTCCTGCGTTGGATTTACAGTAAACAACCACAATTTTGAAAGTGTCAAAACCAGAATGACACTAGCAAACATTCACCCCATGAACATCCAAAAGGTTTTACAGTGGGAAAATACAGCCGACGACTTGTATTTAGGGAACAAATAACAAATCAATAATTTATTAACTTCCATCCTCAACACAACTCATTCATAAACATACAAAACAAAACCATGAGAGCATACCATAGAAATGCAAACCACAAAAAATAAAAAAAATAAAATAAAAACCAAATTAAATAACGACCACAAGGAGGAAATTGCAGTGCGGGTCGGCGACAAAAGGGAGATTCCCCCAGTACCCAAGAACAAACACAACAGAAGAAAGGGAAAAATAGTAGACCTGGCTGAACTTGGTCTTGCTGATGATCGACAGCGTCAGCTCATTTAAAGAAGTGAGTAATTAGCGATTAATCCATCCAAAATTTAATTGAAATAACAAGTTTTAGATCATAAAGAATGATGCATTGCATTTCAGAAATAAAATTTGGCCTTACACAATCCAAAAATGAACCCAAACTATTTAAGAGGATATTCGCAGTTAACAAACAAGATGGTCTATAAGAAGAATCCGACGAGACCTATATCAATTATCAATTGAAGTTGTAAAAATATGTCCCCAGATCTCAATAAAATAAAAAAAGATGATAATAAAGATCTCCCGAGGGAAAAATAAAAATGAAATAAAATAAATATATAGCATAACATAAACTATGATACAAATTTCTATAAAGCTTTTCCTTATCAAGAATTCAAGATTAAAATTATCATAACATATAAATGAAACCTCAAAACAAACTTAAATAAGATCGAATTGGTTAAAGCAACATAATACAGAAACTGAGAGTTTCAGTCCCATTTACCATCTGACCTATACAGTAAATTGTAATAACTGAGTCATTCAACAAAAATAGATAAGTAGTTGCGCAACGAAGGATAACCAAAGGAAAAACATAATAAAATTTGGAAAACAAATTTGTGGTCTGATAACTACAAGTCTGGCCTGCTTAGAGATCTAATCATCTAATGGAAACTTCCATAACAGTTAGAATAGTTAACCTACATATTTTGCAAAATTGACATTCTCTTGCCCCAATTCCATAAATTGAGCATTTTATGGTGACCTGGTTAGATCGCAAGGAAAAAAAATGCAAAGAATAAGCCACAATATGCTGTCCATCTACGTTTTGAAGAATGGCGATTGAGATTCTTGATCAAATTTCATACGCTTTCCCGATTCTTTCAAAAGATAAAAGTATGAGATTGAACATGGGAAATCGTGTAAAAGCCACAGCTGTAAAGCAAAACAAAGTGTATATATCTTTTTGAGAGCATGATCACAAAAACAATCATCAAAACAGGTCTGATAGCATAACACAGTTTATGACTTAAGCATTTTATCGAGCATATTCAAGGCATCATGAATAATAATACTAAAGCTAAAGTATTTACTCTTGTTCTTGTTTTAACTTTCTTTTCAATACACTTAAGGGATTAAGCAACAAATCGTCTCAAAATACACAACCACAAATAAACTTGATTCGAAAAGCATAAGATCAAGAAAAACTTAGATTTAGATCACTTAAACTTGGTGCGCTTAGTAACCCTGCCCACCCTGTCTTTTGATCTGAAATGAAAGAATTGCAGGTTCCCAAAAAGTAGGCTGATACATAGGTTCCTTGTACTAAAAAAAAAAAAAAAATCAACAATTCATAACAAGCAGGATAATTTCTTATCTTGCTGTTTTTCTTAAGATGCTAAGTATATCCATGTTACCTCAACTCTATTGTATGCAAGATCTGTAAGTGAAATGGAGCCCCACCATTAATAAACCTATTGTGCTACATGGCACCAAATAAAAATCCCTTAATGAAGTTAAGAATATATTAATTTACACGGTCACGAGTGCCTTAATTAAATATAAAGGCACGCCAAGAACAAAGCATACTCGTTTCCTTAAATGTATCTGGTAACAATGTGAATAAAATGTTTAACCAATAAACAGGGTAAAAAATTCTCATCTGTCTTTCTTAGTCCTCCCAAGATTTATAGGAATGAAAAAAGTGGTTGATTGCTGTAGAACCTGTAATTATACACCATTCAGAAGATGTGAACAATATAGAAGAAAAAATTGGTGAAAATTCATCAGAACCTATAATAGAACAATATAGAAGATGTATGCAATTTCTCTCTCATCTATTAGTGTCAACAATGATATCCATTTCTTTTTCCAAGGAGAGTGGTAATTGCAACTCCCATATTAGAAAACTCAAACAAACTAATCAAAATTCAGACCTCAACTGGCAGGTGGAGAAAGAACAATTCCATCAAGAGAGCACAAATGTCATTAGAAACGAACAGAAAAAATATGAAGGCATAAATGGAGACCCTGTTCTTGCTTTCAAGTGATGATCAAAGACAGGTAAGACATAAATGGAGATTATAGGAACTGCAGCTAATTGCGCTTATGGACCAGCATGGCCTTGTCAAGTGTGGGGTGTGATTTTATATTAATTATTAATCAGGCAGGATGGCAGAAGCTTTGATGCAACTCCTTTACCTACAGATTTGAGTGACCAATTCGGACTTGAACACGATGCCGTGAGGTGTTTAAGATTCCCCTCAAGTTCCTGGTGACATCTACATTTTCAGGCTGGACATTAGCGGTTGTATCAATCTGGAATCAGTTGCAGAAACACCAAATCAGAACAAAGACAAAAAAAAAGAGCCACGATAATCGAGAAATTTTGGGTCATTGTTAGACTCTTAAACCAATAGGTAACAATTGAGTGCATTTCCAAACAAAAAAATTGGAACACACTGCTTTTGCAACTATTTCAGTGGTCTGATGGATATCAGACTGAGCCTCAAATATCACCCACGCCCATTTGTCACTATTTTCTGAATCTGAAATGTATGGGATGCCAGATTTTCTGGTAGTATGTGGCTTCGATCCAGGTTTTGCCACCATTAATAGATACTTCTACTCTCTCTATGCCTCGCCCACCGCCGGATAAAGCATAACCCTTGATGTTTGCCTGGTCATAATCAATGACTTCTTCAATCACAGAGAATCAATGATTTGATAGTAACATTTACATAACAATCAGCTATGGTTGGCAGAACACAATCACTGTGTAACACCCCGGATTTGATAACCCAGGCCGGGATGCCACCGCCACACCTCCCTAGCAAGACACGGATTCTCCGAGCTTGCTAAAGAGATGCAAAGCTATCGGAATTGCAAAAAGGTTTAAAAACAAGTCCGGAATTTATTTAAAATAATAATAATAATAATAATAATAATAATAATTCATCCACACGTAGCAAACCGGAAAGTAAAATATCGCAGCGGAAATGTAAAGGGGCCGACATGGCCAAAACTCGGGTTATACAGGCCCGATATGCAAGTGTCAATAAAAGCGATAAAAAATAAAGTTTTAAAGTTTTTCTCCCCCAATGCATATGCTCATGCATTATCTCCATACTCTGAAAAGAAAAGAGAAACAACAATTTTATCAGTATATAAAATAATGAGTAAGTCGATCCTAACATAGCAATAAAGGGATTTAATTAGATAATTAAAATTTCACTCCTAAACATGCATTTACAAATTTAAAGGAAATAATATTTTAGTTGTGTACTTGAACATGCATTTAATCCACAATAACAATTTAGTCATGATATGAAATTTAAAGACATAATTTAAATGCATAATTTAAAGACATGCATAAATAAATAAATACTTAAAAATATTAAATCTTTTATTTCCCCGTTACGTAACCATTTCTCAATATTTTGTATAGCCGGTGATCCGGCGGCCGCAGCCGTGTCGTAAGTATCTTGTATAGCTGGTGATCCGGCGGCCGCAGCCCTATCTACCATACCCAGTAACACTCCGGAGCCTCGGGAAATCCATGCGGACAATCCCGAGAGAGTAGGCCATGTATCTCCCGCCGATTGGCGTAATATCTCATCTAAATTCTCTCGTTCATTATAGGCCCGAAGAGAAAGGCTAGAGGGGCACCCTGCAGAGCACTCACCCTCCACCAAAGTATCTCATGTATCGTTTCAATTTAATGTATCGGGGTTTTTCAAAAGTATAGATGTATCGTATTTCAAGTCTTTGATCGTTTGTTACGAAATTTCAAAATCTCTCGATTCAAAAGTCTCTTGGCGTCACAGTTTATGCCTTTTTAATTTAAAAATTCATTTCAAGTCCAAAAAATCTAAAATTTTCACAGTATATCAAAAACATCCTAACGAAAAACTTTCGTGTTTTAACTTTTTCGAAATAAGTTGAGGAAACATGTCAAAAATCGAGTTTATTACGCAAGCAGAATTCTGTCCGGACTCAGGTTTGACACAGTTCAAAGTTTTGACTTTTTAACGTATCAAATGAACTCCAAAAATTCTGAAATTTTATATGCATATACTAGACATGGTTACCTACAACTTTCATTTAGATTGCAAAGATCAAATCGGACTAGAAAATATAGAAACATGCTCATCAATTTCGAATATGATCACTGTCAGTTTTCGAAAGAGACCTAGTAAAACAGTTTATGTCCGGTGCGATTTGAAATAGCAAACGTTACCGAAAATGTCTGAAATTTTTACACAACCTAGATTTATGTGTTAGGATTAAAAGTTTAGTTTTGAGTTTCTCGGATTGAATCCTCGAAATATGAGTTTTAGGCCGATTTCAGAAACTGCGCATGTTGGGGTTCTTAATTTCGGTTTTTACGTTTCGTTATGTTACGACTACTTTGGACGCCCTTAAACCACCTGTATTGATATGGAAGGCTCAACTTACAGTGATGGTGTTCTTGAGTCATCCTAGGGTCGCTCGGCTTGTCCAAAAATACTACGAACGGATCCTTGTACACCTTCTCTTCCTCCTTCGATCCCGAACGTGTTTACAAGTCCAATATTTGAAAGTTAGATTAAAGATTGGAGATAAAAACTAGAAAGACGAATCTGGATACGTCTTACCAATGATCCAAGGGGTGTGAACTCTAATCTACACGTTCCTACGGCCGTCGATGGTTGTCGGAAAGTCGCCGGAAGTCCGTCGGAAGTTCGTCGGGAGAGTGTTTTGGCTTGGGAGAGTTTGAGAGTGAATGAGGAGGGTTTGGAGGCTGCCAATGGAGTGAGAGACACCCCCCCCCCCCCCACGACCTAATACTCCTTCCCCCGTTCAAAATCCACTTTCCATAGTCGGGGGGTCGGATTATGGCAAGAAATCGTCGAAAACGCGTAACTTGCACAATTCTGGGGGCTCACGCGGGGTTGGCGCGCTGAAGGGCCAAACCCCGCCCGGCCAGCGCGCGGCTCCCGCCTGGACTGCGGTCCGGGCGGGTCCGTGCGATCCGATCCGTCGGGTCTTTTCCTCCTCTCTTTCGGACTTCCATCCTTCCACGTTTTCGCGCTCGATTTTCCGGGTCATTTTCGGTTTATGCTTCTCATCATAAATTTATTCCGACTCAATTCGATTTCATGATTGAAATCTTAAGACCGTCGGTTTCGGTCCGTCGGGTTCTAAATCGTCGTCTTTTGACTTCCGTGCATTTCCGAGTTTACGGGTTCTCAGAAACAAAACTTTCTTTCCCATTGGATTAATTCCTATTTTATATTCTAAAATTTACGGGTATTACACACTGTACCTCAAGGAACAAACTAAATACCCTTAGAAGCAATTAGAATATGCTATCCATTCACCAATAGTTCATATAAGTAAGAATAAACTATAATAGGCACATAGGCATGTGAAGAATTGGCCCAAAGAATCAAAGCAGAATAATGGTTCGTACTTTATACTGGTATGGAACTCTCAGATGAAGTGACCAAGTATGCAAGAACAAATATTTACTCCTTAATCCTCTGCAAAACTAAAAGAAGAACAAATTACAATCCGGCATAACATTCTCCAGAAATGTAAAAGTCTTTATGGTTGTTGTAACGGCCCGAATAATTCCGGATATTTTGTCCGAATATTTTTGTATCCCAAATAAATAAATTCAAATTGTTTTGAACTACGTAATGACTTGATCCCTTCACGGGGAACGTAGGCAACTCGGAAATTTCAATTCTTAATTCAGTCAAATAATAACAAACAACAACACACAATAATATAATCGCTTAATCAAACAATTCCCGA
This sequence comes from Hygrophila difformis, assembly GCA_030278955.1. NCBI lineage: Eukaryota > Viridiplantae > Streptophyta > Magnoliopsida > Lamiales > Acanthaceae > Hygrophila > Hygrophila difformis. The sequence continues at coordinate 32,416,352 of JAOANR010000003.1, read as the reverse complement.
ACTCGCGAGATGATAAAGCGCAACTTCGAGGACGAAGTTGATCCTTAAGGAGGGTAGACTGTAATACCCGTAATTTTTAGGATATAAAATAGAATTTAATCCGATGAGCAAAGAGATTTTGTTTCTGAGAACCCATGAAGTCGGAAACGCAAGGGAGTCAAAAGACGACGATTTAGGAGCCGACGAACCCAAAACCGACGGACTTAAGATTTCAAACATGAAATCAATTTAAGTCGGAATAAATTTAGGATGGGAATCGTAATCCGAAAAAGACCCGGAAAATTGAGTCGAAAATGTAGAAGGATAGAAGTCCGAAAGAGAGGAGGAAAAGACCCGACGGATCGCACGACACGCCCGGACCGAAGTCCAGGCGTTTGCCGCGCGCTGGCCACGCGGGAACGCGCCAACCCCGCGTGGGAGCGCTGAACGCGGCAGATCACGCGATCATGGCGATTTCTTGCCAAAATTCGCCTCCCGATTAAGGTAAGTGAATTTGGACGGGAGGGAAACCTTAAGGGACGAACTAGGGTTGTTTTCCACTCCATTGTCAGCCTCCACAGCCTTCCATTCACTCTCAAAACTCTCCCAAGCCAAAACACCTTCCCGACGACTTTCCGGCGACCTTCCGACGAGTTTCCGGCAACCGACGACGATCAAGGAAGAGTGTAGATCATCGATTACAGTCCTTGAATCATTGGTAAGGACTTTACTAGTTTCCTATCTCATTTTTAATCTCCAATTCTCAATCTAACTTTCGAATCTTTAACTTGCAAACACGTTCGTGGCCGAAGGAGAAGGAATACGAGTGCGTAGATCCGTTCGTAGCAAATTTGGACAAGCCCAGCGACCCTAGTATGACCAAACACTCTATCACTGTAAGTTGATGCCTTTCATATCAATACGGGTGGCTTAGGGGCGTCCGATTTAGTGTCTTTGTAACGAAACGTAAAAATCAAACCTAAAAACCCCAACTTGCGCATTTTTCGAAATCTGATAAAAACCCCTATTTCGAGAGTTCAAACCAAAAAACTCAAAACTGGACTTTTGTTCCTAACACATTAACCTATGTTGTGTAAATGTTTCAGAGATTTCCATCAACGTTTGCTACCCCAAATCGCTCCGAACATAAACTGTGATTTAAAACTTTTTCGAAAATCTGACAGTGCATATGTCCGAACTTGATGAGCATGTTTCTATGATTTTTATTCCGAATTAGTCTTTGCAATCTAAATGAAAGTTGTAGATAATCATGTCCAGTATATGTGTATAAAATTTCAGAATTTTTGGAGTCCATTTGATATGTCAAAACGTCGACTTTCTGAACTATGTCAAAACTGGATTCGGACAGGGAACTGTTTGTGTAAAACTCTCGATTTTTGACATGGTTCATCAACTTATTTCGAAATCATTAAAACACGAACGTTGTTCGTTAGGGTGTTTTTGATATACTGTAAAAATTTCAGATTTTTCGGACTTGAAATGAATTTTTAAATTAAAAAGGCGTAAACTGTGACGCCAAACGATTTGAAATTGATGAGATTTGGAAATTTCGAAACAAACAATCGAAACCTTGAAATACGATAAAGATATACTTTTTGAAAAATCCCGTTACACTAAATCAAAACAATATGAGATACTTTGGTGGAGGGTGAGTGCTATGCAGGGTGCCCCTCTAGCCTTTTTCGGCGTGCCTATAACGGACGCTAGATACTTGTATGAAAAACTACGCCAAAACGGCATGAGATACATGGCCTACACTCTCGGGATTATCCGTGTGGGTATCCCGAGGCTCCGGAGTGTTACTGGGTATGACAGATATGGCTGCGGCCGCCGGACGACCGGCTACACAAGAAACTTACGAAACGGCTGCGGCCGCCGGATGACCGGCTACACTAAATATTGAGAAATGGTGACGTAACGGGAAAATTTAAAAGACTTAATACTTTTTATGCATTTATTTATTTATTCATGTCTTTAAATTATGCATTTAAATTTATATCTTAAATTTTATAACGTTGTTAGATTATTATTTATGAATTTAAATACATGTCCAAGTATACAATTAATTTATTAATTTTAATTTTTTTTTTAAATTGGTAAATGGATTGTTGTATGCATGATTAGGAGAAAATTTAATTATTTAATTAAACCCCTTTATTGCTATGTTAGGATCGACTTACTCAGTATTTTATAATACTGATAAAATTGTTGTTTTTCTTTTTTCAGAGTATGGAGAAAATGCATGAGCATATGCATTCGAGGGATGAAATTTTAAACATCGTTTTGTCATTTTGATGCTACTTGCATATCGGGCCTGTATAACCCGAGTTTTGGCCATGTCGGCCCATTTATTTATTTCCGCTGCGATATACTATTATTACTATTATGTGTGGATGAGACTTTATTATTATTTTAAATAATTTCCGGACTTTTTTTATAACTTTTTTTGCAATACATATAGCCTTGCATCTCTTTAGCAAGCTCGGAGAATCCGTGTCTTGCTAGGGAGGTGTGGCGGTGACATCCCGGCCTGGTTTATCAAATCCGGGGTGTTACAAGTTGGTATCAGAGCCCGGAATATTTTAAAGCTACTTTTATTACTTTTAAACCATTATTTTAAAAACCTAGAATTTTTTTTTAAATTTATTATTTTTAAAACTACTAGTATTATTTTGAGCCCAAAATTTTAGACCAAAAGTTTTTATTTACATAGTGTAAATTTTTTTTTAGCCCAAAGATTAATTATTTCGGCCCAATATGGAGGCCCAACTTTTTAAATACTATGATCCATGAACTAAATTTAATTTAAAAACACATTAATTAAATTTTTATTGGGGGGATTGCATATGCATATTTCATATAGATTTAAATTCCTGCATATTATGACTTTGCTCGAAACGTGTTCTAACTCTAACCTCCCTTGTTGACATTAGATGGTCGAACCCAATGCTAACATGGTCAATTTGATGATGAAACTGACTAACGCATACCTCGAGTCCCAACAGCATGTCAATTACTTCAAAACTCGGGTACAACAACTAGAAGCTAACATGGCCCACATCGGACACCTTAGGGAGACAGACCATCACAACATAACCCAACTGCAAAATCAAGTCGCGCAACTCCAAGCCCAAGTGGCCCAACTAAAAGACAAGAGTGATGACTTGGAGGAACAAGTAGGGGACGTGGCTTGGGAGTTAACTAACTTGGTCAACGAAGTTGATGGAGGGGTCCTTCAGAACCCGGGGCCTAACCCCAATGCTGCTGCGCCCATTGACGTATCGAGCGATGAGGAGGATCCTATCGAGGACGTGCCTACCTATTCACTCTAGATTTAGTGATCTAGTTATGCACTACTATTTTTAATAATATTTCCCTTTCCAAACTATTGTCAGCACTACTATTTCCATTACTTGTAACCCAATAAAGTATTTTATGAAGCAATAAAATTACAAGCATTAGTTTATAAATATATTTAAATTTATTCTTTACATCTTACTACATTACTTTCACAAATACCTTATGGATGCCCAAACCAAACAAAAATACAAGTATTAATAAATGAACACCATATATATATATAATATAAAGACAATAAACAAACAAGGGTACCTCCAACCCCAAACCCTGAAACCCTGAAAACCCTAAACCCTAGACACTAGATTTTTGAAAAAAAAAAAAAACTGGACAGGTTACTGTTCACGAAAAAAAAACAACGAAAACGAAAACAAAACAACAAGTACTAAACAACTTCCAACAATAACAAATAGTACACTAATCTCTAAACAATCTCTACTAACAGGTTCCAGTAGATTGATACCTGTTAATACTATCCTTTATCTAATAAATCACTCTACAAGCATTACTCAATACTTTAACAAGAAAAATCTAAAATCTCTTGTTCTTGTAACAGCATGGCACCGAGAGGAAGACCACGCGCCCAGCCCTTTACTCCCAATACCAACGAAACACCTGAGCAACAAGATATGCCTATACCCAACGAGGGGGTGCACGCTCAGGAGGAGCCAGCAAACCCCATGCCAAACAACATGGACGCTCGCGTACGCACTTTAGAAGAGGTTCTTATTGCGCTAGGGAACACACAGTTGAACTAGGGTCAAGCAGCTGCGGTACCTCCACTCGAGGCCCGCATTAACTACTTAGCTATGGTGAACTCATATCACCCTCCAAACTACGCCGGCGAGGACGATCCGGCTAAACTCGAGGAATGGATCCGAACGTTCGACAAATTGCTAAACGTTGTGAAATGCCCGAATGGCGAGAAGGTACATGTGGCATCATACTACCTTGCTGGGGAAGCGGATGACTGGTGGCGTTCCACCCAGAAGAAGTTATCTGAGGACGAGGAACCTTACTCGTGGGAGGAGTTGATGGGACTGCTCACGGATCGATTTTATCCCATGAGCACAAAGGCGGCGATGTACGAGGTGTTCCTCTCGTTGAAGCAAGGAGGGCAAACAGTCCAGGAATACTACGCCCGTTTCAAGGATTTGGTGCGTTTCGCACCAAGACTCGTGCCAACAGACGTGGAAAATGTAACACCCCGATTTTAAAACCAAACACAAGGCCGGGATGCTACCGCCACATCTTCCAACTAAGCTCGCCCTTGGCTTACTTAATTGGAAAATGTTAAGGCTCAAGTCGTACCAAACTTTCAAATTTAATTTAAAATACTTTATAAAGGAAATTTAATAAATTAACTATCCAACATTTAAAAACTTAAATTCAAGTGCGGGAGCATAGATAGTAAAATGGCCTACAAGACCAACAAGATAGTCTAATATTATAAAATACGAAAGTAAATGCAGATGTTGCTTCAAAATCTTTCCCAATCCCCAATGACGTGCTTGAATGCTTTTATGACTATTCCTGTAAGTCTGTAAAAAAAAAGAGTAAGCAACACGTCAGTATAAGAATACTGAGTAAGCCAACCCATCCCATATCAAGTTATGGGGTTTTAAAAATGGGTTGACTCATAATAGTTTTAAAAGACGTATAATACTCATTGTAACACTTAACATAATTTAGTATCAAATTTAATAAAAATTCCAGCTGTGCATCCAAGTCCAAGATTTACCAAGTTATCACCATTGTGCCTAGAACACGAGGACACCAAGAATAACAAAACTAGCGGTTGCAATTCGCAACAAAATAAAAAGCATGCAGCAGACTCTATATCGACACGCACCCGGGGCCCATAAGTAAAGCGCGCAGGCAATACTTAGGGATATAGACTCATACATACAACTAGCGGGCCGTTTTGGCATACGAGAGGGGGCGGCCCAGCGGGCTCCACCGAGTGCACATACCCTCAAGAAACAAGCGTGGGCATACCACCCGAATCCAATGCACAATGGGTTTTAAAATTTATTTTGACAAGTATCATATTTTCAAGAATCGATTTTTATCGTGATAAACTCATAAAGATTTAATTTTTAACAAAACAATATATAATATAATTGTTATTTATCAAAACAATATCCAATATCAAGCTTTTCACATTATTAGGATAAGCAAAAATCCATAAAAATAGTTAACACCTTAAAAATCCATGACACGGCGACACAGCGGCAAAGATTTCAAATCTGGGAATGATAGAGTTGACCAAAAATTCCGAAATTCATACAGCTTGTAGATAAGACATAGAGAAACATTTTCTTGAAGAAACGTAAGACCAATTCGTTCTAGATATATGAGAAAATGATGGATTTTCACAGACCACAAAATTTGTCGCGGATTTCAACGACACAGTCACGTTTTTAAATTTTTTGGTATTAATCCGTAAGTCCAAAAATTCTGAAATTTAACATATAGATTCCTAACACATAGATAAACATTTTTCATGAAGAACACTTGGCCTAAATCACACCGGATCTATGAGAAAAATAAGGATTTTTGCAAGGGACCAAAACTGTCAGAAATGACGAATAAAACGTTTTGACGTCTACGACTAACTCAACAACAAGATTTCGACCCAAAGCAAGATATAAGGTGTGTTGGCTTACCTTACACCAAGTTAGGATTTGAAAACAAGGATTTTCTGGTTTGGTTAGCAAAGGGAATCGCCTTTGGCCTCCTAACTTATCCGAGATGGCTGCGTTCTAGAAAAATAAGTGTGGAGAAGGTTAGGGATGTTTTGCTACAATCTTGACCAGAGAAAGGAAAGGCTAAGAGGGATGATTTACCGTCTAAACTTGAAGCAAGAATGGTAGATCCTGATCTATCCGCTGCCTCCACGAAGAACTCTCTAGGGTTTTCTTCTCTTCTTTTTTTTTCGATCGATATTTCTGCTATGGGAAGAGGAACTTAGCAGACTGGTTGGAGAAGTTATATATAGACGGTAAACTAGGGGGTCTTGAACGGTTTTCTTGGACTCTATTTTATAAGTTCAGCTCCTACTCCTATTTAAATCACTTAGAAAGATACGAAGGAGATTTGATACCAATATAAGTTATCCATACCAGATATTATTGTTATTACTATTACTATACTCATTTAAATTCCTACCTATCATTAGTATGTAAAAGAAAATATTAATCCTTGCATACATTTTCCAGTTACATCTTGGCTATTCCTACGCCATCTACCTCAACCCATATAATGATACTAATAATAATCACAACCTAAATAATGACTATGCATAACCGAAAATATATTTACTACTCTCAATTAGATTAGTATACTGGCTTATATATTTTTAATAAATAAATTCATAAAAATAATAATGAGATAATCGCGGGTATTATAGTCTACCCTCCTTAAGAATCGACTTCGAGGACGAAGTCGCCTATAGTCTAAGGTAGAGTAATTTATTTTCAAGTAAATGGGAGTTTTGAGAATGCAAGATATAGAGATAGTGTGTTATGTCGACGTATCCAAAAGCGCGGTGCTAGGGCCATTACATTCTCACCTCCTTAGGATTGTAGTTATGTCCTCATAACTATTTCGCGGCATCTAAGGTTAGATGCGAGCAACCATCTAAATCTAGGTTCTCTACATCCTCTAGGTTGTTGCGAATAACTAATACTAGATTAAATAAAATATTTACATGTATACAAAGAATTGGTAATACCTGTGATCATGACATGTTTCGGGATATCAACTTGGTTGATGACATTTATATGTCCTACTGCTCTGCCCTGATTTTCTTGTTGTGGCCAGTTGTGTTGGAGTCGTTGACCTTGATTATTTTGTGGGTTTGATCCGCCTTGACGGTCACCGTGTTGTGGGTTCGCTAGGTCCTTTCGCTTCACGATCGTGTCCCAACGAATCTTACAGTCCCTAACTATATGTCCATCACGGCCACACCTAAAGCATGCATTTGGTCCTGGGCATTCCCGAACGATATGCGGTTTGTTACACTTTGGGCACGGATTTACTCTGTTACTACCGCTGCCATTTTGTCCTCCATTGAACCCGCCGTTATCACCTTGAGCCAATCTATTTTGCCCTGTTGGCTCGTTCCATCTTCCAGAGGTGTCTCCATTGTTGAAACGACTTCGATTCTTCTTGTTGTGTACTTGGTGTCCCTGACTGGATTCCCTATTTGCTTTACGTTTCATTTGTTGTACCCGGGATATAGCCACTGCTCGGTCATAGACTGATTGCAAAGTGGTGCACTGACCGCCAACAAGTATTTCCCTAATGGCTAAACTCAACCCCATTTCGAATTTCTGCGCTTTCTCAATGTCAGTCGGTACAAATCGTGGTGCAAAGCGCACTAGCTCCTTGAATCGTGCATATTACTCTTGGACTGTCTGACCTCCTTGACGAAGGTTCAAGAACTCCCATACTTAGCTGCCTTGGTGGACATAGGGTAGAAGCGTTCCCTTAATGTTTCCTTGAAATCTTCCCAAAAGTACTCCTCTCCGTCTGCCAATGCTTCTTTCGTCGTCTGCCACCAGTCGTCGGCCTCGCCGCTTAGAAAATAGGTGGCTACTATGACCTTTTGCTCGTCAGGACAATGAGTTGCCTCGAGCAGTTTGTTGAAGGTGCGAATCCACTCTTCGAGCTTTGCAGGATCATCTTGTCCGTCGTAGTGCGGCAGATGATACTGGTTGACTACAGCCAGGTGGTTAGTTTGGGCTTGGGGTGGGGGCACGGTTGCATTTGTGGCCTCTTGTGCCCGATTCAGCTGCGCGTTGCCCAAAGCAATCAACATAGCCTCGATTGTCCTCAGACGATCATTGTTAGGGTAGCCACCTAGGTTAGGTGGTCTTGTTCACGGGGTGCCGTCGGGTTTGGCACATCTTGTCCTTGCGGAGACTCCGCATTATGGACGCCTTGGTTAGCTATGTTCTCATTATTTTGTGGTACTTCAGCGTCGTTAGGTGCGTTCATATCAATGTGCATGGTAGCATTCAGGCCAGCGTTCAGGTTGGTGGTAGGGTATTTTCGTGGGCGTCCTCGGGGTGCCATTCTGTTAGTCAAAGAAAGGTCAAAGTTACAGTTTAAGCACTAATTTCGCAGCAGGGATAAATTATGTCAAGATGCAAAACGTGTAACTAAGTTAGGATAAAAGTTCAACTTAGACTTAGACAAGCATAATTTAAATTAATCTCAGAAGCTCGAGTCATACAAAAAGCTTACACGCACATAGTAAGAACAGGAAAGGATAGAACAGACATCTTAAAAACTCTAATCATTGAAGTAAACACATACTTGAATGAATGCACATGTATGCATATGACCCATCCCCCAATTTTTTTAAAATAAAAAAATAAAAAAATTAATGCATGATTTAAAAATATTTTTATGCAAGACAAAGTTTTCATGAATTCATTTAATAATAATACTAATAATAATAATAATAATATTCTTATGAATTTAAAAATTATACTAATATTCTTATAAACATAAAAATTAAATACATAGCTTTTATAGAAATAAAGCTAAAAATTTATATACTACTAAAATATTGGTCCGAGAGAATCGAAACGCTCTGATACCACTCTGTAACACCCCGATTTTAAAACCAAACACAAGGCCGGGATGCTACCGCCACATTTTCCAATTAAGTAAGCCAAGGGCGAGCTTAGTTGGAAGATGTGGCGGTAGCATCCCGGCCTTGTGTATGGTTTTAAAATCGGGGTGTTACAGAAAAGGCACAAAAATTTGAAATGGGGCTGAACTTGACCATACGGGAAGTAATCACTGGCGTCAATTACCCGGTCTTGCAAGCGATGTATGATCGAGCGGTGGCTGTTGCAAGGGTGCAACAATTGAAGAGGAAAGTGAGTGGAGAGCCCAGTCGGGCATCTCAAGGACAAGATAAAAGAAACAGGGATAACCGAACCGATAACAATTCTGGAGGAAACAACTTTCGGGGAGGCTTGAACAGACCCCCTCCGAACAACAATAGGGGAAATGATGGGAGAACCTTTTTCCAGGGTAATCCGGTGCCAGCATGCCCGAGATGTGGCAAACCTCACTTGGCTAGGGGATGCCCCCAGCCGGGCGCATGCTACCGGTGTGGTCGCAATGGCCACCGGGTGAATGAGTGCCGCACTCGACTGGAAAACATCACCAAGAGGGAAGACTTAGGCACGGGGCCAGCGCAGCCTCGCAATCTGGATGGGCGGAATGGAAACAACCAGGGGTATAGACCCCCTCAAAACCAGAACTTCAACTAAAATCAACGTCCTTCACAGAACCCAAATCAGCAACAAAATCAGAACTCGAACCGGGATCAGCAAGGCAATCAGGGACGTCCAATGGGGCGGTTGAATGTCATCAACGAGGCGGATATGCCTATGCAGGGTGACGTAATGGGAGGTACGTTCCATGTCTTAAGTACACCCCTTAAAGTTCTGTTTGACTCAAGAGCTAGTTGTTCAATAATATCATCAAGAGTCTTACCTGAACTAGATCTACCTAAGTGCGAGCTGATTAACTTAGGAATTCAACTACCGTCAGGAGAAGTAGTACCATGCTCTAGATGCTATAACGGAATTCCAATAGTTATAAAGAACGTAGAGTTTTTTGCGAACTTGGTAGAATTCGATTTTAGGGATTTTGACGTCGTACTAGGGATGGATTGGTTAACCCGATATAAAGCCGTGATCGAATGCCAAAAGCAAAAGATCACGCTGTCAAAGACTAAGGGGAAAAGACTCATCTTTTACTCCCAGCCCCCTAAGAAGTCTAACAAGATAGTTAACGCCCTTGAGTTATGTAGCTTAATACGTAAGGGTTACGCGTTATATGTGTGCTACATACATAACCTTCAGGCTGAAGGAGTCAAGGTAGATAACATTCCGGTGGTGAGAGAATACCCGGACGTATTTCCTGAAGACGTTCCTGGCATGCCACCCAAGAGAGATCTTGAATTCACTATAGATCTCATTCCGGGAACGGAACCCGTCTCAAAAGCCCTTTACCGCATGGCGCCACTAGAAATGAAGGAACTAAGGAACAACTCGAGGAGTTGTTGGAGAAAGGATACATAAGGCCAAGCACGTGTAACACCCCGGTTTTTGGTCACCCAGGTCGGGGTGTCACCGCCACACCTCCCTAGCAAGACACGGTTTCTCCGAGCTTGCTAAAGAGATGCAAGGCTATGGTTTTTCAGACTTTAAACATTCAAACCGCCCATTCATATATAAATCGAAAATAGTATTACATAAGTTGCAGCAGAAAATAATAGTTACATATGTATAATGCAGCGGAATTTAAATATAGGGCCAACATGGCCAAAACACGGGTTAAACAGGCCCGTTCATGCAATTTCTAATCTAAAGCTCAATTTAAAAATAATGTATTTCCCCGCAATTCACATGTATGCATATGATGATGCAAATTCTTCAGCTCTAAAAGAAACATGGAAAAAAATATGGTTTGGTCAGCAAAAAGTTGCTGAGTAAGTTAACACAGACATGATTATGGGGTTTCAAAGCCATTAATTAGATTTAAAGAAAACAGGTGCATAACACCCCATAATTTAATTTATTTATCTAATAATAATTTAATTGCAAAATTTAAAAGACACGGATTTCATAATTTCGTAAATATAGCTTGCAAGTAATTAAATGAATTGACATAAATTTAAAAACATAATTTAACCGGCATTTAATTTAAACAAATGTCTCGCTTCGTTTCTTTCACAGATCACCATCACCAGGGCTCTTATGTCCGCCAGCCTTACGCTCGGGCTCTTATGTCCACGAGTATCATGGTCAATCATTTAATAGGTTCATTACGTCCGCTGACCATACAATCAATATGTCGCTAGGGCTCTTATGTCCACTAGCCATACGCTTGGGCTCTTATGTCCCAAGCGTAGACAAAATTGACAGTGTCCAGCTTAGTCATAAACCCCAATGCTTTAATCTTCTCTTTGTTTAGAAAGACCCATTTCCAAATTTAGTAAGTTCCTCAAAATATACTATTTCAGGACGCTATCCGCTCCGATATCATTTAAAATCCTTTTCAACAAGATTTTCAAGATTTGACCCGGTCAACCACAGTTCTCTTTAAAATTCATTCAAAATCGAGTTTAAGTCCAAAAATTCTGAAATTTGACCGGTGACTTGAAAACACAAAGATGAACAAGTTTCATATTTTACGTTTTTCGATCCGAGATAGGAAGTAAGTGAAAAACGTCGATTTCTAACAGGTTACAAATCTGTCCGAATCTTTACGACAGCAGTTACTAAATTTCGAAATCTACCATAGCAAACGAACTCCGAATTTAATGAAATTTTACAGGGATATGCTTAAGACATATATCTACAAGTTTCATGTTCAACAAAAGATCTAATTCACCCTATATCTATTGTCAAAGACGCCAACAAGTTCGGGCCAAGAATCTGTCAAGATTTCAAGATCTAAATTTAGAACAGTTCGGTTTGGAGTCAAATTCCGATATCAAACCTCAACAAAAGATTCCAAAAATTTACGGAGGTGTTCTTAACGTTTAGATCTACAACTCTTATGTTTAGCACCAATCCTAAATCGGTCTAGATCTAAGGTGAAAATCAACCTCAAGTTCGGATAGAGAATCTATCACCGTTTCAAGTTCTAAGTCGATGGCAGGTCTGTTCACGGTCATTTTTGGATATCAAAACACGATGAAAACTTATGAAATTTTTACAGTAGCTAGATTAATGTCTTAGGAACGTTTTTCATGTTTTAAGTTTTCTCGTTTTAACAGTTTTAAGGGTTCTAAAAATTCGTGCAAAAACGATGCGCCGTTAAAGATTTCATGTTGACAGATTTTTAAATCCTTGGTTAAATCTTTAGATCGAAAGTATTTTAAATCTTCCCAAACCATGTAAGCATTAACTTACTGATTGTTGGGCGTCCGGGATCGTCGATTCGGAGGCGTGGCTTCCAGTCCACCGTTTATCTTCTCCGTTCGTCGGGTTCTTCGTTCACAACGTTGGAGATCTTCCGGATTCGTCCAAAACAGTCTCGCCTTGGTTTCGTGCCTCCGACGACTCCGGGATTAGTTTTTTTGAACGTATAGAGAGTGTGGATGTTTTGAAAAGTGTTCGGGACTGACAAGAGGTGTTATTTATAGATAGGCACGACCTAGGGACGTCCAAGGTCGGCCTTGGTGAGTCTTGAGCCGAAAGGAATACAACCGAAGTCGGAAAATCCGGATTCGGGCGAGTGAATCTCGCAACGGGTGAATCTGTAGGCTGGCGCGGCCGTGGCGCGCCGTTTAGCCACAGACCGCGCGGCTGCCGCCTGGACTGCGGTCTGGGCGGGTCGTGCGATCCGTCGTGCTTTTCCTCCTCTCCTTCGGACTTCTATCCCTCTATGTTCTCGGATTCGGATTTCCGGGGTATCTTCGGGTTCCTACTTCCTATCTAAATTTTTATTCGGGTCTAAATATATGTTTAGACTCGAATTCTCGAGTTCATTGGTGTCGGGTTTCGGTGCACAATTTAATCGATTAAATTGTCTTGAGTATTGGAACTTTAATTCCCTTTTTAGATTAAATTTCATTTCTCATTTCTTTTTCTCTTTATTTATTTAGTGTATTTATTTATTATTTATTTATTTAAAATATTTATTTTATGTTGCAAAATTCTCGGGTATTACAGCACGTCTCCATGGGGAGCCCCGGTCTTATTCGTCAAGAAGAAAGACGGAGGTCTACGACTATGCATTGATTATAGAGGACTTAATCAAGTCACCGTCAAGAACAAGTACCCATTGCCCAGGATCGAAGATTTATTCGACCAACTGAAGGGAGCTTCAGTATTCTCAAAGATCGACCTGCGATCTGGATATCACCAGTTGAGGATCGCCGAAAAGGACATCCCAAAGACGGCGTTCAGAACTCGTTACGGACACTACGAGTTCACGGTGCTATCATTCGGGCTAACGAACGCCCCAGCGATGTTCATGAATCTCATGAACAACGTATTTCGAGAACTATTAGATCAATGCGTGGTGGTGTTCATAGATGACATCTTGATCTACTCGAAGAGTGAAGAACATTCTGAGCACTTACACAAAGTGTGAGGGACCTTACGAGAAAATCAACTGTGTGGCAAGCTGTCCAAATGCGACTTCTGGTTAAAAGAAGTGGCATTTCTTGGGCATATAGTATCCGCCAATGGAGTGGCAGTAGATCCGGCGAAGATCTCGGCAGTGACCGAGTGGGTACCGCCGAAGAGTCCAATAGAGATAAGAAGTTTCCTTGGACTTGCAGGATACTATAGGCGATTTGTAAAGAACTTCTCAAAAATCGCACGCCCGTTAACCCAGCTGTTAAAGAAATGGGCGAAATACGAATGGACCAGTGAATGAGAGTCCGCGTTCCAAGATCTGAAGAAACGACTTACCACAGCGTCAGTATTGGCGTTACCATCGAAGGATGGTGACTTCGAGGTGTACAGCGACGCCTCGAAAGAAGGATTGGGATGCGTGCTAATGCAAGATCAAAGGGTCATAGCATACGCATCGCGTCAACGAAAACCACACGAAGAGAACTACCCGACGCACGACTTAGAACTAGCCGCAGTCGTGTTCGCCTTAAAGATATGGAGACACTGTCTCTATGGGCGAAAGTGTTGGATGTTCACCGACCATAAGAGCCTCAAGTACATATTCACGCAAAAAGAGCTGAATTTGAGGCAGAGAAGATGGTTGGAGTTAATCAAGGATTATGACCTAGAGATTGCTTATCTCGAAGGAAAAGCCAACGTTGTAGCCGACGCCCTGAGTCGAAAGACTCAACACGTGGCGAATTCACTCGTGATACCGGCCGAGTTGTACAAGGACTTAGCGAAATAGAGTCTAGAGTTCGTGCATTCTGGCACAGTAAACGAAGTCGTCAACGCGATGGTAGTGGGACCTACCATATTCGATGAAATACGACTCGCCCAACCGGGTGATGAGAAGTTGGAGGAAATTAGGAAGGACATTGTCGAAGGAAAGGCAATATATTTTGAAATTCATGAGGATGGAAGCATCTGCTTCAAGGGATGATGGTGCATACCACGGAAGTGCGTTGACCTGAAGCAAAAAGTAATGGAGGAAGGCCATAATACCCCATACTCGGTTCATCCCGGAGGTGACAAGCTGTACAAGGACCTAAAGAAGACCTATTGGTGGCCGAACATGAAAAGGGAGGTAGCCGAATTTGTGGCAAGATGCCTTACCTGCCAGAAGATCAAGGCAGTACGCCAAAAACCCCTAGGGCTAATGCAACCATTGGAAATCCCGAGTTGGAAATGGGATAGCATTTCAATGGATTTCGTTTCGGGGTTACCGCGATCACCGAAAGGGATGAATAAAATCTGGGTGATCATGGATAGGTTGACGAAAGCTACCATATTTATCCCAATGAAGGATACTTGGTCAATGGACCAATTGGCAAAAGCGTATGTCGACAATGTGGCACGTCGGCATGGAGTACCACATGACATCATCTCGGACAGAGACAGTAGATTTGTCTCTCATTTTTGAACAAAACTGCAAGAAGCCCTCGGCACGAAGATAAAGATGAGTACCGCATTCCACCCCATGACGGATGGACAAACGGAAAGAACGATCCAGACTTTGGAGGACATGCTAAGGGCATGTGTACTAGAGTTTAAAGGAAGTTGGGAAAATCATTTACCATTAATTGAATTTTCCTACAACAATAGTTATCATGCTAGCATTGGCATGGCACCTTTCGAGGCACTGTATGGACGCAAGTGCCGAAGTCCATTGAGCTGGGAAGAGAGCAATAAGACTGTGGTAGGTGGACCACAACTTGTTGAGGACATGGCTCAACAAATCAAGATGATCCAAGGAAAGATGAGAGCCGCTCAGGACCGGCAAAAGAGTTATGCGGACGTGAGACGACAAGACTTGGAATTTCAAGTCGGCGATAAGGTCATGCTAAAGGTGTCACCAATGAAGGGTGTGATGCGCTTTGGCAAACGAGGAAAATTGAGTCCACGATACATAGGACCGTACGAGATTCTAGAAAGAGTGGGAAATCTCGCATATCGGCTAGTATTGCCGCCACAATTTGCTCGTGCCCACGATGTGTTCCATGTCTCACAATTGAAGAAATATGTACATGATCCGACCCACGTACTCCAACCGGAAGAGATCGAATTGGATAATGACTTGAGCTACGAGAAAATTCCGGTACGAATACTCGACGTGAAGGAGAGAGTAACAGGAAATAAGACCGTAAGAATGGTCAAGGTTCTTTGGTCTAACCACGAAGCCCAGACGACAACATGGGAATTAGAGGCCGATATGAAGGAGCGTTACCCGACACTATTCCAAGACGAGACAACCACAGTTATGGGGACATAACTGTAGTCTTAAGAGGGGGAGGATGTAAAGGCCCGAATAATTCTGGATATTTTGTCCGAATGTTATTGTATCCCAAATAAATAAATTCAAATTGTTTTGAACTACGTAATGACTTGATCCCTTCACGGGGTACGTAGGCAACTCGGAAATTTCAATTCTGAATTCAGTCAAATAATAACAAACAACAACACACAATAATACAATCGCTTAATCAAACAATTCCCGAACTCGCGAGATGATAAAGCGCAACTTCGAGGACGAAGTCGATTCTTAAGGAGGGTAGACTGTAATACCCATAATTTTTAGGATATAAAATAGAATTTAATCCGATGAGCAAAGAGGTTTTGTTTCCGAGAACCCGTGAAGTCAGAAAAGCAAGGGAGTCAAAAGACGACGATTTAGGAGCCGACGAACCCAAAACCGACGGACTTAAGATTTCAAACATGAAATCAATTTAAGTCGGAATAAATTTAGGATGGGAATCGTAATCCGAAAAGGACCCGAAAAATCGAGCCGAAAATGTAGAATGATATAAGTCCGAAAGAGAGGAGGAAAAGACCCGACGGATCGCACGACACGCCCGGACCGAAGTCCAGGCGTTTGTCGCGCGCTGGCCACGCGGGAACGCGCCAACCCCGCGTGGGAGCGCTGAACGCGGCAGATCACGCGATCATGGCGATTTCTTGCCAAAATTTCGCCTCCCGATTAAGGTAAGTGAATTTGGACGGGAGGGAAACCTTAAGGGACGAACTAGGGTTGTTTTCCACCCCATTGTCAGCCTCCACAGCCTTCCATTCACTCTCAAAACTCTCCCAAGCCAAAACACCTTCCCGACGACTTTCCGGCGACCTTCCGACGAGTTTCCGGTAACCAACGACGATCAAGGAAGAGTGTAGATCATCGATTACAGTCCTTGAATCATTGGTAAGGACTTTACTAGGTTCCTATCTCGTTTTTAATCTCCAATCCTCAATCTAACTTTCGAATCTTTATCTTCCAAACACGTTCGTGGCCGAAGGAGAAGGAATACGAGTGCGTAGATCCGTTCGTACCAAATTTGGACAAGCCCAGCGACCCTAGGACAACCAAACACTCTATCACTGTAAGTTGATGCCTTTCATATCAATACGGGCGGCTTAGGGGCGTCCGATTTAGTGTCTTTGTAACGAAACATAAAAATCAAACCTAAAAACCCCAACTTGCGCAATTTTCTGATTAAAACACCTATTTTGAGAGTTCAAACCTAAAAACTCAAAACTGGACTTTTGTTCCTAACACATTAATCTATGTTGTGTAAAAGTTTCAGAGATTTCCATCAACGTTGCTACCCCAAATCGCTCCGAACATAAACTGTGATTTAAAACTTTTTCGAAAATCTGATAGTGCATATGTACGAACTTGATGAGCATGTTTCTATGATTTTTAGTCCGAATTAGTCTTTGCAATCTAAATGAAAGTTGTAGATAATTGTATCTAGTATATGTGTATAAAATTTCAGAATCTTTGGAGTCCGTGTGATATGCCAAAACGTCGACTTTCTGAACTGTGTCAAAACTGGATTCGGACAGGGAATTGGTTGTGTAAAAATCTCGATTTTTGACATGGTTCCTCAACTTATTTCGAAATTGTTAAAACACGAAAGTTGTTCGTGAGGGTGTTTGTGATATACTGTAAAACTCTCAGATTTTTCGGACTTGAAATGAATTTTTAAATAAAAAAGACGTAATCTGTGACGCCAAACGATTTGAAATTGATGAGATTTTGAAATTTCGAAACAAACAATCGAAACCTTGAAATACGATAAAGATATACTTTTTGAAAAATCCCATTACACTAAATCGAAACGATATGAGATACTTTGGTGGAGGGTGAGTGCTCTGCAGGGTGCCCCTCTAGCCTTTTTCGGCGTGCCTATAACGGACGCTAGATACTTGTATGAAAAACTACGCCAAAACGGCATGAGATACATGGCCTACACACTTGGGAGTATCCGTGTGGGTATCCCGAGGCTCCGGAGTGTTACTGGGTATAGGAGATACGGCTGCAGCCGCCGGACGACCGGCTACACAAGAAACTTACGAAACGGCTGCGGCCGCCGGATGACCGGCTATACTAAATATTGAGAAATGGTGACGTAACGGGAAAATTTAAAAGACTTAATACTTCTTACACATTTATTTATTTATTCCTGTCTTTGAATTATGCATTTAAATTTATGTCTTAAATTTTATAACATTGTTAGATTATTATTTATGAATTTAAATGCATGTCCAAGTATACAATTAATTTATTAATTTTAATTTTTTTTAAATTAGTAAATGGATTGTTGTATGCATGATTAGGAGAAAATTTAATTATTTAATTAAACCCCTTTATTACTATGTTAGGATCGACTTACTCAGTATTTTATAATACTGATAAAATTGTTGTTTTTCTTTTTTTTTCAGAGTATGGAGAAAATGCATGAGCATATGCATTCGGGGATGAAATTTTAAACATTGTTTTGTCATTTTGATGATACTTGCATATCGGGCCTGTATAACCCGAGTTTTGGCTATGTCGGCCCATTTATTTATTTCCGCTGCAATATACTATTATTACTATTATGTGTGGATGAGACTTTATTATTATTTTAAAATTTTTCCGGACTTGTTTTTAAAACCTTTTTTGCAATACCTATAGCCTTGCATCTCTTTAGCAAGCTCGGAGAATCCGTGTCTTGCTAGGGAGGTGTGGCGGTGACATCCCGGCCTGGGTTATCAAATCCGGGGTGTTACAGTTGTACTAAGGAAACCTCACAAACCAACTCACAAAATGGCATATACATCTTCAGTTAAACATTCAAACCAGAAGGCCCATAATATAAAACTGTTTCCAGCATAAAAGTTCCAACTTTATAACACAAACTACTAAACTGAATAAAGATCACAAACACGAATACATGTTCTTTTGTCACCTATAGTATACAAATAGACAAAGTATTTGAATACGAAAAACCAACACCAGCAGTGGACTCAGAGGAATAGCAAATTTGCCACTGCAGCAAAACATTAATACTTAGTAAAACTACTATAACATAAACGATGAAGAATCTAAAAATTCATGAGCTAAACTATGGGAATTTGAAATATCCGGGGTTCATCCGTCCAAACCATCCAGAATTGACATTACCCAAATTTAATTGCTACATACATTTGTTCCAAGTGAGGGCGTATCCAGGACGCTGTGGCCCTTTCCTCACCTCATATTGAGTGCATATTGAGTGCATACTCACCGTATACATATGTATTTGATCGCCTCATATGAAATAATCCTATTACAATTAAGATGAACATACGCAGTAGAGATGTACTCACTATACACGTGCATATTAGCATTGAGTGAATTTCTTTCAAAATTACTCTACCCAGAACGGATAAGGAAAAAGAAAATATGAAGAAACCTCCATATTTCTCATGTTGACAGATAAAATAAAATAATTTATTTTTCTTTTCTTTTCTTTTCTTTTTTATAATAATTTTAAAAAAATTAAAAAAAAAATCCCTATATTCCTTTGTGCATATGTAAATGAGTAAAAACTAAATCATGTTGAAGTCAGTCCAATGTACGCTGCATATAAGCTCAACAAACAAGTGACCGCATATGTAGAAGCAACAATTACTGGTGGTCGAATTCCACATAACTGAAGGTGGTGATGCAATGGTGCCATTCGAAACAATCTATATCCCCTTCGCCACACGCATTTGGTTGCCTTGAAGGAGGAAACCTATGACTTGACAAATTTTAAACAAACCATAAAGGAATTAGTACAATAGCATTAAGGATGCGACAGAAGAAATCTTACAAAAACAAAAGAGCACCAAAAGAAAACTGGAGTCATGTCTAACATAGGAAAGAAGAGTAGAAGTGGGAAAGAGTGTGTAAAGCTACCTGTATGATAACTGAAAGTGCTTCGAAGACACTCGCTCCAGAGGAAATGAACAATGGGAAGGACATACCAGTACAGGAAGCCATTGCAGCAAGAGCGGCACCTAAAGCTAAAGCCCCCAGTTTCACCCATAAAAATGGATGCTTTATAGCAGTTTTGAAATAGAAATCCTATGCAGGCTCCAGCCATTGATGCTCCAAATATACAAAGATCTGACATTGTTTACCATATCTAGAAGTTAGGAAATTAAAGGTAATTGTGTGTTATACTATTAAGAAAAGGAGAATATATAGGAGTATATAAATTGGAATTGCAGTTTTTAAAAGAACACTGAAGCAATGCAATGGTTCCCATACAGAACATATTGGAAGAACTACAATTGACATTCCAATAAATGATAAAGCAGCTGTCCCAGCAGCCAATCCATCGAGCCCATCAGTTAGATTAATTCCATTTGCCATGGAAACAAAGCAGAATGATGTTATAAGTGGGTAAGACTTTTTGACGCAAATAAGGCCCAATGGTGACGGCAAAGGAACCACCATTTTCCTGACATACAGATAATAAATGAGTAATGTAGTAGGCAAGTTTGTTGAGAGAAACTCCAAGCTAACAGACTCACATGAAAGAAGCATGAAGATAGATAATTCTTTCAACAAGAGACAACAAAACGAAACCTAAAATGAACTTTGTACAGCACTACAGCCATTAAAATATAGGTAAAACAATGAGTATGCCCTGGTGAAAACTTAAAAATTACCAGGAGGCGCTGACATTAATTCTATGATCAGCAATTCAGTATGGGCAATTTCTGATACCAAATCAAAACAGATAATAAACATGGGCCTGCTTATAGTGTTGAGATTGTTTTTTTGATACATATCATAACTAAGCACATAGATTTATCTAAGTATGAAAGAAATGAACATTCTTTGAAAAAGATCCAATGAAATTAGCAATAGAAGGTATACATGCTGTAGGGTGTTGATATGTCTGTTGTGTAGCACCAATAAGAGAACCATGTTCCAATAGCTGCCTGAAGAAAAAAATTGATATTAGACCAAGAATTAAATAAGAACCTCTATTACATACAACCAAAATCAGAATGAAAAGTTGGCATGAGCTTTACCTCTAACAAGAGTTTCATCCAACCAGGTAAGCCAATACTACTGTTGATGCTTAAGAAATCATCCAATGCCCCAATTAGAGTAAAAGCTATAGTTGCTGTTGCAGCTCCAGTAACATCAATGGAAGAAAAGTTCAGTACAACTTCTGCAACAAACAGGCCAATTGGCACAAAATACAATCCACCGATCGTAAGTATCTGTTTCTTATGATATTGTCGATTAGGCATCTCCTTCGTAACTATTGCATAAAACTTCAACATATGGAATAATGGAATACAAATATAGCCAACAGAGGCTGTTAAGACTACAGAGATCAGAAAAGGCCACATCAAGTGGAAAGGTGGGAGAGGCAGCCTGACAATTTGCCATGCACACTGATCCACAACTAAAAGAAGGATTGTTGAGAACAAGACAAGTCCAACATTGTTCAGAACTCCATCAATAGTCCTACAAGAACATAGTTTTGGGAAGACCTGTATTACAAATATGTAAAGAACTTGCTAAGTTCACAATATCTATAAGCAATTATTCAACAACAAACTATAATCCAGATTATTGGCACATCCATCAGAATATAAATATCACGGAATGGGAATATAGGGTGGGTATCTCTGCATAACAATGAATTGATGAATGCAAGCACAAAACACCATGACATAGTACTATGGTCATATAATTCTAAAAGAGTGTATGGAGGAAGCAAACTCAGTTTTGTTGAATGAGCTTACTTTCTTTTCTTCCGAGTTCTGCCAAGCATACCAAGCCTATGTGCAGCTACTGTTAAGGAGTCATCAGATGACAGCCATTCCGCTTTAGAAGTAGGCAAATCAACATCATTAATCGGCTGCAAAAAAATTTCCCCATCACTGTTGTCGTCCTCACTTGATGACAACATATTTTCAACAGATTCATTACTGTTCCCCGAATCATCAAGTGAGGAAAAGCCCCCAGCGTCCTGGATACATATGGAGGAAGTGATCATAATTCATTTTTTTCCCTAATTTTGTCCAACCATTGAAGAGTTTTCTGCCCAGCATCCTTCTCTAGTGGCTTCTGATTCTCCCCTGCAACATCAAGGATTAGTTTATAGCAAACTTATATACATGTACTACAAAGAATTCAATAATCGAATACATAAAAGTTGGGAACCTAGTCTATTCATATCCACAACCCTATTAGCACAAGCACGGCCAAAAACAACAATATCAAGAAGAGAATTTGCTCCAAGTCGATTGGCGCCGTGAACAGATGCACGGGAACTTCTCCAGCAGCAAATAATACAGGAACCACGACATCCGGATCATCTCCCCTTATGGTAACCACCTTCAAAAAATAATGGCAATTTGAAAATTGTCATAAAATTTTCGAAGGGGTGTTTTTGATCAACAAAATAGTAATCAATTTAACCTCTCCATAGTGATTTGTGAGAATTCCACCCATGTTATAATGGACAGTGGGCAACACTGGAATTGGCTCTTTTCTAACATCAACACCAGAGAAATTTGCAGCTGTCTCAGAAATACAAGTGATTCAAGTGGAGGTAGATATGATCTTTCAAAGGACCTATTAAGAACCAATCAATGACATATCATAACGAATTAAAGATGTACAAATTGCATGATTCATGATATACCTTTCTTCACCAAACATGTGTTTCTCTCGCACAATCAGACATAGCACACTATTTATGGCGGATCGGGAATGTCGTAGGTACGACGGCGGACGGGGAGGTCGGCGCCCCTCGAGCGTCACGCACGACGGCTAAAGGCGGTGAACGACAACGACGCTGGCAGGCCGGCCAGCTACCCACAAGCTAAAATCAACCCAAAAAGAGCAAAAACAGAAAATCAAACGCAGATTTACCATTACCAGAAGAGCCGGAAGAGAAGTTCTTACCCGGACGTAAGAAACTGGTGGGAGGCGGATGCGGACACCCCTTTTTGCCAAGGCCGAAGAAAAAACGAGCAAAACCGAATCAGCTGAAACCCATCTTCCTTTCGCACCAAGCCGCACTCCAGAATCCAACAAAAGCACACTGCCGCCCGAGTCGGCACAAACAGAAAGGACCGAACACCTCCGGCGAGGGCGGCAGCCGTGCAAGTCAGCACCGGTAGGCAGATGGGAGATACAAGTACGGCGACGCGAGTACGGGACGGGATAGGGTTAGATGGGAGACGTACGAGAAATTTACAGAAGAAGAATGGGTAACTCGATGACACCGATGTCAATAAAAGTCTGATCTAATGGCCAGCATTCCATCTCACCTGCAATTTCCCAAGGGCAGGTCGGCGTTGGCGGCTTTCTAGGGCAACGTCGAGTGAAAGCAGGGTATCAACATCTAGCGAAAGCAGGGAGAAGGCGGCCCAGGCGGCGGATCCAACTGGAGAATGGAGCGGCGGTCCCGGAAGCAGGTATGAAGCGGCGGCGCTGCTGCCTTGCGTAGGGACGAGCGAACGAGGGTTTGGAAAAGCGAGCGGATTGTGAAGAAATTTTAGCTTCTCGGAGACAAATGGCCAGGTGAGGAAGGAAATTGGAAAAATGGGTGGAACCCGACCCGTGATTAGAAATGGAGCAATGAATCGGACGGACAGCAATTCAATCGGAAGTCTCATCCAATGGCCAGAATCAAAATTCAGCATGGGGGGATTGGGAGCTCTCCCTCTTATAAGATATAATAGATATAAAAAATCAAAATCCATGAATTTCTAATCATTAGTTGTTAAGTCTTTAAATTTAAATTACAAGGGCTTAATGATATAATTTAATCCATGCTTAATATTATTTATTTTGACACTTATAAACAAATTATTAAACTGGAGATTGATATAGTGTTTCAGAAATTATTTCCGCTCTATTCGGATTTGATTGTTGAATTCGGTTTTGGGGTTTTACAAGCCTCCTTAATTTAGTTATCTAAAATTGGAATAATTATCCTTGATATCTTACAATTGGGCAATTCGACCTATAATCCCATATAAACACTTATAAACTCGACTTATCAAAATATTAAATATGTTTCCTAATATTTCCCATAGTCGTTTTGCATGTCGGATTATAATTAATGACCAATGGTTTTAGGGTATCCTAATCCTAAAACTCTGGTTGGCTACAAACTTGGGATTAATTTATATATATACTAGTGAATCTTGTTGTGCGATGCACAACATACTATGGATATACAATGGCCCATTAAAAAATGACAAATACTTCGGTGAAGGTAGTAACAACGATCAATCATAATAAGCAACAGACACAAATGCGCGTAAGATACGATCTGAAACAGGAAAACATGTCGGCATAAAAGATGGTAAGGATCATAGTGGTAGAGCTCAACATTGGAAAATTTAAAAGCGGTAAAAGACTAACATATGATTCCAAAAACTTACAACTTCCGTAATGCACTCAACTGAAACATTACGTTGAGTAAACTGTTATCTCCTGAAAGTGGGACCTTCCCACTGTGTGGCTCTAGGGAACATTAACTGGCCAGATATGAAGGTGGTGGTCATATGGAGACGAAGAACTACGGGTGAAGAAAAACACCATTTATCTGATACAAAGAACTAAAAGAGGCTTAATAGGAAGAAGAAAGAAATAGGTTTGCTGGCTTCATTCAAAAATCAAGATGCACATAGGTTATAAAAGAGACTTAATAGGGACAAGAAAGAAATAGGGTAAAGTGCTTACTGGCTTGAGATCTTGCTTGATTAAAGTTTGGCAACTGAATTCTTTCATAGTTAAATCATGCCCCTTGTCAAAAGGAGCTTTGCTGCTTATGGCTTCCACCGAGACGGGGCATGAATCAGTTATCCAATAGTGGGCAAATGCATTCTTGGAGCCTGCTCAAACCCAAAAAAATAAATAAATTGAAGGTACAGATCAGCATGACAGACAAGAAGGCAGGAGATAAAAAAATAAAATTAAAAAAGAAAGGCAGGCAACCATCATAGAACAAGTCCAAAAACCAAAACATACTCTCACTGTAATGAAGAAACCGATCCCAGGATTTCTTTGGGAAAAAACCAGGGCTAACATAGGAACTCACTTTCGCCGCCCCCATGAGGTTTTCTGACAGGAGCAGAAGAACGAAACAGGACTTTGGGAAGTGCTGACAAAATCTCATAATACAATATTCATGGACTGAGAAAATTGCACTCAATGCTTAATAATATGTAGATTTGATGACTGCAAGCCAATTTAGAATAAAAAATACAAATAGTTACAGATGAGTTATGAACAATTCCATCATCAATACCTCAATGTTTGCTGAAGTATAGCTAATAACTTCACAATAAATTTTTATGTAAATATCAAAAGAAGGTATTAACTTTTCACACAAGACATGAACTGTTCCAGGCTTACACTGAATCTTCTCAAATGCACTGATACCAAAGCCACCAGGAAACTTGCCTTGGGCACCTTGCCACAATTGAAAATTGCCATAAGGCAGATGCAGCGTAACAAATATCCTTCATTGTAGATGTCAGATAGGAGTAACGTTCTATCTGTGTCATTCATTACCTGCAATAAAAATTGCCTCCGCATCATCCCTCCTCAGGCCAATGTAGTGTTTTCTTGGAAGCTGTACAACACAAAGAAAGAAGAATACAGAGGGCTTAGGCAACCACCAAAACCTATCCCTATTGCTTCACGCAGTGATAACCATGTTAAATGTCGTAAATATTCTAACAATTTAATCACTTCTCCCCTATATACGGTACCAAATTTCGAATTGCAAAATTGAAAGCCACATATGGCAACTAACACACTTGACATTAAGGGATAGCCTGTCCAAATCCTCCACATTTCTAATATCACCCAACAATTACGGAGCTCCAAAATTCTATTGAAATACAAAAACCATTCGTTAAAGGAGACGTGACCAGAATGAAACGTGCAACTGCATCGCAAACAAAAATGTTAGAAACTGAATTCAGCAGCATCACAACTACAAGAATTGAAACTGAGTTAACAAGTTTTCCATTTATAAGATATTACCTTCTAATGGGGAAGTAACAACTACATGAATCCCTTGGAGCAGCGAGGAGGAAGCAATGACCGAGGAGTTTTATTCGATGCCATGAGTTCCTTAAACAACATCAATGGTCCTCAAGAATGCATCCTTGAAATTCCAGAACCGTCAGCAAATTTGCTTCCGTCGGTCTTGAGCTCAAAATGAGTGCACAACGAAATTATAAGCAGGCATGGAAGATTTTGATCAAACCTAACAAAATCAAACACAAATTTCAACAGCAGATCGTGGAACACATACTCTGCAAAACATGCCCTAACTGGTACGAAATTTGACCACCCAAACCAATGTAAGAAACAAATACCTTGATAGAGACAATTTTTGAGCATCTTATCCAAAATGACTAAACAAGTAGGGTCATCATCCACAACGAGCACTCTCAGACCAGCTGGAAAGTGGTCTGAAACTCCACCACGCAACCACAAAGCACTCAAACTTGTGAAAGACAAGGGTTTCAATCCAAGCTTCATTTTTTTTTTCCTTTGTTGCCCTCTTCATACTGATTGAATATTTGTTTCCAAGCAACGAAACCCTGAAGCAGAATATGTTAAAAAGCACGAATAATGAACTTCAAGTAAACTCACAACTATGTAGCAAATGGGGAACTGTAATATTGAAAAGCAGAATACAGATGGGGTTTCAGGAAAGTGAATCTATACAACACTACATTCACGGAACATTAAGTAATCTTCAAGAATATCCAGCAGTCTTGTCATCTACATTGTGCAAATATATGTCAATAAAATATAGGTGAAGGCTTTGCAATTGTTAATCCAGAATAATGTAGCAAAGAGAGTAATTAAATAAGGGACCTCTGGAAATATCAGAACCCTTGAATCTGTTCCATCAATTTTGGAAGCAATTTGTCCAGAAACTTTCCAATATGTGCATGTCTTTTAATGATGAAAAATGAGAAGAAAAAGTCCAACCAACTCACAGGACATGCATGCATTAAAGCACCTTCAAAGAACGTACCTCTATTACCATAACTGTGAGCCAATTTGTTAATCAAGATGCATAAGCAAATGAATATCCAATTAGAAACTTATACATCACTAATCGAAACAAGAAAAAAACTTTCTGCATGAGGGTGTTGTGTCTTTGACCCTAATAGTTTATAAATGTTAGAATTTAGTAGAAATAGAAACCTTACTCACCATTATATGTCAAGGCCAAACAGAAACTTTCCAATACGTTCATGTCTTTTAATGATGAAAAATGAGAAGAAAAAGTCCAACCAACTCACAGGACATGCATGCATTAAAGCACCTTCAGAGAACGTACCTCTATTACCATAACTGTGAGCCAATTTGTTAATAAGAGCAGTTTTTCCACTACCCGGCGGACTATAAAGAAGCACAGGCCACCTCTGAGTCACAGCTAAGGAGACCATCTCAAAACGTTTTGTCATGGATGGCGTCAAGAAGAAAGGATCAGGATTCCTGCAGAAAAACAACCATAAAGAATAAGGCATACCTTCTGACAACCAATCTCTTTTCACACCAAAGTTGACAGCAAGAGAAAGGTCAATGAACACCATAGTCCATAAAAAAATAAATAATATACTCCTAATAAAATCATGCATGTATGTCAACAAACATGCAGAAATAATGAATCCTATAATCGAAAACTGACAAATAAGGATGCTCAAATGGAGTAATTTCCTAATTCAGTTACACAGATCCAACCTTGTAATTTCAATGTCAATCAGATTTCAATGTCAATCGGATTCATAAAGCAAGACCAGTCCCAGAGCACAGTGAAAAGCTTTTGCTCCAATGAGAGAAAACGATAAGATATCCGAGCAACATTTAACAACCGATTTGATTCCTAAAAATATAAGAATAATTAATTCAAATGTTGGATCAGTTTTCTTCAATACCACTTGAAAATAAAAAATAAATGCATTACGAACATTGAATAAAAACAAATGTTAGCTTAGATAATTCAAAATAATCAGAAAGTGATTTTCATAATATTATCCTTTTGAACGGACAAGAAGCGGATTTATAATAATTCAAATAAGTGTAAATACAAGTTAGCAGCAACAGCCACACTCCCATGTAGTGAAAATAATGAAAATATAGGTAACGGAAGTGAATAATTACCTGAGGATATGATATTATGCTTTCAATTAAACGCCAACTGCTGGCCAATAGTTCCCGCCATCAAAGAAATTTCTTTAAGCTAAAGTCAAAATATTTGAATGTGTATAATCTCAACCACTGCCATATCAACCGGAAGAAACCAAATTAGAAAGTTAACATCGGAATGCCGCGAATAGAATCATGTAACAATTTGCCTGGTTATCATCCGAATAAAGGGAGCATATAAACATAAATGGACTAATGAGGGAGGGGAGAGGGACCTGCTATACTGAAATATGTTGGTGGCAGGAAGTTTTTGACCAAATATAGTCAATCTTTTATACTGATTCATACTACAGCTAAAATTTTAAGAACCATTCGGCATGTTGTAAACAATTGAAGGATCTGATAGGTGTTAAGAGATGACGGTGTGTTGTGCTGACCTAACAAGTTGCTCACCAGAAGCCTGAATGCACGAGTAAGTTTAATCAATAGAACATTCAATGAGAAGAGAAGGGATACACACACTTGTGCAGTATTTACAGAAAGGAAATGGTACTTTCTCTTTTTGGAGCTTGAAGTATATAATTTTCCCGTGCTTTCTTGATTGCTTTCATAAAATAAGTTTGGTAATGAAAACACAATATAAAATCGATTACGTACCTTTCAAGGTTAAGAACATGGGTTAGATACAACAATGAACCTCTGGAACCCAAATAATTTTCTGGCATCCTTATCAAAAGAGTGAGCAAGGACAAACATGTCTCAAACCCAACATTTTGTTTACTACAAATTTCAGCAGGAGCTCTTTTTCGTTTGATCCAAGGTTGCCCATCAGATAATACTTCAAACATCAACATTACCTCAACCCAATCAGGAGATATCCCTAAATCCTCAGCAGATGTAGCAAATAGAGGTGATGCTGACTTCCGCAGAATCTTGCAAAACCTTGGTGCCATATATCTCCAAATGAACTGAAATAAATTTCAGCAACAAAGGAAAAACCACCAGCTGATAGTAAGAACAAGAGATGACAAATAAAATGAGATTACACATGTAATAGTAGGTCCGATGATTTAAAGATCCAGTTAAGCAGTTATATAATTTTTCAAACATTAAGAACTTATATGAAACCTCTTCTTGTCCTAAAACACTTAAATTTTGACATAACGAACATCTGTTTTCCTCAATAGTTTCCCTGAAAAAAGGAGTAATTCTATACCATTGTCAGCTAAACCAACAACTGGGTTATAAACAAAGAGAAGTTATAGTTATTCAGCAATTCCCAGTCCCAAGGTTCCTCTTTGCAAATTCTAGGCCACTTTTTCCCAGCTAATACCCTTTTTGTGTATACCAAAATAAAACAACTCTTCAGATGAATAGATTGACAGGCTTGTTTTTACCAGTTAGACTACCTGAACTTGCATTATTAATTCTTACTAAATACTAATAAATTTAAATAGTATCTGTACTCTAATTGACTAATTCTTATGAATCAGCTAAAACAACCCTATCAATTTAGGACAGCTTAGATAGCCTTTACAAATTAACATTTCAAAATTCAAACAAAAATGTAACTTATGTGAAGATCTAGTTAAACAAAAAAGTTTTAGTAGAGAACTAACCCTGCCACAAGTTCAAGAAGTTGTGGGTAAAGCTCTGATTCGCGCAAATTGATAATCTCCGCAGAGATTGCCTCAATTGCCTGAACAGAAACCATCATCTGAGATTCCAATCTTTCAGCTTCCTTTCTGGCCTTGTCAGTTTTCATGTAATCAGCATCCTTCATTTCAAGCTTCTTGAGAGTTGCTGCCCTTTTCTCATGCTCTGATTTAAGACTCTCAGCATTCTTCAATGACCGCAAAAAGAACATAGAAGTATATACTGTGCACCGGAAGCTCTCCAAAGAAACTATGATATACACAGAAGTGTATTGTTTAAAAATTTGTGATTCTCTGACTCCATAAAATAAATTTCAGTAACTATAACTTACCTGAGGATAATTATAATTTGCCATAACACAAAATGAAGAACAGAACTGATTAAAAAGAGTCAATTACAATGAAGGAACAAGCTTGGCATCATAATTGGAATACCTTAACCTCCCGATAAAGTTTCTCCTCCCATGTGCATAACCTCTCAACAGTCGAACGATGAGTGGGATTGCTATCTGCAGCCAGGCAATCTACTTTCTTTTCTGTAGAATAATCTTCACAGAACTTCCCAAATGCATTCCATTTTGCAATGCTTGCGCCCCAAGTCCACAATAGTGGCTTTGTACCACAATTCTTACCTGCACAATCAAATTCAAGACTAATATATATAAGTCAAAATACTCAGTCTTACCTGCACAATAACTGGAATGTTTTATTGCACACAGTTCAACTGATTAATGCATCGAACATTAAATGCATTGGGCCAATTGCAGAACAAAAATGAAAAGAAAAATTAAAATGCAAAATAGAAATCATTCCATGCTGTTAGTGTTAGCAACTAACTATACTGCTGCTTTTTTCTATATGGCTTTATTTTCAATTATACATGTTCCACCGTAGCACAATCAAATTTGGAATCGATAAATCAGTAAGGGACCACATCCATTATCAGAATTTCACCTTAGTTGTTACTTTTCCTTGTAGAAAACCCTATATTTCTTCCAAACTCAGAATCCACACCTTAATTATTTTGAATTATAAGATTGCGACTTCACAAAGAATCAGGCCAATGAGTTATATGTCAGGTATGGTGTGATTGATACATAAATATTGCTCTTAATTTGTAAGCATAGATGATTCGTTGTCTATGGCACACAAAAACACGTAGAGAAACTACACAACCAGAGTGATCGAACTCAAAAGTCAAAACTAACCTATACCAAAATCCAAACTTCTAACTGGAAACGCACATCAATATAAAGACCAGCTATCAGCATATCCCCGCACTTTTGGAAGCAATGACAAGCCATAAATAAGCTTCTACAAATCAAAACAAAAGCAAATGAGCACGACTGTTAGTCAAAGATATAAATGCCAACAAAAATTGAGAATTCTCACATGCAACAAACCGGAACTGCATTCTCCTGAGAAGAGCTTCAAGACAATAGCATCTTCAACCTGCCAATGAAAATGTGCTTTAGTGCGTGTTTAGTTGTTTGCTCTTGAACACTACATAATCAATAAGATCAATTACATACATTATTATAATGTTGTTGGACTGATAATGGAAAGAAATTCATCATGGTGCATATCAGGCTCACAGCTTCTTCCTGCAAATTGAACATTGCAGAAAATAGAAAATAACCAAATTTGCAATGATGAATGCAGAAGTTAACGCCAAGTAAAAATAGTTTCACAGGCAGAGTTGTAACTTCATGAAACAAAGACAAAGGTGATCACAAAATATGAAAAACAGACTATCTGTAATATAAGGCAAGGATAAGGATGTTTGAACTACACCTTTACCCACCGATGCTTGAAGCATTGTTGTCGTATACGAAATTAAAGTAACACATAAAAATGTAAACCCATAGTGCAGAAACGGAGACAATAGCTTAAAAAAATCAAGGAACAACAATATCATGATTCACCAACCATCACGGCAGTAGAGCTGTCCTCATTCAACAACTTCAATGCCACTGGGATAATTCTTGCCGCATGTGATGTTGCATCCTTCTTTGCATTTGAAAAAGTGCTCAGCCTAATTAACAATAAAGTAGGGAAAAAATGAAAAATGAGAATACAGATTATAATCTGGTAACCTCAGGAGTAATATCAATAGCTTAACAAACCAAAAAGAAGCTTCAGAGTTGGGATGCGGAAGTTGAACAATTTTGTCACCATTTGACTCTTCACATAGGCCATGCTCAGCAACAAGTCAATTTTCACTCAAACTTCCCAAGGTTTTACGATAGCCAACAGGGATCACACATTTGCTAGAAACCAAGTTCAGGAATTGGAATCATGCTCTTTCTAAAGCACCTTTTATTACTTGGAACCACTCACATAATGAAAGAGTTCAACAACCGTCAAGCATTCGTGTCTCATTCGTGTCCCATCATGCCTAAACTTGAAAAGTATTGAGAAAACCTCTGCTTTTTGATCCCCGAACTGCTTTTCTCTAAAAAGAAGGAAAACAAAAGAAATTAGGGTTTAAAGGGAAGGCTAGAGCAGCGAGGGCGGGGCAGGGCCGAAGAGAATGAGGCGATCATTACGTTTTTCCCGGACTCAAGCTGCGGTACAATCTGTTTACTTACACAATTAGCATCTCAGTAGCTTGCATAAGCATATAATTACAGAGGAGAGGGGAATTTTTATCCTTACAAATTCTTTAAATTAAGCAACAGCTCTCTCGGCACACATTTCCAAACTCTCACCATGTGGTGGAGGTGTGTCAAAACTGCGTCTCCACTCATGTACTTGCTCTTTCCCGTATCTCTCGGCCGTTTCTTGCTTATTAAGACCTTGTAATGCTCCATACCTATATAAAAGGATACGTCAGCACATAAAAGCACACACTATTGCCAAAAGAGGCAGTTTATAAAAGATTTTTCACCGTCATACTAACATTAAACTCTTCGCTGAAAATCCGGCTCCAGATCATTCGATCTTCTAGGATTTTATCCTCTCCCGCAATTCAAACACTGAAACAGAATAAAGCTTTGTATGACTTGATGTTGTGCCATGAAAAGGGTAAACATAGGGTAATAGTTTGACAAAGCTATGCCTAACATAGCATAGCTTCATACCATCAAAGAGACGGAACCAGAAGCAAAATAGATGAGAAATGAGGATATCTTTCGAGAAATTAACAAAAAGCATTATCGAATTACAAAAACAATAACAGAAAGAAGGTTGACTTTGATTCTATCAAAAATCATCAGGAGACTTACAAGGGAAAAATCCTGGGATTCATATAAAATCTGGAGCATTTTTTCGCTCTTCTCATCCAAAGAGAGTCCTCTTTTCTTAGACTGGCAAAGAATTGATTTGGTAGTTAAAACATCCAATGTAAAACAACGCTATAAAGCTTACAACAACCCGAAATCAAAGGGAAACCCAAAAATGCACGAAATCAGATAGAGACGCCCAACATCTTTAAAAAAACGAAATCGGGAAATCCATAAAGCTCGATGACAGGATTCGAGACCTAAAAAGTAACAGTAACATCATCTGCAGAAAAATTCTCACCATTTTGAGCAGATCGCGGCCGTAACAGCTGGAAAGGGCAAGAAAGAAAGATAGTCAACTCCAACAACCAAACCTAAAAAAAATAGGAGCAACATAAGAAACAAGTGCATGGTCAAAAGCGGTTACCTGGCAGGAGCTGACACAGCACCAAACACGTTCAGTTACCAAGCAGAAAAGTGAAAGAGACCAGGCCAATACACTGAAACCAAACAAGTGAATTCATAGCATATAATTAGCGTCACAAAACCTAAAAAAATCATATTCGAATAACAACAATGATAGAAAAATCACGACCAAACAACCAACAATAAATTTCATAAAGGGCAAGAAAGAAAGATAGTTAGCGCCAACAATTATATAAAGGGCAAGAAAGAAAGATAGTCAACTCCAACAACCAAACCTAAAAAAAATAGGACCAACATAAGAAAACAAGTACATGGTCAATGAACAAACAAAATTGACACACAACATCAACAAATTTCATAACATCCACCACCATAATTTATTATGCATTGAAGGTAAAACCCAACCAAGATAGAACAAAAATCCACACCCGCTAGATATTCCTTCATATAGTAATAACTTTCTAGGCTTGTACGAAATCACAGTACATTACAGCAACACAACAGAAGAAAACTACGCAGAAAACAGATGCAACAAAATGGAAAACAAGAACAGCAGCTAACAGATCGAACATTTAAAGCCTGAAAGTATAGATAGTAAAAAGTGGAAATTCAAGCAGCGGAATTACAATTGTGAAGCAATTCGGAGAACTTAAATTGACAAATAAACTCCAAAAAGTGGTTCCGGCCACAGAATAAACTCCAAAAACAAGCAGCAGGGATCCGGCCTCGTTGGCGTGCGAAGCGGTTCCGGCCACAGAACGGATCAGCTGTGGGAAAGGGCGACGAATGCGTGTTCTTTCTAGGGCACAATTAGCTGAAATAGGGCATAAGCACAAGTAATACGGTAGGAAAATCGAAACCATAAGACAACACAAACAAATCTAACCTGCAGAAGAAGGATCGGCCCACGTAAGGGCACCCAAATTCGTCTTTCTGAATGAGGCGAGACTTGCGCGGATGGGGGGTGCGGCGAAGGACGGCGACGGCGAGGCAACAGCAAAGGCAACGGCGGATGCAAAGGACTTGGGGACAGCGCGGCGGCAGATGTGCGGCGCTACGCAGCGTATGAGAAGGCATTCGCCAATCGGAGCACACGACCCTCCGGTGAGTGCGGCGCTAGGGTTTCGCGAGGCAACGATTTTTAATGTGAAAGGGCGCGCGTCGCAGTGAGGGGAAGAGAAGAATTGCAATCTAAGGAAAAGGTAAAACCCGACCAAGGCCGGCGGAGGATATGCGGCGTAGGCTCGCCGGACGGTAGCGGAGACAAAGAGTGAAAGAAAGGAAGTCGCTCGTAAGGGCGTGCGATTGAGAATAATCGGAAACGAAGCAAGAATGGATAAAACGAACGTGGGCTGAATTTTGATCCGATGGACACCAATCAATTCCAGCTGCAGTGTCCAATCCAACGGCCAAAATTCAATTAAGCACTGAACGGTGGAGATTGAAATCAATTTGGATGAACGGCTGATAATCAAATGGGAGTTTTGGAGCTCCTCTTATAGTATATAAAGAGATATAAATCAACAGTAGCAAACTTGTCTAGTATTAGCATTTAAACTACATTTCTCTCCGAAAAATCCCGTTGGATAAATTTAAATAATCTCACTGTCTCTAGTTATGTTTTAATTCAATCCTTATATATAAATTGGTTGGCTTAAATAATTTAATAGTCTTGCACTTTAAAAGTTTTAAATTTCTCAAAGTTAGTTCACAATTAGGATCGACTAAATTAATCTACGCTTTGAAAATTCCCTTTCCTTTAAAAAAAAAATTAAATCTTATGAGAAATTTTGAATATTTATTCATTTAAAATTTAAATTTTTATTTAAAATTTTACGGAGTGTTATATGGATTTCCTGGCAACTCATGGTTCTCACCCTGGAAATCCCCCTCTGGAGACCTTGAAATAGTTGAGACGACGACCACCCTAGCACCCCCACCAGCTCCTACAACACCCAGACCCTCCTCTATATCCGTCCGATCGGCCTCTGAATTAGTCATCCCAAACTCATTTTCAACCCCAAACACATCACCTGACCCCAACCCTGCAACCTCCCACCCATCCATCCTAACCATCATATCATTAATCAAAACCCCGTCCCTCGATCCTATCCCGAGAGCATCCTCTGGAGCCGACTCATCAGCCTCCACTTCAAACCTCCTTCCCTTATTCAGGTTCCACCCCACGCACTCTTGTCTACATCCCTCAGTTTGTGACCCAGTTATGTCTGCTACCCCCCACCCCCAGAGCCCTTCTGCATCCACCGAATTACAATTGTTGATTTGGGCCTTACTCACTACACCTCTATTAGGCTCGTTAGGGCCCAAGCCCACCATTTCTTCCTCATTTAACCCTACGGACCAGCCAATATTTTGATCGTGTAAGCATAAGCCAGGCCCAGGATATACTATATCCCAAATTTGCCCCAATTGGTCCCTATCAGACATTCTTTATTCCTCATGTGGATCCACCATGCACGCCATTTGAGTATCGTAATTACCAGTCGCCTTATTCAAATATTTGACATTCCCATGCATGTCCCCTTGAGTTCTTTGCACTTCCCCATCTCCATGGGTCCCGGACCCCCAACTAACCTCCGCCACCAGCTGTCCCTTCCCCTCATTCAACTCCGGCACCGGCGATTTCTCCCGGACCACCATCTCCCTGTCACCCCACTTATCATCCATCACCACAACAGCCTCGCACCAGTTAGCCTCTATCCGGACCTTAAACACTTCTCCCCCACTTGAAATTCCACCTCCGATGGGATAGTGCTCCCCTCTTTCAAACCGACCAAAACTTTTGCCCTGTCTATCCGTCTCATCTCCATCGTGTCGCTATGAACATTGATCACCCTTCCCCAACTCCTAATTATTAACTGAATATTTTCCTCGCTCCAGACTGTGCATGGAAGCCTGAAGAAGTACGTCCAGACCATATGCTCCCTAACCATTGCATCAACTTCCCACCGCCTTTTCCAATCACTCCACTGGTAATCCCTTTGATCCTTTAAGAACTTGTCTCTACCCTCAACATCCTTGAACAACACCACCACTGACAAACCCCCACCATACATTATATCTTCACAATCCTTGTGCTCCTTAAAAAGCCATTCTTGGAAATCCATCAGGGCTTCAAGCTTCCACAAATGCAACACAGCCGACTTTTCAAATTTTAGCATATCTCGGTTTTCCATCTCCAATCTCAGAATATCATTTTTCCTACCCTTCGCCACCTTAGGTTTCCACACCCTGCCCCTGTTAGTCACCTCGGCATATATTCTTCTATCCCTCCATGCTCCATCTGGAACCTGTTTGTCCAGTCCGTTCCTCTCACTCCCATACTCTCCATATTATGGGACACAGTTCCCCTATGCATTGGATCCCCTCCAGCCCCCCGATTACCCTTTCTACTGGGAATAGCCCAACCAACTCTTAATTTCCTCCCCTGAAAAACCCTATCGTGCATCCTGTTAATCACCATAGATGCCTCCCTCTTACTCTGGAATCTAAAGAAACCAAACTTAAACCCCTATTCCGGCCACTTTCTTCTCGGAATAAACCAATCCTTGACTTTGGCTATCTTGTCAATCTCCCGGAAGATATGACTATTACCAGCCTCCGCCGGAATATTACCAACAAAAACCCCAACAAGGGTTTTTCGAACCATTCCAACCCCACCAACTGTTCTATCCTGCGTGCCATTCCCTGTCTGCCAGCCCTCACCCTCTCTTCCCCCACTCTTGCTCACTGAATTCTAATTTAAAATAAATTTATTTTTATTAATATACAAATTTAAATAAGTTTACATATCAGTGTTACCGACAGAGAGATGGAGTTAAAATAAAACCAATATCTATTCATTCAATATTTGTTGAGATTTTAATTAATTAAATTTAATTTTCTATAATTATGTGCTTGAGTTCGTCATTACTGATGAAAGTTTGATCCTAATACAAATGATAAATTATTATGTTTAAATTAAATATAATCCATTTAAATTAGAACTGTCTGATTTTATTCAAATTTTGTAAATTGGCTTAATTTAAATTTTTATATTTTAAAATATAATTCATTTCAATTTACTTAATGGAAATTATAAAAAGTAATTTAATTAAAATTTAAAAATACTGTTAAATAGAGGTGCATTTTATCATTACACGCATAAAAAATTAAATAAAGAAAGGTAAAACTTTGAGAAGTAGAAAAATAAAGTTATTTTTTCAAGATTTGATTTACATTAGAAATAATTAAACTATATTACTTTTATATTTTTGCGGAAACAACCTATATAGGCTAGGAAATAAGTTGTAGGAGCCCATGCTATAGAACTTATAAAGGGACAAAGGGCGGGGGTAGAGGGCGGGTGGAGATCGAACCCCCAACCTATTGGTTGGGATATGGGAGACTTGACCACTGGAGTAAGTCCTCAAACCCCATAAAATTATTAATTAATCTAAGGAAGTGATCTTTTTCATTATTATTTATTCCAATAATTAATGGTAATACCAATATTATTTTATGTGAATGTTTGTTATACAATATAACAATGTTATGAACGTTTTTGATAGGGGAAACTTACTCTACACCTTTATTGTATGGTCTCTCTTTTGTTATCATTTTTTGTCATTTTTTTCTCAATAATATGTGTTCGGAAAATGGACATGATCCAATGAAGTTTATGTAATAAATATTTAAAATTTTAAAATATTATACTACTTTTCTTAGAAAAAAGATAAATTTTATTTCCCGCGCATTGCGCGGGCAGGTATGCTAGTATATATATATAAATAATAGTCTAAATTCCCCCCACTTCTCCACCCCTTTTTTTCAACATCTCTGTAACGACCACCCCGAACATTTTGTATCTCAAATAAACAAATTCAAATTATTTTGAACTACGTAATGACTTGATCCCTTCACGGGGTACGTAGGCAACTTGGAAATTTCAATTCTGGGTTCAGTCAAATAATAACAAACAACAACACACAATATTCCAATCACGCAATCAAACAATTTCCGAGCTCGCGAGGAGAGGAAGCGCAACTTCGAGGACGAAGTTGATTCTTAAGGGGGGTAGACTGTAATACCCGTAAATTTTATGATATGAAATAGAATTTAATCCGAAGAGCGAAGGGATCTTGATTCCGAGAACCCGTAAAGTCGGAAATGCACGGGAGTCAAGGGACGACGAATTAGGAGCCGACGAACTCAAAACTCGATGGACTTAAGATTTCAAACACGAAATCAATTTAAGTCGAAATAAATCTAAGATAGGAATCGTAATCCGAGAATGACCCGGAAAATCGAGCCCGAAAATGTAGAAGGATAGAAGTCCGAAAGAGAGGAGAAAAGACCCGACGGATCGCACGACCCGGTCCGGACACCGGAGCCGCGCGGTCACCGCGCCACCACCGCGCCATGACACAGACAGCTGCAACTCACGTGATTTCAGCGATTTCTTGCCAAAATTTTCGACCCCGACTAAGGAAAGTCGATCTCAGTCGGGGGAAGGGCATTTAGGTCGAGAATTGGCTGATCCCTACCCCATTTTCAGTCTCTCAAACCCTTCCTTCACCCCAAAACTCTCCCAAAACCAACACCACAAAGTTCCGACCTTCCGACAACTTTCCGACGAACTTTCCGGCGACCAAACTCGACCGTGGAGGCGTGTAGATCAAGGGTTGCAGACCTTGGACTGTTGGTAAGGTTTAGATTAGGTTCCTTTGTCATTTATAATCATAATCATCATTCTAACTTACGGATTTTACTTGGAAACGCGTTCGTGGCCAAAGGAGAAGGAGAACGTGTTGCGTAGATCCGTTCGTGGCGATTCCGGACGATTCGATCGACCCTAGGACGTTCAAGAACTCACTAACTGTAAGTCAATACCTTTCATGTCAATACGGAAGGTCTAGGGGCGTCCGAAACATTGGATGTGAAACGAACCGTTAAAATCGAACCTAAAAACCCCAATCGGTGTGTTTTCTGAAATCTGATCAAAACCCCTATTTTGATTGTTTAAACCGTAAAACTCAAAACTAGAATTTTGATCATAAGATCTTAAGCTATGTTTTGTAAAAATTTCAGAGATTTTCATCAAGTTTTGTTACCCCAAATCGTGTCGGACATATCCTACATTTTTAAGATTTTCCGAAAAACTGACAGTGAACTTGATCAAACTTGATGGACGTGTTTCTGCCATTTCTAGTCCGAACTTGTAACACTCCGGATTTGATAACCCAGGCCGGGATGCCTACCGCCACACCTCCCTAGCAAGACGCGGTTTCTCCGAGCTTGCTAAAGAGATGCAAGGCTATGGTTTTTCAGAATTTAAAACATTCAAACAGCCTATTGTAATATAACTTAAAATTAATAATATCAAAGTTGCAGCGGAGAATAATATTTTAATACATGTATTGCAGCGGAATTTAAATATAGGGCCGACATGGCCAAAACACGGGTTAAACAGGCCCGTTCATGCAAGTCGTAACTAAATGCAGGAATTTAAAATAGAGATTTTCCCCAAATGTTCCCATGTATGCATATGATGATGCATAATCCTCATACTCTGAAAGAAAAAGGGGAAAAACGGTTTAGGTCAGCAAAACGTGCTGAGTAAGTTAACACCTAGCATGATTCAGGGGTTTCAAAGCCTTTAATTAATTTTAATAAAAACATGCTTGTAGGTAATACACAATTTAAGTTCATCATCCACTAATAAATAAATGGCATAATTTAAAACAATGATTTCCACGTGATCATAATTCAACTTACATGGTAAAATAATTTGCAAGGCATAATTTAAACAAAGAAAATATTCAAGTCTCTAAATTTTCTCATGATTTCAGGATTTGGTATTAAAAGGATTTCACTCTTTCACTTTTGTTCGATATGATCTAGTATAATTTGTTCTCGGGGAAAATGAACCCGCAAGAATTTGAACGCATCCTAGGGAATCAAACCCATAGGAATCAACACACGTCCTGGGGAATCGAACCCGCAGGAGAACAAACGATCGCCCTTGGGGAATCGAACCCGCAAGAACTCAAATACATCCTAGGGAATTGAACCCATAGGAATCAACACACATCCTGGGGAATCGAACCCGCAGGAAAACATATAATCGCCCTTGGGGAATCGAACCCGCAAGAACTCAAATACATCCTAGGGAATTGAACCCATAGGAATCAACACACATCATGGGGAACCGAACCCGCAGGAAAACATACAATCGCCCTTGGGGAATCGAACCCGCAAGAACTCAAATACATCCTAGGGAATTGAACCCATAGGAATCAACACACATCCTGGGGAATCGAACCAGCAGGAAAACATACAATCGCCCTTGGGGAATCAAACCCGCAAGGTAATAACACATTTCGCAAATTTCACAAGTTTCTCAAAATATAACTTTACACAAGTTGCTGTCTTACTTCGTAATTATTTAAAAATTCATTTCAAGTCCGAAAATTCTGTAATTTTCACGGTATATCAAAAACACCCTAGCAAACAACTTTCGTGTTTTAACGATTTCAAAATAAGTTGAGGAAACATGTCAAAAATTGAGTTTATTGCTCAACATGTACACTGTCCGGATTCAGCATTCCCACAGTTTAGAAAATCGGCGTTTTGACATATCAAATGGGCTCCGAAAATTCTAAAATTTTATATGCACATACTAGACATAATTATCTACAACTTTTATTTAGATTGCAAAGATCAAATCGGACTAGAAAATATAGAAATGGGTTCATCAAGTTCGGACATCAACACAGTCAGTTTTCGAAAACGTTTTTCAAGGCAGTTTATGTTTGGATCGTTTTGGGATAGCAAACATTGATGAAAATGGCTGAAATTTTTACACAACCTAGATTAATGTGTTAGGAACAAAAGTCTAGTTTTGAGTTTTCGGATTGGATTCTCGAGATAGGGGTTTTAGTCCGATTTCAAATCTGTCGCAGTTTCAAGTTCGACTTTTACGGCACGTTCGTTGGAGGCTGTTTTCGGATATCAAAACACAATGAAAAATTATGAAAATTTTACACGAACTAGATCTTTGTCTTAGAAACGTTTTTCATGTTTTGAGTTTTTCGTTTGAGCAGTTTTAAGTATTCGTAAAATTCGCACCAAATCGCTGCGCCGGGGGTTTTTCGCGTCGACAGATTTTAGAGTTACTAAATCTCTATGTTCGGTTGCATTTTAGGTCACCCAAAATCAAGTAAGCATTAACTTACAGTAAGGATGATGTCTAGGACGTCTCTGGATCGATCGGGGCGCCCACGTTCGCTACGAACACGTCCCAATTACTCCGTCTCTTCTCCGTTGGCCCCGAAACGAAATCGAAAGTAAAAATCTAGGGTTAGATCGGATTTTTGGACTCGTAAACTTAAACGAAAACCTATGGACAACTCACCACAATCCGGAACACTAGAGATGTTGCCCTCCACGCCTTCTTCATCGATTTTCGTCGCCGGAAAGTGATCGGAAAGTCGTCGGATCGGTTTTGGATGAACAAGGGAGAAGTTTTGAGATTTTGGGAGGAATGGGGGCTGTTCTAGGGTTGTGTGTCGAAAATAATGAGTCCCACCACCTCCAAATCCGACCATATAGCCTTTCCTTTGCTTAAGATTGAGTTACCAAAGTCGGGGGTCGAAAATATGGCAAGAAAATCGCATAATCGCGCAAGTTGGCAGCTGCTGCTGCACTGGCGCGGTGGTGGCGCGGTGCTAGGCCAACGGGCGCGCGGCCTGGTCTGGGCCGTGCGTTCGGACTGGGTCGTGCAATCCCGTCGGGCCTTTTCTCCTCTCTTTCGGACTTCTGTGCTCCTACGTTTTCGGGCTCGATTTTTCGGGTCATTCTCGGATTATAAATTCTTATCTTAAATTAATCTCGTCTCGAATTAATCCCGTACTCGAAATCTTGAGTCCATCGCGTTTGGATTCGTCGGCTTCTAATTTGTCGTCTTTTGACTCCCGTGCAACAATTTATCTAATTAAATTATTTCCGACTTCACGGGTTCCTGTAATTATTTAATTCTAATTCTTTTGACTCGATTCATGGAATGTCTTCGGGCTTCCTTTCCCTCTTTTATTCCATTTTGAATTTTTTTGAATCTATCAGTGTTTTATTTCCGAGCAATAATTTATTGTGATAAATTATTTTCTTCTTCTCGGAGATATTTCGACCTTGATTGGATTAAGAAATAAATTTTATTCCTTTGGACGCCGATAAAAATCCCGGGTATTACAGAACTAATCTTTGTAATGTAAATAGAAGTTGTAGATAATTGTGTCTAGTATGTGTCCACAAAATTTCAGAATTTTTGGAGTCCATTTGATGAGTCAAA
This sequence comes from Hygrophila difformis, assembly GCA_030278955.1. Classification (NCBI taxonomy): domain Eukaryota; kingdom Viridiplantae; phylum Streptophyta; class Magnoliopsida; order Lamiales; family Acanthaceae; genus Hygrophila; species Hygrophila difformis. Next base: position 32,373,726 of record JAOANR010000003.1, on the reverse strand, counting down.
AAATAGGATTTTGAAACTGTGTCGAACCTGAATCCTGACAGCATATTGTTTGTATGGAAAACTTGATTTTTGACATGTTTCCCCTTTTTATTCCGAAAAACTCGAAACATAAATGTTGTTCGTTAGGATGTTTTTGATATACTGTGAAAATTTCAGATCAATCGCGTTTGAATTGAATTTTTAAACTAGAAAGGTGTAAACTGTGACAACGAACGATTTTAACTTGTGAGATTTTAAAATTTCTAAACAAACGATCGAAACCTTGTTATATGATAAAGCTGAAATTTTGAAAATCCCGTTACACTAAGTTGAAAGGTTATTGGTTACATAGGTAGGGGTGAGTGCTCTGCAGGGTGCCCCTCTAGCCTTTCCTCTGCGTGCCTATAATGGAAGAGAGAAGTTTGAATTAAAAACTATGCCAAAACGGCAATGTATTTTGGGCCTACACTCTCGGGAGTATCCGTATGGGTTTCCCGAGGCTCCGGAGTGGTACTGGGTATGGCGGATAGGTTAGGCCGCCGGGCTACCGGCTAAACGAAAACTTACGAAATTGGTTGCGGTCGCAGGATTGCCGGCTAAATTAAATATTATTGAGATGGTGGTGTAACGGGGAAATTAAAAAGCTTAGATTTTTATTTATTTATTTATGTCATTATTCGTGCATTTAATTTATGTCTTAAAATTTTGTTATTTATGAATTCATGTGTCTTTAAAGTATGCAAATTAAATTATTATTTTTAAATTGGTAAATAAAATGTTCTATATGCATGATTAGAAGGATAATCTTAGTTAATAAAATGAACCCCTTTATTGCTATGTTAGGGTTGATTTACTCAGTATTTTATAATACTGATAAAATTGTTGTTTTCCCTTTTCTTTTCAGAGTATGGCGATAATGCATAAGCATGTGCATTTGGGGGGGAACCTTTCGGAACATTATTTTGCTGTTTTTATGATACATACATATCGGGCCTGTATAACCCGAGTTTTGGCCATGTCGGCCCTATCTTTAAATTTCCGCTGCTATTTATTATTATTGTCATGTGTGGAGGATGCTACATTATTATTTTTAAGTAATTCCGGACTTGTTTTTAAAACTTTTTCCAATACCCATAGCCTTGCATCTCTTTAGCAAGCTCGAATAATCTGTGTCTTGCTAGGGAGGTGTGGCGGTGGCATCCCGGCCTGGGTTATCAAATCCTGGGTGTTACAAGTTGGTAAAAGAGCCCGGAATATTTTTAACGCTATTATTATCTTTAAACTAGTATTGTTTTTAAACCATTATCTTTAAAACCATTATTATTTTAAAACTATCATTTTGAGCCCAAAGTTTTTGCTAGCCCAATATGTAATTATTATGTTAAGCTCAATTATCTTGGCCCAATACCCATGATTTTTTTTCCTTAGCCCAAATTATTACTTTTGGCCTAATATAATGGCCCAAACCTTTTTCCTTAACTTTTGGATTATCAATGAGGATAAATTTATTTTTTTTAAAATCCATGGATAAATAATCACATGCATAAAATTAAATTTTATCGGGGGGATTGCATATGCATATTACATGTAGATTTAAATTCATAAATATCCTAACCTTGCTTGAAATATATTCTAACTCTAACCTACCTTGTTGACATTAGAAGGCCGGACCAAACGCGAACATGATCAACCTTATGATGAGATTGATCGGCGCACATCTCGAATCACCACAAAATGTAACAATTAAAAATTGCGGTTAGAACAACTGGAGGCGAACATGGCCCACTTAGCGAATCTGAGGGAAGCGGATCAACACGATCTGACCCAACTCAAGGTTAAAGTCGACGAACTCCAAGCCCACGAGGCTGAACTCCGGACCAAGAATAACGACATAGAGACACAAGTAGGGAACTTGGAAAATGAGCTGATTAACCTGACTGATGACTTGTTCCCACATGCCCCTTTTAGCCCGGAGACTCCTCCTGCAGCTGACTTCGTTGCCGATCCCGCCGTTGTCCCTGCCGCCGCTCCTCTTCCTATTGCCGCCGCTGATCATGCTCCTGCTGTTGGGCCCAATTGGCCAGCAAGCCCAGTGTTCCATGGACCCCTTGGCACGGGCACTATTGAGGATTCAAGTGATGAGGACGACCTCATGGAGGATCCGGCCACCTACGCTCCCTAGACTTAGGGATCTTTTGACACATTATTCCTACTATTCCATTCCTATTTTCCGAATTATTCCTAGCATTGTGATTCCTACAGCTTGTATCGAATAAAGTTTTCAATTGAAAAATAAATTAGAAGCATTTATTTTATACATAAGTATATTATTCTTTACATTTTATCAAATTATTTTTCAAATACCTTGTTGAAACTCAACCAAACAAAAGTACAAGGTATTAATAAATAATATATGTATATATATAATAAAGGGATAACAATCAAACAAGGGTACTTCCAACCCAAAACCCTGAAATCCTAGACCCTAGGGTCTCGGGAAAAAAAAAACTGCGAAATCATAAACTAAGGCAGAACAATTCAACCGCATTTCTAGAGACAACAATCAAAACAAATAACTAGGCAGTGATACAACGAAAGCATAAACTACGAATCACAGTCAGCAGGGTCATCGTCATATAGTCTCATAAGGAAACAACTGAACAAAATACTTGTACTACGAACCCTAAATGAAAATGCAGAGACGAAAGATCACTGATCAGGAGGCGGGAACTGGCAACGCATGTACTCATCCATCTGTCGCATATAGGCATACATGTCAGTCATAGTGGCCTGCTGCTGTACCTGCCTCGTAGTGATCGTGTCCATACGGACCTGGTAGAGGTCCATCCTAGCATCCAAGGCATCATAGCGAGCGTCCAAGGCGTCGTATCGAGCCTGCCCAGCTGTGAACCCAGCGTCCATGCCGACCCGCATCTCATGCATCATTTGCAGCATCTGTGTCATCTCCTGGCCCTGCGGTGGCACTGCGGGAGGTGGAACTACTGGAGGTGGAGGTGGCTGCTCCGGAGGAACGACCAAAATCAAATCACCATCCTCGGGCTCAGGCCTAAGCACGGCCCGAGGCGCTCCGCGATGCAAGGCATTACGCCGAGCAGTGTAGGATGGAATCAGGTAATAATGCCCCGCATACAGCTCATAAGGATCCGACTCCGGCGAAGTACGAATCTCTTGTGCCGCACAAAGGCCGCAAATGAGGTGAACATGAGTAATCACCCTACTACCCCGGCCTCGACGTATACCCCTAAGATTGTCCTCGATACAAGCTCCCACATTTACCCTACCGCCTCGGGCGATAAAGCAAATGGTCTCGTATCCGTGGTCCAAGGCGATGTGACTCCGAGTAATTGGCCGAACGCGTCCCAACCATAGCTGAGTAAGAGCACGCCAGGGAGTGTCCATAGTAGTCAAACGCAGCTCATGATCATGCTCGATCCGAGGTGGCACCTCTGTGCATAAGACACCCCAAGCAGGCGGAGGTATACGACCCACTAGTCATCAAACATAATTGCACATTAATATAGACTTCCAACATAAGTGATCCATAAATATATCAACCCCAAGATTGCTCTTTAGCACAAACCGGGAGGTATTCTAAACAAAGAATATGTCCAAACAAATTCCAAAACCCTTTGTAGCATTTCATCAAACACGTTATGTGCGCAATAAACCAAGTTCAAAGTTACTTACAAACACATGGAAATTGTCCACAAAAATTAAAACGATTGCTCAAGCAACAACCCATCATCACAATATAGCACCAAACAACAACAATGAACTCATTTTCATGTCACAAGACCAACCAAAAATCGAAAATTTCATATTTTTCCTAAATATCCAAATCAACGAGAATTTGCCAAAAACACATACACATTGCGGCATAAACTCAATTAAATCAACAAAAATAACATCAATTATCACATATGCTTGCTAACTTGCACTAAACAAGCCTAAAACTAGCAAATCCCCAAATTTTATACCTAAACCCTAATCTCTATATCTATCCAAAAACAAAGTAAACAAAAGCATGAAAATTGAAATTGGTAAGCAATAGTAGTAGATACGTACATTGCCAAGAGAAATCGAAGTCGGAATTAAGAAAACTTGGAAGCCAAGAACCGAATTTGAGAGGAAGGTGAATATTGTTTCGGAAATGGAAAGGAAATGGGGTGAGGCTCGCGCACCCCACCCCGCGTGCCCTTTTTCTCAACCTGCCGCGGCCGCGCGGTCCCGGCGCGGAATCGGGCGCGCGGCCACCGCGCGGAGGTCGAAAGACGTTTTTTTTTTCTTTATTTTGCTTTACCCTACACTACTTAATTGGCCCGAGCTTACCTTGATAATGTGGTACGACGACATGGCATACCACATGACATTATCTCCGATAGAGACAGTAGATTTGTCTCTCACTTTTGGACAAAGTTACAAGAAGCTCTCGGTAAGCAGATTAAGATGAGTACCGCATTCCACCCAATGACGGATGGACAAACCGAAAGAACCATCCAAACCTTGGAGGACATGCTGAGAGCATGCGTATTGGAGTTTAAGGGAAGTTGGGAAAATCACTTACCCTTAATTGAATTTTCCTACAATAACAGCTACCATGCTAGCATCGGCATGGCACCATTTGAGGCATTGTATGGTCGAAAGTGCCGAAGCCCGTTGAGTTGGGAAGAAAGTGATAAGGCTGTGGTAGTGGGACCACAACTCGTAGAAGATATGACCCAACAAATCAAGGTGATTCAAGGAAAGATGAAAGCGGCCCAAGACCGACAGAAGAGTTATGCCGATGTGAGACGGCAAGACCTAGAATTTTAAGTTGGAGATAAAGTCATGTTAAAGATATCACCGATGAAGGGGGTGATGCGCTTAGGCAAACGAGGGAAGTTAAGCCCTCGATACATAGAACCTTATGAGATTCTAGAAAGAGTCGAGAATCTAGCATCTCGACTAGCCTTACCGCCACAATCGACTAGCATATCCACCTACTTCTCCACCCCCTTTTTCCAACATCTCTGTAACGACCACCCCGAACATTTTGTATCTCAAATAAACAAATTCAAATTGTTTTGAACTACGTAATGACTTGATCCCTTCACGGGGTACGTAGGCAACTTGGAAATTTCAATCCTGGGTTCAGTCAAATAATAACAAACAACAACACACAATATTCCAATCACGCAATCAAACAATTTTCAAGCTCGCGAGGAGATGAAGCGCAACTTCGAGGACGAAGTTGATTCTTAAGGGGGGTAGACTGTAATACCCGTAAATTTTATGATATGAAATAGAATTTAATCCGAAGAGCGAAGGGATCTTGATTCCGAGAACCCGTAAAGTCGGAAATGCACGGGAGTCAAGGGACGACGAATTAGGAGCCGACGAACTCAAAACTCGATGGACTTAAGATTTCAAACACGAAATCAATTTAAGTCAAAATAATCTAAGATAGGAATCATAATCCGAGAATGACCCGGAAAATCGAGCCCGAAAATGTAGAAGGATAGAAGTCCGAAAGAGAGGATAAAAGACCCGATGGATCGCACGACCCGGTCCGGACCGCAGTCCTGACCGGAGCCGCGTGGTCTCCGCGCGGCACCGCGCCACCACCGCGCCGTGACACAGACAGCTGCAACTCATGCGATTTCAGCAATTTCTTGCCAAAATTTTCGACCCCGATTAAGGAAAGTCGATCTCAGTCGGGGGAAGGGCATTTTGGTTGAGAATTGGCTGATCCCTACCCCATTTTCAGTCTCTCAAACCCTTCCTTCACCCCAAAACTCTCCCAAAATTGGCTGATCCCTACCCCATTTTCGAGAATTGGCTGATCCCTACCCCATTTTCAGTCTCTCAAACCCTTCCTTCACCCCAAAACTCTCCCAAACCAACACCACAAAGTTCCGACCTTCCGACGAACTTTCCGGCGACCAAACCCGACCGTGGAGGCGTGTAGATCAAGGGTTGCAGACCTTGGATTGTTGGTAAGGTTTAGATTAGGTTCCTTTGTTGTTTATAATCATAATCATCATTCTAACTTACGGATTTTTACTTGCAAACGCGTTCGTGGCCAAAGGAGAAGGAGAACGTGTTGCGTAGATCCGTTCGTGGCGATTCCGGACAATTCGATCGACCCTAGGACATTCAAGAACTCATTAACTGTAAGTCAATACCTTTCATGTCAATACGGGAGGTCTAGGGGCGTCCAAAACATTGGATGTGAAACGAACCGTTAAAATCGAACCTAAAAACCCCAATCGGCGTGTTTTCTGAAATCCGACCAAAACCCCTATTTCAATTGTTCAAACCGAAAAACTCAAAAGTAGAATTTTGATCCTAAGATCTTAAGCTATCTTTTGTAAAACTTTCAGAGATTTTCATCAAGTTTTGATACCCCAAATCGTGTCGGACATATCCTGCATTTTTAAGATTTTCCAAAAAACTGATAGTGCACTTGATCGAATTTGATGGATGTGTTTCTACCATTTCTAGTCCGAACTAATCTTTGTGATGTAAATAAAAGTTGTAGATAATCATGTCTAGTATGTGTCCACAAAAGTTTAGAATTTTTGGAGTCCAATTGATGAGTCGAAAAATAGGATTCTGAAACTGTGTCGAACCTGAATCCTGACAGCATATTGTTTGTGTGGAAAACTTGATTTTTGACATGTTTCCCCTCTTTATTCCGAAAAACTCGAAACATAAAAGTTGTTCGTTAGGACGTTTTTGATATACTGTGAAAATTTCAGATCAATCCCTATTGAATTGAATTTTTAAACTAGAAAGGCGTAAACTGTGACAAGAACGGTTTTAACTTGTGAGATTTTGAAAGCTGAAATTTTAACTTGTCAGATCAATCCCTTGTTATATGATAAAGCTGAAATTTTGAAAATCGCGTTACACTAAGTTGAAACGATATCGGTTACATAGGTAGGGGGTGAGTGCTCTGCAGGATGCCCATCTAGCCTTTCCTCTGCGTGCCTATAATGGACGAGAGAAGTTTGAATGAAAAACTATGCCAAAACGGCAATGTATTTTGGGCCTACACTCTCGGGAGTATCCGTATGGGTTTCCCGAGGCTCCGGAGTGGTACTGGGTATAGCAGATAGGCTGCGGCCGCCGGGCTACCGGCTAAACGAAAACTTACGAAATTGGCTGCGGCCGCCAGATTGCCGGGTAAATTAAATATTGTTGAGATGGTGTAACGGGGAAATTAAAAAGCTTAGATTTTTATTTATTTATTTATGTCATTATTCATGCATTTAATTTATGTTTTAAAATTTATGCCTAATGCTTAAATTATTATTTATGAATTCATGTGTCTTTAAAGTATGCAAATTAAATTATTATTTTTAAATTGGTAAATAAAATGTTATATATGCATGATTAGAAGTATAATCTTAGTTAATAAAATGAACCCCTTTATTGCTATATTAGGGTTGATTTACTCTGTATTTTATAATACTGATAAAATTGTTGTTTTCCCTTTTCTTTTCAGAGTATGGCGATAATGCATAAGCATGTGCATTTGGGGGGGAACCTTTCGGAACATTAATTTGCTGTTTTTATGATACATGCATATCGGGCCTGTATAACCCGAGTTTTGACCATGTCGGCCCTATCTTTAAATTTCCGCTGCAATTTATTATTACTGTCATGTGTGAATGATACTACATTATTATTTTTAATTAATTCCGGACTTGTTTTTAAAACTTTTTCCAATACCCATAGCCTTGCATCTCTTTAGCAAGCTTGGAGAATCCGTGTCTTGCTAGGGAGGAGTGGCGGTGGCATCCCAGCCCGGGTTATCAAATCCAGGGTGTTACAATCTTCTCCAACTTTTCTTCTCAAATTTCAACAATCATATATTCACTAAATCTATAATATATATATATATATATATGTGTATAAAAATCTAATTCAACTACCTCATACTCCCTAAATTAATAATATATATAAAAGAATCTAATATTTAATTTCAACAAACTCAATCATATCATATATACTCCCTAAATCTATAACTTATAATACTCTTAAAATTTTAAATTATTTCCTTTAAATACACATATTTGAATTGTCTATAAATACATCCCCTCATCATTATTCGTTTCATTCATCTATATTTAATATCTCATATTCTACTATTTTTTTATTACTTTAGATAATTTTTATTCATTTTTCTCTTATTTAATTTTTATTCATATTTTGTTTTTTTGTAGCATGTACGTGAATGACTCATGTGAATCGTTATGTATATGTTTGTAGGATGCTTGATGAATATTTTTTTCCTATTTGTATTTTAGATTCTATTTTTTCGGAATTTTTTATATTATCTCATGCTATTTTATGTCTTATGGGTGATTTTAATCATCTAACAACCTCCTTTCACCACTTTTTTTTTAAGGAAAATATCTCTTCCGTCCAGCATATGTGCATTTGTCAAAGATTCTCTTCATACAAAAAGTCATGGGCATAGTTCAGGGACGCAGGAAGATTCAAATGGAAGTGCAGAATATATTTCTACTCAAGAGAAAATATTGAATGATTAACCTGAATTGTTGCATCAATTTGGAATTGATCTTCTTTCTGTTTCGTCCCTTTTAGTCGTGATATGCGGTGGTAGATGTTATAGAATATATTCCAATTTTTCATTTTAGGGGATTACTCATTTCGATATAATGAGGAGGAAGAGAAATAGTCATTGTATAATTGATTGGATTATATAATAATTTATCTATCTATATCTATATCTATATATATAAATAATATAGTCTAAATTCCCCGCACTTCTCCACCCTCTTTTTTCAACATCTCCTCCAACTTTTCTTCCTCAATTTCAACAATCATATATTCACTAAATCTATAATATATATATTGTAACACCCGGGGAAAAACAAATTCAAATTGTTTTGAACTACGTCATGACTTGATCCCTTCACAGGGTACGTAGGCAGCTTGGAACTAATTTCTAAGTTCAGTCACGAAATAAATCACAAAATACATCACGAATTAGATCACAAAGACGATAGGAGGAGTTGGAACCAATTTAGACTAGGCTAATTAGGACACGGAAATGTTGCGAGCGATAAGACGGACTCGTAACAAGGTTAAGGAGAAGATTCCAAAACGGAGACGACCCAGGGAATCGAGCTAACACGTAGAAAACCGATAGGGGAAAGCGAGGAAAGACCCGACGGACCACGCGGACCGCCGAACCGGCCGGTCCGGCCGGCCCGCGCTCTCCGCGCGCCGCCGCGCGGACAGAGGCGTCGCGACTCCAGGCTGGTCGCGCGTGCTCCGCGCGGGCAAAAGCTTAGGTCGCGCCACCAGCGCGCCAGAGGTGCTGAAAGTGTAAACTTTCCTTCCATGGCGATTTTCTTGCCAAAAACAACACCCCTAACCATCGCAATCGAATCTCAGCCTTGGGGAAGGCTTAAGAATACCCTAGGGGCGCCCCAAACCCTAGGTTTTCAGAAAACATTCAAGCCTCCACCCTCAATTCCCTCTCCAAGTTCAAACTCCTTCGACACCCCTTTCCGGCGAGTATTCCGGCGACGACGGGACGACCGGGACAAGCTCCTGCCCTCTAGACTCTTGGTAAGCTATTGTACAAAGTTTCAATTCGTCCATAGATCTCAGAAACTCATATTCTAACCCTTTTTCCTTACTACGATTTCCCGTCGGAAAACGAACAAAAAGCGATCGGAGAAGTTGGCCGTTCGTCGGGACCCTAGGACGTCCGGAAACCCAATCCAGCGACCCCATTCTCTAACTAAGTAAGTTAAAACCTTACTCACAAATTTTCGTGGTTGTTTGTTGTTTAAATCTCGAGATATGGACTTGTAACAAAAATCGGTTTTCAAAAACCCTATTTTCGTCCAATTTTAAAGACTCGCCTAAAACTCGACCTTCGGGAATTCAAACCGAAAACTTTTCAACATAAAAGTTTTTCTTAACACCTTTATCTATCTTGTGTCCAAATTTCAGCCGTTGACATTAAGTTTTGCTATCCCAAATCACGCCGTAAACTTTCTGTGACAACCCGAACGTTTTAAAACTGTGACAGATTTCTACATTCTACTTGATGCATGTTTTTCACCCATTTTTCGAATGATTTAACTTTGCATTCCTAAACAAAAGTTGTAGATAATTGTGTCTAGATTATGCATATTAAATTTCACGGATTTTGGTGTTCATTTGATATGCCAAACGGCCGAATTTTCAGAACTGTTTAAGATTGTTTTAAGGGCCGCGAGTATACAGTGAGTTGCACTCGATTTTTGAGTACCAAGAATTCATTATTTCCAAATTCTTAAAAAATGAAAGTTGTTCCTTAACGTGTTGTGTAGTTACTGTAAAAATTTCACATCGATTGGTTTTGAAATGAATTTTTAATCGGCGTTGCACGAACCTGTGACGAAAACAGTTTTTAAGACAGAAATTATTCCTTGCAATAAACTCGAATTTCGACTCGCTTCGGAACCTTATTTCCAAAAACTTAAAACATGAAAGTTGTTCGTGTGTGTGTTTTTGAACTACTGTAAAAATTTTAGAATTTTTGGTGTAAAGACGAATTTTTAATTAAGAAAGGCGTAAACTGCCTCGAATAGGATTTTTCGAACTTGAGAAAACTCGAATTATGAAAACGCGATATCGATCAATTGATAACTTTGAAATACGAACTTTCGAAAAATCCCGTTCACTAGGCTGAGCCGATCGTCATGCTATCATTATCTTTGAGACTGCCTCGTTAGTGGTCTCCTTACTATCTGAGATTGCCTCGTTAGTGATCTCGCGCGCTGTATTTTGGATCGCCTCGTTAGTGGTCCTACTATCTTTTTGGATCGCCTCGTTAGTGGTCCACTATCTTTGAGACTGCCTCGTTAGTGGTTTCCCATTGTTTGGACTGCCTCGTTAGTGGTCCTATGTTGAGATTGCCTCGTTAGTGATCTCCCGGTATGGTGTCCTCTTCTTAGTCTACGGGATGAAAAGTAAAAGACTTGTGTGAGCGTTTCATTATGCTTAAATCGTATTTATCATGTCTTTAATTATGTATTTAAAGTTTATGCATCTTAAATTATGCTTTAAATTACGCTTTTAAAATTTAGCCCTTTAATCATGTTTTTCCGCTGCTAATAAATTATGTATTTTTAAATTCTCGTACGGTAAGCTAAATCTTTAGTTTAAACACTTGTAACCCCTTTTATTTGTTAGTTAGGGATTAACTTACTCAGTATATTTTTATACTGACAACCGTTGTCATTTTCCTATTTTTTTTACAGAGTATGTCGAGTGACGCATTGCATATGCACTTGGGGGAAATCATAACGGACATTTTAAATTCTGCATCATACTGTTTTTACCGGGTCTGTTAAACCCGAGGATTTGGCCATGTTGGCCGTGATTTACTTTCCGCTGCACTTACTCTATTTATTTTTCGCGCATGATGATTACTACTATCGTATTAAGTATTATAAATTTCCGGACTAAATCTTAAAATGTTTTAAATCTTTTACATACCCACAAGCCTTGCATTTCCTTAGTGAGCTCGGGAAGCCGTGTCTTGCTAGGGAGATGCGGCGGTGACATCCCGGCCTGGGTTATCAAATCCGGGGTGTTACAAGTTGGTATCAGAGCCCGGAAAATTTTTGAAGCTACTACTATTATTTTAAACCATTATTGTAAAACCCAAGTGTTATTTCTTTTAATTATTTATTTTGACTACTATTATTATTTTTAGCCCAAAAGTCTATAATCCTTTTTACATAGCCCAAAATCTTAGCCAAAAAAATATTAAATTTTGGCCCACTATAGAGGCCCAATCTTTAGCAATTTATTTTAAACTAAATTTTTATGGGGAAGGGACTTGCACTTGCATGTTGCATATAGATTTAAATTTGTGCATATCTTAACCTTGCCTGAAAAATGTCTAACTTTAACCTACCTTGTTAACAATAGATGGCTTCCCCAAACGTGAACATGATCAACCTACTAATGAGGTTGATTGAAGCATACCTCGAATCTCCTCAAAACGTGAACAACTTCAGACTAAGGGTAGAACAAATGGAAGCTAACTTGGGCCACCTAACTAATCTGGGCCAAGCGGGACATCAAGATATAACCCAACTCCAAATCCAAATCAACTACTCCAGACCCGCGAGACTGAGCTTCGGACCCAGATTGACGACGTAGAGACCCAAGCAGGGGTCTTGGGACATCAACTGCATCACCTGAAGGATGATCAGTTTCCACCTGCCCCTCTCAACCCGGGAACTCCTCCTGTAACTAGCCTCGTTATTGATCCTGTCACTGTCCCTGCAGCCGTCCAAACTCCAGTTGCTATCGTTGATCCTGCTCCTGCTGCTGGGCCCAGTTGGCCAGCCAGCCCAGTGTTCCATGGGCCCCTTGGCACGGGAACCATCGAGGAATCGAGTGAAGAGGATGACCCCATGGAGGACCCGACCACCTACCCTTCTCAGGATTAGAGATTTTTGATACATTATTCCTATTGTGCACCTTTTCTATTTTCCCGAACTATTTTCAGGATCTTTGCTACTTGTCGTTTGTACCGAAACAAAAACTTCTACTGGGCAATAAAGTCACAAACACTTATTTTATACACCATCTTTATATCTTATCAAAACGCCGATAGACAGACAACGCATCTATTTCTGCATAACAAATCGACAAGTACCTCAAACCCTAAAACCCTAAACGACTGAATGAATAAATGCAAATACTGACCAACTCCTGATAAGCACCATACAATTCAGCAAAACCCTTTTCCCCACATTTTATCGAATCTCCCTGAACTTTACACCTTCCTTGGTTGTAACAGGATGGCACCCCGAGGACGACCAAGGACCTTCCCTGCCACCCCCAACAACCACGGCACGTCGGGACAACCCAATGAGCAGGCGCCTAACGCGGAGATGCCGAACCCGGCAGGACCGATGCCCAACCCTGCGGAAGAGCGAATGAGGAATATGGAAGAATTACTAATCGCACTGGGTAATGCTTACGTTAACCAGGGTGGAGCTGCCGCGGCGCCACCACCGGAAGCGAGGATCAACTACTTGGCTGCGGTGAACCCCTACCGGCCTCCTTACTAAGTCGGGGAGGAAGACCCCGCTAAGCTGGAAGAATGGTTGAGAACCTTCGACAAATTGCTAAAGGCGGTGAGATGCCCGGAGGGGGAGAAGGTCCACGTGGCCTCGTACTATCTGGGTGGCGAGGTCGACGACTGGTGGCAGGCTACCCAGGGGAAGCTGGCAGAGGATGATGAACCTTACTCGTGGAACGAGTTCATGGAGTTACTCCGGGAGCGCTTCTACCCGATGAGTACTAAGGCGGCACTCTACGAGGAGTTCTCATCCCTGAAGCAAGGAGAGAAATCTGTTCAAGAATACTATGCACGGTTTAAGGAGTTGGTGAGATTTGCGCCCAGGATGGTACCTACGGACGGGGAGAAGGCGCAAAAGTTCGAAATGGGATTGAACTTGTCAATTCGGGAGGTGATCACTGGAGTTAACTACCCGGACTTGCAATCTGTCTACGATCGGGCAGTAGCAGTAGCACGAGTGCAACAGCTAAAGAGGAAGGCTGCTGGGGAATCTAGCCGCGGGGCGCAAGGACCAGACAAGAGGAACAGGGATAACAGGACAAGCAACACTACTGGCGGGGACAACTTTCGGCGAGGCCCGAACGGGAACGCTCAGAACAACAACGATCGAAATGTTAACCAAGGAGGACGAGTGCCGCCGTGCCCAAGGTGTGGCCGGCCGCACCTGGTAAGGAGATGTCCTCAGATGGGCGAGTGCTTCCGGTGCGGCCGAATTGGCCATCGGAGGGAGGAATGTCGAACCCGACTTGAGAACATCACAAAGAGAGAAGACTTGGTCATTGGACCTAACGAGTCGTTCAACCAGGGAGGTAGGAATGGCAACAATCAAGGATATCGGCCTCCTCCGAACCCGAACCAACGCCCTCCGAACCAGCAGCAAAACGCAAACCCAAATCAAAACCAGCCAGCTAATCAAGGGAGGCCGATGGGGAGGTTGAACGTGATCAACCAGGCTGACATACCCACGCAGGGTGACGTGATGGCAGGTACTTTCCATGTCCTAAGTACTCCACTTAGAGTTTTATTTGATTCCGGAGCCAGTTGTTCGATTGTATCTTCGAGGGTCGTAACTGAACTAGATCTACCTAAGTGCGAGATAATTAGCTTAGGCATCCAACTGCCCTCTGGAGAAGTAATAGCATGCTCTAAACGCTACAATGGAATACCTATAGTGATAAAGAACGTAGAGTTTTTCGCAAACTTAGTAGAGTTCAACGTCAGAGACTTTGACGTCATACTAGGAATGGATTGGCTAACCCGGTATAAGGCCGTGATCGAGTGCCAAAAGCAAAAGATCACGCTGTCGAAAAGTAGGGAGAAAAGAGTCATCTTCTACTCTCAACCCCCTAAGAAATCTAACAAGATAGTCAACGTCCTAGGGTTATGTAGCCTAATGCGTAAGGGCCACGCGCTATACGCATGCTACGTTCACAACCTCGAGGCTGAAGGAGTAAAGATAGACAACATTCCGGTGGTGAGAGAGTACCCGGATGTGTTCCCAGAAGACGTTCCCGGCATGCCCCCTGAGAGGGATCTCGAGTTCACCATAGATCTCATCCCGGGAACGGAACCTGTCTCAAAGGCTCCTTACCGCATGGCACCGCCGGAGATGAAGGAGCTAAAGGAACAGCTCGAAGAATTGCTGGAAAAGGGATATATCAGACCGAGCACGTCTCCATGGGAGCACCGGTCTTGTTCGTCAAGAAGAAGGATGGGAGTTTGCGACTGTGTATCGACTATAGAGGACTTAATCAAGTCACTATCAAGAACAAGTACCCGTTGCCCAGAATCGAGGATCTGTTCGACCAGCTGAAGGGAGCTACTGTGTTCTCCAAGATCGACCTGCGTTCGGGATATCATCAGCTGCGAATTGCTGAGAAGGACATCCCAAAGACAGCGTTCAGGACTCGATATGGACACTACGAATTCACAGTACTGTCATTCGGGTTAACGAACTCCCCGGCAATGTTCATGAACCTCATGAACAACGTGTTCCGAGGACTATTAGATCAATGCGTAGTGGTATTCATAGACGACATCTTGGTCTACTCAAGGGACGAGGAAGAACATTCCGAGCACTTACATAAAGTGCTGAGGATCCTCCGAAAAAAAATCAGCTATATGGGAAGTTGTCCAAATGTGACTTCTGGCTGAGGGAAGTAACATTCCTTAGGCATATCGTATCCGCCAGCGGAGTGGCGGTAGACCCGGCAAAGGTCTCGGCGGTAACCGAGTGGGTACCACCGAAGAGCCCAACGGAGATAAGAAGTTTCCTCGGACTGGCGGGCTACTACAGGCGATTTGTCCAAGACTTCTCCAAAATCGCCCGCCCATTGACCCAACTGCTGAAAAAGGGGGTGAAGTACGACTGGACTGGCGAGTGCGAAGCCGCATTCCAGGAGCTGAAGAAACGACTTATTTTCCTATTTTTTTTTTACAGAGTATGTCGAGTGACGCATTGCATATGCACTTGGGGGAAATCATAACGGACATTTTAAATTCTGCATCATACTGTTTTTACCGGGTCTGTTAAACCCGAGGATTTGGCCATGTTGGCCATGATTTACTTTCCGCTGCACTTACTCTATTTATTTTTCGCGCATGATTTTTTTTTTAGAGTAAAAAGGATCTTTATTTCTTAGGCCAAAAGCGAAAGCACCACCGCTACATCAAGTTCATGACCTCCCGAAGGGGAATACACCTCACAAACAGCAATACTCCCACAAACACAATGAAGGATCAAATTACACAGGGACATGACAAACTGAGACATCTGAACATTCATAACCTGAAATAACCTGAAATCAGAAACCTCCGCAAAGCCAAAACACCATGTAGTACCAGCGGTCGACCACGAGAGATCTTAGAGCCTTCTATCAACAGCCAGGCAGAATGATGCACTACAGCCCATGAAGCCTCAGAACCCGTCTCCCTGCGGCTGCCAACTCCATCTACCTTAAATAATTGATACCACATCATCCTTTCTTGCACAATAGCTTCTCAACAGAAACGGCATGGGGTCAATGAAGTAGTAGTATCAGCATTGGAAAATAGTTGAACTCATCCGGAACCCCACTGTAGAGAATCCTTACCAAGACTTTCAAGATCGGGTAGACGGTAGCACACTTATGTAATGAATCATAATGACAACCCTATAAATATGCTATCACATCACGTCTCACCTACAAAAGTGTTCAAAACCAATGTATCGTATCCAATCAAAGGGGCAGAACCAGGTTGATGGAGTGGATGGGTGGTAAAATAAGAAGTTCAAGGTAACGAACCCATCAAGAAAGAGGCTCTTACTGGTAATAGCCAGATATATGGAAATCAGAGAGTGAGCACAAAGGCACCGAACCAAGGAATAAACAGGAATGGACAAAACAGAATACTCCAACACAAGCTTCATATACAAAAACAAAGAATGATCACAAGGAACCGGACCATGGAATACAAGAATGAGCTAAAAAAAAACTAATCCAACCCAAACACCATACACCAAACCCACAGGATGATTACCCCACTCATTACACTGTCTAGTGGGAGATAAACTCAATAGGAAGGTCCCAAACCATCAATAGCAACATCATAGAAAGAAAAACATCACTGGCTTAACATAATTTCACTCTTATCATCCTTTTTTTTTTTAAACATTTTTTTTTCAACTTTCTTTTCCTTTTTATTTTATCTTTTCTACTTTTTTTTTTCTTTTCTTCTTTTCTTTTTCTCTTTTTTTTTTTATAAACCTGTTGAACCAATCAAATCCCATCATACATCTCCCAGTACTTAAATAAGAATTCGCACCCTCCCACGAAAACAAATATTCCAACTTCCAATATGGTTCCATCAGCAAGCTTGTATCATGAGGAAAATATTAAATAAGAGTTCCTGAGTATCCTTATGATAAGATGTGGCTAAGAGCAGAATCGAGAAGAAGTATTTTGAGAGAAACGGGACACAAGGTGGAAAAGTGAAAAATATGGATAGTCAGACTGAGGAGACTCAGAAAAGAAAACGGGTGGAAAAAAGGATGAAGAAAGGACCACGGGAAGTCAATCTAGCGCCCTTATCATAGCCAATGCATTGACATGAAACTTGTGTAGGTTCAACATTAATGCTTAAGCAAATTATAGGGAATCAATATGACCATCACATATGTAATAATAGAACAGATATTTATGATCTTATCTCACCGAATCCGTTTAGCCGTAATCTCAATATGTGTGTATCAAGAGCACCTGCCAATCCTCCCATTTTTGAACTATTGTCATGCAAATTATGGAGAAGCCTCGATTGTAGGTCATTTCCTTAGACAGCAGTGTTGTTAGTAGGATCGAATCATGCCCCTAGCAGACCACTGTCCACAATAATTGATGTTGCAATAAACCATCCTCAGCAACCACGACAACAACACTCAAGGTTCAGCCAAATCCGAGCCACTCCCACCACGAATGCTACCTGAAAAGAAACCAGAATAAAAGAAAATAAGGCAGTTAGGCAGCAACAAGGTCCTGTTCTCATTTCCTGTGCGCCACCAGGCCCATTTTGAACATTTGCCCTCAAACACCATGAATTTCACTACAAATAACAGAATAGCGCTGCACCAGTTCTCAGTCTACTATTCCATACATCAGAGCCAAGCTTCAATACTTTCTTGTCCCAACGCTCCTTTTCTAGCCCAATGATCCGCAAGCGTGTTCCTCTCTCTCAAAATATGACAAAGTCTAACTTCCCCACCAAACTTCAGAATTGACAAAATAGGACCAAGCATCTTTACATACCGCCAAGGGGCCTTGCCAATATCTTTCAGCCATGCCACAACATTATACGAATCGCATTCAAATATTAATTTTGGAAGGGGAAAGCCTTGGTCGCGGATTAAAGCCGAGCATACCCGACTAATAGCCAAAACCTCTGCTGAAGCCGCATCCAAAATCCCAACAAAATCTGAAAGGATGAACAGCACCTCCCCTTCGTCATTCCTGATGATCCCACCCACGCCCGCCTGTCCCGGGTTCCCCATTGATGACCCATCCGTATTAATCTTCCACCACCCCTTGTCGGGGCGCTCCCAAACCAAACCCGCACGCGGCTCCTTATTACGCATTGTTACCTGCTGACTAATTGAAAAAGCATCAGGGAAGTTCGCCTCCTGATATGCCAGATCAATATTCGCACCACTGAAAAATGCTCGCCACCACCCGCCCACTCTCCAACGAATTTTTCGCGCATGATGATTACTACTATCGTATTAAGTATTATAAATTTCCGGACTAAATCTTGAAATGTTTTAAATCTTTTACATACCCACAAGCCTTGCATTTCCTTAGTGAGCTCGGGAAGCCGTGTCTTGCTAGGGAGATGCGGCGGTGACATCCCGGCCTGGGTTATCAAATCCGGGGTGTTACATATATATATATATATATAAGTCTAATTCAACTACCTCATACTCCCTAAATTAATAATATATATAAAAGAATCTAATATTTAATTTCAAAAAACTCAATCATATCATATATACTCCCTAAATCTATAACCTATAATACTCTTAAAATTTTAAATTATTTCCTTTAAATACACATATTGAATTGTCTATAAATACATCCCCTCATCATTATTCGTTTTATTCATCTATATTATTTTATTTTTTTTGAGGGAAAGTTATTTTATTGATAAAGGCTCATAGCCTGGTCTCAATTATTGTCTGAGACTTACAGGAAAAACCATCATCAGGTACAACACCACCTAAAACAGCAAGAGGCAAAGACAAAATACCATAGCAGACTCGTACGAAAATAAAATTGAAGAGCCACCCTAATGCATAGCAGCAGGACAAGCAGCACTATCCAAACCAAAATAACGCAACAAAACAGCAGTGCATCACAACAGCCAAAACAAACTCGAAAGCCTCCCTGTGGCACATCGACGATCCAGCGCACAAGAATACAGACAGTGAGCAACACGGGAAGCAGATGTAGAAACGCACCGGCCATTCCACTTTGTCACAAACTCTCCTCTACTCCATCGCCCATGCAATAGGATGATCGACACCAGCTCATTATTTCCCATGCCCCATCAGACTGCGATTCATTCAATGGCAGGGGCGTTAGCATGGCCATTGACCCCCATCCCAAAAGCGACGGCAGCAAGGTGAGACAGGTGCTTTCAACGGCGCCTACAACAGCGACATTCTCTACTCTCAAAGACCATTCTCAACCATCTCCAGTCGATAAAAACTCTCAAACGGAGTCACTCGATTGCAATCCCCTGCACTAATTTCAAACATCACATCTCCCCTGCAAATAATATTCAAGTCCAATACCTCGGAAACAAAGGGCTTATTGATGGATAAAAACAGGACCATAGCAATGATAAGCGGGTGAATAAAAAGGCAAAACGGGGGTGATGGAACTGCCTTTAAATGCTCACTGAAAAATTCAAACTCGTGTTGCAAGGAATAAAAATTTAGCAAGAGACAAACAAGCCAAATTACCAACGTCTATAAAGCCATGAATTTCATACTCAGGCTCTGAGAACTGTCCTTCTAAAGGAAATTAGTGAGAACAGCCCTTATACTATTCACCCTGATGCTGCCCCTTACAAACCAAAAATCCCAATTTCCTCATCCCATTTTATTTTAATGATCTTTCTTTCTATTCTTTTTTTTTCTTTTTTTTTCACTGCATCATAAACTTTTTACACATTTTCTTCTTCTTTTTTTTTTTCTTCTTTCCTTTTTACAAACATCCACAACCATTACCAAAGTCAAGAAGACTCAAAGCCCCAACTATTCCTCCTCCACCCAAAACCGACCATATTTCCTCCCATTTCCTTCCTTATGAAATCACACCCTCCCACTCCTGCTAATATAACATCTCCTTTTATTTATCGGCACCAATATTTGCAACAATGATAGAATTTTCCAATTGAACATTATCAGGCGGCTCCAAAATTCATTAGGGTGCAGACCCGATTGGCTATATCAGGGTTAGACTATTAATACAGATTTCGAAGTGCAAAGAGGGGGGAGGAAAGGATAAGTCATTTCGGCTCAATACACTATTCAGGGAGGTGTAAGGAAAGCTGGTATTTTTTTTTTTTTTTGAGGAATGAAAGATTTATTCCACAGTAAAAAAAAAAAAAAAAAAAAAAAAAAAAAAAGTCAACATGTATGTTTGAAACAAGTTCAGAGGCACGAATCAAGGGCATCTATATTCAACATGTATGTTTGAAACAAGTTCATCTATATTTAAAATCTCATATTTGACTATTTTTTTTATTGCTTTAGATAATTTTTATTCATTTTTCTCTTATTTAATTTTATTCATATTTTGTTTTTTGTAGCATGTACGTGAATGACTCATGTGAATCGGTATGTATATGCTTGTAGGATGTTTTATGAATACTTTTTTCCTATTTGTTTAGATTCTATTTTTTCCGATTTTTTGATATCATCTCATGCTTTTGAAATCCCTGTGTGATACCCCATAATAATGTATAGGCATTTATGTTTGAGTTCGACTCGGCAACATGTATCCCAAATTAATAATAAACAAATTCAAATTATTTTGAACTATGTAATGACTTGATCCTTTCGCAGGGTACGTAGGATACTTGAAAATTTCAATTCTGGGTTCAGTCAAACAATATCATATAATAACATACAATAACACACAATACAATATCACACTATCATAAGAAATAAAAATGACATGATATGATATAAGAGATTAAAAAAAAACGGAATGATCCTAGTTCCTAGCTCGCGAGAAGCTAAAGCGCAACTTCGAGGACGAAGTTGATTTTTAAGGAGGGTAGACTGTAATACCGAGAAATTTCCCGAATGAACCCCGTTGTTATTATTATTATTATCATTATTATAAAAGACACTGGATATATATAAATACATTATTTTTATTAGTATCAATATTATTTTAATATTATTATCATTTGGATAATGACACAAATTACTTCACAATTTTGTAAGTCAAATCCTAGCATTAATGACGCCAACTAATTGATGAGTAAATTAAGGATTAGCATTATGACACCATTAAGAGTAGATTCTCCCTGCCATTTCAATCAAATAGGCATGTTTCGAATGAGCAAAATAAATTTTTTAATCCACACAAGGTCAAAATATCTCCGAGAAGAAGAAAATAATTTATTATAATAAATTATTGCTCGGAAATGGAATGCCGTTATATTCAAAAATTCAAAATGGAATAAAAGAGGGAAAGAAAGCCGAAGATATTCCATGGATCGAGCCTAAAGAATTGGAATTAAATTCAAGAAAGAAAAGAATTTTAATTTCGAGAACCCGTGAAGTCGGAAATAATTTAAGTAGATAAATTATTACACGGGAGTTGAAAGCCGACGAATCCAAACGCGACGAACTCAAGATTTAGAATACGGGATTAATTCGAGACGAGATAAATTTAAGATAGGAATCATAATCCGAGGTTGACCCGAAAAATCGAGGCCGAAAACATAGGAGGATAAAAGTCCGAAAGAGAGGAGAAAAGGCCCGATGGATCGCACAACCCGGCCCAGGCCGCAGCCCTAGCCGGAGCCACGCGGTCTCCGCGTGGGATTGGTGAATCCCGCCCCACCAGCGCGCCAACACTCAGGACACGATCAACTTGCGATTTTCGGCGATTTCTTACCTTATTTTCGACCCCCGACTTTGGTAACTCGATCCAAGGCGATGGAAGGAGTATATGGACAACTTGGGACAAATTCTTGACCATTCTCATCAAACTCCCTTCAACCATTGTGTAATACCCGAGACTTTTTATAATAAGAAATATAATTAAATCCGAAGAGCGAAGGAATTTTGATTCCAAGAACCCGTGAAGTCGGAAATGCACGAGTCAAAAGATGACGAACTCGAAACCGACAAATCCTAACTCGTAGGATTTAAGATCTCAAACATGAAATCAATTTAAGTCGAGATAAATTTAAGATAGGAATCATGATCCGAGAATGACCCGAAAAATCGAACCCGAAAACGTTAGGATGATAAAAAACCAAAAGAGAGGAGAAAAGGCCCCGGCGGATCATACGGCCCGGACCATGATGCAGCCCTACCGAGAGCCGCACGGTGGCCGCACGGTCTGGAGGGAAAACGCGCCGAGGCCGCGTGGTTCGATAGGATACAATCAACTTTTGGTTTTCGGCGATTCCTTACCTTATTTTCGACCCCCGACTTTGGTAACTCGATCTTAGATAATGGGAAGGATATATGGACGACCCTAGGTTGATCCTTGGTGTAACACCCGAGAAAAAACAAATTCAAATTGTTTTGAACTACGTCATGACTTGATCCCTTCACAGGGTACGTAGGCAGCTTGGAAGTCTAAATTCTAAATTCAGTCACAAAATAAATCACAAATTAAATCACAAATAAATCATAGGACCAATCACAAAAACGTTAGGAGGATTTGGAACTAATTTAACTAGACCAATTAGGGCACGGAAATGTTACGAGCATTAAGCCCGAACTCGTAACAAGTTTAAGGTAAAGATTTCGAACCGGAAACGACCCGAGGAGTCGAGCTAACACGTAGAGGGTAGAAGACCGATAGAGAAAAGAAGAAAAGACCCTACGAACCACGCGGACCGCAGAACCGGCCGGTCCGGCCGGCACGCGCTCGCCGCGCGCCACCGCGCGGGCAAAGCTCTACGTGCGCGTCACCACCGCGCCAGAGGTGCAAAAGGTGTAAACTTTCCTTCCATGGCGATTTTCTTGCCTAAATTAACATTCTCTTCGATGGTAAACGGATCCCAGCAGCAAGGAAGGGCATAAGTTCGGTTTTGGGCGCCCCCTACCCATTAGTTTCAGAAAACAAACCCTAAACTCTCCCATCCTTCCTCTCCAAGCCAAAATCTCTTCGACTCCACTTTCCGGCGAGTATTCCGGCGACGACGAGGCAAACGGGACGAAGCCTCTGCTTCCTAAACCTTTGGTAAGCCATGGTATAGTGTTTAGTTCATCCATAAACCTTAAAAACACGAAATCTAACATCCTTTCTTTTACTACGCTTTCACGTCGGGGGACGAACAAAAAGCGATCGGAGAAGTTGGCCGTTCGTCGCGACCTTAGGATATCCGGAAACCCCTTCCGACGACCCCACTCTCTAACTAAGTAAGTTAAGACCTTACTCTTCAATTTTTGTGGTTTATTGTCGTTTAAAACTTGAGATCTAGACACGTAACAAAAATCGGTTTTCAAAAACCCTATTTTCGTCCAATTTTTGAAATTCGCCTAAAACCCGACCTTCGGGAATTCAAACCGAAAACGTTTCAACATAGATTTTATTCCTAAGACTCTAATCTACCTTGTGTCCAAATTTCAGCCATTGACATAAAGATTTGCTATCCCAAATCGCACAGTAAAGTTTCTGTGATAAAACCGAATGTTTGAATTCAGGACAGATTTATTGACTCGCTTGATGCATATTTTTCACCCGTTTTTAGATCGATTCAACTTTGAATTTCTAAACAAAAGTTGTAGATAATTGTGTCTAGATTATGCATATAAAATTTCATAAATTTTGGAGTTCATTTGATATGTCAAAACGGATGATTTTCAGAAACTGTTCTAAACCAACTCTGGAGTCCGCGCGTATGCAGCGTGTTGTGGTCGACTTTTGAACATCTAAAATTCATTATTTCCAAAATCTTAAAACATGAAAGTTGTTCATTAAGGTGGTGTGCACATCCTATAAAAATTTCGGACCAATTGGCTTTTAAATAAATTTTTAATCGGCGTCGCACGAAACTGTGTCGGAATCAGTTTTTGAACAGAAATCATCTTCTGCAAAGAACTCGAAATTTGACACACTTCGAAACCTTATTTCCAAATACTTAAAACATGAAAGTTGTTCGTATGTGTGTTTTTGAGCTACTGTGTAAATTTCAGAATTTTTGGTGTAAAGATGAATTTTTAATTAAGAAAGGCGTAAACTGCGTCGAATCGGATTTTTTTTTGAACTTGAGAAAACTCGAACTACGAAATGCGATATCGAATATTTTGGTAACATTGAAATACGAACTTTCGAAAAATCCCGTTCACTAGGCTGAGCCGATCTTCATGCTATCATCATCTTTGAGACTGCCTCGTTAGTGGTCTCCTTACTATCTGAGATTGCCTCGTTAGTGATCTCACGCGCTGTGTTATTTGGATCGCCTCGTTAGTGGTCCTACTATCTTTGAGACTGCCTCGTTAGTGGTCTCCCATTTATTTGGACTGCCTCGTTAGTGGTCCTACGTTTTGAGATTGCCTCGTTAGTGATCTCCCCGGTATGGTGTCCTCTTCTTAGTTTGCGGGATAAATATAAAAGACTTGTGTGAGTGTTTAATTATGCTTAAAGCCTATTTACCATGTTTTTAAATTATGCTTCTAAATTACGTTCTTAAGTTATGCTTTTAAATTACGCTTTAAAATTTAGTCCTTTAATTATGTATTTTCGTCTTGAATAAATTAATCATGTTCATCCGCTGCGAGTAAATTATGATGTTTAAATTAACGCATGAAAAGTGTAATCTTTAGTTAAAACGCATGTAACCCCTTAAATTGTTTAGTTAGGGATTAACTTACTCGGTATATTTTTATACTGATAAACAGTTGTCATTTTTCTTTTACAGAGTATGTCGAGTAACGCATGCACATGCACTTGGGGGGAAACATTTATGAACATTTTTAATTTCTGCATCGTACTACTGTTTTACCAGGTTTGTTAAACCCGAAGTTTGGCCGTGTTGCCCGTGATTACTTTTCCGCTGCATTTACTCTATTTCGTGCCTGATGATTATTACTTCCGTATTTTGAAATAAGTATTATTAATTTCCGGACTAAATGTTGAAATATTTTTAAATCTTTTACGTACCCATAAGCCTTGCATTTCCTTAGTGAGCTCGGGAAGCCGTGTCTTGCTAGGGGGATGTGGCGGTGACATCCCGGCCTGGGTTATCAAATCCGGAGTGTTACAAGTTGGTATCAGAGACCGGAAAATTTTAAAGCTACTACTATTATTTTAAACCATTATTTTTAAACCAATTATTATTTTTAAATTTATTATTTTGACTACTTGTATTATTTTTAGCCTAAAGCTTATTTTTTTTACGTAGCCCAATATCTTAGCCAAAGAAATATTAAATTTTTGGTCCACTATAGAGGCCCAACTTTTATTCCTACCCATGTAGTAGATTTATTTTAAATACATGGATAAATTAAAATTTTTAATGGGGAAAGGGGGACTTGCACTTGCATGTTGCATATAGATTTAGGGGGGGTGTATTCGTTTGAGATTTTGATAGATTTTTATGAACTTTAAAAAGTCGGTGGATTTAGAAAGGCTATAGAGTCCACGTAGAGTTGACCGATTTGTATAGAGTCTATGAAGAGTCTGGCTGATTTTAGAGAGATTTCGTGTAGTTATAATTTTTAAGAGAATTCATTAAAATCTATAAAGAATTAAAATCCATAGAGTGTTGAATACCTCTAGATTTTTAAAGACTTTTTAAAATCTGTATTGAATACCTCTAGATTTTTAAAGACTTTTGAAAATCTGTATTGAATACATCTAGATTTTTAAAGACTTTTTAAAATCTAGATTGAATACACCCCAACTTTGAAAGTCCAAAAAAATCCTGTAGAGTCTCAATCCAATACACCCCACTTAAATTCATGCATGACTAATCTTGCCTAAAACATATTCTAACCTTAACCTATCTTGTTAACATTAGATGGCCGCACCAAACGTGAACATGATCAACCTACTAATGAGATTGATTGAAGCATACCTCGAATCCCCTCAAAACGTGAACAACTTCAGACTAAGGGTAGAACAAATGGAGGCTAACCTGGGCCACCTAACTAATCTGGGGGAAGCAGGGCATCAAGATATAACCCAACTCCAAATTCAAATCAACGAACTCCAGACCCGCGAGACTGAGCTTCGGACCCAGATTGACGACGTAGAGACCCAAGCAGGGGTCTTGGGACATCAACTGCTTCATCTGAAGGGTGACTTGCTCCCACATGCCACTCTCGACCCGGGAGCTCCTCCTGTAGCTAGCCCCGTTGTTGATCCTGTCGCTGTCCCTGCAGCCGCCCAAACTCCAGTTGTTGTTATTGATCCTGCTCTTGCTGCTGGGCCCAATTGGCCAGCAAGACCAGTGTTCCATGGGCCCCTTGGCACGGGCACCATCGAGGATTCGAGTGATGAGGATAACCCCATGGAGGACCCGACCACCTATCCTCCCCAGGCTTAGAGATTTTTGATACATTATTCCTATTGTTCTCCTTTCTATTTTCCCGAACTATTCTCAACATTTTGATTCCTATCGCTTGTACCGAATAAAGTTCCCTATTAAGCAATAAGTTCACAAGTATCTATTCTATACGCAGACTCTACGTTTTATTTCGTTGAAACTCAACAAACCAAGGGAACAAGACAACAATAAACAAGCAACATATCTATATATGCATAACAAATCGGCAAGGTACCTCGAACCCCAAAATCCTAAAACCCAGGGTCTCAACGTTCAACCCTTACACCCTTAACATAAACAACTGAATAAATAAATACAAATCCTAACCCACTCTTAGTAGGCATCGCTCAATTTAGCAAAACACTTTCTCCCAACACTCTATCAAATCCCCAGAACTCTAAACCTACTTGTGCTCGCATGGTGATAACAGGATGGCACCTAGAGGACGACCAAGGACCTTCCCTACCACCCCCAAAACCCGCGACACGCCAGGACAACCCAATGAGCAGGCACCTAACGTTGAGGCGCCAAACCCAGCAGACCTGATGCCCAACCCTGCGGAAGGGCGAATGAGGAACATGGAGGAACTACTGGTCGCACTGGGCAATGCTTACGTTAACCAGGGCGGAGCTGCCGCGGCACCACCGCCGGAAGCAATGATCAATTACTTGGCTTCGGTAAACCCCTACCGACCTCCCTACTATGTAGGGGAGGAAGATCTAGCTAAGCTCGAGGAATGGTTGAGGACCTTTGACAAATTACTGAATGCGGTGAGATGCCCCGAAGGGGAGAAGGTTCACGTGGCTTCGTACTATCTGGGTGGCAAGGCCGACGAATGGTGGCAAGCTACTCAGGGGAAACTTGGCGAAGACGACGAACCGTACTCGTGGAACGAGTTCATGGAGTTACTCCGGGAGCGCTTCTACCCAATGAGTACTAAGGCGGCGCTGTACGAAGAGTTCTCATCCCTGAAACAAGGGGAAAAATCTGTTCAAGAATACTATGCTCGGTTTAAGGAGCTGGCGAGATTTGCGCCTCGGATGGTACCCACGGACGGGGAGAATGCGCAGAAATTCAAAATGGGGTTGAACTTGTCAATTCGGGAGGTGATCACCGGGGTTAACTACCCGGATTTACAAGCTGTCTACGACCGTGCGATGGCAGTCGCACGAGTACAACAGCTAAAGAGAAAGACTGCAGGGGAATCTAGCCGAGGGGTACAAGGACCAGACAAAAGAAACCGGGACAATAGGACGGGCAACACTATTGGTGGGGACAACTTTCGGCGAGGGCCGAACGGGAATGTTCAGAACAACAATGGTCGGAATTTCAACCAAGGAGGACGAGTGCCACCGTGTCCGAGGTGTGGCAGGCCGCACCTGGTGAGGAGATGTCGAACCCGACTCGAGAACATCACAAAGAGAGAAGATTTGGTCACTGGACCCAATGAGTCGTTCAACCAAGGAGGCAGGAACGGCAACAATCAAGGATATCGGCCTCCTCCGAACCCGAACCAGCGCCCTCCGAACCAGCAACAAAACGTAAATCCGAATCAGAACCAGCCGGCCAATCAAGGGAGGCCGATGGGGAGGTTGAACGTGATCAACCAAGCTGACATACCCGCGCAGGGTGATGTGATGGCAGGTACCTTTCACATCCTAAGTACTCCGCTTAGAGTTTTATTTGATTCCGGAGCCAGTTGTTCCATATTATCTTCGAGAGTTGTAGCTGAACTAGATCTACCTAAGTGCGAAATGATTAGCTTAGGAATCCAACTGCCTTCGGGAGAAGTAATAGCCTGCTCTAAGCGTTATAATGGAATACCTGTGGTAATAAAAAACATAGAGGTTTTCGCAAACTTGGTAGAGTTTGACGTCAGAGACTTCGACGTCATACTAGGGATGGATTGGCTAACCCGTTATAAGGCCGTGATCGAATGCCAAAAGCAAAAGATCACGCTGTCAAAGAGTAGGGGGAGGAGAGTCATCTTCTACTTCCAACCCCCTAAGAAGTCTAACAAAATAGTCAACGCCCTCAAGTTATGTAGCTTAATGCGGAAGGGTTACACGCTATACGCATGCTACATTCATAACCTGGAAGCTGAAGGAGTCAAGGTAGACGACATCCCGGTGGTGAGGGAATACCCAGATGTGTTCCCTGAAGACGTTCCCGGTATGCCACCCAAGAGAGATCTTGAATTCACAATAGACCTCATTCCGGGAACGGAACCTGTTTCGAAAGCTCCTTACCGCATGGCGCCACTGGAAATGAATGAACTAAAGGAGCAACTCGAGGAGTTGCTGGAGAAGGGATACATTAGACCGAGCACGTCCCCATGGGGAGCACCGGTCTTGTTCGTCAAGAAGAAAGACGGAGGGTTACGACTGTGCATCGACTATAGAGGACTCAATCAAGTCACCGTCAAGAACAAGTACCCGTTGCCCCGGATCGAAGATATGTTCGACCAACTAAAGGGAGCTACGGTATTCTCAAAGATCGACTTACGCTCGGGATATCACCAATTGAGGATCGCCGAAAAGGACATCCCAAAAACGGCGTTCAGGACTCATTACGGGCACTACGAGTTCACAGTGCTATCCTTTGGGCTAAAAAACGCCCCAGCAATGTTCATGAATCTCATGAATAACGTATTTCAGAATTGTTAGATCAATGCGTGGTGGTGTTCACAGATGACATCTTGATCTACTCAAAAGGTGAAGAGGAACATTCCGAGCACTTACACAAAGTGCTAGGGATCCTACGAGTAAACCAACTGTATGGTAAACTATCCAAGTGCGACTTCTGGTTAAGGGAAGTGGCATTTCTCGGGCATATAGTATCCGCCAATGGAGTGGCAGTAGATCCGGCGAAGATCTCGGCAGTGACCGAGTGGGTACCGCCGAAGAGTCCAACGGAGATAAGAAGCTTTCTTGGACTGGCGGGTTATTATAGGCGATTTGTAAAGGATTTCTCGAAAATCGCCCGCCCGTTGACTCAGCTGTTGAAGAAAGGGGTGAAGTACGACTGGACCAGCGAGTGTGAAGCCGCATTCCAGGATCTGAAGAAACGACTTACCACAGCGCCAGTACTGGCGTTACCATCAGAGGATGGAGACTTCGAGGTGTACAGTGACGCCTCGAAGGAGGGATTGGGATGCGTGCTAATGCAAGATCAAAGGGTTATAGCGTACGCATCGCGCCAACTAAAACCACACGAGGAAAACTACCCGACGCACGACCTGGAATTGGCCGCGGTCGTGTTCGCCTTAAAGATTTGGAGACACTATCTCTATGGGCGAAGGTGTCGAATGTTCACCGACCATAAGAGCCTCAAGTACATATTCACGCAAAAAGAGTTGAATTTGAGGCAGAGGAGATGGTTGGAACTGATTAAGGATTATGACCTGGAGATCGCGTATCACAAAGGAAAGGCCAACGTCGTGGCCGACGCCTTGAGTTGAAAGACTCAACACATCGCGAACTCACTCGTGATACTGGCCGAGTTGTACAAAGACTTGGCGAAATTAAGTCTAGAACTGGTGCATCCTGGCACAGTAACCGAGGTCGTCAACGCGATGGTAGTGGGACCTACCATATTCGAAGAGATACGACTCGCCCAACCGGGTGACGAGAAGTTGGAAGAAATAAGGAGGAGCATTGCCGAAGGAAAGGCAATGGATTTCAAAATTCATGAGGACGGAAGCATCCGTTTCAAGGGAATGTGGTGGATACCACGAAAATCCGCGGATCTGAAGAAAAAGGTGATGGAGGAGGGCCACACCGCCCCCTACTCGGTTCACCCCGGAGGGGACAAGCTGTACAAGGACTTGAAGAAGAACTATTGGTGGCCGAACATGAAGAGAGAGGTAGCCGAGTTTGTGGCAAGATGTCTTACCTGCCAGAAGGTCAAGGCAGTACGACAAAAACCCCTAGGACTAATGCAACCATTGGAGATCCCAAGCTGGAAATGGGATAGTATCTCAACGGACTTTGTTTCGGGGTTACCCCGCTCACCGAAGGGAATGAATAAAATCTGGGCGATCATGGATAGATTGACAAAAGCCGCCATATTTATCCCAATGAAGGATACTTGGTCAATGGACCAATTGGCAAGGGCGTACGTCGACAATGTGGTACGCCGGCATGGGGTACCACATGACATCATCTCAGATAGAGACAGAAGGTTTGTCTCTCAGTTCTGGACCAAACTGCAAGAAGCTCTCGGTACGCAAATAAAGATGAGTACCGCGTTCCATCCCATGACGGATGGGCAGACGGAGCGAACGATCCAAACGCTGGAGGACATGCTGCGGGCCTGTGTGCTAGAATTTAAGGGAAGTTGGGAGAATCATCTACCTTTGATCGAGTTTTCCTACAACAACAGTTACCATGCGAGCATCGGCATGGCACCCTTCGAGGCACTGTATGGACGTAGGTGCCGAAGTCCATTAAGCTGGGAAGAGAACGATAAGACGGTAATAGTGGGACCACAACTTGTTGAGGACATGGCTCAACAAATCAAGGTCATCCAAGGGAAGATGAAAGCCGCTCAGGACCGGCAAAAGAGTTACGCGGACGTGAGACGGAAAGACTTGGAATTTCAAGTCGGCGATAAAGTCATGCTGAAGGTATCACCAATGAAGGGTGTGATGCGCTTCGGCAAACGAGAAAAACTGAGTCCACGGTACATAGGACCATATGAAATCCTGGAAAGAGTGGGAAATCTCGCATATCGGCTAGCATTGCCACCACAATTTGCTCGTGTTCACGATGTATTCCACGTCTCCCAATTGAAGAAGTATGTGCACGATCCGACCCATGTGCTCCAACCGGAAGAAATTGAGTTTGAGGATGACTTGAGTTACGAGGAAGTTCCAGTGCAAATACTTGACTCGAAGGAGAGAGTAACGAGGAATAAGACCGTGAGGATGGTCAAGGTCCTTTGGTCCAACCACGAGACGGAGACGGCAACGTGGGAATTGGAAGCCGACATGAAACAACATTACCCTACCCTCTTCCAAGATGAACCGGCCACAGTTATGGGGACATAACTGTATTCTTAAGGGGGGGAGGATGTAACACCCGAGGAAAAAGAAATTCAAATTATTTTGAACTACGTCATGACTTGATCCCTTCACAGGGTACGTAGGCAGCTTGGAAGTCTAAATTCTAAGTTCAGTAACAAAATAAATCACAAAATAAATCACAAATTAAATCACAAATAAATCACAGGATCAATCACAAAAACGTTAGGAGGATTTGGAACTAATTTAACTAGACCAATTAGGGCACGGAAATGTTACGAGCGTTAAGCCCGAACTCGTAACAAGTTTAAGGTAAAGATTTCAAACCGGAAACGACCCGAGGAGTCGAGCTAACACGTAGAGAGCAGAAGACCGATAGAGAAAAGAAGAAAAGACCGGACGAACCACGCGGACCGCCGAACCGGCCGGCACGCGCTCGCCGTGCGGCCACCGCGCGGAAGGAGGCAGCGCGTCCCAGTACTGGTCGCGCGGGCAAAGCTCTACGTGCGCGTCACCACCGCGCCAGAGGTGCAGAAGGTGTAAACTTTCCTTCCATGGCGATTTTCTTGCCTAAATTAACATTCTCTTTGATGGTAAACGGTTCCCAGCAGTAGACAAGGGCATAAGTTCAGTTTTGGGCGCCCCCTACCCATTAGTTTCAGAAAACGAACCCTAAACTCTCCCATCCTTCCTCTCCAAGCCAAAATCTCTTCGACTCCACTTTCCGGCGAGTATTCCGGCGACGACGAGGCAAACGGGACAAAGCCACTGCTTCCTAGACCTTTGGTAAGCCATGGTATAGTGTTTAGTTCATCCATAAACCTTAAAAACTTGAAATCTAACATCCTTTCTTTTACTACGATTTCACGTTGGGGGACGAACAAAAAGCGATCGGAGAAGTTGGCCGTTCGTCGTGACCTTAGGATATCCGGAAACCCCTTCCGACGACCCCACTCTCTAACTAAGTAAGTTAAGACCTTACTCTTCAATTTTTGTGCTTTATTGTCGTTTAAAACTTGAGATCTAGACACGTAACAAAAATCGGTTTTCAAAAACCCTATTTTCGTCCAATTTTTGAAACTCGCCTAAAACCCGACCTTCAGGAATTCAAACCAAAAACTTTTCAACATAGATTTTGTTCCTAAGACTCTAATATACCTTGTGTCCAAATTTCAGCCATTGACATAAAGATTTGCTATCCCAAATCGCACCGTAAATTTCTGTGATAAAACCGAACGTTTGAATTCTGGACAGATTTATTGACTCGACTTGATGCATATTTTTCACCCGTTTTTAGATCGATTCAACTTTGCATTTCTAAACAAAAGTTGTAGATAATTGTGTCTAAATTATGCATATAAAATTTCATGAATTTTAGAGTTCATTTGATATGTCAAAACGGATGATTTTCAGAAACTGTTCTAAACCAACTTTGGAGTCCGCGCGTATGCAGCGTGTTGTGGTCGACTTTTGAACATCTAAAATTCATTATTTCCAAAATCTTAAAACATGAAAGTTGTTCATTAAGGTGTTGTGCACATCCTGTAAAAATTTCGGACCAATTGGCTTTGAAATGAATTTTTAATCGGCGTCGCACGAAACTGTGTCAGAATCAGTTTTTGAACAGAAATCATCTTCTGCAAAGAACTCAAAATTTGACTCACTTCGAAACCTTATTTCCAAAAACTTGAAACAATAAAGTTGTTTGTATGTGTGTTTTTGAGCTACTGTGTAAATTTCAGAATTTTTGGTGTAAAGATTAATTTTTAATTAAGAAAGGCGTAAACTGCGTCGAATTGGATTTTTTTTGAACTTGAGAAAACTCGAACTACGAAACGCGATATCGAATATTTTGGTAACATTGAAATACGAACTTTCGAAAAATCCCGTTCACTAGGGGAGCCGATCTTCATGCTATCATCATCTTTGAGACTGCCTCGTTAGTGGTCTCTTTACTATCTGAGATTGCCTCGTTAGTGATCTCACGCGCTGTGTTATTTGGATCGCCTCGTTAGTGGTCCTACTATCTTTGAGACTGCCTCGTTAGTGGTCTCCCATTTATTTGGAGATTGCCTCGTTAGTGATCTCCCCGGTATGGTGTCCTCTTCTTAGTTTGCGGGATAAATATAAAAGACTTGTGTGAGTGTTTAATTATGCTTAAAGCCTATTTACCATGTTTTTAAATTATGCTTCTAAATTACGTTCTTAAGTTATGCTTTTAAATTACGCTTTAAAATTTAGTCCTTTAATTATGTATTTTCGTCTTGAATAAATTAATCATGTTCATCCGCTGCGAGTAAATTATGATGTTTAAATTAATGCATGAAAAGTGTAATCTTTAGTTAAAACGCATGTAACCCCTTAAATTGTTTAGTTATGGATTAACTTACTCGGTATATTTTTATACTGATAAACCGTTGTCATTTTTCTTTTACAGAGTATGTCGAGTGACGCATGCACATGCACTTGCGGGGAAACATTTATGAACATTTTTAATTACTGCATCGTAATACTGTTTTACCGGGTCTGTTAAACCCGAGGTTTGGCCGTGTTGGCCGTGATTACTTTTCCGCTGCATTTACTCTATTTCATGCCTGATGATTATTACTTCCGTATTTTGAAATAAGTATTATTAATTTCCGGACTAAATGTTGAAATATTTTTAAATCTTTTACGTACCCATAAGCCTTGCATTTCCTTAGTGAGCTCGGGAAGCCGTGTCTTGCTAGGGGGATGTGGCGGTGACATCCCGGTCTGGGTTATCAAATCCGGGGTGTTACATTTGGCCATTATTCAGACTCCCTAACACCCATTGTCTTCCAAACTCTTCTCCAAACTTCTCCCAAAATCGAAAACCCCATATTCTCTTGTGTTCTTGCTTTCCGACCATTTCCCGACGACGAAATCCGAGCAAGGATTCTAGGATTCCAGATTGTTGGTGAGTATTATTAAGTTTTCTTTCACCTTTTTGAGTCCGAAAATTCGATCTAACCCTAGATTTTTACTTTCGATTCCGATTCGTGGCCAAAGGAGAGAGAATCGTGTTGAGGAGATCCGTTCGTGACAATCCGTAGATTCCGGTGACCCTGAGACTGTCTAGAACTCATATCAAGTAAAATAATGCCTTACATATTAATATCGGTGGCTTAGGATCGTTCAAAATATTAGTTTTAATCAAAACATTAAAATCAAACTTAAAAGATTCACTTTTGCACGTTTTCTGAGATCCAACGAAAAACCCTATTTCGAGAATCCGAAACGAAAAACTCTGAACTAGAGATTTTTTCCTAACATCATAATCTAGGTTGTGTCAAAATTTCACATATTTTCATCAAGTTTTGATACCCCAAAATGCGTCGGACATTTTCTGAGTTGCATGACTTTTTCGAAAAACTTGACAGCATGCCTAGTCGAACTTGATGTGCATTTTCTATCACTTTCGTTCGAAACTAATCTTTGGTGTAAAAATACAAATTATAGATAATTGTCTCAAGATTATGCCTGTAAAATTTCGTGCATTTTCATTCATGTTTGGATAGTCAATAACCGTTTTGAACAGACTGAGTTTTGAAGGAAAAAGTTGACAGATTTTGAATTCGAACTTGGTGAATTAATTTGATTTAATCCGTAATGATCTTGTGTAAGATGCTTGTAATAAAACTTGCTTATTTTGGTGTTGTGTAAATGCCTGTAAATTTTCATAAAATTTGAAAGTCGTTTGCTATGTCGAAAACTCGTCTGAAAATCAGTGCGCTGTTTTGGAAAAGTTGACAGATTTTATGTTTTGAAGAGATTGTAAAATTTCACTTGCTTCCTCACCTAATTTCGAAAAACTCAAAACATGAAAGTTGTTCGTTAGCGTGTTTTTAAACTACTGTACAAATTTCAAGTCAATTGCCTTTAAATGGAATTTTTAAACTGAGATGGCGTAAACTGTGGCAATGACTTTGGTTGTTGTGTTGAAAAACTCGACTTTTGAGAAACACACGATTTTTGAGCTATGTCTAAACAATCAAAACATTTTTTAAAAACCCGTAAATCTAGCCTGAGCTAGATCTCCACGTGAAGTAGGGGGTGAGTGCTCTGCAGGGTGCCCCTCTATCTTGAAATTCGTGCCTGAATGGACGAAATGTGAAATACTATGAAATTGTGCCAAAACGGCAATTGAAAAACTAGTCTACACTCTCGGGTGTATCCGAATGGGTTACTCGAGGCTTCGGAGTGGTACTGTGTATGGCGTGATAAGCGGGTTAATAATACCCGGAAAATTTGTTAAGAGAAATCGGAAGTAATTTAATTAGATAAATTATTGTTAACATTAACCCGAGTTCGTAATAAATTTAAGATAGGAATTTCGACCTGGAAATGACCCAAAAAGTCAAACCGAAAACGTAGAGGATAGAAACCCGATAGAGAAAAGAAGAAAAGACCCGATGGACCACACGAACTGCCCGAACCGGCCGGTTCGAACGCCGCGCGCGCACGCGCGGCCACCGCGCGCGATGAGGGAGACGCGTCCGAGGACAGCTCGCGCGTACCCCGCGAGGACAAAGCCCTATGTGCGCGTCACCACCACACCAGAGGTGCAGGAGGTGTAAACTTTCCTTCCATGGTGATTTTCTTGCCAAAAATCCTATCCCCTTCGATGGCAAGCGGATCCCAGCCTTAGGAAAGGCTTAAGAACGGGTAGGGACGTCCCCATAACCCATTCTTACAGAAAATACAACTTCTACACTCTCATTCTTCCTATCCAAGCCGAAATCCCTTCGAGTTCACTTTCCGGCAAGGATTCCGGCGAAGACGGGACGACCGGAACGAAGCCTCTGCCTTCTAGGACCTTGGTAAGTTGTATTACAGCGTTCAATTCGTCCATAGGTTTCAAGAACTCGAAATCTAACATTCTTTTCCTTGTTACAATTTCACGTCGGGGGACGAACAAGAAGAGGTCGGAGAAGTTGGCCGTTCATCGCGACCGTAGGACGTTTGAAAAGCCCCCACAACAATCCTATTCTCTAACTAAGTAAGTCAAGACCTTACTCTACAATTTTTGTGGTTCCTTGTCGTTTAAATTAAAAGATCTAGACTCGTAACTGATATCAGATTTCAAAAACCCTCTTTTCGACTAATTTCAGTAAAGCGCCTAAAACCCTATCTTCGGGAATTCAAATCAAAAACTTTTCAACATAGATTTTGTTTATAAGACCGTAATCTACCTTGTGTCAAATTTCAGCCATTTCCATAAAGATTTGATACCCCAAAATGCGACGTAAAGTTTCTGTGTAAAAGTCGAACACCCGAAACCTTGACAGATTTATGATTCAACTTGATGTATGTTTTTCATCCAATTCTAGACCAAACCAAACTTACATTTGTAAACAAAAGTTGTAGATACTGTGTCAAACCCTAGATCATGTACATAAAATTTCATAAATTTTGGAGTTCATTTGATATACTAAAACGGACGAAAACTGGAACTGTGTCAAACCGATTTTCAAAATCCTGCGTGGGCAGTGTTTTGTGAGCGATTTTTGAACACTTGAATCTCATTATTTCCAAAAACTTAAAACACAAAAGTTGTTCATTAAGGTGTCATCTACAATCTGTAAAAATTTCGGATTAATTGGACTTGAATTGAATTTTTAATTCGTGTTGAACTAGATTGTGTCAGAATTGGTTTATCTAGTAGAAAACCTTTCTTGTAACAAACTCGAATTTCGACCCACTTCGAACTCTTATTTCCAAAAACTCGAAACATGAAAGTTGTCCGTAAAGGTGTCCTTGAGCTACTGTGTAAATTTCAGAATTTTTTATTAAAAGATGAAATTTTAATTTAAAAGGGCGTAACCTGTGACAAATTGGATTTTTTGAACTTGAGAAAACTCGAACTATAAATTGCGATATCGAATCTCTCGTAAACCATGAAATATAAACTTTCGAAAAATCCCGTTCACTAGGCTGACCCAATCTTCATACTATTATTTGAGACTGCCTCGTTAGTGGTCTCCCTACTATCTGAGATTGCCTCGTTAGTGATCTCGCACGCTGTGTTTATTTGGACTGCCTCGTTAGTGGTCATACGATTATTGAGACTGCCTCGTTAGTGGTCTCCCACTTAATTGTACTGCCTCGTTAGTGGTCTTATGATTTGAGATTGCCTCGTTAGTGATCTCCCTGGTGTGGTGTCCTCTTCTTAGTTAGCGGGATAATATTAAAAGACTCGTGTGTGTATTTAATTAACTTGTACTTTATTTATCAAGCTTTTAAATTTATGCTTTTAAATTATGCCTTTAAATTACGTACTCCAGTCTTGTTTAATGATCATGCCTTTCCGCTGCAAGAAATCTATAAATTTTAAATTATTTTCATTATGCATGAAAAATCTAATTTTAATTAAACACATGTAACCCCTTAATTGTTTTGCTAGGAATTGACTTACTCGGTATATTTTTATACTGATAATCCCGTTGTTATTTTTCTTTTACAGAGTATGTCGAGTGATGCATGCTCATGCATTTGGGGAAAAATTATTTCATGAACACTTTTATTTTCTGCACTTTTAATACTGTTTAATCGGGCCTATTGAACCCGAGTTTTGGCCATGTTGGCCGTGATTAGTTTCCGCTGCATTATTTACTCTATGGCGTGCATGGATGATTATTACCTCGTATTTTGAAATTAAGTATTATTATTCCGGACTCAATATTGAAATGTTTTAAAATCTTTTAAGTACCCATAAGCCTTACATCTCCATGGCGAGCTCGAAATGTCGTGTCTTGCTAGGGAGGTGTGGCGGTGGCATCCCGGCCTGGGTTATCAAATCCGGGTTGTTACAGGGTTGCTTCGGCAATTTTCCGAAACTTGATATTGAGAAACGAGACACTTGAGAAACTTGGTTGTGGCGTCCTCTTCTTAGTTAACGGGGAAAAATTAAAAGATTTAAATTTATATTTATTTATTATGTCATTACTTATGCATTTTAAATTATGTCTTTAAATTATGCCTATGCCTTTCCTTACCATTTTTAAATTTAATTTAGTTATGAGGAAATATGAATTAAATTATTGTCTAAATATGCATGATTAAAAAATGAGTTTATTTTAATTACTAAATTTTAAAACCCCTTTATTGCTATGATAGGGATCGTCTTACTCAGTATTCTTTAATACTGATAAATGTTGTTTCATTTTTTTTTTCCTATTACAGAGCATGAGCAAGCATTTGGGGGGAATTATTTTGGACATTATATTATTATTCCATATGACTGCATACGGGGCTGTTAACCCGTGTTTTGGTCATGTTGGCCCTTTACTTTATTTCTGCTGCATAAACTTAATTATTATTCGTGCATGGAAGATTACTACTCTATTTTAAATATAAGTACTTCCGGACTTGGTTGTTTTTAACTGTTTTTGAAATACCATTAGCCTTGCATCTCTCAATTGAGCTTGAATGAAGTCGTGTCTTGCTTGGGAGGTGTGGCGGTGGCATCCCGGCCTGGGTTATCAAATCTGGGGTGTTACAAGTTGGTATCAGAGCCCGGAATATTTTTAAAGCTAGTATTATTATTTTTAAACTATTCTTTTAAAAACTAGTATTATTATTAAAACCATTATTTTTAAAACTATTATTATTATTATTTTTAAGCCCAAGTTTTTAGCCCAAGTCATTTTACTTATTATATAAAGTCTAAATTTTTTAGCCCAATTTTTTTTTTTTTTACTTAGCTCAATATTTCTCTTAGCCCAAAGATTTGGTACTTTGGCCCAATATAGAGGCCCAACATTTTATTATCATTATCCACTAGTAAGCCCACCCGCGGTACCCACGTGATGTAAATTTTAAAACGATATAATATAAATTTATATGTTAATCTAATTCTATTATTATTATTATTATTACTATTATTATTATTATTATTATTATTATTATTATTATTATTATTATTATTATTTCGTTATGTAAACTTAAAATGATTATTATATTTGTGCTAGCACATCCACCCGCGCGATGCGCGTGGATGTAAAGTTTAAAATAGAAAATAAAGAATATTATTCTCCTCACTATTTCGAAGTTAAAGATGAGAAATAAGCACAAACTTGTCTGTTATTAAAAATAAAACCACTAAAAGATTATACTACATGAACTACAATTTGCTATTATTATTTTGAAAATTTAAACGGTATTCAATTATCAGATAAGGTCAAACTATTCGTGGAATAAGCATTATTTGTCCACTACTTTCTCGAGTCAATACTTCAACCCGCAGGATATGTTTTTTCCATTCTTGTCGGAATCAATGTACTGCCAGTCAATACTTCACTCCCAGAGAATTTTTTCCCATTCGTATCGAAGTCAATATAATGCCAGTCAATACTTCACCATCCAAGATATTTTTTTACACTATTGTCGGAACCAATGTACTGCCAGTCAATACTTCAGCCCCGGAACATTTTTTCTCATTTTTGTCGTAATCAATGTACTGCCAGTCTATACTTCACCTTCCAAGACATTTTTCTCAATCTCGTCGGAACCAATGTACTGTCAGTCAATGCTTTACCCTCTTGTACATTTTTCCCCCACTCTCATCGGAACTAATGAACCCGCCCACGCGATGAGCGTGGATGTAAAGTTTTTTTTAAAAAATAATTATAAAATAGAAAAAAATAGTACTATTCTCCTCATTATTTCAAAGTTAAAAATAATTCAAAATATCATCACACAATTGTATGTTATTAAAAATAAAACCATTAAAAGATTATATTACATAAACTTCAATTTTTTATTCTTATTATTAAGATGGTAGATATCTCATTGGAATTTCGATTTCATTGAAGATGATCGCCAGTCGAACATCCCCCAATGATCTCATTATCATACACATTGATTTAAGACAAAAAATCCAACAATTTGCTTACATGAATGAACAGTACTTTAAAAACGCATATCCCATATAAAATCAATATTTTATAATTTTTTTCTAATATAAAATTATGAGAAGCTCAATGGCATTGAAACCCGATTTCATTCCCCAATTAAACAAAATGACTGTCAGTCAAACACTCCCACTCGCCCATAATCTCATTGGAATTTTAATTTTATTGAAGATGATCGGCAGACGAACATCCCCCCCTCCCCAAATGATTCATTTCATATGCATTGATTTAAAACAAAAAATCCAACTATTTTATTACATCAATGAATAGTACATTCAAACGCATTTCCCATATAAAATTAATATTTTACCATTTCCTTGTAATATAAATCCGAGAAGCCCAATGGCATTGAAACCCGATTTCATTCCCCAATTAAACAAAATGACTGTCAGAGTGTCAGTTAAATACCCCCATTCGCCCATGATCTCATTGGAATTCAATGTCATTGAAGATGATCGCCAGGCGAACACCCCCCCCCCTCCCAATGATCTCATTATCATACACATTGAATTAAAATGATAAAATCCAACTATTTGTTTACATGAATGAAAAATACTTTCAAATGCATGTCCCATATAAAATCAATATTTTATCATTTCCTTCTAATATAAATTTCCGAGAAGCTCACTGGAAAATAATACTCCGTATAAAAAAGCCAAAATAAATAGAGGTATTGAGAGAAATTTAAAGATATTAAAACATTTGTGAACGAAAACATTAAACATACAGAAAAATAAATAATACATAATGCAATTTTTCTTATATAAAATATTAAAAGCAAAAAAATTTCCCTATCATATTCTCTAAATAGGATGCGCATACTACAAGAAAATTGCCCGTAGGCGACGACGGAGGGCGAGGGAAAAAAATTTCCTCGCCACTAGGCGAGGACATAGGCAACGAAAAATTAATTTCGTCGCCTATATAATTTTAATTTTTAAATTATTTTTATTTTTAAAATTTACTGAGGAGTTAAGCGATGAAATCACTTCTCTCGCTCGTGGTGCGAGTAATTAGACGAGGAATTTATTCGTCGCTCTGTTTCTAAATAACCCTAGCCGCCAAATACCTGCAAATACTTTCAAATTCACATTCCCCACACAGCACCTTTTTTTTTTTTTTTTTTTTTTTTTTTTTTTTAGACGAGAGAATTGAGACATCTTCCCATCACCATCGAATTATCTCCCTTCGGAATCCTACCCTCTCTCCGATCGTCCGCTCAGGCAGCCTCTCTACGCACGCGGCTCCCATCAGCCCCCGCGAATGAAGCCTCCGGCCTCCCATCGCCTCCGCACCTCCGCAAACCCTAAATGCCGCTGCCCTCGCGAATCCGGCGAGCCTGCTCCTGTCTCCCCAGCGCGTGCGTCTTCTTTGCAGTACGAAGACGGAAACCGGATGATGCGGCAACAGATTGAAACGATCTCGAAGGGAAGGCTTTTGAAAGGAAGGCAACAGAAAATCAAGCACAGCCCTCACCTCCGTTCACAGCGGGTAGCGCCGCCGCGGCCCTCACCAATTCAGCCGGAGTTTCCGCCGCTTCACCAACACACTGCCTCGTCTCTCCTCTTGGTATTCGCTGGAATCACAGTAAGGACCTTCCTCTAGGTTTGTTTAATTTTATTTATTTATTTTGTTAATCACATTTTTCTTTTAAATCTTTGTTGCTTGGGTAGTTCGATGTTTTGGTTCCCTCAAATGTGCCATCTTCAATTTCTGCAGGCTAATTGGCATTATTTTGCTCTCATTGAGCAGGTAAAATTTAAAATTTCATTGATTTCTTGAATATGATCTGCCACTCCCTGTAATGGGGAATTATCTTGGTTTCCTATTGTTGATCGCTTATCTTATGGTTACATCATGTAGGGATATTCTCTAACTTAATGCATTATTGCTTCAATTAAGTTGTTGAATATAAACGACCACATTTGGTAAACCAGCTATCTATTTTTTCCTCACAGTGAACGTCTCTTAATTCTACAAAGTACAAATCAGTTCTCTTTATCAAACACCCCTAAAGAGTATTTTCATATTTAGTTCTACAAAGTTTCTTAGAATGTCAAACTTTTAACCCAACATAACATTCCGGAATTATGTTAATGCAAAGGTCTGAAAATGTTGGGATAGTAGTATGACTTCATTTTTTGCAGTGTAAACTTGTGTCGGTAATCTTGTAAGGGTTCTTGGGAATCACTCCTAACTGCACTTGTAATTGACGAGAGTTTTGCGTATATTTTTATATCAGTCTTTGTTGAGTGATTTTGGAGGAACTAAATATTAACTTGAATTATTCTCAATAAACATGCTATGACAAGGCAGTCAGGAATGTTGACATTTGATAGTGTCGATGGTATGGGGACAAGATTAGCAGATGAGGTTTGTTATGAATTTCCTGACAACAGTAATCTTTTTTAGCTGGTCATGTGAGGATGACTGTAGCTTCTACGTGATTCTAAAGCTTCTGTTGATAGAGATTAAAGATGTGTTGCGTTATTTATCTTTTCTTTTTTTTTTTTCTGGTGATTTCTGTTGTCGAACTTCCTCCAAATCTTCAGAAGATTTCTTTTGTAGGTCATTCCCGAGGTGGCTTGGTGGCAAGATATGCCATTGCTACGCTCTACTGAAAAGATTTAGCAACCAAAAAAAACTGGTGAAGAAGATAAGGAAAATGGAAATGAGCATGAAAAGACAAGAGCATATTTTTGTGGGCTTGAACCTGTTAACTTTATTATAGTTGCAACACCACATCTCGGTTCAAGAGGACATAGAGAGATACATCTGTTTTCATCATCTCGTCCTCTTTTGACCTCTTATCAATTTATTACAGAATTTTTCTTTGTACCTAAGTGGTGAATGTTTCTCAGTGCTGGTTAGTGGTTTTGTTCTGACATAAGATTTATGTGGCCGTGATTGTTCTGTTGGCATCGTGTATTCTCATCTATTCCTTTTAGGCTTTTACAGTCTAATAAGAAAGAGGAATGTTTAGTACCGATATACCCTGGTGCTCTATTGATTCGTTTGTGAAATCTTATTTACAGCGGCACAAGATGTGATCCTATCGCTGACTTGTTCTCATTGTTGATTTGGTTTATTTTTCCCCCACTTCAGGCGTATTGCATTAGTCCTTTCAAATTTTGGTTTCATTGATGCTTCAATTTTACTTTGGCGTTCTTTCGGGGCTTCTATTTCTGAACTTTATGTTGTCCAATGTCCAGTCGGGCTGTTTTTGGTGTATCACATATTCTTAAGAAAACTCAAAAAAATAAGATGTTAATCTTGCTGGATCATAGTATATCCAATGTCCAGTCTGGCTTCTATTTTCCCCACTTGCATTATGTTTGGAGAAGTTAATATATGAGAAGTTGTCATCCTGCACAATGTAAGCTATGCCATTTGATTTTGTGTCTGAAACTACATGTACATACTTCCAGCTGTGGTGGATCCTTCAGGTTTACAGCTCTTTTGTGACAGAGTGATGGACTTGCTGCCATCTTTCTCGCATTGAAACGGATACATATAATTCGTTATTCAAGGACATCTGATATTGCAAAAAGAATATAGCACAAGAAGCAGCAGTAAGACCCCTATATTTCTTTTGCTCATTCAGAATACTGTGATTGTGTCTTCCAGGAAGGCTTTGATCATATGATTAATTCACATCTTCCTTGTTTATTTTTACTAAATGCTTTTTACGCTGAATTGTGCTGGGTCTTTCTAGTTTCGAACATACTTTAGACTTTATAGCTTATGCAACCTTTCTCTTTCTATACTACAGAAGCTCATGTACCAACATGAAAGTAGTCTTTTTTTTTTTTTTTTTTTTTTTTTTTTTTTTTTTTTTGTCGTGCTGAAGTTCCTCCCACATTGCTGGTTGTTGATAGGTGGAACGACCCTGTCAGCCCCTTGCTTAATCAGTGGACATATCAGGTTGCTCTTTTCCCTTGAAGGATAATCTTTCCATTGTTCTATATATATTTTATGGAATGTCTTTCTTGTTTGAATTATTCAGATGAAATTGAATATAACTCAATTTTCTCTGATATCTGTTTGCATTTCAGTTTGTCGATGCAAAACTAAAGTTGCAGAATGCAACCTGTATACTTCACTTTGTCTGAAATTGCGAAACTACATCGGTCCAATCCATAGCACAGGTACTACAAACCTTACACACGAGTGAGAAAGTCTTGTTCACAAATGCAAATTGTTTTAGTAAACGATTATCTAAATATAGGTACGAAATTGTATATAGATTTAATAGTTTATACTGTCATTACTGTGGTGCCCCAATTTGTGTAGTTGATTTA
The DNA here is from genome assembly GCA_030278955.1 of Hygrophila difformis. Lineage (NCBI taxonomy): Eukaryota > Viridiplantae > Streptophyta > Magnoliopsida > Lamiales > Acanthaceae > Hygrophila > Hygrophila difformis. Next base: position 32,329,077 of record JAOANR010000003.1, on the reverse strand, counting down.
ATAGCTAAAGAATTCTATGATCAATTTCATTCTATGACATCTTAGTAATTTGTTTGTATATGTGCATATTATAATTAGAATGTTTATTTGCAGATGGCTGATCAAGGAGGCAGTTCCTCTTCTGGCACTCAAGATAGGTCTATGACAGATACGGCTGCTCTGGTCCGAGAGACCTGTGACTTGTGAGAGAATCTGTCTCCAGAGAGCAGGTAACTATAAAAATTCCTTACTTGTTTAAGTATTTATTTTAACTTGTGCAATTAAGATTTTCCACTTTAAGTATTTATTAACATCTCTGTGACTATGAATACAGGAGGAGTATAATGCGATTGCGGAGGAGTGGAGAAGTTGCAAGGAGATCACAGACCTTGCTCCTCCGATTGTGGAAATTATAATTTTGGAGGTAGTTTCGGTCTTCAGTGTGATATCTCGGTGCACTGATTAATGGACTATGTCTGTGTGACTTGATGTGGAGTGTGTTTTGTAGAATTTTAGTTGTGTGCAGTTACAATGCTTTGATAAAGTACTTACGTTTCTTTTCGTTGTTTTCTAGGTTGAATGATGTATTTATGAAATGTTGAACTTAGTAGGTTGAATGATGTATTTATAAAATGTTGAACTTTAGTATCTCTTTTGGTGAATGATGTATTTATAAAATGTTGAACTTTAGTATCTGTTTTGGTGAAAATCAGAATTGAATATTGATGCTCTTTGTTGTTATGTGGATGAGGGTTAAATAGTACTGAATGGAGGTTTTGGATGTGGTATATATAGGATTATATTTCTAGTGCAGGTGGCTAATTTGTAGTAGTAATATAAATTGCCTATTGCAAACGGTTTTGAGAAAAACTTATAGTGGATGTGTTTACAAATTTTACGTTTGTCCAATGTGTTTGATATTTTTTAAATTGTTGAGGAAACATTAAGATAAATTGGTGTTAGGAAAAAAAATCATATACAAAAAAACCTCCACAGGAAAAAAAAAATCATATACATTAAGATAAACTGGTGTCCAATATTAATATAATTTTTTTTAAAAAAAAATATATGGGAGGCGACGACATGGGCGACGAAACCTGTCGTCACCTTGTATTTCCTCGCCAAATTCGTCGCCTTCGTCCTCGCCCCGTTCCTCGCCCATTTCCTCGCCTTCTTCCTCACAAAATTCCTCGCCAATGTCGTCGCCTAGTCCTTGCCTCCACAGGCGACGAATTGCTCGACAAACACCGGAAGGCGACTAGCATTTAGGCGACGATACGTTTTCGTCGCCTATGTCGTCGCCTACAACTGGAGGCGACGAAAACGTATCGTTGCCTCCTGGTGATTTTTTTGTAGCGCAGCAAAAAAAAAAAGAAATAAAAAGTAGTTTTATAATTTGAAGTATATGATATATTTCAATTTTATCCATTATGTCTTCCGATACACTGGTATTACTATTATTATTTATTGAAATAAAAAGCAACAACTAAAAAAAGTAGTTTTTTTCATAAATTAATAAATAAAATAAACATTTTGAATCGATGCAATATTATGCCTATTAATTAATGAATTTAATTTTATCCTTTCCCCTATCTCTATTCGTAACAATCCGCTATAGCATATGTGATTATCATTCCAACCCCATAAAATTAAAATAATGATACGTAATAAGTCAAGCTTACTACAATAAATATGTTTTGTGTTTAAATCATTTTTGAATTAGATATGAGTGTTACTTATCCGTAGTAAAGATAATTTAAAGTCAAATTATATGACCATTTTAAGGTGAAATTTTATTTATGTTAAAATATTAAAACTAAAAATATTTAGAATAATTGGAGAGGTGTATTAGTTATATAATTTTGACATCATTTAAAATCACATTTGCGATATTGAAGTAAGATAAAAATTATAATCATATTTAATAGAGGCACCATGTAACACAATTATCACCTATCGATTAAATCTATTAAAATTATTTTTGAATAATGATTTTAAATTAAATAAGATCATTAATAATGATTTACTATTAAAATATAGTTATAACATTTCCAAATTATTTAGAGTATAATTATAAAATAGCTAGACAATTAAAATATGATTATATTAGTGGAGATTTTTTTTTTCTTTTTACAATTGTATGTGCCATCATTCCTGATCCAAAAATTGAAATAACGATTTAAATAAATTTAATAACTAATAAAAAGAATATTTTTTGAATTTTAATTCATTCAAAATAAAACATTAATAAGGATGTAAGATTAAACAATAATTATATAAATTTATTAAAAAAATACAATTCCAACAATCCCTATACATAGTCTAGGTTATTAAATTTTCCTACTATGCACTAAAAAATCGAAAATGAAACTCAACTGCATGTATATTTATATATACGAAGGACAAAGTATAAATATAAATATACTTCTACAATTAATGGGATTAAGACATACATTCATTGATTCATATGACCAATGTGCTTGCACTGTCTTTAATTAATTAGATATAAAATCTTAATGACAATAGAGATAATCATGAATTTATCCTCTCCATATAAAATTTATGAATTGTGTTTTATTAATTAAATAAAAGTGTTGTGTGAGCTACATGGTGACTTTATTGAGAAATGAATTACATCATCAAATATTCTCAATATCAGTTTCAAGGATAATTATCCTTTTTCGGGGAAATATATACAAATTTCGAATATATTTAATTTCAAATGATGAATTATATATATATATATATCTTATTCATTTTATTATCTAACTATTATCCGAACCAAATCAAAATAAAACTCGCTTATTCATAAAAAAAATGCTTATTCCAAAAAGAATTAAAATACGACTCAATTTAAAAATGAATTGCTATCCATTATGGAATAGTTCATTGAAGCTAACTTGGTGTCAAAGCTTCACAAATTTTTCAACCAATCTTTTAAAAACCAAGCCAAACTTAAAACTAAATTAAATGCCCAAAGTTGATGAAGCAGCACAACAAAATTAAATAACCAAATTAAAAAAGGAATTAAAAATATATTTTTAATTTAAGTAAATATAAGTTTATGTCCAGTTCTTTTTTCAAAAGAAAATATCTTTTTACTACACAAAATGTGGAAAAATATAGATATATTAAATTAATTTTCTATGTGGTAAGATTTGAAAAGTAAAAGAATCAAAGGTGAAAGTGGCCCGATGATTACTCATTTGCAATACGCGGATGACACCATTGTGTTTTGCAAAGGTGAATTGCAGCAGGTTCTCATAGTAAAAAGAATCCTTCGATGTTTCACTCTTGCCATGGGGCTGCGCATAAACTTTGGAAAAAGTAGCATCCAAGGGATCAATTTACCACAAGAACTGGAGCAGGCAGCGACTGATTTACTGGGCTGTGAGGTCGGGGGATGGCCTATGAAATATTTAGGCATTCCAATCGGGGGTAGGATCAATGGGACAGCGGTGTGGAATCCGGTGTTGGACAAGGTGGAGAAAAGGTTGGAAGGTTGGAAGGGAAGAATGTTATCACAAGCGGGAAGATTGTGTTTGATGAAGGCGATACAAAGTAGTTCGCCCGTATACTTTGTAACACCCCGGTTTTTGGTCACCCAGGTCGGGATGTCACCGCCACACCTTCCTAGCAAGACACGATTTCTCCGAGCTTACTAAAGAGATGCAAGGCTAGGTATTGCAATATTTAAAATATTTAAAACAATTAAAACCATTTATTTATGAATAATTGTTGATATGGTTTGGTTTTTTGTTGAATGAATTTGAATTTACTTTTATAACTTGGAATACATATCTTTATTCTTTTGATGCATATTTTTATAGTGAATTGGCCATTTAGACACTGAATAAGTAATACTACATGATTAATGTATTCAGAACTTATCCTCATATCAGTTTGAATTGCATATCCTATTTACTTATCGATGTTCTGGGTTTCCGGCCATGGTAGGAATGATTATTTCCGGCTAGTCAGTGGGTGGTGGAGCAAAGGCGAAGGCTCGGGATTGGGCGGAAGGCGGGGGCGCTGCATCGAAGGTTGGGGAAGACAGAAATGAATCAGTGGGGCTCTCGGATGCAGAAGGAGGCAGCGTTTATGCTGCTAAGGGTGAAGGGGTGTTTCATAGGGGGAGGAATTACGAGGGCAGGAGCGAAACCGATAGGCGCTTGAGTGATATCCGGAGGAACATGGTGGGGGTTTATGTCGGGAACATACCCACCGGAGCGGCTAATAGTTCTATTTTCAAAGAAGTCGACAGGGTGGTGAAGGTTCAGGAATGGTTCTTTCCGGTGAGACAGTGGCCAGCCAATGGGTATAAGTTCGGGTTTTTCCGATTTCAGAGCCGGGGCGAGGCCGAAAAGGTGGTGCAAAGGCTAAATGGTAAGACATTCATGGGAAGAAGGTTGAGAGTGAGTTGGGCAAACCCTAGGCGGAGGGCATTTCGAGCCAACGGTAACAGGTTGATTTCACAATCTCTTAATATCAACGATAGAAGGGGGAACTCAGAAAGTTGGGCACGGAAAGTGGGTGATGCATGGCGAGATGGGAGGTCATACGCGGATGTGGTAAGGACGACCACTATTAAGTGCTCGGAGGGGCGGAGGGACAACGCTGTGAGTTTGGATGAAGTTCAAAAGAACAATGAGTGGCTACAAAGTTCCGCTGTGGTTGAATTAAGGGACCTTACAGACCTTGTAGGCTTACAGAAGTGGCTGTACGAGAATTATCCACAGTCTGATGAGATCCGCTACGGAGGTGGGAAATCGGTAGTGGCGGTGTTGGAGAGTGCGGTGGTGAGGGACAAGTTTCTACATGATTATGGTGACCGGGAGTTGGTGGAATGGAAGCGAAGGTGGGTGGCCGAAAACTCGGTTAGGAAGCGGATGGTCTGGATACATCTGGTTGGGGTGCCGCTTTTGGGATGGAGTGAGGAAAACTTCTACAAAATGGTTACAGGTTGGGGTAAACTGATCAAGGTTGATGAAGACATTAAGAATATGAGACGACTGGATCGTGCTAGGATATTGGTAGAGGTGGAGGCTCTGATCCTATCCCATCGGAAATGGTGGTGAAGATTGGGTGGTGCGTGGAGGTAATCCAGATCGTGGCCAACTACGGTTAAAAGGTGGTGGTGGAGGACGTTACCATCGATGACCAAACTGGGGATGCTAACAGACACCCGCCGGCGAGTAAGGTGGTGGAGAGTCTGTCGGTGAGAATGGAGGGCGTGAGGTCCGGGTCTTCAGGACATGGGGAAGCGGAACGATCAAGGATGAAAGTGCATGGGGAGGATAAAAGAATAAATGAAGTTGGAGATACGAGTAAAGTGATCATTAGTAGTAAAGGTGGGGGCGGTCCACAATCCAGAGAGCAAAAGGGACAAGGTGGCGGAGGGAATATGATTCAGTCGGATCATGATGGGCCAGAAGGAAATAGGCCTGGCGAGTGTTTGGAATGGGTTGTTTCTGAACTAGGGAATAGTTCTCAGGCTGATAAGATTCTGGTTGATGGGCCGAGTAAAGGTCAGGATGAAAAGGGTAGGGAGAACTCTAATATGGGCCTGGGTATTGAGGAGGCAGTGGAAGTGGTTGAAAAGCAAGTGTTTGGGCCGATTAATAAGAGCGGAGGATTGGCCGAGCCCTCGAACAGTGCGGTTGTAGAGTCAAGAAACTTCGATTCTAGAGAAGGGGATGTTGGGGATGCTGGGGACCTGAAAAATGTTGGTGATGGGAGGCAAGGCGCGGGGGTGTCCCAGTTTTACAGTAGTGAGGAGGTAGAGGAATCGGGTGACAAGGAGGGTGAGACCGCTGATAGGGTGGTCCAGCAGAATTGGCAGGTGTAGAAATAGAAGTATAGAAGGCTGTTAAGGAGGCAGAGGACACACTTTCAAAGATTTTGGAAGGTCGTAACAAGCCAAAACAGAATGTTTGCAAGAAGGGTAGGACAGTGGGGCGCCGGGCACGCCAGGCTTCAGTTAAAGGTCAGAAAGCTCGAGATATGGATAGGGTCGGTTTTGCACGATTAGATTTTTCGATAGTTTGGTTTAATGGAGGGGTTCAACTTATTGACTTTGTGGAGGCAGAGGATACGCTGGCTCTTGCGGGAAACTGGGGTTGGAATGTTCTCTGGGTAGGGAGGAGGCATTGGACAGGTTGAGATGTGAGTTAGTGAGAGAGCTGTGAACTAGGTTGGTTCGATTGTTGGGGGGAATAGTCTAAATGCGGATAATCACATGCAATTTACGGGGATTGAATGAGGGTGTAAGGAGGCGGGCAATTTTGAGATTATGTAAGAAGTATAGACCTTCGGTGTGTGCTTTCAGGAAACAAAAATGGGAGAGATTAGGGAGCGGTTGGTGAATAGGCTATGGGGCTCCAAAGGTTGTGCTTTTAGGTTTCAACCGGCGCTAGGGAATGCAGGAGGCCTGTTGGTTGTCTGGGATTCTAATTGTGGTAATTTTCAAGTGGTTGAGCAAGATCACTCGTTTATCTGGCTAAAGGGAAACTTGAGTGAGGTTAGGGGGGTTATAAATTTGATTTGTGTACACGCACCCAATGAGAGAAGAGGCAGGCAGAATTTTGGGATCTTATCTCAGACAAGTGCGATACGGCGAATGGAGAGCTTTGGTGTTTCACAGGTGATTTTAACGCGTTGGGGAGGGTGGAGGAGAGGAGGGGTGTTAGTGATGACATGGCTTCCAGTAGGGAGTTCAATCAGTTCAAGGATCATCTCGGTTTGGTGGACCTTCCAATGGAAGGGGGTCAATTCACATGGTTCGGGCGAGGGGGTAGGGCTTGTAGCAGGCTAGATAGGTTTTTATTATCGCCCGGATGGTTCGATTTGCAAGGGACAGTGGTGCAAAGACAATGTGAGTCGGTATTGTCTGATCACTTCCCGGTTAGATTAGAGTTTGGGGAGAAGTCATGGGGATCTAAGCCATTCCGGTTTTACAATTATTGGATGGATATGAGGGGATTCTCGGATCTGGTGAGGGAGTCGTGGAGGATGGAGGGGCAGAATGGAGGTGTGAGTATATTTAAGAAATTGAGGTTTCTGAAACAAAAAATAAGGGGATGGAAGGATTATGGGGCTGAAGCATTAGAAAACAAGATCAAAGAATTGCAGGATGATATTGAGGGAGTTGAAGGCAGTTTGCAGGGAGGGGATGGGGTTGAGGAAGTGTGGGCTGAGTGGAATAAAAAGAAAGCTGAGCTGAAGATGTTGCTTCTATCCAAGGAACGTCGATGGCACCAGAAGTCAAGGCTGAGATGGTTGAAAGAAGGAGACCAGAATACTAAGTTCTTCCACACAGTCACGGCGTTGAATAGGAGAAGAAGCCACATTGCGTCAATTAAGGTGGATGGTGTTTGGTTGGAAGAGCCAAGGGCAATCAAGGAGGCGGCGTTTGTGTTTTTCCAAGCCGGCTTTGCAAGGCAGGAGAAGGAATTGTTTCAAATTGACGAGGTTGGGTTTTCAAAGGTGACGGAAGGAGAGATGAGGGATCTGGTAAGGGGATTCTCGGAGATCGAAGTATGGACAACCATTCAAAGTTGTGATGGGAACATGGCCCCTGGACCGGACGGCTACAATATCAGCTTCTTCAAAAAGTACAGGAGCGTAGTGAAAGGGGATATCATGGATGTATTCAGGGGATTGGAAAATGGGGCTCGACTACCCAATGAGGTAGGAGGATCTTTTATAACTCTCATTCCTAAGGTAGACAGTCCAAAGGAGTTTGGGGAATATAGGCTGATTTCGCTTGTCGGGAGCGTATATAAGATCATCACCAAAGTTCTCTCAAAAAGACTTCTAGAAGTTTTAGGTAGATTGGTGGGCGAGACTCAAATGACATTCGTGAAAGGTAGACAAATTTTGGATGGAGTATTAATTGCATCAGAGGTTGTTCACTCGACACGTACTGCTAGACGCCAAGGGTTCGTGGTAAAATTAGATTTCGCCAAGGCTTACGACAATGTGTCATGGGAAGCCTTGTTTGGTGTATTAAGGGCAATGCAATTTGACGATAAGTGGATTCAATAGGTGAAGGCGTGTGTGGAGTCTGCCTCGGCAGCGGTCTTAATAAATGGGACACCAACAAAGTTTTTCGATATGCATAAAGGTATTAGGCAAGGTGACCCACTATCGCCTTAGCTCTTTGTGTTGCTAGCTGAGTTACTAAACAGGCTGATTACTGGGGCAAGGGAGTTGGGGCTGCTTTCGGGATTGGAAGTAGGGGAAGGAGGCCGGATCATTTCACACCTACAATATGCAGACGACACGATACTTTTTTGCAAAGGGGATGTTCGACAAATTGTGGTTATAAAGAGGATTCTTAGATGTTTTACGCTTGCAACGCGCCTTCGGATCAATTACAGGAAAAGTAGCTTATATGGCATCAATTGTTCACCCGAGTTGGAGAGACAAGTAGCGGACATCTTGGGATGTGGTGTGGGGAGTTGGCCGATGAAATATTTAGGAATCCTGATTGGTCGGAGGCTTAATGGGGCGGCCATTAGGGAACCGGTGTTGGAAAAGGTGGAGAGGAGATTGGCGGGTTGGAAGGGTCGTCTATTGTCCCAAGCCGGGAGGTTATGTCTTATTAGATCGGTTATGAGTAGCCTGCCAATTTACTTCTTATCTATTTATAAGGTCCCCAAGATGGTGGCCGAAAGGATAGACAAGCTCAAGAGGCAATTTTTTTGGAATGAGTGGGACGGGGTTAGGAAACTTCACATTGTGAGTTGGGATGCAATTTGTCGCCACAAGGAGGAGGGGGGGGGGGACTAAGCATTTGGAAGTGTCAAACCTATAATGCAGCTTTGCTACTAAAGTGGAAATGGAGGTTTGGGACAGAACACTCACTATGGAGGGACGTTATTGATGTAAAATATTACGGCCGCACTGGTCCTCTTGTTCCGGAGGCCAAGGCAGGCCGATCCTTATGGGGTCGAATAAGCAATGCCTGGTCTGAAATGAATCTGGGGAGTGGTGATGAAGGGTTTAAAATTCAGGTGAGTGATGGTAAATCGACTAGGTTTTGGATTGACAAATGGGTTGCGGGTGGCTATCAGTTGAAAAGATTATTTCCAAGGTTGTTTGCTCTTGCAATAAATAAAAGTGGGAGGGTTGATGAGCTTGGTAGCTGGAATGGATGCATCTAGGAGTGGAATATAGAGCTATGCCGTCCTCTTTTCGATTGGGAGGTTGAGATGTGGAGTGATATGTTGACAGTAATTAACGGTGAGCCACTGTGTCGATTCAGGGAAGATAGAATTATTTGGATGAAAGAAGGCAATGGTCGCTTCTCGATTGCCTCATGTAGGCCTCGGTTACAGGGTGCTGGCATTTTGCCTCAAAAGGTTGAGTGGAGCTGCATTTGGAAAGTCAAATGCCCATTGAAAGTTCAAATCTTGGTGTGGAAGATTGTTCATGGGGCGGTGCCTGTTAGAGGGGTCTTGGTGAGTAGAGGATGTATACAAGATTCCGGAGCAATGTGTCCGTGTTGTGGGAAGATGGTGGAGTCGGTGGATCACCTATTTTGCAATTGTGAAATGGTGGTTGATATATTGTATGAAGGAGTAAAGTCATTTGGTTTCTTTTGGGCTATCCCAGGCAAGGTGAGTTCTTTGGTGGCATGGTGGTTGGATATATCTCCAAAGGGGGGGTGCAGGGAGGTTTGAGTGATGATGGGAATGGCTACTTTATGGACGATCTGGAGGCGAAGGAATGCAATTATATTCAAGGGACAGACGGTGGATTGGTCATCGACCATGGCTGAGATTAGGGCGACAGTGTGTTGGTGATGGCGGGGGTTTTTTAAAGGTTCCAATGTGGATCTAGCAGGGCTGGAATCCAATTTTCCGGATGTACTTTCGATGCAGATCTTCAAATGCTCTAAGGAACCTCGAGTTGGGTTGGTTTGGGAGCGTCCGGATAAGGGGTGGTGGAAGATCAATACATACGGGTCTTCAATGGGGAACCCGGGGCCGGCGGGGGTGGGTGGAGTGATTAGAAACGATGAAGGGGAAGTGTTATTCATCATCTCAGACTTAATTGGAGTTTGTGACTCGGCCACCGCAGAGGTTTCAGCTATAAGTCGTATTTGTGAGGCCATAATTCGAGATCAAGGATTTCCTCTTCCGAAGCTCATTTTTGAATGCGACTCATCAAACGTAGTGGCTTGGTTGAAAGACACTACAAGGACCCCCTGGCGCTTTGTACATCTGTTTAGTCCGATTATTACCATTCTTAAATGTGGTGGAGAGGTAAGAATTGTCCACATCATGCGAGAACGTAATGGTTTGGCAGATTTTTGGGCGAGGCATGGTGCGTTAGGAAATGGTAAAATGGAAGCTTGGCTTTAAGATGACCTTTGGGGGTGTATCCTGCTGCATAAAGTGTGTCTGTTTTGTTCTTTTTTCAGTGTGTAAGTCTGTTTTGTCTTGATGATATCGAGTGTTGTTTGTCTGTGGCAGTATTCGTTCTTTTAGGTGACTGATATTCGGATGTTGGGAATCCTGAAAGGGCAGGTTGTAGTGTAGAGTCAATACTGGATTGTCAATACTTGAGTCGTGTCGGGTCTCGCTGGCTTTGTCGTGTCATGTCGTGTCTCTTTTGCTTTGTCTCGGGTTATGGCAGTTTTGTCGTGTCTTGTCTGGTTGGCTTTGTCATTTTTGGTTATTTCTTTGGTTTTGTTCTGTCGTGTCGCGCCCATTTCTGGTTTTATCTTTGTCTTTGTTATGTCGTGTCGCGTTTCTTTGGCTTTGAAGGTGCTGGTGATGGTGCGAAGAAATGGCTTCGAGATGCTACTAATGCATATGGTTTGTGGTCCAACAATGGAACTGGATCCTCGGGTAGATGCTGGTGATTGGCTATGTAGAGATTGCTGATTCTACTGATGCTGCTTGAACCTCTAAGATGCCTATGGTTGATCGCCTTATAAATGAAGTTCTATTGCATTGAATTCTCAACCCTCGAACAAAACACCCGTTGAGACTTGAACTTTATGTCTTTTTGGGTATCTGGATATGTGAGGGCATTATGACAACCTTGAACTTACTAATATAATCATGTCAAGATTGCTTCATTTCAACCCAGTGCTACGGAAATAAGGGACTGGGTTTTTGGCCAATTTCTCTTCCACTTTCATTTTAACCTTAATTGTGAGCCTTCTTGGTACCTTTCTGAAAATAATATTGCCCAATAGGCCACAGCTATTTCCTGAACATAAAGCTTTACCCTTACCTCAGCCTTACAGATGCTTTGTCCAGTAAATGTCTCTGGTAATGTTTATGCTCCGATATCTTAAAACTTTTGAATAAGGAGAGCATTGGGATCAGGAACCTCAGGGTGTCGGATAGTAACTCTACAAGGGGAGAGAGTGCTTTTTCTTACATGAGATTAAGTGGATTTTATATTTGGGTATATTGTCACAATGCTGCTGTCAGGATTCATATGTGGATGTAGTCGAGAAAAAAAAAAGAAAAAAAAAGAGAGAGCAATAAAAGAAAAAAAAACGGGATAATAATAGTGAGTTAGATATATTAGAGAAGCTGCTACATCCTGCGGATATATTCAATATGCTTAGCAGTTTTGTAAGAGGGATTGGTTATCGTATAGAAAAGGGGAGGATTAAATAGAGTTATTTGGTGGTTGTGTTGAGTGTTGGGAGTGATTTTGGATTCTCTTGTTGCTGAGGAGGTATGCTTGGATCCCATTTTGCTAGCTTGATTCAGCTGCAGGTCCCCCATATCCTATTAGTGTTCCAACAGTTTCTTTCCCATTGACTGTCCCTGGCCTAACTTACATCTAGTCCCTGTGTTTCCATGCTCTGGTCGTGAAAATATAAGCTGGGGAGACATCATTATATAGTAAAGAATGGAGTGTCACAGTGCCTCGCTTCTTGGAGTGTGAGTTGGTTAGCGCTATGCAGCAGCAGCTGCTTTAGAGGCCGTGTATCATGCTGTCAATGTTGTCCTTGAGAAGTTGAGAGAAGTCGAAGGAAGCTGGTCACATGGGATGGCATTAGTACATAGGGAAGACTCTTCTTGCACTAGATAGGGATGAATTTATGGAATACTGTCTAATTGTGTTTGTTACTGGTGTAGCCATTTTGAGATTTGCGTAGGGTCTTATTGTACATTGCTATGGTAGTCCTTTGTGAGGGTTTATTTGAACCTTTTGGATTGAGCTTTTTGTGACTAATGAAATAAATTACATTTTTCTAAAAACAAAAACAATTAAAAACAGCCCATACAATATAAATATGAAAATAATATTATAATGCAGCAGAAACATAATATTTAAGTATAAGTATTGCAGCGGAAAATGTAAATAGGGCCAGCATGGCCAAAACACGGGTTAAACAGGCCCGTTTATACTATAGTCTAATGCAAGAATGTAAAATATAATGTTTCCCAAAAATTTCCCCATGCATATACGTGCTCATGCTCATTCCACATACTCTGTAAGAAAAAGGAAGGAAATGGTTTTGTCCGCACAACTTGCTGAGTAAGTTAACACATACATGATCGTGGGGTTTCAAAGTTATTAATTAATATTTAAATAAAAATATGATAATAAATCATAAACGTTTTAACTTAATTAACTAAATAACTTGCATAAATAAATTCATGGATCTAATTAATAACACATTTAGCATAATTTAAAGTAAAAGCCATAATCAATTTAAATAAAGCATAAATAATTTAAATGGACCACAAATAAACATTTTTAGTTATCCCCATTACACCCAAGATTTAGTATTTCAGGTATTTCACGATTGCATCGCAATCTCGTCAAGTTTAGCCGGTAGCCCGGCGGCCGCAGCCTTATCCGCCATACACAGTACCATTTCGAAGCCTCGGGAAACCTAAATGGATATTCTCGAGAGTGTAGGCCCTATATCTCATGTCGCTTTGGCAATGTATCTCAAATTTCGCGCGGGGTCACTATCGTCCATAACGGCACGAAGTGAATAGTTAGGAGGGCACCCTGCAGAGCACTCACCCCCTAATTTTAATTGATCAAGTTTTAAGGGGATTTTTCAAAATTCTTATTTCATGTATTTTATTTCAAGAATTTCTACTCGTGTAAACCTTAAAGGCCAATTTAACCATTTCAACAAGATTTTCAAAATTTGACTTCGACAAAACACTGTTTACTCCAAAATTAATTAAAAATCTGTTTTAAGTCCGAAAATTCTGAAATTTTAACAGTGACTCGAAAACACAGAGATGAACAAGTTTTGTGTTTTAACTTTTTCAATCTGAGTTAAGGAAATAAGTCAAAAATGTGGATTTCCATCAGTTTATTAATCTGTCTGAATTTTTACAACAGCAGTTTTATAATTTCGAGATCTACCATAGCAAACGAACTCCAAATTTAATGCAATTTTACAGGAAGATACCTAAGACATATATCTACAAGTTTCATGTTCGACTAAAGTTCTGAATCGGCCTAGATCTATTGTCAAAAATGCCTACAAGCTCGGACTAAAGTTCTGTCAAGATTTCAAGATCTAAATTTAGAACAGTTCGATTTGGGGTCGATTTCAGATATCGAAACTTAATGAAAAATTATGAAATTTTTACAGAAGGTAGATCTATGTCTTAGGAATGTTTTTCATGTTTTAAGTTTTCTTGTTCGAACATTTTTAAGGTTTGGAAAAATTGTGCAAAAACGCTGCGCCGTAGAGGTTTTCGTTGTGACAGATTTTAAGTTCTTGCTTTAGTTCTTTAGATTAAATGTATTTTAATTCTCCCAAACCATGTAAGCATTAACTTACAGATTTATGGACATTCCGGCTCGTCGATTCGGAGGCGTGGCTTCCAGTCCACCGTTCATCTCCTTGATTCGTCGGGTTCTTCGTTCTAGATTTGAATCGGGGTGTAGAAAAGAAAAGAGGTTTAATTAGGATTTGTTTTCGAATCAAGAATGGAAAAAGAATAGATCGGATCTTACCACAACGATAGAAGCCTTTAGATTTTCGTCCGAGTCAGTCCCTTCTCTTGGTTTCGTGCCTCCGACGACTCCGGGATTAGGGTTCGATACGTAGAGAGCTTTCATAGGGTTTGAAAAGTGTTCGAGGTTGATTAAGATGGTTATTTATAGATGTGCAAGAAGACCTAGGGGACGTCCAAGGTCTGCCCTAGTGAGTCTTGAGCCGCAAGGTGAGCAACCGAACTCGGAAAATCCGGATTCGGGCGAGAGAATCTCGCATTGGCCATTTCTGCCAACTGGCGCGGGGTTGGCGCGCCCTTTGTTGAAACTCCGCGCGGCCACCGCGCGGTCAACGCCTGAACTTTGGTCCGGGCGGGTCGTGCGATCCGTCGAGCCTTTCCTCATCTCTTTCGGATTTCTATCCCTCTATGTTCTCGGATTCCGACTTCCGGGCTATTTTCGGGCTCCAACTTCCTATATAAAATTTTACTCGGGTCTAGATTTAATATCGGCCTCGAATTCTCGAGTTCATTGGTGTCGGGTTCCCGTGTACAATTTATTTGATTAAATTATCTTTGGCTTTACGGGTATTGGAAATTTAATTCCTTCTTCAATTAAATTCCATTTCTCATTTCCTTATCTATGTATTATGTTTATTTATTTATTATATTTATTTATTATATTTATTTATTGTTATTGTTTTATTTATTTATTTATTTTATGTATTAAAATTCTCGGGTATTACAGTCTACCCTCCTTAAGAATCAACTTCGTCCTCGAAGTTGTGTTTCGGCTTTTCTCGCGCTAAGAGTTAGTCCTTTTGTTTTATTTTATTATTTCGTGACTGAACTTAGAATTAAAACTTCTAAGCTGCCTACGTACCCTGTGAAGGGATCAAGCCATAACATAGTTCAAAACAATTTGAATTTTTGGTTGTTTACAAAAGTACATGGAAAATACGCGGTGTGACATCCTCTCCCCCTTAAGATTACAGTTATGTCCCCATAATTGTGTCGGCGTCGGTTTGGAACAGTGTCGGGTAACGTTCTCTCATGTCGGATTCTAATTCCCAACTCGCGGTTTTGCTTTCATGGTTCGACCAAAGAATATTGACCATCTTGACGGTTTTATTCCTCGTTACTCGCTCCTTAACGTCTAGAATCCGCACAGGGACTTCTTCATAAGTCAGATCATCATCGAGTTCAATCACTTCCGGCTGAAGTAGTGTGTCGGGTCTGGCACATATTTCTTTAGCTGCGAGACATGGAATACATTATGAACTCGATCTAATTGTGGCGGTAAAGCCAGTCGGTAGGCCAAGTTTCCGACTCGTTCTAGAATTTCATAAGGTCCTATGTATCGATGACTCAACTTTCCTCGTTTTCCAAAGCACATCACCCCCTTCATGGGTGATATCTTTAGCATGACCCTATCTCCCACTTGAAATTCTAGGTCTCGTCGTCTCACGTCAGCATAACCCTTCTGACGGTCTTGAGCGGCTTTCATTTTCCCTTGAATCACCTTTATTTGTTGAGCCATTTCTTCGACAAGTTGTGGTCCCACTACCACAGACTTATCGCTTTCTTCCCAACTCAACGTGCTTCGGCACTTTTGTCCATACAACGCCTCGAAAGGTGCCATGCCAATGCTAGCATGGTAGCTATTGTTATAG
Organism: Hygrophila difformis; assembly: GCA_030278955.1. Taxonomy (NCBI): domain Eukaryota; kingdom Viridiplantae; phylum Streptophyta; class Magnoliopsida; order Lamiales; family Acanthaceae; genus Hygrophila; species Hygrophila difformis. The sequence goes on along the minus strand of JAOANR010000003.1, from coordinate 32,313,479 downwards.
GAAAACTCAATTAAGGGTAAATGAGTTTCCCAGTTTCCGTTAAACTCCAACACACATGCTCTCAGCATGTCTTCTAGTGTTTGGATCGTTCTCTCGGTTTGTCCATCCGTCATCGGGTGAAATGCGGTGCTCATTTTGATTTGTGTACCGAGAGCTTTTTGTAACTCCGTCCAAAAATGAGAGACAAATCTACTGTCTCTGTCAGAAATGATGTCATGTGGTACTCCATGTCGTCGTACCACATTATCGATGTAGGCTCGGGCCAATTGGTCCATAGTCCACGTATCCTTCATCGGGATAAATATGGCCGTTTTCGTTAGCCTATCCATAATCACCCAAATCTTGTTCATGCCCTTAGGTGATCGTGGCAATCCCGAGACAAAGTCCATCGAGATGCTATCCCACTTCCAACTTGGAATCTCCAGTGGTTGCATCAGTCCTAAGGGTTTATGTCGTACTGCCTTAACCCTTTGCGGGTGAGGCATTTCGCCACGAAGTCTGCCACTTCCTTCTTCATTCCCGGCCACCAATAGATCTTCTTCAGATCTTTATAAAGTTTGTCACCTCCGGGATGCACAGAATATGGCATGTTATGTCCTTCTTCCATCAATCTTTGCTTCAACTCGGCACACTTCTGGGGCACGCACCATCTTTCTTTAAAGCGAATGCTTCCATCCTCATGGATAGCAAACCCTATTGCCTTACCCTCGGCAATATACTCCTTTATCCTCTCCAATTTCGCGTCGCCCGGTTGGGCGAGCCTAATCTCATCCAATATTGGAGTTTTTACAATCATCGCGTTGATCGTTTCACTCACTGTGCCCGGGTGCACAAGTTCCACATCAAATCGCGCCAACTCCATGTACAATGCCGGCGGAATCACCAACGAGTTTGTCACGTGTTGGGTTTTCTGGCTTAGGGCATCGGCTACCACATTCGCCTTCCCTTCGTGGTAGGATATCTCCAAATCATAATACTTAGTAAGTTCCAACCACCTTCGCTTCTCAGATTCAATTCCTTCTGAGTGAATATATATTTCAGGCTCTTGTGGTCGGTGAACATTCGACACTTTCGCCCGTAAAGATAATGTCTCCATATCTTTAGGGCGAAAACGACCGCTGCCAACTCTAGGACGTGTGTCGGGTAATTTTCCTCGTGAGGTTTCAGTTGGCGTGATGCGTATGCAACGACCCTCGAGTCTTGCATCAAGACACAACCTAAACCTTCGCATCGCTGTAAACTTCGAAGTCACCATTCTCTGATGGTAGCGTCAATACGGGTGTCGTTGTGAGACGCTTCTTCAGCTCCTGAAACGCAGTCTCACACGCATCGGTCCACTCGTATTTGACTCCCTTCTTCAGTAGCTGGGTTAAAGGACGTGCGATTTTCGAAAAATCCTTCACGAACCGTCTATAGTACCCAGCCAATCCAAGGAAACTCCTTATTTCTGTTGGACTCGTCGGCGCTGCCCACTCCGCTACGGCAGAAACTTTTGTCGGATCCACTGAGACTCCGTCAGCGGATACTATATGTCCAAGAAATGCTACTCCCTTTAACCATAAATCGCATTTGGACAATTTGCCATATAGTTGGTTCTTTCGCAAGATCCCTAACACTTGGTGTAAGTGTTGGGCATGCTCCTCCTCGCTCTTCGAGTAGATCAGGATGTCGTCAATGAACACCACGACGCACTGATCTAACAGCTCTCGAAACACATTGTTCATGAAGTTCATGAACATTGCTGGAGCATTTGTCAACCCGAAGGATAACACTGTGAACTCGTAGTGGCCATATCGAGTTCGAAACGCCGTCTTCGGAATGTCTTTCTCGGCGATCCTCAACTGGTGATACCCAGATCGCAAGTCGATCTTCGAGAATACTGAAGCTCCCTTCAGTTGATCAAATAGATCTATCGTGAATTCAAGATCTGGCTCAGGTGGCATGCCCAGAACGTCTTCAGGAAACACGTCCGGGTATTCTCTTACCACTGGAATGCTGTCAACCTTGTTCTCTTCTGCCTCAAGGTTGTGAACGTATCATGCATATAATTCATACCCTTTACGCATCAAGTTACTTAGTTTGAGGGCACTAACGGTTTTGTTGCTCCTCTTAGGGGGTCGAGAGTAAAAGATAACTCTCTTTCCCCTACTTTTTGACTGGGTGATCTTTTGCTTCTGGCATTCGATCACCGCTTTATACTGGGACAACCAGTCCATCCCCAGTATAATGTCAAAGTCCCTTAAGTTAAATTCTACTAAGTTTGCGAAGAATTCTACGTTCTTGATCACTATAGGAATTCCGTTATATCGTTTAGAGCAAGCTACTACTTCTCCTGAAGGCAATTGAATTCCTAAGCTAATTATCTCGCACTTAGGTAGATCTAATACAGGCACTATTCTTGATGCTATGATTGAGCAACTAGCTCCAGAATCAAATAAAACTCTAAGGGGTGTATTCAAGACATGAAATGTACCTGCCATCACTTCTCCTTGTGCAGGCACGTCCGCTTGGTTAACCACGTTAAGCCTCCCCATTGGGCGTCTTGGATTGCCCTGCTGATTCGGATTCAGCTGCTGATTTTGCTGTTGGTTTTGGTTCTGAGGTGGTGATGCACCCTGTGAAACCACATTTAAATGAGCTTAAATTATACTAAAATATGTCCAAAATGAGTGCATTTTACCTTAATTCATTGCACTTTTAGGTGTATTTCATGTGTTTTTATTTTTCAAGTGATCATGGTTAGATTTGGCTTATTTAGGTTAAATTTACCATGTTTTTATGTGTTTTTAATAAGACTTTGGCAAACCTAAGACATTGCAATGATGTTTCAGGTATTAAAATGAAGAAAGAAGATGTTCGGAGAACAAAAGATGCAAAATTCGGAATTTTCAACACTGGAAGGCTCCAGAATGCGCCACATAGGCATGGTGGCGCCTAAAATCATGCTTGAGCGCCATTTTATGCGCCACTTCAACACTTGGGAAAATTTCGGATGGAAAAAGCTTCAGGATGCGCCGCTTAAGCTTGGTGGCGCATAAAAACACCTCCAGGCGCCACTTTTTGCGCCGCTGTTAAATTTAAAATTGGGAAATTGTCAGAATGCGCCGCACCTCCTTGGTGGCGCCTAAAACCACCTTGGAGCGCCACTTTTTGCGCCGCAGAGAAAATTTGGAAAATGTCAGGATGCGCCAGCTCTCTTTGGTGGCGCCGAAAACCTCTTCCGAGCGCCACTTTTTGCGCCACAGTCGCGGTTGGGCAGTTTTCTAACCTCCCGAACTCGGTTTTAAACGCGGTTTTTCGCCATTCTTTTCATGAGAGACTCAAAGCAGACTCATAATATCGACAAAAACACTCTGCAACTTTGGAGAAGAAGATCGAAAACACCAAACCATGCCGGAGAAAGTGATCGGAGCGTCTTCTCTGACTGTGTTCTTCGCATTCTAGGTGTTGTCTTTCTTTTTCTCGCTTTGTAATGTTTAGGATTTGCTTTTAAACATAATTTCCTACTGTTTTCATGTTTGTAAATGGATTTCTGTATTGTTCGTGTTAGAAGTGTTCTAGAACGGGAGTTCAGAATCACTTTGAAGTACAAATTCATCTTTTATGGAAGTATAATAAATGTCGATGTTTTAATTATGTAATCTGGGTTTATCTGCAAGAATTGTTAGAATCTGAATTAGGATTATGTATTAGATGCCTGGGAATGATCGATAATTATGTTTTAGCGAAGAATTTTGAAATCTGTATGTTTAATATGCTAATCTGGACTGATCGATCAATCTGTTCCAATCTGCTTAAATTAAATCTGGCAATATCCTAATCTGCTTAGATTCTAAATTTAGTATTAAAATCCATTTTACCATGTTTTATCAATATTTTACCATAATTGTTAGATTATTTACACTATTCTGCATAATTAAATGTTAGAATCTAATCTGTTTGATTTCTGCTTTGCTAAATCGGGAGATAAAAAGTGGAAATTAGATTTTAGTACCGGTCTTGGGAATAAATCATATTAAAATAGATTCTGGCATGTACACGCTGATTTGGGAAATGAAATGTGTCGTTTAATCACAATAGGAAAATTTGTATGCTTGGGAAAGACTTAAATTTATGCCTAGACTGATGATTGCAGAATGTTAGATAATTTAATTTGCTTCCATGAAGTCTGTTTTTACAAATTATGAAAATTAGGAAATTGGCATATATTTAATCTTTATAAAATCATTAAATCTGTTGAAATTGATCTTTTTAGACATTGGGAAATGCTAAATCATTATGCAATTTCACTTTTATATAAAGATGGCATGTTCTAAATCATTACAAGCATATATCTTATTTTTATTTTTATTATTTTTAATTTTTAACTTGCTTTATTTTAAATTTAATGTCACTATTTTTAATTTAATCACCATTAGAATTAAACAAACTCTTTTCAAAATATAAAATATATTATTAATGAACTTAAAATGACTAAGTTTTCTCCAGAATGAAATAATATTCTGAATTCCCTTGGGTTCGACCCGGTATTCACCGGTTTTTATTACTTGATGACAACCATCCGCTTGTGGTAAAATATGAGTGGTGAAATTCACCCATCAAGTTTTTGGCGCCGTTGCCGGGGAATTATTGTGAAAATTCTGTTGTTTTAAGTTCATTTGAATATATTTATGTTATTTCTACTTTTTAAATATTGTTATAACTTTTTGCTATTCTATACCGTGCAAGGGCATCAAGCTAAATCAGTGTGTGATCCTGAAAGAATATTGGGTTTCTCATCTAAAAAAGAGGAAGATTTGCAAGAGAACAAGTGTGAGGATGGCGGCGAGTTGTATGCAGCATATATAATTGAGGATTTCAAGTGGATACTCTCGATTGAAAAGCCACCTACACTTCATTTAAAGGTATTAGCACCACACTTGAGGTACGTATTTCTCAATAAATTAGATTGCTTTTAATTAATTGCATTACATCAAGTGTTGAGAACGGATGCTAGAGCTAAAGTTTGAGATTAAATTCCACCTCTTGACAACATTACAACTTTACTGAGTTTTTTTTTTAAAAAGGAAATGCTGGATATTTTAGAATGTTTATCAATAATTCTCCTATGATTGCACTACCTTTATTTAAATTGTTGTATAAAGATGTGCAATCTGACCTTATAACTCATGAATGACAGGATCATGGAAGTGTACCCACCATTTAGACCTTTAATTTAGAAAATGGTGCATTTATCTTTGAAAGCTAATTAGGAAAGGGAATTCGCATACTGCCTTTGCATGCTTAGCAATAGTTATTTATGTCTTTTCCTTAATATGTTTGATTTTCTTTTATTTTAGTTTATATGTTTTACTTACAACTAAAAAAATATAAAAATGGTTCTTGCATGATTTTCATTATATGTAATTGAAATGATTCTTATGCAATTGAACTGAGACGAAATAAGAATTGGAGTGATCAATAACTGAAAGAATTTTTGTGGTGATTTAAATAAAATAGGAGAAAAGGCTTAAATAAATTGATAGAGGGGTTGATGAAATGAACAGAATTTCATAAATATTTATACGAAATAAGAATGGGTAGAATATTATGTTTGGATTAAGTAAATCACACCCAATTTTTTGCTACAAAATTTGCACAAAACTGAATTTTAGATGCCACTCTTCATAAATGGTTTTCGAAAACTCAGTTAAGCACCAAAGTAACACAAGCAAGGCATTTTGGGCATCATTTTCACCAATGACGGATAAACACTTGTTTGATTACCATATGTAGCATAAAATGGGAACCACTGGGTTTTTGCCAAACTCGGATTTTCACAAACTTTTATGCTTCAAATCCATTCTAATTCATCTCCAATTAGCTCAAATTTAATCATAGATCTTCTAATTGGGCTTAAAAACCTACCCATTTAATGTAAACCTTAAAAAGAAAAAAAATAATAATAATAATAAAATAGTCATCTCCCTCCTGTTCTATCTTTCACAGTCCTCTTTCTATTGAATCTTATAACAACAGTCATCATCCTCAATTTCCTTTCCACCACAGCTCCTTTAAAAAAATAAAAAAATAAAAAAATAATAATAATATGTTTTGTTTGTCGTTATTATCATATTTATGGTTTATGCATGTTTTTAGTTTCATTTTATGTCACGTTATGCTTATTTGTTCAGGTTTTTAATTTTGTTAATAAAATATGCCCACCATATTTCTAATTTAATAATTAAGTAGTGCATGTTATGTGGTGAAAGTAGAAGCTGAAATGTACTCGATAATTGAAGCTGAAATTGAGGCTCAAGAACCCTAGCTTCTCAAATTTGGGGATTTTTTGTTAAAGTGCTTCAAAGCTTCAATTTGGGGTAACAATAGCTATCCTAGTTCAATAATTCGTCCAATTTTGTGATTTGGTATGTGTTATTGTTAATATTTGTGTTGTTAATTAAATTTTGGGTTATATAGAATGTGGGATAAAATTATTACAGTATCTGAAATATGAAATTTTCTTATAAAAATTAGTTAAAATAACATGTTTAATCTTTTAAGTTGATCTATGAATATTGTTAACCATGTTGTTTTAATCTACATTAATAAATTTTGGTAACAATAAAGCTTGAAACTTCATGTTTTTTCTAATTTATGAAAAAGAAACATTGTTATCATAAAAACTCATCCAATGAATTTTTAACTAAAAAGGCAAACTTATGTTATTTAAAACAATAAACTAAAAGTTCTTGATCATTATTTCCGTAACACCCCGGATTTGGTTACCCAGGCCGGGACGCTACCGCCACACCCTTCCAAACAAGACCCGATCAAATCGAGCTTATTTAAAAGGATGCTAAGGCTTAAGTTGCATCATTAACTTAAAAATGTTTAAAAACCATTCAAATAAGCCCGAAGTTTAATCAGAGTATCACACACGTAATAATAATAAGCAGTGCGGAAGCAAAAATAAACAGAGCCAAAACATGCGGCCAAAACCAGAGTCTAAGTCCAATGCATAAATTAAAATAAATAAAATGCGACAAGTCTTCTTTTAAAAATGGAAATCCCATCCCTCCATGCGATGCTTACTCTGCGAAATCTGAAAGGAAAATAAAACAACAATTTATCAGTACAAAGGTACTGCGTAAGTTAATATATAGCACAGCGAATTTTAAAAGTTTTTAGGAGAATATACAAAATAATATATTTATTTAAAAGACGAGTAAATAAATTAATTTAAAATTCTTACACATATGCCACGAACATTTTACCAATGTTAGTTATGATCGAGGACACCCCATTAGCATATCCTAGGGACGAACCCACAGGACCAACCTTTGGGACTTTATACCCACAAGGACTCAAATATATCCTAGGGACGAACCCTTGGGATCAACCTCTGGGGCTCGTACCCACGAGGTAAGTGCATGCAGCGGACCCTATACAGACACACTCCGGAGCCCTAGATAACCCATACGGATACATCTAGGAGTATAGACTCGTACATCACAATAATCAATGCCGTTTTGGCTACAAAAGAGGGGGCGACATAATTTTCACCACATTGGGCATCCCACTCGATCAAAACTTCCAAAGTTTTAAAACCACCTTTTATCATTTCATAATATTCACAACATGTTCAGATTTCATATATATCCAAAACCGAGTAACAATCGACTCTTAGTTCATCGAATAATCAAAATAGCATTTACCGACCAAAAATGGCATTGTAGCAGTTTCTGGAATCGTCTTTAAAAATGCAGTAAACAATTTTTAAAACTTCTGGAAAAATTACAGTAGCTAGAAAACATCAAAATACGCATTTTTCATAGAAATAGCCATCTCAAAATTCGGACTCTAAGTAGGTCATTTTAATCGATTTCAGAAAGCTATTGAAATTCAATTTCTCTTGCTTCAGTAAATTCGACCACAGTGAGTTCAAAAATTCATAACAATTTCATACATGCTCCAAAAATCATGAAATTTTACAGGGATGTTCTAGACACATATTAGAACAAGTTTCATGAAGACATCAAGCACTAAAAACGATCATAGGCAAGAGTGAATCGAACAACAAAACTGACTACATACATACATTAAATCTGTCAACCTATGTGCAGAAAATACCAGATCGAATTTGGATGACCAAAACATGTCCAAAAATTATAAAAATTTACAGAGAGCATCTTTAGGACATTAGGAACAAGTTTCATTTTGGAAGGTTCTCCTAAAAATGTACGTATCATGGTCGAATTCACAGAACAACAAGATTGGTCATAGGAAAACCCTATTTGGCAGATTTTGTCAAATGAAAAGATAAACCTATATCTCGAGTTATACTCAACCAAAACTCCTAAAAATCGACGTGCACAATACTAACTTACTTGAGATGAGTTTAGAACCGAATATCTCCTTGGTGGAATCCTGGAAATCGTCCAACTCGACCCCAACAATCAACACTTCTACCGAAAGCACCTATTATGGAGTTGTCGGAGGAAATTCTCAATTCTAGGACAAGGGATTCGAATCTAAGACAAAGGAAATGAAGTAGAACTCTTACCTACACGTAGGAGAAAGGTTTGGACCACTTGAACACGTCCAACTCTCTGCCAAGGATGATGAACAACTCACAAAACTCTCACTACTCTCTCTTGAACTCAAATTTCGGATGGGATGCAAATGAGTGCAATGGAGGCTGAGTAGGGGCTATCTATAGAGGGGTAATTGCTCCAAAAGCTGCCATGGGGTAGTGGGAATGTGAGGGAACAATTTCTAACCCATAACCCCCGAATTAATCCCCTCAATCATCATCCAAAACCCCCACTCTCCCCATGACTCCATAGGATCCCCTTGGTGCTCAAGTTCCATTCATGAGCTGACTTTGTGGGGATTTAATACATCCAAAACCTATCCAAAATCATCCCCACACATCCTCCAACGTCTGGAATTCAAATTGGAGTCGTTTGGATTCGCCCATCACCGAGTTCATGACATGAAACGCATGAAACGTTATGACTTCGCCATAACAGCAGGGTGGCGCGCTGGTGGCGCGCTCCGCGCGGCCACCGCGCGGCCACCTGCTGTCGAATATTTTTTTTTTTTTTTATAAATATTATGATTTTAATCTTTTAAAAATCATAATGTGAATTATCCGAGATTGTTGGGATAATTCGATGCATGTATCCCGAGTCGCGACTGTCCGAAATATTTAATTCCGCTCTCTCGGAATTAATTCGATTTCGATAATTAAATCAAATTCTTAATCTTCGGATTTTAAAACTTTGTGTCGATTTCTCGGGTATTACAGTCTACCCTCCTTAGAAATCAACTTCGTCCTCGAAGTTGGGTCGCACTCGGATTGATAGTAATGCATGTAATAATTCGCACACATAAAATATTTGAGGTTTGAAAATTAAATTCTTACCTCAGCGTGCGATGTCTCTTTGCGGGGTATCACATCCTCCCCCCCTTAGGACTACAGTTATGTCCCCATAACTGCTCACGAGTCGTGTTGAAAAAGGTTGGGATATTTCTGCTTCATATCCGCTTCCAACTCCCACGTCGCTTCTTCGGTACCATGATTAGACCATAGTACCTTTACCATCCTCACGGTCTTGTTTCTTGTGACTCTTTCTTTGACGTCCAGTATCTCGATCGGATACTCCTCATACGTCAGGCCATCATCCAGCTCAATCACATCAGTTTGCAAGACGTGAGTTGGATCGTGCACATATTTCTTCAGCTGAGAAACATGAAACACGTTGTGCACCCGTGATAATTCCGGTGGAAGAGCCAATCGGTAGGCCAAGGTACCTACACGGTCTAAAATCTCGTATGGACCAATGTAACGAGGACTCAGCTTCCCTCGTTTGCCAAATCGCATCACCCCCCTCATGGGTGACACTTTTAGCATAACCCTGTCTCCCACTTGGAATTCCAACTCTTGTCGCCTCGTATCGGCATAGCTCTTTTGGCGATCTTGTGCGGCCTTCATCTTTTGTTGGACAATCTGGATCTGTTTACTCATATCTTCAATGAGTTGAGGTCCAACAACTACAGAATTTTCATCCTTTGTCCAGCATATCGGACTGCGACACTTGCGTCCATAGAGAGCTTCGAACGGTGCCATGCCAATACTAGCATGGTAACTGTTGTTATACGAGAATTCTATTAGCGGTAAGTGGTTCTCCCAACTTCCCTTGAATTCAAGTACACACGCTCTAAGCATATCTTCAAGTGTTTGTATCGTCCGCTCAGTTTGACCGTCAGTCATCGAATGAAAGGCTGTGCTCATCTTGATTTGGGTTCCCAAGGCTTCTTGTAATTTTGTCCAAAAATTTGAGACAAATCTACTGTCTCGGTCCGAAATAATATCATGTGGCACTCCGTGCCTTCGAACCACATTATCGATATATGCCTTGGCTAGTTGATCCATCGACCAATTGTCTTTCATTGGTATAAAGATGGCAGTCTTTGTTAACCGATCAACTATTACCCAAATTTTGTTCATCCCTCGAGGAGATCTTGGTAAACCCGAGACAAAGTCCATGGAAATACTATCCCATTTCCAACTTGGGATCTCCAACGGTTTCACCAATCCCAATGGTTTTTGCCGTACTGCCTTTACTTTTTGGCAAGTTATGCATTTAGCCACAAAATCGGCAACATCTTTCTTCATTCTCGGCCACCAATAGAATTTCTTCAAATCTTTGTACAGCTTATCACCACCAGGGTGTACTGAATAAGGCGTATTGTGGCCTTCTTCCATCAATTTTTGCTTCAATCCCTCACACTTGTGAGGAACGCACCACCTCCCTTTAAAGCGAATACTCCCGTCATCGTGGACTGTGAATCCTACCGCTTTTCCCTCGTCCATCTTCTCCTTGATCCTCTTGAGATTCTCATCGTCCGGCTGAGCTGCCATAATCTCGTCAAATACGGTAGATTCAATCGTCACGGCATTCACCCTTTCTACCACAGTCCCATAATGGACTAGTTCAGTTTCCAACCTTGCTAAGTCCATATATAGTCCTGACGGTAAAATAAGAGTGTTTGTCGTGTGTTTCGCCTTTCGACTTAATGCGTCTGCCACGACGTTTGCTTTTCCTTCGTGATAGGCTATATCCAGGTCGTAGTCCTTGATTAATTCAAGCCATCTCCGCTGCCTCATATTTAACTCCTTTTGAGTGAATATGTACTTGAGGCTCTTGTGATCCGTGAACATCCGACACGTTCGTCCGTATAAGTAGTGTCGCCAAATCTTGAGAGCGAACACCACCGCGGCTAATTCTAGATCGTGCGTCGGATAATTCTCCTCATGCGGCTTGAGCTGTCGCGATGCGTAGGAAATAACCCTCTGGTTTTGCATAAGTACACACCCGAGTCCTTCTTTTGAAGCGTCACTGTACACTTCAAAATCTTCCGTTTCTGATGGAAGTATCAGGACTGGCGCTGTTGTAAGTCTTTTCTTGAGTTCATGGAAAGACTTTTCGCACTCTGTAGTCCATTCGAACTTTAATCCCTTCTTCAGCAGTTGGGTCATTGGCCTTGCAATCTTGGAGAAATCTTTCACGAATCTTCTGTAGTATCCGGCTAATCCAAGAAAGCTTCTTACTTCTGTCTGACTCGTCGGTGCCGGCCAATCAATCACTGCCGATATTTTTGCCGGGTCAACCGACACTCCCTTAGCCGATACTATGTGCCCCAAGAATGCGACTTCCTTCATCCAAAACTCGCATTTCGACAGTTTTGCGTACAGCTGATTTCTCCTCAGAGTTCCGAGCACTTGATGCAAGTGTTTCGTATGCTCCTCATCGTCCCTTGAGTAAACTAGAATGTCATCGATGAATACGACGACACAAGAATCTAGCAACTCTCGGAAAACACTATTCATGAGGTTCATGAATACTGCGGGAGCGTTTGTGAGACCAAAGGACATTACGGTGAATTCATAGTGCCCATATCTCGTACGAAACGCTGTCTTCGGTATATCTTTCTCGGCTATACGCAGTTGGTGGTATCCCGATCTCAGGTCGATCTTGGAAAATACCGAAGCTCCCCTCAGTTGATCGAAAAGGTCTTCGATCCTGGGTAGCGGGTACTTGTTCTTAATCGTGACTTGATTAAGACCTCTGTAGTCTATGCATAACCGAAGTCCACCGTCCTTCTTTTTAACGAATAGGACTGGCGCTCCCCAAGGTGACGTACTCGGTCGAATATAACCTTTTGATAACAACTCTTCTAGTTGTTCCTTCAGCTCTTTCATTTCTGCTGGCGCCATGCGATAAGGTGCCTTGGATACCGGTTCGGTTCCAGGTACCAGATCAATCGTGAACTCAATCTCTCGCTCAGGTGGCATCCCTGGGATATCTTCTGGAAAAACGTCAGGATATTCTTTTACGACTGGGATCTCGTCGATTTTGTTTCCCTCGTCGTTGAGGTTTTGCACATAGCATGCATATAAGTGATAGCCTTTCCGTATGAGGTTGTAGAACCTCAAGGCATTCACTACCTTAGCGTTTTTCTTTCGAGGCTGCATGTAATACACAACCTTCCTCCCTCGACTCTTGGCTAAGGAAATCTTCTGCTTCTGGCACTCAATAACAGCTTTATATTGAGTCAGAAAATCCATGCCTAAGATGACGTCGAAATCCCCAAGATCAAACTCAATTAGATTCGCAAAGAATTCTAGATTCTTGATTACTATCGGGGTTCCATCGTATCGTTTCAAACATGATATCACCTTGCCCGATGGTAATTGAATTCCTAAGTTAATGTTCGTAGGCGCTGGTAGATCTAAGGCAGATATAATCCTTGTAGATATTAAGGAACAGCTCGCGCCTGAATCGAACAAAACTTTAACGGGTACGCTTAAAGCAGTAAACGTACCAGTGATCACTTCTCCTTGAGCGGCCAAATCCGCTTGGTTGATCACGTTCAAGCGTCCCACGGCTTCGCCTTGATTTCTCTGCTGGTTGTGATTCTGGGGTGGCCCTTGAGCTTGTTGGAACCTTTGTCCTTGATTGTTATGCTGATTCGGCCCAGTTGGGTGATTCCCAGTTGGTCGAATCACTAAGTCCAGCCTCTTCTCGATTGTCTCCTCTCGAATTCTACAATCCCTTCTCAGGTGGCCATCTCTGCCACACCTATAACAAGACCCAGGTTTCGGGCATTCGCGCACCAGATGCAGAATGTTGCATTGCGGGCATCGGGGTATGAAAGCACCCTGATTCCCAGGCCTCCGATTTCCATTCCCTCCTTGGTTGAACCCTTTGTTCTCAATTCTTCTCTGTCCTTCATTCTTCGCCAGGTCGTTCCCTTTTCTAAAGTTGTTACCATTGTTGTTGTTCCGGTTCCTCTTATCAAATTGATTCGAGCCCTTGCTCGACTCCCCATGGTCCTTGCGCTTCAGCTGTTGAACCCGTGCGATTGCCACTGCACGATCGTAAACAGCCTGCAGAGTTGTGTGCTGTCCGCCAACTAGAATCTCTCTGATGCTGAGGTTCAGCCCCATCTCAAATTTCTGGGCTTTGTCAGCATCAGTCGGTACCAATCTTGGAGCGAAACGGACGAGTTCCTTGAACCTCGTATAGTACTCCTGTACTGTCTGAGTACCCTGACGAAGGTTGATAAACTCTTCGTATTTAGCCGTTTTCGTGCTAAGAGGGTAAAATCTCTCTCTCATCATCTCCTTGAATTCTTCCCAAAAATAAACTTGCTCACCATCAGCTAATCCTCCTTGGTGGTTTTGCCACCATTCATCCGCCTCCCCACTTAAATAGTACGTAGCTACTCTCACCTTCTCATTCTCGGGACATCTGACGGCGTTCAAAAGCTTATCAAATGTCCTCATCCAGTCTTCTAGCTTTGCGGGATCCTCTTGTCCCTCGTAATGGGGCGGCTGGTATGGGTTTACCATTGCCAGATAGTTAATACGGGCTGCCGGCGGAGGTACCGCCGCTTGGGCCCTATTAACTTCGGCGTTGCCCAGTGCTATGAGGACTTGCTCTACAGTCCTCAACCGTGCGTCTACAACATTGGGTACAGCGCCCGCCTGTCCTCCAACATTAGGTGGGTTTGCACCCACTGGCCCATTTGCCCCATCCGGGTTCAGTGGTGCGCCACCTTCGGCTGGTACATTAGGGTTGGCGTTGTTAGCAGCAGGGTTTTCCCTTCGCGGTCTTCCCCTTGGCGGCATTCTGTTAGATAAGCACGCAAGGGTAAGAATTAAATTCTACGGTAGGTTAGTAGTCAAGTTAGTAAGTTCCAACATCTCAAGTACGCAGAATTCTAAAAGAGACGATGCAACAAAGGAAAGGGGAAAATGCTTCACTAGATCATTTAGGAAAAATATTATAAAGCAGCTACAAAGGAAGGCAAATCAAGGTAATATAAAATACGGAAAGCAATAGATAATCCAACGATATGATGCGATCAATCTAGTAGATAATCGGGAGAATAGCCGAGGAGTGCCCTGTCATGCTCATACTCCCCATCGGAGTCAAGAGGTATCGGTGGGTCCACTATCTCTGCCTCTGGTTCCTCCTCATCCACGCCCTCAATATCAATATACATGTCCGGGTCCTCCTCCTCTTCCTCTTCCTCCTCAGGTTCCGGTGCATTGAGTCGGTTTTGAAGGTCAACAATCTCATGCTCCAAAGTAAACACACGTCCCCTAAGCATGTGGTTGTTGTGTTGCTCCTCATGAAACAGAGTTTCAAGAGCAGCGATGCGGCCCAAATCCTCCTGTCGAGCATTCCTCAATTTCTCCAACTCTTTCTCGATACCTTTTACATGGTCCTTATATGCACTAACCTCATCACGGCTATGTCTTAACTCATGCATGATGCTAGTCATCGAACATAGCATATCGGTCATCATGTTAAAAAGCTTTGGGTCGGCCATCTAAAAATAAATATTTAACAAATCAATATCTTGCACATTTCAAGCACATATGTTAATGCATATGCAACCCCCAAAAATAACATTTCGAGACTTGTCGAATTTTTGAGATATATTTTCCATGGGTTTTAAAATAAATTTCCTTTCCATGGAAATAATATTTAAAAAGCTTAAAAATAATATTTAATATTTTGGGCCTCTATATTGGGCCGAAAAATAATAGCTTTTAAAAATAAGTATTTCGGGCTCTGATACCACGTTGTAACACCCCGGATTTGGTTACCCAGGCCGGGACGCTACCGCCACACCCTTCCAAACAAGACCCGGTCAAATCGAGCTTATTTAAAAGGATGCTAAGGCTTAAGTTGCATCATTAACTTAAAAATGTTTAAAAACCATTCAAATAAGCCCGAAGTTTAATCAGAGTATCACACACGTAATAATAATAAGCAGTGCGGAAGCAAAAATAAACAGGGCCAAAACATGCGGCCAAAACCAGAGTCTAAGTCCAATGCATAAATTAAAATAAATAAAATGCGACAAGTCTTCTTTTAAAAATGGAAATCCCATCCCTCCATGCGATGCTTACTCTGCGAAATCTGAAAGGAAAATAAAACAACAATTTATCAGTACAAAGGTACTGCGTAAGTTAATATATAGCACAGCGAATTTTAAA
Organism: Hygrophila difformis; assembly: GCA_030278955.1. Lineage (NCBI taxonomy): Eukaryota > Viridiplantae > Streptophyta > Magnoliopsida > Lamiales > Acanthaceae > Hygrophila > Hygrophila difformis. Next base: position 32,297,917 of record JAOANR010000003.1, on the reverse strand, counting down.
AGTTTTTAGGAGAATATACAAAATAATATATTTATTTAAAAGACGAGTAAATAAATTAATTTAAAATTCTTACACATATGCCACGAACATTTTACCAATGTTAGTTATGATCGAGGACACCCCATTAGCATATCCTAGGGACGAACCCACAGGACCAACCTTTGGGACTTTATACCCACAAGGACTCAAATATATCATAGGGACGAACCCTTGGGATCAACCTCTGGGACTCGTACCCACGAGGTAAGTGCATGCAGCGGACCCTATACAGACACACTCCGGAGCCCTAGATAATCCATACGGATACATCTAGGAGTATAGACTCGTACATCACAATAATCAATGCCGTTTTGGCTACAAAAGAGGGGGCGACATAATTTTCACCACATTGGGCATCCCACTCGATCAAAACTTCCAAAGTTTTAAAACCACCTTTTATCATTTCATAATATTCACAACATGTTCAGATTTCATATATATCCAAAACCGAGTAACAATCGACTCTTAGTTCATCGAATAATCAAAATAGCATTTACCGACCAAAAATGGCATTGTAGCAGTTTCTGGAATCGTCTTTAAAAATGCAGTAAACAATTTTTAAAAATTCTGGAAAAATTACAGTAGCTAGAAAACATCAAAATAAGCATTTTTCATAGAAATAGCCATCTCAAAATTCGGACTCTAAGTAGGTCATTTTAATCGATTTCAGAAAGCTATTGAAATTCAATTTCTCTTGCTTCAGTAAATTCGACCACAGTGAGTTCAAAAATTCATAACAATTTCATACATGCTCCAAAAATCATGAAATGTTACAGGGATGTTCTAGACACATATTAGAACAAGTTTCATGAAGACATCAAGCACTAAAAACGATCATAGGCAAGAGTGAATCGAACAACAAAACTGACTACATACATACATTAAATCTGTCAACCTATGTGCAGAAAATACCAGATCGAATTTGGGTAACCAAAACATGTCCAAAAATTATAAACATTTACAGAGAGCATCTTTAGGACATTAGGAACAAGTTTCATTTTGGAAGGTTCTCCTAAAAATGTACGTATCATGGTCGAATTCACAGAACAACAAGATTGGTCATAGGAAAACCCTATTTGGCAGATTTTGTCAAATGAAAAGATAAACCTATATCTCGAGTTATACTCAACCAAAACTCCTAAAAATCGACGTGCACAATACTAACTTACTTGAGATGAGTTTAGAACCGAATATCCCCTTGGTGGAATCCTGGAAATCGTCCAACTCGACCCCAACAATCAACACTTCTACCGAAAGCACCTATTATGGAGTTGTCGGAGGAAATTCTCAATTCTAGGACAAGGGATTCGAATCTAAGACCAAGGAAATGAAGTAGAACTCTTACCTACACGTAGGAGAAAGGTTTGGACCACTTGAACACGTCCAACTCTCTGCCAAGGATGATGAACAACTCACAAAACTCTCACTACTCTCTCTTGAACTCAAATTTCGGATGGGATGCAAATGAGTGCAATGGAGGCTGAGTAGGGGCTATTTATAGAGGGGTAATTGCTCCAAAAGCTGCCATGGGGTAGCGGGAATGTGAGGGAACAAGTTCTAACCCATAACCCCCGAATTAATCCCCTCAATCATCATCCAAAACCCCCACTCTCCCCATGACTCCATAGGATCCCCTTGGTGCTCAAGTTCCATTCATGAGCTGACTTTGTGGGGATTTAATACATCCAAAACCTATCCAAAATCATCCCCACACATCCTCCAACGTCTGGAATTCAAATTGGAGTCGTTTGGATTCGCCCATCACCGAGTTCATGACATGAAACGCATGAAACGTTATGACTTCGCCATAACAGCAGGGTGGCGCGCTGGTGGCGCGCTCCGCGCGGCCACCGCGCGGCCACCTGCTGTCGAATTTTTTTTTTTTTTTTTTTTTTTTATAAATATTATGATTTTAATCTTTTAAAAATCATAATGTGAATTATCCGAGATTGTTGGGATAATTCGATGCATGTATCCCGAGTCGCGACTGTCCGAAATATTTAATTCCGCTCTCTCGGAATTAATTCGATTTCGATAATTAAATCAAATTCTTAATCTTCGGATTTTAAAACTTTGTGTCGATTTCTCGGGTATTACAGTCTACCCTCCTTAGAAATCAACTTCGTCCTCGAAGTTGGGTCGCACTCGGATTGATAGTAATGCATGTAATAATTCGCACACATAAAATATTTGAGGTTTGAAAATTAAATTCTTACCTCGGCGTGCGATGTCTCTTTGCGGGGTATCACAATTTCGAATCATTAATAAGAACTTGTTTGCTAATTTGGTGAGCTTTGAGCATTAAAATCTGAAATTTTTAACAAAAAGGGAGTTGTTATAACTTAAAATTGTGTTCTTTTTAATAATAAGTTTTAAGTTCTAAAAGGTGATTTTCTTAAATTTGTAAGAGAATTAGAACTTATAGCTTTTAAAATAAAATATATTGGTCATTTAGTTGTTTAAATCCCACATTCTAGGTTGATATATGTTTGCTTTATACAATGCACTTAAGTTAAACTTTTAGTTTAAACTTAAGTGTGAGGATGGGGAGGAATGCATATATTTAACACTAACCCGAAGTTTTTGTGTAACCAGGTTCCACAAATAATGTATAAGGAATACCTTGCTACTTGGTTGGATGTTCTTGCTATGAATATTGGTTTGCTCTGCTATGCACTACTTAGGTGTTTTATTTATAGTGAATAAGGTAAGCATGTGGTTAAGTTTATATTTATGTTTAAGTTATGTTTATGCATGTTTTTAATTCTAATAAAATAGCTCTTACTTGAATCATGTTAAACTGGAATGTTGTGAGCTATTGATTTGTAAAAGGAAAGTAAATAACCATGATAATTGATGAAAGAAGCGGGATTAATGTTGTTGAAGTGTCGAATCTTTATGATTTTACACAATGCAGGCATTAAAATCAATAAATTATGATGTATAGATCATATTTAAAAAGCTGAAAATTTTTATCTATTTAAAAAAGTATGATCTAATTCAGTCTAACTTTTTAAATGCCTGCTATATTCTTATTTTTGAAATTAAAAAGTTTTAATCCCACATTTTAAATCTTTCATTATGCACTTAAACTAAACTGGTAGTTCAGTTTAAGTGTGAGGATGGAGGAGTTTCTATTATGATCACATTTTCAAAATTCTTCATCAACAGGTCCATTTAGTTATTCAATGTATAAACCATTTATTTAATACATCATACATGGTTGAGTTATCATAATGAATGAGGGTATATTTTGCTATAGCTGTTGGCATTTTTCTGTAAATTCTGCTATAGAACTTATGATGTTTTGCTTTTGGTGAATTCTGATATTTATTATCGATCAAATCTGTCCATACTTCTTAAAGTTGCTGGAAATTGTTGTTAAAATGTTATAATTTGAGTTATGGATGGTGTTTTATGATTCTGATTACTTTGGAATTCCCATATGCACTAACAATCATATTTTCTTGAGTAATTGTTATATATACCTATTAGAAGCAGGATATGCCAACAAAGGAGCAAGATGACAGCCGTGATGATGAAGTTAAAATCAAAGCCCTAAACATTCCAGGTGTGATCTTTTCATGTTTTATGTTTACTAATTTGCATGAGAATAAATTGGTAAGAGCTTAGTTATGTTTTAATATTTCCCTATGTTTTAGAATAAATATGGTAAATGCTTTAGGTTGGATATGTTGAATATGTTAGATTAAATTGTGTTTTCACAGTGTGCTATTATTTGAATTACCACATCACAACCAATCTTAAGAGAAATCTGAATAAGTCTAATTGTTCTGCTTAGATCCGATTTTACAACTTAATGAGCATTATGATTCTCAGTTTAGAGTCCTAGACTTTGTTAAATTGTCATGCTAGTTGTTCGAACTTTGGTGACAATTCTATTTACTTTGCCGAAAGCTTTTGATTAATTAGACTGGTTTACTGGCTATGTGGAGAGTTATCATTATTTATATATGAATATGCTCGTTCCATGTCTCCTTAAATGCTTAATTATAAATAAAGTCAGAGTAAAACTCCTATATATTTAAAATTAAAAAAAAACATTTAAAAAAGAATTAGATTAAATCTTGCAAAAAGAAAAGAAAAGGAAAAATTAGAAAATGCAAGATCAAAAAAAAAGAGAAAATGTTGAATAAAGGGGTATTAAACAGAATAATTATAAACTCTTGGCTATATGACTGGCACGTATTCTTAGACATGAGTAGCTTTTGGAATTCAACTGTCTACAACTCAGCCAAAGTGTCTAGAATAATTGTGAAACCGAGTCATTAATTGAGCATATTTGAAGACGGGAATAGAAAAGCATATTTACATTATTCACTCTCCCATTTCGAGTTGCTATGTGTGATTGATCCTCCTTTTGTACTGTAAGTGCTCTGGACACCTGGTTTTGACAACTAATGCATGACAATTTACCTTGTTCTAGCACATTAAACTTTGAACCCTTTTAGCTCATTGCGTTGTTGAAATCTATGATTTGGCAGAACTATAGTGACTTCATCTTTATTATCTTGATTGGCATGTCGATGTGTTAATTAATTTCATTGCTCAAGGGACGAGCAATATTTAAGTGTGAGGATGTTGATGCACCATGTGAAACCACATTTAAATGAGCTTAAATTATACTAAAATATGTCCAAAATGAGTGCATTTTACCTTAATTCATTGCACTTTTAGGTGTATTTCATGTGTTTTTATTTTTCAAGTGATCATGGTTAGATTTGGCTTATTTAGGTTAAATTTACCATGTTTTTATGTGTTTTTAATAAGACTTTGGCAAACCTAAGACATTGCAATGATGTTTCAGGTATTAAAATGAAGAAAGAAGATGTTCGGAGAACAAAAGATGCAAAATTCGGAATTTTCAACACTGGAAGGCTCCAGAATGCGCCACATAGGCATGGTGGCGCCTAAAATCATGCTTGAGCGCCATTTTATGCGCCACTTCAACACTTGGGAAAATTTCGGATGGAAAAAGCTTCAGGATGCGCCGCTTAAGCTTGGTGGCGCATAAAAACACCTCCAGGCGCCACTTTTTGCGCCGCTGTTAAATTTAAAATTGGGAAATTGTCAGAATGCGCCGCACCTCCTTGGTGGCGCCTAAAACCACCTTGGAGCGCCACTTTTTGCGCCGCAGAGAAAATTTGGAAAATGTCAGGATGCGCCAGCTCTCTTTGGTGGCGCCAAAAACCTCTTCCGAGCGCCACTTTTTGCGCCACAGTCGCGGTTGGGCAGTTTTCTAACCTCCCGAACTCGGTTTTAAACGCGGTTTTTCGCCATTCTTTTCATGAGAGACTCAAAGCAGACTCATAATATCGACAAAAACACTCTGCAACTTTGGAGAAGAAGATCGAAAACACCAAACCATGCCGGAGAAAGTGATCGGAGCGTCTTCTCTGACCGTGTTCTTCGCATTCTAGGTGTTGTATTTCTTTTTCTCGCTTTGTAATGTTTAGGATTTGCTTTTAAACATAATTTCCTATTGTTTTCATGTTTGTAAATGGATTTCTGTATTGTTCGTGTTAGAAGTGTTCTAGAACGGGAGTTCAGAATCACTTTGAAGTACGAATTCATCTTTTATGGAAGTATAATAAATGTCGATGTTTTAATTATGTAATCTGGGTTTATCTGCAAGAATTGATAGAATCTGAATTAGGATTATGTATTAGATGCCTGGGAATGATCGATAATTATGTTTTAGCGAAGAATTTTGAAATCTGTATGTTTAATATGCTAATCTGGACTGATCGATCAATCTGTTCCAATCTGCTTAAATTAAATCTGGCAATATCCTAATCTGCTTAGATTCTAAATTTAGTATTAAAATCCATTTTACCATGTTTTATCAATATTTTACCATAATTGTTAGATTATTTACACTATTCTGCATAATTAAATGTTAGAATCTAATCTGTTTGATTTCTGCTTTGCTAAATCGGGAGATAAAAAGTGGAAATTAGATTTTAGTACCGGTCTTGGGAATAAATCATATTAAAATAGATTCTGGCATGTACACGCTGATTTGGGAAATGAAATGTGTCGTTTAATCACAATAGGAAAATTTGTATGCTTGGGAAAGACTTAAATTTATGCCTAGACTGATGATTGCAGAATGTTAGATAATTTAATTTGCTTCCATGAAGTCTGTTTTTACAAATTATGAAAATTAGGAAATTGGCATATATTTAATCTTTATAAAATCATTAAATCTGTTGAAATTGATCTTTTTAGACATTGGGAAATGCTAAATCATTATGCAATTTCACTTTTATATAAAGATGGCATGTTCTAAATCATTACAAGCATACATCTTATTTTTATTTTTATTATTTTTAATTTTTAACTTGCTTTATTTTAAATTTAATGTCACTATTTTTAATTTAATCACCATTAGAATTAAACAAACTCTTTTCAAAATATAAAATATATTATTAATGAACTTAAAATGACTAAGTTTTCTCCAGAATGAAATAATATTCTGAATTCCCTTGGGTTCGACCCGGTATTCACCGGTTATTATTACTTGATGACAACCATCCGCTTGTGGTAAAATATGAGTGGTGAAATTCGTGAAATTCACCCATCAGGTGGTGGAGGACGTTGGTTCTGATTCTGATTCGGCAGCCTAAACTGATTTTGAGGGGGTCTATACCCCTGGTTGTTGCCATTCCTCCGTTTTGGTTTTGAGGCTGTTCCGGCCCCGTGACCAAGTCTTCCCTCTTCGCTATATTTTCAATCCTTGTTTGGCATTCCCGACGCATGTGGCCCATCCGACCACACTGAAAGCATGCGCCCTGCTGAGGGCATCCCCTCGCCAGATGGGTTCGTCCACATTTCGGGCAGGGTGGTACCGGACCCTCCTGGTTAAATCTTCTTCCATTACTCGATTGTTGTGGCCTATTCGGCCATCCTCGCTGCTCATTCCTTCCCGTATTGTTTTCACCTCTCGCGTCCTTGTTCCTCTTGTGTTGGGGGCCCCGGCTGGACTCCCCAGTCACTCTCCTTTTCAGTTGTTGTACTCGCGCCACTGCCACAGCGCGGTCGTACACGGCTTGCAGATCGGGGTAATGTACCCCTGTGATCACCTCGCGCACTGCCAGGTTCAGTCCCATTTCGAATTTTTGAGCCTTCTCCGCGTCCGTAGGTACTAATCTTGGTGCGAACCTCACCAGCTCCTTGAACCGAGTATAGTATTCTTGCACAGTCTGGCCTCCTTGCTTCAGCGACATAAATTCTTCGTACATCGCTGATTTGGTACTCAGGGGATAGAATCTATCCCTGAGCAACTCCACCATCTCCGCACATGAGTAGGGCTCCTCATCTTCATTCAGTTTTGCTTGAGTCGCCTGCCACCAGTCGTCCGCTTCGCCTCCCAAGTAGTACGAAGCGACGTGCACTCTCTCTCCTTCCGGACACTTGACAGCACCCAGCAGCTTGTCAAAGGTCCGGATCCATTCCTCCAGTTTGGCTGGGTCCTCCTCACCAGCGTAGTGGGGCGGCTGGTAAGGATTTACCATCGCCAGATAATTGGGGCGAGCTTGGGGCGGAGGTACCGCCACAGCTTGACCCTGGTTGACTTGCGCGCTCCCTAGCGCAACCAAGACCTCTTCTATGGTCCGAAGACGATCACCCACATTGTTCGGTGCGGGGGCATCCTGCGCACCTTGGGGTTGTGCTCCTACAGGTTCTGTGACATTTGGTGGGACTTCAGTAGTAGTTTGGGGAGTAGGTTGGGTCCTCGGTCTACCTCTGGGTGCCATTCTGTTACAAATGGTGTAGATTAGGACACGTGAGGGTAATATATAGTCTAGACAAGTTACTATAAATGTGTTTGTATTTTCACACATAATGCTCGATTGGTTTTAAAAGTGACGCAAGATTTTGTTTCATGTTGTCTAAAATTTTATTTTATTTTTTTTTGGTCGGACAGTGTTCTGTCCAGATTTTTTTTGATTAAATATATATAAATAAATCTTGCATTTTATTCCCTTAATTTTTTTTCTTTAGTACAAGTGAGAAGATATACAAAAATGGAAATGTTTCCCTAGCAAAAATAGCATTTACTAAAAATAGAGTTTCCTATCGCCTCTAAGTGTCCTCTGGCAGGGTAGCAGGATCCTCCTCCGGGTCTTCCTCCTCCGAACTCGGCGGCAATAGGTCGTCAAAAATGTGGTTCAAGTCCTCCCCATGAGCAGCGACGTGTTCCCTCAAGACTAGGTTCCGCGTGGTAAGGTTTTGGACTTGGTGTTCGAGTTGATTTATACGGTGGTGGTCCGTTTCTCTTAAGTTGCCCATGTGGTGCAGATTTGCCTCCAAGTGAGCTATACGATGTTTCATTTGTACTATGGTTTGTTGGGAGTCGAAGTGAGCGTTCATCATTTTGACCATTAGGTTCATCATATCTTGGTTCGCCATCTAACGCAAGTAAAAGATCTAAGTTAAAATTCGCCAAGATTCAAAATTCTCTAAGTAAGGGTAATGCAGTATGCATATGCAAATGATGATTCCCCCCAAAAATAATTCATGCACTGTTTATATATATATATATATATATATATTTTTTTTTCTAATTTCCATGGGTTTTAAAATTAAAAATCTATTCCATGGAAATAATGCTTTAGAATTTAAAATAATAGTGAAAATGCTAGTGCACACTTAAAAATAATAATAATAATAATAATATTAATAATAGTACTTTAAAATAATAACAACTTAAAAATGATAGTTTAAAAATATCCGGGCTCTGATACCAACTTGTAACACCCCTGTTTTTGGTCACCCAGGTCGGGATGTCACCGCCACACCTCTCTAGCAAGACACGGTTTCTCCGAGCTTACTAAAGAGATGCAAGGCTAGGTATTGCAGTATTTAAAATATTTAAAACAATTAAAAACAACCCATACAATATAAATTCGAAAATAATATTATAATGCAGCGGAAACATAATATTTAAGTATAAGTATTGCAGCGGAAAATGTAAATAGGGCCAACATGGCCAAAATACGGGTTAAACATGCCCGTTTATACTATAGTTTAATGCAAGAATGTAAAATATAAAGTTTCCCAAAAATTTCCCCATGCATATACGTGCTCATGCTCATTCCACATACTCTGTAAGAAAAAGAAAGGAAATGGTTTGGTCAGCACAACTTGCTGAGTAAGTTAACACATACATGATCGTGGGGTTTCAAAGCTATTAATTAATATTTAAATGAAAGCATGATAATAAATCATAAACGTTTTAACTTAATTAACTAAATAACTTGCATAAATAAATTCATGGATCTAATTAATAACACATTTAGCATAATTTAAAGTAAAAGCCATAATCAATTTAAATAAAGCATAAATAATTTAAATGGACCACAAATAAACATTTTTAGTTATCCCCATTACACCCAAGATTTAGTATTTCAGGTATTTCACTATTGCATCGCAAACTCGTCAAGTTTAGCCGGTAGCCCGGCGGCCGCAGCCTTATCCGCCATACCCAGTACCACTCCGGAGCCTCGGGAAACCCAAATGGATATTCTCGAGAGTGTAGGCCCTATATCTCATGCCGTTTTGGCAATGTATCTCAAATTTCGCGCGGGGTCACCATCGTCCATACGGCACAAAGTGAATAGTTAGGAGGGCAGCCTGGAGGTGGAGGTTTGGGATGGAACACACATTGTGGAAGAAGGTGATAGACTCCAAATATTATAGTGGTTCAGCCCCTTTGATTCCAGCGTCCAGAATAGGAAATTCATTATGGGGAAAGATCAGTGAGAGTTGGAGCAGTTCGTTGCTTGATAATGTAGACGCTAAATTCAGAGTGCAAGTCGGTGATGGTAGCAGGACCTATTTTTGGTCGGATGTATGGGTGGAGGATGGAGAAACGCTAAAGGTAAAATTTCGAAGAATATATGCGTTTGCTCTAAATAAGAATGGGAAGGTCGATGAAATGGGACGATGGTGCGGATTTCAATGGGAGTGGAAGATTGAATTGCGCAGGCCATTGTTTGATTGGGAGTTAGGGGTATGGAATGAAATGCTTCAGACTATTGACAGACAAAAAATTAATAGATATGGGGTGGATCGGGTAATATGGCTTAAGGAAGGAAATGGGACATTCTCTACAAGGTCATGCCGACCCCGAAGTGAGGAAGGAGCTGTGATGGGAAGGAGGTGGCTGTGGGTACGGTTGTGGAAGATTAAATGCCCAATGAAGGTCAAATTGTTAACTTGGAAAATGTTCCATGGTGTTGTACCAGTCCGAAAATTTCTTGCCACAAGAGGATGTTTACATGGGTCGAATGTCTCCTGCCCCTGCTGCGGAAATGAGGAAGAGTCTGTTGATCATCTCCTATGCAGGTGCAATCTGGTGAAGGAGCTTTGGTACACGGGTGTTGGTTGGTTCGATATCAATTGGGGTATCCCTGGTAAATTCTGTAATCTAATGGAATGGTGGCTGGGTGTACAAATTAAATATGAGGCTCGAGAAGTTTGGTATTTAACAGGAATGGCGGTCGTCTGGACTATATGGAAAAGGAGGAATGCAGCTGTTTTTAAGGGTGAAACTTTCTCTATTAGTCGGGCAATTGATGAGGTTAAATGGAGAATTGGTGTTTGGTGGCAGGCGGCGTCGGGTGGATACTCCAGCAGCACGCTATGTGTAACACCCCGTTTTTTGGTCACCCAGGTCGGGGTGTCACCGCCACACCTCCCTAGAAAGACACGGTTTCTCCGAGCTTGCTAAAGAGATGCAAGGCTATGGTTTTGCAGAATTTAAAACATTCAAACAGCCCATTCATATATAATTCGAAAATAGTATTACATAAGTTGCAGCGGAAAGTAATATTTACATATGTATAATGCAGCGGAATTTAAATATAGGGCCAACATGGCCAAAACACGGGTTAAACAGGCCCGTTCATGCAATTTCTAGTCTAAAGCTAAATTTAAAAATAATATATTTCCCCAGAATTCCCATGTATGCATATGATGATGCATATTCTTCAGCTCTGAAAGAAACAGGGGAAAAATATAGTTTGGTCAGCAAAAATTTGCTGAGTAAGTTAACATAGACATGATTATGGGGTTTCAAAGCCATTAATTAGATTTAAAGAAAACAGGTGAATAACACCCCATAATTTAATTTATTTATCTAATAATAATTTAATTGCAAAATTTAAAAGACAGGGATTTCATAAGATCGTAAATATAGCTTGCAAGTAATTAAATGAATTGACATAAATTTAAAAACACAATTTAACCGGAATTTAATTTAAACAAATGTCTCGCTTTGTTTCTTTCACAGATCACCATCACCAGGGCTCTTATGTCCGCCAGCCTTACGCTCGGGCTCTTATGTCCACGAGTATCATGGTCAATCTTTTAATAGGTTCATTACGTCCGCTGACCGTACAATCAATATGTCGCTAGGGCTCTTATGTCCACTAGCCATACACTTGGGCTCTTATGTCCCAAGCCGTAGACAAAATTGGCAATATCCAGCTTAGTCATAAACCCCAATGCTTTAATCTTCTCTTTGTTTAGAAAGACCCATTTTCCAAATTTACTAAGTTCTCAAAATGTACTATTTCAGGACGCTATCCGCTCCGATATCATTTAAATTCCTTTTCAACAAGATTTCCAAGATTTGACTCGGTCAACCACAGTTCACTTCAAAATTCATTAAAAATCGAGTTTAAGTCCAAAAATTCTGAAATTTGAATGGTGACTTGAAAACACAGAGATGAACAAGTTTCATGTTTTAAGTTTTCCGATCCAAGATACGGAAGTAAGTGAAAAACGTCGATATCTAACAGGTTACAAATCTGTCCGAATCTTTACGACAGCAGTTCCTAAATTTCGAGATCTACCATAGCAAACCTACTCCAAAATTGATGAAATTTTATAGGGGAATCTATTGTCAAAAACGCCAACAAGTTCGGGCCAAGAATCTGTCAATATTTCAAGATCTAAATTTAGAACAGTTCGGTTTGGAGAAGAATTCCAATATCAAACCTCAACGAAAAATTCCAAAAATTTACGGAGGTGTTCTCAACGTATAGATCTACAACTCTTATTTTTAGCACCAATCCTAGATCGGTCTAGATCTAAGGTAAAAATCAACCTCAAGTTCGGATAAAGAATCTATCACCGTTTCAAGATCTAAGTCGATGGCAGGTCTGTTCACGGTCATTTTCGGATATCAAAACACGATGAAAAGTTATGAAATTTTTTACAGTAGCTAGATTAATGTCTTAGGAACGTTTTTCGTGTTTTAAGTTTTCTCGTTTGGACAGTTTTAAGGGTTCTAAAAATTCGTGCAAAAACGATGCGGCGTTAAAGATTTCATGTTGACAGATTTTTAAATCCTTGGTTAAATCTTTAGATCGAAAGTATTTTAAATCTTCCCAAACCATGTAAGCATTAACTGACAGATCTTTGGTCGTCCAGGTTCGTCGATTCGGAGGCGTGGCTTCCAGTCCACCGTTTATCTCCTTGATTCGCCGGGTTCTTTGCTCTCGATCCGGATTGGGGGTTTAGAATAGAAAAAGATCGAATTAGGATTCGTTTTCGAATCAAGAATGGAAGAGAATGGACAAGAATAGATCGGATCTTACCCCGACGATCGAAGACTCCCAATTTTCGTCCAAGTCATTCCCTTTGTTCGGTTTTGTGCCTCCGACGACTCCGGAATTAGGGTTTAATGTGTAGAGAGATTTCGGAGGGTTTTGAAAAGTGTTCGGGGCTGCCAAGAGGTGTTATTTATAGATAGACACGACCTAGGGACGTCCAAGGTCAGCCTTGGTGAGTCTTAAGCCGAAAGGAATGCAACCAAAGTCGGAAAATCCGGATTCGGGCGAGTGAATCTCGCAACGGGTGAATCTGTAGGCTGGCGCGGCCGTGGCGCGCCATTTAGCCACTGACCGCGCAGCCACCGCGCAGCTGCCGCCTGGACTGCGGTACGGGCGGGTCGTGCAATCCGTCGTGCTTTTCCTCCTCTCTTTCGGACTTCTATCCCTCTATGTTCTCGGATTCGGATTTCCGAGGTATCTTCGGGTTCCTACTTCCTATCTAAATTTTTATTCGGGTCCAAATGTATGTTTGGACTCGAATTCTCGAGTTCATTGGTGTCGGGTTTCGGTGTACCATTTATCCGATTAAATTGTCTTGAGTATTGGAACTTTAATTCCTTTTTAGACTAGACTTCATTTCTCATTTCTTTTTCTCTTTATTTACTTAGTGTATTTCTTTAATTATTGGTTTTATGTTGCAAAATTCTCAGGTATTACAGTCTACCCTCCTTAAGAATCAACTTCGTCCTCGAAATTGTGTTTCGGCTTTTCTCGTGCTAAGGACGTTTTGTTTGTTTTATTATTTTGTGACTGAACTTAAAATTAAAACTTCTAAGCTGCCTACGTTACCGGTGAAAGGATCAAGCCATAACGTAGTTCAAAATAATTTGAATTTGTTTATTTATGATTTAGGATACATCATATCGAGTCGAACTCCAAAAATAAATTATTACGGGGTATCACATCCTCTCCCCCTTAGGACTTCAGTTATGTCCCCATAACTGCCTATATATTATTCTCAAGAGGGTTCGGATTTTAGTCTTGTTCCTCGTCCCTCTCTCCTTGCTGAAGGTTCTCCAAATCTATCCTCTTTTCGATCGCCTCCTCCGGCGTTCGACATCCCCTAGCCTTGTGACCAAGCTTGCCGCACCTATTGCAGGTTCCAGGCTTCGGGCATTGGCGCACCAGATGTGTATGGTTGCATCGTGGGCAGCGCAGTATAAACGCACCCCGGTTGTCATCTCTTCCATTGTTGAGACCTTTATTTTCCTTCCTTCGAGATCCATTGTCTTTCCTAGAGTTATTATTGTTGTCTTTCCGATCCTTCTTCTCAAGTCCTTGCGAGTCCTTGCTCGGCTCACCATGTTCCTTACGCTTCAATTGCTGGATTCGACCAATTGCTACAGCACGATCATATATCGTCTGCAGGTTCATGAATTACTACTGCATCTCCCGGATGCTAAGGTTCAGACCCATCTCGAATTTCCGAGCCTTGTCAGAGTCGGTTGGTACTAGCCTCGTAGCAAATCGTACTAGCTCCTTGAATTTATTGTAGTATTCTTGCACTGTCTGTGCACCTTGCTTTAAGTTGATAAATTCCTCATACTTCGCAGTCTTGGTGCTCAGTGTGTAGAATCATTCCCTCAAGGCTTCCTTAAGTTCTTCCCAAGTGTAGGTTTCTTCGTCTTCTTCTGGATTCGCTCGAAGGTCTTGCCACCACTCATCGGCTTTGCCTCCTAAGTAGTAGGTTGCTACACGTATCTTCTCCTCCTCAGGGCATTTGATAGCGTCCAAGAGCTTATCAAATGTACGGATCCACCCTCCCAACTTGGCCGGATCCTCTTGGCCGTCATAATGGGGTGGGTTGTAGGGGTTTACTAACGCCAAGTAGTTGACTCGGGCTACTGGCGGAGGTACTGTTTGTGTCCTATGCGCCTCGGCATTTCCTAATGCTACAAGGACTTCCTCCACAGTCCTTAGACGTTCTTCCATGTTATTGGGTGCAGGAGGCACTCGCTCTCCTAGGTTCTGAGGGGTCTCAGTGTTATTGGCCACGTTGGGGAGGTTAGCGTCAGTGCCGTTTGGACTTACCTTCCTTGGGTTTCTCCTAGGTGCCATTTTCTGTTATAACGTGTATAGATTAGTTTATCAGAGTTTAGATAGATCGCTTGAACACGAGATTGCTAAATCATATATGAGATCCAGTGTTAAACGCGCCCCCACAAGGCCACGTTTAGAGCATCGTGAGTTTCAAATTTCGAATTTCGAATTTTCGGATGTGTTGGTTGGTATTCCAAACAAGATTTTTGGAATAAAGAGTGCTTTAATAAAAACTTGCTTTTTAGTGTTCCACATAAGAAAATTTTCTAATGCGTACAAGGGTAGGAATGGCTAAGGCCGAGGATTGTCATGCTTAGGCGAGCGCATAGATGAATGAGATCTAGAACTACAGCAAGATCAGTCTCTAGTGAGCATTTCTAATTCGATGTCAAGCCTCTAAGTTATCTAGGTGTAGCAAGAGATCTAAGTTATAATATATCACGCTTCTAAGTTCTCTAAGTTTAGGCAATGCAGTATGCACATGCAAATGATGTTTCCCCCCCAAAAAAATAATTCATTCACTATGTATATATATATATATATATTTTTCTAATTTCCATGGGTTTTAAAATAAAAATTTATTCCATGGAACTAATGCTTAAAAAATTACAATATTAGTTAAAATTCTTGGATCTCTATATTGGGTCAAAAATAATTATCGTTCGGGCTCAAAAATGATTTGGGCTAGGAAACTTTCAAAATAATAATTTGGGCTTCAATAATAATTTAAAAATAATAATGGTTTAAAAATAATAGTTTAAAAATAATAATAATAGGTTTAAAAATACTAATTTAAAAATAAGCCGGGCTCTGATACCACTTTGGTATCAGATATTTTCTTTAAAATAAATAGCTTTAAAAATAATAGCTAAAAATAATAATAATAGGTTAAAAATATCCGGGCTCTGATACCACTCTGTAACACCCCGGTTTTTGGTCACCCAGGTCGGGGTGTCACCGCCACACCTCCCTAGCAAGACACGGTTTCTCGAAGCTTGCTAAAGAGATGCAAGGCTATGGTTTTGCAGAATTTAAAACATTCAAACAACCCATTCATATGTAATTCGAAAATAGTATTACATAAGTTGCAGCGGAAAGTAATATTAACATATGTATAATGCAGCGGAATTTAAATATAGGGCCAACATGGCCAAAACACGGGTTAAACAGGCGCGTTCATGCAATTTCTAGTCTAAAGCTAAATTTAAAAATAATATATTTCCCCAAAATTCCCATGTATGCATATGATGATGCATATTCTTCAGCTCTGAAAGAAACAGGGGAAAAATATGGTTTGGTCAGCAAAAACTTGCTGATTAAGTTAACACAGACATGATTATGGGGTTTCAAAGCCATTAATTAGATTTAAAGAAAACAGGTGCATAACACCCCATAATTTAATTTATTTATCTAATAATAATTTAATTGCAAAATTTAAAAGACAGTGATTTCATAAGATCGTAAATATAGTTTGCAAGTAACTAAATGAATTGACATAAATTTAAAAACACAATTTAACCGGAATTTAATTTAAACAAATGTCTCACTTTGTTTCTTTCACAGATCACCATCACCTGGGCTCTTATGTCCGCCAGCCTTACGCTCGGGCTCTTATGTCCACGAGTATCATGGTCAATCTTTTAATAGGTTCATTACGTCCGCTGACCATACAATCAATATGTCGCTAGGGCTCTTATGTCCACTAGCCATACACTTGGGCTCTTATGTCCCAAGCCGTAGACAAAATTGACAATATCCAGCTTAGTCATAAACCCCAATGCTTTAATCTTCTCTTTGTTTAGAAAGACCCATTTTCCAAATTTAGTAAGTTCTCAAAATGTACTATTTCAGGACGCTATCCGCTCCGATATCATTTAAAATCATTTTCAACAAGATTTCCAAGATTTCACTCGGTCAACCACAGTTCACTTCAAAATTCATTAAAAATCGAGTTTAAGTCCAAAAATTCTGAATATTGACCGGTGACTTGAAAACACAGAGATGAACAAGTTTCATGTTTTAAGTTTTTCGATCCAAGATACGGAAGTAAGTGAAAAATGTCGATTTCTAACAGGTTACAAATCTGTCCGAATCTTTACGACAGCAGTTCCTAAATTTCGAGATCTACCATAGCAAACCAACTCCAAAATTAATGAAATTTTACAGGGGAATTCTTAAGACATATATCTACATGTTTCATGTTCAACAAAAGATCTAATTCACCCTATATCTATTTTCAAAAACGCCAACAAGTTTGGGCCAAGAATCTGTCAAGATTTCAAGATCTAAATTTAGAACAGTTCGGTTTGGAGACGAATTCCAATATCAAACCTCAACGAAAAATTCCAAACATTTACGGAGGTGTTCTCAACGTATAGATCTACAACTCTTATTTTTAGCACCAATCCTAAATCGGTCTAGATCTAAGGTAAAAATCAACCTCAAGTTCGGATAAAGAATCTATCACCGTTTCAAGATCTAAGTCGATGGCAGGTCTGTTCACGGTCGTTTTCGGATATCAAAACACGATGAAAAGTTATGAAATTTTTACAGTAGCTAGAATAATGTCTTAGGAACGTTTTTCGTGTTTTAAGTTTTCTCGTTTGGACAGTTTTAAGGGTTCTAAAAATTCGTGCAAAAACGATGCGCCGTTAAAGATTTCATGTTGACAGATTTTTAAATCCTTGGTTAAATCATTAGATCGAAAGTATTTTAAATCTTCCCAAACCATGTAAGCATTAACTGACAGATCTTTGGTCATCCGGGTTCGTCGATTCGGAGGCGTGGCTTCCAGTCCACCGTTTATCTCCTTGATTCACCGGGTTCTTTGCTCTCGATCCGGATCGGGGGTTTAGAATAGAAAAAGATCGAATTAGGATTCGTTTTCGAATGAAGAATGGAAGAGAATGGACAAGAATAGATCGGATCTTACCCCGACGATCGAAGACTCCCAATTTTCGTCCAAGTCAGTCACTTTGTTCGGTTTTGTGCCTCCGACGACTCCGGAATTAGGGTTTAATGTGTAGAGAGATTTCGGAGGGTTTTGAAAAGTGTTCGGGGCTGCCAAGAGGTGTTATTTATAGATAGACACGACCTAGGGACGTCCAAGGTCGGCCTTGGTGAGTCTTGAGCCGAAAGGAATACAACCGAAGTCGGAAAATCCGGATTCGGGCGAGTGAATCTCGCAATGGGTGAATCTGTAGGCTGGCGCGGCCGTGGCGCGCCGTTTAGCCACTGACCGCGCGGCCACCACGCGGCTGCCGCCTGGACTGCGGTCCGGGCGGGTCGTGCGATCTGTCGTGCTTTTCCTCCTCTCTTTCGGACTTCTATCCCTCTATGTTCTCGGATTCGGATTTCCGAGGTATCTTCGGGTTCCTACTTCCTATCTAAATTTTTATTCGGGTCCAAATGTATGTTTGGACTCGAATTCTCGAGTTCATTGGTGTCGGGTTTCGGTGTACCATTTATCCGATTAAATTGTCTTGAGTATTGGAACTTTAATTCCTTTTTAGACTAGACTTCATTTCTCATTTCTTTTTCTCTTTATTTATTTAGTGTATTTATTTATTATTTATTTATTTAATTATTGGTTTTATGTTGCAAAATTCTCGGGTATTACACTATGTCTGGACTCGATGTTCCCTGCATGTTTGGCATCACAAGGGAGAAGACGTTGTAGGGAACTGCGGCCTGGTTTGGAGTGGATACGCCCCGATAATGGGTGTTGGAAGGTTAACACGGATGGCTCATCGTTTGGAAATCCAGGTCCGGCAGGAGTGGGGGTGTCATTAGAAATGATAAAGGGGAGGTCATATTTATTTTATCTGATAGTATTGGGTATGCGGATTCAAATGAAGCCGAGCTCACGGCCATGAGTAGGGTGTGTAAGGCGATAATTCGAGATCAATTGTTCCAAATACCGAAACTTATTCTCGAATGTGATTCCCGGAATTTCATTGGTTGGTTGAAGGAGCCGAAGTACGTCCCGTGGAGACTGTCGAGGCTCATGATTCCAATTGTGGCGTTAATGAGGTTTGGAGGTATAGTAAAGATCCAGCATACAATGAGGGAAGGTAACGAAAACGCTGACTTATGGGCGAGAAAGGGAGCAAGTGGAGAGGGTGTAATTGAAAAATGGTTATTGTAGGTAGTGCGATTTGGTTTGGTGTATGGGGTAAGAATAGGTTCCTTACAGATGATGCATGCCTCATCTGTGGTGTATTTGATGTTTTGTGCTGTACTTGTCATCTTCTGAGGTTGCAATAAAACACTATCTATTGCCCACAAAAAAAAAAGTAAAAGAATCAAATGATGAGGAATAAAAATTAATAATTCCAATAAAGACATAAACACATAGTCGAATTGTAGTATTTATATTAATTAGAAAGGAAAGTAATTTAGTAACTCAATGGGATGTAAACCCACTTGTTATCATTACCCTTTTTTATACATACACATATATGATATATCTATAATAAAAATAATTAATTATACGAAAACCATATATTTATATAACTTATACCCCAATAAAAAATATTGTATGTGATAGGTTAGCATTTAGCAATCCACCAAGTTAAACAATAATTTTTACTATTATAAGTTGAAAATAGTATTTAATTAGCAAAACACATTGATATCCAAATAAGTAGATTTCAATCTTTTAACAACAATATTTTTATTTTATATATAAATATTGAATAATAATAAAAAAAATTCTCCTTCACATACAATAAAATGTATCATAATAGTAAAATCATACACATCAATCAAAAATTATTTATATATAAAATTTATATATTGACATTTTCTGCGTTCTTCATGATTATAAGTGTTTCATTCATTTTCATGTTGCATGTAAATTATAAATGAAAAAGCTCAATAAGTTCACTTTCAACAGTTAACAAAAATAGATCAATATAATATATGATTATAGAATTTTTGAAAAGTATCATTATTTAAATTCACAAATTTAAAAAATATTGAGATTAAAAAATAAGATAGTGAATATATATTTTTTATATATTAACTATCCATATAATTTAATTTCAGCAATAAATTAAATTAGATAAAAGGGATTAAAAAAAGAGTACAATACCCATGTAAAAATGATACTATCATATAGTACTACATAACCCCATGTAGTAGTAATTGTTTTATGCGGATATGCTAACTATATTAGTTTAATTATAATTATAATTATAGTATAATGTAATTCTATATAAAACATGAATAATTAAAATATGAATTTAATTGGTCATAAGTAAGTTCAATACATCAAAGTAATGATGCCAGTTGGAAATTGTGCACAATAATAGAGAGAAAAAATTTATTTTTATTTCTAATTGTAGAATATTAGTACGAATTTAATAGTTTTAGAATTATTAGAACAAAATAATTTGGGATGTTCAACCAATTTAATAAAAACAAATAATGATGATACAAATTTGTTTTAAAGCATCTCTTTTAGAACTTTGTGCACATTAAATGTGAAGTGACTAATACAAATGAATTTAGAATCCCATATAAAATTATTTTTTTTATAAATTTAAATAAAGTCTATTTTCAAAATAACTTAATAATTTCTTCTGATTTAAGTATTCGATCCTTCTAATTGTTAAAAATTTATTACGATATAGATATATATATTCATATAAATAATCTGTGTCCTTTATGTAAGTACCCATATTTTGAATGTCAAATAAAAATAAATTAATAAAAAATACAACACAAATAAATTTTAGATTATAAAGGAGGCTGAATATAAATAAATATTTTTAAGTATAATTTATTAGTGACATTAGATTTAATTGAAGTCGAAGTGTAAATGGGGTAGTTGAATACGTTTTAAGTGTTATTAAATAATAATTGCAATACATGGATGATATTAAATATTTTATTGGACTATTGTTATTACCAACACAACTGATAATGGCCAAAATTGTCCATTATTTCCAATCCATTTCCGTGTCTGAGACGGACATTTTGATCGTGATTCCATCTTATTTCAATAAGAAAGCAGTTGAATTTGACAGATTAATGCGAGTTTGTAAAAACATTGAGCCGGTAATAAAAAGACACAAAATATGCAATTTTAATTGCATTTGTGTTAGAAAAATCCAAAAACATGAAAAAAGGAAAAAGAAAAGAAAGAGGAATGAAAAGATGGGCAAAAGAATAAAAGAGCCCACAAAAATCCAAAAAGATGGGAAAAAGATTGAAAATCCCACAACTGAAAATTTGGTTAAGTAATTGAAGCACAATTCGAATTGTGAGCAATTCGAATTAATTCGAATTGCACAACAATTCGAATTGCTAAAGAGAGCAAGAAATGGTTAAGTGTTGGAACGGATGCAGAAGGCTAGTTCGAATTATTCAAGTTCGAATTAATTCGAATTAGGGAATGAAGAGAGAAGAAACCCAAAGGCAAGAAGAAGATGCAATTCGAATTGTCCAAGTTCGAATTAATTCGAATTGGCACAAACAATTCGAATTGCCAACAAAGTGCAATGAGCCAAGCAGAAACCCTCATCCAATTCGAGAAAAGATCAATTCGAATTATTCACAACAATTCGAATTGACTACTGAAGGCCAAAATCCCAGCTCAAGGAAGATATCTCACAATTCGAATTAATTCGAATTGGTTGAGATAATTCGAACTTCACTCAACAATTCATCCAAAGAAAGCTGTGCACAACACTGGTGGGCCTAGGGTTTTGAAGATTGTCTATAAAAGCAGACCTTCCACAACAGAATGAGGAGATCAAGAATTTTAACCAAAAGGCAGCTTGGGACAAAAAGAACAGCAGGAGGTTCCACACCCCTTAAGGGTTAGGTAGGTAGTTTAGATTAGTTTAGTTTATTTTTCTTGCAAGTATTTTAATCTTTACATGCTGTAATATTAGTTTAGTATAGAAGCAGTTTGTGTAACCCTTAGAGTAGCCATTTTCCATATGTTTACATGCTTTCTAGTTAGAACAAACCCTACCTTCAAGCTAATGATGGTGTTGGGTTCTTATTTTGCTCTCAAGTGTCAATACAAGGAAAATTTCCAGAAATGGTTTTATCCATTTGTTTTGGCACTCTTTAATGCTTTCCCTAGAAATTAATGCTCAGTGTGTTTGTTTGTTTCAACTAGGTTGCATTTATTATGTCCTAGTTGACATTCAAACTTAATAAATGCATGCTTGTTGGGTTTTTGGCTTGATTTAGTGCCTTAGAGCTTCAAATAAGTGTTCTTAGGTTTTAGATGTTTTTAATGTCTGTGTTAATTTGTGTTTTAGTTTTATTTTTCCTGTCTTAATCTTATTTTGTGCTTCCTTAGATAACTTGTGTGTTCTTAGTTTACTCATGTAGTTCTTAGATAACTAGATGTTTTAGGCTCTTTGATCTCTGATTTCTTGTTTGTAGAAATAGGGTTGAATCTGGCCAATACCCACTAGACATGTATTTGTTTATTTCTTGAAAATCTCACTAGGGTGGCTGTGAAATGACACTGATGTGAGATGAAGGATTTAGCAAATCTAAACCCATCATTACAGTACAGTGTTCACCTAACCCACACTTGTGAGAACAAAAATTGTTGTGTTTGAAAATATGTGATTCGAATTGAGGCAGTTCGAATTAATTCGAATTGCTAAGGGAAATTCGAATTGCATACCCAAACTACTCTCTTCATGTGGTTTTCAACCAATTCGAATTATGCCATTCGAGTTAATTCGAACTGCTCAACAATTCGAATTAGGTTAAAAACCACATTGTATCCATTGCCACACATTCATGCCTTAGTTTATTTTCCATCCTCTACCAATTCGAATTGTTGCAATTCGAATTAATTCGAATTGCTGTATAATTCGAACTCACCCTTCCTTTGA
Source organism: Hygrophila difformis (assembly GCA_030278955.1). Lineage (NCBI taxonomy): Eukaryota > Viridiplantae > Streptophyta > Magnoliopsida > Lamiales > Acanthaceae > Hygrophila > Hygrophila difformis. Next base: position 32,275,320 of record JAOANR010000003.1, on the reverse strand, counting down.
GGTAAATGCCTTAGTCAATTTGAGCAAGAAAGGGACTTCGCCAATTCGAATTGTCCAATTCGAATTAATTCGAATTGGCCAATAATTCGAATTGGATGATGCTCCAATTTCTAGCAACGATCAATTGAGTAAGTAATACTTCATCCTTCATGCATTCTCAATTCGAATTACCCCAATAATTCGAATTGAACCATCCTTTCTCTTTTGGAAACTCCAAAAATATTTTCTTTCATGATTTGTGTAAGTTGCATGGGTGTATTGGCCTAGGCCCAATTCATCTGATTTCTATCCATTACACATCTCAACCCACTAGTGTTCATTTATTGTGTGCTTAACACCCACACAATACCAAAAAAATATTCTCTTACTTTCTGTTTCCTCTTTCACTGTGTGTATGAATGGATAATGAGAAACGCACAGATTAATGTTGGTGAAAGGTCCCTTCACAGGGATATCGACTAACCCGTCTTCTGTGTGTCAATCATTATCTGTTATTTTGCATGATCTGGTTAGTGGTTGGTGGAAGCTTCGGCGAGCGTTCTCTTCACTAAGAGTTTCGATTAGTCACTCAGCCAACTCCTAATCAGATACAGTTTTAATTTTCTTTATCTTAATTTCTCAACCTGAATTCAAGTTGCAATAGTATTAACTGATGTCGACCAACATCAGTTAAGACATATTACAACAAGAAATATGTGGGTTTTTCTTCCACTCACAGACAAAAGAAAACTAAATAACGGCGGTCACCGTTGTTTGGGATTCTTTCTGTCTACAATCAATCATCTTGGATAATTGGGAACCGGACAGCAGATGTTTGCAGTCCGGAAAACCCCAACTATCTCTGGCACTCTTTTTAGCCAATTTCTTCTCATCTCAGGCTAATCCACCTTTGTGTATCACATTCTGTCTAACCCCACCATATATTTTGGGGTATTTTATTTTCCTTTTCATATACTTGTATGCATGATACTATTATGTAGATGTTCCGGTCATATCATTATTTTGGGGATCCTTCCCCTTGGACACAGAAGTCTTGATTTAAATCTGATGTTGCATAATAAGCTTCCAACAAAAATTCCTTTATAAAATCCGGATCTGAGTAAGGGATAAATTCAACAGTTATGACTAATTCATATTCCACTGGGGGTTGATTTTGAGAGCTTAGAATCAGAGTCAGCGATTAGGTCTCATCTAGACTGAAAGGATCTGTGTTTTAATTGAGAGTTTAGTACCTGTCTAGGGAATGATTTTCAAATATTCATTAGTTTCTCAAAATTGCTGTGTGTTGGAAATCTGATATTAGATATCGCATTGAGTCAATATCCACTTGGGTATAGATGAGATGTGATAAATAATACTAGAGGAACAACATATAGGCCTTGGTGAATTTATAAGGTAAGGTCGAGTATTCCTTCGACTACTATCTTCTTCTGCCAAAGTCTAGAATTGAGTCTTGAGTGAGTACATCCGGAATAGGTTCATTTATGGATCTGTTTCATTTAGTTTGTATCTCATAACTACCCAGATGTTGTAAGCCCTGTGGCTCATTGATATCTCGGGGGTTCTTGATCTGCATCTGGTCACCAAGACCAGGGGCTCTTTTATACTAACGGAAAGAGATGTTTTTAACGATTCCGAGTGATAGATTTAAATGCTTTCTTTACAGCTTTCTTACTGCTTTCCTTTACATGCTTTCATAGAGGTCACTCGGAAGAATTAGGGGCTGTCCATCTGTTAAAAGGTTTGAGAGTTATGGAATGGTTTGGGGCTTGATTTGAAACTTTGGGTGTGACATGGGGGAATGATAGGAGTACTTGGCATGTCAACTAATGATATGTTAGGTGTTGCTTATCCACCACAGATGAATAATATGCCTTAGCATGGCCATGTGAGGGCAGTTGAGAGTCTGTGGTATCTTAGAAATTGTTGTCTTAAGAGCATGTAAATTCTCACCATAAGTACCTGTCTGTTAAAGGGAACATGGTGTAGAAAGCATGAGAGTTAGCTAACTAGAGGATTATCCCAAGCTAAGATCTGTGTATTAAAAATGGAAGTTTAATTGTGTTTCATCTGAATCTTGTCCAATCTTTATTATTTCCTCCCTGTCCCCTCTGTCATATTTAACCTGCTTTCTAGATAGTGTAGCATAATTTTATATTGCTTTCGTAGTATAGATTTAATTGCTTTCCTCGATCTAGTTTACCATGCTTTGTAGAATAATTTTTACTGCTTTCATGATCTGATTTAAATTATGTCAAGTAGTTGTTAGAAACCCTTGCAAAACTTGAATCGAGTAACCGAGTGGAAAATCTTAGTAAACGACGTGGGCCCTGCTTCCATCGCACATCCTCCAGTGAACGATCCGGTACTTACTATAAATTACTGCAATTTTTGACCCGTGCGCTTTCGGGAGCACAGTTTCGTGACACGAGTAAATAAAAATAACATTTTGGGAAAATACTCATACAGTGGGAAGATGTTCAAGAATTTCATGGCAGATATCTTCTTGACATGAAATTAAGAGAAGCATTATGGTGCAGATACCTAGGACTTTCAGGGTGACAGACTGAAGGTCCATCCCGGTTGCACCGTGATACTTGTCAAAAGTTTCATGGCTGGAAGAACCACAGCGCCGTTTGAACCCCACAGGAGTAATAAAAAGGGAAATCTTAATATATTCTTAAACCCCTTCCCTCGATCATAACTCTTTTCATTTAATAAATCCGAACTTGGAAATTGTATTTAGACGGTTCTTCAACCCCCCAGTAGCAAAATGAAACTTGGCTTGGGTGCAAAAGTTTCATGGCCGTTACCGGGGACTCTTGGGGCACCATTTGAAATCACAGTTTCCTCCTTAAGCACTAAACCAGTAAAGGAATTTTCAGAAAATTACTCGTGTCGGCGAAGCTCGTCAAAAGTTTCATGGCGCCGTTGCCGGGGAGGATGCAACGCCGTTTACTAGGAGAATTACATTCCTGATTTACTCATAGATAGTTCTTGTATATGTTCTTGAACTATTACTAACCTGGGGGTTGTACAGGTACTGTCAAAAGTTTGATACCAACTGCTTATGCAACGGAGAAGGAGCACATTACCGGAGTTACCGTTCGATCTAGAAATAGAAAGGACCGCTCGCCAACTGAGGGCAGAAGCCAGAAGACGGAAGGAGCAGGAGCGTCGAAGCCGCACTTCATCTGAAACATCAAGCAGCGATCTATCAGATATGGCAGAAAACCAAAACATTCCCCCGATCTTACCCATAGACCAACCACCAAATAACCCTGGTAATGGAGCTGACGGAGGAGTGGTAGAGCATCCTAATCGTGCCAACGAAGAGGAGAATCTACCAAATCCAAATCAGCAACAATACCAGCAATTCCACCAACAACCACCACCACCCGTAAATCAATTTCACCAAAACCAAAACATACCAAACCAACAATACCAAAACCAAGCTTTCAATCCAGATCAATTTCAGAACAACCCACAAGATCCACATAACTTCCAGCAATTTCCAAATTATCACCAGCAGTACCAGAACCAAGCTGAACAAGGAAATCAACAGCAGCAGCAAGCAGCAGCAGACTTCATGCAACCGATAGTGGAGCCCTATCTGGATGGACCTGGGAGAGCACATTTTCCTGCACGCAATTTCGAGCTCAAACCGGCACTCATTAATTTGGTGCAAAACAATCAGTTCTGCGGCGCAAATCATGAGGACCCTCATGATCATCTCCAGACCTTCCTGGAGCTCTGCGACACGATCAAAAATCAGGGAGTCTCTCCTGATGCTATAAGGCTAATGTTGTTCCCATTTTCTTTGTATAGTGGTGCCAGGGACTGGTATAAGTCATTGCCTATCAATCTGCGGAGCACTTGGGCAGACTTGGTGAGGAGCTTTTTGCTGAAGTATTTTCCAGAATCAAAGATTGAGGAAGGAAGAGCTAAGATTGGAGATTTTAAAATGAAGCCAGACGAATCATTATATGATGCGAAAGAGAGATTCTTGGGCCTCATCAGGCGATGCCCCCAACATGGGTACGCACCATGGGAGCAATTGAGGAAATTCTACGGAGGACTCACCCATCCATGGAGAACAATGTTAGACGCCGCTGGCGGATGACATTTACTCCACTTGCCTATGGACCAAGCTTGGGAGAAAATTGAGACAATGTCTGTCAACAGATCCATCCTAAACACGGACGATAGGAAGGAGAATCCTCCTAGAAAAGTCTTTGCTGTAAGTGAAGGGAAAACAGATTTTGAAAAACTGCAAGAACAGGTAGCCGCGATACAGCTGAGTCAGGATAAAGGGAAGGGAGCGGACGCTTCTCAGGCAGGAACCTCATCAGACCAAGTTCAAACACAGCAATCGGGAGTTGTCTGTGGACTGTGTCAGGGACCTCATCCAACTGACACATGCCAACAGATAGCTACCGAAAGCTGTAATTATGTCGGGAACTACCAAAATCGTCATCCCAACCTCTCTTATTCCAACAACAATGCACTTAACGCGCATTTGTTGCAGCCAAACCAGCCCAACCAGTTCCAAAACCCTCAGCAAAACTTCAGACCTCAGAACCAAGGATTCGTCCAGCAAAGAGTGCAGAACTTTCAAAATCCGAATCAGAATTTCCAACCTCAAATCCAACAAAGGCCTAATCAGAACCAAGGCCAGAATTTCCAGAATTTCCAGCCCCAACCTGATCAGAATCAGCAATATAACCAAAGGCCACCATCTCGTTTGGAGAACCTGATGACTGAATTTATAGCCAACCAGAAGGATATAAATCAGCAACTGCAGTCATCAATCAAGAATGTCGAGACGCAAGTCACCCAATTGGCCAAGGAACTACAGAACAGGGGGAAAGGAACACTTCCAAGCAGTACTGAAGCTAACCCGCAGTGTAAAGCAATCACATTGCGGGTAGGCAAGACTCTGAGAGGAATTGTTGGACATGAAAAAGAGACGGCCGAGGAGGAAAAGGATCTAGTGGAGGGTGAAAAAGGAAGTGAAAGGATCGAAGGAGGAGATGGTATTGGATTGGACAAGGACAAATCAGAAACAGCTATTTCGCAGGCTGAAGCTGCAAAGGGAGCTGAAAAGGGTAGGGTTGAAGGTACAACTTCCTTCTCTTTACCACCAGAAACTAATAATAATAAGTACATGCCAAGGGTGCCATACCCGGCACGTCTTAAAAATTAGGAGCAAGATGAAAAATTTAAAAAGTTTTTAGAAAGACTGAAAGCTGTCGAGATCACTATTCCATTGGTCGAAATGATTTCAGAAATGCCCGTCTATGCTAAATTTCTTAAAGAAATGATTTCAGGGAGGAGAAAAGCTGAGCAGGAGGAAGTAGTGATTTTGAACAGTAGCTGCAGTGCCATTATCCAAAGAGTGCTACCGGAGAAGAAGGAAGATCCAGGATGCATTACACTGCCGATCCACATCGGGAAAACTAATGTTGGAAAAGGGTTGTGCGACTTGGGCTCAAGCATCAATGTTATGCCACTCGCCATGGCAAAACGTCTTCACTTGGGGACAATTGAACCGGTCACAATGAAGTTACAGCTGGCAGACCGATCAATTACCCATCCAATCGGAATCCTGAAGGACGTAATTGTCAATACGGGAGGGACTCTCTTCCCCGTCGACTTCATCATTTTGGATATAGAAGAGGATTACGAGATGCCACTGATCTTAGGCCGCCCCTTTCTCTCAACCGGCGGTGCACTTATAGACGCTCGATCAAATCAAATCAAGCTCCGAGTCGGAGAAGAAGAATTGGATTTCAACATGGAAAAGCTGCAGAAGTTCCCGTCTGAGGGATCTTGTTCCATTTTTGATGTAATAGATTGTAGGAGTGAGGATGAGAGCATAGACTCTGTGACTGATGAGCCGAGCAAAGTTTCAAAACAGGTACCGAAACCTGAAGGTGCAGAACAACCAAGGAGCTGCAACGCTGTCCACTTCGAGGATCCTATCTCTGGGGACCTTGAAGAATTCGATGGAGTTGCGTTCATCCCGGAGGAAGAGGAAAGCACTGCTGAGGAGGAAGTGGATCCTGTACTGACACAGGATCCTGAAGGTAAATCTGATCTCTCTCTCCCACTCATTTCTCGCAAATTACTGCCTTCCGTTGAATGCCCACCAGAGCTTGAACTTAAAATACTTCCGGATCATCTTAAGTACGTTTTTCTCGCTGAACATAAAAGATTACCGGTGATTGTGTCAGCCAAGCTGACACAAGAACAAGAAAAAGCTCTGGTAGACATTCTAAAGAAATATGTACATGCAATCGGATGGACTATTTCTGATATAAAAGGAATAAGCCCCTCTGTTTGCATGCACAGAATTTTAATGGAAGAGGAGTATAAGCTTTCAAGGCAACCACAAAGGCGTCTGAACCCCCATATGCAGGAAGTGGTAAGGAAAGAAGTTATCAAGCTCTTAGATGCTGGTATCATCTATTCTATCTCTGATAGCAAATGGGTTAGCCCAGTGCAGGTCGTACCGAAACGTGGGGGGATTTGTGTAACGACTAACGAGCAAGGAGAAGAAGTGGCGACGCGTCCAGTGACCGGTTGGAGAGTTTGCATCGACTACCGGAAGCTTAATACCGCTACCAGGAAGGACCATTTCCCCTTGCCATTCATTGATCAGATGCTGGAGAGGTTGGCCGGAAGGGAGTACTACTGCTTTTTGGATGGGTATTCTGGCTATAATCAGATTGTAATAGCTAGCGAGGATCACGACAAGACCACATTCACGTGTCCATATGGAACTTTTGCATACAGGCGCATGCCTTTTGGACTTTGAAATGCGCCTGCCACATTTCAAAGATGCATGATGTCAATTTTCTCAGAATTTATCGAAAAATGCATTGAAGTTTTCATGGACGACTTCTCTGTGTATGGAGATACTTTTGATGAATGCTTGACTAATCTTGCACAAATTTTGAAAAGATGTGAGGACACCAACCTAGTTTTGAACTGGGAGAAGTGCCATTTCATGGTCACCGAAGGAATAGTGTTGGGTCACCGCATCTCGCGCGCAGGTATCGAAGTCGACAGAGCTAAGGTTTCCGTCATCTCAAACCTACCATTGCCTAATTCAATAAAAGCAGTTAGGAGTTTCTTAGGGCATGCCAGTTTCTACCGGAGATTCATAAAAGACTTTTCTATAATTGCCAAGCCGCTCACTAACTTACTTTGTAAAGAAAACCCTTTTGTAATAAATGAAGCGTGTGTTCAAGCCTTTGACACGCTCAAAGAAATGTTGATTTCCGCTCCAATAGTGCAACCACCCGATTGGTCAATGCCTTTCGAGGTAATGTGTGATGCAAGTGATCTCGCCGTGGGTGCAGTCCTAGGGCAACATAAGGAAGGGAAGCATTGCGTAATTCATTATGCAAGTCATGCCCTGAATGAGGCCCAAATCAACTACACCACCACAGAGAAGGAGATGTATGCTGTGGTTTTTGCGTTTGACAAATTCAGACAATACCTCATTGGTACGAAAACCACAATGTACACAGATCACTCTGCACTGAGATACTTGTTTAGCAAACAAGACGCCAAACCTCGATTAATCAGGTGGGTACTTTTGTTGCAAGAATTTAACATCATAATAAAAGATAGAAAAGGCAGAGACAATGGTGCTGCTGACCATTTGTCTCGACTAGAAAATGATAAAAATGAGCTAGCCGTAAATGAGAATTTTCCGGACGAGCAACTGTTTGCCTTGCATCTTCATGATCAAGCTTGTCCGTGGTTTTCTGATATTGCTAACTTTTTAGCATGCGGAATAACCCCACCATTTCAAAGCAGGGGCCACAAAGCGAGGTTCAACCGAGATGTAGTTAACTACTTCTGGGAAGACCCTTACCTCTTCAAGCATTGTGCAGATTCGATTATTAGACGATGTGTAACTGAGCACGAGGCTTATCAAATCGCTAAGAAATGCCATGAATCGGAATATGGAGGTCACCATGGCCCCACTCGAACAGCTCATAAGGTACTCGAGTGCGGTTTTTATTGGCCTACCATTTACGAGGATTGCAAAGCGTTTGTTAAAGCTTGCGACAGATGCCAAAGACTAGGGAATATCTCCAAGAGGGATGAGATGCCTCAACAAGGAATTCTCATTCTCGAGATTTTCGATGTATGGGGTATTGACTTCATGGGACCATTTCCGACATCTGATGGGAACCATTACATCTTGGTAGCTGTCGATTACGTTTCCAAGTGGGTTGAGGCTGTTGCACTGCCAACCAATGATGGCAACCAGGTCATCAAATTTTTGAAAAATAACATTTTCAATAGATTTGGTGTACCCAGGGTGATCATATCAGATGGAGGAACCCATTTTGTTAATAAAGCATTTGCAAATCTTATGAGCAAAAATGGGATTCTCCACAAGATCGGCACGCCTTATCATCCCCAAACCAGTGGTCAGGTCGAGGTCTCTAACCGCGAAATCAAACATATACTCGAGGCCACTGTGGGGACAACTCGCAAAGATTGGTCACGTAAGCTCAATGATGCTTTATGGGCATACCGCACTGCATTCAAGACTCCCATTGGGATGTCTCCTTACAGACTTATCTTCGGAAAAGCCTGTCATTTGCCCGTAGAACTAGAGCATAAGGCTTACTGGGCCGTACGAATGCTCAATTTTGACTCCCGAGTTGCTCAGAGTAAGCGCAAGTTGGACCTCAATGAAATTGAGGAAATACGTGCGCAAGCTTATGAAAGCTCGAGGATTTATAAAGAGCGGACCCAGAAGTTACACGATCGTTGTATTAAATCTAAACCCTTCTATGTTGGCCAGAATGTCTTGTTATTTAATTCTAGGTTGAAGCTATTCCCCGGAAAGCTTAAATCCAGATGGGAAGGGCCATACGAAGTGATGCACGTGTTTGAAAGTGGAGCTGTCAGGATCCGGACTGACAAGGGAGAGCTGGTGGTGAATGGACACAGACTGAAGGAGTATCTTGGGCAGTTCGACCCCGAAAAAGAAGCTCAGATGACAACAGAACCGGCTTATGTTCAATAAATATTATACATATATTTACTTACTTATTTATTACTTTCTTCATTTATTTTATTGGACAAAGTATCCAAAAATCAAGTGAACATTTAGAGTACTAAGACTCTAAATGTGAGGATGTTGATATTTGGAGAAAACCTAATACCTTTTCATAATTGTTTTGCAGGAATTCGAGGAACCAACAAAAAGAAAGATAAAGCTTCCAAAAACCAGGTTCCCGGTTGGGGTAACATTATATTTAATGGAGGTTAATTTTGGAATTTAGAGAAATCTAAAATCCAGAATACATTCATAAAATAAAATTGTTAACCCAACCTAATTTATGCAAGCAATATGTTTTAGATTCTCATTCGGTGTAGATATGTTAGCTTTTGAGCTCTTATAATTTTTGGAAAAACCTAAAAATTTTCCTAAGTCTTGAATGTGGTATACTTCTCATTTCAAGAAAATTCGAATTAATTCGAATTGCTTGGAACATACCACATAAGACATTTTGCCTTGGAATTTTTCACTCTCGGATTTGTTAATTCGAGTTATTCTAGCAATTCGAATTAATTCGAATTGCCATGAAAATTCGAATTGGCAACCAAGGCAAACAAATTTTCAGATTTTATTTAGGCCAAGTAGTGCAATTCGAATTATAAGGCAATTCGAATTAGTAAGGCAATTCGAATTAGTAAGGCAATTCGAAATTCGAATTGCCTTACTAATTCGAATTAGCAGGCACAAGGCATTTTCCTTAGCAAGTGAGCAATTCGAGTTATTCTAGCAATTCGAATTAATTCGAATTGCCTGAATAATTCGAATTAGCTCATTTCAGCCTTGTGCAAGTTTTGCCCACATTCTCAAGTTCGAATTGTGAGTCAGTTCGAATTAATTCGAATTGATCTCAATAATTCGAACTTGCTTGGTTTCTCTGTTTTTCAAGCCAATTCGAATTAATTCGAATTGGCCTGAATAACTCGCATCTCTCACAGAAAGCATCAATTCGAATTAATTCGAATTGATGCAATAATTCGAACTCCCCTTCCAAATCCTTTATATATCCGTGTTCCCCGCACTTCCATCACTTTCACTTTTCACATTTCCAAAACACCCGTGTTTTCTCTCTCGCGAACCCTTCCCCCTCGCGAAAACCAGTCGCTTATTTCAAGCTTCCCTCCGGCCAAATCACTCGGAAATGGCTTCTTCTTCGTCTAATCCAAGTGGGAGCAGGGGGTAAGTGCTTCTTTTCCATTTTTGCACTCGGTTTTCGCAGTTTTAGTTTGTCTCTTCGTATTCCTTGCGAAATCGAGGTTGGGGAGGGAATGTGTTTCGTTTTTCATGATGGGGATGGTCGGAATGTGCCCGGAATGTGTTAGGTTGTTCGGGAATAAGGATAAAACCACTAGGGCAGAACCTAAATTTTTTAGGGCTTTTTGTGAAACTGCCATTGATGGAGTCGAGTGTTTCTGTGAAGGGAAATTCTTTTATTTTGAAAATGAGGGTTTCAAAACCCTTAAAGATTTGATTTTTGTTCATATTGCAGTATTGTTGTGCCATTTATGTCTTTGTGTGTATTTGTGTTATCTGTGTTTGTGTTTTGCTAATCTGTGAATAGGGTTAACACTGTGGTCATGCTTGGTTCAGCCACTGTGTTGTTTTTCAATAGATAGTTGGTGATGATGACTGAAAATGCATACTGATAATATCTGCGAAATTTCATGTTTTTAAAGCATGAGTTTTGTTGGTGACATTAGTACATTACAGTAGTATAGATGGATCAACTGTTCTCGTTTCTGTTAGTGTTTGCATGCATAATAGTATATGAATACTTTGGCAATAAATGCTTTTGTCGGGTACATGTTGCCCACATTCTGCAAACTCAACTCTAGAAGTTGATTTTTGCACATCCGGGACACATGGTACAGGCGAAACCATGCCAAAATTTTTCCAACACTTTTGGCATGGCATTTATGTATAAAAAGACAAAATGATAGATTGTTCTTTTTAGTTTAAATTGTTTGATCTTTGTCAACTTGGAACAAGTGGGGAATACTTGTAAGGAATGTTTTGTTTTATTCCTTAAAAACCTACTTTCCAAAACAAAATCCAAATGGGGGACCACTTACACCCCCAATTTCATTAAATAAACAAGTCAACACCTTTTCATAAAAATCCAAAAGTTGCCTTTTGTATGTATGCATGTCTATTCCTTATCTTTATTTCTTATTTTTGGTCATGGTCCATTATACATACTAGTAATTGTATGATTTATCGCTTGCATTCGATTTTCATCATTAATCTCTTATCTTCCCTACCTCACATGATTTAAATCACTGCCTAAGTGATAAAAATCAAATTCCTTCGTAGGCTCAATAACCTACGAAATTCTCTCTTTTTGGTCCTTTGACCACCCAAAAACATCTTAGACTATTAATAGTCCAAGAAAAATTTCTAAGGATTCAAGATCCTTATCTCTCTCTTGCTTTTCTTATTTTTGCTGAAATAAGAGTTTGATTTAACAATCCAGCTCTATGTTTTTCTTTCTATGAATTCGATTAGAAACCAATTAACTCACATTTAGAGCTTAGCTCAAAATGTGAGGATGTTGACTTTCAACTCGGATCCACTATCAAAAATTTGTTAAAAATAGTTCCAACTCTTTTCTCTCCAGGGATCAATTCATTATAAAATCCCTGATGGAGCTTCCAGAGACAACTCCAGATCTTGCCTTTTTGGAAATCGAAAGGATGAAGAAAGAGGCAGAGGAAAATAGGGTAGCCATAAGGAATGAGCATAACCTGCCTATGGACCACCAGATTGAATGGAGGTTCGAAATGAAGGACCATTGGTGGAATACGATTCCAGAGGAAGAAAGAAATGATAGAGCAACAGGCCTCGAAAGAGACTTTTGCAAACATGTCTGTAACTTTTGGAACCAAGAGTTCGATGAGGCAAGGTACGATCAACGGTTTAATGAGCCGAGAGTTCACTATGAGCGGATGGTTTGGAGGATGAAACGACAAAAGGCGTATTGGAACAGAATGCTTGAAATCCACTTCGGAGATAGGAGAGCTGCAGCCTTTGAGCCAGTCCTCATCCAACCGCCCATTTCTAGAGAAGTGAAAATGCTCTATGCCCCCAAGACACCTCCACCATACTTAGTTGCATCAACTGGTGTACTCTCCATGCCGGAGACCTTCCCATTTACATACAAGAAGGAACTATTCGACAATGGGACCATTTGCGGACCAGAGGAGCAGCTATGGCTGACATTGCATGCAAAAGAGCGTCATACTGAAATGACATTCAACTTCAGGGATTCTCTCCAGGCGGTACTGAACTACGGACAAGCCCACCACACTCCAATGTTGGATTCTATCATTGAGAAAACAAAAGCAGCCAGGAAACTGTGGGGGGAATACATGACTGCATGGGGAAAATGGGAAAGAGACATCAGGGAATCTGTACTAAAACCGGGACTCGTGTTACCACCGGGAAAAGTGGAGATTCTACCCGTCTTCCTACCACAAAGGATTCCGGCAGTTGAGCCCCGAGAGGCCACAATGAAGGGGATGCCCAATTTCGAGCTAATGAGAGCTGAATGCATTGCAATGATTCAAAACAGATCATGGGACAGAATGGGATGCAAGAGGAAACAGATCTCAGTCATGGGCAAAAACAAGTGTTTAGAGTATCTCAACATTCCACCAGTTCGAGACTTAGGATATCTAAAAGAGAAAGAGGCAGACATTGTGGACACCTTGTACACGGAAATGAAAAAGAGGTTCCTCGACCTGCTACGTGAAATGGATGCAGAAGGTCTGAGGCATTGTCAAGAACACCGGCCTCGTCTGCAGTATAACACGGGATTCCAAGGTGTCCTAGGCAGATATTTCACATTAAAATGGACTGCGCAACTCACAGCCATGTCTGAACCTAAATTCATTCAAAAATTTCTGAAGATCAAAGGACCGGAATTGGGATTGAATGTTGAGGACGAAGAACAGATCATTGATGACTACGTTGATCCGACCTCCGAGCAATCTGAGCCTACCGAACATGAACCCTCTCAAACTGAATCCGAGCTAGAGCCACCTAAAAAGAAGAGAAAACTGATAAGGTTGGCGGATAAAGAAAAGTCTGAAAAGTCTGCTGAGCCTCAGATCAGAATCCAAGAACCTCCGAATCAGCCAACGATCATTCCCCCTGTGCCAAAATTCTATGATGAGCCTCCCAAGCGAAAAGACAGAGGCAAGGATCAAGCCATTGAGCTATCCAAGGAAGAACAACAGCGTAAGGCCCAAGAGCAAGCCGATGCAGAATTGGCAAAGAAGGCTCAGGAAGAAGCTGACGCAGAAGCAGCAAGGATAGCTCAAGAGGAAGCTGAAATAGATAGGAGTGAGGCACAGAGGAAAGCCGAGTACGATGCCCGACAAGCCGAAAGGGCAAGAAGGGAGAAGGAGAAGACTGAGATCGAAATAGCAAAAGAAACGGAGGAATGGAAACAGCAAATGGAAGCTGCAAGGGCTGAGAAAAATCGACTCTGGAAAGAACAAATGGCCAAGGCAGCTGAAGAAGAGGCAAAGGCAGCAGAAGAAGACGCCAAGAAGGCAGAAATGGAGGAGAATATCAGAAAAACCCGAGAGGAAGAGGAGAATAGAAAAGCTGCCGAGAGGAAGAGGAGAATAGAAAAGCTGCTGAGAAATTGCAGGCTGAGCTGGAGAAGAAGAAGAAAGCGGACACTGAAACTCAGGTTGAGATCGGGGATGATGATTGTCAGATAATCAGCGGAACCGATATTATTCCTGTTAAAGTGAAAGCTGAGCCAGTAGAATGGGCAAGGAAAAAGGAGGAACAGGTGAAAAGATCAACTGTTCGTAGAAATGACGCAAACACGGGTGTTGAGAAAACAATGGAGGCAATGCGGCCCACAGAGGAGATAGAGGAAATGGTGCACGAGGGCAATGTCAGATTTGAAGAATCAAAGAAAAAGTTCGCCGAGCTTGCGAATGATCTGCATGACATAACTGCACAAGCTCTAGTGGCAGCCGCTACCCAACCGCAACCCACAATGCAAGAAACAGTAAGAACTGAAGGTAGCAGTGGAGGCGAGCAAGCAGAGATGGGCACCATAGAAGACATCTTCAAAGATAAGACATTTCAGCAGATCCTCCATTACGATCTCAATATCCCCATAGAGCAAGGAGATGACACGGAAGAACAATTGGGAAATTTTAACATCGGGAAGGAAGTTGAGGCATCACAACAAGAATACCAGCATGTTGCCGATCCCCATCTTTCCGAGGATTTCCTTAATTCTGTATTCCAAGAAGATCTTCGTAATGCACACGAGCAGGGAGCAACTCAAGGAGGTGAAGAAACTGAGTTGAAACAAACTGAGGAGGAGTCACAACCGAATACACAGGCCGAGTCAGAACAGCACGAACAAACTGAACAACGGGAACAACCAAGGGAAAGTTCTGACTCTGATGGAGAACAAGCAGGAACTGAAGGGACCCAAGAATCAACCGGATCAGTGCGATCGGCTGGTTATTGGGTCAACTCAACTTCAAGGGGCAGACTGGGTGTGTCTACAAAGAAGTTCAGAAAATTCCGTATCACAGATGATGCTGACATAATGAGGAGGTTCAACGGGAACGAGCAAAATGCGGGACGATACATGGCACTGAGTGGAGTATTTGTCCCTGATAAAGGGTTCAGTCCAGAATTGATTGATCATCCAATGCTGCGCACATTGAAAGAAAACCACGGATGGACTGAATTCCTTAAGCATCACGCTGAACCTGGGATAGCAGAATTGGTTCGGGAATTCTACTGCAACATCAATGCCACACAAAAGACAAGTTGGGTGCGAGGAGTTAACGTAGACATCTCTGCAGACTACTTGAATAACTTCCTTGGTACACCCAACTGGAGGTCAGAAATCCTAACATCTGAACATTTCGAGAAGGGAGCAAGCAGGGCAGCTGACAGGCAATATCACGACAGCATCACTCGGTCCCTTACTGCTGAAAGCTACACTGGTGAGATCCCCTTCAAAGCAAAGCACCTGAAATTGGAATTTCAACCCTCCTATGACTTCTACATGTCGAAGATCAGGCCAAACCCGCATGCACATGAAACATCTGGTCGAATGTTGAAGGGTTTTGCCAAGATTTGGCATGGACTGAAGATCAATGTGGGGGAGCAGATTTTCCATGTCATGACAACAAAAGTCACAGGCACCAGAGCTGCTGCTTTATGCTATCCCAACCTCATCAGGAGAATCTGTGAAGCCCAAGGAGTAGATCTATCAGATTTCGCAGAGAGTGATCTTATTGATATGAGCCGGCCGATCCCAGTTCCAAGAACAAGGATAACTGAACCAGTCACATACATTATGCCGGAAGAATCAGACGCTCAATCTAGATACACTCCGAGGACACCAACAGCCGGACGCAAGGGGCATAAGAAGAAGGACCGTCCTGAAGTGGTGCCTTCAACTGAAGAAGCTGCAGTCGCACCAACAGAACCTGCTCCCACTGCCACTCATCCTGGAACTGATGTTTCCACTCCAAGCTTATCACGAAGACATCCAGTCCGACCCTCGCGCAGAAGTCCTACTGTGTCTCAACACCCAGCTGAATCTCAAACTCTAGAAGCAGTGAGCAGAATGGGAGAGTCAATGATGCAGAGTGTCAAGTCTTTGGCCGATGCCATTGTCTCGACTCACGAAAGACAAATGCAGAAGGAGGAAGAGTTTAGGTTGAAAATGTTTGAGAGAGAAGAGGAGTTCAGAAAGGAAGCCGCCAGGCAGCATCAAGAAAGGACTGAGAATGAGGAGAAGAATAGAAGAATGTTCGAAGCAGTGTTCGCCAGCCAAGCCAGGATGTTTGAAAACCAAGCCGAAATGATGAAGACCATCCTTAGTAAGTTCCCATCACCTCCAGGAGATGCCACCGGATCCTCCACACAGCCCATGGAGAAGAAGGACTAAGTGATCACATTCATGCGAGCTCCATTGTAAACATCATGCATTAGATTTTCCATTCATTCAGTACACTTTCAATCCCTGCCATGGAAATCTATTGTAACTGATGTACCTTTACTGCTTTCCACAAGAGAATTTCGTCTTGAGTTCTCCATTACTTGAAAAAGATGTGTGACAGTCCAAGATGAATAAGTGACTGTCACGCCAAAAACAAGCTGTGACATGCTTGCATGCTCACAGTGTCTCTTTTTACTGCTTTCAATTAAACAAACCGGCATAAAACAAGCATAAATCTGTCACCTAAATTCACATGTTGAATTTAGGCTGATGATGAAATTTTCAGACTATTATATTGGGATAAAACAATTAAAAATATGCATGACATAAATTCTTGAAGTTTTGAGCTATAAAAATCCAATGATATGATCACTTGAAAGACTAACAAACTTTCATGTTGAGAATTTGATTGAATAAGTTGTAAGAATTTTTCAAGGTAAAATTTGAGAATAAATGTATGACATGATCAAACCGTCCCTTGGGAGATCTGAGCCGAGTCATTTTTACTCAATACTTCTTTGATTGTGTGAATCAATTCGATTAAAGGGCACTAGAACTTGCAATTGGGACCGATTCAAGACCATGCCATATTCCCGAAATCAAGCATATGATCGAGGCACTTAGAAAAACCCAAAATTTTGGCTTTCGTTTGAATTCCAAACCCAAAAACATTTTCCCTTTAGGATCAACCAATCTGAGCCTTTAAGCCTAATTTTTCTTTGAAGCCCTCTATATTATTCCTAGCCTCACAAAAAGACCAAGAAAATCAAACCCAAGTGTATATGAGCCATCCCATCAAGGCATAGTAATTTTTGATCATCAAATATGTATCCATCGGTGTGCTATAAACCGATTCAAAAAAAAAAAAAAAAAAGAGAAGAGAAGAAGTTGAGATCTATTCAACAAGAATAAATTGCAAATGACAAAGCAAATTAGACAAAGTCTAATGTCATGCAATAGAAAAAGAAAGAAAAACAAAAGAAAGACAGCAATGATGATGATCATAAATTCTGCAACATGCCAAGCTATGGTGGAATGGTGTCATATCAGTCTTTAGCCCAATAATTCCTTTTTCCTACCAAATGTTACAACCGTATGCCCCGTTATAACCTTGAATAAGACCTCGGGATCTCGATTTGAAGAAATGAGTAGGTGGCGAGTTGGTCCAGTTGCAAGCTTATGGGAGAATTTAATTGAATTCGATCTTGAGCGTTAATGATAAAAGCCAATCTTGAGAGTGAGTGAACTTTCCGATTCTACTATACGTGAGGCTCTGCTTTGATTGATTAATGATTCATGTCATGCCTAAATTCAAGAATTAAGCCAATGCGATTTTCTAAACACATATTCAAGAAGAATTAACAATAATGATTGACTTGTGTGTTCACTCAAGTGAGAAGTATCATTCCATTAAACACTGCAACCAAGAGAGTTTAATACTTGTAATTTTGATTGTCTTATCCCAATATAAAAAAAAAAAAATGAAATTTCTGAGGCCACGCAAATGGATTGAATATGCAGAGTCCAAGCTCCTAGGAGCACTGACTCTGACTGCTCGGGGACGATCAGTATTAAATGTGAGGATGTTGATAATGGCCAAAATTGTCCATTATTTCCAATCCATTTCCGTGTCTGAGACGGACATTTTGATCGTGATTCCATCTTATTTCAATAAGAAAGCAGTTGAATTTGACAGATTAATGCGAGTTTGTAAAAACATTGAGCCGGTAATAAAAAGACACAAAATATGCAATTTTAATTGCATTTGTGTTAGAAAAATCCAAAAACATGAAAAAAGGAAAAAGAAAAGAAAGAGGAATGAAAAGATGGGCAAAAGAATAAAAGAGCCCACAAAAATCCAAAAAGATGGGAAAAAGATTGAAAATCCCACAACTGAAAATTTGGTTAAGTAATTGAAGCACAATTCGAATTGTGAGCAATTCGAATTAATTCGAATTGCACAACAATTCGAATTGCTAAAGAGAGCAAGAAATGGTTAAGTGTTGGAAGGGATGCAGAAGGCTAGTTCGAATTATTCAAGTTCGAATTAATTCGAATTAGGGAATGAAGAGAGAAGAAACCCAAAGGCAAGAAGAAGATGCAATTCGAATTGTCCAAGTTCGAATTAATTCGAATTGGCACAAACAATTCGAATTGCCAACAAAGTGCAATGAGCCAAGCAGAAACCCTCATCCAATTCGAGAAAAGATCAATTCGAATTATTCACAACAATTCGAATTGACTACTGAAGGCCAAAATCCCAGCTCAAGGAAGAGATCTCACAATTCGAATTAATTCGAATTGGTTGAGATAATTCGAACTTCACTCAACAATTCATCCAAAGAAAGCTGTGCACAACACTGGTGGGCCTAGGGTTTTGAAGATTGTCTATAAAAGCAGACCTTCCACAACAGAATGAGGAGATCAAGAATTTTAACCAAAAGGCAGCTTGGGACAAAAAGAACAGCAGGAGGTTCCACACCCCTTAAGGGTTAGGTAGGTAGTTTAGATTAGTTTAGTTTATTTTTCTTGTAAGTATTTTAATCTTTACATGCTGTAATATTAGTTTAGTATAGAAGCAGTTTGTGTAACCCTTAGAGTAGCCATTTTCCATATGTTTACATGCTTTCTAGTTAGAACAAACCCTACCTTCAAGCTAATGATGGTGTTGGGTTCTTATTTTGCTCTCAAGTGTCAATACAAGGAAAATTTCCAGAAATGGTTTTATCCATTTGTTTTGGCACTCTATAATGCTTTCCCTAGAAATTAATGCTTAGTGTGTTTGTTTGTTTCAACTAGGTTGCATTTATTATGTCCTAGTTGACATTCAAACTTAATAAATGCATGCTTGTTGGGTTTTTGGCTTGATTTAGTGCCTTAGAGCTTCAAATAAGTGTTCTTAGGTTTTAGATGTTTTTAATGTCTGTGTTAATTTGTGTTTTAGTTTTATTTTTCCTGTCTTAATCTTATTTTGTGCTTCCTTAGATAACTTGTGTGTTCTTAGTTTACTCATGTAGTTCTTAGATAACTAGATGTTTTAGGCTCTTTGATCTCTGATTTCTTGTTTGTAGAAATAGGGTTGAATCTGGCCAATACCCACTAGACATGTATTTGTTTATTTCTTGAAATCTCACTAGGGTGGCTGTGAAATGACACTGATGTGAGATGAAGGATTTAGCAAATCTAAACCCATCATTACAGTACAGTGTTCACCTAACCCACACTTGTGAGAACAAAAATTGTTGTGTTTGAAAATATGTGATTCGAATTGAGGCAGTTCGAATTAATTCGAATTGCTAAGGGAAATTCGAATTGCATACCCAAACTACTCTCTTCATGTGGTTTTCAACCAATTCGAATTATGCCATTCGAGTTAATTCGAACTGCTCAACAATTCGAATTGGGTTAAAAACCACATTGTATCCATTGCCACACATTCATGCCTTAGTTTATTTTCCATCCTCTACCAATTCGAATTGTTGCAATTCGAATTAATTCGAATTGCTGTATAATTCGAACTCACCCTTCCTTTGAGGTAAATGCCTTAGTCAATTTGAGCAAGAAAGGGACTTCGCCAATTCGAATTGTCCAATTCGAATTAATTCGAATTGGCCAATAATTCGAATTGGATGATGCTCCAATTTCTAGCAATGATCAATTGAGTAAGTAATACTTCATCCTTCATGCATTCTCAATTCGAATTACCCCAATAATTCGAATTGAACCATCCTTTCTCTTTTGGAAACTCCAAAAATATTTTCTTTCATGATTTGTGTAAGTTGCATGGGTGTATTGGGCCTAGGCCCAATTCATCTGATTTCTATCCATTACACATCTCAACCCACTAGTGTTCATTTATTGTGTGCTTAACACCCACACAATACCAAAAAAATATTCTCTTACTTTCTGTTTCCTCTTTCACTGTGTGTATGAACGGATAATGAGAAACGCACAGATTAATGTTGGTGAAAGGTCCCTTCACAGGGATATCGACTAACCCGTCTTCTGTGTGTCAATCATTATCTGTTATTTTGCATGATCTGGTTAGTGGTTGGTGGAAGCTTCGGCGAGCGTTCTCTTCACTAAGAGTTTCGATTAGTCACTCAGCCAACTCCTAATCAGATACAGTTTTAATTTTCTTTATCTTAATTTCTCAACCTGAATTCAAGTTGCAATAGTATTAACTGATGTCGACCAACATCAGTTAAGACATATTACAGCAAGAAATATGTGGGTTTTTCTTCCACTCACAGACAAAAGAAAACTAAATAACGGCGGTCACCGTTGTTTGGGATTCTTTCTGTCTACAATCAATCATCTTGGATAATTGGGAACCGGACAGCAGATGTTTGCAGTCCGGAAAACCCCAACTATCTCTGGCACTCTTTTTAGCCAATTTCTTCTCATCTCAGGCTAATCCACCTTTGTGTATCACATTCTGTCTAACCCCACCATATATTTTGGGGTATTTTATTTTCCTTTTCATATACTTGTATGCATGATACTATTATGTAGATGTTCCGGTCATATCATTATTTTGGGGATCCTTCCCCTTGGACACAGAAGTCTTGATTTAAATCTGATGTTGCATAATAAGCTTCCAACAAAAATTCCTTTATAAAATCCAGATCTGAGTAAGGGATAAATTCAACAGTTATGACTAATTCATATTCCACTGGGGGTTGATTTTGAGAGCTTAGAATCAGAGTCAGCGATTAGGTCTCATCTAGACTGAAAGGATCTGTGTTTTAATTGAGAGTTTAGTACCTGTCTAGGGAATGATTTTCAAATATTCATTAGTTTCTCAAAATTGCTGTGTGTTGGAAATCTGATATTAGATATCGCATTGAGTCAATATCCACTTGGGTATAGATGAGATGTGATAAATAATACTAGAGGAACAACATATAGGCCTTGGTGAATTTATAAGGTAAGGTCGAGTATTCCTTCGACTACTATCTTCTTCTGCCAAAGTCTAGAATTGAGTCTTGAGTGAGTACATCCGGAATAGGTTCATTTATGGATCTGTTTCATTTAGTTTGTATCTCATAACTACCCAGATGTTGTAAGCCCTGTGGCTCATTGATATCTCGGGGGTTCTTGATCTGCATCTGGTCACCAAGACCAGGGGCTCTTTTATACTAACGGAAAGAGACGTTTTTAACGATTCCGAGTGATAGATTTAAATGCTTTCTTTACAGCTTTCTTACTGCTTTCCTTTACATGCTTTCATAGAGGTCACTCGGAAGAATTAGGGGCTGTCCATCTGTTAAAAGGTTTGAGAGTTATGGAATGGTTTGGGGCTTGATTTGAAACTTTGGGTGTGACATGGGGGAATGATAGGAGTACTTGGCATGTCAACTAATGATATGTTAGGTGTTGCTTATCCACCACAGATGAATAATATGCCTTAGCATGGCCATGTGAGGGCAGTTGAGAGTCTGTGGTATCTTAGAAATTGTTGTCTTAAGAGCATGTAAATTCTCACCATAAGTACCTGTCTGTTAAAGGGAACATGGTGTAGAAAGCATGAGAGTTAGCTAACTAGAGGATTATCCCAAGCTAAGATCTGTGTATTAAAAATGGAAGTTTAATTGTGTTTCATCTGAATCTTGTCCAATCTTTATTATTTCCTCCCTGTCCCCTCTGTCATATTTAACCTGCTTTCTAGATAGTGTAGCATAATTTTATATTGCTTTCGTAGTATAGATTTAATTGCTTTCCTCGATCTAGTTTACCATGCTTTGTAGAATAATTTTTACTGCTTTCATGATCTGATTTAAATTATGTCAAGTAGTTGTTAGAAACCCTTGCAAAACTTGAATCGAGTAACCGAGTGGAAAATCTTAGTAAACGACGTGGGCCCTGCTTCCATCGCACATCCTCCAGTGAACGATCCGGTACTTACTATAAATTACTGCAATTTTTGACCCGTGCGCTTTCGGGAGCACAGTTTCGTGACACGAGTAAATAAAAATAACATTTTGGGAAAATACTCATACAGTGGGAAGATGTTCAAGAATTTCATGGCAGATATCTTCTTGACATGAAATTAAGAGAAGCATTATGGTGCAGATACCTAGGACTTTCAGGGTGACAGACTGAAGGTCCATCCCGGTTGCACCGTGATACTTGTCAAAAGTTTCATGGCTGGAAGAACCACAGCGCCGTTTGAACCCCACAGGAGTAATAAAAAGGGAAATCTTAATATATTCTTAAACCCCTTCCCTCGATCATAACTCTTTTCATTTAATAAATCCGAACTTGGAAATTGTATTTAGACGGTTCTTCAACCCCCCAGTAGCAAAATGAAACTTGGCTTGGGTGCAAAAGTTTCATGGCCGTTACCGGGGACTCTTGGGGCACCATTTGAAATCATAGTTTCCTCCTTAAGCACTAAACCAGTAAAGGAATTTTCAGAAAATTACTCGTGTCGGCGAAGCTCGTCAAAAGTTTCAACAACTTTATGTATTGTCATATGGAATATTAAAATACAGATTTTATGGTTCAATGCATTTTAAAACCCTATTAAAGTGGTTAATTACAAATAAGTTGTATAGTATTTCTCGTTTTATTTTTTCAATGGAAGAACCAATATAGGCTACAAAAATGGGATTGCGACTTAGCCCAAGCGGTTAAGCCCCTGGCTCTCAACCTCCAGGTTGAGGGTTCGATTCTCACCGGCCCATATCCCTCCCCTTTGTCCCTTTGTACTTTTGTGGCATGGGCTCCCACCACTTTCCTAGCCTGTATAGGTTGTTCAGAAAAAAAATAAAAATAAAAAAAATATATAGGCTACAAAAATTAAAGTGTAACTTATTACAACTCCTATAGTAGAATTGTAAAGTCAAATGAATTAGTTACATTGTATAAGGACGGATGGACGGTATTGATACATTGTATTTTATCACTTTTTTATTGGGCGCAACTTGTATTTTATCACTTAAAAATACTACTATATAGGTAACATGATGGATTTTGATTTTAGAAGTGTAATATGTTACTAATTATTATAACACCCCGTGAAAACTTTAAATAGAAATGTAAATTTTAGTAAATAAGTATTCAAAATTTCTCACAAATAAAATTTTTAGAAAAGGAAAGGAAATGATATTTATTTTCAAAGTGCGAATTTATTTAAGTCAATCTTAGCTGAGAATTAAATTTGAAGAATTAAAAACTTTTAAGTCCGAGACTATTAAATTAGCATATAACAGTAACTTATCAATTATCAAGAACTTACTTAAGTCCCCAAAATTTATGTATACAAGTTGGATTGAACATTGCCAAAGGAGAATTTAGTTATATCAAATTATCCGACTAGGGTACCGGGTAGAAATATAATTTAATGACCAAAATAGATGAGCTTATGAAATATTAGAGTCTAGATAAATATTACTAGGCATGAGTAAAGTGATGAAATAAATAATCACGGACGGAATAAAATACTTAGCCAATTAAATTATGGAACTAGAGGACATACCAACTTTTAATTAGCGAAACATTTAATTAATATTTTCCGAGACCTCGACCAAATTGCATACGGAAACTAATTACTAAGTAAGCTAAACCCATTGAATTGTTTAGAAGTAATTAGGTTAAATATCAATACACTTGATTATTGTGATTAGGAAATCCACTAGTAGATAATCTAAATCCATAAATCCACTAAATAAAATTATGATAGTAAGACTAAATATTAAATTTAGAAAGTATTAATTAAGTTCATAACGAATGATAATTTAAATCCTAAATTCTCGTAATGGGCAAACGTTAGGAATTTTTGAGTTGATGTTGTACTAAATGAAATCGGACTCAATTTATATTATAAATTAATCATTAAGGTTAATTTAAGAATAATTAACCAATTGATTATAAATTATCTAGTGACCCATTTAACGATTAATTATCCTGATTAAGAGATTCGAAGTGGTGAATCATTTCACTAACGGTATCGGATTATTAAATAAATTAAATTCATAATTTGGATTAACTAGTTAATTAAGTCATTAATAGGAGATTGGGCCAATTAATGATATAGTCCATTAAGCAAACAAAAGCAATAAAAATAAGCCCAACCAAGCTAAGCCCACATTACCAAGCCCAGGCGCAACAAAAAGGAAACCCTAACCTAACCCTAACAACCCCTGCCGGAATCCGGCGCCGTCATTGCCGGCGTCGCCGGCCACCACCGCACACGGCCGCCACCCAAATTTCCTCTCCGTCCCTTTTCCGGCCATCTCCGCGCTTCCTCCGGCCACCCATCCTCCATCTCCGCCACCATCGCGCCTCCCCCAACCCCAAATCAGATCCGGCGAGCCCGCCACCACCACTGACGGGCAGCCCCTCCACCACCGGCGTGTACCTCCGCCGCCGAGGCCTCCCTTCCCATATCCGGCCACCAACCACAGCCACTGCCTTCCCCCTTTTTGAGACTGAACCACCATCTCCACCCACCTCCATTCTCAGATCCAAAATCCCCACAACACCACCAAATCAAAACCAAAATAAAAGAATGGGATTTAATGCCCACAGGAAATTTAATGCCCACAGGGGCAAATTGAGGAAATGGGCACAGCTGGGAATCGGGAAATGCTGAAGAATGGGATTCACTTGTTTTATTCCAGCTGAACCTGTCTATATAAACCCTCCCCCTTCCTCCATATCTCACGCCATCTCATTCACCAATTTCCTTTGCTTCTCTTGGCTCTTTCCATTATTTAGTTTAGTTTAGTTTAGTCTAGTGTTGTAGGATTATTATAGTAGTATTGTTAGAAGTAATTTTTAGTAGATTGGATCTCGAGTGGGATGTTCGCTGCAAGCCAAGAAGTTTTCGAGTTCAGTAAGATTTAGTACAGATAACTACGTGAGAGAGTGTTCTGGTAAGATTTATTCAGTTGGAAATTTTAGTTATTATTAATGTTAGGATGTCATTATAGAATACGTTGTTAACATTAAAATTTTTGCTAGTCAAATAACTGTAAAGGAATTTCTGCTCGTAGGCCTGTGCGTGTGTTGAGTTCCATTCTCCCCACGGTGACGGTAAGTAGATTTTTACTCTTTGGAGTAAAACCAAATTTACTTTAGCTTAAGCGTAAATTTTAAATAACGTTTTCTTATTTTTAAATTTATGCTTATAGCTCCCTACTATTTTTGGATTACTGGTATGTCATTTTACTGTGCTTTATACTGTTCGCAACTATTCTCAAATCCTACGGATTTTTGAGCTCATTGTTACGGGGGTTGGGTCTGGGTATGGGTCGGCTGCCCAACTCCTACGTTGTTGTTGCACTTAATCGCCACACGGGGACTCTTGGGGCTATCCAGGCGATTCCACATCTGATTCCAGTGGTGGGTTACGAGGAAATTTCTTACCTCCCCCACACCCTTGCGTGTATATGAGATTTGGGCCCCGTTTGGGCACCTGCACTTCACAGTGGCTGAGATACTACTTCTCGGTAACGCATATTGCTGTATTATATGTTCCCGGGTTTAGATTAATATTGTCTTTATGTACAAATTATTCTCGTTTTTAGCATACCATGACCATAACTGTTGTCTTTAAATTATTTCTGCTACCCTATCTCCTCCGGGAGTAAACTTCTACTTACTCAGCGATTGTTTTCGCTGACTCTACACTTGTCACCATTTCCTTTCAGGTTTCAGATCTGCAAGGTTCGATAGAGCATATTTTGCACGGGCACGGTACAGGGTAATATTTATAAGAATGAATATTTTTAAAATCCCCTTTGGGGTTAGAACTTATTTCTTAGCATAGATAAATTTTTATAAGGCAAAGACAATTTTTATGAAGCCTTGGAAATTATGTATCGAGCATAAATAAATATTTGGGTTTTATCCCGTTTATGCAAAAGTGGTGCCCTACTGCTTAAATATTGCATTTTGCGTTTAACAACGTTATTTTTGTAATACGAGATAAACAACCCCCTTTTTACAATATTTTCGAAAGGCGAGGTGCAACCTCCTTTAAAGTAAAATTTCCATGAATTTATTCCATTCCAATCATTGAGCTCATTTGAGGAATGCGTTCCTCGGTTTTGGTTGTATGGTCCAACCATTTTTGTTAAGCTTATTCTTATACTTTTACAGTATTATAAGCTTTTGTGCAAAGTATATGGTAACTTGCCCGGGAAGTGGCTAGCATATGCATTAAACTCTGATGTTCTGCACTCATTATTTTTAGCCTTAGCGTATTTCGGGCGGTCCGGAATACATGGCGGTAGCACCCCACCCATTGTTTTCCGTACTTTTCTTCCGCTGCATCTTTAGAGAAAATAGGGGTGTTACAGTTTGGTATCAGAGCACTTTTGGCATGCTAGCCCAGATCAACCAACCAGATAATCCGGATCCGAACTCGATTTGGCCAAGTGAAGAAAGAGTCCGACAAGAAGTAGATAAATTGGAGCCGAGAAAGGAGACCTTCAGATGCACAGACAGATCAGAACAGCATGAGGAGGTCAACGGAGGGCCCCACAGCCGTCGCCGCCATCATCACCGTCATCTCCGGAGGTTCGCCGGAGCTCCGGTGAAGTCGCCGGAATTTGACCGGAACTTCACCAGAAAAGTCGCTGTCGCCGGTCAATGGCCGGTCAACCCCGGAATAGTGATCGGAGTCAGTGGGCCCAACCGGATGAAAGATGGATGGAATTTCTTCACCTACGACGCCAGGCTGAAATACGACGCTACCTTTGTTCCGCGTCGTAAGGCATGTCTAGCGTCGTACAGAAGGAAAAACTCGAAGGCATTTACGACGCTACACCCTACGATGCTATCCCTCGGTTACGTCGTAAGGGTCGTTCCACATCGTAAACTAAGACAGAAGAAGACCAGAGGCACCTACGACGCGATACCCCACCTACGACGCTAACTCATCTCGCGTCGTCCTCTTCGATCACGTCGTAGACATTCCAGAAGCTTCAGGATTGTAATACCCATAATTTTTAGGATATAAAATAGAATTTAATCCGATGAGCAAAGAGGTTTTGTTCCGAGAACCAATAAAGTCGGAAATGCATGGAAGTCAAAAGACGACGGTTTAGAAGCCGACGAACCCAAAACCGACGGACTTGAGATTTCAAACATGATACCAATTTGAGTCGGAATAAATTTAGGATGGGAATCGTAATCCGAAAAGGACCCGAAAAATCGAGCCAAAAATGTAGAAGGATAGAAGTCCGAAAGAGATGAGCAAAAGACCCGACGGATTGCACGACACGCCCGGACCGAAGTCCGGGCATTTGCCGCGCGCTGGCCGTGCCGGAACGCGCCAACCCCGCGTGGGAGCGCTGAACGCGGCAGATCACGCGATCATGGCGATTTCTTTCCAAAATTTCGCCTCCCGATTAAGGTAAGTGAATTTGGACGGGAGGGAAACCTTAAGGGACGAACTAGGGTTGTTTTCCACCCCATTGTCAACCTCCACAGCCTTCCATTCGCTCTCAAAACTCTGCCAAGCCAAAACAACTTCCCGACGACTTTTCGGCGAGCTTCCGACGAGTTTCCGGCAACCGACGACGATCAAGGAAGAGTGTAGATCATCGATTACAGTCCTTGAATCAATGGTAAGGACTTTACTAGGTTCCTATCTCGTTTTTAATCTCCAATCCTCAATCTAACTTTCGAATCTTTAACTTGCAAACACGTTCGTGGCCGAAGGAGAAGGAATACGAGTGCGCAGATCCGTTCGTAGCAAATTTGGACAAGCCCAGTGACCCTAGGATGACCAAACACTCTATCACAGTAAGTTGATGCCTTTCATATCAATACGGGTGGCTTAGGGGCGTCCGATTTAGTGACTTTGTAACGAAACGTAAAAATCGAACCTAAAAACCCCAACTTGTGCAATTTCTGAAATCCGTTTCAAACTCAAATTTAGAGAGGCCAATCCGAGAAACTCAAAACTAGACTTTTGATTCTAACACATTAATCTATGTTGTGTAAAAATTTCAGAGATTTTCATCAACGTTTTCTATCTCAAATCGCGTAGAACATAAACTATTTTCCAAACTCCTTTCGAAAAATTGACAGTGCATATGTCCGAACTTGATGAGCATGTTTATATACTTTCTACTCCAATCCAGTCTTCACAATCTAAATAAAAGTTGTAGATAATCATGTCTAGTATGTGTATATAAAATTTCTTAATTTTTGGAGTCAATTTGATATGTCAAAAAGTCGATTTCCTGAACTGTGTCAAAACTGAATCCGGACAGAACACTGCCTGTGTAATGAACTCGTCTTTTGACATGTTTCCTCACCCTATTTCGAAATAGTTAAAACATGAAAGTTGTTCGTAAGGGTGTTTTTGATACACTGTTCAAATTTCAGATTTTTCGGACTTGAAATGAATTTTTAAATTTAAAAGGCGTAAACTGTGACGCCAAACGATTTTAAATCGAAGAGATTTTGAAATTTCGAAACAAACGGTCGAAACCTTGAAATACGATAAATCTATACTTTTGAAAAATCCCGTTACACTGAATCGAAACGTTATGAGATACTATGGTGGAGGGTGAGTGCTCTGCAGGGTGCCCCTCTAGCCTTTTCGGCGTGCCTATAATGGACGCAAGATACTTGATTGAAAAACTACGCCAAAACGGCATGAGATACATGGCCTACACGCTCGGGAATATCCGTATGGATTTCCCGAGGCTCCGGAGTGTTACTGAGTATGGCAGATACGGCTGCGGCCGCCGGATGACCGGCTACACAAGAAACTTACGAAACGGCTGCGGCCGCCGGACGACCGGCTACACTAAAATATTGAGTTGGTGACGTAACGGGGGAAAAATAAAAGACTTAATTCTTTTATGTATTTATTTAGTTATTCATGTCTTTAAATTATGCATTTTAATATTATGTCATAATTTTATAACATGTCAAATTATTAATTATGAATTTATATGCATGTTCAAGTATACAATTAAATGATTTATTTTTAAAGTGGTAAATGGAATGTTTGTATACATGCTTAGGAGTAAAAATTTAATTATTTAATTAAATCCCTTTATTGCTATGTTAGGATCGACTTACTCAGTATTTTATAATACTGATAAAATTGTTGTTTTCCTTTTTTTTTCAGAGTATGGAAAAAATGCATGAGCATGTGCATTCGGGGGATATTCCTTATAAACATTGATTTGTCGTTTTTCTGATACTTGCATATCGGGCATGTAAAACCCGAGTTTTGGCCATGTCGGCCCATTTTATTATTTCCGCTGCGACTTATTATTATCACTATTATGTGTGGATGAGATTTATTATTATTTTTAAATAAATTCCGGACTTGTTTTAAAACTCTTTGCAATACCTATAGCCTTGCATCTCTTTAGTAAGCTCGGAGAATCCGTGTCTTCCTAGGGAGGTGTGGCGGTGACATCCCGGCCTGGGTTATCAAATTCGGGGTGTTACAAGTTGGTATCAGAGCCCAGAATATTTTAAAGCTACTATTATTATTTTTAAACCATTATTTTAAAAACCTAGTATTATTTTTAAATTTATTATCCTTAAAAACTACTAGTATCATTTGAGCCCAAAGATTTTAGCCCAAAGCTTTTATTTACTTAGTGTAAAATTTTTAGCCCAAAGATTAATTATTTTCGGCCCAACATAGAGGCCCAACTTTTTAAATACTATGATCCATGAATTAAATTTAAATTAAACACATTAAATTAATTTTTATTGGGGGGATTGCATATGCATATTTCATATAGATTTAAATTCCTGCATATCTTGACTTTGCTCGAAATATGTTCTAACTCTAACCTCCCTTGTTGAGATTAGATGGCCGAACCCAACGCAGACATGGTCAATTTGATGATGAAACTGACTAACGCATACCTCAAGTCCCAACAACATATCAATTACTTCAAAACTCGGGTACAGCAACTAGAGGCTAACATGGCCCACATCGGACACCTTAGGGAGACAGACCATCACAACATAACCCAACTGCAAAATCAAGTCGCGCAACTCCAAGCCCAAGTGGCCCAACTCCAAGACAAGAGTGATGACTTGGAGGAACAAGTAGGGGACGTGGCTTGGGAGTTAACTAACTTGGCCAACGAAGTTGATGGAGGGGTCCTTCAGAACCCGGGGCCTAACCCAAATGTTGCTGCGCCCATTGACGTATCGAGCGATGAGGAGGATCCTATCGAGGACGTGCCTACCTATTCACTCTAGATTAAGTGATCTAGTTATGCACTACTATTTTTAATTATATTTCCCTTTCCAAACTATTGTCAGCACTACTATTTCCATTACTTGTACCCAATAAAGTATTTTATGAAGCAATAAAATTACAAGCATTAGTTTATAAATATATTTAAATTTATTCTTTACATCTTACTACATTACTTTCACAAATACCTTATGGATGCCCAAACCAAACAAAAATACAAGTATTAATAAATGAACACCATATATATATATATATTATAAAGACAATAAACAAACAAGGGTACCTCCAACCCCAAACCCTGAAACCCTGAAAACCCTAAGCCCTAGACCCTAGATTTTTGAAAAAAAAAACTGGACAGGTTACTGTTCACGAAAAAAAAACAACGAAAACGAAAACAAAACAACAAGTAGTAAACAACCCCCAACAACAACAAATAGTACACTAAACTCCAAACAACCTCTACTAACAGGTTCCAGTAGATTGATACCTGTTAATACCATCCTTTACTTAGTAAATCACTTTACAAGCATTATATAATACTTCAACAAGAAAATTTAAAATCTCTTGTTCTTGCAACAGCATGGCACCGAGAGGAAGACCACGCGCCCAACCCTTTACCCCCAATTCCAACGAAACACCTGGGCAACAAGATATGCCTATACCCAACGAGGGGGTGCACGCTCAGGAGGAGCCAGCAAACCCCATACCAAACAACATGGACGCTCGCGTACGCACTTTGGAAGAAGTTCTTATTGCGCTAGGGAACGCGCAGTTGAACCAGGGTCAAGCAGCTGCGGTACCTCCACCCGAGGCCCGCATTAACTACTTAGCTATGGTGAACTCATATCACCCTCCAAACTATGCCGGCGAGGAGGACCCGACTAAACTTGAGGAATGGATCTGAACATTCGATAAGTTGCTAAACACAGTGAAATGCCCGAATGGCGAAAAGGTGCATGTGGCATCATACTACCTTGGTGGGGAAGCGGACGACTGGTGGCGCGCCACCCAGGAGAAGTTAACTAAGGACGAGGAACCCCACTCATGGGAGGAGCTTATGGGACTGCTCAGGGATCGATTTTATCCCATGAGCACAAAGGCGGCGATGTACGAGGAGTTCCTCTCATTGAAGCAAAGAGGGCAAACAGTCCAGGAATACTACGCCCGTTTCAAGGAGTTGGTGCGTTTCGCACCAAGACTCGTGCCGACAGACGTGGAAAAGGCACAAAAATTCGAAATGGGGCTGAACCTGACCATACGGGAAGTGATCACTGGCGTCCATTACCCGGACTTACAAGCGGTGTATGATCGAGCGGTGGCTGTTGCAAGGGTGCAACAATTGAAGAGGAAAGTGAATGGAGAGCCCAGTTGGGCATCTCAAGGACAAGATAAAAGGAACATGGATAACCGAACCGATAACAATTCTGGAGGAAACAACTTTCGGGGAGGCCTGAACAGACCCCCTCCGAACAATAATAGGGGAAATGATGGGAGAACCTTTTTCCAGGGTAATCTGGTGCCAGCATGCCCAAGATGTGGCAGGCCTCACTTGGCTAGGGGATGCCACCAGCCGGGCGCATGCTATCGGTGTGGTCGCAATGGCCACCGGGTGAATGAGTGCCGCACTCGACTGGAAAACATCACCAAGAGGGAAGACTTAGGCACGGGGCTAGCGCAGCCTCGCAATCAGGGTGGGCGGAATGGAAACAACCAGGGGTATAGACCCCCTCCAAATTAGAATTTCAACCAAAATCAACGCCCTCCACAGAACCCAAACCAGCAACAGAATCAGAACCCGAACCGGGAGCAACAGGCCAATCAGGGACGGCCAATGGGGCGGTTGAATGTCATCAACCAGGCGGATGTGCCTATGCAGGGTGACGTGATGGGAGGTACGTTCCATGTCTTAAGTACACCCCTTAAAGTTCTGTTTGACTCAGGAGCTAGTTGTTCAATAATATCATCAAGAGTCTTACCTGAACTAGATCTACCTAAGTGCGAGCTGATTAACTTAGGAATTCAACTACCGTCAGGAGAAGTAGTATCATGCTCTAGACGCTATAACGAAATTCCGATAGTTATAAAGAACGTAGAGTTTTTCGCGAACTTGGTAGAATTCGATTTAAGGGATTTTGACGTCATACTAGGGATGGATTGGTTAACCCGATATAAAGCCGTGATCGAATGCCAAAAGCAAAAGATCACGCTGTCAAAGACTAAGGGGAAAAGAGTCATCTTTTACTCCCAGCCCCCTAAGAAGTCTAACAAGATAGTTAACGCCCTGAAATTATGTAGCTTAATGCGTAAGGGTTACGCGTTATATGCGTGCTACATACATAACCTTGAGGCTGAAGGAGTCAAGGTAGATAACATTCCGGTGGGGAGAGAATACCCGGATGTATTTCCTGAAGACATTCCCGGCATGCCACCCGAGAGAGATCTTGAATTCACTATAGATCTCATTCCGGGAACGGAACATGTCTCGAAAGCCCCTTACCGCATGGCACCACTAGAAATGAAGGAACTAAAGGAACAACTCGAGGAGTTGTTGGAGAAAGGATACATAAGGTCGAGCACGTCTCCATGGAGAGCCCCGGTCTTATTCGTTAAGAAGAAAGACGGAGGTCTACGACTATGCATTGATTATAGAGGACTTAATCAAGTTACCGTCAAGAACAAGTACCCATTGCCCAGGATCAAAGATTTATTCGACCAACTGAAGGGAGCTTCAGTATTCTCAAAGATCGACCTACGATCTGGATATCACCAGTTGAGGAATGCCGAAAAGGACATCCCAAAGACGGCTTTCAGAACTCGTTATGGACACTACGAGTTCACGGTGCTGTCATTCGGGCTAACGAACGCCCCAGCGATGTTCATGAATCTCATGAACAACGTATTTCGAGAACTATTAGATCAATGCGTGGTGGTGTTCATAGATGACATCTTGATCTACTCGAAAAGTGAAGAAGAACATTCCGAGCACTTCCACAAAGTGTTAGGGATCTTACGAGAAAATCAACTGTATGGCAAGCTATCCAAATGCGACTTCTGGTTAAAAGAAGTGGCATTTCTTGGGCATATAGTATCCGCCAACGGAGTGGCAGTAGATCCGGCGAAGATCTCGGTAGTGACCGAGTGGGTACCGCCGAAGAGTCCAACAGAGATAAGAAGTTTCCTTGGACTGGCAGGATACTATAGGTGATTTGTAAAGAACTTCTCAAAAATCGCACTGTAACACCCCGAATTTGATAACCCAGGCCGAGGTGTCACCGCCGCACCTCCCTAGCAAGACATGGTTTCTCCGAGCTTGCTAAAGAGATGCAAGGCTATAAGTGTTGGAAAAAGTTTTAAAAACAAGTCCGGAATTACTTAAAAATAATAATGTAATATCATCCATACATGATTAAAATAATAAGTTGCAGCGGAAATTTAGATATGGGCCGACATGGCCAAAACGCAGCGGGTAATTTAAGTCTAACAAGATATAACATTCACAACTATTAATTTATTTCCCGAGCCCCCAATATGCGTGCATGCTCATGCCATTTCTTCATACTCTGTAAAAAAAAAATGAAACAACGGTTTTATCAGTATATAAAATACTGAGTAAGTTAATTCTTAACATAACAATAATGGGTTTTAAAATATACTTAATAAGAATTCCCCTTTTTACTCATGCACATTTTATAATATAAAAATGTATTTTTGTCAACATTAATAATAAGAACTTAACTGCATGATTCTAAATGTAAAGAGACGTACACAAATACTAAGTATATAAATTTTTTTAGAAATTTAACAAAAGGAATTTACTATAAGTCAAAGGGTTTCATAATTCATGGGAGAGATTATATGTTCTCGCATAGCTAATATTTCATTCTTCTACTTTTGTTTCCACTTGGACACTTATGTCCACAAGTCTTACAAATCACCATTCGCTAGGGCTCTTATGTCCACAAGCCTCATGGTCGATATTTCACTAGGGCTCTTATGTCCTCTAGTCGTACGCTTAGGCTCTTATGTCCACAAGCCTCGTGGTCGATATTTCACTAGGGCTCTTATGTCCTCTAGTCGTACGCTTGGGCTCTTATGTCCACAAGCCTCATGGTCGATAGTTCACTAGGGCTCTTATGTCCTCTAGTCGTACGCTTGGGCCATTATGTCCACAAGCCTCATATCAATATTTCACTAGGGCTCTTATGTCCGCTAGTCGTACGCTTGGGCTCTTATGTCCACAAGCCGCATAATTTATGTTTCACTAGGGCTCTTATGTCCGCTAGTCGTATGCTTGGGCTCTTATGTCCACAAGCCACATAATCAAGAATTCATAGTTCCCAATTCGATCATAATTCATAAAGTTTTCAGAATTGTTGAAAGTGTCGCAAGGAAAGTTTTTCATAAATCTCAAAGTTTAGTAAGCGCACTCGTCGCAGATTACGCCTTTTGGTTTCAAAAATTCATTCTTAAGGCGATCACTATGAAAATTACTCAGTGTATCAACGACACCTAACGAACAACTTTTGTGTTTTAGGATTCTCGAAATCGGGTAAGGAAACAAGTCAAATTTTACGATCTTCTTAAAAAGTATAATCTGCCACCTTCCTGTAACAGCGCACTGTTTTTAAAACATGTTTCCGACCTAGTAATCGAACTCCGAAAATTATGAAATTTTACAGGCATGTAAATGACACAAAATTGAACAAGTTCTATTAGAGGTATTTTGTCCGGAAACACTCCGGATCGGATCAGATCCGCGCATCAAGTTCGGATAAAAATCTGTCAAGTTTTCTTTTCAAAAACGCAGGCTGTTTGGATCAATTTGAAGGTTCAAACGTTAACGAAAGTTCACGAAATTTTACGGGCATAATCTTGAGACAAATATCTACAACTTATATGTTCACATCAAAGATTGGTTTCGACCAAAGGTGAGAGAAAAATCCACATGAAATCCGCATATGAAAGCTGTCAGGATTTTCGAAAATGTTTAAAAACGCAGAATCTTTTCGGTGAAATTTCGAGTATCAAAACTTAACGAAAACGCATGAAATTTTACGGACACAATATTTAGACAGTTAGCTACAACTTTCGTTTTTACATGAAAGTTTAGTTTTGATGGGATCCATTAGAAAAACGTCAAGGGAGTCGAACACGCAAAACTGTCACATATGGGGTTTTGTCCGAAAACGCAGAATATACCAGATTCGATTTGACAGACCAAACGTCGACGAAAATTTCTGAAATTTTAACACAGTATACTTTAAGTCCTTAGGAACAATTTTTTAGTTTTAAGTTTCTCCGTTTGAAAGCTCGAAAAGGGTCTAAAATTTGGATTTCAGAAACTGCGCATAGGGAGGGGGTTTGGGACAGATTTTCGTATGTTGATTAACACTTGCATTCCATTCGATTTGAGGGCACCAAAATGGTTATGAGAAGAATCAACTTACAGAGTCTAAGATCTAAAGTCTTAGATTTCGTCGGGATGGCCTTGGGGATCAACGAACACGTCTAAATCTACTCGTCTCCTTCTCTTCGGTCCCGATTTGCGATTATAAGAGAGAAATACTAAAAGTTAGTTTCTAAATTCGACTAGGGCTATGGAAAAAGGGATTGAAATCTCATCCTTACCACCACATGGCGTCTGGCATGGCTTGGCCTCGTCCAAAACTTCGTCTCCTCCGTCGGGTGGCCTCCGGAAGTCTCAAAGATTAGGTTTTTCGAATGTGTGTGTAGAGAGGGTGATGGTGGCGGCTGCAACCAGTTTTTGGGCGACCTAGGAGCTGCAATTTGATTTATAAAACTCCCCCACAACCCTAGGTGAGTTGCCAAAGCTGGAGCACCAAAACAAGGAAAGAAATCGCCATGAAAACGCAACTCCCGCGACCAGCTGTTTGGCGTGGTCTTGGCGCGGACCGCGCGGCTCCGGTCTGGACCGCAGTCCGGACCGGGTCGTGCGATTCGTCGGGCCTTTTCTCCTCTCTTTCGGGTTTCTATCCTCCTATATTTTCGGGCTCGATTTTTCGGGTCATTCTCGGATTATAAATTCTTATCTTAAATTTATTTCGTTTCGAATTAATCCCGTATTCGAAATTTTGAGTTCATCGCGTTTGGATTCGTCGGCTTTTAATTCATCGTCTTTTGGCTCCCGTGTATTAATTTATTTAATTAAATCGTTTCCGACTTCGCGGGTTCTTGGAATTAAAATTCTTTTCTTTCTTGAATTTAATTCTAATTCTTTTGACTCGATTCATGGAATGTCTCCGGGCTTCCTTTCCCTCTTTTATTCCATTTTGAAATTTATTTATTTATTTTTTTTTTTTGAATCTATCGGCGTTTCATTTCCGAGCAATAATTTATTGTGATAAATTATTTTCTTCTTCTCGGAGATATTTCAACCTTGATCGGATTAAGAAATAAATTTGATTCCTTGAACGCCGATAAAAATCCCGGGTATTACAGTCTACCCCCCTTAAGCATCAACTTCGTCCTCGAAGTTGTGTTTCGGCTTTTATTATTTTATTATTTTGTGATATTGTGTTATTGAATTATTGTTTGATTGTTGATTGTTTGTTGTTTGATTATTGTTTGACTGAACCCAGAATTGAAATTTCCAAGTTGCCTACGTACCCTGTGAAGGGATCAAGTCATTACGTAGTTCAAAACAATTCGAATTTGTTTATTTTATTGATTTGGAATACATAATATTCGGGTGGTTACATCCTCCCCCCTTAAGATTACAGTTATGTCCCCATAACTGCCTATGCATTACTCTCAAGGATGTTCGAGTTTTGAGCTTGTTCCCCTTTTTCAGCTTCTCCCTGCTAGAGGTTCACCAGATCCATTCTCCTTTCGATCGCCTCCTCCGGCGTTCGACATCCCCTAGCCATGTGACCAAACTTGCCGCACTTATAGCAGGCTCCAGGCTTCGGGCACCGGCGCACCAGATGCGGTCGATTGCACTGCGGGCATTTTGGTATGAGTGCACCACAGTTATCATTCCCTCTAGTCCCATCGAATCTAGCTTGGTCATCGCCCCTCCTAAAGTTATTATTCTTGTTCTTATTACTATTCTTCTTCTCAAATCCTTGCGAGTTTTTGCTCGATTCGTCATTGTCCTTTCGCTTTAATTGTTGGACACGAGCAACTGTTACTGCCCGGTCATATACCGCTTGCAAAGTCGTGCATTGTCCTCCCACCAATATCTCTCGAATATCAAGATTCAAACCCATCTCGAACTTCTGCGCCTTGTCGAAGTTAGTTGGCACCATTGCAGGAGCAAATCTAATCAGCTCCTTAAACTTGGCATAGTACTCTTGTACCGTTTGCCCACCTTGTTTCAAATGGACGAATTCTTCATACTTTGCGGCCTTAATGCTAATTGGGTAAAACCTTTCCCACAAGACCTCCTTAAATTCTTCCCATAGTAAGGCTTTAGTTAAATTCCCTTGGAGGTTATGCCACCATTCGTCTGCCTCTCCGCCAAGATAGTAGGTCGCCACTTGGACCTTCTCGTCCTCGGGACATTTGATAGCGCTAAGAAGCTTATCAAATGTGCGGATCCAATCTTCCAGTTTGGCCGGATCTTCTTGGCCATCATAGTGGGTTGGCTGGTAAGGGTTCACTAACGCTAGGTAATTGAGTCGAGCTGCCGGCAGTGGTACACCCACTGGTGTCCTTCGTACCTCGGCGTTTCCCAAAGCTATGAGGACTTCTTCCATAGTTCTTAGGCGTTCGTCCAAATTATTGGGAATAGGAGGCGCTTGCCTTCCTACGTTATGAGCAATCTCGGTATTGTTCGGTGCGTTATGGATGTCAGCGTTGGTGTTGTTTGGGATTTCCTTCCTCGATTTTTCCTTAGGTGCCATTTTCTGTTATCAACGCACGTGAAGATGAGTTTCTAATCTAAGGCAAGTTAGCGTTCAAGAAAACCTATAAGATAGGGTTGGCAAGAGGAGATAACGTATGGGCACGCCACGCTTAGGTGATCAAGTTCTAGGACTAATGCAAAATTAGTCTTAAGCAAACGCTCCTAAGTCAATGTCATGTCGAATTCTAAGATAAGAGTATTATTTAATACTGATAATTCACATAAAAAAAAATTAGTGCAAATATTCATGGATGTATGCAATGCAATGCAATGTTATCCCAACCCCGAAAAATATTTTCGTGACTTAAAAAAACTTGTTGGAAAAATCTCTATGCATACGTTAATACTTTCCATGGGTTTAAAATAAATTTTGCTCCATGGAAATAAAACTTAAAATTTAAAAATAATAATGATGGTACTTAAAGACTTAAAAATAATATTAATATTTGTTTAAAAATCCTTGGGCCTCTATATTAGCCAAAAATAATAATAATTTAAAAAAAATATTTCCGGGCTCTTTGAAATAATAGTTTTAAAATATAACCTGGCTCTGATACCACTTTGTAACACCCCGGATTTGATAACCCAGGCCGAGGTGTCACCGCCGCACCTCCCTAGCAAGACACGGTTTCTCCGAGCTTGCTAAAGAGATGCAAGGTTATAAGTGTTGGAAAAAGTTTTAAAAACAAGTCCGGAATTACTTAAAAATAATAATGTAATATCATCCATACATGATTAAAATAATAAGTTGCAGCGGAAATTTAGCTATGGGCCGACATGGCCAAAACGCAGCGGGTAATTTAAGTCTAACAAGATATAACATTCACAACTATTAATTTAATTCCCGAGCCCCCAATATGCGTGCATGCTCATGCCATTTCTTCATACTCTGTAAAAAAAAAAAATGAAACAACGGTTTTATCAGTATATAAAATACTGAGTAAGTTAATTCTTAACATAACAATAATGGGTTTTAAAATATACTTAATAAGAATTCCCCTTTTTACTCATGCACATTTTATAATATAAAAATGTATTTTTGTCAACATTAATAATAAGAACTTAACTGCATGATTCTAAACGTAAAGAGACGTACACAAATACTAAGTATATAAATTTTTTTAGAAATTTAACAAAAGGAATTTACTATAAGTCAAAGGGTTTCATAATTCATGGGAGAGATTATATGTTCTCGCATAGCTAATATTTCATTCTTCTACTTTTGTTTCCACTTGGGCACTTATGTCCACAAGTCTTACAAATCACCATTCGCTAGGGCTCTTATGTCCACAAGCCTCATGGTCGATATTTCACTAGGGCTCTTATGTCCTCTAGTCGTACGCTTGGGCTCTTATGTCCACAAGCCTCATGGTCGATATTTCACTAGGGCTCTTATGTCCTCTAGTCGTACGCATGGGCTCTTATGTCCACAAGCCTCATGGTCGATATTTCACTAGGGCTCTTATGTCCTCTAGTCGTACGCTTGGGCTATTATGTCCACAAGCCTCATATCAATATTTCACTAGGGCTCTTATGTCCGCTAGTCGTACGCTTGGGCTCTTATGTCCACAAGCCGTATAATTTATGTTTCACTAGGGCTCTTATGTCCGCTTGTCGTATGCTTGGGCTCTTAATGTCCACAAGCCACATAATCAAGATTTCATAGTTCCCAATTCGATCATAATTCATAAAGTTTTCAAAATTGTTGAAAGTGTCGCAAGGAAAGTTTTTCATAAATCTCAAAGTTTAGTAAGCGCACCCGTCGCAGATTACGCCTTTTGGTTTCAAAAATTCATTCTTAAGGCGATCACTATGAAATTTACTCAGTGTATCAACGACACCCTAACGAACAACTTTTGTGTTTTAGGTTTCTCGAAATCGGGTAAGGAAACAAGTCAAATTTTACGATCTTCTTAAAAAGTATAATCTGCCACCTTCCGGTAACAGCGCACTGTTTTTAAAACATGTTTCCGACCTAGTAAACGAACTCCGAAAATTATGAAATTTTACAGGCATGTAAATGACACAAAAATGAACAAGTTCTATTAGAGATATTTGTCCGGAAACACTCCGGATCGGATCAGATCCGCGCATCAAGTTCGGATAAAAATCTGTCAAGTTTTCTTTTCAAAAACGCAGGCTGTTCGGATCAATTTGAAGGTTCAAACGTTAACGAAAGTTCACGAAATTTTACGGGCATAATCTTGAGACAAATATCTACAACTTTTATGTTCACATCAAAGATTGGTTTCGACCAAAGGTGAGAGAAAAATCCACATGAAGTCCGCATATGAAAGCTGTCCGGATTTTCGAAAATGTTTAAAAACGCAGAATCTTTTCGGTGAAATTTCGAGTATCAAAACTTAACGAAAACGCATGAAATTTTACGGACACAATATTTAGACAGTTAGCTACAACTTTCGTTTTTACATGAAAGTTTAGTTTTGATGGAATCCATTAGAAAAACGTCAAGGGAGTCAACACGCAAAACTGTCACATATGGGGTTTTGTCCGAAAACGCAGAATATACCAGATTCAATTTGACGGACCAAACGTCGACGAAAATTTCTGAAATTTTAACACAGTATACTTTAAGTCCTTAGGAACAATTTTGTAGTTTTAAGTTTCTCCGTTTGAAAGCTCGAAAAGGGTCTAAAATTTGGATTTCAGAAACTGCGCATAGGGAGGGGGTTTGGGACAGATTTTCGTATGTTGATTAACACTTGCATTCCATTCGATTTTAGGGCACCAAAACGGTTATGAGAAGAATCAACTTACAGAGTCTAAGATCTAAAGTCTTAGATTTCGTCGGGATGGCCTTGGGGATCAACGAACACGTCTAAATCTACTCGTCTCCTTCTCTTCGGTCCCGATTTGCGATTATAAGAGAGAAATACTAAAAGTTAGGTTCTAAATTCGACTAGGGCTATGGAAAAAGGGATTGAAATCTCATCCTTACCACCACATGGCATCTGGCATGGCTTGGCCTCGTCCAAAACTTCGTCTCCTCCGTCGGGTGGCCTCTGGAAGTCTCAAAGATTAGGTTTTTCGAATGTGTGTGTAGAGAGGGTGATGGGGGCGGCTGCAACCAGTTTTTGGGCGACCTAGGAGCTGCAATTTGATTTATAAAGACTCCCCCACAACCCTAGGTGAGTTGCCAAAGCTGGAGCACCAAAACAAGGAAAGAAATCGCCATGAAAACGCAACTCCCGCGACCAGCTGTTTGGCGTGGTCTTGGCGCGGACCGCGCGGGGACCGCGCGGCTCCGGTCTGGACCGCAGTCCGGACCGGGTCGTGCGATTCGTCGGGCCTTTTCTCCTCTCTTTCGGGTTTCTATCCTCCTACATTTTCGGGCTCGATTTTTCGGGTCATTCTCGGATTATAAATTCTTATCTTAAATTTATTTCGTTTCGAATTAATCCCGTATTCGAAATTTTGAGTTCGTCGCGTTTGGATTCGTCGGCTTCTAATTCATCGTCTTTTGGCTCCCGTGTATTAATTGATTTAATTAAATCGTTTCCGACTTCGCGGGTTCTTGGAATTAAAATTCTTTTCTTTCTTGAATTTAATTCTAATTCTTTTGACTCGATTCATGGAATGTCTCCGGGCTTCCTTTCCCTCTTTTATTCCATTTTGAAATTTATTTATTTATTTATTTTTTTTGAATCTATCGGCGTTTCATTTCCGAGCAATAATTTATTGTGATAAATTATTTTCTTCTTCTCGGAGATATTTCAACCTTGATCGTATTAAGAAATAAATTTGATTCCTTGAACGCCGATAAAAATCCCGGGTGTTACAGTCTACCCCCCTTAAGCATCAACTTCGTCCTCGAAGTTGTGTTTCGGCCTTTATTATTTTATTATTTTGTGATATTGTGTTATTGAATTATTGTTTGATTGTTGATTGTTTGTTGTTTGATTATTGTTTGACTGAACCCAGAATTGAAATTTCCAAGTTGCCTACGTACCCTGTGAAGGGATCAAGTCATTACGTAGTTCAAAACAATTCGAATTTGTTTATTTTATTGATTTGGAATACATAATATTCGGGTGGTTACACGCACGCCCGTTAACCCAGCTGTTAAAGAAAGGGGTGAAATACGAATGGACCAGTGAATGCGAGTCCGCATTCCAAGATTTGAAGAAACGACTTACCACAGCGCCAGTATCGGTGTTACCATCGGAGGATGGAGACTTCGAGGTGTACAGCGATGCCTCGAAAGAAGGATTGGGATGCGTGCTAATGCAAGATCAAAGGGTTATAGCATACGCATCGCGTCAACTAAAACCACACGAGGAGAACTACCCGACACACGACTTAGAACTAGCTGCAGTCGTGTTCGCCTAAAAAATATGGAGGCATTATCTCTATGGGCGAAAGTGTCGGATGTTCACCGACCATAAGAGCC
This sequence comes from Hygrophila difformis, assembly GCA_030278955.1. NCBI lineage: Eukaryota > Viridiplantae > Streptophyta > Magnoliopsida > Lamiales > Acanthaceae > Hygrophila > Hygrophila difformis. The sequence continues at coordinate 32,232,757 of JAOANR010000003.1, read as the reverse complement.
TCAAGTATATATTCACGCAAAAAGAGCTGAATTTGAGGCAAAGAAGATGGTTGGAACTGATCAAGGATTATGACCTGGAGATTGCTTTTCACGAGGGAAAAGCCCACGTCGTAGCCGATCCCCTGAGCCGAAAGACTCAACAGGTGGCGAATTCACTTGTGATACCGACCGAGTTGTACAGAGACTTGGCGAAATTGAGTCTGGAGTTGGTGCATTCTGGCACAGTAAACGAAGTCGTCGACGCGATGGTAGTGGGACCTACCATATTCGATAAAATACGACTCGCCCAACCGGGTGATGAGAAGTTGGAAGAAATTAGGAAGAACATTGCCGAAGGAAAGGCAATGGATTTTAAAATTCATGAGGACGGAAGCATCCGCTTCAAGGGAAGATGGTGCATACCACAGAAGTGTGTTAACCTGAAGCAAAAAGTGATGGAGGAAGGCCATAATACCCCATACTCGGTTCATCCCGGAGGCGACAAGCTGTACAAGGACTTAAAGAAGAACTATTGGTGGCCGAACATGAAAAGAGAGGTAGCCGAATTTGTGGCAAGATGCCTTACCTGCCAGAAGATCAAGGCAGTACGCCAAAAACCCCTAGGGCTAATGCAAACATTGGAAATCCCGAGTTGGAAATGGGATAGCATTTCAATGGATTTCGTTTCGGGGTTACCGCGATCACCGAAAGGGATGAATAAAATCTGGGTGATCGTGGATAGGTTGACGAAAGCTGCCATATTTATCCTAATGAAGGATACTTGGTCCATGGAACAATTGGCAAGGGCGTATGTCGACAACGTGGTACGTCGGCATGGAGTACCGCATGACATCATCTCGGATAGAGACAATAGATTTGTCCCTCATTTTTGGACAAAACTGCAAGAAGCCCTCGGTACGAAAATAAAGATGAGTATCGCGTTCCACCCCATGACGGATGGGCAAACGGAAAGAACGATCCAAACTTTGGAGGACATGCTAAGGGCATGTGTACTAGAATTTAAAGGAAGTTGGGAAAATCATTTACCATTAATTGAATTTTCCTACAACAATAGTTACCATGCTAGCATTGGCATGGCACCTTTCAAGGCGCTGTATGGACGCAAGTGCCGAAGTCCATTGAGCTGGGAAGAGAGCAATAAGACTGTGGTAGGTGGACCACAACTTGTTGAGGACATGGCTCAACAAATCAAGATAATCCAAGGAAAGATGAGAGCCGCTCAGGACCGGCAAAAGAGTTATGCGGACGTGAGACGACAAGACTTGGAATTCCAAGTCGGCGATAAGGTCATGCTAAAGGTATCACCAATGAAGGGTGTGATGCGCTTTGGCAAACGAGGAAAATTGAGTCCACGGTACATAGGACCGTATGAGATCCTAGAAAGAGTAGGAAACCTAGCATATCGGCTAGCATTTCCACCGCAATTTGCTCGTGTCCACGACGTGTTCCACGTCTCACAATTGAAGAAATATGTACACGATCCGACCCATGTACTCCAACCGGAAGAGATTGAATTGGATGATGACTTGAGCTACGAGGAAATTTCGGTACGAATACTCGACGTGAAGGAGAGAGTAACAAGGAATAAGACCGTGAGAATGGTTAAGGTTTTTTGGTCTAGCCGAGACGACAACATGGGAGCTAGAGGCGGACATGAAGGAGCGTTACCCGACCCTATTCCAAGACGAGGCAACCACAGTTATGGGGACATAACTGTCGTCTTAAGAGGGGGAGGATGTAATGGACCGAATAATTCCGGATATTTTGTCCGAATATTTTTGTATCCCAAATAAACAAATTCAAATTGTTTTGAACTACGTAATGACTTGATCCCTTCATGGGGTACGTAGGCAACTTGGAAATTTTAATTCTGGGTTCAGTCAAATAATAACAAACAACAACACACAATAATACGATCGCTTAATCAAACAATTCCCCAAACTCGCGAGATGATAAAGCGCAACTTCGAGGACGAAGTTGATTCTTAAGGAGGGTAGACTGTAATACCCGTAATTTTTAGGATATAATAGAATTTAATCCGATGAGCAAAGAGGTTTTGTTCCGAGAACCCGTAAAGTTAGAAATGCATGGAAGTCAAAAGACGACGGTTTAGAAGCCAACGAACCGAAAACCGACGGACTTGAGATTTCAAACATGATACCAATTTGAGTCGGAATAAATTTAGGATGGGAATCGTAATCCGAAAAGGACCCGGAAAATCGAGCCGAAAATGTAGAAGGAAAGAAGTCCGAAAGAGAGGAGGAAAAGACCCGACGGATCGCACGACACGCCCGGGCCGAAGTCCAGGCGTTTGCCGCGGGCTGGCTGTAACACCCCGGTTTTTGGTCACCCAGGTCGGGATGTCACCGCCACATCTCCCTAATAAGACACGGTTTCTCCGAGCTTACTAAAGAGATGCAAGGCTAGGTATTGCAGAATTTAAAAATATTTAAAAGCATTCAAAAACAGCCCATACCATATAAGTTCGAAAATAATATCATAATGCAGCGGAAAACAATATCTGAGTATAAGTTTTGCAGCGGAAAATGTAAATAGGACCAACATGGTCAAAACCCGGGTTAAACATGCCCGTTTATACTATAGTCTAACGCAAGAATTTAAACAAAATAAAGTTCCCAAAATCCCATGCATGATCATGCTCGAGTTCATTCCACATACTCTGTAAGAAAAAGGAGATAAATGGTTTGGTCAGCACAACTTGCTGAGTAAGTTAATACAGACATGGTCGTGGGGTTTAAAAGCCATTAATTAATATTTGAATAGAAGCATGATAAAAAATCATAAATAATTCAATTTAGTTATCTAACCAATTTACATACTTAATTCATGGCACTAATAAATAATACGTTTAGCATAATTTAAATAAAAGCCATAATTAATTTAAATAAAACATTTAATAATTTAAAAGGACGATAAATAAATATTTAACTATCCCCATTACTCCCAAGATTCAGTATTTCAAGTATTTCACGATTGCATTGCAATCTCGTCAAGTTTAGCCGGAAGTCGGCGGCCGCAGCCGTATCTACCATACCTTGTACCACTCCGGAGTCTCGGGAAACCCATTTAGATATTCACGAGAGTGTAGGCCATATATCTCATGCCGTTTTGGCAACATATCTCAAAATTTCACGCGGGTCACCATCGTCCATAAAGGCACGAAGTGAATCGTTAGGAGGGCACCCTGCAGAGCACTTACCCCCTAATTTTAAAAGATCAAATTTGTAAAGGGGATTTCCTAAATTTCAGATTTCATGTATTTATTTCAAAGAGTCTTCTACTCGTTTAAACCTTAAAGGCTAGTTTCACCGTTTCAACAAGATTTCAAGATTTGACTCGGTCAACCACAACTTACTTCAAAATTCATTAAAAATCGATTTAAATTCAAAAATTCTGAAATTTGACCAGTCACTCGAAAACACATAGATGAACAAGTTTCATGTTTTAAGTTTTTCAATCTGAGGTACGGAAGTAGGTGAAAAACGTCAATCTTTAACAGGATGCTAATCTGTCCGAAAATTCTAACACCAGTTTCAAGATTTCAAGATCTACCATAGCAAACTAACTCCAAATCTGATGAAATTTTACAGAGAGATACCTAAGACATATATCTACAACTTCCATGTTCGGCTAAAGTTCTGAATCGGTCTAGATCTAATGTCAAAAACGTCATCAAGTTCAAACCTAAGTTCTGTCCAGATTTCAAGATTCAAATTCAAAGCAGTTCGGTTTGAGAATGAATTCAGGTATCAAATCATAACGAAAAATTATGAAATTTTTACAGTAGCTATATTAATGTCTTAGGAACGTTTTTCATGTTTTAAGTTTTCTCGTTTGAACAGGTTTAAGGGCTCGGAAAAATCAATCAAAAATGCTGCGCCGTTAAAGATTTCGTTTTGACAGATTTTACGTTCTCGGTTTAAATCGTTAGATCAAGTGTATTTTAAATTCTCCCAAAACCATAGTAAGATTAACTTACTGATTGTTGGGCGTCCGGGATCGTCGATTCGGAGGCGTGGCTTCCAGTCCACCGTTTATCTTCTCCATTCGTCGGGTTCTTCGTTCTAGATCCGATTCGTGGTGTAGAGAAGAAAAAGAATGAAGTTAGAATCCGTTTTCGGATTGAGAACGTAAAAGATTGAATGGACCAGAACTTACCACAACCTTAGAGATCTTCCGGATTCGTCCAAAATAGTCTCGCCTTGGTTTCGTGCCTCCGACGACTCCGGGATTAGGGTTTTCGAACGTATAGAGAGTATGGATGTTTTGAAAAGTGTTTGGGGCTGACAAGAGGTGTTATTTATAGATAGGCACGACCTAGGGACGTCCAAGGTCGGCCTTGGTGAGTCTTGAGCCGAAAGGAATACAACCGAAGTCGGAAAATCCGGATTGGGGCGAGTGAATCTCGCAACAGGCAAATCTGCTTGCTGGCGCGGCCGTGGCGCGCCGTTTGCCTATTGACCGCGCGGCTGCCGCCTGGACTGCGGTCCGGACGGGTCGTGCGATCCGTCATGCTTTTCCTCCTCTCTTTCGGACTTCTATCCCTCTATGTTCTCGGATTCGGATTTCCGAGGTATCTTCGGGATTTGACCTTAAGGATTTCGACATCATCTTGGGAATGGACTGGTTGACGCGATACAAGGCTCTCATCGAGTGCCAAAAGCAGAAGATCTCGTTGGCAAAGAGTCGCGGAAAGAAGGTCGTTTACTACATGCAGCCTCAAAGGAAGAGTGCCAAGGTGGTAAATGCTATGAAGTTTTGCAGTCTCATGCACAAGGGATATCAACTGTACGCATGCTACGTGCATAATCTGGAAGGCGAAGAGAGCAAGATTGACAGTATCCCCGTCGTGAACGAATACCGAACGTCTTTCCTGAAGATATCCCAGGAATGCCACCTGAGCGTGAAGTCGAGTTCGCGATCGATCTGGTACCCGGAATCGAACCAGTATCGAAGGCACCATATCGCATGGCGCCTGCAGAAATGAAGGAGCTGAAAGAACAACTCGAGGAGTTGTTATTGAAAGGGTACATTCGGCCGAGCACATCACCATGGGGAGCACCAGTCCTGTTCGTGAAAAAGAAGGACGGCGGACTTCGACTGTGCATTGATTATAGAGGCCTTAATCAGGTAACAATCAAGAATAAATACCCGCTACCTAGGATCGAAGACCTCTTCGATCAGCTGAAAGGAGCGTCGGTATTTTCAAAGGTTGACATGTGATCGGGATACCATCAGCTGCGTATCGCCGAGAAGGACATACCGAAGACCGCTTTTCGCACGAGGTATGGACACTATGAATTCACCGTAATGTCCTTCGATCTGACTAATGCTCCCGCAGTATTCATGAATCTCATGAATAGTGTTTTCCGAGAGTTAATAGACTTATGTGTTGTCGTATTCATCGATGACATCCTAGTTTACTCGAGGAATGAAGAGGAGCATCGGAGTCATCTGCACCAAGTACTCGGACTTTTGAAGAAAAATCAACTCTACGCGAAGCTGTCAAAGTGTGAGTTTTGGATGAGGGAAGTTGCCTTCTTGGGGCACATAGTATCGGCTAAAGGAGTGTCGGTTGACCCGGCAAAGATATCTGCAGTGACTGATTGGCCAGCGCCAACTAGTCAGACTGAGATACGAAGTTTTCTAGGACTAGCCGGATACTACCGAAGATTTGTGAAAGATTTTTCAAAAATTGCGAGACCGATTACCCAGTTGCTGAAGAAAGGGTTGAGATTCGAATGGACGGCTGATTGTGAGAAATCATTTCAAGAACTCAAGAAGAGGCTCACAACAGCACCGGTCTTAGCATTACCATCGGAGACTGAGGATTTTGAAATGTACAGCGACGCTTCAAAAGAAGGGTTGGGATGCGTGCTTATGCAAAACCAAAGGGTTATTGCTTACGCATCGCGGCAACTCAAGCCACATGAGGAGTATCCGATCGAGATACTTGATATCAAAGAAAGGGTCACAATGAACAAGACCGTGAGAATGGTGAAGATTCTATGGTCAAATCATGGCACCGAGGAAGCGACGTGGGAATTGGAAGCGGATATGAAGCAGAGATATCCCAACCTTTTCCGAAGCGACTCAGGAGCAGTTATGGGGGCATAACTGCAGTCCTAAGGGGGAGAGGATGTGACACCCCGCACAAAGTCGTCACGTACCGAGGTAAGAATTTAAATTTGCAAGCCTCAATAATTTCTACGTGCCAATTATTTTCCGAAGTGCGACCCAACTTCAAGGGCGAAGTTGATTTCTAAGGAGGGTAGACTGTAATACCCGAGAAATAAACATCAAATATTAAATTCAAATATTTAAGAATCGGATTTAATTATCGCAAACTGAAATAATTCCGAGAGAGCGGAATTGAATATTTTCGGACGATAGCAACTCGAAATGAGTTCATCGAATTATCCAACGATCTCGGATATTTCCCGCATTATGATTTTTGGAATAAAAATCATAAGAGATTTTTTAAAAGAGAAAAAAAAAAGAAAAGAAAAAAAAAGAGAGAAAATCGCCCTCAGGCGGCCGCGCGGCGGCGGGGCGGTGGCGCGCCACCTGGGCGCCGGCGGCAACAGATGCATGTTCGAGCGTTGCACGTGGTTTCAACCCCATTTTCGAGATTTGACGATTCCAATCGGTCTAAATTCGATCCTCAGACATTAATGGATGTTTTGGGATGCATTTGGAAGAGTTTTGAGTGTATAAAATCCCCACAAAGTTGGAGTAAAGGTGGATGCATGAACCAAGGTAGACATATTACTCAACGGTGGGAAGTGGGATGGATGGGAATAAATGGGAGTGCTATTCCCGAGTTTTGACTGTCATAAACCCTCCAATACTTCCAAGGTTCATCAAGGCCCTCATTGGAAAGCTTAAACTCTGGAATTAACTCCCTAACAACTACAAAAATCACCCCCAAATCACCCCTATTCACCTAATCCGAAAATCAGATTTTCACTTGAGTGTGGAGAGAGTGGTGGGTTCTTCATCCTTCTACAGGGAGTTTGGATGAGATTCAAACCATCTATTCATTCATCCTTTGTTAGGTAAGGGTTCTACTCCAATCTCATGGTCCTAGATTCGAATCTCATGCCCTAAACACTAAGATCTCTTCCAACAATCCAAAAGTAGGTTCAATCGGTGGAGTGTGAGATCGTGAGGCTGTTTTGGACGTCTCCAAGGATTTCAAAGAGGAGGATTTCGACTATAATCCAACCATAAGTAAGTTAGTGTTGTGCAATTCAATTTTTAGGGGTTTTGGTGGAGTATCCATCGAGTTATTGTTCGATTTCTATCCTATGCCAAATCTGCCATTTAGGGTTTTCATCCGAGTAGTTTTATTGTTCAGCATTTTCCACTTAGATCCGTTCGTTTTTGGAAAATCTTTCCTAAATGTAAAATGTTCCTGACATCTTAAATATGCTCTCTGTAAATTTTCAAAATTTTTGAACATGATTTGTGCGTTGAAAATAGATCTGGTTTTTCTGAGTCTGTCTGCTGCCAGTGTTGGTGTAATTGTGTATTCAGTTTTTGTTGCCCGGTTTTCTCTTACCTATGGACGTTTTCAATGGTTGATGTCTTCATGGAAGTTGTTCCTTTATATATCTAGAACATCCCTGTAAAATGTCAGAATTGTTAGATCATGTTTGGAATTGTTATGAATTTTTAAATGCACTGTGGTCGGATGAACAGTAGGTGTTGAACTCTTTGGAAAAGATGGTTCTGAAATCATTTTTTTTGGGTCATTTAGAGTCCGATTTTGAAGAAGCCTATTTCTATAAAAAAAATTTATTTGGGTGTTTTCTAGCTCCTGTAAAAATTTCGGAATTTTTGAAAATATTTTGCTAAGTTTCCAAATGCGATTTCTGAAACTGCCAGTGGGCTATTCTTTGTCGGTAAAATCGTACTTGTGTGTTTTGATGATCTACGAGTCGATTGATACTCATTTTTGAAAGTATATGAAATCTGGAACATGTGGTATTGTAAAGTGTTAAAAATGCATTTTTGAAACTTTGTAAGTTTTGATCGAGTGGGATGCCCAATGTGATAGAGGGTAAGTGCACTTGGCGTGAGCTCGTTGGGCCGCCCCCTCTTTTTGTGGCCATAACGGCGCAAATGATATTATGGTTTCGTGTTAGTATGAGTCTATACTCCTAAATGTATCCGTATGGGTTATCTAGGGCTCCGGAGCGGTCTGTATAGGGTCACTGCTTTCACATCCCTCGTGGGTACGAGTCCCAGAGTTGGGTTGATTCGAAAGGGCATGAACCTAGAATCGTTATTATCGCCGGCTTGTGGACATAAGCGCCCAGGCGGATGTTGATCTGAAAAGGCTTCGGCCCAGGATCGTTGATACCGACGGCTTGTGGACATAAGCGCCCAAGCGGGTAATTTGGATGTCCTCGATCAAAACAAACAATGGTAAAATAATGTGTTTGAGCTCTTGCGAGTTTGATTCCCCAAGAATGGTTATTCTCGATCAAAATAAACATTGGTAAATTTATTTGTGTGGTAAAGTGTAAGAATTCCCATGAATTATTTTACTCGCTTATTTTGAAAATTAAGTTCCTATCTTTTGATTACTCTCCTAAAAACTTTAAAATTTGTTATGCTATACATTAACTTACGCAGTACCTTTTGTACTGTTAAAAATTGTTGTTTCCATTTTTCGCAGAGAAAGCAAGTCGTACGATGGGATGGGAATTTCGCAAAATAAAGACTTGTCGCATTTATTTTAAATTTCTTTTTCCACACTGGACTTAACTTTGGATTTTGGCTTTGGCCGTCTGTTTGGCCCTATTTAGCTTCCGCACTGTTTTAAATTATGCATGGTAGACTTTACTCCGATTTTAGCTTCAGGCATTTATTGAATGATTTTAAATGATTTTTAAGTATTGGTACAACTCAGCCTTAGCATCTTCTCAAGTGAGCTCGAAATGGTTCGCGTCTTGCTTGGGAAGGTGTGGCGGTAATGCTGTAACACCCGAGGAAAAACATATTCAAATTGTTTTGAACTACGTCATGACTTGATCCCTTCACAGGGTACGTAGGCAGCTTAGAACTAATTTCTACGTTCAGTCACGAAATAAATCACAAAAATACATCACGAATTAGATCACAAGGACGATAGGAGCTGTTGGAACCAATTTAGACTAGGCTAAGTAGGACACGGAAATGTCGCGAGCGATAAGCCGGACTCGTAACAAGATTAAGGAGAAGATTCCGAAACGAAGACGGCCCAGGGAATCGAGCTAACACGTAGAAAACCGATAGGGGAAAGCGAGGGAAGACCCGACGGAACACGCGGACCGCCGAACCGGCCGGTCCGGCCGGCCCGCGATGTCCGCGCGCCGCCGCGCGGCCACCGCGCGGCCAAGGGCGTCGCGCGTGCTCCGCGCGTACAAAAGCTTGGGTGCGCGCCACCAGCGCGCCACAGGTGCTGAAAGTGTAAACTTTCCTTCCATGGCGATTTTCTTGCCAAAAACCACACCCCTAACCATGGCAATCGAATCTCAGCCTTGGGGAAGGCTTAAGAATACCCTAGGGGCGCCCCAAACCCTAGGTTTTCAGTAAACATTCAGCCTCCACCCTCAATTCCCTCTCCAAGTTCAAAACTCCTTCGACACCACTTTCCGGCAAGTATTCCGGCGACGACGGGACGACCGGGACAAGCCCCTGCCCTCTAGACTCTTGGTAAGCTATTGTACAAAGTTTCAATTCGTCCATAGATCTCAGAAACTCATATTCTAACCCTTTTTCCTTACTACGATTTCCCGTCGGAAAACGAACAAAAAGCGATCGGAGAAGTTGGCCGTTCGTCGTGACCCTAGGACGTCCGGAAACCCAATCCAGCGACCCTATCATCATTCTAAGTAAGTTAAAACCTTACTCACAAATTTTCGTGGTTGTTTATTGTTTAAATCTCGAGATATAGGCTTGTAACAAAAATCGGTTTTCAAAAACCCTATTTTCGTCCAATTTTAAAGACTCGCCAAAAACTCGACCTTCGGGAATTCAAACCGAAAACGTTTCAACATAAAAGTTGTTCCTAACACCTTTATCTATCTTGTGTCCAAATTTCAGCCGTTGACATTAAGTTTTGCTATCCCAAATCCCGCTGTAAACTTTCTGTATCGAACCGAACGTTTTAAAACTGTGACAGATTTCTTCATTCAACTTGATGCATGTTTTTCACCCATTTTTCGAATGATTTAACTTTGCATTCCTAAACAAAAGTTGTAGATAATTGTGTCTAGATTATGCATATAAAATTTCACGGATTTTGGTTTTCGTTTGATATGTCAAACGGCCGAGTTTTTAAAGCTGTTTTGAAATCGTTTTAAGGGCCATGAGTATGCAGTGAGTTGCACTCGATTTTTGAGTACCAAGAATTCATTATTTCCAAATTCTTAAAACATAAAAGTTGTTCCTTAACGTGTTGTGTAGTTACTGTAAAAATTTCACATCGATTGGTTTTGAAATGAATTTTTAATCGGCGTTGCACGGACCTGTGACGAAAACAGTTTTTAAGACATAAATTATTCTTTACAATAAACTCGAATTTCGACTCACTTCGGAACCTTATTTCCGAAAACTTAAAACATGAAAGTTGTTCGTGTGTGTGTTTTTGAATTACTGTAAAAATTTCAGAATTTTTGGAGAAAAGACGAATTTTTAATTAAGAAAGGCGTAAACTGCCTCGAATAGGATTTTTTCGAACTTGAGAAAACTCGAACTATGAAAACGCGATATCGACCATTTGATAACTTTGAAATACGAACTTTCGAAAAATCTCGTTCACTAGGCTGAGCCGATCTTCATACTACCATTATCTTTGAGACTGCCTCGTTAGTGGTCTCCTTACTATCTGAGATTGCCTCGTTAGTGATCTCGCGCGCTGTATTTGTGGATCGCCTCGTTAGTGGTCCTACTATCTTTTTGGATCGCCTCGTTAGTGGTCCTACTATCTTTGAGACTGCCTCGTTAGTGGTCTCCCATTGTTTGGACTGCCTCGTTAGTGGTCCTATGTTGAGATTGCCTCGTTAGTGATCTCCCGGTATGGTGTCCTCTTCTTAGTCTACGGGATGAAAAGTAAAAGACTTGTGTGAGTGTTTCATTATGCTTAAATCGTATTTATCATGTCTTTAATTATGTATTTAAAGTTTATGCATCTTAAATTCTGCTTTGAATTACGCTTTTAAGATTAAGCCCTTTAATCATGTTTTCCCGCTGCTAATAAATTATGTATTTTTAAATTCTCGTACGGTAAGCGAAATCTTTAGTTTAAACACTTGTAACCCCTTTTATTTGTTGGTTAGGGATTAACTTACTCAGTATATTTTTATACTGACAACCGTTGTCATTTTCCTTTTTACAGAGTATGTCGAGTGACGCATTGCATATGCACTTGGGGGAAATCATAACGGACATTTTAATATTTTGCATCGTACTGTTTTTTTTTTACCGGGTCTGTTAAACCCGAGGATTTGGCCATGTTGGCCGTGATTTACTTTCCGCTGCACTTTCTCTATTTATTTCTCGCGCATGATGATTACTACTGCCGTAATAAGTATTATAAATTTCTGGACTAAATCTTGAAATGTTTTAAATCTTTTACATACCCACAAGCCTTGTATTTCCTTAGCGAGCTCGGGAAGCCGTGTCTTGCTAGGGAGATGCGGCGGTGACATCCCGGCCTGGGTTATCAAATCCGGGGTGTTACAAGTTGGTATCAGAGCCCGGAAAATTTTTTAAAGCTACTACTATTATTTTAAACCATTATTTTTAAACCCAAGTGCGACTTCTTTTAAAACCATTTATTTTGACTACTAGTATTATTTTTAGCCCAAAAGTCTATAACCCTTTTTACATAGCTCAAATTCTTAGCCAAAGAAATATTAAATTTTGGCCCACTATAGAGGCCCAACCCTTAGCAATTTATTTTAAACTAAATTTTTTTTTATGGGGAAGGGACTTGCACTTGCATGTTGCATATAGATTTAAATTTGTGCATATCTTAACTTTGCCTGAAAAATGTCTAACTCTAACCTCCCTTGTTGACATTAGATGGCCGAGCCCAACGCGAACATGGTCAATTTGATGGTGAAATTAATGAACGCATACCTTGAGGGCCAACAGCACATCAATTACTTCAAAACGCGGGTAGGACAGTTGGAGGGTAACCTGGCCCATTTGGGTCACCTTAGGGAAACAGACCATCACCACATAACCCAGCTGCAGGAGCAAGTCACACACCTCCAAGCCCAAGTGGCCCAGCTCCAAGACAAGGGAGATGACTTGGAGGAGCAGATAGAGACCATAGGCTGGGAACTGACTAACCTAGCCCAGGACGTGGACGGAGCGGTCCTTCAGAACCCGGGGCCTGCTCCCAATGTCGCCATACCCATCGATGTGTCGAGCGATGAGGATGATCCCATCAAGGCCGAGCCTGCCCACTCGTTTTAGATCTAGTGATCCAGCTACGCATTATTAGTACATTTTCCTTTCCGCACCATTAGCGGCACACCTATTTCTACTTCGAATGCTTGTAAACCAAATTTAATTCTTGAGTAATAAAAAAAAAAATACAAGCCTATTTAAATTTATTCCATGCATTTTATTTAGTTCTTTAACTACCATAATCAAAGAGGGGAACCTACAACCCTGAACAAAAAAAAAATAATAATAAAAAAAATAAAAAAAATAAAAATAAAATAAAATAATAATAATAATAATAATAATAATAATAATAAAATAGAAGTAAAAATAATAATAATAATAATAAAATATATACATATACGTAAATATGTACATATAAGAATAAATAAATAAATTCCAACAACCTTTACAAGAAAAACCCTGATAAATTGATACCTATTAAAGGACTAATCTTCATTCAATAAAAATTTTCCCCTTAAGAGCAACTATATACACTCTACATATAAACTCTAATCCCGTGTATCTTATCACGCTAATTTAACCAAGCGATTTAGTCAAGCAACGGCGTAGGTATTGTTGGGCAATCCACACACATGCAGACACGATAGGAAGGTAATAGTAAATCCAGAACATCTCAAACCATAAAATGGACAAAACAATTAAACCATGGTTCTGAAACAGCAGCAAACAACCAACACATGTCAAACACCTAACTAAGCAATAACATAACGAAAATATAAATCACAAACACTAGGCAACAGCAACGTCCTCATAAGGAGGAAACTAAACAAAGTACGTCTAAATGCAAAACCTAAACGAAAACACGAAACCAAAAGGAGACATCACTGATCGGGAGGTGGGAACTGCCGGCGCATGTAGTCGTCCATCTGCCGCACATAGGCGTACATGTCGGACATGGTGGCCTGCTGCTGAGCCTGCCTCGTAGCAAACGAGTCCATACGGGTCTGATAGAAGTCCAACCTAGCGTCGAGGGCGTCATAACGAGCCTGCCCAGCTGCAAACCCGGCGTCCATACTGACCCGCATCTCCTGCATCATCTGCAACATCCGATTCATCTCCTGCCCCTGAGGTGCCACAGCAGGAGGTGCCCCAGCAGGAGGTGGAACTACTGGAGCAGGGGGTGGCTGCTCCGGTGGTACAACAAGGATCAGGCCGCCGTCATCAGGCTGCGGGCGAAGTACAGCACGGGGAGCCCCACGACGTAAGGCGCTACGCCGCTCAGCATAAGTCGGGATACGGTAGCAACGACCAGGTGCTAGGTCGTACGGGTCTGTCTCCGGTGTAGTGCGAATCCCCTGCGCCGCGCACAACCCACAGATGAGGTGAACATGGGTAATCACCCTACTCCCTCGTCCTCTTCGCATACCCCGCAAGTTGTCCTCGATGCAAGCTCCTACATTCACCCTGCCGTCTCGCGCGATGAAGCAAATGGTCTCGTAGACGTGATCCAAGACAATGTGGCTCCGGGACATCGGCCGGACACGCCCGAACCACAGCTGAGCAAGCTCTCGCCAAGGGGAGTCCATCGACATCAAACGAAGCTCATGACTGTGCTCGAACTGAGGAGGCACTATGGTGCATAAGGTGTTCCACGCAGGAGCAAGAACGCGTCCCTCAGGCTGGGGCCGGAATACGCCATCGTCGGGCAAGCCAAAATAGACATTGATCGCCCGAGCACTGAAGTCGAGATAGCGACCACGGACCCATACCCGGGATAGATCGTCACCCTCCCCGAGACCGCCAATGTTGGCAATAACCTCCATAGCCAAATAACCGGAGGCGACGCCCTCGGGGTGACGTGCCAGACCAGTCCACTGCAAATACTCCAAGACTGCACTGACCCTGTCATCGCCCATATGAAGAGGATATATGCCTCTCTCAGGGACGTAAGCCCTGTTTCGATGAAGCTCGTCGAAATAAAAGTCCTAGGCAGCCTTCGTCCTGAACCGGAACCTGTCGTGCCGGTGAGGACGCACCTCGTCCGGAAGACCCCTGAGTCGCGGACCCCGCTGCTCCTCGTCCTCCTCTGACACGCTCTCGTCGAAATCAGGCATCGCCGGAGCGGCATGACTGGGGCCAGCCTCATCAGCAACTCGTCTCCTAGTCCTCGGAGGACACATGAGAGACGCCAACATGACCCACAAAAAGAGCATCATCCTGCAAGTTACCAAATACCAATTATAAGACTAAGTCCCACACAAAAGTCAAGCGGAAACACGTAAAGGGCATCAATATACGCTTCTAACGCGAATGTACCGTAAGAACAACAAATCCTACCGTTTACTAGGACCAACCAGGAGGTAATCTAGACAAAGGATATTCTCAAACTAGTGCCTAAACCCTTTGTGGCATTTCGTCGAACACGTTATGTGCGCAATAAACCAAAACCTAAGTTACTAACAACACACGGAAATTGCCCACCGAATGAAACAATCATTCTAATGACAACACAGCGCGTCCTACCGCACCAAACAACAGGGGAACGAACCAATAACCATACCCCAATAACACCCAAACATCATAGCCTATCTAAGGATTCGAATTCAACAAGAATTTGCCAAAAACATAAACACATTATAACATAAACTTAGGTAAGGCAACAAGAGTAACGATAATTGCCACATACACTTGCTAATTTGCACAAATCAAGCCTAAAGGTCATAAACCCCCAATTTTTGTACACGAACCCTAATTTCCTAAATCTCTACACAAATCAAGTCATTCAAAACATAAAAGTTGAAATTAGTAAGTGGTTTTAGTAGAATCGTACCTAGATGGGTGAAATTGAAGTCGAAATCAAGCAAACAGGAAGGTGACTCGCCGGATTTAGAGAGAATTGGGGGTGTGTTCTCGAATGGAAAATGGGGGAAGTGGCTCGCGCGGAGCGCGAGCCCTATTTTCTCGAACAGAGGGAGCCGCGCGCTCTCCGCGCGCCACCGCGCGGGACCCGGATTGAGTTTTATCTTTCCTGTTCTGCTCAATCTCTTTTGCTATACGCTCCTCACTGAACCCGGGCATACATTGACAGAGAAATACGACGACATGGAGCATCACCTGGCATTATTCCGGGCAAGGACAGCGGAATTGCCTCACGCCCTCCTTTCGCAGGACTACAGGAAACCCCCGGGACGTAAATACCTAGGGACCATAAGAAATTCCGTAGGGAATAGAGAACAGCGTGTTAACTAACGTCCCCACCACCGTTTGCTCGTAACCATAACGTGTTCCACGACCCCCAACTAAAGAAGTATGTGCCGACACATCGCATGTACTCCAACCGGACGTAATCGAATTGGATGATGACTTGACCTATGAAGAAACCCCGGAGCAAATACTCGACTACAAGGAAAGGGTGACAAGGAATAAAACTGTAAAGATGGTCAAGGTCCTGTGGTCCAACCACGAGACGGAAACGGCGACCTGGGAATTGGAAGCCGACATGAGGCAACGTTACCCTACCCCCTTCCAAGACGACCCGACCACAGTTATGGGGACATAACTGTATTCTTAAGGGGGGGAGGATGTAACACCCGAGGAAAAACAAATTCAAATTGTTTTGAACTACGTCATGACTTGATCCCTTCACAGGGTACGTAGGCAGCTTAGAACTAATTTCTAAGTTCAGTCACGAAATAAATCACAAAAATACATCACGAATTAGATCACAAGGACGATAGGAGGTGTTGGAACCAATTTAGACTAGGCTAAGTAGGACACAGAAATGTCGCGAGCGATAAGCCAGACTCATAACAAGATTAAGGAGAAGATTCCGAAACGAAGACGACCCAGGGAATCGAGCTAACACGTAGAAAACCGATAGGGGAAAGCGAGGGAAGACCCGACGGAACACGCGGACCGCCGAACCGGCCGGTCCGGCCGGCCCGCGCTGTCCGCGCGCCGCCGCGCGGCCACCGCGCGGCCAAGGGCGTCGCGACTCCAGGCTGGTCGCGCGTGCTCCGCGCGTACAAAAGCTTGGGTGCGCGCCACCAGCGCGCCAGAGGTGCTGAAAGTGTAAACTTTCCTTCCATGGCGATTTTCTTGCCAAAAACCACACCCCTAACCATGGCAATCGAATCTCAGCCTTGGGGAAGGCTTAAGAATACCCTAGGGGCGCCCCAAACCCTAGGTTTTCAGTAAACATTCAGCCTCCACCCTCAATTCCCTCTCCAAGTTCAAAACTCCTTCGACACCACTTTCCGGCAAGTATTCCGGCGACAACGGGACGACCGGGACAAGCCCCTGCCCTCTAGACTCTTGGTAAGCTATTGTACAAAGTTTCAATTCGTCCATAGATCTCAGAAACTCATATCCTAACCCTTTTTCCTTACTACGATTTCCCGTCGGAAAACGAACAAAAAGCGATCGGAGAAGTTGGCCGTTCGTCGTGACCCTAGGACGTCCGGAAACCCAATCCAGCGACCCTATCATCATTCTAAGTAAGTTAAAACCTTACTCACAAATTTTCGTGGTTGTTTGTTGTTTAAATCTCGAGATATAGGCTTGTAACAAAAATCGGTTTTCAAAAACCCTATTTTCGTCCAATTTTAAAGACTCGCCAAAAACTCGACCTTCGGGAATTCAAACCGAAAACTTTTCAACATAAAAGTTGTTCCTAACACCTTTATCTATCTTGTGTCCAAATTTCAGCCGTTGACATTAAGTTTTGCTATCCCAAATCCCGCCGTAAACGTTCTGTATCGAACCGAACGTTTTAAAACTGTGACAGATTTCTTCATTCAACTTGATGCATGTTTTTCACCCATTTTTCGAATGATTTAACTTTGCATTCCTAAACAAAAGTTGTAGATAATTGTGTCTAGATTATGCATATAAAATTTCACGGATTTTGGTTTTCGTTTGATATGTCAAATGGCCGAGTTTTTAAAGCTGTTTTGAAATCGTTTTAAGGGCCATGAGTATGCAGTGAGTTGCACTCGATTTTTGAGTACCAAGAATTCATTATTTCCAAATTCTTAAAACATAAAAGTTGTTCCTTAACGTGTTGTGTAGTTACTGTAAAAATTTCACATCGATTGGTTTTGAAATGAATTTTTAATCGGCGTTGCACGGACCTCTGACGAAAACAGTTTTTAAGACATAAATTATTCTTTGCAATAAACTCGAATTTCGACTCACTTCGGAACCTTATTTCCAAAAACTTAAAACATGAAAGTTGTTCGTGTGTGTGTTTTTGAATTACTGTAAAAATTTCAGAATTTTTGGAGAAAAGACGAATTTTTAATTAAGAAAGGCGTAAACTGCCTCGAATAGGATTTTTTCGAACTTGAGAAAACTCGAACTATGAAAACGCGATATCGACCATTTGATAACTTTGAAATACGAACTTTCGAAAAATCCCGTTCACTAGGCTGAGCCGATCTTCATACTACCATTATCTTTGAGACTGCCTCGTTAGTGGTCTCCTTACTATCTGAGATTGCCTCGTTAGTGATCTCGCGCGCTGTATTTGTGGATCGCCTCGTTAGTGGTCCTACTATCTTTTTGGATCGCCTCGTTAGTGGTCCTACTATCTTTGAGACTGCCTCGTTAGTGGTCTCCCATTGTTTGGACTGCCTCGTTAGTGGTCCTATGTTGAGATTGCCTCGTTAGTGATCTCCCGGTATGGTGTCCTCTTCTTAGTCTACGGGATGAAAAGTAAAAGACTTGTGTGAGTGTTTCATTATGCTTAAATCGTATTTATCATGTCTTTAATTATGTATTTAAAGTTTATGCATCTTAAATTCTGCTTTGAATTACGCTTTTAAGATTAAGCCCTTTAATCATGTTTTCCCGCTGCTAATAAATTATGTATTTTTAAATTCTCGTACGGTAAGCGAAATCTTTAGTTTAAACACTTGTAACCCCTTTTATTTGTTGGTTAGGGATTAACTTACTCAGTATATTTTTATACTGACAACCGTTGTCATTTTCCTTTTTACAGAGTATGTCGAGTGACGCATTGCATATGCACTTGGGGGAAATCATAACGGACATTTTAATATTTTGCATCGTACTGTTTTTTTTACCGGGTCTGTTAAACCCGAGGATTTGGCCATGTTGGCCGTGATTTACTTTCCGCTGCACTTTCTCTATTTATTTCTCGCGCATGATGATTACTACTGCCGTAATAAGTATTATAAATTTCCGGACTAAATCTTGAAATGTTTTAAATCTTTTACATACCCACAAGCCTTGCATTTCCTTAGCGAGCTCGGGAAGCCGTGTCTTGCTAAGGAGATGCGGCGGTGACATCCCGGCCTGGGTTATCAAATCCGGGGTGTTACAAATGCCCTGGCCTGGGTGATCAAATCCGGGGTGTTACATCAATTCCCTAGGATGTATTTGAGTTCTTGCGGGTTCGATTCCCCAAGGGCGACTGTCTGTTTTCCAGCGGGTTCGATTCCCCAGGACGTGTGTCGATTCCCTAGGATGTGTTTAAATTCTTGCGGGTTCAATTCCCCAAGAACAAATTATACTAGATCATATTGGACAAAAGTGAAAGAATGAAATCCTGAAATACTTGAATATTTTCCTTATGTAAATTGTGCGTTTAAATTATGTCTTACAATTATTTACCTTGCAGACTATATTGTGATTTTATGGAATCTCTGTCTTTTAAATTATGAAATTAAATTATTGTTAGATAAGTGAATCAAATTATGGGGTATTATGTACATGTTTTCTTTAAATCTAATTAATGGCTTTGAAACCCCATAATCATGTCTGTGTTAACTTACTCAGCAAGTTTTTGCTGACCAAACCATATTTTTCCCCTGTTTCTTTCAGAGCTGAAGAATATTCATTATCATATGCATACATGGGAATTTTGGGGAGATACATTATTTTAAATTTAGCTTTAGACTAGAAATTGCATGAACGGGCCTGTTTAACCCGTGTTTGGCCATGTTGGCCCTATATTTAAATTCCGCTGCATTATACATATGTAAATATTACTTTCCGTTGCAACTTATGTAATACTATTTTCGAATTATATATGAATGGGCTGTTTGAATGTTTTAAATTCTGAAAAACCATAGCCTTGCATCTCTTTAGCAAGCTCGGAGAAACCGTGTCTTGCTAGGGAGGTGTGGCGGTGACACCCCGACATGGGTGATCAAAAACCGGGGTGTTACAAAGTGGTATCAGAGCCCGGATATTTTTAAACTATTAGACTATTATTATTTTTAAACTATTAGTATTATTAATTTTTAAACTATCATTTTTAAACCATTATTATTTATAAATTATTATTGTCCTAATGATAGAAGCCCAAATTATTATTTTTAAAATTTCCTAGCCCAAATTATTTTGGAGCCAAATGCTAATTATTTCTGACCCAATATAGAGGTCCAAGAATTTTAGTTATTATTTTAAATTTTTAAAGCATTAATTCCATGGAATGAATTTTTATTTTTGAAACCCATGGAAACTAGAAAAAAAAAATACATATATATATAGTGCACGAACTATTTTGAGGGGGGAAACATCATTTGCATGTGCATACTGCATTGCCTAAACTTAGAGAACTTAGAAGCGTGATATATTATAACTTAGATCTCTTGATACACATAGATAACTTAGAGGCTTGACATCGAATTAGAAACGCACACTAGAGATTGATCTTGCCGTAGTTCTAGATCTCATTCATCTATGCGCTCGCCTAAGCATAACAATCCTCGGCTTTAGCCATTCCTACCCTTGTACGAATTAGAAAATTTCCTTATGTGGAACAATAAAAATCAAGTTTTTATTAAAGCACTCTTTATTCCAAAAATCTTGTTTGGAATTCCAACACACAAATCCAAAATTTCGAAATTCAAAATTTGAAACTCACGATGCTCTAAACGTGGCCTTATGGGGGCGCGTTTAACACTTGATCTCATATACAACTTAGCAAATTTCTTGCTCAAGCAATCTATCTAAACTCTGATAAACTAATATACATATGTTATAACAGAAAATGGCACCTAGGAGAAACCCAAGGAAGGTAAGTCCAAACGGCACTGACGCTAACCTCCCCAACGTGGCCAATAACACCGAGACCCCTCAGAACTTAGGAGAGCGAGTGCCTCCTGCACCCAATAACATGGAAGAACATCTAAGGACTGTGGATGAAGTCCTTGTAGCATTAGGAAATGCCGAGGCACATAGAACACAAACAGTACCTCCGCCAGTAGCCCGAGTCAACTACTTGGCATTAGTAAACCCCTACAACCCACCCCATTATGACGGCCAAGAGGATCCGACCAAGTTGGAAGGGTGGATCCGTACATTTGATAAGCTCTTGGATGCTATCAAATGCCCTGAGGAGGAGAAGATACGTGTAGCGACCTACTACTTAGGAGGCGAAGCCGATGAGTGGTGGCAAAACCTCCAAAGGAATTTAGAGGAAGCTGAAGAAACTTATTCGTGGAATAGACTTAAGGAGGGTCTCACGGACCGATTCTACCCCATGAGCACCAAGGCGGCAATGTACGAAGAGTTTTTATCACTGAAACAAGGGGACAGACGGTGCAGGAGTATTACACCCGGTTTAAGGAATTGGTACGATTCGCTACGAGGATAGTACCAACCGATTCTGACAAGGCTCAGAAATTCGAGATGGGTCTGAACCTTAGTATCCGGGAGATACTTGCAGTAGGACAATTCAAGAACCTGCAGACGGTTTATGATCGAGCTGTAGCAATTGATCGAGTCCAGCAACTGAAGCGTAAGGGAAATGGGGAGTCGAGCAAGGACTCGCAAGGATTTGAGAAGAAGAATCAGAGCAATAACGATGGACAAGATAGGTCCAATGAGCCAAAGAGGAACGAGAATAAGGATTTCTATAATGGGAGAAATGGCATACGTCGTAGAGTCGTACCACGTTGCCCACAGTGCCACCAAGCCCATCTGGTGCGCGAATGCCCAACGCGCGGGACTTGTTATAGATGTGGTGGGGAAGACCACATGATTAGAGAATGTAATGTTCGTGAGGAGAGGATTGAGAAGAGGCTAGATTTGGTGAACCCTCAACCAGGAGATCAAGGAGGAGCTGTAGGACGATGGAATGACATTGACCAAGCAAACTTGCCAGCTCAGTGAGAAATGATTATATACAACGTGACCCGACCCTATTCCAATCGACACCACCACAGTTATGGGGACATAACTGTAATCTTAAGGGGGAGAGGATGTCACACCGCGTATTTTTCATGTATTTTTGGTAAACAACCAAACAAATTCAAATTGTTTTGAACTACGTTATGGCTTGATCCCTTCACAGGGTACGTAGGCAGCTTAGAAGTTTTGATTCTAAGTTCAGTCACAAATTAATAAAACAAACAAAACGTCCTTAGCACGAGAAAAGTCGAAACACAACTTCGAGGACGAAGTTGATTCTTAAGGAGGGTAGACTGTAATACCCGAGAATTTTGCAACATAAAATAAATAAATAAGTAAATAAATAATAAATAAATACACTAAATAAATAAAGAGAAAAATAAATGAGAAATGAAGTTTAATCTAAAAAGGGAATTAAAGTTCCAATACTCAAGACAATTTAATCGATCAAATTGTGCACCGAAATCCGACGCCAATGAACTCGAGAATTCGAGTCCAAACATATATTTAGACCCGAATAAAAATTTAGATAGGAAGTAGGAACCCGAAGATACCCCGGAAATCCGAGAACATAGAGGGATAGAAGTCCGAAAGAGATGAGGAAAAGCACGACGGATCGCACGACCCGCCCGGACCGCAGTCCCGGCGGCAGCCGCGCGGTGGCCGCGCGGTCAATAGGCAAACGGCGCGCCACGGCCGCGCCAGCGAACAGATTTGCTTGTTGCGAGATTCACTCGCCCGAATCCGGATTTTCCGACTTCGGTTACATTCCTTTCGGCTCAAGACTCACCAAGGCCGACCTTGGATGTCCCTAGGTCGTGCCTATCTATAAATAACATCTCTTGTCAGCCCCAAACATTTTTCAAAACATTCATACCTTCTATACATTCGAAAACCCTAATCCCGGAGTCGTCGGAGGCACGAGACCAAGAGAGGACCGCTTTGGACGAATTCGGAGTCTTCCAACATCGTGGTAAGTTCTGATCCGCTAGTTCTTTACCGATTATTGATTCGAAAACGAATCCTAACTTAATCTCTTTATTTTCTAAACCCCCGATCCGGATCGAGAACGAAGAACCCGACGAACCAAGGAGATAAACGGTGGACTGGAAGCCACGCCTCCGAATCGACGATCCCGGACGACCAAAGATCGGTAAGTTAATGCTTACATGGTTTGGGAGATTTAAAATACACATAAATCTAAAGATCTAATCAAGAACTTAAAATCTGTCAACACGAAAACCCTACAGCGCAGCATTTTTGCACGATTTTTCCGAACCCTTAAAACTGTTCAAACGAGAAAACTTAAAACATGAAAAACTTTCCTAAGACATAGATATACCTGCTGTATAATTTTCATAATTTTTGGTTAAGATTTGATATCCAAAAACAGTCGAAAACAATCCTGCCCTAGATTTAGATCTTGAAACGGTGGCAGATTTTAATTCCGAACTTGAGGTTGATTTCTACCTTAGATCTAGACAAATTTAGGATCGGCGTTGAACAAAAGAGTTGTAGATCTATAAGTTTAGAGCATCTCTGTAAATTTTTAGAATTTTTCGTTAAAATTTAAACCCTCAAAATCGAACCGACCCAAACTGTGGTTTCCTTGAACTCCTGAAAATCGGCAGAACGGATTTCTAAACTTAATCTGATTTTTCGAAACTGATCTATTTGGAATTATGTAACACCCCGGATTTGATAACCCAGGCCGGGATGCCACCGCCACACCTCCCTAGCAAGACACGGATTCTCCGAGCTTGCTAAAGAGATGCAAGGCTATAGGTATTGCAAAAAGGTTTAAAACAAGTCCGGAATCTATTTAAAATAATAATAATATTTCATCCACACATAGTAATATCGGAAAGTAAAATATCGCAGCGGAAATGTAAAGTGGGCCGACATGGCCAAAACTCGGGATTTACATGCCCGTTATGCAAGTACAATAAAAAAAAAAGATAAAACAATGTTTAATAATTCCATCCCCCAATGCACATGCTATGATTATCTCCGTACTCTGAAAGAAAGGGAAAATCAACAATTTTATCAGTATATAAAATACTAAGTAAGTCGATCCTAACATAGCAATAAAGGGAGTTAATTAGATAATTAAAATTTCACTCCTAAACAAGCATTTATAAATTTGAAGGAAATAATATTTTAATTGTGTACTTGAACATGCACTTAATCCACAATAACAACTTAGTCATGATATGAAATTTAAAAACATAATTTAAATGCATAATTTAAAGGCATGCATAAATAAATAAATAAATACTTAAAAATATTAAATCTTTTATTTTCCCCGTTACGTAGCCATTTCTCAATGTTTTGTATAGCCGGTGATCCGGCGGCCATAGCCGTTTCGTAAGTATCTCTTATAGCCGGTGATCCGGCAGCCGCAGCCGTATCTGCCATACCCAGTAACACTCCGAAGCCTCGGGAAATCCATATGGACAAACCCGAGAGAGTAGGCCATGTATCTCCCGCCCATTGGCGTAATATCTCATCTAATTCTTTCGTCCATTATAGGCCCGAAGAGAAAGGCTAGAGGGGCACCCTGCAGAGCACTCACCCTCCACCAAAGTATCTCATGTATTGTTTAGATTTAATGTATCGGGGTTTTCAAAAGTATAGATGTATCGTATTTCAAGTCTTTGATCGTTCGTTTCGAAATTTCAAAATCCTTCGATTTAAAAGTAACTTGGCGTCACAGTTTACGGCTTTTTAATTTAAAAATTCGTTTTAAGTCCGAAAAATCTGAAAATTTCACAGTTTATGCAAAACACCCTAACGAACAACTTTTGTGTTCTAACAATTTCCAAATAAGTTGAGGAAACATGTCAAAAATCGAGTTTAATGCGAAAACAGTTTACTGTCCCGAAGCAGATTTGTCACAGTTCGGAAAATTGGCTTTTTGACATATAAAATGGACTCCAAAAATTCTGAAATTTTTTAGACACATATCCTAGACATGATTATCTACAACTTTCATTTAGGTTGCAAAGATCAAATTGGACTAAAAAATATAGAAACATACTCACTAAGTTCGGACATGTTCATAGGCAGATTTCAAACACGTTTTGTCAAAACAGTTTCTTTTCGATGCGATTTGAAATAGCAAACATTAACGAAAATGTCTGAAATTTTTACACAACCTAGATTTATGTGCTAGGATTAAAAGTCTAGTTTTGAGTTTCTCAGATTGAATCCTCGAAATATGAGTTTTAGACAGATTTCAAAAACTGCGCGAGTTGGGGTTTTTAATTTCGGTTTTTACGTTTCGTTGTGTTACGACTAATTCGGACGCCCCTAAACCACCCGTATTGATATGGAAGGCTCAACTTACAGTGATGGTGTTCTTGAGTCGTCCTAGGGTCGCTCGGCTCGTCCAAAATCCTACGAACGGATCTACGGAACGCCAAGTTCCCGACTTTGGCCACGAACGTATTGGCAATCAACGATTCAAGAGTTAGATGGGGGATTTGAGAGGAAAAACGAGATTGAGAACCTAAGATACTACTTACCAATGATCTAAGGACTGTGATCCTTGATCTACCCGTTCTTACGGCCGTCGGTGGTTGTCGGAAAGTCGCCGGAAGTCCGTCGGAAGTTCGTCGGGATAGTGTTTTGGCTTGGGAGAGTTTGAGAGTGAATTGGGGACTTGGTGACTGATGAAAGGGTGGGGGAGGAAGCCCTAATTCGCCCTAAAAGCTTCCCATCGTCCAAAATCTTCTTTCCATAGTCGGGGGGTCGAATTATGGTAAGAAATCGCCGAAAACGCGTCATTTGCACGATTCTGGGGAGCCACGCGGGGTTGGCGCGCCTTTTGGCCAAACCCCGCCCGGCCAGTGCGCAGTTCACGCCTGGACTGCGGTCCGGGCGGGTCCGTGCGATCCGATCCGTCGGGTCTTTTTCTCCTCTCTTTCGGACTTCTATCCTTCCACGTTTTCGCGCTTGATTTTCCCGGGTCATTTTCGGATTATGCTTCTCATCATAAATTTATTCCGACTCAATTCGATTTCATGTTTGAAACCTTAAGACCGTCGGTTTAGGTCCGTCGGGTTCTAAATCGTTGTCTTTTGACTTCCATGCATTTCCGAGTTTACGGGTTCTCGGAAACAAAACTTTCTTTCCTATTGGATAAATTCCTATTTTTATATTCTAAAATTTACGGGTATTACAGTCTACCCCCCTTAAGAACCAACTTCGTCCTCGAAGTTGCGCTTCATCCTCTCGCGAGTTCGGGAATTGTTTGATTAAGCGATTGTATTATTGTGTGTCGTTGTTTGTTATTATTTGACTGAACCCGGAATTGAAATTCCCGAGTTGCGTACATACCCCGTGAAGGGATCAAGTCATTACGTAGTTCAAAATAATTTGAATTTGTTTATTTGGGGTACAAAATATTCGGACAAAATATCCGGAAATATTCGGGTAGTCACATCCTCCCCCTCTTAAGATTACAGTTATGCCCCCATAACTGTTGTTGCATTGTCTTGGAATAGGGTTGGGTAACGATCCTTCATGTCTGCCTCTAGCTCCCACGTTGCCGTCTCGGCTTCGTGGTTAGACCAAAGAACCTTAACCATTCTCACGGTCTTATTCCTTGTTACCCTCTCCTTTTTGTCAAGTATTCGCACCGAAATTTCTTCGTAGCTTAAGTCATCGTCCAGCTCAATCTCCTCCGGTTGGAGTACGTGGGCCGGATCGTGGACGTATTTCTTCAATTGTGAGACGTGGAACACGTCGTGGACACGAGCAAATTGTGGCGGTAATGCTAGTCGGTATGCAAGATTTCCCACTCTTTCTAGGATTTCGTATGGTCCTATGTACCGTGGGCTCAATTTCCCCCGCTTGCCATCGCGCATCACACCCTTCATCGGTGACACCTTTAACATGACCTTATCTCCTATTTGGAATTCCAAATCTTGCCGTCTCACGTCGGCATAGCTCTTTTGCCGGTCTTGCGCGGCTCTCATCTTTCCTTGGATTATTTTGACTTATTCAGCCATGTCCTCAACAAGTTGCGGTCCAATCACCATAGTCCTCTCGCTCTCTTCCCAGCTCAATGGGCTTCGGCACTTGCGTCCATACAGTGCCTCGAAAGGTGTGCCAATGCTAGCATGGTAGCTGTTGTTGTAGGAAAATTCGATTAAGGGTAAGTGATTTTCCCAACTTCCTTTAAACTCTAATACGCATGCCCTTAGCATGTCTTCCAAAGTTTGGATCGTTCTTTCCGTTTGTCCATCCATCATGGGGTGGAACGCGGTACTCATCCTTATCTTCGTACCGAGGGCTTCTTGTAGTTTTGTCCAAAAATGTGAGACGAATCTACTGTCTCTGTCCGAGATGATGTCATGTGGTACTCCATGTCGTCGTACCACGTTGTCGACATATGCCCTTGCCAATTGGTCCATGGACCAGGTATCCTTCATAGGGATAAATATGGCAGCTTTTGTCAACCTATCCACGATCACCCAGATTTTATTCATCCCCTTCGGTGAACGTGGTAGTCCCGAAACGAAATCCATTGAAATGCTATACCATTTCCAACTTGGGATTTCCAATGGTTGCATTAATCCTAGGGGTTTCTGTCGTACGGCCTTGACCTTCTGGCAGGTAAGGCATCTTGCCACAAACTCGGCTATTTCTCTCTTCATGTTTGGCCACCAATAGTTCTTCTTTATGTCCTTGTATAGCTTCTCGCCTCCGGGATGGACCGAGTATGGGGTATTATGGCCTTCCTCCATCACTTTTTGCTTCAGGTCCTCGCATTTTCGTGGTATGCACCACCTTCCCTTGAAGCGGATGCTTCCGTCCTCATGGATTTTAAAATCCATTGCCTTTCCTTCAGCAATGCTCTTCCTAATTTCCTCCAGCTTTTCATCATCCGGTTGTGCTAGTCGTATCTCATCGAGTATGGTAGATCCTACTACCATTGTGTTGACGACCTCACTTACTTTGCCAGAGTGTACCAACTCCAGACTTAATTTCGCCAAGTCTCTGTACAACTCGGCCGGTACCACAAGTGAATTCACCACGTGTTGAGTTTTTCGACTCAAGGCATCGGCCACAACGTTGGCTTTTCCTTCATGATACGCGATTTCCAGGTCGTAATCCTTAATCAGTTCCAACCATCTTCTTTGCCTCAAATTCAGATCTTTTTGCGTGAATATATACTTGAGGCTCTTATGGTCGGTGAACATCCGACACTTTCGCCCATAGAGGTAGTGCCTCCATATCTTTAGAGCGAACACGACTGCGGCTAGTTCCAGGTCGTGCGTCGGATAGTTCTCTTCGTGTGGCTTTAGTTGACGTGATGCGTATGCTATAACCCTTTGATCTTGCATTAGCACGCATCCCAGTCCTTCCTTCGAGGCGTCGCTGTACACCTCGAAGTCTCCATCCTCCGATGGTAGTGCCAACACCGGCGCTGTGGTAAGTCGTTTCTTTAATTCTTGGAATGCGGAATCACACTCACTGGTCCAGTCATATTTCGCCCCTTTCTTTAACAGTTGTGTCAAAGGGCGAGCGATCTTTGAGAAATCCTTTACAAACCTTCGGTAGTATCCTGCCCCTGAGACCCTCGACTGGGTTCTCCACTCACTTTCCTTTTCAGTTGTTGCACCCTTGCAACAGCTACCGCACGATCATACACCGATTGTAGGTCTGGGTATTGGACGCCAGTGATCATTTCCCGTATAGTCAAGTTTAGCCCCATTTCAAATTTCTGTGCCTTCTCCGCATCTGTCGGCACGAGTCTCGGTGCGAAACGCACCAACTCCTTGAAACGGGTGTATTATTCCTGGACTGTTTGCCCTCCTTGTTTCAGAGATAGGAACTCCTCGTACATGGCTGATTTTGTGCTCATGGGATAAAAGCGATCCCTGATCAGACCCATGAATTCTTCCCAAGAATAGGGTTCCTCGTCCTCGGCTAACTTATCTTGCATGGCACGCCACCAGTCATCCGCCTCCCCTCCGAGATAGTACGATGCCACAGGCACCTTCTCGCCAATTGGGCACTTCACCGCGTTTAATAGCTTGTCGAATGTTCGGATCCATTCTTCGAGTTTAGCCGGGTCCTCTTCTCCGGCGTAGTGCGGCGGGTGATATGAGTTCACCATAGCTAAGTAGTTAATGCGGGCCTCGGGTGGAGGTACCACAGCTGTCTGGCCTTGGTTCACATGCGCGTTCCCTATCGCAATGAGAACCTCTTCTAGAGTGCGTAGGCGCGCGTCCATGTTGTTTGGCATAGGGTTTGCCGGCTCCTCTTGAGCGTGTACCCCTTCGCCGGGTATAGGCATTTCTGGTTGCATAGGGGTTTCGTTGGTGTTTGGAATAGTGGGCTGGGCGCGTGGTCTTCCTCTCGGTGCCATGCTGTTGCAAGAACAAGAGAGTTTAGATTCTTTTTGTTAAAGTATTATATAATGCCTATAAAAATAATTTAATAAATGACGATATTAACAGGTATCAGTCTACTGGAACCTGTTAGTATAGGTTGTTGGAGTTTAGCGTATCGTTTGTTGTTATTTGGGGTTGGTTCTACTTGCTGCTTTGTTTTGTTTTGTTTTTTTTTTTTTTTTTCGTGAACAGTAACCTGTTCAGGGTTTTTTTTTTTCCGTGTGACCCTAGGGTCCAGGGTGTTGGGGTTTAGGGTTGGAGATACCCTTGTTTGATGATTTTCTCTATATAATATATATATATATTTACATATTTAGGTTATTTATTAATACTTGTATTTTTGTTTAGTTGTTATGTATAGGTCATTGATTATTATTACCTTGTTCATTTGTTTGACCGGGTTTTAACAAGGTATTTGAAGAGAAATAATTTAATTAAAATGTAAGAAATACTTAAATATACTTGTATAAAATAAATGCTTGTAGATTTATTACTCAAGAGAAAATTTTTCAGTCGATTACAAGCATTCGTAACAGGAATGAAATAGTAGTGCTGGCAATAGTTTGGGAAAAAGGGAACATAGATAGTAGTGCATCAGTATGGGGCTCCAAGTCTAGAGAGAATGGGTAGGTGCATCCTTGATGGGATCGTCTCCGTCGCTGGGTATGTCAATTGGTGCTGCAGCATTAGGGTGAGGTCCCGGGTTCTGAAGGACCCCTCCGTCAATCTCGTTGGCTAAGGTAGTCAACTCCCAGGCTACGTTCCCTATTTGTTCCTCCAAGTCATCGCCCTTGTCTTGGAGTTGGGCCACTTGGGCTTGGAGCTGCGTGACTTGATTTTGCAGCTGGGTTATGTTATGATGATCGGTCTCCCTAAGATGCCCCAGATGGGCCACTTGGCCCTCTAGTTGTCCTACTCGAGTCTTGAAATAGTTGATATGTTGTTGGGACTCTAAGTACGCGTTAGTCAGTTTCATCATCAAGTTGACCATGTTCGTGTTGGGTTCGGCCATCTAATGTCAACAAGGAGGTTAGAGTCAGGACATGTTTCGAATAAAAGTCAAGATATGCAGGAATTTAAATCTATATTAATATGCATATGCAACCCCCCCAAAAATTAATTTAATGTATTTTTATTTTTAATCATGGTTTTAAGTAATTTTAAAAGGTTGGGCCTCTATATTGGCCAAAAATAATAATTCGGACTTAAGAAGTAAAAACATGGGTATTTGGGCCGAAATGGTTGGGCTTAACATAAATAATTATTGGGTCAAAATAATTTAACCCCCTTTGGGCTCAACATATTATACTAAATGGATAGAAAATTTTTGGGCTCAAATTTTGGGCTAAAATAATAATACTAGTAGTCTTAAAAACAATAATAATCATAATAAATCAAAAATAATACTTAGTCCAAAATATTGGTTTTAAAATAATAATAATAGTAGCTTTAAAATATTCCGGGCGCTTTGATACCAACTTGTAACACCCCGGATTTGATAACCCAGGCCGGGATGCCACCGCCACACCTCCCTAGCAAGACACGGATTCTCCGAGCTTGCTAAAGAGATGCAAGGCTATAGGTGTTGCAAAAAGGTTTAAAACAAGTCCGGAATCTATTTAAAATAATAATAATATTTCATCCACACATAGTAATATCGGAAAGTAAAATATCGCAGCGGAAATGTAAAGTGGGCCGACATGGCCAAAACTCGGGATTTACATGCCCGTTATGCAAGTACCATAAAAAAACGATAAAAAAATGTTTAATAATTCCATCCCCCAATGCACATGCTATGCATTATCTCCGTACTCTGAAAGAAAGGGAAAAACAACAATTTTATCAGTATATAATATACTGAGTAAGTTGATCCTAACATAGCAATAAAGGGAGTTAATTAGATAATTAAAATTTCACTCCTAAACAAGCATTTACAAATTTGAAGGAAATAATATTTTAATTGTGTACTTGAACATGCACTTAATCCACAATAACAACTTAGTCATGATATGAAATTTAAAGACATAATTTAAATGCATAATTTAAAGGCATGCATAAATAAATAAATAAATACTTAAAAATATTAAATCTTTTATTTCCCCGTTACGTAGCCATTTCTCAATGTTTTGTATAGCCGTGATCCGGCGGCCGCAGCCGTTTCGTAAGTATCTCGTATAGCCGGTGATCCGGCGGCCGCAGCCGTATCTGCCATACCCAGTAACACTCCGGAGCCTCGGGAAATCCATACGGACAAACCCGAGAGAGTAGGCCATGTATCTCCCGCCGATTGGCGTAATATCTCATTTAATTCTCTCGTCCATTATAGGCCCGAAGAGAAAGGCTAGAGGGGCACCCTGCAGAGCACTCACCCTCCACCAAAGTATCTCATGTATCGTTTAGATTTAATGTATCGGGGTTTTCAAAAGTATAGATGTATCGTATTTCAAGTCTTTGATCGTTCGTTTCGAAATTTCAAAATCCTTCGATTTAAAAGTAACTTGGCGTCACAGTTTACGCCTTTTAATTTAAAAATTCATTTTAAGTCCGAAAAATCTGAAAATTTCACAGTTTATGCAAAACACCCTAACGAACAACTTTCGTGTTCTAACAATTTCGAAATAAGTTGAGGAAACATATCAAAAATCGAGTTTAATGCGAAAACAGTTTACTGTCCCGAAGCAGATTTGTCACAGTTCGGAAAATTGGCTTTTTGACATATCAAATGGAATCCAAAAATTCTGAAATTTTAGACACATATCTTAGACATGATTATCTACAACTTTCATTTAGATTGCAAAGACCAAATCGGGCTAGAAAATATAGAAACAGACTCACTAAGTTCGGACATGTTCATAGGCAGATTTCAAACATGTTTTGTCAAAACAGTTTCTTTTCGATGCGATTTGAAATAGCAAACGTTAACGAAAATGTCTGAAATTTTTACACAACCTAGATTTATGTGCTAGGATTAAAATCTAGTTTTGAGTTTCTCAGATTGAATCCTCGAAATATGAGTTTTAGACAGATTTCAAAAACTGTGCGAGTTGGGGTTTTTAATTTTGGTTTTTACGTTTCGTTGTGTTACGACTAATTCGGACGCCCCTAAACCACCCGTATTGATATGGAAGGCTCAACTTACAGTGATGGTGTTCTTGAGTCGTCCTAGGGTCGCTCGGCTCGTCCAAAATCCTACGAACGGATCTACGAAACGCCAAGTTCCCGACTTTGGCCACGAACATATTGGCAATCAACGATTCAAGAGTTAGATGGGGGATTTGAGAGGAAAAACGAGATTGAGAACCTAAGATACTACTTACCAATGATCTAAGGATTGTGATCCTTGATCTACCCGTTCTTACGGCCGTCGGTGGTTGTCGGAAAGTCGCTGGAAGTCCGTCGGAAGTTCGTCGGGAGAGTGTTTTGGCTTGGGAGAGTTTGAGAGTGAATTGGGGACTTGGTGACTGATGAAAGGGTGGGGGAGGCAGCCTAATTCGCCCTAAAAGCTTCCCCTCGTCCAAAATCTTCTTTCCATAGTCGGGGGGTCGAATTATGGTAAGAAATCGCCGAAAACGCGTCATTTGCACGATTCTGGGGAGCCACGCGGGGTTGGCACGCCTTTTGGCCAAACCCCGCCCGGCCAGCGCGCGGTTCCCGCCTGGACTGCGGTCTGGGCGGGTCCGTGCGATCCGATCCATCGGGTCTTTTTCTCCTCTCTTTCGGACTTCTATCCTTCCACGTTTTCGCGCTCGATTTTCCCGGGTCATTTTCGGATTATGCTTCTCATCATAAATTTATTCCGACTCAATTCGATTTCACGTTTGAAACCTTAAGACCATTGGTTTAGGTCCGTCGGGTTCTAAATCGTTGTCTTTTGACTTCCGTGCATTTCCGAGTTTACGGGTTCTCGGAAACAAAACTTTCTTTCCTATTGGATAAATTCCTATTTTTATATTCTAAAATTTACGGGTATTACAAATTAGGCCTTTAGTTCTAAATAAAAGTTGTAGATAATTGTCTTAAGTATCTCTCTGTAAAATTTCATCGAATTTGGAGTTAGTTTGCTATGGTAGATCTTGGAATCTTGAAACTGCTGTTAAGAAATTTCGGACAGATTCGTAACCTGATAGAAATCCGCATTTTTAACCTATTTCCTTAATCCGGATCGAAAAAGTTAAAACACGAAACTTGTTCGCCTCTGCGTTTCTGAGTTATTGGTGAAGTTTTAGAATTTTCGGACATAGATCTGATTTTTAATTAATTTTGGAGCAAAA
Source organism: Hygrophila difformis (assembly GCA_030278955.1). Lineage (NCBI taxonomy): Eukaryota > Viridiplantae > Streptophyta > Magnoliopsida > Lamiales > Acanthaceae > Hygrophila > Hygrophila difformis. Next base: position 32,199,486 of record JAOANR010000003.1, on the reverse strand, counting down.
CAGCGACTATGGAAATTATATGTTGAGAAACTTGTGAAATTTGCGAAACTTGTTCAAACCTTGCGGGTTCGATTCCCCAAGGCGTATGTGTCCCTGCGGGTTCGATTCCCCAGAATGTCTGTATCAAACCTTGCGGGTTCGATTCCCCAGGGTGTGTGAGTTCTTGCGGGTTCGATTCCCCAAGGGTGATTGTCTGTCTTCCTGCGGGTTCGATTCCCCAGGATGTGTGTTGATTCCTATGGGTTTAATTCCGTAGGATGTATTTGAGTTCTTGCGGGTTCGATTCCCCAAGGGCGACTGTCTGTTTTCCTGCTGGTTCGATTCCCCAGGACGTGTGTCGATTCCCTAGGATGTGTTTAAATTCTTGCGGGTTCAATTCTCCAAGAACAAATTATACTAGATCATATTGGACAAAAGTGAAAGAATGAAATCCTGAAATACTTGAATATTTTCCTTATGTAAATTGTGCTTTTAAATTATGTCTTACAATTATTTACCTTGCAGACTATATTGTGATTTTATGGAATCTCTGTCTTTTAAATTATGAAATTAAATTATTGTTAGATAAGTGAATTAAATTATGGGGTATTATGTACATGTTTTCTTTAAATCTAATTAATGGCTTTGAAACCCCATAATCATGTATTTGTTAACTTGCTCAGCAAGTTTTTGCTGACCAAACCATATTTTTCCCCTGTTTCTTTCAGAGCTGAAGAATATGCATTATCATATGCATACATGGGAATTTTGGGGAGATACATTATTTTAAATTTAGCTTTAGACTAGAAATTGCATGAACGGGCCTGTTTAACCCGTTTTTGGCCATGTTGGCCCTATATTTAAATTCCGCTGCATTATACATATGTAAATATTACTTTCCGCTGCAACTTATGTAATACTATTTTCGAATTATATATGAATGGGCTGTTTGAATGTTTTAAATTCTGAAAAACCATAGCCTTGCATCTCTTTAGCAAGCTCGGAGAAACCGTGTCTTGCTAGGGAGGTGTGGCGGTGACACCCCGACCTGGGTGATCAAAAACTGGGGTGTTACAAATTAGACTTCAAGTTCTATATAAAAGTTGTAGATAATTAAATTAAGGTCATGCCTGTAAAATTTCAGAATATTTGGAGTTCATTTGCTATGTCGAAGACCTCAACTTCTAAACTGTGACAAGTCTGAATCCGGACAGAATATGATTTCACGAAAGATCTTTAAATTCGACTCGTTTCGTCAACTCGGATCGAAAAACTTAAAACACGAAACTTATTCTTTATTGTGTGGTCGAGCTACTGTCCAAATTTCAGAATTTTGATCTTGAAACGAATTTTTAAATGAAAAAGGCGCGAACAGCGACCCTGTAAGACTCTATTTTTAAAATTTGTCTTTCTAAACAAGGAGATGAAAACTCTGTTGAAAACGTGGTGGTTTATGACTAAGCTGGATACTATCAATGTTGTCTACGGCTTGTGGACATAAGCACCCAAATGAATGCCTAGTAGACGTAAGAGCCCTAGCGAAATATTGATTGTATGGCTAGCGGACGGAATAACCCTATTAAAATATTGACCATGATATTTGTGGATGTATGAGCCCAAGCGTACGGCTAGTGGACATAAGAGCCCTAGCAGATGGTGATCTATAAAAGAAATGAAACGAGAAAATTATAAGAGATTCAAATTAAATCCTTGTTTGATTGTGTCAATTTATTTAATTACCTTGCAAGCTATGTCTGTGATCATTTGGAATCTATACCTTTGATTTATACAATTAAATTCCATTGGTTAGTCGAGCTAAATTATGTAGTGCATGCAATCGTGCTAAGGTAATTCAATTATTTTGTAAATTAATTAAATGTTTTGAAACCCCTTGATTATATGTATGTATTAACTTACTCAGCATGTGTATGCTGATAAAACCGTTGTTTCCCTTTTTCTTTCAGAGTATGGACAGCATAGCATGCATTGTGCTTGGGGGGAACATTTTTAAATTCTGTTTTAATTATGACTTGCATAAACGAGCCTATTTAACCCGTGTTTTGGCCATGTTGGCCCAATTTAAATTCCGCTACATTATATATATATATATAAATATTACATTCCGCTGCAACTTACTATTATTTTCAGGGGAAATAAATAAAAAGGGCCATTACAAGGCGCCTATTCTGCTTTTAAGCCACTTTTAATTGAATTTCCAGAATTAGGTCATTACAAACACATGTTGAATGAAATTAAGCCATAAGGACCAATTTGAAATTAATTAATAACCCAATAATTTTCCCTTTTTTCCTTTGAAACCCCAAAAGGTTTGACTTTATATATTTTTGTCCTATTCCAAAATTGTCTATACAAATGAAACCCAAAGCGCATGAAAATTGGTATCAGAGCCTAGGTTTTATTGAAGAACATATTAATTATATTATTTATAATATTTTATCTCCTAATGGTGAAGATTTAATTATTTAATGGATTCATTTAATTTGAAACCAACGAGTTATTTTCAAATTTTGAAAATAAAAAATAGAAACTTTCAGAGGAAATTCTTGAACTTTCTACAAGACAAGATTTTATTAAAAGTAATTTCTTTCATGAAAATGAGAGGAACTGACTGGAAAGAAATTGATCCGGATAAGTGTCTTGCTTCCTCCATAAGGAGCTAAGTGTCTGTCTTCTCCATTAGGAGAAATTATGTTTGAATAATATTTTTAACATTTCTTCAATAAAATCCAGGCTTCCAAATATTCCAAATATTCCGATATATAGTTAAAACCCTTTACCCCGAACCTTGTTACATCCTAAGGTAGAAAACGAAATAGGATTGTGATGTTTGCTGCTGAAGGAGACAAGAATCGGTGTACCATCGGTTGCGGCTACGTGGTTGGAGGAAATCCGTAAAATCCTGGAGCTTGAAAAACCCGGCAGCAAGGCGGTGAAACCCACGGTATGAAGTTTAGTGCTTAATTTTATTATCTGAAGCATGATGGGCGGTTATTGGACTAAAGGAGATGAAGAAACTAAAACATGGAGTCAAAATGTAATAAACCAAAATTGGTAGGGTGAATTGAAGTTTGAAAAAGTGAAAATAAGTCTAAATGGCCTTAATTTGGTCAAAGATGGTTTCTAATGGCCTAAAATTAGAAATTGATTTTTGCATGGCCCAAAAACGGAAGGGGTGTCTTGTAATGGCCTAAAATGTTTATTACCTCTTATTTTCAAGTTATGTACAATGGGTTGTTTTAATTATTTGAAATATTTTAAATTCTGAAAAACCATAGCCTTGCATCTCTCTAGCAAGCTCGAAGAAGTCGTGACTTGCTAGGAAGGTGCGGCGGTGACATCCCGGCCTGGGTTATCAAAACCGGTGTGTTACAAATATCCCATAATTTATTTCAAGTAGTCAAAAATAATTTTATTATTTTTGATGAATTATTAACAAGTGGTCAACAAGTCAATTCTTCATACTATTTATGGTAAGTGTATTTGATTTTAATTGGATGATTTGTTTGATGGTAAGGGTGGTGGTGGACGTCTCTTGTGTAGTAATAAGGTAGGAAGATATTTTTTTTTTTAAGCACAAGATAAGTGTAAGGGTGGTAAGGAGATCACCTAAAGTGGCAATATTATTTTCTTGAGCAATCCTTTAGGAAAAATAAGATTTTATGCACCATCTTAAATCTAAGAATGATCATAAATGATTTGGAAGCCTCACTACAAACCCGTAGTCGAAACCCTCACCCCCAAACCCTATAAATTCAGCCCCCAACAGCCACTCATTCCCCTTTCGAAAAATCTTCGCAAACGAGAGTTCTTTGTGAGTGTAGTGTTCTTCGTGCGGAGGCAATTTCGGACTGATTTCTCTTTGTTTCTACTTCAATCTTAGAAGGTAAACTTCATCCCTAATCACTTACCTTACCTCTGGTCGGATTTGAGTAGACAAAAATTAATATCCTCAACGTTTTTTTCCGTAGAACGCAGCGACTTCAGAATAGTTACGACTAACACTCGATCGTTCATTCCAATCAATACATCAAATTCGTGTTTTTGTAACCCCAAACTGGTGAAAGGTAAGCCAACACACCCTCTACTAAGTTTGGGTCGAAATTGCTTCATCTCTTGAGTCGTAGGAATCGAATTAGGGTCTTTGTAATTTCTGCCAGATTTGTTAACCCAAAAGAATCAACGTTTTTCATGTATTTCTGTCGTGAATTTGGATTTTAGTTGTTCTACAAAGTTCTTCATAAATGTGTTAGGAAGCTACCCTCAAAATTTCAGAATTGTTGGCCGAATAATGAATTACCAAACCTTAAATATTTAAACTGTGCTATCCGAACTCGAGTTGACAGTTTTATGTATATACAAAGATTCTCGTTTTTCTATTACTTCCATCATGCATTAGGACTTGTGTTCTTCTACAAATTTGTTCATTTAGGAAGGTCTCTGCCAAATTTTAAAATTTTTGGTCTTGTAAATAATTACCAGAAAAGTTTCTTTTAAAATGTGTTCTGAGCCGCGAGTTTATCCCTACTGTTCTGTTGAAGCCTTCATTTCTCCTATCTCGAGCATGAATTAAACTTAGCATTCTTCACAAAGTTGGTCTATAGTGAATGTAGAATCTACTATAAAATTTTCAGAAATTTTAGTTTGGATTTTAGTTTGGTAGTTATTTAATGGGATATTTATTTCCGACGCTTGTCAGTAACAACGACCTGTTTTGAAAATTTTAAGTTTCTACAAGCTAGATTGTGATGACTTACTTGATATGAAATCTTTTACGATTCAAGGAAAATATCTTATGCATCTTGTATGAAGATGGCATGTTGTGATGTCTTTTGGTGGAAAAAAATTTATCCTTGAAAAATCTAAATTAGTTTGAACATGTGTAATTTATTTGAAACCCATTGTGCATTAGATTTCGGGTAGGTATGCCCACATTTAGGCTCCAGAGGGCGAGTGCACTAGGGATGAGCCATGCGTGGCCGCCCCCCTCCTTAGATAATTATTGTGATTGTGTCTATATCCCTAAATAATACTTGCGAGTGTTATTTATGGGCCCCAGGAGCGTGTCGATATAGATAAGCTGTTGGTATTATTGAGGGATGAATTCCCACTATTTTTGGAGCTCTTTTGGTGTCTCCATGTTCTATGCACGATGGTAAAAAAAAAATGTATTTAATTTATATGTTAGTCGAATTGGTTAAATACTTTCTAACATTTAAATTAGTGTTCTTCCTAAAAATCATTTTCAAGTCAATCCATTTTAAAACGCTATAACTTAATATGGGATGGGTTGGCTTACTCAGTATTTTCATACTTACGTGTGTTATTTATTTCTTTTCCTACAGAGTTTGACGAGCACATGTGAGCATGCAGCATTCATGGGATATATAACACCCCGTAAAATTTTTAAATTTTTAGATATTCAAAATTTTAATTTTTAACCTTATCATAAAATTTAACTATTAGTTAGATATGAAAGAATGATTATTTAGTTAGTCTTAGTTACCGAGTAACTTTAATTAATTAATTTTAGAGAACGAGCCATTAAGTCCATTGATTTATTTAAAAACGTTGGACTAAATACTATTAGACATGGATTAATTATTTAAATCTAGTCTTTACAATTTTATACTTAACCCATTAAAATTCATGATTTATCCGACTTTTAATTAACAAATTGTCCCAATTTGAAATATTTGAAGAGTTGAACTATTTTTTTTTACTAATGCTACAAATTAATAATGATTTTACCCATTTAAATTAAATTGTAAGTGTTAGACAAGGGGAGAGAAGTGAAAAACAAGAGGATCTGGAGAAGGATTTGAGATATAGATGGGATATGACAATTGATTTGGAGAAAAGAAGAATTGAATAATAAAATGACAGAGAAAATAATGGGGGTGGGGCGGCATAGATGTAACACCCCGGATTTGATAACCCAGGCCGGGATGCCACCGTCACACCTCCCAAGCAAGACACGACTTCATTCGAGCTCACTTGAGAGATGCAAGGCTAATGGTATTTCAAAAATAGTTTAAAAGCAACCAAGTCCGGAAGTACTTGTATTTAAAATAGAGTAGTAATCATCCGTGTACGAATATTAGTAAAGATTATGCAGCAGAAATAAAGTTTATGCAGCGGAAATAAAGAAAGGGGCCGACATGGCCAAAACACGGGTTAACAGGCCCTTATGCAGTCATATGGAATAATATAATAGTGTTCAAAATAATTCCCCCCAAATGCATGCTCATGCTCTGTACTCTGTAACAAGAGAAAATAAAAACAACATTTATCAGTATTAAAGTATTAAAATTTAATAATTAAAATAAAACTCATTGCTTTAAGCATGCATGTTTAGACAATAATTAATTTAATTCATATTTTCCCATAATTAAATTAAATTTAAAAAAAAAGGTAAAGTAAGGCATAGGCATAATTTAAAGACATAATTTAAAATGCATAAGTAACGACATAAATAAATAAATATAAATTTAAATCTTTTAATTTTTCCCCGTTAACTAAGAAGATGACGCCACAACCAAGTTTCTCAAGTGTCTCTTTTCTCAATATCAAATTTCGGAAAATTGCCGAAGCAACCCGCTTAGCACGCCATACACAGTACCACTCCGGAGCCTCGAGTAACACAATCGGATACACCCGAGAGTGTAGACTAATTTTTTAATGGCCGTTTTGGCACAATTTCACATTTCGCCCATTCAGGCACGGATTTTAAGATAGAGGGGCACCCTGCAGAGCACTCACCCCCTACTTCACGTGGAGATCTAGCTCAGCCTAGATTAACGGGTTTTTGAAAAGTGTTTTGATTGTTTAGACATAGCTCACAAATCGTGTGTTTCAAAAAGTTGAGTTTTTCAGCATATCAACCAAAGTCATTGCCAAAGTTTACGCCATTTCAGTTTAAAAATTCAACTTAAGGGCAATCGACTTGAAATATGTACAGTAGCTCAAAAACACGCTAGCGAACAACTTTCATGTTTTGAGTTTTTCGAAATTAGGTGAGGAAGTAAGTGAAATTTTACAATCTCTTCAAAATATAAAATCTGCCAACTTTTCTAAAACAGCGCACTGATTTTCAAACATATAAAATCTGCTAGGGTTACTTTGGACGAAATTATGAGTTCCAAGACCTCAAAATCCGTCCATATACTCCTTCCCTCGACTGGGATTGAGTTGCCAAAGTCGGGGGTCGAAAATAAGGTAAGAAATCATCTAAAAAAGAAACTTGATCGCATCCTGCTCGACCACGCGGCCGTGGCGCGGAACCTCCCCAGACCGCGCGGCCACCGCGCGGCTCTCGGTAGGGCTGCGTCGTGGTCCGGGCCATGCGATCTGTCGGGCCTTTTCTCCTCTCTTTCGGGTTTCTATCCTCCTACGTTTTCGGGCTCGATTTTTCGGGTCATTCTCGGATTAAGATTCGTATCTTAAATTTCATTTCGTCTCTAATTCATTTCATGTTTGAAATCTTAAATCCTACGAGTTAGGATTCGTCGTCTTTTGACTCCCGTGCATTTCCGACTTCACGGGTTCTTGGAATCAAAATTCCTTCGCTCTTCGGATTTAATTCAATTTCCTATTATTAAAAGTCTCGGGTATTACAGTCTACCCTCCTTAAGAATCAACTTCATCCCCAAAGTTGTGCTTTAGCTTCTCGCGATCTCGGAACTAAGGTCCTTTCTATATTGTGATATTGTGTTATTGTTTGATTGTGTGATTGTATTATTGCATTTTACTGTTTGATATTGTTTGACTGAACCCAGAATTGAAATTTCCAAGTTGCCTACGTACCCCGTGAAGGGATCAAGTCATTACGTAGTTCAAAACAATTCAAATTTGTTTATTTGGGGATACAAAATATTCAGGTCGTTACAATAGAGGTATTAAAAAAAAAAAAGGTTGCCGGTAGGAGATGACTTTGACAACAATGGAGATGAGAATTGAATGAATTGGGAGGAAATAAAACTGTAGTGGATTTGCAGTGCAGGATAAGATCATGAATGAATGAAATAAAATAATAATAATAATAATAATAATAATAATAATAATAATAATAATAATAATAATAATAATAATAATAATAATAATAATAATAGTTCAAAAAGGATACAAGGCTAGGGGTTGACTTTTGAAGGGATAGAGAGCCATTATTATGAATTTATGATAAAAGGACAAGGTGTCGGCTACATGAGGAAAAATAGGGGAAGTAAATGAGGTAGCTATGGGATGGAAAAAAGAGACAGTTCAAGGTGAAGCAACAAGTCAATTATTTGACTGATAGAAATATCAAAGTGTCGGCAGAATAATTGAACGAATCATTTAGGCAGGAAAGAGAGTAGAACATGGTAGGTTCAGCTCGTATTTTTTTTTCTTTAAAAGCCAGCTAAACCATAGTTCATTACAACTCATTTCCCCTTATCTATTCCTCTTACAATTTCCGTTCATCTTCTGTTCTTCCTCCTGCGTTTCCATTTTTCTTCATTCCTAAGTCTTTTTTTTTCTTTTCCGGGTAATTCCCTTGCTATTTTCTACAAAGGGAATGTTAAAGCTCGGTAGCGATTCTTCACATAGCAAGTCTATAAATGTATTTTGGTAAATTATTACAGTTGAAAAATGTGTAGTTACTATTTGTTCTAAAATACTATTATATTATACTAAATTAATGTTAAATTTTTTGCTAGCCAAATAGCTGTAAACGGGGTATCTGCTCGTAGTCTGTGCGTGTGTCATACCATTTCGCCACGGTAACTGTAAGTGGATTTTTACTCATTGGAAACGTGCCCAAATTATTTTTGAGCTTAAGCATAATTTATAATTCCACTTTACTATTTTAAATTTACATTTATTGCTCTCTACTGCTTTTGGAATATTGGTATGATATTTTTACTGTGCCTAATAACTCTTGCAACTATTCTCAAAATCCTACGGATATTTGAGCGCGCATTGTTACAGGGGTGGGACTGTGTGTGGGTCGCTGCTGCCCAACTCCCACGTTTGTGGTGCATATTTTGGCCATACGGGGACCACTGGGATTATTCAGCCCGATGCCATTACCTTATCCCAGAGTGGGTTTGAGGAAATTTCTTACCTCCCCCACACCCTTGAGTGTATGTGCGAATTGGGCCTACGGCGGGGAACCTGCACATCACGGTGGCTGAGATAATTATTCCTCGGTAACGCATATTGTTACATTATCTGTTCCCGGGATATAGATTAATATTTCATATATGTATAAATTATTCTCGTTTAAGCATGCCTTATTCCATAAATGTCATTTTAAATTATTTCTGCAACTCGACCTCCTCCGGGAGTAAGGTTTACTTACTCAGCGATTGTTTTCGCTGACTCTATATTTTTCACCATTTCCTTTCAGGATTTGAGACTGGCAAGGTTCGACAGAGCATCATTTGCATGGGCACGGTTTGGGGTGTAAAATTTCAAAATGTATAAGTTTAAATTACCTTTAGGAAAAATTTATTACTTGGCATAGATATATTTTTAGCATGGAAAATTATTTGGGATTTTAGCCCACCTTTACAAAGCATGTTAACAGATCTTGTGCAAAACCAGTGGCCATAAAAATTTATCTATTGAGCACGAACAAATTATTTGGGTTTCATCCCACTTGTGCAAATATGGGGCCTCACTATTTTAAACAACGCACTTCACGTTTTTAACGATATTTTTGAAATGTGAGGTAACAACCTCTTCTAAATTAAAATTTACATGGAGTTATTCCATTATTGTCGTTGAGCTCATTAGAGGAATGCGTTCCTTCGTTTGGTTATGCTATACCAAACATTTTTAAGCTTATTTTATATTTGTTATAGTATTATAAGCTTCTGTGCAAATTATATGCTAGTTTGTCCGGAAAGTGGTTAGCATATACTTATTAAACTCTGATTTTATGCAAGTATGCCTGATAGCTTTACCGTATTCCGGACAACCCGGAATGCGTGGCGGTAACATCCGCCTATTCTTCCCGCACTTTGCTTCCGCTGTACCTTTAGGGAAAATGGGGGTGTTACAGATTGGTATCAGAGCGGTTTTGTTCTATGGAAATGTGTATTTAAATTATTTAAATTTTTGTACAAGAAAATATTTTTGGAAGCATTATTGCTATGCGGAGTAGTATATTTAAATTCTTAAAAGTTTTGCACGAAAAATATTTGGAAGCGTTATCTCATAAGAATTAGTGCATTTAAATTATTAAAATTTTCACACGAAATTATTTTAAAAAAAATATGCCAAGTATTATTTTTAAAAATTATATTTTGGGATGGGAACACACACATATGCATATTGGCACGAGCATACTTCTTTACTTAATACGTGTTTATTTATATTAAGTATTTCCTTTACTCTTAGTTTATTATTTATCAAATTTTTTTATTCTTCCCATGCTAACCTCCAGTAACTTGGGTGCCATTTCCTCTAGGTTATTTTATTTCATTTTATAATTGTGTGGGAACTCTTTACCTGCAAATCCCGCAAAACCCACCAAATATCAATTAATTTCAATCAATCCCCACTTGTTAGACTTCTATTCACCATTTTCTACATTATAGGAGCCGTTTTGCAGCCTATTTCTCCTATGCATATTGTGATACCCGAGAAATCACCCGAAAGAATCATATTCTACCGAGGTGATTATTATTATTATTATTATTATTATTATTATTATTATTGTAAACTCGTGAAATTTATTCGCCATTAAAAATGCGACACGTGTAAATTTAAATATTAATTTAATTATTTTCTAGGCATTTTAAATAAATTAAATGCTTGAAATAATTATTAATATTTATTGGGCCATTTGGATCCATCAAGCCAAATGGATTTAATTAGGCCAATGTGGACAAGTCCAAATGAAAGACCCACAAGCCTATGATCCAATGGACACTTGAAGCAGACCGGTCCACGGAAATCAGTCAATGTGAACAAGCCCAGATGAAAGCCCTACATGACCCGATAAAAACATGGATTGGACCAATCCATCGATTGGCCCATCATTCACAAACCCTAGGGTTTTCCCTCTATAAATAGAGGCACCCTATCAAGCATTAGGGATACATCTTTATACCCTAATCACTCTCAAGACTCAAACACTTGAGATCTACAGCAACAAAACGCTGCAGAAATTCCAAGAAGCCGAAGAAGAAGCACAAAAGCATCTCGACGTCTTCAAGGTTGGAGGAATCAAAGGAGTAACAGAAGTCGAACACTCATATCGTTTGATCTTCACACATTTCTTTTAAATTCATTGAAATCCTCTGTAATTGTAGACATTTCTTGTGAAATTACTAAAATTATTTTGCAGTTTCTGTCTACGCATTTTTGTACTTACATGTAAACTCGTGAAATTTATTCGCCATTAAAAATGCGACACGTGTAAATTTAAATATTAATTTAATTATTTTCTAGGCATTTTAAATAAATTAAATGCTTGAAATAAATTATTAATATTTATTGGGCCATTTGGATCCATCAAGCCAAATGGATTTAATTAGGCCAATGTGGACAAGTCCAAATGAAAGACCCAGAAGCCTATGATCCAATGGACACTTGAAGCAGACCGGTCCATGGAAATTAGTCAATGTGAACAAGCCCAGATGAAAGCCCCACATGACCCGATAAAAACATGGATTGGACCTATCCATCGATTGGCCCATTATTCACAAACCCTAGGGTTTTCCCTCTATAAATAGAGGCACCCTATCAAGCATTAGGGATACATCTTTATACCCTAATCACTCTCAAGACTCAAAGACTTGAGATCTACAGCAACAAAACGCTGCAGAAATTCCAAGAAGCCGAAGAAGAAACACAAAAGCATCTCGACGTCTTCAAGGTTGGAGGAATCAAAGGAGTAACAGAAGTCGAACACTCATATCGTTTGATCTTCACATATTTCTTTTAAATTCATTGAAATCCTCTGTAATTGTAGACATTTCTTGTGAAATTACTAAAATTATTTTGCAGTTTCTGTCTACGCATTTTTGTACTTACAGATTTTGGCACGCCCAGTGGGACACTTCTGCCTTTCATCTCCTCCAGACGTCGTCAACAAAATCCAATGGCTTCAAGGAACACCTCCAAGAGCAAATCTTCAACATCCGGTGCCGCTATGCCTAACGTCACCACAAGGAACATGAAGAAAGCAATGGAGGCCGCCGATGCTGCGCGCGGAAAAGAAGTTGATGCGGATATGCCGCTGCTGGAAGAAGGAAAAGAACACGGATCGGGATCCTCCACGCCGTTGTCAAGCCCGCGGGGAGATCAAGAAGAGACATCCACCCTGCGTCATGCTGCTACAATGACAACCCAAGCCAGCACTCTTGAAGAGCAAATGGCCAACCTGACAAAGATCATGGAAATGCTTGCGAAGAGATCCGAGTTGCAAGATGCACGTATGGAGCAAATGATGAACAGACCAGATGGCTCTAACGGCGGCCAAGCGGTGAACAAACCCGTGGAGATCCGCGACGATGGAGAGACTTCCCGGCAAGGCGCTTCGGCAAAAGGAAAAGCAATCGCTGACGTCCAAGTCACTCCTGACGGCTTCATCTCGGCTGATCAACTGAAAGAGTTCATCATGGGAACGATGAAGGAAGAGGTCTCGGCAGGATCAAAATCCTCCTTGACGTATCGCAAGCCATACAGCGCCCGCATCGACTCATTGAGGATGCCCGCAGGCTATCAACCGCCCAAGTTCCAACAGTTCGACGGCAAAGGGAATCCCAAGCAACATATCGCCCATTTCGTAGAGACATGCAACGAAGCGGGTACATTTGGAGATCACCTCGTCAAGCAGTTCATTTGTTCATTAAAGGGGAATGCGTTCGAATGGTATACCGACTTGGAATACGGCAGCATCGACAGTTGGGATCAACTTAAGCAAGAGTTTCTGAACCGCTTTTACAGCACACGGCGTACCGTCAGCATGATAGAATTGACGAACACGCAACAATCAAAGGGCGAGCCGGTAATTGACTACATCAACTGCTGGAGGAGCCTAAGTTTTAACTGCAAGGATCGCTTGTCTGAAATGTCGGCGATTGAGATGCGCATCCAAGGCATGCAATGGGGTTTACGATACATCCTGCAAGGCATTCGTCCCTGGACATTCGAGGAGCTTGCGACTCGTGCTCACGACATGGAGCTAAGTCTGGCGACAAGTGGAGCCGACGGTCCGCCCGTTCAACAAACTCGTACAAATAATCGAGTCGAATGGGAGAAGAGAAGTGAACCGCCGTCAAAGCCGCCAACAAAGGATGCGATGGCAACAAATGCCTGTTTCATGAAGGTACGTGGGAAGGAGCCGGTGACAAGCGACAAGCCGAAGCCACAACAAGCTCAACGCCCAAAGTCATTGTTGGAAGATAGACGGGCTAAGACGTACCCATTCCTTGACTCCGACTTACCGGGCATCTTCGATGACTTGATGAACGAAAACCTCATCGAGCTACCAAGGATGAAACATCCCGAGCAAGCGGGGATGACCAACGACCCACTATACTGCAAGTACCACCGTTTAGTGAGCCACACGATCCAAGATTGCTTCGTTTTCAAAGACAAAGTCATGGATCTCGTCAGACACGGCAAAATCACCTTGGCAGACGAAGCGGAAACCGCCAACACTGTTTCCATCCAAGTTGGCTCAATTGAAATCAAAGTTCCTCACAAGTCCACCACCTGCAACACCGTCTTCGAAGTTGGGAGCTCGTCGAAGCAAAACCACACCAAGCAAGTTGAGGACCACTCGCATCTCAACAAGTGCATGCTTTCCATCACGCTCAGTGACGATGACATGCCGATGGAGCTGGAAAATTCGAAAGCACACAACCGACCGTTTCGTCGTTGGATACGTGGACAACAAAAGAGTGAATCGGATTCTGATTGATGGGGGTTCCGCCGTCAACATCATGCCACTTCACCCCTGAAGGAATTGGGCATCTCGGAAGAACTATCCAACAACAAAATGTTGATTCAAGGCTTCAACCAAGGGGGGCAAAAATCCCTTGGTGCAATCCGAGTCTGGCTGCAAATTGATGACATGGCTGCAAGCACGTACTTCCACGTCATTGACGCAAGGACATCATACAACATGCTTCTTGGTCGGACGTGGATCCACGAGAACGGCGTCGTCCCTTCAACATGGCACCAATGCTTCATGTATGTGCACAACGGCGTCGTCAAAAGGGTTACCGCTGATGAAAAACCATTTGCGGTGGCCGAATCCTATTACGGTGACGCTAAGTACTACCTTGAGGCGTCCAATGCCAAGGCATCTTTATCGGAGGAAGAAGAACGTAAAGAGAGTCAACCAACCCGTGAAGATAAGGGAAAATCCGTCCTGGAAGAGGCATTCGAGGGACTTACACTCCCACTAACGCCCATCGATCCTGGCGTATCACAGAAAATGGTAAAGATTCAACTCATGCGCGGCAATGAGGCACGTCGCTTGAAGAACGACAAAGAATTCGGTCCGAAAGCATTCAATCTGCTCACCAAGTCGAGCTTCAACCCAAATGAGCCATCGCCGTTGGGAAAGCTCCCGGACAACAATCAGAGAAAAGGTGATCGTAGTAGAATTGGGTATGTTGCAGAATTCGACACGGCGCCCATATTCGTCAAAGCTGAACAAACAGGGAAGGTAGCGGTTCGTATCATCATAAAACGAGCTACGGCCAATTACATCACTGAAGAAGCAAATCAAGGAGATGGCACCCCAAAGGACAAGCGTGAACGAAAGTCGATGTTTGATCGTATCGGTAGCCCATCAAAAGAAGAGCAAAAATAGTGTGTCCACGATAGACTTGGGATGATAGAGGCAACCGAACAAAAAAGAATCCGTCTTCCGCCGGCTTGGAGCAAACAAAGAAGTGAAGCCAACGATTTTCGACAGGCTCGGAGCTGTTGCCAAAGAAGACTATGCGAAATCCGTCTTCAAAAGGCTAGGTTCTACAAAACGCCAATTGCAAAACAAAGCATCGGCTAGCAAAGAGCGGTCTTCAGTAAAGCATGGGATATTGGACGACCCTAACTACGGCAACGATGTGAGGAGTAGAGTACCTTCCCACATGAAACGACAAGTCGAGTGGACTGTCTCATCCGACGAGTGGCTGAAGCTCAAAAAGCGGACCATCGTCTTCACAAAGGATGACGAAGATGATCAAACTGACAAAGTCAAGTCCATCCATCATATTACCATTGATAGTGGTGAGCTAAAGGAGGAAGACGTTAACGCAGCATCGATGCAACTTGAAGAAGAAATCAATGTCACGGTGGATGAACTACGTGAAGTAAACTTAGGCGATGAGAAAGAAACCCGCCCAACGTTATCAACACCCTACTGACTGTAAAGTGGAGAAGTGCGTGGCGCTTCTCCAAGAGTTCAAAGACGTCTTCGCATGGCCCTACAAAGGAATGCCCAAGCTGGACCCCAAGATAGCCGTCCATCATCTCGACGTCTTCAAGGTTGGAGGAATCAAAGGAGTAACAGAAGTCGAACACTCATATCGTTTGATCTTCACATATTTCTTTTAAATTCATTGAAATCCTCTGTAATTGTAGACATTTCTTGTGAAATTACTAAAATTATTATTATTATTATTATTATTATTATTATTATTATTATTATTATTATTATTATATCATCATCATCATCATTATTTGGCACTCTATTGCCAACCAAAATCTTGCATGGTCTTAGACATTACTTAGTTATATATATATATATTCTTTTTAATTGGGGTAAATTTACACTACTTTATTCTTACAAGTGTGATGAGATTTGGATAAATTTTGACTAATGGGAATTTTAGGATGTTAGCAATTATTTGGAATCACAGTTATGCCAATTAATTGGCATAACCTCCGTCCACAATGCCAATTGAAAGCAAAACATTTATCAAATTGATAATCTTGCTGCAATTGGGGCCAATCAAAACCCAAAATGTTGCCTTTGTCAAACCTGCCAAACCAAGACTTTCTTCAGCCTTTTTAGATAGCAGAATTTCAAGAAATCCGTAAGCTAGGAACCGAGAGTGAGGATTCACATTATCATCTGTAGCTTGGATAATACATCAGTGAAGTAGGAGTCCATCTTCCGATCCAACTTCCAGTACCTTGTTGTCTAACACTAACCGACCGGAAGTAAGTTAATCTCGTTTCCTACATTCGTTTGAAATTCCTTTGTCTCTTAATTGCCTATATGCAACCTATGGCTTGTGTCGTGTGCTTACCAGAAGTGGTAGGAGTTTTCTTGGAGTTCCTTTGCTATGTCATTTTATTAATTTAACATTACATTAGATATATATATATATATTATATACCATAAGTATAGGTTCTGATAGTTGCCTGAGGAATCAAATATGTTGGGCGGTGCAGAGAGGCATACAATATGTGTCATTATATTATCCATGTTACAAGCACATTATCTTTATCTACTCACAAATTCAAGCCTCTGAATTAATTATGGATACCAAATTTCTTAATTTGATGTGTTAGTGCAGAACATCTTTTAGGTAATGTTTAATTGTGGGTATGTTTGAGACATTTTCGTTGTCAATTTGATGATAGAGGAAAAAAAAATATTTTACTTGTATATGGTTAAATTGGTATTGACGAATGGATGCTACTATGTGGATTATGCGGATTTTTGCGGTTGAGGGGCAGGACCGTGACGGGTCTTTAGCGACACAACTCGCCCCCTCTGTCACAATTTAATTACATTCAGGTTGACGAACCTTTGCGGTATTGTGGGTCTAACCCCTAACCTTGCCTGCGGGCCTAGGTTAGGGCACCAGTGCTATAGGTTTAGACATAAACTTGCGGATTATGCGGTTATGCGGTTAATGGTGTCCTCGTCAATACTAATTCACCATCTTAATTTATTTTTGCGGTTGTGTCATTTCATTTGTATTGTCCTTGTGGAACTATGATTAACTTACCAGTCTTTACTGATTTGTGTGTGCGTGTATTTATTTTTCAGGATTCGAAATTGAGACTCCATGAGCATTGCACGCATTGGGGGAAGGGACTTGAAGGACTATTTTGATTAAATAAAATTATATGTATGATTATATAATAATCCAATTTGACTCATGCTATTTTTCCTTTACGCGTTGAGACTCCTAATATTTTGCAAATAATTTATTTTTAAACTACTTTGTAATTTGCGCGATATAATTGCTGAAGTTGTAGGATTATTGTTTTGATAGCCTTAACATCTCTTGGTTATTTTTCACGCAAAGTATTTTACTCCAAGAGATGTGGCGGTAGCACCCCTGTATTTTGGTGTTTTGAATTTTGGGGTGTTACACATATGTAGACATCTATTGTGGCTATTTTCTACATTTGACTATTATGGTTATATATGTAACACCCCGGATTTGATCACCCAGGCGGGTTTCCACCGCCACACCTCCCAAGCAAGACACGAATTCATTCGAGCTCACTTGAGAGATGCAAGGCTAATGGTATAAAATAATTTAAAACAACCAAGTCCGGAAGTACTTATATTTTAAAAATAATAATCATCCATATATGCAGCGAAAATATAAGTTTATGCAGCGGAAATAAAATATATTGGGTCGTGCACATACATCTTCAATTGTGATACGTGGAACACATTGTGCACTTGAGCCAGTTGTGGTGGTAAGGCTAGTCGATATGCTAAAGTACCGACTCTTTCTAGAATCTCGTAAGGTCCTATATATCGAGGACTTAGCTTTCCCCGTTTGCCAAAGCACATCACCCCCTTCATCGGTGATATCTTTAGCATGACCTTGTCTCCAACTTGAAATTCTAGGTCTTGCCGCCTCACATCGGCATAACTCTTTTGTCGGTCTTGTGTCGCCTTCATCTTTCCTTGAATGATCTTAATTTGTTGAGCCATATCCTCAACAAGTTGTGGTCCTACTACCACTGCCTTATCATTCTCTACCCAACTTAACGGACTTCGGCACTTCCGCCCGTACAGTGCTTCGAACGGTGCCATGTAAATGCTAGCATAGTAGCTATTGTTATAGGAAAATTCAATCAATGGCAAGTGATTTTCCCAACTACCCTTAAACTCTAGGACACACGTTCTCAGCATGTCTTCTAACGTTTGGATCGTTCTCTCAGTTTGTCCATTCGTCATCGGGTGAAATGCAGTACTCATCTTAAGTTGCGTACCAAGCGCTTCTTGCAGTGTAGTCCAAAAGTGAGAGACGAATCTATTGTCTCTATCGGAAATGGTCATGTGGTACCCCATGTCGTCGTACCATGTTGTCGATTATGCTCTGGCTAATTGGTCCATAGTCCAAGTGTCCTTCATTGGAATGAATATGGCCGTCTTTGTTAGCCTATCGACAATCACCCATATCTTGTTCATCCCTTTAGGTGATCGCGGTAATCCCGAAACAAAATCCATCGAGATACTATCCCATTTCCAACTCGGGATTTCCAATGGTTGCATCAATCCTAGGGGTTTTCGTCGCACAGCTTTGACCTTTTGGCACGTGAGACATCTCGCCACAAACTCCGCTACTTCTCTTTTCATATTCAGCCACCAGTAATTCTTCTTCAGGTCCTTGTAAAGCTTGTCACCCCCGGGGTGAACCGAATATGGCGTGTTGTGACCTTCCTCCATCAATCTTCGTTTCAATTCTCCACATTCTTATGGTACGCACCACCTTACTTTGAAACGAATGCTTCCATCCTCATGGACAGCAAATCCTATCGCCTTTCCATCGGCAATGCTCTCCTTAATCCTTTTCAACCTCTCGTCACCCGGTTGGGCGAGTTTGATCTCGTCAAATATGGTCGATTCGACCACCATGGCGTTGAGCACCTCTTACGGTGCCTGGGTGCACCAGCTCTAAGCTCAATCTCGCCAAGTCCTTATACAAATCCGGCGGAATTACCAGCTGTAATACCCGTAATTTTTAGGATATAAAATAGAATTTAATCCGATGAGCAAAAAGGTTTTGTTTCCGAGAACCCATAAAACTGGAAATGCACGGAAGTCAAAAGACGACGATTTAGAAGTCGACGGATCCAAAACCGACGGACTTAAGATTTCAAACATGAAATTAATTTAAGTCGGAATAAATGTAGGGTAGGAATCGTAATCCGAGAATGACCCGGAACACCGAGCCCGAAAATGTGGAAAGATAGAAGTCCGAAAGAGAGGAGGAAAAGACCCGACGGATCGCACGAACCGGTCCGGACCGCAATCCAGACCGGTGCCGCGCGAACGCGCCAACCCCGCGCCGCAGCACGGACTGCGGCAGATCACGCGATCTCGGCGATTTCTTGCCAAAATTTCGACCCCCGATTAAGGTAAGTCAATCTTGGCCAGGGGAAAGCTTTCAGGACGACCTAGGGCTGCCTCCCCACGCATTCATCAGTCATCAAACCCTTTGTTCACCCTAAAGCTCTCCCAAAACCAAAAATACAAAGTTCATACATTCAGACGACTTTCCGATGACTTTCCGACGAGTTTCCGGCAACCAAATTCGACCGTGGAGGCGTGTAGATCAAGAGACACTGATCTTGAATCGTTGGTAAGGGTTAGATTAGGATTCTCTGTCGTTTTCAATCACAAATCACCATTCTAACTTACGGATTTTTACTTATGAACGCGATCGAGGCCGAAGGAGAAGGAGAACGTGTGCGTAGATCCGTTCGTGATGAGTTTGGACGACTCGATCGACCCTAGGACGACCGAGAACTTTATTACTGTAAGTTGACTCTTTTCATATCAATACGGGTGGTCTAGGGGCGTCCGAATTAGTGATTTTGAAACGAACTGTAAAAATCGAACCTAAAAACCCCAATTCGCACGTTTACTACCCCAAATCGCGTCGGACATAAACTGTATTTTCAAACGTTTTACAAAAACTGACAGCGCATGTTTTCGAACTTGATGAGCATGTTTCTACTATTTCTAATCCGAACTAATCTTTGCAATGTAAACAAAAGTTGTAGATAATCATTTCTAGTATGTGTCCACAAAATTTCAAAATTTTTGGAGTCCATTTGATATGTCAAAAACTCGAATTTTCGAACTGTGTCAAAACTGAATCCTGACAGCTCACTGGTTGTGTGGTAAACTCGATTTTTGACATGCTTCCTCACCTTATTGGGAAATCGTTAAAACACGAAAGTTGTTCGTTAGGATGTTTTTGATATACTGTAAAAATTTCAGATTTTTCGGCCTTGAATTGAATTTTTAAATCGAAAAGGCGCAAACTGTGACATCGAATGATTTTAAAATTGTGAGATTTGAAATTTCTAAACAAACGATCGAAACCTTGAAATACGATAAAGCTATATTTAAAAAAAAATCCTGTTACACTAAGTCGAAACGATATCGGATACTTAGGTAGGGGGTGAGTGCTCTGCAGGGTGCCCCTCTAGCCTTTTTCGGCGTGCCTATAATGGACGCAAGATACTTGAATGAAAAACTACGCCAAAACGGCGATGAAATTTGGGCCTACACTCTCGGGAGTATCCGTATGGGTTTCCCGAGGCTCCAGAGTGGTACTGGGTATGGCGGATACGGCTGCGGCCGCCGGACTACCGGCTAAACCAAAACTTACGAAACTGGCTGCGGCCGCCGGATTGCCGACTAAACTAAATATTGTTGAGATGGTGGCGTAACGGGAGAAATTAAAAGACTTAATCCTTTTTATGTATTTATTTATTTATTTATGTCTTTAATTATGCATTTAAATTATGTCTTAAATTTATACCATGCTTAAATTATTATTTATGAATTTAAATGCATGTTCAAGTATACAAATTAAATTCTTATTGTTTTTAAATTGGTAAATGGAATGTCTTGCATACATGATTAGGAGTAAAATTTTAATTATTAAATTGAACCCTTTTATTGCTATGTTAGGATCGACTTACTCAGTATTTTATAATACTGATAAAATTGTTTTTTTTTTTCAGAGTATGGAGAAAATGCATAAGCATGTGCATTTGGGGGACACCTTTTTAAACATTAAATGGTCATTTTTATGATACTTGCATATCGGGCCTGTATAACCCGAGTTTTGGCCATGTCGGCCCCATTTTAATATTTCCGCTGCAACTTATTAGTATTATTATTATGTGTGGATGAGATTACATTATTATTTTTAAGTAATTTCCGGACTTGTTTTATAACTCTTTGCAACACCCATAGCCTGCATCTCGTTAGCAAGCTCGGAGAATCCGTGTCTTGCTAGGGAGGTGTGGCGGTGGCATCCTGGGTTATCAAATCTGGGGTGTTACAAGTTGGTATCAGAGCCAGGTTTATTTTAAAGCTACTATTATTATTTTTAAAACTATTATTTTAAACCTAGTATTATTTTTAAATTTATTTTTAAAACTACTAGTATTATTTTGAGCCCAAAAATTTTAGCCCAAAATTTTTATTTACTTAGTGTAATATTTTAAGCCCAAAGATTAAGTATTTTTGGCCCAATATTTATTTATTATGTTAAGCTCAAATATTTTGGCCCAATACCCATATTTTTGTTACATTAGCCCAAATTATTATTTTCGGCTCAATATAGAGGCCCAACTTTTTAATTACTATGATCCATATTAAATTTTTATGGGGGGGGGGGGGGGGGGATTGCACATGCATATTTCATATAGATTTAAATTCCTGCATATCCTAACCTTGTTGAAATATGTCTAACTCTAACCTCCCTTGTTGACCTTAGATGGCCGAACCCAATTCGAACATGATCAATCTGATGATGAAACTGACTAACGCATACCTCGAGTCCGAACAACATATCAATCACTTCAAGGCTCGAGTAGGATAGCTAGAGGGTAACGTGGCCCATCTGGGGCACCTTAGGGAACTGACCATCATGATATAACCCAACTCAAGGCCCAAGTCGCCGAAATACAAACCCAAGTGGTTGCACTTCAAAACAAGAATAACGAATTAGAGATGCAAGTAGGGCACCTGGGGATGGAACTGACCAACCTAGCTGATGACGTATTTCCTCATAGCGCTGAGCCCGTTGGGACACCCACCCCGATCGATGTATCCAGCGACGAGGACGATCCCATCGAGGATGCACCTACATATTCCTTCTAAATTTAGTGATCTAGCTATGCACTATGATTAGTTATATTTCCCTTTCGAACTATTACCAGCACTACTATTTCCGTTCCCATTGCTTGTAACCGAATAAAGTTTTCTATTGAGTAATAAAATTACAAGCATTTATTTTATATATTTAAAGTATTCCTTGCATTTTATTAAATTATTTTTCTAAAATATCTTATTGAGACACAATCAAACAAAGGAAAATAGTAACATATATCTCTATCTCTATCTCTATATATTATAAGAGAAGTTTGCCAAACTTCTCCAACTCTGAATTTGAATCCCTACCGTTGGATCAAACATCGGATTGAAATTGTGACCCTTGGATCAAAATATTCGTGGATTCTGCTCTGTCTCATTTCTCCCCCTCCCTTTTTTTTTTTTTGGTTCCAATCCCTTCACTTTCTTCATCTCTTTTCTTTCTTTCGTCTCAATCTCAAACATCACCCAAATCTAACCCCGCAAACCCTTGCGGCGTCGACTGCCGTCCCAGCGCCTCCGTTCACCTGCTCACCGCCGCTCTCCGCACGCCTCTCCTCTCTGCTCCCACGCTGTCTCCCCCACGTGCGACGCCCTCCCTGCCTGCACAACGTCCGCCGTTGTGCCCTAGCCATTCCGCCCCACTCACGCATCGCCGCCGCCCTCTGGAATCATAAAATCGGCGGCGTACGAACTATCTCCGAGTCTCTCGCCTCTGACCTCACCTCATCTCCGGCGTCGCTCATGCCTGCGGGAACTGCGGCGCTGCGACCGTGGTGCCTCCCTGGGCGCCTTTTAGCGCCTCCACTGCAATCGTACTCGACCCTGTGTAAGAATTTTTAGACTTGAGTTGTCGTTGGTTTTGGTGGGTGTTCATTATTATTTTTGCCCTATATAAAGCCCCAATATCATCAGTTCATCTTCATCACCCTTATACCGTCTCACCAGATAGGGTTTAATTTCCCCATTACCATCCATATCCCCAACACCAAATCCCTTTTTCACCATGGATGTCGGATCTGAAGAAAACGCGTCTAGGTGGGCTCTAGTTGCAATTCATTCTCGCTTCTGATTTTCTTCTTATGGAGGCCTCATTCTTCAGTTGCTCTCAGCAATTTCTGTTTTACAGTCATTTTTTACATAAGAAAATCTTTCTGGATTGTTTTTACTTTTACCCATCTCTGTTGGATCTTATGTGTGCTTGCCCATATATTTATAAATAAAAAAAATCCTTGCACTTTTAGATTCCTCATAAGCGGGCATCAAATTTCTAAATTAGATCTCTTTGGCTTTGCAGAATTGATAAGAGGACTGTAAAATCTAATTAATGCCCGATTTAGAGGGCATTAAGAAGCTCAAGAACCCCATGGATTCCCGACATCTCCAATCCATTTTGCCAGATGGTATGTTTCTATTACCTATTAATGTGTATATGTCCTTTTTGTATCATGAAATTGTTTCAAAGGATGGTTTTTTTAATTTTGTCCAATCCATTTTTTTGTATTCTTAAATTGTTTCAAATGATGGTTTTATTTGTGATATCTGCTTGGGTGGTAGTAAAATCTGATGTGATGATGTTCAATTGATGCCTTGATCTTGATGGGCCTTCTAGATTTAATGTGATTGATTATTTTCTGTTATTTTGCAATATTAGTTTTTTGGTTGCCTTGTTATATTTAATAAAGAAGTTGCACGCACTTCCAAAAATATTTGCTTTCATTTTTGCTGTGAAGATCCAACATGATCGTGGCATTTCATAAAGAAACTCTTTTAAAAAAAAATCCAATCTTTTGGGATTGGTTGTTCAAATTATTCATATAAGGGTTCTTATATATTAAAAAATTTCATCCATTTATGGCTAGATCCAATATTGAGAGGTTTAAAATGCTTTTCATATTGTATGCTTTTTGAACATTACCGACGGTAACACCGACAGTTTTGTCGCGTCGTTGGTATAATCACTTGTTTGGTAGTGAAGTTTCCAAATTCTAATCAATCATCAGATACTATCAGTATTGCATTTGACATGTGGAGTCTCTAGAGATACTGCATTTGATTAAAAATGAATGTTGGATCATTCATACCAAGATGAGCAGTTAAGATGCATAGTAATTCACACATCTTTTTCCCCCCTTTTTTCAAGCTACCGAACTCTGTTATATATGTTTCCTTCTTTTAGTCTGCTGTTAGATGTGCTTTCATTTTCTGGTTGAAGAAAGATTCACGAGAGCCCTAGCGCTGGTGCTTTCATTTTCTGGTTGAAGAAAGATTCACGAGAGCCCTAGCGCTGGTGATGAAGAGCGGTAAGTTTTTGAGTTGTGCCCACCATATGTAAGTCATAGTCTTTTGCTTCTTCTACTTTGTTATAACTGGCATACTCATAAAAGCAACCTTATAAAACAATCTATGATTTATCTGGCTGTTGTCACTGGACTGGCAAGTTTTTTATACCTTGGAAGTACCTTACAGTCATAGATACAATTTTTTTTGTGTATTAGTGATAGAGTCATCTCATTAATTTCAAGAAAAAAGATAGCAGCAAGGGGATTAGATTTAATGGTGGTGTGACTATGTATTGCTAATGGTTGTTGATGTGAGAATGGATGTTTGGTGACTGTTTTGTGGAATTATTATATTCAGTTTTTGTGCACATTTGAAACTTCGATTTACCAAAATTTTTTTTGTCAAAGTTTATATTGTGCCTATTAAGTGTTTGATAAAATGTTCCATTGAGTTCTTTATGAATTTTGAGGTTATTTTGTTTGGATTTGGCCCCAACTAAGAATTTTGTCGATGGCCGCT
Source organism: Hygrophila difformis (assembly GCA_030278955.1). Lineage (NCBI taxonomy): Eukaryota > Viridiplantae > Streptophyta > Magnoliopsida > Lamiales > Acanthaceae > Hygrophila > Hygrophila difformis. Next base: position 32,174,582 of record JAOANR010000003.1, on the reverse strand, counting down.
GCCTGCTCCAGCCGCCACTCTTCCTCCATTTCTACTATTGCCGAGCTTGAGAAGTAGTGGTGGTTTTTTGGTGTTTTTGGTGTTGTCAATATTTAATATTAGATAATCTATGAATTGGTTGTTAGTTTGATAATCTATTAATTAAGTATACACATCCTTTATTAAGGGTTAATTAATTGGTTGTTCAATTTTTGCTTGTTGAAGTATGGGTTTAAGATGAATAGGAAGATGAACAATTAGAAGCTCATTTGCATTATGTTTAAGTCAATGTGGGGCCGATTTAGATATATTGTGAGAGGTAATTTTTTGGTTTCTTCTCAGGAAAGCATAGATGGCTTCACTTAGTGGAGATTTGATTTTAGCTCTGAAAGACACTCTGAGATACGGTGTGTTTCTAGGTACATTTGCAGGGACTCCCTGGAAGAAATTATTGCTGCTGTGGGTGGTCATCCAGGCATGGTTTTCCTCTTCATCACCTTCACATTTGTATGCATTCTTTATTATTTTTAAGGACTGATTGTTACTAATATTTGGTAGTTGATTGAAGTTTAACGGTTGTTATAAGTTATAGAAGTTTGTGTATTGATGACAGTTTTCGGCACTTTGATTACCAGAAATTTCATGTCTACTTAGGACGGCAACATGGAGGGCATTGTTGGCAGAAGCAATAGCAGGGCCATCATTGCTTCTTACTGGGTTGAAAACAGAGCACACAAGCTTGGCTATCTATATTCTCATGTGCGCCACTGTATTCGCTTCAGGGTCTGGATCAAAAGCAAGAGATTTGGGCGTATATGTAAGCCTCTAGCATGGGTTGATGGACATATTTTTCTTTTGTGTCTGTAAGAATCCTATTTCTATGCTGCCAAAAAATATCATTGTTCACTAATGCTTTTTATTTTATTCTTCACTCATTTTCCGTTGTTGATGGTTTGTACCTGTTTTTTTATTTTTATCAATATTATCCTTGAACTGACTTATTGATGATCAAATTTGAGTGGTGCTAGCACCTAGATGAGATGTCTTAGTAACACACAAATAAAGGCATTGCCTATATTGGAATCTCAGTATAAATAGTCTCTTAATCATTTGGTTGATCAAGGCTGCTGCTAAATGCCGAATATTAAAAGCTTGTCTCGGTGAATTAATTGAATAATGTAGACATTTCATTCTATCTCACATGCGGGTTGATCATCATGTGTGTATCATAACTCTTTTATATGCTTGCTTCGGTAAATTTTACTGGAACACAAGTATATCACCTTGAAAGTATGTAAGGCTGATTCTTGCTCTTAAAAGTTGTGTTTTTAAAGTGTTGTAGAAAACTTGAGCAATTTTAAGGAAGTTGAAGAAGCATTGACTGTATTGTTGAATTCATCTGAGAGGAAAGCACTAACTAACTGGAATGCAATGATTTTTCATTGTTTCTGAAAAGAAGTTAATTAATTACATATGTTGAAATTGATTTGGAAAGCCTTTTCGGCCTTAAAATTTTGTGATTGTCTTGTTTTCCATGTCATTTTCCTGGTTTGCTACATTGTTTAAGCTTTGTTTTGGCTTGATGTGTTGCCTAGGCCATTTGCCACAATGCTTCTGTTCCAGTATATTCTTTTTTGCCAGCTATTTACCAGAATTTTAATTTCAGGCATATTTAGCTCTGCCTCATGGAACTGCGTCTGCAGCTGGCCTTATTGCTATGACTAATCATTACAGCAACATTGTAAGTATTTTGATTTAAATAGGATCCTTAGCATCTAGAGACGTTTCTCTATTAAATTCATATAGTTGTGTGGGCACAGTGTTTCTAATATACATCATTGACAGGTAGAACTTGGAAGTGGGTAATTAAGAAAGTGACACTTGATTGGAAAATACTGTGGAAACTACAAAGAAGCAGATGCTGCTCTCATAAGAAAACCATGTGTTGATGCCGATCACTGGTTCCTAAATCATAGCCTATAAATGTAAAAATCATTTTCCTTCAACTTATAAAAGTTACAGGCTAAGTCAGGATATGCTCTTAACAGGCAGGAAGTGATACGTCGACCAAAACAGCAATGATGGAGAAGAACCATCTAGAAAGATTCTGAAACAATCCCGTTGTAAACTCCAGCTGAGTACCTCTAAAGCAACTGGCGAGCAAAATGTTTCTCAAGCTGCTCCTTCAAATTATGGATGCCTCCCATTAACAAAAATAAAGTTCTGAATAAGTCTCTAAATAGTCAAGTAAATGCGACTCTGTTTTGAGCTCGATTGCATATCAAGTGGCCAATGGCTTGATCTATGGATGCCAGCAGCATGAGCAACACACCTGGAATGCTTAGCCGAATGGCTCCCCTTCCTGTGCTGTTAAATAACAGTCTGACGAGTAGCATGTTTCCGCACTCACCCAAGGTATAGAACTGAGGTGATGTAATTGTTAAAATACATACAAATGTTAGCTTTTAATGAATTTGGATGTTATACTTAAAAAAGAATTTTATTGAACATTGACAATTGTTCTATCGTTGCCTGCTCTTGTAGATGAAAACCCTGCCTGTTATGCACTGCAAACTCTAGCAGATCTGTCGGCACTGATGGCTACAGAAATTGAACATGGTAAGTATTGTGCTTCCCTTTTTTTATTAAGCAACTTGTGATTTCCAAGATGTGTTGCTTCAAAGTTAGTCACTGCTGAAATTTTCTATTTTCTAATGCGGCAGCAGGGTAAGTCAAAATTGAAACTTCTGCAATGCAAATTCTATTTTCTTAACATGCTTTGGTTTCTTTGATGATTAATGTGCTTTGAATACATTTGATTTATTTATTTATTTTTCATCCCATGCTTTATGAAGTGATGCTGAGGCGATGGATGTGGATCCACCTCCTGCAAGCCAAGTCAACACATCACAGGATAGGTATGTAAATCATAAATCACAAATGATCTGTAGTAATTTATTTCGGTGGTTTCTGACTATAACAACTGTGATTTATTCTTTTTATACATGCGCAGGCTAAATGCATTTAGCTCTGCTCTAGGGAGGTATAGACGTGCACAACATATAGAAGAAATGCCAATTGCAGATATTGCTGGAGTTGTTAATAGTGGAGGAGATGCCCCCTACTCAGATGCAGAGATCATGTCGCTTCTAGAGGTAAAAGTTTATGTTCAGTTCAATGATACATATAATCCATTATCTTCAATGGTTTCCCTTACATTCTTTTGAGGATGCTTATTTAATAATATAATCTTTTAGCCAGGATTTATGTGCATACATATACTTGAATATGTTCATATATGTGCCGTGGATTCTGATCAAAAGCATGTTCCTCTGCATAAATTATTTTTCTGCATTTAGATCCTTATCCTGACAAAGCTGTCTTCACCATTAGTCTGAGGAAGAGACTTGGAAGAGATTAAAGAATCAGAACATAGAGCACACTTGCAAGCTGAATCGTTGAAGACTGCTCTCAATGAACATAGCTTAGAATTGCGAGTAAAAGCAGCTTATGAAGCCGAGGCAGCTTGCCAGCAGAGGCTTTCTGTTGCTGAAGCTGAAATAGCTCAATTAAGGGTTGAGTTGGATGCTTCTGATAGGTTCCCTACTTGTTCTGTTTGGATAACAAGAATGAGCTTTGTGCGTCTTATGTAAGCTTTTAGGAATTTTCATTGAACCATCTATAATTGTATCTTCCCTTTATATTTGTGTTTTTGGATTTTGGTGATCTATATATTGTTTTTGTTAGGATACAAACCAATATTTTTTTTTTCCGTGCAAATTATGGTGAATATTTAGTTTTTGTGGAACGACTCACGAATGGTTTTTTATTATATATTATTAGACAATATCTCTTTTATTATAGTTTTTCGTCACACTCTTCGAAAAATAAACAAGGACTCAATTAAATTCATGTAAAAAATATAATTTTTTAAATATTATGCTATTTTTCTGAAAAATAGAGCATATCTTACTTCCTACTCATTAATAGCAGGAAATTTTCAATTTAGAAGGTTGATTAATCATGTTCTATATTTTTAAGCTGTACCAAATTCCAAATAGTTTCACAATCCACTCAACGTGGAATATTTTATGCTTCTCTTGTCATAGATTTGCTTCCTTCCAGTAAGCATTGCATAATTATGTTTCAGATCATTGTATTGATAGTGGGAATTTACTTTTACATAGCATATGTGCTTATGGTGTATATTATTCATTTCTTTTTGCCCAGAAAAAAGATCGAGAGATCTTTGAGGAAGATGCCCTTCAGCCAAAGTGATGAAAATCATGTGTGATTTTCTTACCTTATTTTCTCATAAGATCCTTACAAGGAATGAAATAAATCTCAAATCCAGTTGTTGACATATAGCTAATATGTTTTCAATTCTCATAGCACCCTGCTGGTTGATCGTTTAGCTAAAGTTCTTCGTTTGGTGTCTTTCTTAAGCTTGTTACATTGTTGAGGCTATATTGCTCGTTTTGTTTTAGAAAATATTGAGATTAGTCAAATGCATTGTGTTGTTTTTGTACGATCATTTATCCGAATTACTCTGAAAAAAAAAAAAATTTAAAAGTGGTGCGTGCATACTGGTATAGGTTACACACTAAACTACTTTCGTTTAACAAAACTTCCATTTCCTTGCTAGAATTTGAGCTCTGGCACTGTTTCGCACCTCTCCCTGCATAATCATTAATTTACTTTATTTACGTATATTTGTTATGTTCCTTGTCATATAAAGGTATTGCACTAGAGGAATTAGATGTGAGATGGCATCTGCCTATATCAGATCTAAAGGTTTGGTGCTGGCTTTGAAAATGTTTTCGGGTAAGTCCTCTGAATGTTGTAGGTCTTGCTTCAGACGACTCTTAATTTTGAGCATCAGACACCAAACAAAATGATTTGTTGAATAAGATCCTGTGCTGCACAGGATCTGGTGGATCTGGAATCTGATGAAAAATGCAACTTTCTTGTGTTATTCACGTGAGTCCCATTCGAATCTGAATTGGGTATGTGGATTTCAAATCAAAAAGCTTTTGTTCGTCGTGTGGCTAATTTCTTTGTGACATCTTTGGCAGGCTTCTATTTTACTGCGGATTTAGGACTTAAATTATTGGTTGTTTTTTATGTTGTGATCTGTGCTTGTTTGATTGATATTGTTGAAATGCATATGTGTTTCTTGACTGGATGGAGAATTTTAGGTTATTTGGGTTTGGGGATTTTGTGTGGCTTTTGTTTACCTATGCATAAATACAGTAGTTCGCTAGCTTGTTTTCCGCTGGCGTTTCTGAATGCAGGAAATATTTATGAGGTAACTATTCTTGGATGTTTTTTGTTGTTATTTTGGGCTTCTAGAATTATGTTTTCAGCTTACATTGTATTTCACCGAAACTTTGTTCAGGTAGTGAAAGCACAGCATACTAGCCAAGGAAGAGGTGGAGCTATAATACAAGTTAGTTTCTACATTTTGTGTTTTTATGTCATTTTTTTCAATGACAATTGCTCTTTCATTATTGAATTACTCCTCTTTTTCTTCAGATTATCTATTGTTCCAACACATGCATCTAATGTTCTTGAACTTAAATTCTCCTTTTCTACTTGACCAACTATATCAGGTGGAGTTGCGTGATGTCAGTTCCTGTAGTAAGGTTGCTAAAATATTACGAACTGATGAGACAGTTGAAAGTATGCATTTTTCATCATAATTCTCCTTGAATGTTTTGTTTTAAATATATATATATATATGTTCTCTTTTATTTTTTGGAGGTAGGGGGTTAAAGAAAATGGCAAAGAGAGGCCCTGTTGTGTAATTTCCCCATCTATTTGTTACTTATGGCTTTCAAATTTTGATCATATCATAATTAAAAGAAAAAACCTTGGAAGATCAAATAAGTGCAATTTTTTTAGTTAGTGATCACTTCACAAAACTGGTATATGGAGAAAAGGTTAGTCCGGAGACAAGTTTAATTATGTGGTTATATAATTGCAAATCTAATATCATATTGCAGTGCTGCTTCCCCGACTATTCTTGTAGCGGTTTTGCTTCCCTATCCCTTTTATTTTCCTTTCCGGTTCTATCTATTCATCCCTTATCTTCATCTATTTTTTTAATCTTCCGCTTAATCTCTTCTTAATCTTCCTTAATCTTTTCTTAAGCAAGTTAGTAACCAAGAGATCCATGGCACAAGTGCTTTGATGACTCAGTTACCCATTAATTTCAAATTTTCTTTCTTTATGGCTCTAATCTGATGCTTTTACTTCAATTCCTTCTTCTCACTCCTTTATTCTTCTTTTATTTTTTTATATAAAAAATAGAAGCACACAACAATAGATTATGAACATATACATTCTAAAAATTCTTGTCATGTAGGAAAATTAAGTTGCCCATAGAGCATGTTGTTAATATGCTCATCAATGACTTGATATCATCCATATACTTAATTTCGTAACATTTACTATTCAACCGATCTTTTATGCACCTGATGCATCTTCTTGCAGCATGGCTCTTTATTTGAAAAAGATTTGGGGCAGTTGAGCTTCCTATCTGTTAAATTCTGCTTAAATTATCCTAACTTATTGTAAAAAATCCACTTACACTTACCTACAATTATTTCTTTTTCCCACGGGCAGTTGTACCCCTCAGTTCGCTGTGCATTTGCACAGCTTTTTCAACTAGTATATATATATATATATATATATTAAAGGAATAACAATCAAACAAGGGTACCTCCAACCCGGTACCCTGAAACCCTAGACCCTAGGGTCTCTTAAAAAAAACGAAAACAAAACAACAAACAATAAGTAACTCCCAACACTTCTTCTACTACCATCTCGATTCATTAAAACCACACGAGGAGAACTACCCGACACACGACTTAGAACTGGCCGCAGTCGTGTTCGCCTTAAAAATATGGAGACATTATCTCTATGGGCGAAAGTGTCGGATGTTCACCGACCATAAGAGCCTCAAATACATATTCACGCAAAAAGAGCTGAATTTGAGGCAAAGAAGATGGTTGGAACTGATCAAGGATTATGACCTGGAGATTGCTTATCACGAAGGAAAGGCCAACGTAGTAGCCGATGCCTTAAGTCGAAAGACTCAACACGTGGCGAATTCACTTGTGATACCGGCCGAGTGTACAGAGACTTGGCGAAATTGAGTCTAGAGTTGGTGCATTCTGGCATAGTAAACGAAGTTGTCAACGCGATGGTAGTGGGACCTACCATATTCGATGAAATACGACTCGCCCAACCGGGTGATGAGAAGTTGGAAGAAATTAGGAAGAGCATTGCCGAAGGAAAGTGTAATACCCGAGAATTTTCTACCATAAAATAAATACAATAAATTAAATAAATAAATAATGAATAAAGACGCCAAATAAATAAAGAGAAAAAGAAATGAGAAACGAAGTCTAATCAAAAAAGGGAATTAAAGTTCCAATACTCAAGACAATTTAATCGAATAAATTGTACACCGAAATCCGACACCAATGGACTCGAGAACTCTAGTCCAAGCATATATTTAGACCCGAATAAAATGATGATAAGAAGTGGGAACCCGAAGATACCTCGGAAATCGAAATCCGAGAACGTAGAGGGTTAGAAGTCCGAAAGAGAGGAGGAAAAGCACGACGGATCGCACGACCCGCCCGGAACGAAGTCCAGGCGGCAGCCGCGCGGCGGCCGCACGGTCCTTGGCCATACGTCGCGCCACAGCCGCGCCAGCGTGCAGAATCGCCGGTTGCGAGATTCACTCGCCCGAATCCGGATTTTCCGACTTTGGTTGAACACCTTTCGGCTCAAGACTCACCAAGGCCGACCTTGGACGTCCCTAGGTCGTGCCTATCTATAAATAACACCTCTTGAAAGCCCCGAACACTTTTCAAAAACATCCATACTCTCTATACGTTCGAAAACCCTAATCCCGGAGTCGTCGGAGGCACGAAACCAAGGCGAGGACTATCGTGGATGAATTCGGAAGATCTCTAACGTCATAGTAAGTTCCGATCCGATCCTTTTTCCATATACGATTCGAAAACGAATCCTAACTTCCTTCTTTTTCTTTTCTACACCCTGAATCGGATCGAGAACGAAGAACCCGACGAACGGAGAAGATAAACGGTGGACTGGAAGCCACGCCTCCGAATCGACGATCCCGGACGACCAAAGATCTGTAAGTTAACCTTACTATGGTTTTGGGCGAATTAAAATACATCTAATCTCAAGATTTAATCAAGAACATAAATTCTGTCCACACGAAAACCTATACAGCGCAGCATTTTTGCACGAATTTTTAGGAACCCTAAAACAGATCAAACGAGAAAACTTAAAACACAAAAAACGTTTCTAAGACATTAATCTAGCTTCTGTGAAAATTTTGGAATTTTTAATGATGTTTTGATATCTGAAATCGACCCCAAACCGAACAGTTTTGAATTTGAATCTTGAAATCTTGACAGAACATAAGTACGAGCTTGTAGGCGTTTTTGATGATAGATCTAGGCCGAATTAGAACCTTGGCCGAACATGAAAGTTTTAGATAATTGTCTTAAAAATCTCTCTGTAAAATTTCATCAAATTTGGAGTTAGTTTGATTTGGTAGATTGTGAATTGTTGAAATTGCGGTCATAGAATTCGGACAGATTAATGACCTGTTGAAAATCCGTGTTTTTGACCTATTTTCCTAACCCGGATCGAAAAAGTTAAAACACGAAACATGTTCGCCTCTGTGTTTTTGAGCTACTAGTGAATATTCAGAATTTTCGGACTTAAAATGAATTTTTAAATAATTGTGGAGTAAACAGCGTTCTATAAAGTTATATTGCGAGAAACTTGTGAAATTTACGAAACTTGTTCAAACCTTGCGGGTTCGATTCCCCAAGGGCGTCTGTGTCCCTGCGGGTTCGATTCCCCAGGATGTCTGTGTCAAACCTTGCGGGTTTGATTCCCCAGGGTGTATGTTTTCCTGCGGGTTCGATTCCCCAGGATGTTTGTGTCAAACCTTGCGGGTTCGATTCCCCAGGGTGTGTTTGAGTTCTTGCAGGTTCGATCCCCAACGGCGATTGTCTGTCTTCCTGTGGGTTCGATTCCCCCGGACGTGTTTTGATTCCTACGGGTTCGATTCCCTAGGGTGCGTTTAACTTCTTGCGGGTTCGATTCCCCAAGAACAAATTATACTAGATTACATCGAATAAAAGAGGAAGAAAGAAATCATGAAATACTTGAACATTTTCCGTACTTAAATTGTGCCTTTAAATTATGTCTATCGATTATTTTATCATGTGTGTTGAATTATGATCTTGTGGAAATCCTTGTCTTTTAAATTATGCAATTAAATTATTGTTAGATGAATAAAATTAAATCATGTCTTGTATGCACATGTTTTCTTTAAATTTAATTAAAGGCTTTGAAACCCCATAATCATGTACGTGTTAACTTACTCAGCAAGTTTTTGCTGACCAAACCATATTGTTTCCCTTTTTCTTTCAGAGCTGAAGAATATACATCATCATATGCATTCATGGGAATTTTGGGGAATACTTTATTCTTAGATTTTGCTTTAGACTAGAACTTGCATGAACGGGCCTGTTTAACCCGTGATTAGGCCATGTTGGCCCTATTTTTATATTCCGCTGCATTGTGTTTGTAAATATTATTTTCCGCTGCAACTGTAATGATATTATTTTAAAATTATATATAAATGGGCTGTGTGAATGTTTTAAATTCGGAAAAACTATAGCCTTGCATCTCTTTAGCAAGCTCGGAGAAATCGTGTCTTGCTAGGGAGGTGTGGCGGTGACACCCCGACCTGGGTGACCAAAAACCGTGGTGTTACAAGTTGGTATCAAAGCCCAAATTATTTTTAAACTATTAGATTATTATTTTTAAACCATTATTATTTTTAGATTATTATTATAATTATAGAAGAGCCCAAATTATTATTTTTGAAATTTCCTAGCCCCAAATATTTTTTTAGCCCAAATGTTAATTATTTTTTACCCAATATAGAGGTCCAAGAATTTTAATTATTATTTTAAAGCAATAGTTCCATGGAATAAATTTTTATTTTTAAAACCCATGGAAACTTGAAAAAAAATCTTTATATATATATATATATAGTGCATTTATTTTAGGGGGGATCATCATGTGCATGTGCATATTGCATTTTCTATACCTTAGAGAACTTAGAAGCGTGATATATTCTAACTTAGATCTCTTGCTACACCTAGATAACTTAGAGGCTTGACATCGAATTAGAAACGCTCACTAGAGACTAATCTTGCCGTAGTTCTAGATCTCATTCATCTATGCGCTCGCCTAAGCATAACCATCCTCGGCCTTAGCCATTCCTACCCTTGTACGAATTAGAAAATTTCCTTATGTGAAACAATAAAAATCAAGTTTTTATTAAAACACTCTTTATTCCAAAAACCTTGTTTGGTTTCCCAAACCACAAATCCGGAAATTCGAAATTAGAAATTTACGAAACGTCTTGTTCGAGCGATCTATCTAAACAAAGATAAGCTAATTTATACACGTGAATAACAGAAAATGACACCTAGAAAAAAACCGAGGAAGGAAAGTCAAAACGGCACTGACGCTAACTTCCCCAACGTGGCCGACAACAATGGGACTCCTCAGAACCTAGGAGAACGAGCGTCACCTGTACCCAACAATATGGAAGGACGTTTAAAAACTGTAGAGGAAGTCCTTGTAGCATTAGGAAATACGGAGGTGCATAGGGCACAAGCAGCAGTACCTCCGCCAGTGGCTCAAACCAACTATCTAATGTTGGTGAATCCCTATCAACCACCACACTACGATGGGCAAGAGGTTCCCGCCAAACTAGAGGGGTGGATCCGTACATTTGATAAGCTTTTGGATGCTATCAAATGCCCTGATGAGGCAAAGCTACGAGTAGCAACCTACTACTTAGGAGGCGAAGCCGATGAGTGGTGGCAAAACCTCCAGAGGAATTTAGAGGAAGCTGAAGAAGCTTATTCGTGGAATAAACTTAAGGAGGATCTAAGGGACCGATTCTACCCCATGAGCACCAAGGCGGCAATGTACAAAGAGTTTTTATCACTAAAACAAGGGGGACAGACGGTGCAGGAGTATTACACCCGGTTCAAAGAATTGGTACGATTTGCTACGAGGATAGTACCAACCGACTCTGATAAGGCTCAGAAGTTCGAGATGGGTCTGAACCTTAGTATCCGGGAGATACTTGCAGTAGGACAATTCACGAACTTGCAAATGGTATATGACCGCGCTGTAGCAATTGATCGAGTCCAGCAACTGAAGCGTAAAGAAAATGGGGAGTCGAGCAAGGACTCGCAAGGATTTGAGAAAAAGAATCGGAGCAATGACGATGGACAAGATAGGTCCCAGGAGCCAAAGAGGAACGAGAATAAAGATTCCAATAATGGGAGAAGTGGCATACGTCGTACAGACGTACCTCGTTGCCCGCAGTGCCACCAAGCCCATCTGGTGCGCGAATGCCCAAGGCGTGGGACTTGTTATAGATGTGGTGGGAAAGACCACATTATTAGAGAATGTAATGTTCGTGAGGAGATGATTGAGAAGAGGCTAGATTTGGTAAACCCTCAACAAGGAGATCAAGGAAGAGCTGTAGGACGATGAAATGATGTTGACCAAGCTGACGTGCCAGCTCAAGGAGGTCGAAGGCAATGATACCCGAACCTTTTGAGAATAATAAGTAGGCAGTTATGGGGACATAACTGAAGTCCTAAGGGGGAGAGGATGTAATACCCCGTAAGATAGACATTTATTTTTGACAATATGTATTCCGAATAAATAAATAAACATATTCAAATTATTTTGAACTACGTTATGGCTTGATCCCTTCACAGGGTACGTAGGCAACTTAGAAGTTTTAATTCTAAGTTCAGTCACGAAATAATAAAACAGCCAAAAAGACCTTAGCACGAGAAAAAGTCGAAACACAACTTCGAAGACGATGTTGATTCTTAAGGAGGGTAGACTGTAATACCCGAGAACTTTCCAACATAAAATAAATACAATAAATTAAATAAATAAATAAATAATAAATAAATAAATAATGAATAAAGACGCTAAATAAATAAAGAGAAAAAGAAATGAGAAACGAAGTCTAATAAAAAAAGGGAATTAAAGTTCCAATACTCAAGACAATTTAATCGAATAAATTGTACACCGAAACCCGACACCAATGGACTCGAGAACTCTAGTCCAAGCATATATTTAGACCCGAATAAAATGATGATAAGAAGTGGGAACCCGAAGATACCCCGGAAATCGGAATCCGAGAACGTAGAGGGTTAGAAGTCCGAAAGAGAGGAGGAAAAGCACGACGAATCGCACGACCCGCCCGGAACGAAGTCCAAGCGGCAGCTGCACGGTGACCGCGCGGTCATTTGCCATACGGCGCGCCACGGCCGCGCCAGCGTGCAGAATCGCTGGTTGCGAGATTCACTCGCCCGAATCCGGATTTTCCGACTTCGGTTGAACACCTTTCGGCTCAAGACTCACCAAGGCCGACCAGGGTGTATGTTTTCCTGCGGGTTCGATTCCCCAGGATGTCTGTGTCAAACCTTGCGGGTTCGATTCCCCAGGGTGTGTTTGAGTTCTTGCGGGTTCGATTCCCCAAGGGTGATTGTCTGTCTTCCTGCGGGTTCGATTCCCCCGGACGTGTGTTGATTCCTACGGGTTCGATTCCCTAGGGTGCGTTTAACTTCTTGCGGGTTCGATTCCCCAAGAACAAATTATACTATATTACATCGAATAAAAGAGGAAGAAAGAAATCTTGAAATACTTGAACATTTTCCTTATTTAAATTGTGCCTTTAAATTATGTCTATCGATTATTTTATCATGTGTGTTGAATTATGATCTTGTGGAAATCCTTGTCTTTTAAATTATGCAATTAAATTATTATTAGATGAATAAAATTAAATCATGTCTTGTATGAATATGTTTTCTTTAAATTTAATTAAAGGCTTTGAAACCCCATAATCATGTACGTGTTAACTTACTCAGCAAGGTTTTGCTGACCAAACCATATTGTTTCCCTTTTTCTTTCAGAGCTGAAGAATATGCATCATCATATGCATTCATGGGAATTTTGGGGAATACTTTATTCTTAGATTTTGCTTTAGACTAGAACTTGCATGAACGGGCCTGTTTAACCCGTGATTAGGCCATGTTGGCCCTATTTTTATATTCCGCTGCATTATGTATGTAAATATTATTTTTCGCTGCAACTGTAATGATATTATTTTCAAAGTATATATAAATGGGCTGTGTGAATGTTTTAAATTCTGAAAAACCATAGCCTTGCATCTCTTTAGCAAGCTCGGAGAAACCGTGTCTTCCTAGAGAGGTGTGACGGTGACATCCCGACCCGGGTGACCAAAAACCGGGGTGTTACAGAAAGGCCATGGATTTTAGAATTCATGAGGACGGAAGCATCCGCTTCAAGGGAAGGTGGTGTATACCATGAAAATGCATTGACCTGAAGCAAAAAGTGATGGAGGAAGGCCATAATACCCCCTACTCGGTTCATCCCGGGGGCGACAAGCTGTACAAGGACTTAAAGAAGTGGTCGAACATGAAAAGAGAGGTACCCGAGTTTGTGGCGAGATGCCTCACCTGCCAGAAGGTCAAGGCAGTACGCCAAAAACCCCTAGGGCTAATGCAACCATTGGAAATCCCGAGTTGGAAATGGGATAGCATTTCAATGGATTTCGTCTCGGGGTTACCGCGGTGACCGAAAGGGATGAATAAAATCTGGGTGATCGTGGACACTTGGTCAATGGACCAATTGGCAAGGGCGTATGTCGACAATGTGGTACGCCGGCATGGAGTACCACATGACATCATCTCGGATAGAGACAGTAGATTTGTCTCTCATTTTTGGACAAAACTGCAAGAAGCCCTCGGTACGAAGATAAAGATGAGTACCGCGTTCCACCCCATGACGGATGGACAGACAGAAAGAACGATCCAAACGTTGGAGGACATGCTAAGGGCATGTGTACTAGAGTTTAAAGGAAGTTGGGAAAATCATTTACCCTTAATTGAATTTTCCTACAACAATAGCTACCATGCTAGCATCGGCATGGAATCTTTCGAGGCACTGTATGGACGCAAGTGCCGAAGTCCGTTAAGCTGGGAAGAGAGCGATAGGACTGTGGTAGTTGGACCACAACTTGTTGAGGACATGGCTCAACAGATCAAGGTAATCCAAGGAAAGATGAGAGCCGCTCAAGACCGGCAAAAGAGTTATGCAGACGTGAGACGGTAAGACTTGGAATTTCAAATCGGCGATAAGGTTATGCTTAAGGTATCACCAATGAAGGGTGTGATGCGCTTTGGCAAGCGAGGGAAATTGAGTCCACGATACATAGAACCGTACGAGATCCTAGCAAGAGTGGGAAATCTAGCCTATCGGCTAGCACTGCCGCCACAATTGGCTCGTGTCCACGATGTGTTCCATGTCTCACAATTGAAGAAGTATGTCCACGATCCGACCCATGTACTCCAACCGGAAGAGATTGAATTGGATGATGACTTGAGCTACGAGGAAATTCCGGTACGAATACTCGACGTGAAGGAGAGAGTAACAAGAAATAACACCGTGAGAATGGTCAAGGTTCTTTGGTCGAACCACGAAGCCGAAACGGCAACATGGAAATTAGAGGCAGACATGAAGGAGCGTTACCCAACCCTATTCCAAGATGATGCAACCACAGTTATGGAGACATAACTGTAGTCTTAAGAGGAGGAGGATGTAACGGCCCGAATATTTCCGAATATTTTTGTATCCCAAATAAACAAATTCAAATTGTTTTGAACTACGTAATGACTTGATCCCTTCACGGGGTACGTAGGCAACTTGGAAATTTCAATTCTGGGTTCAGTCAAATAATAACAAACAAACTCACAATAATATAATCACTCAATCAAACAATTCCCGAACTTGCGAGATGATAAAGTGCAACTTCGAGGACGAAGTTGATTCTTAAGGAGGGTAGACTGTAATACCCGTAATTTTTAGGATATAAAATAGAATATAATCCGATGAGCAAAGAGGTTTTGTTTCCGAGAACCCGTAAAACCGGAAATGCACGGAAGTTAAAAGACGACGATTTAGAAGCCGACGGATCCAAAACCGACGGTCTTAAGATTTCAAACATGAAATCAATTTAAGTCGGAATAAATTTAGGGTAGGAATCGTAATGCGAGAATGACCCGGAAAATTGAGCCCGAACACGTGGAAGGATAGAAGTCTGAAAGAGAGGAGGAAAAGACCCGACAGATCGCACGAACCGGTCCGGACCGCAGTCCAGACCGGTGCCGCGCGAACGCGCCAACCCCGCGCCGCAGCACAGACTGCGGCAGATCACGCGATCTCGGCGATTTCTTGCCAAAATTTCGACCCCCGATTAAGGTAAGTCAACCTTGGCCGGGGGAAAGCTTTTAGGACAATCTAGGGCTGCCTCCCCACTCATTCATCAGTCATCAAACCCTTTTTTCACCCTAAAGCTCTCCCAAAATCAAAAATACAAAGTTCTTACCTTCGGTCGACTTTCCGACGAGTTTCCGGCAACCAAATTCGACCGTGGAGGCGTGTAGATCAAGAGACACTGATCTTGAATCGTTGGTAAGGGTTAGATTAGGATTCTCTATTGTTTTCAATCACAAATCACCATTCTAACTTATGGATTTTTACTTATGAACGCTATCGTGGCCGAAGGAGAAGGAGAACGTGTGCGTAGATCCGTTCGTGATGAGTTTGGACGACTCGATCGACCCTAGGATGACCAAGAACTTTATTACTGTAATTTGACTCCTTTCATATCAATACGGGTGGTCAAGGGGCGTCCGAATTAGTGATTTTGAAACGAACCATAAAAATCAAACCTAAAAACCCCAATTCGCACGTTTTCTGAAATCCGACCAAAACCCTTACTTCAAGAGTTCAAAACGAAAAACTTAAAACTAGAATTTTGATCCTAACACCTTAAGCTATGTTGTGGAAAAAGTTCAGAGATTTTTATCAAAGTTTACTACCCCAAATCGCGTCGGACATAAACTGTATTTTCAAACGTTTTACAAAAACTGACAGCGCATGTTTTCAAAATTGATGAGCATGTTTCTACTATTTCTAGTCCGAACTAATCTTTGCAATGTAAACAAAAGTTGTAGATAATCATGTCTAGTATGTGTCCACAAAATTTTAGAATTTTTGGAGTCCATGTGATATGTCAAAAAGTCAAATTTTTGAACTATGTCAAAACTGAATCCTGACAGCTCACTGGTTGTGTGGTAAACTCGACTTTTAACATGCTTCCTCACCTTATTTCGAAATCGTTAAAACACGAAAGTTGTTCGTTAGGAATTATTTGATATACTGTAAAAATTTCAGATTTTTCGGCCTTGAATTGAATTTTTAAATCGAAAAGGCGCAAACTGTGACATCGAACGGTTTTAAAATTGTGAGATTTGAAATTTCTAAACAAACGATCGAAACCTTGAAATATGATAAAGCTATATTTTTTATAAAAAAAATCCCGTTACACTATGTCGAAACGATATCGGATACTTAGGTAGGGGGTGAGTTCTCTGCAGGGTGCTCCTCTAGCCTTTTTCGGCGTGCCGATAAAGGACGCATGATTCTTGAATGAAAAACTACGCCAAAACGGCGATGAAATTTGGGCCTACACTCTCGGGAGTATCCGTATGGGTTTCCCGAGGCTCCGGAGTGATACTGGATATGGTAGATATGGCTGCGGCCGCCGGACTACCGGCTAAACAAAAACTTACGAAACTGGCTGCGTGTAATACCCGAGAATTTTGCAACATAAAATAAATAAATAACTAGATAAATAAATAATAAATAAGTACAATATGTAAATAAAGAGGAAAGAAAATGAGAAATGAAATCTAACCTAAAAAGGAATTAAAGTTCTAATACTAAAGATAATTTAATCGAAGAAATTGTTACACGGGAACCCAACACCGATAGACTCAATAACTCGAGTCCAAACTTAAATTTAGATCCGAATAAAATGACGATAGGAAATAGGAGCCCGAAAATATCCCGGAAATCCGAATCCGAGAACATAGAGGGATAGAAGTCCGAAAGAGAGGAGGAAATGCCCGACGGATTGCACGACCCGCCCGGACCGAAGTCCAGGCGTGGACCGCGCGGTGGCGGCGCGGGGTTTCCCCTAGCCGCGCGCCAACCCCGCGCCAGCGGACAAAAACGGTTGTTGCGAGATTCTCTCGCCCGAATCCGGATTTTTCGACTTCGGTTGCTCACCTTGCGGCTCAAGACTCATTAAGGCCGACCTTGGACGTCCCCTAGGTCCCTTACCTCTATAAATAGTCATCCTAGTCTATCCCGAACACTTTTCAAAACCTTCATACTCTCCATACGTTCGAAAACCTTAATCCCGGAGTCGTTGGAGGCACGAGACCAAGAGAGAAGCTGTTTTGGACGAATTCGTAGTCTTCTATCGTCGTGGTAAGTTTTGATCCGTTCATTCCTTTACGTTCTTGATTCGAAAACGAATCCTAACTTAATCTTTTTCTTTTCTACACCACGAACCGGATCTAGAACGAAGAACCCGTCGAACCGAGGAGATAAACGGTGGACTGGAAGCCACACCTCCGAATCGACGAGTCGAGACGATCACGAATTCTGTAAGTTAATACTTACATGGTTTGGGAGACCTAAAATTTATTTAAACCACGAAACCCTCTTCGTCGGGTTTTTGCACCAATCTAAAGATCACGAATCTAAAGATCTAAACAAAGAATGTAAAATCTGTCAACATGAAACCCTCTTCGACACAGCGTTTTTGCACGATTTTTCCGAACACTTAAAACTGTTCAAACGAGAAAACTTAAAACACGAAAAACGTTCCTAAGAATAGATCTATCTTCTGTAAAATTTTCGCAATTTTTCATTATGTTTTGATATCTGAAATCGAGCCCGAACCGAACTGTTTTAAATCTGAATCTTGAAATCTTGACAGAACTTAGGTCCGAAATTGTAGACGTTATTGACAATAGATCTAAGCCGATTCAGAACTTTAGTCGAACATGAAACTTGTAGATATATGTCTTAAGTATCTCTCTGTAAACTTTCATCAAATTTGGAGTTAGTTTGCTATGGTAGATCATGAAATCTTGAAACTGCTGTTGAAATTTTCGGACAGATTTGTAACCTGATAGAAATCTGCATTTTTGACTTATTTCCTTAACTCGGATCGAAAATGTTAAAACATGAAACTTGTTCGTCTCTGTGTTTTCAAGTCACTGGTAAATTTTCAGAATTTTCAGGCTTAAAACTGATTTTTAATTAATTTTGGAGTAAACAGTGGTTTACCGAAGTCAAATCTTGAAAATCTTGTGAAACGGTGAAATTAGCCTTTAAAGTTTAAACGAGTAGGAATCTCTTTTTGAAATAAATTATACGAAACAAGAATTTTGAAAAATCCCCTTACAAACTTGATCGATTAAAATTAGGGGTGAGTGCTCTGCAGGGTGCCCCCTAACTATTCACTTCGTGCCTTTATGGACGATGGTGACCCCGCGCGAAATTTGAGATACATTGCCAAAACGGCATAAGACATAAGGCCTACATTCTCGAGAATATCCACATGGGTTTCCCGAGGCTCCGGAGTGGTAATGGGTATGGCAGATACGGTTGCGGCCGCCGGACTATTGGCTAAATTTGACGAGATTGCAATGCAATCGTGAAATACTGAAATACTAAATCTTGGGTGTAATGGGGATAATTAAAATGTTTATTTTGGTTTATTTAAATTATTTAATGCTTTATTTAAATTAATTATGGCTTTTACTTTAAATTATGTTAAATGTGTTTTTAATTAGAGCCATGAATTAAATTATGCAAGTCATTTAGTTAATTAAATTAAAGTGTTTATGATTTAATGGCATGCTTTTATTTAAGTATCAAATTAATGGCTTTGAAACCCCACGATTATGTATGTGTTAACTTACTCAGCAAGTTGTGCTGACCAAACCATTTCATTTCTTTTTCTTACAGAGTATGTGGAATGAGCATGAGCACTACATGCATGGGATTTTTGGGAACGTTTAATATTTTGATTTTTGCATTAGACTATAGAATAAACGGGCATGTTTAATCTGTGTTTTGGCCATGTTGGCCCTATTTACATTTTCCGCTGCAATACTTATACTTGGATATTATTTTTCTGCTGCATTATGATATTATTCTCGAACTTATATCGTATGGGCTGTTTTTTTAAATGTTTTAAATATTTTAAATTCTGCAATACCTAGCCTTGCATCTCTTTAGTAAGCGAGGAGAAACCGTGTCTTGCTAGAGAGGTGTGGCGGTGACATCCCGACCTGGGTTACCAAAAACCGGGGTGTTACAAGTTGGTATCAGAGCCCGGTTATTATAAAATTATTTTAAACTATTAGATTATTATTTTAAAACTACTACTTTTAAACCATTATTATTTTTAAAACTACTATTAATATTATTATTATTATTTTTAAAGAGTGCAATAGCATTTTGACTATTATTTTAAATTCTAAAGTATTATTTCCATGGAATAAATTTTTATTTTTAAAACCCATGGAAATTAGAAAAAAATATATATATACAGTGCATGAATTATTTTTGGGAGGGGATAATCATTTGCATATGCATACTGCATTGTCTTTATTTAGAGAACTTAGAATCTTGACGAATTTTAACTTAGATCTTTTGCTTGCGTTAGATGGCGAACCAAGATATGATGAACCTAATGGTGAAAATGATGAATGCTCACTTCGACTCCCAACAAACCATAGAACAAATGAAACGTCGTATAGCTCAATTGGAAGCAAATCTGCACCACATGGGCAACTTAAGAGAGGCGGACCACCACCGTATAAATCAGCTCGAACACCAAGTCCAAAACCTTACCACACAGAACCTAGTTTTGAAGGACCTTGTCGTCGCTCATGGGGAGGACTTGAACCACATTTTTGACGACCTATTGCCGCCGAGTTCGGAGGAGGAAGATCCAGAGGAGGATCCTGCTACCATGCCGGAGGATACTTAGAGGCGATAGGAATTCTATTTTTAGTAGACACCACTTTTGCTAAGAAAATATTCCCATTTTTGTATATCTTCTCACTTGTACTAAAAAAAAAAAAAAATTTAAAGGAAATCAAATGCCCGATTTATTTATAATAAATCGAAAAAAAAAATCGAAATAAAATAAAATAAAATAAGATAAAATAAAACCCAAAATCATACGGCACTTCTCATTTCGATCGAGTACTACGTGCGAAATTACAAACACATTTATAAATATTGTTTAGACTATATATTATTTTCACAAGTCCTAATCTACACCATTTGTAACAGAATGGCACCCAGAGGTAAACCGAGGACCCAACCTGCTCCCCAAAATACTACTGAGGTCCCACCAAATGTCACGGAACCTGTAGAAGCACAACCCCAAGGTGCGCAGGACGCCCCCACACCGAACAATGTGGGCGATCGTCTTCGGACACTAAAGGAGATCTTGATTGCGCTAGGGAACGCGCAAGTCAATCAAGGTCAAGCTGCGGCGGTACCTCCGCCCCAAGCTCGCCCCAACTATCTGGCGATGGTGAATCCTTACCAGTCGCCCCACTACGCTGGTGAGGAGGATCCAGCAAAACTGGAGGAATGGATCCGGACCTTTGACAAGCTGCTGGGTGCAGTCAAATGTCCGGAAGGAGAGAGAGTGCACGTTGCTTCGTACTACTTGGGAGGCGAAGCGGACGACTGGTGGCTGGCGACTCAAGCAAAACTGCAAGAAGATGAACAGCCCTACTCGTGGGCGGAAATGATGGAGCTGCTGAAGGATAGATTTTATCCCTTGAGTACTAAAGCAGCGATGTACGAAGAGTTTCTGTCGCTGAGACAAGAAGGCCAGACCGTGCAAGAGTACTACACTCGATTCAAGGAACTTGTGAGATTCGCACCAAGATTAGTACCCACGGACGCGGAGAAAGCTAAGAAATTTGAAATGGGGCTAAACCTGGCAGTGCGCGAGGTGATCACAGGGGTACACTACCCTGATCTGCAAGCCGTGTACGACCGCGCTGTGGCAGTGGCGCGGGTACAGCAACTGAAAAGGAGAGTGAGTGGGGAGTCCAGCCGGGGCCCCCAAGACAAGAGGAACAAGGACGCGAGTGGTGAGAACAATGCGGGAAGGAATGAGCAGCGGAGAGGGTCGAATAGGCCACAACAAACCAATAATGGAAGGAGGTTTAACCAAGAAGAACTGGTACCACCCTGCTCGAGGTGTGGGCGACCCCATCTGGCGAGGGGATGCCCTCAACAGGGGGCATGCTTTCAGTGTGGTCGCATGGGCAACATACGTCAGGAGTGCCGAACAAGGATTGAAAACATAGATAAAAGGGAAGACCTGGTCACGGGGCAGGGACAGCCTCAGAATCAAAACGGACAGAATGGCAACAATCAGGGGTATAGATCCCCTCAAAATCAATTTAGGCAGCCGAATCAGAATCAGAACCAACGTCCTCAACCACCTCAGAATCAAAATCAACAGCAAGATCAACAGCCGAATTCGAATCAGCAAGGCAATCAAGGACGCCCTATGGGGAGACTTAACGTAGTTAACCAAGCGGACGTGCCTGCACAAGGAGAAGTGATGGCAGGTACATTTCATGTCTTGAATACACCCCTTAGAGTTTTATTTGATTCTGGAGCTAGTTGCTCAATCATAGCATCAAGAATAGTGCCTGAGTTAGATCTACCTAAGTGCGAGATAATTAGCTTAGGAATTCAATTGCCTTCAGGAGAAGTAGTAGCTTGCTCTAAACGATATAACGGAATTCCTATAGTGATCAAGAACGTAGAATTCTTCGCAAACTTAGTAGAATTTAACTTAAGGGACTTTGACATTATACTGGGGATGGACTGGTTGTCCCAGTATAAAGCAGTGATCGAATGCCAGAAGCAAAAGATCACCCTGTCAAAAAGTAGGGGAAAGAGAGTTATCTTTTACTCTCAGCCCCCTAAGAGGAGCAACAAAATCGTTAGTGCCCTCAAACTAAGTAACTTGATGCGTAAGGGGTATAAATTATATGCGTGCTACGTTCACAACCTTGAGGTGGAAGAGAGCAAGGTTGACAGCATTCCAGTGGTAAGAGAATACCCGGACGTGTTTCCTGAAGACGTTCCGGGCATGCCACCTGAGCGAGATCTTGAATTCACTATAGATCTCATTCCGGGAACCGAGCCTGTCTCAAAAGCTCCATACCGGATGGCACCATTGGAAATGAAGGAGTTAAAGGAACAACTCGAAGAACTGTTAGGAAAAGGAAACATAAGACCGTGTACTTCTTCGTTGGGAGCACCGGTCTTATTCGTTAAGAAAAAAGACGGAGGATTACGTCTTTGCATAGATTATCGGGGATTAAATCAAGTGACCATCAAGAATAAGTACCCCCTGCCGAGAATTGAGGATCTATTTGATCAACTGAAGGGAGCTTCAGTATTCTCGAAGACCGACTTTCGATCTGGGTATCACTAGTTGAGGATCGCCGAGAAGGACAATCCGAAGACGGCGTTTCGAACTCGATATGGCCACTACGAGTTCACAGTGTTATCTTTTGGGTGAACAAATGCTCCAGCAATGTTCATGAACCTCATGAACAATGTGTTTAGAGAATTGTTAGATCAGTGCGTCGTGGTGTTCATTGACGACATCCCGATCTACTCGAAGAGCGAGGAGGAGCATGCCCAACACTTACACCAAGTGTTAGGGATCTTGCGAAAGAACCAACTATACAGCAAGTTGTCCAAATGCGATTCCTGGTTAAAGGAAGTAGCATTTCTTGGACATATAATATCTGCTGATGGAGTCTCAGTGGATCCGACGAAAGTTTCTGCCGTAACGGAGTGGGCAGCGCCGACGAGTCCAACGGAAATAAGGAGTTTCCTTGGATTGGTTGGGTACTATAGACGTTTCGTGAAGGATTTTTTGAAAATCGCACGTCCTTTAACCCAGCTACTAAAGAAGGGAGTAAAATACGAGTGGACAGAGGCGTGTGAGGCTGCGTTTCAAGAGTTAAGAAACAACTCACAACAACACCCGTATTGACGCTACCATTAGAGAATGGTGACTTCGAAGTTTACAGCGATGCTTCGAAGGAAGGTTTAGGTTGTGTCTTGATGCAAGACCCGAGGGTCGTTGCATACGCATCACGCCAACTGAAACCTCACGAAGAAAATTACCCGACACACGACCTGGAGTTGGCAGTGGTTGTTTTCGCTCTAAAGATATGGAGACATTATCTCTATGGGCGAAAGTGTCGAATGTTCACCGACCACAAGAGCTTGAAATATATATTCACTCAGAAGGAGTTGAATCTGAGACAGCGAAGGTGGTTGGAACTTATTAAGGATTATGATTTGGAAATATCCTACCACGAAGGGAAGGCAAATGTGGTAGCCGATGCCCTAAGCCGGAAAACCCAACACGTGACAAACTCGTTGGTAATTTCGCCGGCATTGTACATGGATTTGGCGAGATTGGATGTGGAACTTGTGCATCCGGGCACAGTGAGTGGAACGATCAACGCAATGGTCATAGAAATTCCAATATTGGACGAGATTAGACTCGCCCAACCGGGCGACGCAAAATTGGAGAGGATAAAGGGGTATATTGTCGAGGGAAAGGCAATAGGATTTGCTATCCATGAGGATGGAAGCATTCGCTTCAAGGGGAGATGATGCGTGCCCCAGATGTGTGCCGAGCTAAAGCAAAGGTTGATGGATGAAGGGCACAACACACCATATTCGGTGCATCCCAGAGGCGACAAACATTATAAGGATCTGAAGAAGATCTATTGGTGGTCGGGAATGAAGAAGGAAGTGGCAGACTTCGTGGCGAAATGCCTCACCTGCCAAAGGGTTAAGGCAGTGAGACATAAACCCTTAGGGTTGAGCAACCACTAGAGATTCCAAGTTGGAAGTGGGATAGCATCTCAATGGACTTTGTCTCGGGATTACCACGATCACCTAAAGGCATGAACAAGATTTGGGTGATTGTGGATAGGCTAACAAAAACGGCCATATTTACCCCAATGAAGGACACGTGGACTATGGACCAACTGGCCCGAGCCTACATTGATAATGTGGTACGACGACATGGAGTACCACATGACATTATTTCTGAGAGAGACAGTAGATTTGTCTCTCATTTTTGGACGGAGTTACAAAAAGCTCTCGGTACTCAAATCAAAATGAGCACCGCATTCCACCCGATGACGGATGGACAAACCGAGAGAACAATCCAAACACTAGAAGAAATGCTGAGAGCATGTGTGTTGGAGTTCAAGGGAAATTGGGAAACTCATTTACCCTTAATTGAGTTTTCCTATAACAATAGCTACCATGCTAGCATTGGCATGGCACCTTTCGAGGCGTTGTATGGACGAAAGTGCCGAAGCCCGTTGAGCTGGGAAGAAAACAATAAGTCTATGGTAGTGGGACCACAACTTGTCGAAGAAATGGCTCAACAGATCAAGGTGATTCAAAGGAAAATGAAAGCCACTCAAGACCGTCAGAAGGGTTATGCTGACGTGAGACGACGAGACCTAGAATTTCAAGTGGGAGATAGGTCATGCTAAAGATATCACCCATGAAGGGGGTGATGCGCTTTGGCAAACGAGGAAAGCTGAGTCCTCGATACATAGGATCTTACGAAATTCTAGAACGAGTCGGAAATTTGGCCTACCGACTGGCTTTACCACCACAATTAGATCGAGTTCATAATGTCTTCCATGTCTCACAACTAAAGAAATATGTGCTGGACCCGACACATGCACTTCAGCCGGAAGTGATCGAACTCGATGACGATATGACTTACGAAGAAGTCCCAGTGCGAATTCTAGACGTGAAGGAGCGAGTAACGAGGAATAGAACCGTCAAGATGGTCAAGGTTCTTTGGTCAAACCATAAAAGTGAAACCGCGACTTGGGAATTAGAATCTGACATGAGAGAGCATTACCCGACACTGTTCCAAGCCGACGCCGACACAGTTATGGGGACATAACTGCAATCTTAAGGGGGAGAGGATGTAACACCGTGTATTTTCGTGCATTTTGTAAACAAACAAACAAATTCAAATTGTTTTGAACTACGTTATGGCTTGATCCCTTCACTGGGTACGTAGGCAGCTTAGAAGTTTTAATTCTAAGTTCAGTCACAAAATAATAAAACAAACAAAAAGTCCTTAGCACGAGAAAAGCCGAAACACAACTTTGAGGACGAAGTTGATTCTTAAGGAGGGTAGACTGTAATACCCGAGAATTTTGCAACATAAAATAAATAAATAACTAGATAAATAAATAAATAAATAATAAATAAATACAATATGTAAATAAAGAGGAAAGGAAATGAGAAATGAAATCTAACCTAAAAAGGAATTAAAGTTCCAATACTAAAGATAATTTAATCGAATAAATTGTTACACGGGAACCCAACACCGACTAACTCGAGTCCAAACTTAAATTTAGATCCGAATAAAATGACGATAGGAAATAGGAGCCCGAAAATATCCCGGAAATCGGAATCCGAGAACATAGAGGGATAGAAGTCCGAAACAGAGGAGGAAATGCCCGACGGATCGCACGACCCGCCCGGACCGAAGTCCAAGCGTGGACCGCGTGGGGTTTCCCCTAGCCGCGCGCCAACCCCGCGCCTGCGGACAGAAACGGCTGTTGCGAGATTCTCTCGCCCGAATCCGGATTTTTCGACTTCGGTTGCTCACCTTGCGGCTCAAGACTCATTAAGGCCGACCTTGGACGTCCCCTAGGTCCCTTACCTCTATAAATAGTCGTCCTAGTCTATCCCGAACACTTTTCAAAACCTTCATACTCTCCATACGTTCGAAAACCTTAATCCCGGAGTCGTCGGAGGCACGAGACCCAGAGAGAAGCTGTTTTGGACGAATTCGTAGTCTTCTATCGTCGTGGTAAGTTCTGATCCGTTTGTTCCTTTACGTTCTTGATTCGAAAATGAATCCTAGCTTAATCTTTTTCTTTTCTACACCACGAACCGGATCTAGAACAAAGAACCCGACGAACCGAGGAGATAAACGGTGGACTGGAAGCCACGCCTCCGAATCGACGAGCCGAGACGATCATGAATTCTTTAAGTTAATACTTACATGGTTTGGGAGACTTAAAATTTATTTAATCTAAAGATCTAAACCAAGAACGTAAAATCTATCAACATGAAACCCTCTTCAACGCAACGTTTTTGCACGATTTTTTCGAACCTTAAAACTGTTCAAACGAGAAAACTTAAAACATGACAAATGTTCCTAGGACATAGATCTATCTTCTATAAAAGTTTCGGAATTTTGCATTATGTTTTGATATCTGAAATCGATCCCAAACCGAACTGTTTTAAATATGATTCTTGAAATCTTGACAGAACTTAGGTCCGAACTTGTAGACGTTTTTGACAATAGATCTAAGCCGATTCAGAACTTTAGTCGAACATGAAAGTTGTAGATATACGTCTTAAGTATCTCTCTGAAAAATTTCATCAAATTTGGAGTTAGTTTGCTATGGTAGATCATGAAATCTTGAAACTGCTGTTGAAATTTTCGGACAGATTTGTAACCTGATAGAAATCTGCGTTTTTGACTTATTTTCTTAACTCGGATCGAAAAAGTTAAAACACGAAACTTGTTTGTCTCTATGTTTTCGAGTCACTGGTAAAGTTTCAGGATTTTCGGACATAAAACTGATTTTTAGTTAATTTTGGAGTAAACAGTGGTTTACCGAAGTCAAATCTTGAAAATCTTGTGAAACGGTGAAATTAGCCTTTAAGGTTTAAACGAGTAGGAATCTCTTTTTGAAATAAATTATACGAAACAAGAATTTTGAAAAATCCCCTTACAAACTTGATCGATCAAAATTAGGGGTGAGTGCTCTGCAGGGTGCCCCTAACTGTTCACTTCGTGCCTTTATGGACGATGGTGACCCCGCGCGAAATTTGAGATACATTGCCAAAACGGCATGAGACATATGACCTACACTCTCGAGAATATCCACATGGGTTTCCCGAGGCCCCGGAGTGGTACTGGGTACGGCAGATACGGTTGCGGCCGCCGGACTACCGACTACACTTGACGAGATTGCAATGCAATCGTGAATTACTGAAATACTAAATCTTGGGTGTAATGGGGATAATTAAAATGTTTATTTTGGTTTATTTAAATTATTTAATATTTTATTTAAATTAATTATGGCTTTTAATTTAAATTATGTTAAATGTGTTTTTAATTAGAGCCATGAATTAAATTATGCAAGTCATTTAGTTAATTAAATTAAAGTGTTTATGATTTAATGGCATGCTTTTATTTAAGTATTAAATTAATGACTTTGAAACCCCACGATTATGTATGTGTTAACTTACTCAGCAAGTTGTGCTGACCAAACCATTTCATTTCTTTTTCTTACAGAGTATGTGGAATGAACATGAGCACTACATGCATGGGATTTTTGGGAACATTTAAACATTTGATTTTTGCATTAGACTATAGAATAAACGGGCTTGTTTAACCCGTGTTTTGGCCAGGTTGGCCCTATTTACATTTTCCGCTGCAATACTTATACTTGGATATTATTTTTCCGCTGCATTATGATATTATTCTCGAACTTATATCGTATGGGCTATTTTTAAATGTTTTAAATATTTTAAATTCTGCAATACCTAGCCTTGCATCTCTTTAGTAAGCGAGGAGAAACCGTGTCTTGCTAGGGAGGTGTGGCGGTGACATCCCGACCTGGGTTACCAAAAACCGGAGTGTTACACTGCGGCCGCCGGATTGCCGGCTAAACTAAATATTGTTGAGATGGTGGCATAACGGGAGAAATTAAAAGACTTAATCCTTTTTTATGTATTTATTTATTTATTTTATGTCTTTAATTATGCATTTAAATTATGTCTTAAATTTACACCATGCTTAAATTATTATTTATGAATTTAAATGCCTGTTCAAGTATACAAATTAAATTCTTATTGTTTTTAAATTGGTAAATGGAATGTCTTGCATGCATGATTAGGAGTAAAATTTTAATTATTAAATTGAACCCCTTTATTGCTATGTTAGGATCGACTTACTCAGTATTTTATAATACTGATAAAATTGTTGTTTTCCTTTTTTTTTCAGAGTATGGAGAAAATGCATAAGCATGTGCATTTGGGGGACACCTTTTTAAACATTAAATGGTCGTTTTTATGATACTTGCATATCGGGCCTGTATAACTTGAGTTTTGGCCATGTCGACCCCATTTTAATATTTCCGCTGCAACTTATTAGTATTATTATTATGTGTGGATGAGATTACATTATTATTTTTAAGTAATTTCCGGACTTGTTTTAAAACTCTTTGCAATACCCATAGCCTTGCATCTCGTTAGCAAGCTCGGAGAATCCGTGTCTTGCTGGGGAGGTGTGGGGGTGGCATCCCGGCCTGGGTTATCAAATCCGGGGTGTTACACCAGCGAGTTCGCTACGTGCTGGGTCTTCCGACTCAGGGTAGCCGGGGGTTACCACGTTGGCCTTTCCTTCGTGATACGCAATTTCGAGATCGTAGGCCTTTATTAGTTCCAACCACCTCTTTTGCCTTAAATTCAACTCCTTCTGAGTGAATATTTACTTGAGGCTCTTGTGGTCAGTGAACATTCGACACTTTCGCCCATAGAGATAATGTCTCCATATCTTCAGAGCAAATACGACTGCCGCCAACTCCAAGTCGTGTGTCGGATAGTTTGCCTCATGAGGTTTCAATTGACGCAATGCGTATGCGATGACTTTCGAGTCTTGCATTAAGACGCATCCTAGACCTTCCCTCGAAGCGTCACTGTAAACCTCGAAATCACCATCCTCCGATTACAGTGTTAATAGGGGTGTAGTGGTAAGTCGTTTCTTTAGTTCTAGGAATGCGGACTCACACTCACTAGTCCACTCGTATTTCACTCCCTTTTTCAGTAGCTGAATTAAGGGTCGTGCGATTTTTGAGAAATCTTTCACAAATCGCCTATAATATCCAGGTAGTCCAAGGAAACTCCTTATTTCGGTTGGACTTTTCGGCGATACCCACTCGGTTATTGCCGATACCTTTGCCGGATCTACTGAAACTCCAGTGGCGGTTACTATGTGTCCAAGGAATGCTACTTCTTTCAACCAAAATTCGCATTTGGACAACTTCCCATAGAGTTCGTTCTTGCGCAAGATCCCTAACACTTGATGCAAATGTTGGGAATGCTCTCCCTCGCTCTTCGAGTAGATCAGGATGTCGTCATATCACATTACCAATGTGAGCTCGGTTCAACTAAGTGGTGTAAGGTAGAAAGAAGTGAGGAAAACATAATAAAAAAAAAGAAATAATAAAACGAAAATCGGGGCCCGGGCGATGTCCGCGCGGTTTCGGCCAATAACGCGTCGTGACCGCGCGGTTTTGGCAGTTTGAAGAAAAAGGGGTTTCGGGGGTGGGGGTGCGCGAGTTCCCCATTTCCTCCCCCATTTCCGAATACTCCCTCAAAATCCTCTGAAATTCGATCCCCCACTTCCAAATCGCTTCGAGTCCCATCTCGTTTTCACTAAGTAAGGTATGAATCTCCCCCTTTAACTTGTCAATCTCAGTTTCTATACCTTGGTTCGTTCGATTTCGTGACAGATTCTATGAATTAGGGTTTAGGGTTTGAGGTACCATTGTTTGATTGTTATCTCTTTATTGTATATGCTTATATATTATTTATTTATTTAATTTAACAAATACCTTGTATGTTTGTTTGATTGAGTCTCATCAAGGCATTTGAAAAATAAAATATATCTAGTAATTTAAATATCCTTGTGTAATAAATGCTCATAATTTTCATTGCTCAATAGAAAATTTTATTCGAGTACAATCATAAGAATGGAATTAGTAGTACTAGTAGATATAGTGCATCAATATATATATATATATATATATCTAAGTCTAGAGTGAATAGGTAGGTGCATCCTCAATGGGATTATCCTCGTCGCTGGATATGTCGATCGGGCTGGATGGCCCATCATCGGAAGTGGGCTCAGGGCTATGAGGAAATATGTCATCAGCTAAGTTAGTCAGCTCCATCCCCAAGTGCCCTACTTGCATCTCTAATTCGTTATTCTTGTTTTGAAGTGTAACCACATGGGCTTGAAGTTCGGCGACTTGGGCCTTGAGTTGGGTTATGTCATGATGGTCAGCTTCCCTAAGGTGTCCCAGATGGGCCATGTTAGCTTCTAGCTGTCCTACTCGCATCTTGAAATAATTTATATATTGCTGAGATTCGAAATACGCGTTGGCTAATTTCATCATAAGGTTCACCACATTCGCGTTTGGTTCAGCCATCTAGTGTCAACAAGTAGGTTAGAGTTAGAACATGTCAAATGTAGAGTTAGGAGATGCAAGAATTCAAGTCTACATGCAAGTATGCATATGCAATCCCCCCAATAAAATTTAAATTTTATCCATGTGTTTCAAAAAAAATAATTTCATACCATGGATAATAGTAATAAAAATGTTGAGCCTCTATATTGGGCCAAAATGTTGTAACAACCCGAATATTATGTATCCCAAATCAATAAATAAACAAATTCAAATTGTTTTGAACTACGTTATGACTTGATCCCTTCACGGGGTACGTAGGCAACCTGGAAATTTTAATTCTGGGATCAGTCAAACGATATAATAAAAAAAATACAAACAATATCCAACAAACGATTTCAAACAATATCAAACAACAACACACAATGATACAATCACGCAATCAAAGAATAGCACAATATCACAAAATAGAAAGGACCTTAACTCCAAGCTCGCGAGAAGCTAACACACAACTTCGAGGGCGAAGTTGATTTCCAAGAAGAGTAGGTTGTAATACCCGAGAATTTGCTCTTAAGCAACCCTAGTATGACAAGCAACTTCGGGGACGAAGTTGATTCTTAAGGGGGGTAGACTGTAATACCAGGGATTTTTATCGACGTCCAAAGGAATAAAATTTATTTCTTAATCCGATCAAGGCCGAAATATTTCCGAGAAAAAGAAAATAATTCATTATTGCTCGGAAATGAATTACCGATAAATTCAAAATGGAATAAAAGAGGGAAAGGAAGCCCGAAGATATTCAATGGATTAATCCCAAAAGATTGGAATTAAATTCAAGAAGGAAAAGAATTTTCATTCCAAGAACCCGTGAAGTCGGAAATAATTTAATTAGATAAATTATTACACGGGAGTCGAAAGACGACGAATTCAAACTCGACGGATTCAAGATTTCGAATGTGAAATTCATTTGAGTCAAAATAAATTTAAGAAAGGAATCGTAACCCGAGAACGACCCGAAAAGTCGAGCCCGAAAACGGAGAAGGACAGAAGTCCGAAAGAGAGGAGAAAGGGCCCGACGGATCGCACGACCCGGCCCAGGCCGCAGCCCAGGCCGGAGCCGCGCGGTCGCCGCGCGGGGTTTGCCCTAAGACCGCGCCACCACCGCGCCCCTGCAGAGGCAGCTGCACACTTGCACGATTTCGGCGATTTCTTACTATATTTTCGACCCCCGACTATGGAAACACAATCACCGAGGAAAGGGGATATGGGACGATTCTTGATGATCCTAACTCCCTAAATTCAGATTTATAGACCCTAAATTAATCCTAAGGCAGCCTCCAATCTCTCACTTTCTCTCCCACCACCATTCAAACCGAAAAAAAAAACCCCCAAGTTTCTTGTATTCTTGAACGTCCTACGAACAAACCGGAGCAAGGAGGACGTGGAGAGGAAGTGTTCAGATCCTAGATAGTGGTAAGATGAAGTCGTGAACTTCATTTCATAGTTTTCGTCGGATTTAGATTCTAACTTATGGTTTTTATTCTCAAAAACACAAAACGGAGCCAAAGGAAGAAGAACCGTGTTGAGGAGATCCGTCCGTAGATTCCGGACGACCCAAGGGGCTGTTTAGAACTCATATTAAGTAAGTTAATTCTTACATACGGTTTTTGGTGGCTAAAAATCGATCAAACATAAGATTCAACACAAGAATTTAATAAAATCTGTCAATAGAAGTCTCACACGCGCGCAGCGTTTTTGGATGAATTTTTTGAACCCTTAAAAGTCTTTAAACAAGAAAACGCAAAACATAAAAAGTGTTCCTAAGACATATATCTACCTTATGTAAAATTTTCGTAATTTTTCGTTATGGTTTGATGCCCAAAAACCGAATCTGAACACTGCTGCCCGTTTTTCGAATTTAGAACTTTGGCAGATTTGAATCTCGAACTTGTTAGCCATTTTGACCTCGGATCTAGGCCAAATTAGGACTTGTGTTAAACATGAAATTTGTAGATCTATGAGTCTTGAATACCTTTGTAAAATTTTATGCATTTTCACTAAGATTTGATACCCCAAACCGCGTCGAACATTTTTTGTGAGGCATGACTCTTTCGAAAACCATGGCAGATTGTTTGGTCGAACTTGATGTGCATTTTTCTATCACTTGTGGTCAAAAATAATTTTTGGTGAAAACATAAAAGTTGTAGATAAATGTCTTGAGAATATGCCTGTAAATTTTCGTGCATTTTCATTAAATTTGGATAGTTAAAACCCGTTTTGAATACACTGTGTCCGAGAAGGAAAAGTTGACAGATTTTTAAACCGAACTTAGTGGATTAATCTGACTTAATTCGTGTTGAATTTGCATAATTTGCCTCTAATAAAACTTGTTTATTTTGGTGTCTTTTAAGTGTCAGTAAAATTTCATAAATTTCGGAGGTCGTTTGCTATGTCAAAAACTCTTTTGAAAATCAGTGCGCTGTGTAGACAATTATGACAGATTTTGGCTTTTGTAAAGATTGTAAAATTTCACCCGTTTCCTCACATAATTTCGAAAAGCTTAAAACACGAAAGTTGTTCGTTAGCGTATTTTTGATCTACTGTAGAGATTTCAAGTCGACTTCCTTTGAAATGAATTTTTAAACTGAGATGGCGTAAACTGTGGAAATGGCTTGGTTAAAATGTTGAAAAACTCGTCTTTTGAGAAACACGTGATTCACGAGATATGTCTAAACAAATAAAAATATTTTTCTAAATTCTTTTGAAACATTGGTGATTTGTGACCAAGTTAGATACTATCAATATTGACTATGTGGCTTGTGGACATAAGTGCCCAAGCGTATGTCTAGCGGACGTAAGAGCTCTAGCGCGATATTGATTATGTGACTTGTGGACATAAGGGCCCAAGTGTATGACTAGCGGACGTAAGGGCCCTAGTGAAATATTGACCATGAGATTAGTGGACATAAGAGCCCTAGCGAATGGTGATCTATAAAAGAAATGAAACGATAAATTTATAAGAGATTTAAATTAAATCCTTGTTAAATTGTGTTTTGGTTTTTGTCAATTTAGTTAATCACCTTACAAGTTATATTTTTGATCATTTGGAATTCATACCTTGGATTTATACAATTAAATTCCATTATTTAGTCGAGCTATTTTATATAGTGCATGCAATCGTGCTAAATGTAAGTCAATTCTTTCTTAAATAACTAAAGGCTTTGAAACCCCATTACTGTATGCTAGGGGTTAACTTACTCAGCATGTTTATGCTGACAAACCGTTGCTCTCTTTTTCTTTTCAGAGTATGAGGCTTACACATGAGCATAGCATGCATTGGGATTTTGGGAACGTTTACTCTCGTTTTTATACATGACTTGCATAACGGGCCTGTATAACCCTTGTTTTAACCGTGTTGGCCCTATTTATATTTCCGCTGCTATATCTATATTTAAATATTACTTTCCGCTGCAACTTAGATAATACTATGTAATGATCTTTGTTATATATTTCTAAATTCGCTGTTTGAAATGTTTTAAATTCTGAAAAACCATAGCCTTACATCTCTCTAGCAAGCTCGGAGAAACCGTGTCTTGCTTGGGAGGTGTGGCGGTGACATCCCGACCTGGGTTATCAAAAATCGGGGTGTTACAAAGTGGTATCAGAGCCCGGACTATTTTTCAAACTAGTATTATTATTTTTAAACCATTATTATTATTACTTTAAATCTATTATTTTAGAAGCCAAATTAGATTTTGAAATTTCCTACCCCAAATTATTTTTAAACCCAAGGTTTTTGAAGCCCAAATATTTTTCTTAGACCAATTATTTACTTATTACTTGGGTCCAACCTTTCAGCCCAATTATTTTTAAAGGCCCAATCCCTATGTTTTTAATAAAGCCCAAATGTGTATTATTTCGGCCCAATATAGAGGCCCAAGACTTTTAGCTACTA
Source organism: Hygrophila difformis (assembly GCA_030278955.1). Lineage (NCBI taxonomy): Eukaryota > Viridiplantae > Streptophyta > Magnoliopsida > Lamiales > Acanthaceae > Hygrophila > Hygrophila difformis. The sequence continues at coordinate 32,140,205 of JAOANR010000003.1, read as the reverse complement.
TTATTTTTAATTTTTAGAGTATTACCTCCATGGAATAAACTTATTTTTAAACCCATGGAAGATAGATATAAATATAAATTAGCTTCGGGGGATCACCATTTGCATTGCATATAGACATTTACTCTAACTCTTTTATGTGAACTATCGATGTTAAGGAACATTCCTTAGAACTCGACATGACCTTGACTTAGGAGCGCTTACTAGAGACAAACTTTGCTTTAGTCTTAAACGTCGATCAAGAACACTCTTGCTCACATCTATTATCTCCCTTTACCGATCTATCTTTCAATTTTCCTGACTTCTAACGTTCCCTAGATTAGAAACTCATCTTCGCGTACTTAATAACAGAAAATGGCACCTAGGAGAAAGCCGAGGAAGGGAAGTCCAAACGGCACTGACACTGACCTCCCAAACGCACCCAACAACAATGAGATTCCTCCGAACGTAGGAGATTGTGCGCCTCCTATTCCCAACAACATGGATGAACGTTTAAGGGCGGTAGAAGAAGTACTCGTAGCATTAGGAAACGCCGAGGTGCATAGGGCACAAGCGGCAATACCTCCGTCAGTAGCTCGAAACAACTATCTAGCTTTGGTAAATCCTTATCAACCACCACACTATGATGAGGAGGAAGATCCTGCCAAACTAGAGGGGTGGATCCGTACCTTTGATAAACTTTTGGACGCTATCAAATGCCCCGACGAGGAGAAGATACGTGTAGCGACCTACTACTTAGGAGGCGAAGCCGATGAGTGGTGGCAAAACATTCAAATGAAGTCAGAGGAAGATGAAGAAGCCTCCACCTGGGAAGGACTTAAGGAAGCCTTGAGAGAAAGATTCTACCCATTGAGCATCAAGACTGCGAAATACGAGGAATTCATCAACCTGAAGCAAGGTGCACAAACAGTGCAAGAGTACTACACCAAATTCAAGGAGCTAGTACGATTTGCTACGAGGATAGTACCAACCGATTCTGACAAGGCTCAGAAATTCGAGATGGGTCTGAACCTTAGTATCCGGGAGATACTTGGAGTAGGACAATTCACAAACCTGCAGACGATATATGATCGCGCTGTAGCAATTGCTCGAATCCAGCAATTGAAGCGTAAGGAAAATGGTGAGTCGAGCAAGGACTCTCAAGGACTTGAGAAGAAGGATCGGAAAGACAACAACAACAACTCTAGGAAAGACAATGGATCTCGAAGGAAAGAAAATAAAGGTCTCGAGAATGGAAGAGATGACAACCGTGAAGCATTTATACCACGCTGCCCACGATGCAACCATGCACATCTGGTGCGCCAATGCCCGAAGCCTGGAGCCTGCTATAAGTGCGGCAAGTTCGGTCACAAGGCTAAGGGATGTCGAACACCAGAGGAGGCGATCGAAAAGAGAATAGACTTGATGAACCTTCAGCAAGGAGAGGCTGACAAGGAACAAGATCAAAACCCGAACCTCCTTGAGAATAATGAATAGGCAGTTATGGGGACATAACTGTAATCTTAAGGGGGGAGGACATAACAACCCGAATATTATGTATCCCAAATCAATAAATAAACAAATTCAAATTGTTTTGAACTACGTTATGACTTGATCCCTTCACGGGGTACGTAGGCAACCTGGAAATTTTAATTCTGGGATCAGTCAAACGATATAATAAAAATAATACAAACAATATCTGACAAACGATTTCAAACAATATCAAACAACAACACACAATGATACAATCACGCAATCAAAGAATAGCACAATATCACAAAATAGAAAGGACCTTAACTCCAAGCTCGCGAGAAGCTAACACACAACTTCGAGGGCGAAGTTGATTTCCAAGACGAGTAGGTTGTAATACCCGAGAATTTGCTCTTAAGCAACCCTAGTATGACAAGCAACTTCGGGGACGAAGTTGATTCTTAAGGAGGGTAGACTGTAATACCCGGGATTTTTATCGACGTCCAAAGGAATAAAATTTATTTCTTAATCCGATCAAGGCCGAAATATTTGCGAGAAAAAGAAAATAATTCATTATTGCCCGAAAATGAATTACCGATAAATTCAAAATGGAATAAAAGAGGGAAAGGAAGCCCGAAGATATTCCATGGATTAATCCCAAAAGATTGGAATTAAATTCAAGAAGGAAAAGAATTTTAATTCCAAGAACCCGTGAAGTCGGAAATAATTTAATTAGATAAATTATTACACGGGAGTCGAAAGACGACGAATTCAAACTCGACGGATTCAAGATTTCGAATGTGAAATTCATTTGAGTCGAAATAAATTTAAGAAAGGAATCGTAACCCGAGAACGACCCGAAAAGTCGAGCCCGAAAACGTAGAAGGACAGAAGTCCGAAAGAGAGGAGAAAGGGCCCGACGGATCGCACGACCCGGCCCAGGCCGGAGCCGCGCGGTCGCCAAGCGGGGTTTGCCCTAAGACCGCGCCACTACAGAGGCAGGTGCACACTTGCACGATTTCGGCGATTTCTTACCATATTTTCGACCCCCGACTATGGAAACACAATCACCAAGGAGGGAAGGGGATATGGGACGATTCTAGATGATCCTAACTCCCTAAATTCAGATTTATAGACCCTAAATTAATCCTAAGACAGCCTCCACTCTCTCACTTTCTCTCCCACCACCATTCAAACCGAAAAAAAAACCCTAAGTTTCTTGTATTCTTGAACGTCCGACGAACAAACCGGAGCAAGGAGGATGTGGAAAGGAAGTGTTCAGATCCTAGATAGTGGTAAGATGAAGTCTTGAACTTCGTTTCATAGTTTTCGTCGGATTTAGATTCTAACTTATGGTTTTTATTCTCAAAAATACAAATCGGAGCCAAAGGAAGAAGAACCGTGTTGAGGAGATCCGTTCGTAGCCGTCCGTAGATTCAGGACGACCCAAGGGGCTGTTTAGAACTCATATTAAGTAAGTTAATTCTTACATACGGTTTTTGGTGGCTAAAAATCGATCAAACATAAGATTCAACACAAGAATTTAATAAAATCTGTCAATAGAAGTCTCACACGCGCGCAACGTTTTTGGATGAATTTTTCGAACCCTTAAAAGTCTTTAAACGAGAAAACTCAAAACATAAAAAGTGTTCCTAAGACATATATCTACCTTGTGTAAAATTTTCGTATTTTTTCGTTATGGTTTGATGCCCAAAAACCGAATCTGAACACTGCTGCCCGTTTTTCGAACTTAGAACTTTGGCAGATTTGAATCTCGAACTTGTTAGCCATTTTGACCTCGGATCTAGGCCGAATTAGGACTTGTGTTAAACATGAAATTTGTAGATCTATGAGTCGTGAATACCTCTGTATAATGTTATGCATTTTGATTAAGATTTGGTACCCCAAACCGCGTCGAACATTTTTTGTGAGGCATGACTCTTTCGAAAACCATGGCAGATTGTTTGGTCGAACTTGATGTGCATTTTTCTATCACTTGTGGTCAAAACTAATCTTTGGTGAAAACATAAAAGTTGTAGATAAATGTCTTGAGAATATGCCTGTAAAGTTTCGTGCATTTTCATTAACGTTTGGATAGTTAAAACCCGTTTTGAATACACTGTGTCCGAGAAGGAAAAGTTGACATATTTTTAAACCGAACTTAGTGGATTAATCTGACTTAATCCGTGATGAATTTGCATAATTTGCCTCTAATAAAATTTGTTTATTTTGGTGTCTTTTAAGTACCTGTAAAATTTCATAAATTTCGGAGGTCTTTTGCTATGTCAAAAACTCTTTTGAAAATCAGTGCGCTGTGTAGACAATTATGACAAATTTTGGCTTTTGTAAAGCTTGTAAAATTTCACCTGTTTCCTCACATAATTTCGGAAAACTTAAAACACGAAAGTTGTTCGTTAGCGTGTTTTTGATCTACTGTAGAAATTTCAAGTCGACTTCCTGTGAAATGAATTTTTAAACTGAGATGGTGTAAACTGTGGAAATGGCTTGGTTAAAATGTTGAAAAACTCGTCTTTTGAGAAACACATGATTCGCGAGATATGTCTAAGCAAATAAAAATATTTTTCTAAATTCTTTTGAAATATTGGTGATTTGTGACCAAGTTAGATACTATGAATGTAGACTATGTGGCTTGTGGATATAAGTGTCCAAGCGTATGTCTAGCCGACGTAAGAGCTCTAGCGCGATATTGATTATGTGACTTGTGGACATAAGGGCCCAAGCGTATGACTAGCGGACGTAAGGGCCCTAGTGAAATATTGACCATGAGATTAGTGGACATAAGAGCCCCAGCGAATGATGATCTATAAAAGAAATGAAACGATAAATTTATAAGAGATTTAAATTAAATCCTTGTTAAATTGTGTTTTGGTTTTTGTCAATTTAGTTAATCGCCTTACAAGTTATATCTGTGATCATTTGGAATTCATACCTTGGATTTATACAATTAAATTCCATTATTTAGTCGAGCTATTTTATATAGTGCATGCAATCGTGCTAAATGTAAGTCAATTCTTTCTTAAATAACTAAAGGCTTTGAAACCCCATTACTGTATGCTAGGGGTTAACTTACTCAGCATGTTTATGCTGACAAACCGTTGCTCTCATTTTCTTTTCAGAGTATGAGGCTTACACATGAGCATAGCATGCATTGGGATTTTGGGAACGTTTACTCTCGTTTTTATATATGACTTGCATAACGGGCCTGTATAACCCGTGTTTTGGCCGTGTTGGCCCTATTTATATTTCCGCTTCTATATCTATATTTAAATATTACTTTCCGCTGCAACTTAGATAATACTATGTAATGATCTTTGTTATATATTTATAAATGGGCTGTTTGAAATGTTTTAAATTCTGAAAAACCATAGCCTTGCATATCTCTAGCAAGCTCGGAGAAACCGCGTCTTGCTTGGGAGGTGTGGCAGTGATATCCCGACCTGGGTTATTAAAAATCGGGGTGTTACAAATGTAATAATTCTTTGGTCTAAAAAAAAATATTGGGCTAGGTAAAAATTGGGCTAAAATTTTTGGGCTCAAAAATTTGGAATTTTTATAAAATAATAAGTATAGTGATTGGGCCAAAAATTTGGGCTCAAAATAATACTAGTGGTTTTAATAATAAATTTGAAATAATACTAGTTTTAAAATAATGGTTTAAAAACAATAATAGTAGCTTTAAAAATATTCCGGGCTCTGATACCAACTTGTAACACCCCGGATTTGATCACCCAGGCTGGGATGCCACCGCCACACCTCCTAAGCAAGACACGACTTCATTCGAGCTCACTTGAGAGATGCAGGGCTAATGGTATAAAATAATTTAAAACAACCAAGTCCGGAAGTACTTATATTTTAAAAATAATAATCATCCATAAACGCAGCGGAAATAAAATATAGGGCCGACATGGTCAAAACACGGGTTAACAGGCCTGTATGCAGTATCATGCAGAAAATAATAAAATGTCCAAAATAAATCCCCCGGATGTATGCTCATGCTTCATACTCTGTCATAGAAAAACATAAACAACATTTATCAGTGTTAAGGAATACTGAGTAAGACAATTCATAGCATAGCAATAAAGGGGTTTTTAATTCAAAAATTCATTTTAAGAATGCATGTTGGACAATGATAAAATCCATAATTTCTCATAAACCATTTAATTTAAAAATGATAATTTAAGGCATGGGCATAAATTTAAAGACATAATTTAAAATGCATAATCAACGACATAAATAAATAAATAAACAAAAATTCAAGTCTTTTAAATTTTCTCTCGTTAACTAAGAAGAGGACGCCACAACCATATATTTCAAGTATCTCGTTTCTCATGTATCAAGTTTCTCAAGTATCAAGTTTCAGAATTGCCGAAGCAATCCGACTATCGCGCCATACACACTACCACTCCGGAGCCTCGAGTAACGCATTCGGATACACCCGAGAGTGTAGACTAATTTCACAATGGCCGTTTTGGCACAATTTCACAATATATCACATTTCGTCCACTCGGGCACGAATTTCAAGATAGAGGGGCACCCTGCAGAGCACTCACCCCTTACTTACGTGGAGATCTAGCTCAGCCTAGATTAACGGGATTTTTAAAAATACATGTTTTATTGTTTAGACTTATCTCACAAAGCATGAGTTTCTCAAAAGTCGAGTTTTTCAACATTTCAGCCAAGCCATCGCCACAGTTTACGCCATCTCAGTTTAAAAATTCATTCCAAAGGCAATCGACTTGAAATTTTCACATTAGCTCAAAAACATGCTAACGAACAACTTTCATGTTTTAAGGTTTTCGAAAATAGAAGGGGAAATGAGTGAAATTTCACAATCTTTGCAAAGTATAAAATCTGTCAACTTTTTCTAAACAGCGCACTGATTTTTGAAATAGTTTTTGACATAGCAAACAACCTCCAAAAGTTATGAAATTTTACAGGCACTTAAAAGACACCAAAATAAACAAGTTTTATTAGAGGCATATTAGCAAATTCATCACGGATTAGGTCACATTAATTCACTAAATTCGGACTAAAAATCTGTCAACTTTTTCTTCACGGACACAGTGTAGTCAAAACAGGTTTTGACTATCCAAATGTTAATGAAAATGCACGACATTTTACAGACATGTTCTCAAGACCTTTATCTACAACATTCATGTTTACAACAAAGATTAGTTTTGACCACGAGTGATAGAAAAATGCACATCAAATTTGACCATGTAATCTGTCAAGGGTTTTGAAAAGTTCATACATCACAGAGAATGTTCAACGTGATTTGGGGTATCAAACCTTAATAAAAATGCATGAAATTTTGACACAAGCGAGATTAAGATGTTGGGAACAAATCTCTAGTTCGGAGTTTCCGGTTTCGGATTCACGAAATAGGGTTTCTTGGCCAATCTCAGAAAACGCATAAAGATTGAATCTTTTATGTCCGATTTTAAGGTTTGATTTAAATCTAATGTTTCGAACGGTTCTAAACCACCAATATTGATATGTAAGGCATTATCTTACTTGAATTTCATCCTAGACTGTCTCGGGGTCGTCCGGGCTCTAAGATTTGACACGAACGGATCTCCTCAACACGAATCTTCCAACTTTGGCCACGGATTCGAATCGAAAGAAGGAATCTAATGTTAGATCGAATTTTTGGGTTCGAAAAGTTAAACGAAAGCCTATGAACGACTTACCACAATCTGGAACACTAAAGTTCTTGTTCTCCACGCCTTCTTCGTCGATTTCGTCGCCGGAAAGTGATCGGAAAGCACGGACTTCGGTGATTTCGGGTTTTGGAAGAAGTTGGGAGAGTTTGGAGAGGTTTGGGGGCTGCTAGGGTTTGGAGCTCGAAAATAATGAGCTTCAAGACCTCAAAATCCGTCCATATAGCCTTCCCATTGCCTAAGCTTGAGTTACCAAAGTCGGAGGTCGAAAATAAGGTAAGAAATCGCCGAAAACCGAAAGTTGATCGTCCACTGTAGTATGGCGCGGTCTTGGCGCAGTATCTCTCCAGACCGCGCGGCCACCGTGCGGCCCCCGGTAGAGCTGTGTCGTGGGCCGGGCCATGCAATCCGTTGGGTCTTTCCTCCTCTCGTTCGGGTTTCTATCCTCATACGTTTTCGGGCTCGGTTTTCCGGGTCATTCTCGAATTATGATTCCCATCCTAAATTTTATTTCGTCTTTAATTGATTTCGTATTCGAATTCTCTTATCCATTTAATTTATATTCGTCGGCGTCGAATTCGTCGTCTTTTCATTCCCGTGCAATGATTTATTTATTTAAATCATTTTCGACTTCACGGTTCTTCGAGTTAAACTTCCCTCACTTTTCGAATTTAATTCCATTTCCTATTATTAAAAGTATCGGGTATTACAATATATATATATATATATATATATTCTCGCATACCCCAATTAATAGCACCTATGGTTCATGTTTATTTTTAAGATTTAAATCGTCTCACTCCCGGACTTGCTGTAACACCCCGGTTTTGATAACCCAGGCCGGGATGTCACCGCCACACCTCCCTAGCAAGACACGATTTCTTCGAGCTTGCTAAAGAGATACAAGGCTAGGTATTTCAGGATTTAAAACATTTAAAACAGCCCATTCAATAATAGATAGTAGAAATCATTACATAATTCTATCTAAATTGCAGCGGAATGTAATACTCCAGATTTGATATAGCTGTAACACCCCGGATTTGATAACCCAGGCCGGGATGCCACCGCCACACCTCCCAAGCAAGACGCGACTTCATTCGAGCTCACTTGAGAGATGCAAGACTAAAGGTATTTCAAAAATAATTTAAAAGCATGCCCAAAAAGATTTCATTTTAAAATAGTATAATAACATCCACAATAATAAAATAAGTCGCAGCGGAAATGTAACTTGGGCCGACATGGCCAAAATGCAGTAAGTAATTTAAGTCTAATAAAATGTAACATTCACAGATATTAATTTAATTCCCGAGCCCCAATATGCGTGCACACCCATGCCATTTCTCCATACTCTGTAAAAGAAAAATAAACAATGGGTTTTATCAGTATATAAAATACTGAGTAAGTCAATCCCTAACATAACAATAATGGGTTTAAAAATATAATTAATAAAAATTCACCTTTTTACTCATGCACATTTTAAAATATGAAAAATGTATTTTGACAACATTGATAATAAGGATTTAAAGGCATGATTCAAATTGCAAAGGGGCGTACACAAATATTAAGTATATAAGCTTAAATGCTTAGTTAAAAGGAATTTATTAAATACGGAGAGTTCTTGTAACACCCCGGATTTGATAACCCAGGCCGAGGTGTCACCGCCGCATCTCCCTAGCAAGACACGGCTTCCCGAGCTCGCTAAGGAAGTGCAAGGCTTATGGGTATGCAAAGTTTTAAAACATTCAACAATGAATCCGGAATTTATTAATACTTCAATCATAGTACGGTAGTAAAAATCATCATGCATGGATAAGGTAAGTGCAGCGGAAAAGTACTCACGGCCAACACGGCCAAAACCTCGGGTTTAACAGACCCGGTAAAACAGTAGTATGATGCAGTAATTAAAAACGTTCACAAATATATCCCCCCCAAATGCATATGCATGCGTCACTCGACATACTCTGTAAAAGAAGAAAAAGACAACGGTTGTCAGTATAAAGATATACTGAGTAAGTTAATCCCTAACTAACAAATAAAAGGGGTTACATGTGTTTAAACTAAAGATCTCGCTTTCCATACATAAATTTAAAATACATAATTTATTTGCAGCAGAAAACATGATTAAAGGACAAAATTTTAAAAGCGTAATTTAAAGCATAATTTAAGATGCATAATTTTAAATACATAATTTAAAAACATGATATATATGATTTAAGCATAATGGAACACTCACACAAGTCTTTTACATTTTATCCCGTCGACTAAGAAGAGGACACCATACCGGGAGATCACTAACGAGGCAATCTCAACATAGGACCACTAACGAGGCAGTCCAAACAATGGGAGACCACTAACGAGGCAGTCTCAAAAAGATAGTAGGACCACTAACGAGGCGATCCAAAAATACAGCGCGCGAGATCACTAACGAGGCAATCTCAGATAGTAAGGAGACCACTAACGAGGCAGTCTCAAAGATAATGATAGCATGAAGATCGGCTCGGCCTAGTGAACGGGATTTTTCGAAAGTTCGTATTTCAATGTTATCAAATGATCGATATCGCGTTTTCATGGTTCGAGTTTTCTCAAGTTCGAAAAATCCTATTCGAGGCAGTTTACGCCTTTCTTAATTAAAAATTCGTCCTTACACCAAAAATTCTGAAATTTTTACAGTAGTTCGAAAACACACACACGAACAACTTTCATGTTTTATGTTTTTGGAAAATAAGGTTCCGAAGTGAGTCGAATTTCGAGTTCTTTGCAAAGATAATTTCTGTCTCAAAAACTGGTTTCGTCACAGGTTAGTGCAACGCCGATTAAAAATTCATTTCAAAACCAATTGATGCGAAATTTTTACAGTAATTACAAAACACGTTAAGGAACAACTTTCATGTTTTAAGAATTTGGAAATAATGAATTCTTGATACTCAAAAATCGACCACAACCCACTGTATACTCGCGGGCTCCGAAAAGGTTTTAAAGCAGTTCTGAAATTCGACCGTTGGGCATATCAAATGAACACCAAAATTCGTGAAATTTTATATGCATAATCTAGACACAACTATCTACAACTTTTGTTTAGGAATGCAAGGTTGAATCATTCTAAAAATGGGTAAAAAACATGCATCAAGTCGAGTAAGAGAAACTGTCACAGTTTGAAATGTTCGGGTTGTCACAGAAAGTTTACGGCGTGATTTGGGATAGCAAATCTTAATGTCAACGGCTGAAATTTGGACACAAGATAGATAAAGGTGTTAGGAACAACTTTTATGTTGAAAAGTTTTCGGTTTGAATTCCCGAAGGTCGAGTTTTAGGCGAGTCTTTGAAATTGGACGAAAATAGGGTTTTTGAAAACCGATTTTTGTTACAAGCCTATATCTCGAGTTTTAAACAACCAATAACCACGAATATTTGTGAGTAAGGTTTTTACTTACAGATTTGAAGATTAGGATTACTGGGATGGGTATCCGGACGTTCTAGGGTCGCGACGAACGGCCAATCCTTCCGATCGCTTTTCGTTCGTTTTCCGGCGTGAAATCGTAGTAAAGGAAACGGGTTAGATTTTGAGTTTCTAAGTGTTATGGACAAACTAAAACATTAAACTATGGCTTACCAAGAATCTATGGGGCAGTGCCTTCGTCCCGTTTGCCTCGCCGTCGCTGGAATGTTCGCCGGAAGTTGTCGTCGGATGAGTTTTGGCTTGGAGAGGGAGTTGGGAGTGTCTAGGGTTTTGAGAAACTGAAAACTAAGGGGAGGGGCGGCCAACACAGCCCCTATAACCTTCCCCACTGCCTTGATCCGCTTCCCCTCGATAGGGGACGGATTTTTGGCAAGAAAATCGCCATAGAAGGAAAGTTTACACCTTCTGCACCTCTGGCGCGGTGGTAGCGCGCACATAAGCCTTTGTCCGCGCGGAGTGCGCGCAAACAGTCTTGGGACGCGTCTCCCTTTCCCCGCGCAGTGGCCGCGCGTGCGCGCGCAGGGTGCGCGCCAGGCCGGTTCGTGTGGTTCGTCGGTTCTTTTCTTCCTTTTCTCGATCGGGTTTCTATCCTTCGCGCTCTTGGTCCGACTTTTCGGGTCATTCCCGACTCGAAATTCTCACGTGGGTTTATTTACGAATTCGATCTAACTCCCGTGTGATAATTCGTCTACTTAAACTCGTCCCGTCCTTCCTTAATGATTTTACTGAAGTTGTGTTTTGGTTTCTTCGGGTTTAAACGTTGGGATGCTTTCGGTTATGTTTTTATTTTGTGATTTATTTTATGACTGAACTTGGTATTTAAATTCCCAAGCTGCCTACGTACCCTGTGAAGGGATCAAGTCATGACGTAGTTCAAAACAATTTGAATTTGTTTTTCCTCGGGTGTTACATCCTCCCCCCTTAAGAATACAGTTATGTCCCCATAACTGTGGTCGGGTCATCTTGGAAGAGGGTAGGGTAACGTTGTCTCATGTCGGCTTCCAATTCCCAGGTCGCCGTTTCTGTCTCGTGGTTAGACCACAGGACCTTGACCATCTTTACAGATTTATTTCTTGTCACCCTTTCCTTGTAGTCGAGTATTTACACCGGGGTTTCTTCATAGGTTAAGTCATCATCCAATTCGATTACGTCCGGTTGGAGTACATGCGACGTGTCGGGCACATACTTCTTCAGTTGGGAGACGTGAAACACGCTATGGACGCGTGCTAGTTGAGGCGGCAGTGCTAGCCGGTACGCTAGATTCCCCACTCTTTCGAGGATCTCATATGGTCCTATGTATTGTGGGCTTAGTTTTTCCCTTGTCCGTCGAAGCGTATCACACCCCTGTTGTTTGTGATATTCTTGGCGCCATCCCGTCGCCGCTTTCGGAACTTCAAGTCTTGTCGCCTAGACACGGGTAGCTAGGTAGTGTCGGATGGGGCAAAATAAGGGAAACGAACAACAACCAAAAGAGATAACTAAATTAAAATAAAATAAAATAAAAAGAAACATTTTTCAACCTCCGCGCGGTGGTCGCGCGGTGCCGCGCCGAGACCGCGCGGCCGCGGCAGGTCGAAAAATAGGGCTCGCGGTGTGCGCGAGCCCTTTCCACCACTTCCCCCTTTCGCGACCGAGCGCTGTTTTCCATCAAATTCGACCTCCTCTACCCCATTTCTCCCGGTTTCTGTCCCGATTTCGCTAACCAAGGTATGTATCTACTAGAATCACTTATCAATTTCAGTTTTTATGCTTATGTCTTCCTAGTTTTTAGGTAGATTTAGGAGTTAGGGTTTAGTTGGAAGAATTTGGGGGTTTGCTAGTTTTAGGTTTGATTTGTGCAAATTAGTAAGCATTCGTGTCAATTGATGTTATTTCAGTTGTATTGCTTGCGTTTATGCCATAATGTGTTTATGTTTCTAGTGATTTCCCTTTTGATTTGGATTTTTAGGACTAATATAAAATTTCGATTTTCGGTTGGTGTTGTGGCATGATCATTGGTTTATTTTCCCGTTGTTTGGAGCCATTTGGTAATGATGGGTTGTTGTTGTTGAAGTACTTGTTTCATTTCGGTGGCAAATTCCATATGCTTGTTAGTAATTCGAAATTTGGTTTATTGCGCTCTTAACGTGTTCAACGAAATGCCGCAGGGGACTTTGGGGGATTTGTCTAAACGTATTCTTTGTTTTGGCGATGATAAATTTGAGGTTCTTATGGGTTGCTTATGTTAGGAGTTTATATTGGCGCTTCCGTGTGGTTCCGTTTGATAATTAGTTTGCGGTTTTGAATCCTAATATTGGTATTGGCTACCTGCAGGATGTTGCTCTTTCTATGGGTCGTTCTGGCGTCTCTCATGTGTCCTCCGAGGACTAGGAGACGAGTTACTGATGAGGCTGGCCCCAGTCATGCCGCTCCGGCAATGCCTGATTCCGACGAGAGCGAGCCAGAGGAGGACGAGGAGCAGCGGGGCCTGCGACTCAGGGGTCTCCCGGACGAGGTGCGTCCTCACCGGCACGACAGGTTCCGGTTTAGGACGAGGGCTGCCCAGGACTTTTATTTCGACGAGCTTCGTCGAAACAGGGCTTACGTCCCTGAGAGAGGCATATATCCTCTTCATCTGGGCGATGACAAGGTCAGTGCAGTCTTGTAGTATTTGCAGTGGACCGGTCTGGCACGTCACCCCGAGGGCGTTGCCTCCGGTTATCTGGCTATGGAGGTTATCGCCAACATTGGCGGTCTCGGGGAGGGTGACGACCTATCTCGGGTATGGGTCCGTGGTCGCTATCTCGACTTCAGTGCTCGGGCAATCAATGTCTATTTTGGCTTGCCTAACGATGGCGTATTTCGCCCACAGCCTGAGGGACGTGTTCTTGCTCATGCGTGGAACACCTTATGTACCATAGTGCCTCCTCAGCTCGAGCACGGTCATGAGCTTCGTTTGACGACGATGGACTCCCCTTGGCGAGAGCTTGCTCAGCTGTGGTTAGGGCGCGTCCGACCGATCACCCGGAGCCACATTGTCCTGGATCACGTCTACGAGACCATTTGCTTTATCGCGCGAGACGGTAGGGTGAATGTAGGAGCTTGTATCGAGGACGACTTGCGGGGTATGCGGAGAGGACGAGGGAGTAGGGTGATTACCCATGTTCACCTCATCTGTGGGTTGTGCGCGGCGCTGGGGATTCGCACTACACCGGAGACAGATCCGTACGACCTAGTAGCGGGCCGTTGCTACCGTATCCCGACTTATGCTGACCGGCGTAGCGCCTTACGTCGTGGGGCTCCCCGTGCTGTTTTTCGCCCGCAGCCTGAAGACGGCGGCCTGATCCTTGTTGTACCACCGGAGCAGCCACCCCCTCCTCCAGTAGTTCCACCTCCTGCAGTGGCACCTCAGGGACAGGAGATGGCTCAGATGCTGCAGATGATGCAGGAGATGCGGGTCGGTATGGATGCCGGGTTTGCAGCTGGGCAGGCTCGTTATGACGCCATCGATGCTAGGTTGGACTTCTACCAGACCCGTATGGACTCGTTTGCTACGAGGCAGGCTCAGCAGCAGGCCACCCTGTCCGACATGTACGCCTATGTGCGGCAGATGGACGACTACATGCGTCGGCAGTTCCCGCCTCTCGATCAGTGATGTCTCCTTTCGTTTTCGCGTTTTCGTTTAAGTTTTGCATCAGACGTACTTTGTTTAGTTCCCTCCTTATGAGGACGTTGCTGTTGTCTGGGATTTGTGATTTATATTTTCGTTATGTTATTGCTTAGTTATGTGTTTGACATGGGTTAGTTGTTTGTTGCCGTTCTAGAAGTATGGTTGAACTGTCCTGCCTTAATTATGATTTACGGTACTATGGTTTCGTCGTTACCTCTTCATTGCATTTACATGAGTGGAGGCCGCCCACTAGTTATTGCATATTTATGTGGTTGAGTTTCTTCCGGGTATAATATACGAATAAGTATAAAGGATAAATGAAATAGCTGCTGGAAATTCTTTTATTGCTCCATTCAAAAGAAACGTATTTGGTTATACGCGGTAGAATGAGCGTAGTAGTGCTGGCAATAGTCAAAGGAGGTATAAGTAGTAATGCATCGCCATATATATCCCTAATCTAGAGGGGATAGGCAGGGGCATCCTCGATGGGGTCGTCCTCGTCGCTGGATACGTCAATGGGAGCAGCGACGTCGGGGCCAGGGCCCAGGTTCTGGAGGATCGCCTCTCCAACGTCCTGGGTTAGGTTGGTCAAGTCCCAGCCCAGGTTCTCCACTTGCTCCTCCAAGCCATCACTCTTGTCCTGGAGCTGGGCCACTTGGGCCTGAAGCTGCGTGACTTGCTCCTGCAGCTGGGTTATGTGGTGATGGTCTGCCTCCCTAAGATGACCCAGATGGGCCACGTTACCCTCCAATTGTCCTACCCGAGTTTTGAAGTAATTGATGTGCTGTTGGCCCTCGAGGTATGCGTTCATCAATTTCACCATCAAATTGACCATGTTCGCGTTGGGCTCGGCCATCTAATGTTGACAAGGTAGGTCAGAGTTAGGATCTATTTTAGGCAAAGTCAAGATGTGCAGAAATTAAATCTATATGCAACATGCAAGTGCAAGTCCCTTCCCATTAAAATTTAATTCATTCGTATGTTTAAAATAAATTGCTAAAGGTTGGGCCTCTATAGTGGGCCGAAAAGTTTAATTTTTTTCTTTCCTTGGCTAAAACATTGGGCTATAAATAAATTTTTGGACTAAATAAAACTAGTGGTCTGTAAAAGAAATATACTTAAAAATATTACTAGGGTTTAAAATATTAGTATCAAAATAATTATAATAATAATATTACTAATAATAATAATAGCTTCAAAATAAAATTCCGGGCTCTGATACCAACTTGTAACACCCCGGATTTGGTAACCCAGGCCGAGGTGTCACCGCCGCATCTCCCTAGCAAGACACGGCTTCCCGAGCTCGCTAAGGAAGTGCAAGGCTTATGGGTATGCAAAGTTTTAAAACATTCAACAATGAATCCGGAATTTATTAATACTTCAATCATAGTACGGTAGTAAAAATCATCATGCATGGATAAGGTAAGTGCAGCGGAAAAGTACTCACGGCCAACACGGCCAAAACCTCGGGTTTAACAGACCCGGTAAAACAGTAGTATGATGCAGTAATTAAAAACGTTCACAAACATATCCCCCCAAATGCGTGTGCATGCGTCACTCGACATACTCTGTAAAAGAAGAAAACGACAACGGTTGTCAGTATAAAGATATACTGAGTAAGTTAATCCCTAACTAACAAATAAAAGGGGTTACATGTGTTTAAACTAAAGATCTCGCTTTCCATACATAAATTTAAAATACATAATTTATTTGCAGCGGAAAACATGATTAAAGGACAAAATTTTAAAAGCGTAATTTAAAGCATAATTTAAGATGCATAATTTTAAATACATAATTTAAAAACATGATAAATACGATTTAAGCATAATCGAACACTCACACAAGTCTTTTACATTTTATCTCGTCGACTAAGAAGAGGACACCATACCGGGAGATCACTAACGAGGCAATCTCAACATAGGACCACTAACGAGGCAGTCCAAACAATGGGAGACCACTAACGAGGCAGTCTCAAAAAGATAGTAGGACCACTAACGAGGCGATCCAAAAATACAGCGCGCGAGATCACTAACGAGGCAATCTCAGATAGTAAGGAGACCACTAACGAGGCAGTCTCAAAGATAATGATAGCATGAAGATCGGCTCGGTCTAGTGAACGGGATTTTTCGAAAGTTCGTATTTCAATGTTATCAAATGATCGATATCGCGTTTTCAAGGTTCGAGTTTTCTCAAGTTCGAAAAATCCTATTCGAGGCAGTTTACGCCTTTCTTAATTAAAAATTCGTCCTTACACCAAAAATTCTGAAATTTTTACAGTAGTTCGAAAACACACACACGAACAACTTTCATGTTTTAAGTTTTTGGAAAATAAGGTTCCGAAGTGAGTCGAATTTCGAGTTCTTTGCAAAGATAATTTCTGTCTCAAAAACTGGTTTCGTCACAGGTTAGTGCAACGCCGATTAAAAATTCATTTCAAAACTAATTGATGCGAAATGTTTACAGTAATTACAAAACACGTTAAGGAACAACTTTCATGTTTTAAGAATTTGGAAATAATGAATTCTTGATACTAAAAAATCGACCACAACCCACTGTATACTCGCGGGCTCCGAAAAGGTTTTAAAGCAGTTCTGAAATTCGACCGTTGGGCATATCAAATGAACACCAAAATTCGTGAAATTTTATATGCATAATCTAGACACAATTATCTACAACTTTTGATTAGGAATACAAGGTTGAATCATTCTAAAAATGGGTGAAAAACATGCATCAAGTCGAGTAAGAGAAACTGTCACAGTTTGAAATGTTCGGGTTGTCACAGAAAGTTTACGGCGTGATTTGGGATAGCAAATCTTAATGTCAACAGCTGAAATTTGGACACAAGATAGATAAAGGTGTTAGGAACAACTTTTATATTGAAAAGTTTTCGGTTTGAATTCCCGAAGGTCGAGTTTTAGGCGAGTCTTTGAAATTGGACGAAAATAGGGTTTTTGAAAACTGATTTTTGTTACAAGCCTATATCTCGAGTTTTAAACAACCAATAACCACGAAAATTTGTGAGTAAGGTTTTAACTTACAGATTTGAAGATAAGGATTACTGGGATGGGTATCCGGACGTTCTAGGGTCGCGAAGAACGGCCAATCCTTCCGATCGCTTTTCGTTCGTTTTCCGGCGTGAAATCGTAGTAAAGGAAACGGGTTAGATTTTGAGTTTCTAAGTGTTATGGACGAACTAAAACATTAAACTATGGCTTACCAAGATTCTATGGGGCAGTGCCTTCGTCCCGTTTGCCTCGCCATCGCCGGAAGTTGTCGTCGGATGAGTTTTGGCTTGGAGAGGGAGTTGGGAGTGTCTAGGGTTTTGAGAAACTGAAAACTAAGGGGAGGGGCGGCCAACACAGCCCCTATAACCTTCCCCACTGCCTTGATCCGCTTCCCCTCGATAGGGGACGGATTTTTGGCAAGAAAATCGCCCTAGAAGGAAAGTTTGCACCTCCTGCACCTCTGGCGCGGTGGTGGCGCGCACATAAGCCTTTGTCCGCGCGGAGTGCGCGCGAACAGTCCTGGGACGCGTCTCCCTTTCCCCGCGCGGTGGCCGCGCGTGCGCGCGCGGGGTGCGCGCCGCCCGAACCGGCCGGTTCGGGCGGTTCGTGTGGTCCGTCGGTTCTTTTCTTCCTTTTCTCGATCGGGTTTCTATCCTTCGCGCTCTTGGTCCGACTTTTCGGGTCATTCCCGACTCGAAATTCTCACGTGGGTTTTATTTACGAATTCGATCTAACTCCCGTATGATAATTCGTCTACTTAAACTCGTCCCGTCCTTCCTTAATGATTTTACTGAAGTTGTGTTTTGGTTTCTTCGGGTTTAAACGTTGGGATGCTTTCGGTTATGTTTTTATTTTGTGATTTATTTTATGACTGAACTTGGTATTTAAATTCCCAAGCTGCCTACGTACCCTGTGAAGGGATCAAGTCATGACGTAGTTCAAAACAATTTGAATTTGTTTTCCTCGGGTGTTTACAGTTCTGAAAACCATGGGATAAGATATCTATTCTCGCATAACGAATATTTCATTCTTTTACTATTATTTCAATATGATCGAGATTGTAATACCCGAGAAATTTCCCGAATGAACTCCATTGTTATTATTATTATTATTATTATTATTATTATTATTATTATTATTATTATTATTATTATTATAAAGGACATTTGGTATATATAAATATATTATTATTATTAGTATCATTATTATTTTTAATATTACTATCATGACATTTGGATAATGATAATAATTACTTCACAATTTTGTAAGTCAAATCCTAGCATTTATGACGCCAACTAATTGTTGAGGAAATTAAGGATGAGCATTAAGATTTTCCCTACCATTTGTAACACCCCGATTTAATTAACGCGTGATTAATTTAATTAATTGTGGTTAATTAACAAAAGATTTACTATATGGATATTTTGTAGGTATCATTTTAATGAAGTGGAAGAATAAGTGGGTTCAAACCACAAGAGAATAAGAGCTCAAGTGCTCAAATGGGTGCAATGTGGTTGACAAGTGGTGCAACCCGACCCACACCTTATGACCCGACCCGGACCCAATTGGGATGTTAAAAATCGGGTGTTTTCAGTGGGAGTCTCATTTCTCACCCAAACCCAACTCTCATTCCCGTCACCCCCATTTCCCATAGCTAGGGTTCTTCCAATTCTTGAGAAATTGAAGGTTTGAAGGTGGAATCGAAGGGGGAACTTGACCTATAACCTTAGGTAGGAAGTTTTCTTCATCTATTCCTTGTTTTCTTGGCTTGAGGATGGATTTATGGGGGCTGTTTTGGTAATGACGAAAATTGGGGGTTTTTGTTCAAATCTTGTAGTAGAGCTTGGAGGATGCTTGGTCTTGCTTGGAATTGAGTGATAGACTTGGAGTTGAACTCAAGGTAACTAATTCCTAGCTCAACATCTGATTTCGGGTTTGCTTTATGGTGCATGTTGGAAAAACTCATGTTCTTGGGTGAATGTTGATAAATTGGTGGTTGATTCTTGAATGTAGCTTGCTTTGTTGTTTGGAGGAGCTTGGGAGTTGGGATTGAAGAGTTTGGACATCAAAAATCCAAGGCAAGAGTAGGATTTAGCTTATTGTGGGGGAAGATTGGAAGAAAATGGTGAATTTCACGAAATTCTGCCTATGCTGAAGCTTCAGAGGCGCCACATAGCCTATGCGGCGCCTAAAGTGGTCCGGAGCGCCGCTGCGGCGCCCCAGCCCTTGAAGTCTTCAGTTTAGGCGCCACAATGCCTTGGTGGCGCCTAAAACTAGCCCGGAGCGCCACTGTGGTGCCTCTGCTGTGTTGGTGCCCTGTTTGGGCGCCTCAATGCCTTTGCGGTGCCCAAAAGGGGCTTGGAGCGCCATAATTGGCGCCTCCTGTGCGCCCGAGAAACCCACAAACTTGAATCGGCTCTAACTTACTCATTTCTAATCCGATTTTCGCAAACCATATATGAATCTGACCCTACTCGGAACAAGGATTTCAAATATACAATCGGAATTCAGAGATAATAACTCTTTCAAAAATTTTAAACAGGAATTTATAGGCCCAGGGTGTCTCCTGCGTGCCGATTCGCTGTTTACTTCCGTTTTTCGTCCCCTTTCGTATTTTATCGTTTCTCACTCATTTCTAGGTCTCAGAATATGCTTAAAACTGATCTAGGATATGTTAGTGCCTATCATTAGTATTGATTGAACTTAGAAGATTCACCGAGCCTTAGTTTAGGATGGAATCTTGCATTGCTTCTATCACTATGTTTGTGAGTCGAGTGCCGATATGTGGGACGTGGCACACCCTGGAACATGTCTAACTCATGTGGTACTGTTGTGAGCCGATATATGGGGTTGGCAACCCGAATATTGTATGTAGTCTGCGGACTGATAATTTACACTAAATGTTTACGAGTCGGTATCCGACTGGACATTGTGTAAGATGATTGTGATCTGTAATGATTTATGCTTTCAAGGATATTAGATATCCTAACTATGTTTACGAGTCGGTATCCGACTGGGCATAGTTAGTATCTTATCCTGGCATGTTGGCTTTCGAGAGCGAGATGCTTTGTGTAACACCCCGGATTTGATAACCCCGGGCGGGATGCCACCGCCACATCTCCCAAGCAAGACACGTCAATTCGAGCTTGCTAAAGAGATGCAAGGCTATGGGTACTCGAAAGAATTTAAAACATTTTAAAGAATGAGTCCGGAATAATAATACTTAAATTTAAAATACGAGATAGCAATCATTCATGCACGCAATAGAGTAAGTAATGCAGCGGAAATTAATCGCGACCAACATGGTCAAAACTCGGGTTTAACAGGCCCGATTAGACAGTATTAAAAATGCAGGAAATGAAAGTGTTCATGAAATAGTCCCCCCCCCCCCCCCCCCCCCCAAATGCATGGCCATGCATCACTCGACATACTCTGTAGAAGAAAAATAACAACGGGATTATCATTATAAAATATACCGAGTAAGTCAATTCCTAACAAAACAATAAAGGGGTTACATGTGTTTAATTAAAAAGAATAGATATTTCATGCTTCAATGAAAATGTTTAAAATTCATAATTTAACTTGCAGCGGAAAAGCATAATTAATTACATGAGAATAGAATACAAAATTTAAAGGCATAATTAAGAAGCGTAATTTAAAAGCGTGATAAATAAATACAGCTTAATTAAATACACACACAAGTCTTTTAGTATTATCCCGCTAACTAAGAAGAGGACACCACACAAGGGAGATCACTTACGATGCAATCTCAAATCGTAGGACCACTAACGAGGCAGTCTAAATAAAAGGGAGACCACTAACGAGGCAGTCTCAATAATCATAGGACCACTAACGAGGCAATCCAAATAAACACAGCGCGCGAGATCACTAACGAGGCAATCTCAGATAGTAGGGAGACTACTAACGAGGCAGTCTCAAAGATAATTGTATGAAGATCGGCTCAGCCTAGTGAACGGGATTTTTCGAAAATTCATGTTTGTCGTATAAAAAGATTCGAAATCGCATTTCATAGTTCGAGTTTTTCTCAAGTTCGAAAAATTCAATTCACCACAGGTTACGCCCTTTTAATTTAAAAATTCATCTTACAGTCAAAAATTCTAAAATTCACCCAGTAGCTTAAAAACACCTTTACGAACAACTTTTATGTTTCAAGTTTCTCCAAATAAGGTTTCAAAGTTGGTCGAAATTCGAGTTTATTACGAGAAGGGTTTTCTACTAGAAAGGCCAATTTCGACACAGTTTAGTCCAACACAGATTAAAAATTCAATTCAAGTCCAATTGGTCTGAAATTTTTACAGGTTGTAGAAGACACCTTAATGAACAACTTTCGTGTTTTAATTTTTTGAAAATAATGAGAGTCAAGTGTTCAAAAATCGCCCTCAACACATTGTCAACGCATGGTTTCAAAAATCGGTTCGACACAGTTTTAAAATTCGTCCGTTTTAACATATCAAATTAACTCCAAAATTTATGAAATTTTGTATGCATGATCTAGACATAAATATCTACAACTTTTGTTTACAAATGCAAGTTTGGTTCAATTAGAAATGGGTGAAAAACATGCATCAAATTAGATCATTAAAACTGCCAAGGTTTCGAACGTTCGGTTTTTAGACAAAAATTTTACGTCGCGATTTGGGGTACAAACTTTTATAGAAATGGCTAAAATTTTGACACAAGTTAGGTTACGGTCTTATGAACAAAATTTATGTTGAAAAGTTTTTGGTTTGAATTCCCGAAGATAAGGTTTGAAATCCGATTTTAGTTTCGAGTTTAGTTCTTGTATTTTAAACAACAAGAAACCACAAAAAATTGTAGAGTAAGGTCTTGACTTACATATTTAGAGAATGGAATCGTTGTAGGGGCTTTTCAAATGTCCTAAGGTCACGACGAACGGCGAATGTAACGGCCCAAATATTTCCGAATATTTTTGTATCCCAAATAAACAAATTCAAATTTTTTTTAACTACGTAATGACTTGATCCCTTCACAGGGTACGTAGGCAACTTGGAAATTTCAATTATAGGTTCAGTCAAATAATAACAAACAACAACTCACAATAATACAATCACTCAATCAAACAATTCCCGAACTCGCGATATCATAAAGCGCAACTTCGAGGACGAAGTTGATTCTTAAGGAGGGTAGACTGTAATACCCATAATTTTTAGGATATAAAATAGAATTTAATCCGATGAGCAAAGAGGTTTTGTTTCCGAGAACCCATAAAATCGGAAATGCACGGAAGTCAAAAGACAACGATTTAGTAGCCGCCAAATCCAAAACCGACGGATTTAAGATTTCAAACATGAAATCAATTTAAGTCGGAATAAATTTAGCATAGGAATCGTAATCCGAGAATGACCCGGAAAATCGAGCCCGAAAACGTGGAAGGATAGAAGTCCGAAAGAGAGGAGGAAAAGACCCGACGGATCGCACGAACCGGTCCGGACCGCAGTCCAGACCAGTGCCGCGTGCTGCCCGCGCGGGAACGCGCCAACACCGCGCCAATCTCATAGCCAGCTACACTTGACGCGGTTATGCGATTTTCTTGCCTAAATTTCGACCCCCGACTAAGGAAAGTCGATCTCAGTCGGGGGAAAGGCATTTAGGACGAGAATGGAGGATCCTTAGCCTCATTCATCAGCCTTTCAAACCCCTTGCCTCCCCAAACTCTCCCAAAGCGAAAACACAAGTTCCGACGACTTTCCACGACTTCCCGACGACTTTCCGGCGACCGAATCCGACCGAGGAAGCGTATAGATCAAGGATTACAGTCTTTGGATTGTTGATAAGGGTTAGATTAGGTTTCTCTATCATTTTTAATCATAAACCATCATTCTAACTTACGGATTCGCACTTGCAAACACGTTCGTGGCCAAAGGAGAAGGAGTACGTGTGCGTGGATCCATTCGTGGTGATTTTGGACGACCCGATCGACCCTAGGACATTCAAGGACTCTCTTACTGTAATTTGACTCCTTTCATATCAATACGGGTGGTCTAGGGGCGTCCGAATTAGTGATTTTGAAACGAACCGTAAAAATCGAACCTAAAAACCCCAATTCGCGCATTTTCTGAAATCCGACCAAAACCCTTATTTCGAGAGTTCAAACCGAAAAACTCAAAACTAAAACTTTGATTCTAACACCTTAAGCTATGTTATGTACAAATTTCAGAGATTTTGCATCAACGTTTACTATCCCAAATCAAGTCGGACATAAACTGTATTTTCAAACGTTTTACAAAAACTGACAGTGCATGTTTTCGAACTTGATGAGCATGTTTCTACTATTTCTAGTCCGAACTAATCTTTGCAATGTAAACAAAAGTTGTAGATAGTCATGTCTAGTATATGTCCACAAAATTTCAGAATTTTTGGAGTCCATTTGATATGTTAAAAAGTCGAATTTTTGAACTGTGTCAAAACTGAATCCTGACAGCTCACTGTTTGTGTGGTAAACTCGATTTTTGACATGCTTCCTCATCTTATTTCGAAATCGTTAAAACACGAAAGTTGTTCATTAGAATGTTTTCGATATACTGTAAAAATTTCAGATTTTTTGGCCATGAATTGAATTTTTAAATCGAAAAGGTGCAAACTGTGACATCGAACAATTTTAAATTGTGAGATTTTGAAATTCCTAAACAAACGATCGAAACCTTGAAATACGATAAAGCTATATTTTCAAAAGAAATCCTGTTACACTAAGTCGAAATGATACCGGATACTCAGGTAGGGGGTGAGTGCTCTGCAGGATGCCCCTCTAGCCTTTTTGGCGTGCCTATAATGGACGCAAGATACTTGAATGAAAAACTACGCCAAAACGGCGATGAAATTTGGGCCTACACTCTCGGGAGTATCCGTATGGGTTTCGAGGCTCCGGAGTGGTACTGGGTATGGCGGATACGGCTGCGGCCGCCAGACTACTGGCTAAACAAAAACTTACGAAACTGGTTGCGGCCGCCGGATTGCCGGCTAAACTAAATATTGTTGAGATGGTGGCGTAATGGAAGAAATTAAAAGACTTAATCCTTTTTATGTATTTATTTATTTATTTATGTCTTTAATTATGCATTTAAATTATGTCTTAAATTTACACCATGCTTAAATTATTATTTATGAATTTAAATGCATGTTCAAGTATATAAATTAAATTCTTATTGTTTTTAAATTGGTAAATGAAATGTTTTGCATGTATGATTAGGAGTAAAATTTTAAGTATTAAATTGAACCCCTTTATTTCTATGTTAGGATCGACTTAATCAGTATTTTATAATACTGATAAAATTGTTGTTTTCTTTTTTTCAGAGTATGGAGAAAATGCATAAGCATGTGCATTTGCGGGACACATTTTTAAACATTAAATTGTCGTTTTTATGATACTTGCATATCGGGCCTGTATAACTCGAGTTTTGGTCATGTCGGCATAACACTCCATAAAATTTTAAACGAAATTTAAACCTAAATAAATAAATATTCAAAATTTCCCATAAAATTAAAATTTTTAAATGAAGGATGATATTTTTCAAAGCGACGACTACCCCATAGGGTTTTAGTATAAATTAACTAGTCAAGTTTAAACCTAAAACCCCAACCAATATTTTAGCACAAATTAAATCCTAATCGCATAATAGACTGTCATCGAAATATTTTAAGATTTAGGCTCATGAAGTTATAAGCTTATGATTAAATATAACCGGACATGAATTAAGTGATAGGATAAATAAGCATGGTTGGAATAAAACACTTAGCCAATTAATTTACGCAATTCATGGACAACTCAATAATTAGTTTCCAAGACTTTGACCAATTTGGCTAAGGAGACTAGTTATTAAGTGAGTTAAGTCTATTGATGAACATTTTGTGAAGCTAATAACATTAAATAAAATTAAATATGGATTAAACTATGTGATTAAGTCCACATAATTTAAATTAAAAGACTTCACAACTAATTTAAAAGACTTAACAATTAATGGATGAAAATTTATTGATCACTCAATTTTGATAACAAGTCATTCAAATATTAGTATTTAGAATTTGAATTAGTTGAATAATGACATCAATTTATTAAGAGATTTAAGTTCGAAAAATTTAATTATAATTGCAAAAGTATTAGAAATAATTAAGTCCATAACCGAAATTAATTAGCTAATTAAATCCATGAATTAGCAAGATAAATTGGGCCACTTAATTAGTTTTTAGTAGTTCCATTAATATGAGTTTGAGTCCAATAAGTAAAATGTTATGAAATAGGCCCAATACCCTTGGTCCAGCCCAAACCCAAACCCTAAGCCCAAAACCCAACCAAACCCTAACCCTAATTTTGTCACCCTTAGCTGCCGCCGCCTTTCCGGCGCCGCCACCTCCGGCGGCCGCCGGCCGGCGATACCTCTGCCAGCCCAATGCAGGCCTCCGCCGCCATGTCCTCGCCATCTCGCCTCCGCCATCTCCATCTCCATCCATCAACAGCCGCTACCACAACCACCATCAAGATTTTCGCCACCACCACGGATCCCCAGCCACCGGCACCACCGTCCATCTCACCCATCACACAGCCTTCACCATGTCCTCCCCATCGCCGACACCACCACGCCACCACCCGCGGCTCCGCAGCCGTCCATGGTGCCGCCACAGTCACCATCTTTCATGGCCGCCGCCGCCTACTCATCTTACCGCCACCCCCAGATCTGGCCATCCCACAACCACGACCTTGTACCGCGGCCTTCATCCTCGACGCCGCCACCCATTCCTGCCGCGGCCTCAACCACATTCAGTCACTACCACCCCCATCTTAGCCCCTTGTTCTCAACACAGAAAGATAGATCGAACGAAAACACAAACGAAACAGAAAACAAAGGAAAGGAGAAGGAGAAGAGAGAAGAAGGGAAGAGAAGGAGGCCGCCGCCCGCTGCCACCGCCGAGCCTGCCGTCGTCGCCTCCGTGTGCCGCCTGCCTCGCCGGAGAAGAAGGTGTAAAAGACAAAAAACAAAATAATAAATAAAAAAATGGGGGACAGAAAAGAGAGGCACGGACTGAGGCCCTGCAAGTAGAGGATGAGACAAGAAGGGAAATGATAAATGGGGAAATGGGCCGGGTTTGACCAGGTATAATACAAAAAAATAATAAATGCAGACAGGATAAATGAGGAAAAAAGGGATACTCCTTGTTTTTATTTCATCCCAAGTTGGCTATAAAACTCCCCTCCTACTCCCCATTCCACACGCCATTTTTAGGTAAATACCAGGGTATCTCCAGGCCACATTGGGCCCAATACTAATCCCTCGAGGATCTGCAATGACAATTAAGGGCGCCTCTCCCAAAGCAGTTTTTTGCATACACAAGGCTCGAACCCGAGACCTTGCTTAAGCGACTAGAGCCCCATCCACTCAAGCCAACTGCTGTTGGTCCATTCCACACGCCATTTTCATCCTCTCATACTTAAAATTATTTCCTTACTCCATCTCCTTAGTTCTTCCTAGAAGAGTATTTGTAGCGCTATGGTAGCATTGTTAGTAATATTCTTGGTAGATTAAGTTTGAGTAGGATTTTCGGTGCAAGCCAAGGAGTTTTTAAGGCTCGGAAGAAATTAGTACATATAACTAGTTCGTTAAAGTGTTCTGGGTAAGATTTATTAAGTTGGAATTTTAGATATTATTTCAGTTTAAATATTATTATATCATCCTATGTTAATATTAAAATTTTTGCTAGTCAAATAGCCGTAAAATATTTGCTCGTAGCCTGTGCGTGTGTCAAACCCATCTTGCCACGGTGACTGTAAGTAGATTTTTACTCTTTGGAGTAAGCCCAAATTTATTTTAGCTTAAACATAATTTTAAATACTGTTTTCTTATTTTTTTAAAAAAAATTTATGCTTATAGTTCCCTACTGCTTTTTGGATTATTGGTATGTCATTTTACTGTGCTTTACAATATTTGCAATATTCTCAAGGTCCTATGGATTCTTGAACGCGCATTGTTACGGGGTTGGGTCCAAGTTTTGGGTCGCTGCTGCCACCTCCGCCGTTAGCTTGTGCTACACGACTTACGGGGAAAGATGTGAATCCTCCGCAGTTTGCCTGTAATACACGACTTACGGGGACTGATGGATTTCAGCCCGATGCCATTTCTCGATTCAATGTGGTCTGAGGAAATTTCTTACCTCCACCACAACCCTTGAATGTATGTGAAATTTGGACCCTACAATGGGGAACCTGCACATCATGATGGCTGAGGAATTTATTTCTTGGTAACGCATAGTGTCATATTATCTCTTCCCGGGACTAGATTTATATGGATTTTGTCTGTGCATAAATTAATTCTCATTTTTAGCATACCTTTACCATAACTGTTGTCTTTAAATTATTTCTGCTACCCTATCTCCTCCGGGAGTAAACGTCTACTTACTCAGCGATTGTTTTCGCTGACTCTACACTTGTCACAATTTCCTTTCAGGTTTCAGATCTGCAAGGTTCGATAGAGCATATTTTTGCACGGGCACGGTATGGAGTATTATTTATAAGAACATGTATTTTTAAATCCTCTTTGGGATGATAGAATATTACTTGGCATAGATAAAATTTTTTATGAGGCAAAATTAATTTTTATGAAGTATGGGAAATTAACTATCGTGCATAAACAAATATTTGGGTTTTATCCCCTTTGTGCAAACCTTGTGCCCTACTGATTAAACAGTGCATCTCGCATTTAGCAGTGTTATTTTTATACGAGTTACACAACCCCTTTCTATAATACTTTTCAAATGCGAGGCACAACCTCTTTTAAAATAAAAACTTCCATGGATTTATTCCATTATTATTGTTGCGCGCTCCGAAGAACGCAGTCCTCCGTTTGGTTACGCTCCACCAAACATTTTTATTAAGCTTATTTTATACTTTTCACAGTATATAAGCTTCTTTGCGAATTATATGCTAGCTTGTCCGGAACGTGGTTAGCATATACATTCAACACCGAGTTTTCTGCAATTATTTATGCTAGCCTTAGCGTATTCCGGGCGGACCGGAATACGTGGCGGTAGCACCCCACTCATTGTTCCCGCTCTTTTCTTCCGCTGCATCTTTAGGGAAAATGAGGGTGTTATAGTTTGGTATCAGAGTGGTTTGCTCTTGAATTGTGCATTTGAAATTATTTAAAATTTATGCACAAGAAATTATTTTTGCAAGTATTTGGACTAGTGCATATAAATTATTGCAATTTTTGCACGAAAAATATTTTTGAAGAGCCTTTTGCTCTAAGAAGTAGTGCATTTAAATTATTGAAGTTTTTGCACGAAAATATTTTTGAAAAGACTATGCCAAGTATTTTTAAAGCTAATTGGGGATGGGAACACACACACACACATATGCATATAGGCACGGGCAGAGTTTTTGGTCTTATTATGAGTTTATCCTATCATACTATATTGCTAGATGTCGGACTTGGTCACCTTCCCTTGACTAGCTAAATAGGATCCCACGACTGCGTTTATATGGTTATATCACCTTAGTATCTTGTTGCTAGATCCTAGTTGCTTTACTTAGGCCCTATTATGTAGAAGATGCCTACAGTAGGTGACGGTATTTGCACTTAGTTTTATTTTTATCATTGGTAAGGTATGGGGACGTTTACCCCAAAGTTGTACCTACCAAGTGGTAACATGGTATTGAAACGGTCTATGACCTGAAACTTTTGACGAGTTTCATGGTGCAGCCGGGGTAAACAATTCAATCTTACCAGACACCAGTGTTCAATACTTAATAAAGTATTATTTATGACAACTGTCTGCATCTCCCCGGCAACGGCGCCATGAAACTTTTCACGAGTTTCATTAACACGAGTAATTTTCTGAAATATCAGGTGCGGATTTAAATGAAAGGAGTTATGATGTAGGGAAGGGGTTTAAGGATATGTTATAATTCCCGTTTTATTACTCATGTGGGGTGTTTTAATCTCAAACGGCGCTGTGGTCCTTCCCGCCATGAAACTTTTGACAAATATCACGGTGCAACCGGGATTGACCTTCAGTCTGTCACCCTGAAAGTCCCTGGTATCTGCGCCATGATACTTCTCATAATTTCATGTCACGAAAGCACCTG
This sequence comes from Hygrophila difformis, assembly GCA_030278955.1. NCBI lineage: Eukaryota > Viridiplantae > Streptophyta > Magnoliopsida > Lamiales > Acanthaceae > Hygrophila > Hygrophila difformis. Next base: position 32,110,852 of record JAOANR010000003.1, on the reverse strand, counting down.
CCATGAAGCTTTTGAACATCTTCCCACTGTATGAGTATTTTCCCAAAATATTATGTTTTTATTTACTCGTGTCAAGAAACTGTGCTCCCGAAAGCGCACGGAGTCAAAAATTGCAGTAATTTATAGTAAGTACCGGATCGTTCACTGGAGGATGTGCGATGGAAGCAGGGCCCACGTCGTTTACTAAGATTTTCCACTCGGTTACTCGTTTCAAGTTTTGCAAGGGTTTTCTAACAACTACTTGACATAGATTAAATCCAGATCATAAAAGCAGTAAAAATTATTCTACAAAGCATGGTAAACTAGATCGAAGAAAGCAATTACATCTATACTACGAAAGCAATATAAAATTATGCTACACTATCTAGAAAGCAGGTTTAAATATTGCAGAAGGGACAGAGAGGAAATAATAAGGATTGGACAAGATTCAGATGAAACACAATTAAACTTCCATTTTTATACACAGATCTTAGCTTGGGATAACCCTCTAGTTAGCTAACTCTCATGCTTTCTACACCATGTTCCCTTTAACAGACAGGTACTTATGGTGAGAATTTACATGCTCTTATGACCTCAATTTCTAAGATACCACAGACTCACAACTGCCCTCACATGGCCATGCTAAGGCGTATCATTCATCTGTGGTGGATAAGCAACACCTAACATATCATTAGTTGACATGCCAAGTACTCCTATCATTCCTCCATGTCACACCCAAAGTTTCAAATCACGCCCCAAACCATTCCATAACTCTCAAACCTTTTAACAGATGGACAGCCCCTAATTCTTCCGAGTGACCTCTATGAAAGCATTTAAAAGGAAAGCAGTAAGAAAGCTGTAAAGAAAGCATTTAAATCTATCACTCGGAAGCATTAAAAACGTCTCTTTCCGTTAGTATAAAAGAGCCCCTGGTCTTGGTGACCAGATGCAGATCAAGAACCCCCGAGATATCAATAAGCCACAGGGCTTACAACATCTGGGTAGTTATGAGATACAAACTAAATGAAACAGATCCATAAATGAACCTATTCCGGATGTACTCACTCAAGACTCAATTCTAGACTTTGGCAGAAGAAGATAGTAGTCGAAGGAATGCTCGACCCTACCTTAGAAATTCACCAAGGCCTATATGTGTTCCTCTAGTATTATTTATCACATCTCATCTACACCCAAGTGGATATTGACTTAATGCGATATCTAATATCAGATTTCCAACACACAGCAATTTCGAGAAGCAAATGAATATTTGAAAATCATTCCCTAGACAGGTACTAAACTCTCAATTAAAGCACAGATCCTTTCAGTCTAGATGAGACCTAATCGCTGACTCTGCTTCTAAGCTCTCAAAATTAACCCCCAGTGGAAGATGAATTAGTCATAACTGTTGAATTTATCCCTTACTCAGATCCGGATTTTATAAAGGAATTTTTGTTGGAAGTTTATTATGCAACATCTGATTTAAATCAAGACTTCTGTGTCCAAGGGGAAGGATCCCCTAAATAGCAATAAGACCAGAACATCTACATAATAGTATCATGCATACAAGTATATGAAAAAGAAAATAAAACACCCCAAAATATATGGTGGGGTTAGACAGAATGCGATACACAAAGATGGATTAGCCTGAGATGAGAAGAAATTGGCTAAAAGGGTGCCAGAGATAATTCAGGTTTTCCGGACTGCAAACATCTGCTGTCCGGTCCCCAATTTTCCCAGATGACTGATTTTAGACAGAAAGAATCCCAAACAACGGTGACCGCCGTCATTTAGTTTTCTTTTGTCTGTGAGTGAAGGAAAAACCCACATATTTCTTGCTGTAATATTTCTCGACTGATGTTGGTCGACATCAGTTGATACTATTGCAACTTGAATTCAGGTTGAGAAATTAAGATAAGGAAAATTAAAACTGTATCTGATTAGGAATTGGCTGAGTGACTAATCGAAACTCTTAGTGAAGAGAACGCTCGCCGAAGCTTCCACCAACCACTAACCAGATCATGCAGAATAACAGATAATAATTGACACACAGAAGACGGGTTAGTCGATATCCTTGTGAAGGGACCTTTCACCAACATTAATCTGTGGTGTTTCTCATTATCCGTTCATACACACAACGAAAAGGAAAACTTGAAAATAAGGAAAATGTTTTTGGTATTGTGTGGGTGTTAAGCACACAATAAATAGACACTAATGGGTTGAAATGTGTAATGGATAAAAGTTAGGTGAAATGGGCCTAGGCCCAATACACCCATGCAACTTACACAAATCATGAAAGAAAATGTTTTTGGAGTTTTCAAAATAGAAGGGATAGTTCAATTCGAATTACTGGGGTAATTCGAATTGAGAATGCATGAAGAATGAAGTATGATCTTACCCAATTAATCCTTGCAAAGGAATGAGATATCATCTAATTCGAATTGTTGAGCAATTCGAATTAATTCGAATTAGACAACTCGAATTGATGAAGTCCTTTCCTTGCTCAAAATTGATTAAGGCACATACCTCAAGGGGAAAGGTGAATTCGAATTGTCCAGCAATTCGAATTAATTCGAATTAGGCAATTCGAATTGGTTGGGGACATAAAATAAACTAAGGCATGAGGGGATGGCAATGGATACAATGTGGTTTTCAAGCCAATTGGAATTGTTGAGCAATTCGAATTAATTCGAATTGGACAATTCAAATTGGTTGGAAACCACATGAAGAGAATAATTTTTGGTGTGCAATTTGAATTTCTTGGGCAATTCGAATTAATTCGAATTACCTTAATTCGAATTGCATCCCATTTTCTCATTTAAGAATATTTTTGTGCTCACAAGTGTTAGTTTGAACCCTAGAACTACAAACATGAAATTTAAAGACTAATCTACCAACAATAATGAAAAATCTAAGAACTACAAGCATATTAAGGAAGAACACCAACATTATCTGAAGGAACAAAATAAAAATAAAATTTAGATCTAGGCCAAAAATAAAATAAAATGAAACTAAAACTTAGAGAAAGGCACTATCTCTAAAATTATCTAGCTATCCAAGAACAATAAAAATAAAAGTAGATCTAAGGCTACAAACATGCTCAAACCCACATTCATACATTTATTAAAATATAAAAAGCAAAAATAAATAAAAGAGCAAGAGAACTCATACCAAATTTGTGAAGCATTTTCTTGTATTTCAACCACTAGAAAGCATTAAAAGTTCAAGAACAACCCATTATTTGGGTGTTCTCAAATTTATTCTAAACTAAAAAGCTGTAAAAATATGGAAAAGTGGCTACACTAAGAAATTTAAAACAACTATTTACAAACTACATTACACTACAACTAACAAATATTAAACTACATTGCAAAAGATAAATAAAATCTATTCTAAATTAGCCAAAAACCCACTGTTCTCTCCAAGAACAGGGAAGAAGAATTTGGGACTGTCTGCCCTCTGCTTTTCTCTTGCTGCTTGAAGTGGAAAATGGAAGGGGTATTTATAGGGGGGAAACCCTAGCATGTGAGAGGAGATAGAAATGGTTTAATTCGAATTATACAACAAAAAAGAGGGGTAGGTGCGAATTATGCACAAAAGAAGAGGGGCATTTATGCAAAAAATGGAGAGAGGAGGGAAATGGAGAGAGTTGATGCGGTGGGAAGGGCTAGGAGCTGAACTCCAGGAGGAACAAAACAAAAATCCCATGCCTTTGGGACCAGAGGTCCCAGGACTACCTCCAACATTTGCGGCGCGGGCCCCACTCCACTTTTTCACCAGCAATTCGAATTAATTCGAACCCAATTCGAATTAATTCGAACTCTTATTTTTGCTTCTCTTCCACTTCAGTCTCTTCTCTCGCAAATCGAATTAATTCGAATTGCACTCATTAATTCGAATTGCACACATTAATTCGAATTGCTCTCTTCTTCTTTTTCTTTTCTCTTCTCTTTCCTTCCAATTCGAATTGTTTGCATTAATTCGAATTACCCATTCTCTCTTCTCTTTCTTCTTTTCGTCTGTTCTCTTTCCATCCCCCATTTTCTTTCTTCTTCCATTTTCTTTACTGATTCTTCTTCCTCCTCCTCCATTTTCCTTTTTCTCCATTTCTTCTTCACAGACTTCTTCACCATTTCTTTCTTTCTTCTCTCCTTTTCCCATCTTCTTTCTCCTTCAATTTCTCAAACATCACCCTTCATCCTTTTCTTCTTCTTCTTCCTCCATTCTTCTGCTGCCGTGAGTTGTGGTGGTCGGCGGACTGGCCGGAGCGGCGGCGAGCGGCGAAATGGTGGCGGTGGTGACTGAGGCAGCGTGCGGCGGCGGCGGACAGAGAGTAGGCGGAGGCAGCGGCTGACCGGATGGTGGTGAGATTTGAGGAGAAGGGATGGTGGTTGCGGCCTCGGGTGTGGTGGCGCGAGATGGTGTTGGTGAGACGGAGGCCGCCGGAGGAGGTGGTGGTGCGGTGAGGCAGCGGCTGTTGGTGATGAGATGAATGGAGGTGATGGCGGCAGTCCGGTGGTGTTGGGATGAGATGGTGAAGGAGGTCGCTCGGTGGTGGTGGAAGTGGATGGACGGAGGGGCTGTGGCCGGAGTTGAGGATGAAAGAGGGGGGGGGGGGCTGCCGGAGGAGGCTGTGATGTTGAAGAAGGGGCTGTGGCGGCGCTGCTGTTGGTGCGGCGGAGGAGATGATCGGATTGGTGGTGGTGTTCTGAGATGGAGGCGTTGTTGTTGCTGCTGCTCGCGGAGGAGTTGGAGGCGAGTGCGGGGATCGGAGAAGATGGTGATGATGTTGAAGGTGGCGGCGGCCGGCCGGCGGCGGTAGGGGCGGCGCAGTGGCGGCGGCGGTTAGGGTTAGGGTTAGGGTTAGGATTAGGTTTGGGGTGGTGTAATGGGCTTGGAGTGTATGGGCTAGGGTGGTGGTGTTGGGCTTGGACAATTGGTTGTAATGGGTTTAGGGGATTTTTGGATTCAAAGCATTGGGCCAGATTAAATTAAATGGATTGGACTGTTTAATTCTTTGGGCCACCTGCAATAATTTAAAATTGAGTAGTTAACCAATCATTTTTAATTAAAGAAGGAAATGGACATAAAAATATATACATCAAAGCATAAATTAATATAAACATAGATATTTATTCCACTTGATTATTTGGCTTGTGCTTCGTTTAATGGACTCGCGTTCCACCGAACAAATATTACCAAACCATAATTCTCAAATGTGAGATTTTTAATAATTTTATCATGTTTTTGGATTTTTTAACACAAATATAATAAAATAGCAATATTTTTGTGTTTTTCAATACCAACTTATTATTTATACAAACTTGCAAATATCTGTCAAATTCAACTGCTTTCTTATTTAAATAAGACCGGAATGCGATCAAATGCCCATGTTTAGACACGGAAATAGATTGAAAATAATGGTCAATTTTGGCCATTATCAACATCCTCACATTTAATACTGATCATCCCCGAGCAGTCAGAGTCAGTGCTCCTAAGAGCATAGACGCTGCATATTCAATCTATTTGCGTGGCTACAAAAATTTCATTCTCTTTATATTGGGATAAGACAATCAAAAACTACAGGTATTAAATTCTCTTGATTGGTGTTTAATAAAACGATACTTCTCACTAAATCAGGCATATAAATCAGTCATTATTGATAATTCTTCATGAATATCATGTTTAGAAAAATTCATTGATTTAATTCTAGAATTAAAGTATGACATGAACAGAAATTTAGAAACAGAGCCTCACATATGGTAGAAACGGAAATTTCACTCACTCTCAAATTGGGTTTCAATCACGAACGCTCATAATCAAATTTAATTATATTATCCCATAAGCTTGCGATTGGACCAACTCGTCACCGGCTCATTTCTTCAAATCGAGATCATGAGGTCTTATTCAAAGGTTGTAACGGGGCATACGGTTGTAACATTTGGTAGGAAAAGGAATTTATTGGGTTAAGAAGTGGCAAGAATTAATTCTATCATAACTTGGCATTTGTTTAAAAATTTATGATCATCAATTTCTTTTTTTTTTCTTTCTTTCTTTTGTTTTTCTTTTCATATTGCATGACATTAGACTAAGTCTAATTTGCTTTGTCATTTGCGATTTATTTTTGTTGAATGGAACTCAGCACTTTTCTTTTCTTTTTCTTATCTTTATCTCTTTTTTTTTGAATCGGTTTATTGAATACCGATGATACACTTTTGATGATCAAAAATTTAGTGCCTTAATAGAATTCGTTCTTGCACACTTGGGTTTGAATTTTTTGGTCTTTTTATAAGGCTAGGAATAATATAGAGGGCTTCAAAGAAAAATTAGGCTAAAAGGCTCAAAGTGGTTAATCCTAAAGGGAAAATATTTTTGGGTTTGGAATTCAAACGAAAGCCAAAATTTTGGTTTTCTAAGTGCCTCGATCATATGCTCGATTTTGGGAATATGGCATGGTCTTGAACCGGTCCCAATCGCAAGTTCTAGTTTCCTTTAATTAAAATGATTTTCACACAATCAAAGAAAAGAATGAGTAAAAGTGACTCATGGCTCAAATCTCACATGGAATGGTTGATTCATGTCATACAATATTCTTAAATAAAATCTTTGAAAAATTCGTACACTCTATTCAATTAAATTCTCAACATGAGGACTCATTACCCAACAAGATGATTATATCATTAAATTTTTATAGCTCAAAATCTCAAAAATTCATATCATGCATGTTTCCAATTATATTATCCCAATTTAAAAGTTTGAAAATTTAATCATAAACCAAGATCTCATATGTGAATTTAAACTGACAGATTCATGCATGCTTCGTGTTGGGTGCAAATATATAATAATAGAAATAAACAAAATAAAAAATAATATTTATATATATATATATTTTTTTTTTGAAATATTTAAGTGAAGAATCAACATCCTCACATTTTGAGCCTTGCTCGAGATGTGAGTAAATTAATTCCTACTTAAACAAATTATCGAAATCAAAATAAAAGAGGAGGGAGGGAAGGGGAAAACATTTATACGAACATAATTCCGATAGCCTTTTTCGTCAAACCAATTAAGTGCTTGACGATTTTTGGCTATTGTGTGATCGTTTGGTTCATCGAGCAAGGCGATTGTTCGATGCCCAATACTTGGAAAAATTCTGATCTTCATCAAAATTGCTCGATCACATTTTTGGATTTCTAAACATAAATAAGATTTAATCTACTTGCACAAATTAGGTTGGATTAATTCTGTTCTTATAAAAATTATTCCGGATTTTAAATTGCGTTAAATTCCAGGAATATTTTCTATTAATTACAGAACTTATCCAACCGGGAACCTGTTTTGAAGCTTTAATTTTCTTTTTGTTGGTCCCACAAATTTCTGCAAAGCAAACACAGAAGAAGTTATCGGGTTTTCTCAAAAATATCAACATCCTCACATTTAGAGTCTTAGTACTCTAAATGTGAGATAATTGATTAATACCCGAATTATTTAATATCATGCACAAGAGATATATATATGTATATACATATATAAATATATATATATGATTTTGACTTGCAGAAATTTAGGTTGGATTAATTCTATACTTGTGAAAAATATTCCGGATCTTAAATTTCTTTCAATTCCGGAAATAGATTTCGATCAATTACAGAACTAATCCAACCGGGAACCTGTTTTGATGCTTTAATTTTCTTTTTGGTGGCTCCATGATTCCTGCAAGAATACCCAATTGGTTAGATTTTCCCCTTAAATCAACATCCTCACATTTAGAGTCTTAGTACTCTAAATGTTTAACTGATTTGGGGTACTTCTCTGTTCTGAAACATGTACACAAAACTAACTATGAGTAATCAGGAGTGTAATTCTCTTAATAAACGACGCTGCATCCTCCCCGGCAACGGCGCCATGAAACTTTTGACGAGTTTCATGGTGCAGCCGGGGTAAACAATTCAATCTTACCAGACACCAGTGTTCAATACTTAATAAAGTATTATTTATGACAACTGTCTGCATCTCCCCGGCAACGGCGCCATGAAACTTTTCACGAGTTTCATTAACACGAGTAATTTTCTGAAATATCAGGTGCGGATTTAAATGAAAGGAGTAATGATGTAGGGAAGGGGTTTAAGGATATGTTATAATTCCCGTTTTATTGCTCATGTGGGGTGTTTTAATCTCAAACGGCGCTGTGGTCCTTCCCGCCATGAAACTTTTGACAAATATCACGGTGCAACCAGGATTGACCTTCAGTCTGTCACCCTGAAAGTCCCTGGTATCTGCGCCATGATACTTCTCATAATTTCATGTCACGAAAGCACCTGCCATGAAGCTTTTGAACATCTTCCCACTGTATGAGTATTTTCCCAAAATATTATGTTTTTATTTACTCGTGTCAAGAAACTGTGCTCCCGAAAGCGCACGGAGTAAAAAATTGCAGTAATTTATAGTAAGTACCGGATCGTTCACTGGAGGATGTGCGATGGAAGCAGGGCCCACGTCGTTTACTAAGATTTTCCACTCGGTTACTCGTTTCAAGTTTTGCAAGGGTTTTCTAACAACTACTTGACATAGATTAAATCCAGATCATAAAAGCAGTCAAAATTATTCTACAAAGCATGGTAAACTAGATCGAAGAAAGCAATTACATCTATACTACGAAAGCAAGATAAAATTATGCTACACTATCTAGAAAGCAGGTTTAAATATGACAGAAGGGACAGAGAGGAAATAATAAGGATTGGACAAGATTCAGATGAAACACAATTAAACTTCCATTTTTATACACAGATCTTAGCTTGGGATAACCCTCTAGTTAGCTAACTCTCATGCTTTCTACACCATGTTCCCTTTAACAGACAGGTACTTATGGTGAGAATTTACATGCTCTTATGACCTCAATTTCTAAGATACCACAGACTCACAACTGCCCTCACATGGCCATGCTAAGGCGTATCATTCATCTGTGGTGGATAAGCAACACCTAACATATCATTAGTTGACATGCCAAGTACTCCTATCATTCCTCCATGTCACACCCAAAGTTTCAAATCACGCCCCAAACCATTCAATAACTCTCAAACCTTTTAACAGATGGACAGCCCCTAATTCTTCCGAGTGACCTCTATGAAAGCATTTAAAAGGAAAGCAGTAAGAAAGCTGTAAAGAAAGCATTTAAATCTATCACTCGGAAGCATTAAAAACGTCTCTTTCCGTTAGTATAAAAGAGCCCCTGGTCTTGGTGACCAGATGCAGATCAAGAACCCCCGAGATATCAATAAGCCACAGGGCTTACAACATCTGGGTAGTTATGAGATACAAACTAAATGAAACAGATCCATAAATGAACCTATTCCGGATGTACTCACTCAAGACTCAATTCTAGACTTTGACAGAAGAAGATAGTAAGGAATGCTCGACCCTACCTTAGAAATTCACCAAGGCCTATATGTGTTCCTCTAGTATTATTTATCACATCTCATCTACGCCCAAGTGGATATTGACTTAATGCGATATCTAATATCAGATTTCCAACACACAGCAATTTCGAGAAGCAAATGAATATTTGAAAATCATTCCCTAGACAGGTACTAAACTCTCAATTAAAGCACAGATCCTTTCAGTCTAGATGAGACCTAATCGCTGACTCTGCTTCTAAGCTCTCAAAATTAACCCCCAGTGGAAGATGAATTAGTCATAACTGTTGAATTTATCCCTTACTCAGATCCGGATTTTATAAAGGAATTTTTGTTGGAAGTTTATTATGCAACATCTGATTTAAATCAAGACTTCTGTGTCCAAGGGGAAGGATCCCCTAAATAGCAATAAGACCAGAACATCTACATAATAGTATCATGCATACAAGTATATGAAAAAGAAAATAAAACACCCCAAAATATATGGTGGGGTTAGACAGAATGCGATACACAAAGATGGATTAGCCTGAGATGAGAAGAAATTGGCTAAAAGGGTGCCAGAGATAATTCAGGTTTTCCGGACTGCAAACATCTGCTGTCCGGTCCCCAATTTTCCCAGATGACTGATTTTAGACAGAAAGAATCCCAAACAACGGTGACCGCCGTCATTTAGTTTTCTTTTGTCTGTGAGTGAAGGAAAAACCCACATATTTCTTGCTGTAATATTTCTCGACTGATGTTGGTCGACATCAGTTGATACTATTGCAACTTGAATTCAGGTTGAGAAATTAAGATAAGGAAAATTAAAACTGTATCTGATTAGGAATTGGCTGAGTGACTAATCGAAACTCTTAGTGAAGAGAACGCTCGCCGAAGCTTCCACCAACCACTAACCAGATCATGCAGAATAACAGATAATAATTGACACACAGAAGACGGGTTAGTCGATATCCTTGTGAAGGGACCTTTCACCAACATTAATCTGTGGTGTTTCTCATTATCCGTTCATACACACAACGAAAAGGAAAACTTGAAAATAAGGAAAATGTTTTTGGTATTGTGTGGGTGTTAAGCACACAATAAATAGACACTAATGGGTTGAAATGTGTAATGGATAAAAGTTAGGTGAAATGGGCCTAGGCCCAATACACCCATGCAACTTACACAAATCATGAAAGAAAATGTTTTTGGAGTTTTCAAAATAGAAGGGATAGTTCAATTCGAATTACTGGGGTAATTCGAATTGAGAATGCATGAAGAATGAAGTATGATCTTACCCAATTAATCCTTGCAAAGGAATGAGATATCATCTAATTCGAATTGTTGAGCAATTCGAATTAATTCGAATTAGACAACTCGAATTGATGAAGTCCTTTCCTTGCTCAAAATTGATTAAGGCACATACCTCAAGGGGAAAGGTGAATTCGAATTGTCCAGCAATTCGAATTAATTCGAATTAGGCAATTCGAATTGGTTGGGGACATAAAATAAACTAAGGCATGAGGGGATGGCAATGGATACAATGTGGTTTTCAAGCCAATTGGAATTGTTGAGCAATTCGAATTAATTCGAATTGGACAATTCGAATTGGTTGGAAACCACATGAAGAGAATAATTTTTGGTGTGCAATTTGAATTTCTTGGGCAATTCGAATTAATTCGAATTACCTTAATTCGAATTGCATCCCATTTTCTCATTTAAGAATATTTTTGTGCTCACAAGTGTTAGTTTGATTTCCACTGTGCGGTTTATGATGGATAAGATTTACTAAATCCTTCATTTCACATCAATGTCATCTCACCATCACACTTGTGAATATTTTGTGTTTATCAAGAAATATGCATGTACAATGGGTAATAGCATGATTTAAACCCTAGAACTACAAACATGAAATTTAAAGACTAATCTACCAACAATAATGAAAAATCTAAGAACTACAAGCATATTAAGGAAGAACACCAACATTATCTAAAGGAACAAAATAAAAATAAAATTTAGATCTAGGCCAAAAATAAAATAAAATGAAACTAAAACTTAGAGAAAGGCACTATCTCCAAAATTATCTAGCTATCCAAGAACAATAAAAATAAAAGTAGATCTAAGGCTACAAACATGCTCAAACCCACATTCATACATTTATTAAAATATAAAAAGCAAAAATAAATAAAAGAGCAAGAGAACTCATACCAAATTTGTGAAGCATTTTCTTGTATTTCAACCACTAGAAAGCATTAAAAGTTCAAGAACAACCCATTATTTGGGTGTTCTCAAATTTATTCTAAACAAAAAAGCTGTAAAAATATGGAAAAGTGGCTACACTAAGAAATTTAAAACAACTATTTACAAACTACTCCCTCCGTCCCACTCCAAATGTCTTGTTACTGTTGGGCACGGGAATTAAGGTAGAGTTGGTTTGTGAGTATATGGTGGGGTCCACATAGTTGTTGGAGGGGAAAACTATTTCTATTTATAGAAATAAGACATTTGTAATGGGACATCCAAAAATAGTAAGTAGGACATTTGGAATGGGACGGAGGGAGTACATTACACTACAACTAACAAATATTAAACTACATTGCAAAAGATAAATAAAATCTATTCTAAACTAGCCAAAAACCCACTGTTCTCTCCAAGAACAGGGAAGAAGAATTTGGGACTGTCTGCCCTCTGCTTTTCTCTTGCTGCTTGAAGTGGAAAATGGAAGGGGTATTTATAGGGGGGAAACCCTAGCATGTGAGAGGAGATAGAAATGGTTTAATTCGAATTATGCAACAAAAAAGAGGGGTATGTGCGAATTATGCACAAAAAAAGAGGGGCATTTATGCAAAAAATGGAGAGAGGAGGGAAATGGAGAGAGTTGATGCGGTGGGAAGGGCTAGGAGCTGAACTCCAGGAGGAACAAAACAAAAATCCCATGCCTTTGGGACCAGAGGTCCCAGGACTACCTCCAACATTTGCGGCGCGGGCCCCACTCCACTTTTTCACCAGCAATTCGAATTCTACCCAATTCGAATTAATTCGAACCCAATTCGAATTAATTCGAACTCTTATTTTTGCTTCTCTTCCACTTCATCTCTTCTCTCGCAATTCGAATTAATTCGAATTGCACTCATTAATTCGAATTGCACACATTAATTCGAATTGCTCTCTTCTTCTTTTTCTTTTCTCTTCTCTTTCCTTCCAATTCGAATTGTTTGCATTAATTCGAATTACCCATTCTCTCTTCTCTTTCTTCTTTTCGTCTGTTCTCTTTCCATCCCCCATTTTCTTTCTTCTTCCATTTTCTTTACTGATTCTTCTTCCTCCATTTTCCTTTTTCTCCATTTCTTCTTCACAGACTTCTTCGCCATTTCTTTCTTTCTTCTCTCCTTTTCCCATCTTCTTTCTCCTTCAATTTCTCAAACATCACCCTTCATCCTTTTCTTCTTCTTCTTCCTCCATTCTTCTGCTGCCGTGAGTTGTGGTGGTCGGCGGACTGGCCGGAGCGGCGGCGAGCGGCGAAAATGGTGGCGGTGGTGACTGAGGCAGCGTGCGGCGGCGGCGGACAGAGAGTAGGCGGAGGCAGCGGCTGACCGGATGGTGGTGAGATTTGAGGAGAAGGGATGGTGGTTGCGGCCTCGGGTGTGGTGGCGCGAGATGGTGTTGGTGAGACGGAGGCTGCCGGAGGAGGTGGTGGTGTGGTGAGGCAGCGGCTGTTGGTGATGAGATAAATGGAGGTGATGGCGGCAGTCCGGTGGTGTTGGGATGAGATGGTGAAGGAGGTCGCTCGGTGGTGGTGGAAGTGGATGGACGGAGGGGCTGTGGCCGGAGTTGAGGATGAAAGAGGGGGGGGGGGCTGCCGGAGGAGGCTGTGATGTTGAAGAAGGAGCTGTGGCGGCGCTGCTGTTGGTGCGGCGGAGGAGATGATCGGATTGGTGGTGGTGTTCTGAGATGGAGGCGTTGTTGTTGCTGCTGCTCGCGGAGGAGGAGTTGGAGGCGAGTGCGGGGATCGGAGAAGATGGTGATGATGTTGAAGGTGGCGGCGGCCGGCCGGCGGCGGTAGGGGCGGCGCAGTGGTGGCGGCGGTTAGGGTTAGGGTTAGGGTTAGGATTAGGTTTGGGGTGGTGTAATGGGCTTGGGGTGTATGGGCTAGGGTGGTGGTGTTGGGCTTGGACAATTGGTTGTAATGGGTTTAGGGGATTTTTGGATTCAAAGCATTGGGCCAGATTAAATTAAATTAAATGGATTGGACTGCAATAATTTAAAATTGAGTAGTTAACCAATCATTTTTAATTAAAGAAGGAAATGGACATAAAAATATATACATCAAAGCATAAATTAATATAAACATAGATATTTATTCCACTTGATTATTTGGCTTGTGCTTCGTTTAATGGACTCGCGTTCCACCGAACAAATATTACCAAACCATAATTATCAAATGTGAGATTTTTAATAATTTTATCATGTTTTTGGATTTTTTAACACAAATATAATAAAATAGCAATATTTTTGTGTTTTTCAATACCAACTTATTATTTATACAAACTTGCAAATATCTGTCAAATTCAACTGCTTTCTTATTTAAATAAGACCGGAATGCGATCAAATGCCCATGTTTAGACACGGAAATAAATTGAAAATAATGGTCAATTTTGGCCATTATCATGACCCTTCTTTGATCTATCAAGAATTTGCCGTAGCACAAATTGTTTTATGGCCTTAGTGAGATTTGCGTTCTTGCCTTAGTCAACATAAGGTTATACCTTAGACTTATAAGAGCACGAATTATATGTTAACAAGATGATCATGCGGATGACTAGGAATAAGAATTTTCCAAATATTATATCGTCTTAAAGATAAGACGCAAATATTATGAAAGAACACGAAGTGATTTTAAAGTCACCACGAGTTTTATAAAACATTTACGAATTTCCCCTAAATTTATATGCCAAATGGGCAAGGGAAGTTGAGTATTTACCAAGAAAATTCTTGAGGAGGCAATTTGCCTCAATAAGTGCTTAAAGGATAACTTAAGACATTAAATTCTATTCATTTAGGTTTAAGGACTTGGAACCCAATCCTTGATTAAGATGATCTGCTAATTAAAAGCTTGATGGATAGTTGTAAATGACTTTCTATCTACCTCGATAGGATTCCCAAATACGTTGTGTAAAAGGTTTTTCTTCAAAAAAAGGGAAATATATATATAATAATAAATATAAATAAATGAATAAATAAATAAATAGAAAAAAATATACAAGAGTCTACATTACGATGGATTGAATACTATGGATTGTCAAGGACGAAGTTCATAATTGAGGATGGAAGATTAACACGCCCAATAAATTTTAAAATTTCATAATTTCCAAGTTATGTGGATAATCCTTAGTTGGAAGATGTCATTCATCAAGGTGATAACCCATCAAGCAAGGGAAAATCCTCATTGAAGTTATTGTTATTTTGTAACACCCCAATTTTTGGTCACCCAGGTCGAGATGTCACCGCCACACCTCCCTAGTAAGACACGGTTTCTCCGGCTTACTAAAGAGATGGAAGGCTAGGTATTTCAGTATTTAAAATATTTAAAACATTTGCAAACAGCTCATACAATATAGTCTCGAAAATAATAATATCATAATGCATCGAAAATAATATTTATGTATAATATTGCAGCGGAAATGTAAATAAGACCGACATGGTCAAAACACGGGTTAAACAGACCCTTTTATTCTATAGTCTAATGCAAGAATTTAATAATAAAGTTTCGTAAAATATAGTTCCTCCCATGCATGAACGTGCTCATGTTTGTTCCACATACTCTGTAAGGAAAAAGGAAAAATAAACGGTTTGGTCAGCACAACTTGCTGAGTAAGTTAACACATGCATGATCATAGGGTTTAAAAGCTATTAATTTAATATTTACATAAAAACATGATAATAAGCCATAAATAATTCAACTTAATTATCTAACCAATTTGCATAATATTTCATGGCATTAATCAACAATACATTTAGCACAATTTAAAATGGAAGCCATAATTAATCTAAACAAAGCATTTAACAATTTAAACGACAATTATAAATAATCCAATTTAATTTAAATTCCCCATTACATCCCCGATTTAGTAATTTCAAGTGTTTCACGATTTCATCGCGATCTCAACAAGTTTAGCCGGAAACCGGCAGCCGCAGCCGTATCTGCCATACCCAGTACCACTCCAGAGCCTCGGGAAACCCATATGGATATTCACGAGAGTGTAGGCCATATATCTCATGCCGTTTTGGCGATATCATATCTCAATTTTCGCGCGGGGTCACCATCGTCCATAAAGGCACGAAGTGAAGCAGTTAGGGGGCACCCTGCAGAGCACTCACCCCTAATTTTAATTTATCAAGTTTGTAAGGGGATTTATTTATGAAAATTCTGATTTCACTTAATTTATTAAGAAGAGATTTCGACTCGTTTCAACCCTAAAGGCTAATTCCATCGTTTCAACAAGATTTTGAGATTTGACCCGGTAAACCGCTGTTTACTCTAAAATTAATTTAAAATCGGATTTAAGTTCAAAAATTCTGAAAATTTACCACTGACTCGGAAACATCAAGATGAACAACTTTTGTGTTTTAACTTTTTCAATCCGAGATACCGAAATAGGTCAAAAACGTCAATTTTCGTCATATCATTAATCTGTCCGAATTTCGTGTACAGCAGTTCAAGATTATAAAGATCTACCATAGCAAATCAACTCCAAACTTAACGAAATTCTTCAGAGACCTTATTAAGACATTTTTCTACAACTTTCATATTCGGCTAAAGATCTAAATCGGCCTAGAACCCTAGTCAAAAACGTCATCAAGTTCAGACCTAAGTTCTGTCAAGAAATTCAAGATCCAAATCTTATCAGTTCGGTTTCGGGTTGATTTCATATATCAAATCATCATGAAAAATTCTGAAAATTTTACATGAGATAGATCTAAGCCTTAGGAACGTTTTTCGTGTTTTAAGTTTTCTCATTTGAAGACTTTTAAGGGTTCGGAAAAATTAGACAAAATCGCTGCGCCGGTAGAAATCACATGTTGACAGATCTACGGAAGTTTTGATTAAGCTTTTAGGTTTACGTGTTTTAATTACTCCCAAAATCATGTAAGTGTCAACTTACAGATTCCTAGTCGTTCGGGAACGTCGATTTTGGAGGCGTGGCTTCCAGTCCACCGTTTATCCTCTCCGTTCGTCGGGTTCTTCGTTCTAGATCCGATTCGGGATGTAGAGAAGAAAAGAAGAGAGTTAGGGTTTCGTTTTTGAATTAAAAATGAGATGGATGAATGGATCAGACTTACCACGATGTTGGAAGACTTCCGAATTCGCCCAAACAGTCTCCGGCTTGGTTTTGGTGCCTCCGATGACTTCCGGATCTAGGGTTTTGTGTATAGAGAGTATCGTAGGGTTTTGAAAAGTGTTCGGGGCTTCCAAGAGGTGTTATTTGTAGGTAGGCATGACCTAGGTACGTCCAAGGTCGGCCTTGGGGAGTCTTGAACCGAAAGGTGTTCAACCGAAGTCGGAAAATCCGGATTCGGGCGAGTGAATCTCGCAAACCGGCGAATCTGTCGCGTGGCGCGGTCGTGGCGCGCCGTTTCCCCCTTTACCGTGCGGCCACCGCGCGGCCCTCGCCAGGACTTCGGTCCGGGCGGGTCGTGCGATCCGTCGTGCCTTTCCTCCTCTCTTTCGGACTTCTATCCCTCTATGCTCCCGGATTCCGATTTCCGGGCCATCTTCGGGTTTCTATTCCGTATCGTCATTTCCCTCGGATCTAAATTTATGTTTGGACTCGAGTTTTCGAGCCCATTGGTCTCGGGTACACGTGTAACAATTTATTTATCTTTAATTAATTCTTTTTATTTAATTAAATTCCTTTAATTCCTTTTTAAGTTAAATTTCATTTCTCATTTCCTTATCTTTATTTATTTATTTGCTGAATTTATTTATTTATTGTATTTATTTTATTTATTGTTTATTTATTTAATTATTGTTTTATGTTGCAAAATTCTCGGGTATTACAGTCTACCCTCCTTAAGAATCAACTTCGTCCTCGAAGTTGTGTTTCGGTT
The DNA here is from genome assembly GCA_030278955.1 of Hygrophila difformis. NCBI lineage: Eukaryota > Viridiplantae > Streptophyta > Magnoliopsida > Lamiales > Acanthaceae > Hygrophila > Hygrophila difformis. Next base: position 32,093,375 of record JAOANR010000003.1, on the reverse strand, counting down.
TTTCTCGTGCTAAGGTCTTTTGTTTGTTTTATTATTTTGTGACTGAACTTAGAATTAAAACTTCTAAGCTGTCTACGTACCCTGTGAAGGGATCAAGCCATAACGTAGTTCAAAACAATTCGAATTTGTTTGTTTGTTTACAAAAATGCACGAAAAATACATGGTATGACATCCTCGCCCCCTTAAGATTGCAGTTATGTCCCATAACTGTGTCGGTGTCGGTTTGGAATAGTGTCGGGTAGCGTTCTCTCATGTTGGATTCTACCTCCCAAGTTGCCGTCTCACTTTCGTGGTTCGACCAAAGAACCTTGATCATTTTGACGGTTTTGTTCCTCGTTACTCGCTCCTTAGTGTCCAGAATTCGCACTGGGACTTCTTTATAAGTCAGATTCTCATCGAGTTCGATTACTTCTGGTTGAAGTACATGTGTCGGGTCCGGCACATATTTCTTTAGTTGTGAGACATGGAAAACATTATGAACTCGATCTAATTGTGGCGGTAAAGCCAGTCGGTAAGCCAAATTTCCGACTCGTTCTAGAATCTCGTAAGGTCCTATGTATCGAGGACTCAACTTTCCTCGTTTGCCAAAGCGCATCACCCCCTTCATGGGTGATATCTTTAGCATGACCCTATCTCCCACTTGAAATTCTAGGTCTCGTCGTCTCACGTCAGCGTAACTCTTCTGACGGTCTTGAGCGGCTCTCATTTTTCCTTGAATCACTTTGATTTGTTGAGCCATGTCTTCGATAAGTTGTGGTCCCACTACCACCGACTTATCATTTTCTTCCTAGCTCAACGGGCTTCGGCACCTTCGTCCATACAACGCCTCGAATGGTGCCATGTCAATGCTAGCATGGTAGCTATTATTATAAGAAAATTCGATTAAGGGTAAATGGGATTCCCAATTTCCCTTAAATTCCAACACGCATGCTCTCAGCATGTCTTCTAGTGTTTGGATTGTTCTCTCAGTTTGACCATCCGTCATCGGGTGGAATGCGGTGCTCATTTTGATTTGAGTACCGAGAGCTTTTTGTAACTCCGTCCAAAAGTGAGAGACAAATCTACTGTCTCTATCAGAAATGATGTCATGTGGTACTCCATGTCGTCGTACCACATTATCAACGTAGGCTCGGGCCAATTGGTCCATAGTCCACGTGTCCTTTATCGGGATAAATATGGCTGTCTTCGTTAGCCTATCCACAATCACCCAAATCTTGTTCATGCCTTTAGGTGATCGGGGTAATCTCGAGACAAAATCCATTGAGATGCTATCCCACTTCCAACTTGGAATCTCTAGTGGTTGCATCAGTCCTAAGGGTTTATGTCGCACTGCCTTAACCTTTTGGCAGGTGAGACATTTCGCTATGAAGTCTGCCACTTCCTTCTTCATTCCCGACCACCAATAGATCTTCTTTAGATCTTTGTAAAGCTTGTCGCCTCCGGGATGTACTGAATATGGCGTGTTGTGCCCTTCCTCCATCAACTTTCGCTTCAACTCGGCACATTTATGGGGCACACACCATCTCCCTTTGAAACGAATGCTTCCATCCTCGTGGACAACAAATCCTATTGCCTTTCCCTCGGCAATATACCCCTTTATCTTTTCCAATTTCGCGTCGCCCGGTTGGGCGAGCCTAATCTCGTCCAATATTGGGGTTTCTACGACCATTGCGTTGATCGTTTCACTCACTGTGCCGGGATGCACAAGTTCCACGTCTAATCGCGCTAAATCCATGTACAATGCCGGCGGAATTACCAACGAGTTCGTCACGTGTTGGGTTTTCAGACTTAGGGCATCGGCTACCACATTCGCCTTCCCCTCGTGGTAGGCTATCTCCAAATTGTAGTCCTTAATAAGTTCCAACCACCTTCGCTGTCTCAAATTCAACTCCTTCTGAGTGAATATATACTTCAAGCTCTTGTGGTCGGTGAACATTCGACACTTCCGCCCATAAAGATAATGTCTCCATATCTTTAGAGTGAAAATGACCGCTGCCAAATCCAGGTCGTGTGTCGGATAATTCTCCTCGTGAGATTTTAGTTGGCGTGATGCATACGCTACGACTCTCGAGTCTTGCATCAAGACACAACCTAAACCTTCCTTCGAAGCATCGCTATAAACTTCGAAGTCACCATTCTCTGATGGTAGTGTCAATACGGGTGCGGTTGTGAGTCGTTTCTTCAATTCTTGAAACGCTGTCTCACAAGCCTCTGTCTACACGTATTTTACTCCTTCTTTAGTAGCTGGGTCAAAGGTCGTGCGATTTTCGAAAAATCCTTCACGAACCATCTATAATACCCGGCTAATCCAAGGAAACTCCTTATCTCAGTTTGGCTCTTTGGAGTTGCCCATTCAGTTACGGCAGAGACTTTTGTCGGATCCACTGAAACTCCATCAGCGGATACTATATGTCCTAGAAATGCTACCTCCTTCAACAAAAAATTGCATTTGGACAATATGTCGTATAGCTGATTGTGTAAAACAATAGAAGGTATGGAAAATTAAAAAAAAAAAATAAAAAAAACATTTTCGTGGGCCCGCGCGGTGTCCGCGCGGCGGCGCGCAGTGACCGCGCGGCCACAACAGGTTGAAAAAAAGGGCTCACGCGGGGCGCGAGCCACTCCGCCCCATTTCCACTTCCGAGGCTTCTTCTAGTTTGCTCCCAAATTCGTTCTCTCATCCCCCAATTCTCCTATTCCCGACTTCGATTTCCCATTGCAAGGTATGCTTCTACTACTTCCACTTGCCAATTTCAATTTTTATGCTTCGATTAGTTTTGATTTTTTGGTGAATTTCGAAATTAGGGTTTAGGGATAAGAATTGGGGATTTGTCGTTTTTAGACTTAATTCGTGCAATTAGCGAGTTTATGTGATACTTGGTGTTTATTTTGTTATTTAGGTAGTGTTTGTGTGGTAATGTATGCCCATTTTGGGATAGTTTCTATTAAAATTTGGGTATTATGGTGGATATAGAGCCTTCGGATTATGTTGGTATTGTGAATATGAGATTAGCTTAAGTGTTATTGTTTACCGATACTTTGCGTTTATGCGTAGTTTTTCAAATGCTCGTTTGGTTTTGTGGAAAGTTCCCTTATGGTTGTAGGTAACTTTAAACTTGGTTAATTGCGTACTTAACGTGTTCGATGAAATGCCACAGTGGTTTTTGGACTTTATTTGGGCACATTCTTTGGTTTGGTTACTTTCCGCTCTATATTGGCAAACTATTGGATTAGATCCCCTCTTGGATTGCTCGCATTGGAGCCTATACTTAATGTTCTTGCGTATTTCTACTGTATAATTCTCGCGTAGAAAGTCACCTTATGATTGGTATTGGTTGGGTGTTTGCAGGATGTTGCTTTTCTTGTGGGTTGTCTGGGCGTCTCTTATGGTTCTCCCGGGGGCCAAGAGACGAGCCACTCGGCTTGATGCAGCTGGCCCTAGTACTGCTGCTCCAGTGATGCCGGATACTGATGACAGTGAGTCCGACGAGGACGAGGAGCAGCGGGGCCTTAGACTCAGGGGTCTTCCTGACGAGGAGCGTCCTCGTCGACACGATAGGTATCGGGTTGCTACGATGGCCTCTCAGGAGTTCTATTTCGATGAGCTTCGTCGGAACAGGGCTTATGTTCCGGAGAGAGGCATGTATCCTCGTCATATGGACGATGACAGGGTTAGTCCAGTTTTGGACCTTCTTCAGTGGACTGGACTCGCGCGCCATCCCGAGGGCATTGCTTCCGGTTATTTAGCTATGGAGGTCATCGCCAACATTGGCGGTCTTGGGGAGAACAGCGACTTATCTCGAGTCTGGGTTCGGGGTCGCCATCTAGATTTCAGTGCTCGGGCGATCAACGTCTACTTCGGCCTTCCTGACGACAGCGTATTCCGGCCACAGCCTGAGGGTCGTATACCCCCGCCTGCATGGGGCGTTTTGTGCATTGAGGTGGAACCTCGGCTCGAGCATGATCACGAGCTGCGATTAGCGACGATGGACTCTCCGTGGCGCGAGCTTGCTCAGATATGGTTAGGCCGTGTCCGGCCGATTACCTGGAGCCATATCGTTCTAGACCACGTCTATGAGACTATTTGCTTTATTGCCCGAGGTGGTAGGGTGAATGTTGGGGCTTGTATCGCAGACAACCTCAGGGCTATGCGCCGAGGACGAGGGAGTAGGGAGATTACCCATATTCACCTTATTTGTCGGATGTGTGCGGCTCAGGGGATCCGTACGACACCAGAGACGGATCCTTATGAGTTAGCCGCTGGCGGCTACTACCGTATCCCTACCTACGCCGCTCGACGCAGCGCCTTACGACGTGGGGCTCCTCCGGCTGTCCTTCGCCCAGAGCCCAACGGTGATGGTTTGATTCTGGTTGTCCCTCCTGAGAAGCACCTCCACCTCCCGTGGTTCCCCAGCAGGATCCGGAGGTGCCGCAGACACTTCAGATGATGCAGGGTATGCAGCTTGATATAGATGTTAGGTTTGCTCGTATGGACGCTGGGTTTGCAGCCGGGCAGGCTCGTTATGACGCTTTGGATGCCAGGATGGATCTGTACCAGGCTCGCATGGATACGATCACTACGAGGCAGCTGGAGCAGCAGGCCACCATGACCGACATGTATGCCTACATGCGTCAGATGGACGAGTATATGCGTCGTCAGTTCCCGCCTCCCGACCAGTGATTCTTCGTTTCTGCATTTCCTCTTTAGGCTCGTAGTAGTAGTGTTTTATTCGGTTGTTTTCTATGAGACTTTATAACGATGATCTTGCTGTTTATGTTTAGTAGTTTATGCTTCCGTTGTATCCTTGCTTAGTTGTTTGGTTTGACTGTTATCGTTTAGCGAAAATGTTGTGGAACCATTCTGGTTCGTTCGTTTTTTTTTTTCGATCGTTTAGGGCTGAAGGATTGTCAAAAGAAAAATCAACTTACATTTTATTCCTTAAAAGAAATTTAATACAAGTAATAGGATGCGCAAAATAAATGTACTATCTAAGACAAAGTATCTAAAGGATCTCTGCGTCCTCTGGCAGAGTAGTGGGGTCTTCCATTGGATCATCCTCATCAGAGACTTGGCCGGTGCCCAATTAATGTATTTTAAATTTTTATTGTAATTAGTTTTTATGTAACGCCCCAAAAATTTTAAACCAATTTTTGTGACGTCACTGCCGTGTTATCTCCCTTAAACTGTTGGCCAATCAATTTAAGTTTGATAACACGAAGCCTGGTAATCAGAAAATCCAACACAGCATAATATCAGAGTAACAGAGTAAGTAACAGAAACAAGTCGGTTATCACTCATTGTAAGTTAATTCACTCTTTCCTATATTCTTTTAATCATTCTTCCGAGGATTAGGGTTGGAAGTATTGCGTGAGCAATTTTGAAAGTATTGGTCCTGTGTAAGTTAATCATCCTCCAACATTCTTTCAATTCCTAATTATTAAATAATATGTAGTCCCTGATGAGTCTATATGCGTTGCCCTATTTTAATAACTTACCTGTATGGATATTTTTTTTGTCTTATGCTTCGGTATTCATTATTGTTTTCCAGTATGTCCAAGTCTTTAATTGTTCATGAGTCTCCATGTTTGACCCTTTAGAATTTCTAATACCTCATCCACACGTCATCCACAAGTCCCAGCATTTGGTTGTAGTGTTTTGATAGAAGTCATTTAATTATTATTTTTTCCTAGTATTAGTTTGTGGAGTTCTGTCAAGTAGCATTATTTTAAATTCCCATGTCAAGTAGTCAAATATTGGTTGGTGTCGTTGTGTATGAATAAATAAAATTTGGGAAGTGCCTGCTATAGGACATTCAATTGAGATCTTTACCTGGCTGTGTCGAGATTGTGTGATGAATAAATATTTTAAATGACTTAACGGTGTACTATGTTAGCTAAGTTGGCGTAGGCAATTTGAAATCCTATTTTTGTAAACAAAGATTTTCATCGATATAGTGTATAAATATTAACGGGGACAAATTGGTATTGACGAGTAGATGCTATATGCGGATTATGTGGATTATGCAGATTATGCGGTTGAGGGGCAGGACCGTGACGGGTCTCCAGCGACGAAACTCGCCCCCTCTGTCACAATTTAATTTAAATTCAGGTTGACGAACCTTTGACTATGCGGTATTGTGGGTCTAAACCCTAACCTCGCCTGCGGGCCTAGGTTAGGGCACCGGTGCTATAGGTTTAGACAAAAATTTGCGGATTATGCGGTAAAAAGTGTACTCGTCAATATTAATTCACCATCACTATTCCTTTTTTTGCGGTTGTGTCATTTCTTTGTGTTGTCCCTATGGAACGGTGGGTTAACTTACCAGTTTATACTGAGTTGTGTGTGTTTTCTTTCCTCTTTTTCAGGATTCGCAAGTGAGTAGTCATGAGCACGTGCACGCATTGGGACGGGATTTCAAGCTCTGCATTTATTTCAATTTTAGTAGATAAAACCTTTTCAAATTCATGATTGCACAATTATCTTGAAACATTTAAGGATGATGCATGATTTGAGAATAGAAGTTATGTTTTCTTATTAGAGCCTTAGCATCTCTTGGATTGAATTTTTGTATTATAGTATTTTATCTGAGAGATGTGGCGGTAACACCCTTTAATTTAGTGTTTTAAATTTGGGGGTGTTACAAAGTGGTATCAGAGCGGTTCGATTCTTTCGGACCAATATTTTGGGAGTATATAAATACTTTTAACCTTATTTCTATAAAAGCTATATAATTAATTTTTAAGTTTATAAAAATATTATTATTTTTAAAATCATAATTATTATTATTATTACTATTTTATTAAAGAATTACATCAAAGTTCTGTCGTGCACAAATTTTTTTTTAAAATCAATGCATCAACTTATTTTTCAAGTTGGGGATGGGTCATATACATATATGTGCATTCATTTAGTTAGATGTTTAAATCCCGTAATTAGAATTTTTAATACTTTCATCCTATAAATTCTATTGCTTGATTCTGCATTTATCCTCTCTGCTTCGTGTTTCCGAACCTAGATTATCCCTTAGCTATGAGCTAAGTCTTTTAAGTAAGCGAATTATTATTCTTGATTGAGTTCTTATTCATGACTTAGTTTTGCGCTTAGTGACTCAATGTTTGCTTTATTCCTTGTTGCGAACTTAGCCCTCATTCTTTAGGAGCTAGCTGCTGAGATACCCGCATCTCCCGCAAAATCACCATGAGGTAGTTATGTAGACATAACTATAATCCTAAGTGGAGGAGGATGTAACAATCCTATGAGCACCCACTTTAGTATATTTCAAGATACCACACTATCTTTGTATCGTGCTTTCCCAAAAGTCACATTTCTTTGAACACTTACATAGAATGCTCTATCATTAGACTTTAAGCGACTTCGAGGACGAAGTCGATTCTTAAGGATGGTAGATTGTGATACCCATAAAATATTAATAAGGGTTATAATAATAGTTACATAAATAAATTAGTATTTATAATTTAGAATAATCATAATATTAAATATTAAACATAAAAAAGTAGTACTGATAACAAGTAAATATTAGATATGCAAAATTCAATTTCAAGTTTGTGACGTGAGGCAAGGAGTAGTTGTTGCTAAATCTTAATTCAAACTCATGGAATCCCATAAATCTTTCAAATCTAAACCAATCAGTTCTTATAAATCCATCAGCAAAGTCATACTTGAAAAGGAAAAAAAAAAAAAAAAAAACCCTTCTGCCGACTGAAAAAAACCCTCATGCTATATCATTCCGCCGACTGAGGATTGCGGGTAGCAGTGAAAATCTTCTTGTTAGGCCAGCTTTCAGCTTTCCCTCCTTTTCTGCTCTACTCGGTTATCACTCATTGTAAGTTAATTCACTCTTTCCTATATTCTTTTAATCACTCTTCCGAGGATTAGTGTTGGAAGTATTGTGTGAGCAATTTTGAAAGTATTGGTTCTGTGTAAGTTAATCATCCTCCAACATTCTTTCAATTCCTAATTATTAAATAATATGTAGTCCCTGATGAGTCTATATGCATTGCCCTACCAATGTTTTAATAACTTACCTGTATGGATATTTTTTGTCTTATGCTTCGGTATTCATTATTGTTTTCCAGTATGTCCAAGTCTTTAATTGTTCATGAGTCTCCATATTTGACCCTTTAGAATTTCTAATACCTCATCCACACGTCATCCACAAGTCCCAGCATTTGGTTGTAGTGTTTTGATAGAAGTCATTTAATTATTTTTTTTTCCTAGTATTAGTTTGTGGAGTTCTGTCAAGTAGCATTATTTTAAATTCCCATGTCAAGTAGTCAAAAATTGGTTGTTGTCGTTGTGTATGAATAAATAAAATTTGGGAAGTGCCTGCTATAGGAATGGGACATTCAATTGAGATCTATACCAGGCTGTGTCGAGATTGTGTGATGAATAAATATTTTAAATGACTTAACGGTGTACTATGTTAGCTAAGTTGGCGTAGGCAATTTGAAATCCTATTTTTGTAAAGAAAGATTTTCATCGATATAGTGTATAAATATTAACGTGGACAAATTGGTATTGACGAGTAGATGCTATATGCGGATTATGTGGATTATGCGAATTATGCGGTTGAGGGGCAAGACCGTGACGGGTCTCCAGCGACGAAACTCGCCCCCTCTGTCATAATTTAATTTAAATTCAGGTTAACGAACCTTTGACGATGCGGTATTGTGGGTCTAACCCCTAACCTCGCCTGCGGGCCTAGGTTAGGGCACCGGTGCTATAAGTTTAGACAAAAATTTGCGGATTATGCTGTAAAAAGTGTCCTCGTCAATATTAATTCACCGTCACTATTCCTTTTTTTTTTTGCGGTTGTGTCATTTCTTTGTGTTGTCCCTATGGAACGGTGGGTTAACTTTACTGAGTTGTGTGTGTGTGTTTTCTTTTCTCTTTTTCAGGATTCGCAAGTGAGTAGTCATGAACACGTGCGCGCATTGGGACGGGATTTCAAGCTCTGCATTTATTTCAATTTTAGTAGATGAAACCTTTTCAAATTCATGATTGCACAATTATCTTGAAACATTTAAGGATGATGCATGATTTGAGAATAGAAGTTATGTTTTCTTATTAGAGCCTTAGCATCTCTTGGATTGAATTTTTTTATTATAGTATTTTATCTAAGAGATGTGGCGGTAACACCCTTTAATTTAGTGTTTTAAATTTGGGGTGTTGCAGTACTCCTTGATCTGCCAAGTAAGGGGGAGTTCCAATGGAAAGGGACAGCAGGGTTCGGTGATCTTTCTGATGTTGGAACAACAACTTTTTGTTGTTTTTATTGGTTCAGACTTGTATTTGTTCAGACACTGTTTTACTTTGGTATTCTGGTTTTCTGGTCTGTATATGGTGGAATTTGCTATGGATTTCTGTTATTCTGGATACTATGACTTTTGGATATGGTATTATCTCCTATTGATGAATGATTCTGATTATGCCTACTCTTCTTCAGCTTTTATCTTTCATGGCATGTATGTGTGTTGGATTCATAATGCTCTTTTGATCTGATTATGTCTTTCTGTGCTTTTTCCACTGTTTTGACTACTTGGCCCGATCATCTCCACAAAGGGAGAGATTGTTAGGGATATTTTTAGTATTGTGAAGATGTTCGCTATATTCGTTGTTGTTGCAACATCATGCCAACAACGCTCTTTTCTCTTCACTGGAAAAGTACAGAATAGTACAATGCCGTGGCATTTCCCCTAGCAGGCCTTAGAGGGTTTTAGATGGGCCTTAAACCCATATAAATACCTGTCTTCGACCTTAAGGGATGTAGAGAGTATTGAAGCCGCAATCACAGCTCAATTTACAGAGCATTTGCAGATTCTAAAGCAGTGATTATGGAAATGTGGAGTTGCTGAAGAAATCCCCTGATATTCGTTGTTTACAGAAGGCAGCAACAACCATCCTACTACTGGTATACATTTAGTTGTTGTGTCTCCTATTTTTCATGGGATTTGGGATCTGTGTTTAAGCATTTCTGGGTTTACTTTTTGTAAACACAATCCGTGTAGTTTGTAGGTGTTTTAGCACCATTGAGCTTAATCTATTTAAGCAGCTAGATTCCACAAACACCATCTTAACACCTGCTGGTGAATTGAGTGCATTTGGGTAGATAGTTGAAGCGCCCATGTGTTCTTCTATTCTATTTGGGTAGATAGGAGAGTTCACTGGAATGTAAAGGTGTGGAGGGTGTGATTGACTCTTGATCAATCTGTTTGGTGGAGATTTAGTGAATACCTGGCTTGGAGCCCCCAGGTGTAGATCAGTGGATCGAACTGGGTGACCAAACTCTTGTGTTCTTGTTTATTTCCACACTCTGTTTGTGTATGCCTCTGGTTGTGATTTGCAGGTTGTTGAGACATCGCTCAAACAATGCTTACAGGGTTTTATCTATCACTTAGGCCTGTCAGTTATCAATAGTCCTTATCTCTTCATCCCTTCAAAATGTTCTTCGTCATTTGAGTTTGTACTCTCGCTTTCCGAATAACTGTCACCAAAACAACAACAAAAGAGAACAAAAATATTAGCAAAATAGGGAGAAAGAAACATGCATTTGAATAATAAAAGCTAGAATATGGAGGGAAGATGTATTTGTTAAGTGGAACATTGAGAGAAATGTTAAATGAAGATGTAAGGATATGATTTTGAGGGGATTATAAAACACATATATTTATAGGAGAATGAGATAAATGAGATCTAGGGATTGTTAGAGCACGGTCCGGGGCAATTTTGTAATAATCAGCAATATGGAGCACGATCCAGCGGCAGTGCGGTAAATATTTCAGTGTGTATGAGAGAGTGTAAAAAAATGATTTTTGTGAGGGGGTGATAATGGCCAGAAATGACCATTATTTTCAATCCATTTCCGTGTCTGAAACGGGCATTTGATCGCATTCCGATCTTATATTGAATAAGAAAGCAGTTGAATTGGACTGATTTATGCATAATTGTAAAAATAATAAGCTGGTATGAAAAATGTATAAATATGTAATTTTATTACATATTTATGTCAGAAAAATCCAAAAACATGAGAAAAAGAAAAGAAAAGAAAAAGGAATGAAAAAGATGGGAAAAGATAGAGAAAGCCCACAAAAAAGAGTAACTTTGGCCCATCTGGCCCAATTCAGTGTGTCCAGGAATACCCGGTCGCGGAAGTCCTGTGTCGCGGTCCATGACCTCGCGACACAGGAAGGTTTGGCGACACAACAAGCAGCAACTGGAGAAGAAGCCATGTCCCCAGTTCCCGGTCGCGATCCATGCCCTCGCGACACAGGCATGGCTAGCGACACAGATACACAATTGAAGACCAAGACCCTGTCGAGAAGCCTTGCCACATGCAGTGTTGTTCCGCGACACAACGTGATGTGTGTGATGTCTTGAGACACAATGAGCTACAGACCAAGGCCCATGGGCCTAGGGTTTCACTTCTATAAATATGAGGTGATTCCCTTGAGAAAGAGAGCTTTTGAATCAGAAAATACGTTCTTGAAGACAAGTTGGGAGCTCAGTTTGTAGGTAGTTTTCTTTTAGGTTAGGTTAGCTTAGCTTTATTTTTGTATTATTTAATTCATGTACTAGCATTAGTTTAGCTTAGTTTAGTTTTCAGTTTTAGCCTAGATAGCAGAGTTTACATTTTGTTTTCTTGTTTTAAACTTGTGTTTAGGGTTTTGTAATATCCAAAATGATGGGTATTAATAAACCCACTAATAAAATGGGAGAATATTCTTGAAATGTGTCCCAAAAATCATGAAATGGGTTTCACACCCAATGGATTTATCACTGCTTTCCTTTTCTTTTGGGTCATTTGACCTTTATTTCCCATTTTATGTCACTGTTTGGTGATTTTCTCTTTGGATAATGTTACATGCATATGAGTGATCAAACCTAGATTAGGGTTTGCGGTATTTTAAATCTTGTCTTATTCTCCTTTATGTTGAAGCATGTTCTAGCTAGATTCAAATTATGTTTGGTTATTTTCAGCTTAGTTTAACTTTTGAATCCGAAATGGGTGAGATCACGCGTAATGCATGCCACTATTCCACTTTACTTTTCTGACATGTGTCCTGAACACACTCATGTCGCTAGCCACTTCCTGTCGCGAGACCACGTCTAGCGACAGGAGGGCAGTTTAGTGACATGAGTGCCAAAGAACACTTGTTTATTAACTTTTAAAACCCTCGGTCGCGAGGCAATCCTGTCGCGAACCCACGGTTCGCGACACAACCCTTGATTAGCGACCGAGGACCCAAATGCTTGCAATTTTATTCTGGAAAGGGCTCTGTCGCGAAACCCCTGTCGCGGACCCACGGTCCGCGACACACCCCTTGTTCCGCGACCAAGAATTATGCCCTTGTTGAATTTTCAAACCTTGTGTCGCTAGACCCTTGTCGCGAGGTCACGCCTAGCGACACGGATTTTTGTCTAGCGACACAACAAACCCTAATTTTCAAAATATCCAATTTCTCTTATTTCCCACCTCTCTGTCATGATCCCCCTGTCGTGGACCCACGGTTCACGGCACAAACTCTGTCTCATGGCATGCATGGCACCTTCTTGCCAAATTTTCATTCTCCATCTCTCCCCATTAATTAATTGAACCTTTGTATTGACATTTTGAGGTTGAAATCTAATGATCTCAACCCATGATTAATTTGATATAAAGAACTTTGTTCAATTCCTCATTAAAAGATTATTCTACACATGATTGAACTCTAATGATCTAAGTATATAATCCGGACTGTAATTAATTAATTATGGAATGAGTGATTATTTAGACATAAAGAGTAATCATGGAACCATTTCCATGTCCTTGCATGAGAAACCAATGTCTCTCATGCAAGATGACCCAAAAATATGTTCTTTATTTATTTTGTCTTTTCCGTGTTGTGTGAAACAGCTAGTAAGAGATATAACAGACAAATGTTGGCGGGTATTCCCACACGGATAAACTAGCTCGTGGTCTGAATATTAATTACTAGATGTTATTTTGCATGGTTTGGATAGTGGTCGGTGGAAGCCTTGGCGGTTCGTCCATCCGGGATTATAATAACTGCTCAGCTGACTCCTATCCGGATACAGTTTCCTTTTCTTTATCTTATTTTCAAACCTAAAATTTGAGCTGTAATATTATCCAATAGTGTCGATCAACACTGTCTGAATAGTACTACAGTGAGAAAATATGTAGGTTTTTCTCTCATTTCACAGATAGTAGAAGTCTTGATGATAGTGATCACTGTCGTTTAAGGTCTTCTGCTGTCTAAAATCATCTCACCTTAATGATTAGGGAACTGGACCACAGATAACTGCAATCCAATTAACCCTAATTATTTTGCCATCTCTTTAGCCAAAATTCTTCTTATCGCCGGCTATTTCATCTCTGTGTTTCATATTCTGTCTAAACCCACCTTATATTTTGGGTTAATTTAATTTTACACTCTCTTATAAAATTATGCATGATATTATTATGTAAATATTGTGGTCTAATTATTTTGGGATCCTTCCCTTGGACACAGGAGTCTTGATCTTAATCAGACGTCTCACAATAAATTTCCAACAAAAATTCATTTATAAAATCCGGATCTGAGTAAGGGATAAATTCCACAGTTATGACTAATTCATATTCTACTGGGGGTTGATTTTGGGAAATTAGAAGCAGAGTCAGCGATTAGGTCTCACCTAGACTGAAAGGATCTGTGTTTTAATTGAGAGTCTAGTACCTGTTTAGGGAATGATTTTTCAAATATCAATTATTTTCCAAAATTGTTGTGTGTTGGAAATCATGTATTAAACAGGGCACTAAACCAGAGACCACTTGGACTCAGATAAGGTGTGATGCGTAATGCTAGAGGAACAACATGTGGGCCTTGGTTATTTTCTAAGGTAGGGTTGAGTATTCTTTCAACTGCTATCTTCCTCTGCCAAAGCCTATTTTTGAGTCCTGGGTGAGTGCATCCGGAACGAACTAATTTATTAGTTCGTTTCATTAGTTTGTATCTCATAACCATCCGAAAGGAAGTGAACACTGCTAGCGGTTCACCGAGAGTCGGAAATTCTTGATCCACACCCGGTCATTCTGACTGGGGGCTGTCTTTCACTACCAGGGTCAGACTTTAAAAAAAAAACACTTCCGATTGATGGTATTTTTAAACGCTTTCTTTATCGCTTTCTTTTAAATGCTTTCGTTAGAGGTCACTCGGTTGTATTGAGAGTTGTGTAACTGCTACTAGGACTGATAGTTAAGGGATAGTTCAGGCTTGATTAAAATCTTTGGGCGTGACATGGGGGAATGATAGCAGTACTTGGCAACTCAACTAATGATTTGTTAGGTGTTGCTTGTCCACCACAGGGGACTAACATACCCTCGCAAGGCATTGCGAGGGGAGTTAAGAGTTTGTGGTATCTTAGACTTTGATTTCTTAAGAGCATGTAAACTCTTACTGTAAGTACCTGTCCGTTAAAGGGAACATGGTATAGAAAACATGAGAGTTAGCTAACTGAAGGATTATCCCAAACAAAGATCTGTGTATTAAAATGGAAGTTTAATTGTGTTTCATCTGAATCTTGTCCAATCTTTATTCTTTTCTTCCTGTCCCTTCCGTCTCAACTTTAAATCTGCTTTTCTAGATTAGTGATAGATAGCTTAGTATAATTTTTACCGCTTTCGTAGAATATATTTTATTGCTTTCTTAGAATAACTTTATCGCTTCCTTAGAATAGAATTTACTTGCTTCGTAGTGTAATCTTAATTGCTTTCATAATCTAGTTTAAATTATGTCAAGTAGTTGTTAGAAACCATTGAAAAACTTGAATCGAGTAACCGAGTGGAAAATCTTAGTAAACGACGTGGGCCCTGCTTCTATCGCACATCCTCCAGTGAACGATCCGGTCTTACTATAAATTACTGCAATTTTTGACTCCGTGCGCTTTCGGGGGCACAGTTTCTTAACACGAGTAAATAAAAACGTGACAACCTATAAATATATCCCTAATCCCAACGTCATCATCATAAATCGATTTTCATTAAATAAAATCAAAACCGGGATTATTTCCTTTTTCTATTATATTTTAGAAAATACTCGTGCAATGCAAATCTGTCAAAAGTTTCATGGCGCCGTTGCCGGGGAGGATGCAGCGTTGTTTATTAAGAAAATTACACTCTTGATTGCTCATAGATTAGTTTAGTGTAGTACATCTACTTCAGAACAGAGAAGTACCCTCAAATTAATTAAACATTTAGAGTACCAAGACTCTAAATGTGAGGATGTTGATTTGAGGAGAAAACCTGACCAATTGGGTATTTATCTGTCTTGCAGGAAATTCGGAACCATAAAAAAGAAGGAGCAGAAAATAGCAGGAAAAACCAGGTTCTTGGTTGGATTAATTCCACGAGTCTAAGAAAATATTCACGGAATTTAAAGCAATTTAAAATCCGGAATAAATTTCACAGATAAATGGAACTGATCCAACCTAATTTTATGCGAGTAGATTATTTTACTTCCAGCCCAATATTTTGAATTTATTTGGACTGAATTTATTCAGACCCAAATCAAATAAAATGGACTCAGGACCAACATCACACTCGGGTCCAGTCTGTTAAAAATTTGAAAATTCAAAATAATGTGTCGCGGAATCTCTTCTGTGTCGCGAGGCACTGCCTCGCGCCAGAAGAAGAATCGCGACACAGTTTCCCCATACAATGAGATCCGTGTCGCGGAGTGACCACCGTGTCGCGAAGCACTGCCTCGCGACCAGGTTCAACTCCGCGACACAGTCTCACTTGTCCCTGACTTCTGCTTGTCGCTGTCGCGATACACCGTGTCGCGAGGCACTGTCTCGCGACCGGATTTCAATTCCGCGACACGATTTGCACTTAACCCCATTTTCCTTCCAACCTGGTCACGATACCCCCTGTCGCAAGGCACTGCCTCGCGACCGGATCCCATGCTTCGCGACACCTCTAATGTCGCTAGGGCCTGGTCGCGTAACCCAGTTCCGCGACATGGGCTAGGGTTTCACGACCGGCCCATTACATATTTAAACCCCCTCCTCTCCCTCTTCCTCCCTACACTTCCAATTTTTCAAAATACTCTTGTGCTCGGAACCGCCATTCCCGAACGAACGCCACTGTGTTCTTCGCACAACCCTAGCCATTTCCCAAGGGAAACTCTGCCCGATTTTCGCAATGGCATCCTCATTATCGTCTCCGAAGCAAGCCGAGCCATGGTAAGCTTTTGCCCACCTTTTCGCGAGTTTTCTCAAACCTCTGTTTCGCTATTTTGAGCGTCTACTTTGTAAATATGTAAATAGGTGTAAATATGTTCTTTTTCTCTTGTTTATTTTCGATTCCTAGCATTTTCGTAAGATGGGCAGTATGAATCATGTTATCTTTGTAAGTTTGGATGTTGGCCGAGCATGACTAGAGGGTGGGGGATTTTATTTTATTGATTTGGGGAAGTAGGGGAGTATTCGATTAGTTTTGGGCTTTTCGATTTCTTCGATGTTTGGGGTGTTTAGAGAACAGCGGCAGGACTAGGGTTCCAACAAGGGCCACTTCCACCATTGTTGGGTTTTTCAAGTTTTTAGGGCTCTCAGGTTTTCGTTTGTTGTAGTCTCTTTTAGTATTCATGTTCCCTCTGTATTTTGGTTTCTTATTGATTTTGCTAGAATCTGTCTTAAAAACCTGAAAGCTTGAAAACCGGAATACTAGTGAACTTTGGGTTATTCGTGAATGGCTGAATGTTGTTAGTAAGTATGGCAATAGGTAGGATGTAGTAGGTTTGATCTTGTGTTTTTGTTGAAGAGAAAGCATGATTTGTGTTGGTGGTGTACTGTGTGTTTATCTTGCATGCCAATGCAGCCATTTAATGCCTTTCCCCTGTTTTGGCATGTCTGTATTTTGTGTGCAGCAAATCTGCAAAAAGTGGATGTTTGTTATGTTTTGGGCAGCCTGTACCATCACCAATTCCCTTTTTGCATATCTCCTTTTCAGAAAAGACAAAAATAGTGGTAGGAATTTTGGTTGACAAGTGTATTTTTGGCTCCCAATGGAACTTAAAGTGTGAGTTAAATAGCAGTATTTTTGCCACCTCAAACTGCTATCTTCTTTGCAAAAATCCAAAATGGGACCATACACATCCCACTTTTCATTAAATAAAACAAGTCAATCGTCTTAAAAATTAAAAATAGTGTGTGCAAATTTCTTGAATGTTTTAACTGTCCAAAGACAGTCCAAGCAATCCGGGATTAGCAAATCCATTTCGCCACGTCTCCACTGCACATTCCAAATTCGAGCAATCATCCCGTCTTTTTCATCTCATTCCATTTCAACAAGTACCTCGAGCTTGTTTAATAAAATTGAAAAATCAAACCTTTTGGGCCCAATAGCCCACTAAAATTCTCCAAGTCCAATGACTTAGAGTTTCAAGTAATTAATGTCATTTGTCTTGCAATAAAGTTTTAAGTACTAATCAAATAAATCACATTTCGAGCAAAGCTCAAAATGTGAGGATGTTGATTTCTAACTTGAAACTCAATTTTCAAAAACATAAAACTTGATTGGAGTTAATACTTCCTATATTTTTCAGGAACGAGAAAGTGATTAAGTCAGCAATTGGACTGCCTGATTGCACTCTACATCAGGCAGCAATAGAAGCCTCTGCGAACAGAACCCAGATCAAGAAGCTTAGGGATGCTCTAATAAGCGTATACAAGGTCCCATTGGACCAGAACACCGAAGCTGAATTGACACTAAGGCCCGGATGGGACGTGAATATTCCTCCTGCAGAAAGATCAACCGCACTGACAAACATTTAAAGGGACTTCTCCCATCACATGCTGAAGTTTTGGGAGTTAATGACAAATCATGCCCCGAATGACTCCATAATGACTCCCGCAGTTCATCTGGAAAGGATTACACTGAAATTCCAAATACACACAGCTGTCTGGCAACGTCATTTAGAAGATGGAACAGTGGGAATTTCAGTCTCAAACTATGACATACTCATCCCCGATCAGCCAATAGACCCACAAGTACAGCTGCAGTTTGTAGAGAAGCCTTTAAAGGTGAGCCAAATAATAGGAAAGGGAGCTATCTCGATGCACGAAGCCTTCCCCTGTATTTGGAATCCGCACTTGTTTGACAACATGGGCAGGGAGGAGCAGAGATGGGTGACCAAGCAGGCCAAACAGAGGCATAGGGGAACTGAGTTACAACCTGCTCCATAAGTTGAGAAGAATCGAGGAGTTTAACGCAGAGAGGAACTCCACTATGCTGAACAGATTCAAAGAAGAAATCAATGCGGCTCGGCACGAATGGCATGAGTTGACATACCTGTGGGGGAAAGGCAAAGGGTTCATAACGCAAGAAAGACTGGATAAAGGACTGACCCTGCCAGATGAGGACAATCTTGAAACAATATTCATAAACAAGCGATTCGGCCAGACGGGAACAGCTGAGAAAGGAAATGAGGTGGATCCTGGATTTCCCAAACACATCAGAGAACTAAGGGAGAAAGCTCTTTCTGAGGTACAACATAAAAATTGGTCGGTGCTGACAAATAAAAAGGTGCAACTCAGATTGATGACTGAGGCTGAGGCAGGGGAGTATTTGAAGTATGATCTGGCACCAGACATGACTTACGTGACAGAAGAATTGGAAAGGGATATGATAAGCACCATGATGGAGCAATATAGAACTTCATATCTTGGACTCCTCATGGAAATGGATAGAGAAGCCCTGAAGTATGGGAAAGAAGGAAACAAAACAAAAGTCATGCACTATAATCGCACGATCAGAAACCTGTTCTGCAACCGAATTAAGAAGGATTGGGAATTCCAACTGGTGCGAATCACAAATCCAGTGTTTGTGCAAGATTATCTGAGATATGCACACAGGCTATTTGGGACACAAGAAGCCCAGGAAGAAACACAGGAGGCCCAACAGGAAAACCAGGAAGATCCAGACGCTATGATTGATGAAACTGGTGAAGTTAGCAGACAAGGAAAAACCGACAAGGGCACCGTAGCCAAAAGTGGTAATTCAAGAACCTGAGCCAAATGCGAGGAAAGTGATAGCACCTGCAGATCCAAAAGATAGAGGCAAGGGAATAATGCCACCACCACCTCCTAAACGAAAAGAACAAATTGCTCAAGACGCTGAGATAGCTAGAAAAATACAAGAAGATGAAAATGCACAGGCAGGTGTGCTGGAACAGCAAATGTCTGAAGAGCCGCCCAGTGAAGCCGAGATCAGAGAAAGAATAAGGAGAGAAGAACGGGCAATGCAAGATACGGAAATGCTGAAAAATATTGAAAAGGCAAAAGCTGAGGAGGAAAGGAAAAAGAAAGAGGCTCAAGACAAAGAAATCGCTGAAAAATCGCAAGCGGAACTGGAAAGTAGAAAAACTGGAGAAGCTGAACAAGAAGGTGATGAAGAGTTGATGATCACAGGTGGAGTAGAGGAAACCGGGCTGAAAATTAAAGAAGAACAACCACCTGGTTAGACTGGCCCCACTGCGCATGATGCTGAAATCATCCGGGGAAATATAAGACAGAACGTCAATGAACAAATTGAAACGAGAATCGATGCCTGAGAAAAACCAGACCAAATTAGGTACCAAACAGAAGTGGGCCATTTGATCGATCCCCTTGTTGGCACGGCCAGAATTGAGGCAGTCATCACTCAAGAAGGCTCATCGCACCAAGCTGAACAGTCAGAAGGGCCACAAGACTCCATTGATCCAGCAGCACTGGCCAAAACATTGGATAAGCAGCCAGGCGACCATCCCATGGCCTCTGCGCTTAAGGAAAATGTTCAGGGAATTTTGACTGAAGCTGCAGATGGAAATAATTCAGAAGAAGAAGCTCGGCAAGAGGAGCAAGAATTCATGGACCAGATGGCGCCTATTTTCCAACGTCCCGTAGGACGAGCTGCAAGAATTAGGGAGGATGATGAGGAACTTAGAGATGAAACAGCTCATGGAGAAGGAGAGCAGAGTCAGAGGGCACATGAAGCTGAACCAATGGATGAACAACCACAAGAAGGAGACGACCAAACAGACTGGCATGCGAGCGAAGATGAATCAGTCGGGTCTATCCGGCCAGTTGAGTTTTGGTCTGAGCACACTGTAAGGCACAGAATGGGAGTTTCAAAACAGTATGAGAACAAGAAGCTAAGTGAAGTAGAGGTGCACATCAAATTCAATGGCAACAAGGAAAGGGCAGGACAATATGCAAAGCTGCAACAAATGATAGTGCCTGATAAGGGGTTCAAGCAGGATGCTTTGCTCCACCCCACTGTCGAGACTTTTTACAGAAATCAAGAGTGGGGGAACTTTATGCTACATCATGAAGAAGATGGCCTCGTTGAGTTGACAAGGGAATTCTTCTGCAACATCAACGCCGTCAATAGAACAACCTGGGTTCGAGGTCACGTGATAGACATCTCACCTGAGTGGTTGAATCAGTTTCTTGGAACCCCGGATATCATAAGTGAGTTCCCCGCTGGAGAGATCATGGTAAAAAGAGGGAGGGCAAGTGAGTATGCACAGTATGCAGCCTTGGCGAACAGCATGACAAGAATAACCATCCCGGGACACACATTTGATACAAACTGGCTGCGACTGCACTTCATGCCAACTTACGAGTTCTACATGTCAAAGATTCGGCCCAATTCGCACCCACACACCACATCTGGGAGTGTTCTGATGGGATTTGCAAGAATGTGGAGCGGAGCAAAGCTGAACGTAGGTAGGCATGTGTTCGATGTCATGACGGCGCGGATAGAAGACAAGCAGGCCTTGTGCTATCCGAACCTAATTAGAAGAATTTGCGTTGCTCAGGGCGTCGACTTAAGTGCATTTGCAGGGGACAAAATAGTGAAGGTAAATCCCCCCATCAGCGTGCCAAGACTGCTTATGGAGGAACGAATTAGATATTCCTTTCCTCAACTGCCTGGTGAAGGCAATTCTGATGTCCAATCCTCCTTCATATCCGGTGCCCAAGCACCAAGAAAGAGAATCAGGCCATCGAGGGCAAAGAAGGGAACAAAGCAAGCCCGTACTGATGCGGGACCTTCGACAACTGTGCTAGAGGAGCATCACACATCGCAAGAGCAACTTCCGATTCCACCCCCATCTCAGCCTCAGTCTCAAATCCCACCTGCAAGCCAGCATGTTTCGCAGAATCCAGCTGATTCTCATGTGATGGAGATTGTGAGCAGCATGAGCAAAACAGTTACAGATAGTATAAAGACGCTGGCAGACTCAATGATTCTGGGAAAGGAGGATGAAAGAAGAGAGAGAGCCGAAGAGAGAGCTGAACAGAGAAGGCGGGATGAGGAGTTCAAGAAGTTGTTATTGGAAAGAGAAGAGCGTATGCAGAGGGAAAAGAATGGAGAGTGAAGAAAGGCAGCGCAAAATGATGGAAACATTAATGCATGCTCTCATTCAACAACTTCCCAAGCCACCTCCACCTCCATCAAATGCAGCTGGCTCCTCCAAGAAATCAGATGAGAAGAAAGATGGCGACTCCTGACCCTATCAATTGTGAGCTTAACTGTAAATATCATATAAGAGAATTTCATATCCATTGTGCAAGATCGCTTTGATTGCAATGAAATCTCTTATAATTGATATCATTTACTGCTTTCCAAAAAGGAACTTTGCAGTCCAAAAACAATTTCATTCTTGAAAAGATGTCTGTACAGTCCGAGATGAATAAGTGACTGTCAGGCCAAAAATATGCTGTTCACATACTCCGTAAGTGTAATACCCTGAAAGTTAACTATGTTGATAATATATTATTTCTTAAGGGATTAAATCAAGTTGGGAATAAATTAATATTTTTCGAGGATAGAGATCATTTGAAAGAAAAATGACTTATTTTCCAAGGAAAAATAATTTAAAATAAGAAAAATATATATTTCTTTATTTTATCAAATGAAAAAGTATAGAATAGTATAAATAAGGCATATTATTTTCTAACAACTTTTGTATTAAGTATAGTTAATTTATTTAATATAAAATCATCAATACCCTATTGGTAGTAATACTAGACTTCTATTCCATAGATCCAAAGTTCGAACCCCATTATCTATATTTTAATGAAGCAAAACAACTAAATTAAATATATAGTGCAATGAACCAATTCAGCTCGACTTTAATAGGTTAGGAGAATTGATAACAATTCCTTAAGCATATAAAATAATGGTAACAGCAAGGAGTTGCAATAGTAAAAATAATAAGAAGGAGAAGAAATGGCTATCACACGTAGGTTGGCAATGAAAAGTAGGAATTTGAACTTGGAAAAATGATTAGCAAATGAATTAATTAATCATGACTTGAGAAACTTTCTAAATTTGATTAAACGATTTAATAATAATATTGGATTCATATTGAATTTATCATTTTATTGTGTGATACATGACTACTATTTATTTATTGAAATTATATGTTCATGTATGTAAGGTAACTAAGACTCACAACATAATTTTTCCTGCTTTGTTACAACACTAAATATGAAATTAGCTTGTACTTACACTCTCCCAACAAATATATTTTTAATATGTCCGAGAGAGGTTTTTATCTAGAATAAGACATTGGCACAATCAAGGTTGGTAACTTATATTGTATAGCAATAGTAAACAAATATAAAATCATAATGAGACATGATCTGTAGTAAGTGCATGGCTGCCTATAGTGAAAATATAGCTATCTATGAGAAGCCCTATAAGGGAATATATCTAAATGAAATAGATCACGTAAGAAAAGAAAATATGATAACTAAAAGTAATGATTACTAGAGATAGATTACATAAGATAATAATAATCATAATAGTATTATAAATAATAGTAATGAATAGTAGTTGTCAATAACAGATTAAAGAAACGGATGAACAATCCAGGAATTTCTTACACCTCATTGGTAGCCTTGATGAGTAAGTAGTATAGGCTGATGACTAATGAGCAAATTGGATGAGTTAGCAGTGGACGTGCATAGCATGCAATGATCAGGTAAAATTTACTCTTGCTTTCAACCTCTATAAATACGCTGGCTTAGTACGTAAGAAGTCACAATCAAGAAAGAAAGAAAGAGAGTGTAGAAAGAAAAGAAGAGAGAATAGTAAGAATCATAGTGAGGAGGCGTAGCAGTGGTCACATACCCCTAGTCGTAAGAAGTTAGTAGCTAAACGTCGGAAGAAATAGTAAGTAAATTTTTGTTCTGCGGGCTTTGTCCCTAAAGTATTTTGCATGTCTAAATTCCTTTGTGCTTTAATAATTCTAGGGTTTATTCATGCAGTGATTTATGCAGAGGTTATGTCCCATTATGTGTTTAAATATTTTGGGCTAGGCCATGCATGTGGAAATTTAAATTTCAGTGTACGGCATGTGAATTATTGATTGTTATTACGCGAGATATACCCCAGAGGTGGATATCTTCGTGAGATATTCGTGGGTTATCCAAGGGATTCCCATGAACAGGATTGTGTTTGACCAAGGGTCTCACAGTCATTTTCTAGATCGCAAGGTAGGGCCATCCTTGTGTACTCATATTTTGACTTCGGTCATTATGAGGGCATGCTAGGTCCTATGAGATACCCCGGGTGTAGGCATCATAGTCGAGCTACATGTGGATTGAATTATTGCAACTGGTTTGACATGCCATTTACTGTTGAGTAATATTAAATTGTTTTTGTCCAAGGGACAATAATTTACTTGCTCAGCCAGTGGGCTGATAGAGTTTACTTACTCCTTTTTACAGGGTTTGATATATGTGGACCCTACTAAGAGGCATGGGCACGGGCATGGGTGTCAGTATCACTTTTACACTGGTTATTTTAAATTATTTTTTTTATTAGATATAAGATTGCCTTTTGAACAGAGAATCATAGTTTATCATATTTTGTAAACTCTGATATTTGACCCGAATGAAATATATTCTTTTAAATTTATTTAACCGTGCTTTCGCAAATTAGCTAGTAAAGTCGTATTTTTAAACTTGAGTTAATATGAAAAAAAAATTTGTTTTTGCAGCGGTAAATTATAATCGTCATATTTTATAAATTGTATTATATTATTTCAAAGATATATTTTTATAAATAATAAGTCAGTTTAAAGTTTAGAATTAAATTTAAAAATAGCCTTAGCGCTTTTCGATTAAGTTAGCAAATGCAAGGCAAATGCGAGCTTAATCGGGATGCGTGGCGGTAACAACCCCGGGTTCCCGTTGGTAACTTCCGCTGCAAAGATGGGCGTGGAAACGGGGGTGTTACAAGGTGGTATCAGAGCATTGGTTAAAAACAAAAATCCTTTTGGAGTCAAAATCTTTATTTTTTGAGTCAAAATCCTATTGAACTTTTTGAAAAAAAAAGAGTACTTTTTTCGGCTTAAGAAAAAAATATCAGTTATTTTGGGATGGGACACATGCACTTGCATTAGGCACAGTTCATATAGTTATTATTTTTGGTAATTGCATTGTATCCATGGAAATATTTTTTGCTAAATGAGTGATAAATAATTTAAGAGATCTTAATCGAAGAACAATATTTTACAAAAGGAGTCCAAGAGGGGATGACTCATAAGAAGAAAGAAATACAAAGATTAGATGATAGAAAGCTCTATGCCCAGAAGGCTTGATAATTGAACATGAGGATATAATCAATTCTTTTCAAGAAAAAATGAGATAGTAAAGAATTCCTTGGTAAACTTCTTCCGCCGCAGTGTGGGAAGTGAGATCAACAACATCTCCCGTGGCAATGCCCTAGAAGTTGGGAATGCTACGGTATGGAAAAGTTAGATAAATAGCTAGAAATTGATACATCAGGGTAGAGAACCCTAAAGGAACTAGATGTTTTAGAAACCTGCTAATATCCTGCTGATAAACTTAGTGGGTTTAAAAGATTTTGCATTAGGCTTTGAAATTCTATTATTGTGCGTTGGTTCTGGCTAGTTATTTAAAATACCGACGATTATGCAGTTCGTATATTTCTTTTGGGCACCGAAGATGTGTGATCTATCATTTTGACTCACTAACCTCTAGACTAATACTAGGGGATTATTAACATTATTAACATTCAACTAACAACGACCGTCAGCAACAGATATAGTAGTTACTGTTCACTTTTAGAGCAGTGGTTTAAAAACAAGTGGAGACATGAGAAAGTTAGTAGAAGTACAGGGAGATTATATCACATCACCTCGGTATAACATCCAAGAGAACCCAACTAAACTAGAATGATTGATTGAGCTATTCGAAAAGCTACTCGAGGTAGTAGAATGCCCTGAATAACGTAAGATGAGAGTAGCTGTACTCTTCCCGACAATAATAAAAAAATACATGGTAGAGGTCACAATAAGACCGCCAAGTTGCTTTGGAAGAATTTACAAAAGTTCGAGGGAACAATTTTACCCACTCTGCCTGCAAAATAAAAAAAAAAATTTAAAAAAAAATCAAAGATAAAGAGTTTATTACTCTTTAACAAGGTAGTTGATCCGTACAAGAGTTCAATTCGAACATTAATGAAATCTTGTGATTTGCTCCAAACCTGGTAGCAAAGGATTAGACCAAGGCCCAAAAGTTTGCGCTTGGTTCGAATAAGTATATCCAAAAAAATGCTCGGTGGGAATAAATTTACAAGTTTCAAAAAAGTATAAGGTCAAACTATAACTGTCGAGAAAGTTAAGGATAACCATCAAACAAGAAATTTCCAACAAAACAACACCATAAGGTACCCTGTCCAACCTAGTACAGGGAATCATATCCGCCTCATATAACCAATGCAAAAAGAGGCATTCAACTCGTCAATACCCCCAAGAGAAACGTTGCAACTTGAAGTGGCATATGGCCATAAATTGTCATTTGATGCTTGATCTAACAAACTTCGGCCTGATTTACGAAAAGATGAACACTGTCAATGAATGCAAAAAAACCTCAAAACAACAAAGGAAATCAAATGCAACGAACATCTTTCCTTATGAATCCGAGAGCAGTTAATAGAGCTCCACGGAACCAGGGTTGACACCTAACTAGGGAAAGCTAAACGTAGCCATCCAAGATGACCTCGAAGATGTTGACGACCTGGCCGAAGGTGCTTTCAAAGTCGAAGATTCCAAAATTTGTAATCTTTGTTTGATTCGGGAGCTATATGTTTGTTTATATATCTCGTAGAAGATGGCCCGAGTTAGGACTCGATAAACCCCAAGAGATGGATTTATGAATTCCTTACCCAATGGAGCAATTGTTAATTGCTCAAAACATTACTAAAAAGTTCCACTTTCTAATTCAAACAAAAGTTTTGAACAAAAAAGTAACCTCACTTTCAATCAAAGAGAGTCTACGCTTAAGCGTTGAACAACTTTCACGTTCTGTGATAAAGCATACTTGAAACCCGGAACAAAAGATTTGCATCTACGAAGTCGAGTTTCCCGCTAATCTCATAGAATTTACAAGTTTTAATGTTAACTTAAAGATGGATTGGCCCACAAAGTATCAAGCCATCATTAAGTGTGCCCAACAAAACCAAATAATATATGGGCCCAATAAGTAACAATTCGTACTATGTAGAACCCAGAGGACCAACAAGGAAGGTTATTGCAATAATGTAATCGGCGATACTAGTAAGAAAAGGGAACCCCCTTTATCTTTACTATGTCCGGAATTTGCAAGCTGGAGAAGTATGAATAAATAATATTATGATAGTGCGAGAACATTCCGATGTATGCCGTGCAGATAGAATTTATTATTGACCTAGTTCTACGTACGAAATTTGTATCAAAAGCTTCATACCGAATAGCACAAACTGGAACAAAGGAATTGATGGAGCAACTCGAGGACCTTTTACAAAATTAAAAAAAAAATGATACATTCATCTCGGTACATCCCCATAGGGAGCACGCGTACTGGTTGTGCGAGGGATAGACATTGATATGGGGCTCTTTGTTGATTAAAGAGGCCTCAACGAAATTATAGTGAAAAATAAATACATGTTACCACGAACTTGTGACTTATTTGAACAACTCAAATGAGCCGGAATCTTTTAGAAGACTGATTTGATATTCGGATATCATCATCTTAGCAGGATATCCCAAACACGTAGAACACGATATAGACATTACAAATTTACCATGACGTTGTTTGGATTAACCAGCAGTGTTCATGGCTTTCATTGAACAATGTGTTTCGACATCTGTTAAACAAATGTATAGTTGTCTCCATTGACGTCATAGGGTCTACTCCAAGAATGAGGAAGAACACAAACAACATCTATACCATGTCGTACCCCAAAAAAAAAATAAAAAAATAAAAAATAAAAAAATAAAAAAAACCATCAATTGTACGCCAAATAGTTTAACTATGATTTTTGAATAAACAAGGTTACATTCCTCGGTCGCATTGTCTCTACAAGTGGAATATCAGTTGACCCGGCTAAAGTAGTAGCGGTAAAGAATTGACCTATACCAACTTCGCAGATCAAAATAAGAACTTTTCTTGATTTGGCAGGCTACTACAGGAGATTCGTCAAAGACTTCTCGAAAATTGCAATTTCTCAAAAAAAATTACGAGACCACTAACATAAAAAATTTGAAGATTGATCAAAGGTTATATGAACATTCGATTGCAAAACTGCATTCCAAACATTTAAGGAAAAGCTAACTACGACACCAGTCCTAACATTACTCAATGAAAATGATAATTTTGAAATATATAGTGATGATTTCAAATTTGGGCTAGGATGCGCGTGGATGGAGAAAGGAAATGTCATAGAATATGCTTCTTTACAACAAAGGCCAAATGAGTAGAATTATATGCAGTTGCATTCGCTCTGAAGATACGAAGACGTTATTTGTAGGACCAAATTTGCCAAATATACACTGACTATAAAAGTCTAAAATATATCTATACTCAAAAGCGCACAACAAGTGCCAAAGGCGATTGTTAGAAATGATGAACGATTACAACTTCGGCATCACTGATCACGAGGAAAAAGCCAATAAAGTGTGACTGTTGCACCAAGCTGAAGGTCAAAACATCTTATTTACAATAATCTTACCGCCCGAATTATACATATAATTAGCCCGCTTAGACATTGAGTGGTTATAACAAAGTACGCTCACCCAACTGATCAATGTTATCACAATTCGACCGACCATTATTACAAAATTCGATATATATATATAAATGGCCGGTGACGTCAAATTCGAAAGGGTCAAGGCAAAGATCGCTCAACGTTAAGCTATGAATAATCCACGAAGACAACATTCAACTTAAAGGTAGTTGGTGCATGCCAAAAGCATACGGGGACCTCAAACGACGACGGACAAGAAACTCCTTATTTTGTATACCCTAGAGGAGATAAGTTATACAAAGACTTAATAAAAGTCTTCTGCATAGTGGCCTAAAATGAAGCGAACGGTAGCATAATCCATAAAAAAAAAAGTACCTGACCTGTCAAAAAGTCAAGGCTGAGCGAAAGAAACCACTTAGATTAGTAAAATCACTCGAAGTCCAGAATGGAAGTGAACTAGCATTTCCGTGGATTTTGTCTCAAGATTACCAAAGACACAAAGAGGAAACAATATAATAAGATATGGATAATTGTAGAACGATTAATGAAAGTAGCTATACTCATACCTATGAAAGAGACGTGAGGTGTGAATCAGCTAGCCAGAGCTTATATCGAGAATGTCGTATGAATGCATGGGATTTCATAAGATATCGTTTCCGATCGAGATCGTCGATT
Organism: Hygrophila difformis; assembly: GCA_030278955.1. Taxonomy (NCBI): domain Eukaryota; kingdom Viridiplantae; phylum Streptophyta; class Magnoliopsida; order Lamiales; family Acanthaceae; genus Hygrophila; species Hygrophila difformis. The sequence continues at coordinate 32,064,621 of JAOANR010000003.1, read as the reverse complement.
CATCTCAACAATTGATGAGCACAACATTTCAACCAACAATCGATGGAAAAATAGAACAATCCAGGGTCTTGAAGACGTGCTAAGAACTTGCGCTTTAAAATTCTAAGGAAGTTGAGAAAATCACCTATGCTAGTGGAATTTAATTACAATGATAATCATCATTCTAATTTTCGCATGGCCCCATTTGAAGCACTATACGGTAGGAAGTGTCGAAATCTGCTTTTCTGGACTCCAACTCTTATTAGACCTCGACTAATTGGGAAGACAAAGCGTGTTATTGAGAAAGTCCACCTCAAGATGAAAACAGCCCAAGATCGACAAAAGAGTATGCCGACCAGAGAAGACAAGAAGGAAAATACAAATAGGAGATGTATCACCAATGAAAGGAGTAACGTGATCCGATAAGCATGATAAACTAAGTCCTCGTTACATTGACCATTCGATAATTTTGCCAACGTGGGTACATTGGCATATCGATTGGACTAAACAGATAAATTAACTAGAGATTATTGAATTAGATGAGGACCTTACTTATAAAGAGAAACTAAAAGATCTTAGATACTAAAGAACGAGTTACGAGGAAAATGGTCAAACTATAACGAAAACGATGCCACGTGAAAAAGAAGAAAAAAAGAAGAAGATGGTACAAATGCAAGCTAAATGTCCAGAATGATTTATCGAAGTCAATCCAGCTATGAGGACATAGCTGCGAAAACAAGTGGGGAGGATGTCATAACCCTATTGAGAATACGGTTAGAAAAGTTTTAATTATGTGCAATCCTTACCTTATTTTAGTCTTGCAAAAGTTATTTAAGTAAACTTCGAGGACGAAGTTTGTTTTTAAGGAGGGTAGATTGTAATACCCTGAAAGTTAACTATGTTGATAATATATTATTTCTTAAGGGATTAAATCAAGTTGGGAATAAATTAATATTTTTCGAGGATAGAGATCATTTGAAAGAAAAATGACTTATTTTCCAAGGAAAAATAATTTAAAATAAGAAAAATATATATTTCTTTATTTTATCAAATGAAAAAGTATAGAATAGTATAAATAAGGCATATTATTTTCTAACAACTTTTGTATTAAGTATAGTTAATTTATTTAATATAAAATCATCAATACCCTATTGGTAGTAATACTAGACTTCTATTCCATAGATCCAAAGTTCGAACCCCATTATCTATATTTTAATGAAGCAAAACAACTAAATTAAATATATAGTGCAATGAACCAATTCAGCTCGACTTTAATAGGTTAGGAGAATTGATAACAATTCCTTAAGCATATAAAATAATGGTAACAGCAAGGAGTTGCAATAGTAAAAATAATAAGAAGGAGAAGAAATGGCTATCACACGTAGGTTGGCAATGAAAAGTAGGAATTTGAACTTGGAAAAATGATTAGCAAATGAATTAATTAATCATGACTTGAGAAACTTTCTAAATTTGATTAAACGATTTAATAATAATATTGGATTCATATTGAATTTATCATTTTATTGTGTGATACATGACTACTATTTATTTATTGAAATTATATGTTCATGTATGTAAGGTAACTAAGACTCACAACATAATTTTTCCTGCTTTGTTACAACACTAAATATGAAATTAGCTTGTACTTACACTCTCCCAACAAATATATTTTTAATATGTCCGAGAGAGGTTTTTATCTAGAATAAGACATTGGCACAATCAAGGTTGGTAACTTATATTGTATAGCAATAGTAAACAAATATAAAATCATAATGAGACATGATCTGTAGTAAGTGCATGGCTGCCTATAGTGAAAATATAGCTATCTATGAGAAGCCCTATAAGGGAATATTTCTAAATGAAATAGATCACGTAAGAAAAGAAAATATGATAACTAAAAGTAATGATTACTAGAGATAGATTACATAAGATAATAATAATCATAATAGTATTATAAATAATAGTAATGAATAGTAGTTGTCAATAACAGATTAAAGAAACGGATGAACAATCCAGGAATTTCTTACACCTCATTGGTAGCCTTGATGAGTAAGTAGTATAGGCTGATGACTAATGAGCAAATTGGATGAGTTAGCAGTGGACGTGCATAGCATGCAATGATCAGGTAAAATTTACTCTTGCTTTCAACCTCTATAAATACGCTGGCTTAGTACGTAAGAAGTCACAATCAAGAAAGAAAGAAAGAGAGTGTAGAAAGAAAAGAAGAGAGAATAGTAAGAATCATAGTGAGGAGGCGTAGCAGTGGTCACATACCCCTAGTCGTAAGAAGTTAGTAGCTAAACGTCGGAAGAAATAGTAAGTAAATTTTTGTTCTGCGGGCTTTGTCCCTAAAGTATTTTGCATGTCTAAATTCCTTTGTGCTTTAATAATTCTAGGGTTTATTCATGCAGTGATTTATGCAGAGGTTATGTCCCATTATGTGTTTAAATATTTTGGGCTAGGCCATGCATGTGGAAATTTAAATTTCAGTGTACGGCATGTGAATTATTGATTGTTATTACGCGAGATATACCCCAGAGGTGGATATCTTCGTGAGATATTCGTGGGTTATCCAAGGGATTCCCATGAACAGGATTGTGTTTGACCAAGGGTCTCACAGTCATTTTCTAGATCGCAAGGTAGGGCCATCCTTGTGTACTCATATTTTGACTTCGGTCATTATGAGGGCATGCTAGGTCCTATGAGATACCCCGGGTGTAGGCATCATAGTCGAGCTACATGTGGATTGAATTATTGCAACTGGTTTGACATGCCATTTACTGTTGAGTAATATTAAATTGTTTTTGTCCAAGGGACAATAATTTACTTGCTCAGCCAGTGGGCTGATAGAGTTTACTTACTCCTTTTTACAGGGTTTGATATATGTGGACCCTACTAAGAGGCATGGGCACGGGCATGGGTGTCAGTATCACTTTTACACTGGTTATTTTAAATTATTTTTTTTATTAGATATAAGATTGCCTTTTGAACAGAGAATCATAGTTTATCATATTTTGTAAACTCTGATATTTGACCCGAATGAAATATATTCTTTTAAATTTATTTAACCGTGCTTTCGCAAATTAGCTAGTAAAGTCGTATTTTTAAACTTGAGTTAATATGAAAAAAAAATTTGTTTTTGCAGCGGTAAATTATAATCGTCATATTTTATAAATTGTATTATATTATTTCAAAGATATATTTTTATAAATAATAAGTCAGTTTAAAGTTTAGAATTAAATTTAAAAATAGCCTTAGCGCTTTTCGATTAAGTTAGCAAATGCAAGGCAAATGCGAGCTTAATCGGGATGCGTGGCGGTAACAACCCCGGGTTCCCGTTGGTAACTTCCGCTGCAAAGATGGGCGTGGAAACGGGGGTGTTACAGTAAGTCAGCAGTGCCTCTTTACTGCTTGAAATTAAATAACCAGCAAAAATGTGCATAAACCTGCTCTAAATTCACATGTTGAATTTAGGCTTGTTATTAAATTTTCAAACTTTTAAAATTGGGATAATATAATTGAAGATATACATGAAATGAATTCTTAAGGTTTTGAGCTATAAAAATTTAATGATGCGATCATCTTGTTGGGTAATAAATCTGCATGTTAGAAATTTTGATTGAATAAAGTGTCGGAATTAAGCTTTGATTAAATTTGAGAATACTGTATGACATGAATCAATCCAACCTTGTGAGATTTGAGCCATGAGTCACTTTTACTCATTTATTTTCCTTGATGTGTGAATCATGTTGATTAAAGCAAACTAGAACTTGCAATTGAGACCGATTCAAGACCATGCCATATTCCAAAAATCGAGGATATGATTGAGGCACTTAGAAAAACCCAAAATTTTGTCCTTCGTTTGAAATCCAAACCCAAAAATATTTTTCCTTTAGGATTAACCAATCTGAGCCTTTAAGCCTAATTTTTCTTTGAAGCCCTCTATATTATTCCTAGCTTTACAAAAAGACCAAGAAATCAAACCCAAGTGTGCAGCGATGAATTCTGTCAAAAGGCATTAAATTTATGATCATCAGAAAAAGCATAAATCGGTGTTCAATAAACCGATTCAAAAAAAAAATGAAATGCAAATGACAAAGCAAATTAAACATAGTCTAATGTCATGCAATAGAAAAAGGAAAGAAAGAAAGAAAAATAGTGATGATCATAAATTTTAAATAAAAATATGCCTTGTTATGATAGAATAAATTCTTGCCACTTCTAAGCCTAATAATTTCCTTCTATACCAAATGTTACAACCGTATGCCCCGCTATAACCTTGAATAAGACCTCATGATCTCGATTTGAAGAAATGAGCCGGTGGCGAGTTGATCCAATTGCAAGCATATGGGATAATTTAATCAAATTTGATTTCGAGCGTTCATGATTTAGCCCAATTGAGAGTGAGTGAATTTTCCGATTCTCTTACATGTGAGGCTCTGTTTTAATACACATGTCCATGTCATGCCTTAATTCTGATTCTTAATCCTTGCATTTTTCGAACATGATAATCATGAAGGGTTGATGATAATGTTTGATTTGTAGGCCCGACGTAGTGAGCGAGTATCATTTTATTAAACACTGCAATCAAGGGAATTTAATACTTGAAATCTTTGGTTGTCTTATCCCAATCCAAAAAGAATGTGTTTATGAAGCCACGAAAATGAATTGAATATGCAGAGTCCGTGTTCTTTAGAACATCGACTCTGACTGCTCGGGGACGATCAGTATTAAATGTGAGGATGTTGATAATGGCCAGAAATGACCATTATTTTCAATCCATTTCCGTGTCTGAAACGGGCATTTGATCGCATTCCGGTCTTATATTGAATAAGAAAGCAGTTGAATTGGACTGATTTATGCATAATTGTAAAAATAATAAGCTGGTATGAGAAATGCATAAATATGTAATTTTATTACATATTTATGTCAGAAAAATCCAAAAACATGAGAAAAAGAAAAGAAAAGAAAAAGGAATGAAAAAGATGGGAAAAGATAGAGAAAGCCCACAAAAAAGAGTAACTTTGGCCCATATGGCCCAATTCAGTGTGTCCAGGAATACCCGGTCGCGGAAGTCCTGTGTCGCGGTCCATGACCTCGCGATACAGGAAGGTTTGGCGACACAACAAGCAGCAACTGGAGAAGAAGCCATGTCCCCAGTTCCCGGTCGCGATCCATGCCCTCGCGACACAGGCATGGCTAGCGACACAGATACACAAATTGAAGACCAAGACCCTGTCGAGAAGCCTTGCCACATGCAGTGTTGCTCAGCGACACAATGTGATGTGTGTGATGTCTTGAGACACAATGGGCGGGCCTAGGGTTTCACTTCTATAAATATGAGGTGATTCCCTTGAGAAAGAGAGCTTTTGAATCAGAAAACACGTTCTTGAAGACAAGTTGGGAGCTCAGTTTGTAGGTAGTTTTCTTTTAGGTTATGTTAGCTTAGCTTTATTTTTGTATTATTTAATTCATGCACTAGCATTAGTTTAGCTTAGTTTAGTTTTCAGTTTTAGCCTAGATAGCCAGAGTTTACATTATGTTTTCTTGTTTTAAACTTGTGTTTAGGGTTTTGTAATATCCAAAATGATGGGTATTAACAAACCCACTAATAAAATGGGAGAATATTCTTGAAATGTGTCCCAAAAATCATGAAATGGGTTTCACACCCCATGGATTTATCACTGCTTTCCTTTTCTTTTGGGTCATTTGACCTTTATTTCCCATTTTATGTCACTGTTTGGTGATTTTCTCTTTGGATAATGTTACATGCATATGAGTGATCAAACCTAGATTAGGGTTTGCGGTATTTAAATCTTGTCTTATTCTCCTTTATGTTGAAGCATGTTCTAGCTAGATTCAAATTATGTTTGGTTATTTTCAGCTTAGTTTAACTTTTGAATTCGAAATGGGTGAGATCACGCGTAATGCATGCCACTGTTCCACTTTACTTTTCTGACATGTGTCCTGAACACACTCATGTCGCTAGCCACTTCCTGTCGCGAGACCACGTCTAGCGACAGGAGGGCAGTTTAGTGACATGAGTGCCAAAGAACACTTGTTTGATAACTTTCAAAACCCTCGGTCGCGAGGCAATCCTGTCGCGAACCCACGGTTCGCGACACAACTCTTGATTAGCGACCGAGGACCCAAATGCTTGCAATTTTATTCTGGAAAGGGCTCTGTCGCGAAACCCCTGTCGCGGACCCACGGTCCGCGACACACCCCTTGTTCCGCGACCAAGAATTATGCCCTTGTTGAATTTTCAAACCTTGTGTCGCTAGACCCTTGTCGCGAGGTCACGCCTAGCGACACGGATTTTTGTCTAGCGACACAACAAACCCTAATTTTCAAAATATCCAATTTCTCTTATTTCCCACCTCTCTGTCATGATCCCCCTGTCGTGGACCCACGGTTCACGGCACAAACTCTGTCTCATGGCATGCATGGCACCTTCTTGCCAAATTTTCATTCTCCATCTCTCCCCATTAATTAATTGAACCTTTGTATTGACATTTTGAGGTTGAAATCTAATGATCTCAACCCATGATTAATTTGATATAAAGAACTTTGTTCAATTCCTCATTAAAAGATTATTCTACACATGATTGAACTCTAATGATCTAAGTATATAATCCAGACTGTAATTAATTAATTATGGAATGAGTGATTATTTAGACATAAAGAGTAATCATGGAACCATTTCCATGTCCTTGCATGAGAAACAGCTAGTAAGAGATATAACAGACTAATGTTGGCGGGTATTCCCACACGGATAAACTAGCTCGTGGTTTGTATATTAATTACTAGATGTTATTTTGCATGGCTCGGATAGTGGTCGGTGGAAGCCTTGGCGGTTCGTCCATCCGGAATTATAATAGCTGCTCAGCTGACTCCTATCCGGATACAGTTTCCTTTTCTTTATCTTATTTTCAAACCTGAATTTTGAGCTGTAATATTATCCAATAGTGTCGATCAACACTGTCTGAATAGTACTATAGTGAGAAAATATGTAGGTTTTTCTCTCATTTCACAGATAGTAGAAGTCTTGATGATAGCGATCACTGTCGTTTAAGGTCTTCTGCTGTCTAAAATCATCTCACCTTAATGATTAGGGAACTGGACCACAGATAACTGCAATCCAATTAACCCTAATTATTTTGCCATCTCTTTAGCCAAAGTTCTTCTTATCGCCGGCTATTTCATCTATGTGTTTCACATTCTGTCTAAACCCACTTTATATTTTGGGTTAATTTAATTTTACACTCCCTTATAAAATTATGCATGATATTATTATGTTAATATTGTGGTCTAATTATTTTGGGATCCTTCCCTTGGACACATGAGTCTTGATCTTAATCAGACGTCTCACAATAAATTTCCAACAAAAATTCATTTATAAAATCCGGATCTGAGTAAGGGATAAATTCCACAGTTATGACTAATTCATATTCTACTGGGGGTTGGTTTTGGGAAATTAGAAGCAGAGTCAGCGATTAGGTCTCACCTAGACTGAAAGGATCTGTGTTTTAATTGAGAGTCTAGTACCTGTTTAGGGAATGATTTTTCAAATATCAATTATTTTCCAAAATTGTTGTGTGTTGGAAATCGTGTATTAAACAGGGCACTGAACCAGAGACCACTTGGACTCAGATAAGGTGTGATGCGTAATGCTAGAGGAACAACATGTGGGCCTTGGTTATTTTCTAAGGTAGGGTTGAGTATTCTTTCAACTGCTATCCTCCTCTGCCAAAGCCTATTTTTGAGTCCTGTGTGAGTGCATCCGGAACGAACTAATTTATTAGTTCGTTTCATTAGTTTGTATCTCATAACCATCCGAAAGGAAGTGAACACTGCGAGCGGTTCACCGAGAGTCGGAAATTCTTGATCCACACCCGGTCATTCTGACTGGGGGCTGTCTTTCACTACCAGGGTCAGACTTTCAAAAAAAAAACTTCCGAGTGATAGGATTTTTAAACGCTTTCTTTATCGCTTTCTTTTAAATGCTTTCGTTAGAGGTCACTCGGTTATATTGAGAGTTGTGTAACTGCTACTAGGACTGATAGTTAAGGGATAGTTCAGGCTTGATAAGAATCTTTGGGTGTGACATGGGGGAATGATAGCAGTACTTGGCAACTCAACTAATGATTTGTTAGGTGTTGCTTGTCCACCACAGGGGACTAACATACCCTCGCAAGGCATTGCGAGGGGAGTTAAGAGTTTGTGGTATCTTAGACTTTGATTTCTTAAGAGCATGTAAACTCTTACTGTAATTACATGTCTGTTAAAGGGAACATGGTATAGAAAACATGAGAGTTAGCTAACTGAAGGATTATCTCAAACAAAGATATGTGTATTAAAATGGAAGTTTTATTGTGTTTCATTTGAATGTTGTCCAAATCTTTATTCTTTTCTTCCTGTCCCTTCTGTCTCAACTTTAAATCTGCTTTTCTAGATTAGTGATAGATAGCTTAGTATAATTTTTACCGCTTTCGTAGAATATATTTTATTGCTTTCTTAGAATAACTTTATCGCTTCCTTAGAATAGAATTTACTTGCTTCGTAGTGTAATCTTAATTGCTTTCATAATCTAGTTTAAATTATGTCAAGTAGTTGTTAGAAACCATTGAAAAACTTGAATCGAGTAACCGAGTGGAAAATCTTAGTAAACGACGTGGGCCCTGCTTCTATCGCACATCCTCCAGTGAACGATCCGGTCTTACTATAAATTACTGCAATTTTTGACTCCGTGCGCTTTCGGGGGCACAGTTTCTTAACACGAGTAAATAAAAACGTGACAACCTATAAATATATCCCTAATCCCAACGTCATCATCATAAATCGATTTTCATTAAATAAAATCAAAATCGGGATTATTTCCTTTTTCTATTATATTTTAGAAAATACTCGTGTTATGCAAATCTGTCAAAAGTTTCAGGGGGAAAATTTGGGCGGGAAAGTGTGTGTGTGTGAAATTATTTTGTTTTAGATTATATATAGATATGACTTTTATTGCTTATAGCCTCAATACAAAGTTGCCTCTGGGAAACATGTCACGGACCTCCCTTCCAAACAGATAGGGATTATCTCAACAAAATGAAAACACAACTCTGCACGCCACAAAGCTAGCTGCTGAAACAAACTACTCTGCACACAACATCCAATAAAGATCCAAGACATAATACTTAGTATTACAGACACATCAGACAGCAGCATACCGCGACTGGGACGGATACCCTTCAGCACTATCGGAACCGTCCCTACTCCAGGACAACTCCAATAACTTACTTTAATTCCAGAATCATTTAGAATCTATTTGAATTTTTCAATCGAGCCTATAACCACAATAATAAAGACTCTAGTTCTCCGACCGACAAATGACAATTAGTGTACAACGTAATACTCATTTGGTCCCATAGCTTATGTCTAATTCCAATGTGGTCCATATAATTTTTTAATTTCTCGATTAGGCCATTAATTATATTATTGATGAAACATTTAAACCTGGATCCCATTAATGGTCTTCATTGTTGGCGTGAACTATCAAATTTTTGTATACCCGTGAAATTTATCATATAAATAAATAAATAAATACATAAATAAATAAATAAATAAATAAATAAAAGATGAAATGAGAAATGAAATTTAATTCAAAAAGGAATTAAAGTTCCAAGAGCCCGTGAAGTCAAAGGTAATTTAGTTAAATAAATTATTGCACGGGAACCCAATACAAATGGAATCAATAATTTGAACCCGAAATTAAATTGAGATCCAAATAAAAATTAAGATAGGAAATTAGAGCCCAAGAATAGCCCGAAAATCGAAGCCCAAGAACATAGAATGATAGAAGTTCGAAAGAGATGAGAAAATGCCCGATGGATCGCGCGACCCGGCCCAGACCGAAGTCCAGGCCAGGATGGCGTGGTCGCCCCGCGGTCCGGAGGCAAAAACGCGCCACGGATGCGCCATGTGTGCTGTTGCGGCTGTTGCGAGATTCACTCGCCCGATTTTGGATTTTTCGAGGTTGTTGCACGTCTTGCGGCCCAAGAACCACCATATCTGATCTTTGGACGTCCTCAAGTCCATGGAGTCTATAAATAACCCCCTTAAACACCCCGTACATCCTTTTGAACATCTTCGAAATTCCACATACCCGAAAACCCTAGTCTTAAGCCGTCGGAAGCAATAAGACAGCGAAGGAGGACCGTGTTGGACGAATTCAGAGACTTCCAAGCATAAGGGGGATCGTGTGGTAAGGCATACGTCAATATTTAACTTCCAAATTTCAATTTCAAGCCCTGACTTTGTCCGTTTTCTTTTCTAAACCCCGATTCGGAACAAGGAAGGGAAGTACGAGGGATCTTGGAGGCAAACGGCGAATCCGGAGGCCACGACTTCGAATTAGGAGAGCCGTAGATCCATATCAAGTAAGTTGATCCTTACTTACGGTTGTGGTGGCTAAATGTAACCCGAACGTAAAAATCTAATAAGAAACCCCATAAAATCTGTTAAAAATGGAATTTCACGCGCGCAGCATTTTTACTCGAATTTTTCGGACCTTTTAAAATGCTCAAACCAAGAAACTCAAAACATAAAAAGTGTTTTTAAGGCAATGATCTGTGTTTTGTAAAAATTTCATAATTTTTCATTAAGTTTTGATGACCAAAAACTGACCCGGACGAACCTGCAAGAAAATCGGATTTTGTAATGGTGACAGATTTAGTTTTTGAACGTCTTGGCTATTTTGACACTAGATCTATGCCGAATTAGGACTTGAGTTGAACATCAAATTTGTAGATATATGAGTCGGGAATACCTCTATAAAATTTCATAAAGAATGGAGCTCATTTGATAAGTTGAAAATCGGATCTTTGAAATTTGCTACATTCTGAATTCTGACAGATTTATGTCTTTGTACAAATTCAAACTTTTGACTCGTTTTCTTACCCCGGATCGAAAAATTTAAAACACGAAACTTGTTCGTTACAGTGTTTTTGAGCTACTATAGAATTTTCAGATTATTCTACCCTGAAATAAATTTTTAAATGCGAATGGCGCGGACAGCGACCATGTTAAAGTTGTATCTTGAGGAAATTGCGAAATTTTGAAAAAGTGTCTTTTCGAAACAAACAACGAAACTCCTTTTGAAAAATAAAAACAACGCTTTTTAAAATCCCCTTACGACTTGATTAAAAACAAATTAGGGGGTGAGTGCTCTGCAGGGTGCCCTCCTAATTAAACATTTTGAGAAACTGTGCCAAAACGGCAAAATATACATTGCCTGCCAAAACGGCAGTTGAGATACACGCCTACACTCTCGTGAATATCCGTATGGGTTTCCGAGGCTCCGGAGTGGTACTGGGTATGGCGGATACGGCTGCGGCCGCCGGTTTCCGGCTAAACTTATTGAGATTGCGCTGCAATCGAGAAATACCTGTTTAGATTGCTCTGCAATCGAGAAATACCTGTTGAGATTGCTCTACAATTGAGAAGTACTTAAAATACCTAATCTTGAAGTAATGGCGAAGCTAAAAGACTCGAAATTTATTTCCTTTTTATTAAATTATGCTTTTAAATTATGTCTTGTATTTATTTACTTGCATAGCTATGGTTATGATCATTATGTATTTAAATTATGCAATTAATCTTTTTAGTAGCTAAATTAATTTGTGAAATCTTGTTAGAAGTAATGCATGTTTTTAAATTAATTAAAGACTTTGAAACTCCATAATCATATACTAGGGATTAACTTACTCAGTATTTTTATACTGACAACCGTTGTATTTCTCTTTTTCTTTCAGAGTACGAAGAATATGCCTGAGCATAAGCATGCATGGGGATGTTTGGGAAAAAAAATTATTTAATTCTTTTTTGTTTAAACACATGACTTGCATAATGGGTCTGTTTAACCCGTGTTTTGGCCATGTTGGCCCAATTTATATTTCCGCTGCTAGTAAATAAATATTGCATGTGATATACTCTGATATTTTTTAATTTAAAGTATTTATGGGCTTGTTTTAAATTGTTTTCTGAAAAACCATAGCATTGCATCTCTCTAGCAAGCTCGAAGAAGTCGTGTCTTGCTATGGAGGTGTGGCGGTGACATCCCGGCCTGGGTTATCAAAACCGGGTTGTTACAATTTTGTTTCAAACTGCAAAAAAATATCTTTTGTTCCAAAAACAGTCGCAAACAGCAACGAAAAAAAAAATCGTCACAAATTTCGTCTTAAAAGTGCGACAGAAATATATTTTGTCGCAAATTTTATCCCTATTTACGACAAAATATATTTCCGTCACAAAATGTGTCTCACATAACATAACAAATCTATGCCACAAATTGCAACGTTTTTTTTTTTCAATCACAATTTCATTGCAAAACAAGTTTTTCTTATCCTCTGATTCTAAGATTTGCCCAAATAATGATTGAATTAAAAATATATTGATGAAATTGACATTACGTACGGATGAGTTATGAAACTAAATGGGGATTGCATTTTGCATTAATCATCATGAGTGGTCTGAATGACTGGATATATATGTTATCATTACTTTAGTCATAGTGTGATTAAGAAATTCAAATAGATTTTAAACAATTATGGAATTAAAGATAAGTTATAAAATAAATTATTCTGGTCTTTATACCCTAACTCATCTCCTTGACATTTTCTTCTAAGTTCTAACTGACTAGTTCGCTTAGCCCTGCTTAAATGGAAAAAATGCCAATATAGTCCTTTATTTTTACAAAAAAGTCAAATCAACCATTTTCTTATTTTTTGGCCCAATTGGTCCGCTAAATATACTAATTACGTCCCAATCGGTCCTTCATCCACTAATTATGCCCTAATTACATATTTTTGTCAATTCAGTCCTTTTTTTTCTTTAAAAATCTAAATTGGTCCGTTATTAATTTTTGCCTCATTTCATGCAGTCCAATGCACATTTCAAAACCACTAATAACTCAAATTCGGTATAAGTAAAAATTCTAAAATTTCGATATTTATAAACTACACGACGAGACGAATCTATAAGATCCTACTTAGCTCATTTTAATTTTTATATCTATGTTTAAAATTGAAGTCAAAACTAGTCTGTGAATAGTAGCAAATTAGACAATGTAGTTATTAAAAAAATGGAGGGAGTATATCGCAATTGGTCTTCATTTTATGGAGAAACACCAAAAACCACCGAACTCTAAAAGATAATCCATTTTTTTTAATAACTACATTTTTTTAATAACTACGTTTTATGTAGAAACACCATTTTATGTGATATACTCCCTCCATTTTTTAATAATTACATTATCTAATTTGCTACTATTCACACATTTGTTTTGACTTAAAGTTTAAAAATAGATATATAAATTAAAATGAGCCACGTAGGATCTTGTTAGATTCGTCACGTCGTGTAGTTTATAAATATCGAAATTTTAGAATTTTACTTATATCGAATTTGAGTTATTAGTGGTTTGAAATGTGCATGGGACTGCATGAAAGGGGACAAAAATTAATAACAGACCAATTTAGATTTTTGAAGAAAAAAAAGGACTGATTTGGCCAAAAATATGTAATTATGGCATAATTAGTGAATGGAGGACCGATTGGGACGTAATTAGTATATGTAGCGGACCGATTGGGCCAAAAAATAAAAAAATGACTGATTTGGCTTTTTTGTAAAAATAAAGGACTATATTGGCCTTTTTTCCCTGCTTAAATAATAATAATAATAATAATAATAATAATAATAATAATAATAATAATAATAATAATAATAATAATAACAACATATTTTATTGGAAAAATTAGGTTTTAAATTTATTGCCTTTTGGAATTTTCTAATAGCCTGAAGTTATTTGTTTGCAGCTTTACTATACTTGTGCCTTTCAATTTCAATTTTCCTTTTTGTGTCGTTAAACAAAAAAATCTGTGCATGATTTTAAAGAGAAATCTGCCTTTCGTTTTAATAACCGTCTTTATTTATCATGCAGGTTAGACTTCAAAGCAGGAGCTCTCTCTTTGTATTCTATCAATAAATAAATAAATATAAATGGGTACTTGAAGGCTTGGAATTTATATATCCCATAATTAGAGAAGTGTCAATTAAGTTACTTGTTATTATTCCACCACGTTAATTTTTTCTCGTGTTTTTGCAATAAGAGAGCATTTTAACATACCAAACTTGAGTTGCGCGCGGTACAAGTAGTTTTTTTTATTGGGAATGGATATTGGTGTGTCTCAAGTTGGTTGGAAATATATGGCTATGGGCATATCCTCTTTCCCCGAAAAGATTTGTGTGCTATTATATACTTACTTGAATTCGTACCCAGCGCGCTACGCCGCGCGGTACGATTGTGCGGATGCTAAATTTGCTATAGATGGTATGCATGATATTGGTGGCAGCTTAGCTTGCAGACTGAAGTGAGGCATTGTAATGAGTTGGGAAGAGGAGAATTTTGTGGTTTTGAGTCATAGTGTTTACCTGTATTGCATAATCTATGTTGTAATGGGAAAAAATAGGATTTGTACATTAATTACTGTTACAACATGAAAGCATTATAACGCAAGAAGGTTTGCATTATGATTGGAATGCAAGAACCTTCGCATAAGAAGTTAGCAAAAATAGACAGATATTATAATGCATGAGAGTGTATGCACAAAAGCAAAGCAGTACATAATGTAATAGCCCCTGCATCAATATTTAGGATCAACTAAGTTCTAGGCTATAGTTCATTGTCAAAAGGTTAGCAAAATGATGTGCATGATCCTTGCATGAAACTTCACGAAGAACTAAGTTCTGGGCTGTAGTTCACTATCAAAAGGTTAGACAAAAACTGTGGATGAATAGATGTTATTTTTTTGGCATTGTCCTAGAAATTATTTTTTTTGGCATTGCATATAGCAGACGTTGGAATACCTTCCAATCCTGTTTTGGTGCCTTGATTTTAGGTTTCCTGGTGGTTATCTTTGTCTTCTTTGATTAACTAAATTATGAACACCTAGCTTCTGATACGAAAATAACCAAATGCAAAATCCATAAATGATAAGGACATAGTTGTTTACATTTGCTGGGGAAGAGTTATTAACAACACCCCAACGTGTTTTCAAATGAAAAGGGAATGAACAGCAGGAAAACTCATAGGGAAATCAAATCAACATCTCAACTGAAAGGTACATATATAACAAACCTTAAAAGCAAGTTACTTCTACCAGCAGTCCCCCCAAAAAAATGAACTACATCACCCAAGGCATATTCAATCCAAAGCATAAAAGGAATAAATTAAATCGCAGCAAGATTGGAATGGCGAAATATACCCAGTGAAAAATGCCACAACGAAGATAAATTCAATCTGTAATTATCTCTTTTCTGGTGTTCCTCTATGGAATAACTTTTGAAATACCCAACAAAATTTCATGCAGTAAAGAACAGAAAACAATTCAAGAAAATGAATATCACTATATGTACGCAATTCAGGGAATCGAAATCATAGGGTATAATGTCATAAACGCTAAACAAAAAATCTTTATTTTTCTGCAGCCATGTATTCAATAAAAAATATAGAATTAGTGACATTAGTACTCAATTAACAATAATAAATGGATAGACCAATGTTCCATTTTCGAAAGCACATAAATTCAGATAATCCTTAACTGTAAAGCCGTACGTAAAAAAACAATTTTTCTAAAAACCAATCTTTAAAATTCCAAATCAACAAGACAGACAAAGGCAATAAATTAGCTAAATGGCTTCAATCCTAACTACCTAGTACCTGGTTATAGAGAATATGAAATGCTTGCTTTACATGCAATTCAACTTCCAAAGCAATAACCTACAAATGAATGCAAATAAAACAATGAAAATAATCACTGATGATAAAGCATAAAAGAGGCAGACCAAACCAAGGTAAGATTTTGACACAAACCCAAAAAATAAATAATGAGAATGGACACAGAAAAAATCAAAACAGCACAGGTAAGGCGACTGGGAACTGGGCGGAGGCAGAACGCAGGAAGACAGGTGCGACGGCAAGGGCAGCGCCACAGCAGTACGGCATGGTGATTTGGGGGAAAATGGGAGTTGGACTTTCTAACGCGTTTTTGGGGTAAATAGACGGCGGCTTAGTTTGGTAAATACAATAGAGTTTAGAGTTTAAAGTTTGGCTTCAGAGATTAGAGTTTGGCTTTAAAGATTAGAGTTCCCTTTTAAGAGAATAACTGTTTGGTATTTAACTTTAAAATTTAGCAGTTTAAATTACAAAATACAGAATTGCCCTTTTGACTTTTTATTCAATATCGTAATAGTGTAATTCAAAATTTTATGTAAGGATAGAAAAGAGCCATAGAAATTATTTAAAAATTGACAAGCTCCCATAGGAATTAGGAAGTATTTACACACTCCATTGAAACCATACAAATCTACACAGCAATGGGAATGCTCACGGGCACCTTAGTAGGACACATGTCAGCCATAGCTTCCAACTAAAGGGTACTATGCTAGCCCACCTAAATTAACAGAGCTCAACTTTGTCCTACACCCCATCCCAGAACAAGACTAACCCAAAAAATAGAACCAAAAATTCATAATCAGACAGAGGCACCCATTATTGTGATGGAATAAGAAATATATATCAATTATGATGATAAATCAAAATTGATAAAAATAAACAACAAATCTTTTGAAGTATCACATTGCATGTTCAGCAAAAATAAAGCACCATATTCATTTATCAAATACACAAATTATACATATCAATAGTACTCCATGACGACAGAAATATGATTCGTACTAAAGAAATGCACAAGCAACAATATCACCTTGATAGAAAGAAATATGCTTCTGGAAATTCAAGTCCAGATTTAACTTATGCAATCGCTCATACTCCAACTATAAATTAATTTAATGAATACGATCCATGTGAAGTTCTTATTTATATAATATCTAGCTAATTTCACCTTTAACTCCAGCCCATCGATCAATAAGCCACACTAGCAACTTAAATATGCTATTGATGCAAGCAAGACAACAGAGAGAATCAGTTTATCTCCGACCAACAGGTTGAGTGCAGAAAACAACAAAATCTTGCAAAGACAAGATGAATGAGCGTGTCAGAAATTACAGATATGGGAATGCTCACGGGCACCTTAGTAGGACACATGACAGCCATAGCTTCCAACTAAAGGGTACTGTGCCAGCCCACCTAAATTAACAGAGCTCAGCTTTGTCCTACACCCCATCCCAGAACAAGACTGTCCCAAAAAATAGAACCAAAAATTCATAATCAGACAGAGGCACCCATTATTGTGATGGAATAAGAAATATATATCAATTATGATGATAAATCAAAATTGATAAAAATAAACAACAAATCTTTTGAAGTATCACATTGCATGTTCAGCAAAAATAAAGCACCATATTCATTAATCAAATACACAAATTATGCATATCAATAGTACTCCATGACGACAGAAATATGATTCGTACTAAAGAAATGCACAAGCAACAATATCACCTTGATAGAAAGAAATATGCTTCTGGAAATTCAAGTCCAGATTTAACTTATGCAATCGCTCATACTCCAACTATAAATTAATTTAATGAATACGATCCATGTGAAGTTCTTATTTATATAATATCTAGCTAATTTCACCTTTAACTCCAACCCATCGATCAATAAGCCACACTAGCAACTTAAATATGCTATTGATGCAAGCAAGGCAACAGAGAGAATCAGTTTATCTCCGACCAACAGGTTGAGTGCAGAAAACAACAAAATCTTGCAAAGACAAGATGAATGAGCGTGTCAGAAATTACAGACACAAATTGGATTCTCAAGAAGACAACCAATAAATGATGCCATAAGGACCAGTCAATTACTATCCATGTAAATTTATCTCTGGCAACAAGAATAACTGCATCTGTTGGTGTTTCATCGGTACCTGAGAAAAAATCGAGCCTGCACCCACCATCATCAGGATTTCTGAAAACTGGTTTTTGTTGAAGCCAAAAACTGACTCCAAATAGTACTGCAAGTATATTGAGAAAAGTTACAAATGACTCGTAAACATAAACAACATGAATGCAAATATATGATTGTTAATGTGGAGACATACCAATAATACACTACTGATGGCGGACATCCCCAATTCATAGAAGAACGAAATAAGCGAAATATGCCTGAGAGTTGAGCTGAGGAGAAAAATACATTTAGATAATGATACCAAGCAAAAGCATCTCATAAACCAAAATGATCTGAAAAAATAAATAAGAAAATTAGCTTCCAATGACAACATTTACAGCATTCCTCATGGAGTAACATATTTCTTGAATCGTAAAGGAATTTCTGAAGTTAGTTAAGAAAATTGGCCCTCTAGCTGTCTTCGACATCTGCCTAAGGGACGGATATGAAGTTAGTTAAGTATTACCATTGTGTTAGCAGGCCATGATCAACCATAATGCAAGATTGAAAATGAACTTACTGCATAAGCAACAGAAGTGCAGAAAATGCTGCCCTGGCTTAAGATATATGAAGGACTCCAAATTGACATAATAAGATAGACTGATTGTTTGGATTGATCAATAGCCAGTAAAGCTAAAACAAAGAGAAATGGTATTAAGATAGAGCACAAAATTGAATGGGAAAATATGCAATAGGTTGATGCATAAGATTCACAAATACACGCTAATAAAAATATACGTGGCACAAAGATACAATTTTTATCTTCTGCAATTGCACGGGGAAGGAAGATTCACCTAAAATCAAGGATAAATTCCTTCAAAACTTGGAGCCCAGAGAAATCCAAAACCCAAAAAGTACTACTGCTTGCCTCATTTGGTTGCATTTCTGCCTCAGGATGTAATGCCTGAGCAAGCCGACGAGCACGAGCCGGGAGACAAGATCCAGTTTCAGCTATGCGCGCATCCTCACGCTGCTGTCGTCTTCGTATACTTTCGAGAGTCATCTATTATTTTTAAGTAAATGTAAAGCAAGTTTGATCAGTTGCAAACACCGAGGGCTGATAAAACCCAAAGAAAATAAAAATCCCATAAGACCAGGGTGCAAATTTAAAATGCGTGATTAAAGTGAGGCACTACATATAGCTGCAGGGGGTTTCAAATTCAGGCAGGGGAAAATATACACAGAACCCACAATCAGACAGTGAAGGTATAGGCTACACAATCCATTAAAGAGAACACAGGCACACAGCGATATCCATTTCACTTCAATTATAAGACGGAATTCCGATTTGGCCGAGCTGAAATAGTCAATGTTATATACGGGGAGCTGCATAAGACAGCAAGACCAGCTAATTCTAATGTTCATAAAGCAAAATGTTTTTTTGACCGGTCCACCAACAATTTCACAGCATTCATCAATAATAAGCTCATATCCATTACCCGACTTCAATACTAATGTAAAAAAAATTAGGAATACAATGGTAACAGGCATGTAACACTCAAAAGGAAAAACGTGGAAAGCAGTCATTATTTTCAAAGGGAATGCTACGATGCAATGGGAACAACGGAAGGCATTCTTTCTTGGCAAACCGCAATGCCAAACCCCCAAAACATTAACCCTAAAAACCCCAAACCCATTGTAGAACACTCCCTAAATCACGGAAGGGAACAAATTAACTATAAAACAAAACAAACTAAACACAATTCGCGGGCAACAAATAACCAACACAGGGAAATCGGAGGATGCGCTCGTGGAAAAGAAACAATGGTTACCTTAATCGGCTCCTGCCGAGACGACGAACACGAGGAGGTTTGGGGAGGAGACGAAGGGTTGCGAAGCCGGGGGAGATGCGGTCACACATCGACACACACAGCAGCCTAGGTATGGAGACAGCGGCGAAGCGGCGGCGGTTCAAATGGGGGAAGGCGTCACGGACGCGAACCAGATAGAACAGGGAAGAGGGAGAGCAGCGGGGAAGGAGGCGCACGCGAGGGCCGGCCGTGCGAGCGCGGCAGCGCCATCACAGGGACAGTGGCACGGTGGCGCGGGCACGGTAGCGCAGTGACTGGGCGAGAGAGCGGAGAAGGGAGTCTCGGAGCCGGAGATGGAGAATTGGGGCAGAACGAAATTGGTACTTTTTGAAGCGATTTCAGGCAAAGGGGATCTGGTGGGGCTTCAGGCAAAGGAAATCTGGTGGGGCTGAGAGGAAGGCGGTGCCCGGAGGCAACAGGGTGGGTGCATTAGGACACAGAGAGCGTTAGGGTTGCGCACAGGCGGGACTGGTCGGAGGAAAGGGCGATAAAGCTTCAATGAGACAGAAAGCTTCGAAGGAAAGAGCAGATAAATACCAGGTTTGGAATTAGGTTTGGTGGAGAGAGGTCGGGAATGAGGCCTGGGATGTACTCTTCAATGAATAGTACCGCAAAAGTACTGTTCACATCTGGTTTCGCATATAAATATATATATATATATATATATATTAGATGTATGGCTTGTTGTGGCGTGGAATTCTGTATATATGTCCCGTGTAATAATAATAATGCCTAGCTTGCGATATCATCGCCGGCCGGCTTAATTGCCTCATCATATCCGGCCTTATGTGGAATTTGCAGTGATTCAGTTGATGAGGACTGGCCTGGTGGGTGCAGTGCTTCTTTCAATGTCCCACTTTGGATGACAGCTTGAAATATATATATATATATATATATCTAATATATCTAATACTATATATATATATATATGCGTAACAGCATCTTGCTACAATTGTTGGAATCTTGCACAGTTGTTTCTTATCTACATGGAACACAGAACGACGTCGTTTGGTGCCTCCATTTTTCTCCGCTCTCAATTGCGTCATTCTGCATTCTTCATCTTCCTCGAGTTCATCATCCCCGCCCTTCTGCGCTCCAATTGCAACCCCTTCCTTCATCTTCTGCTTCCATGTCGCTATCCCAGCATCCTCCTAGGTGCCTAGGTCTTCGCGTGCTGGATATTCCCCTTCCTTTATCTTCGCGTGTTCCCCTATTTCTCCCATTATCCCATTTCTCTTCCCCGATTCCGGCTCGCGAAAATGGCCTGCTACCATGGCGCCGCCGCTGAGATCGTCACGGGCCGGAAGTTCCGGCGTCGGAGTGACGCAGGGGGTGACGATGATGGCGTAGGGCCTTCGCCTCCCCCTCTTCCCTCATTCTTCCTCTACTTCTTCCGCCTCCCTTGCCGCTGCAGGTTCGCTAGCTAGGTCTTCTCCACCCTTAATTACAGAGGCACTGCCGGGCCACCCTCGTCCTGGGTTCCCGTCGCCGCATTTCACCCATTTGCGATGTGGTTTGAGAGTCCTGCACGTCGGTTCCGTT
Source organism: Hygrophila difformis (assembly GCA_030278955.1). Lineage (NCBI taxonomy): Eukaryota > Viridiplantae > Streptophyta > Magnoliopsida > Lamiales > Acanthaceae > Hygrophila > Hygrophila difformis. Next base: position 32,043,339 of record JAOANR010000003.1, on the reverse strand, counting down.
TGGCCTCTCGCCCATACGCATCTCTTCCCCGCGGCTGCGATTCTCAACCAAGCGTGTAACACCCCGGATTTGATAACCCAGGCTGGGATGCCACCGCCACACCTCCCTAGCAAGACACGGATTCTTCGAGCTTGCTAAAGAGATGCAAGGCTATGGTTTTGGAAAAAGTTTTAAAAACAAGTCCGGAATTACTTAAAATAATAATATAACATCATCCACACATATAATAATAACAATAATAAATTTGCAGCGGAAATTTAAAGATAGGGCCGACATGGCCAAAGTCGGGTTAATAAGCCCGTATGCAAGTCATGTAAAATAAATAACTAAATGTCCAAAGTGATTCCCCGATGCATGATCGTGCTCCGTACTCTGTAATAGAAAAATATACAACGGGTTTTATCAGTATATAAAATACTGAGTAAGTTAATCCCTAACGTAACAAGAAAGGGGTTTTAAAAATTATTTAATTAATTTAAAAATTATACTTTTACTCAGGCTTAATTGAAATATTAAAAGTTCATAATTTAACTTACAGCGGAAAAACATAATTAATTATGCGAGACTAGAATGCAAAGTTTAAAGGCGTAATTAGAAAGCATAATTTAAAAGCATGATAAATAAATACAGCTTCATTAACTACACACACGAGTCTTTTAATATTATCCCGATAACTAAGAAGAGGACACCACACAAGGGAGATCACTAGCGAGGCAATCTCAATAATCATAATCAGTTAGCCGGTGAGCCGGCGGCCGCAGCCATATCAGTGTTGACTGCCGTTTTGGCTAGCCATGTATCTCGATTGCCATTCCGGCAAGCCGTGTGTATCGATTGCCATTTTGGCAAGCCGTGTATATCTACTGTCAATTTGACAGGCGTGTATATCAACTGTCGTTTGACAGGCTTTTCAAGCGGTTTCACTGCCACTCGGGAAGGCCGTGTATTTCTCACTGCCGATTTGGCAGGCCATGTGCACAACTGCCGTTTTGGCATAGTAAGGAGATCACTAACGAGACAATCTCAGATAGTAGGGAGACCACTAACGAGGCAGTCTCAAAGATAGTTGTATGAAGATCGGCTCAGCCTAGTGAACGGAATTTTTCGAAAGTTTATGTTTTGTCGTATAAAAAGATTCAACGTCGCATTTCATAGTTCGAGTTTTTCTCAAGTTCGAAAAATCCAATTCGTCACAGGTTACGCCTTTTTAATTTAAGAATTCGTCTTTTAACCAAAAATCTTGAAATATATACAGTAGCTCAAGGACACCCATACGAACAACTTTCATGTTTTAAGTTTCTCGAAATTAGGTAAGGAAACAAGTCGACTTTCGCAATCTCTTCAAAACTCAAAATCTGTCACTTCCCGGTAACAGCGCACCATTTTTAAACCACGTTTTTGACCAAGTAAACGATCTCTAAAAATTATGAAATTTTACAGGTGCGTACACGACACAAAAATGAGCAAGTTTTATTAGAGGCAATATGTCCGAAAACATTCCGGATTAAATCAGATTCTTGCATCAAGTTCGGATAAAAATCTGTCAAGGTTTTCTTTTCAATAACACGGGCTGTTCGGATCAATTTGAAGATTCAAATGTTAATGAAAGTTCACGAAATTTTACAGGCATATTCTTAAGACAATTATCTACAACTTTTATGTTTTCACCAAAGATTAGTTTTGACCACAAGGGATAGAAAAACGCACAACAAGTGTGACTACATAATCTGTCAACTTTTCCCTTAAATCACAGTCTGTTCCAAAAGGGTTTTTGAGTATGCAAACGTTAACGAAAATGCGTGAAATTTTACGGACACGATGTTTAGACAGTTAGCTACAACTTTTGTTTTTACATAAAAGTTTAGTTTGGAAGGAATCAATTAGAAAAACGTCAAAGAACTCGAACACCATAATTCTGCCAGCTTCTTCGGTTTTGACAAAAATCTCAGAATAAACCAGATGCGTTTTCGGGGACCAAAACTCGATGAAAATTCGTGAAATTTTGACACAACCTAGATTAAGATGTTAGGAACAAATCTCTAGTTTAGAGTTTTTCGTTTCGGATTCTCGAAATAGGAGTTTTTACTGGATTTCAGAAAATGCGCGGATTGGGGTTTCTAAGTCCGATTTTTACGTTTTGTTTTAGATCCATTAATTCATTCGATTTTAGTCACCCAAAATTGATACGCAAGGAAGAAACTTACTGTGTTAGAGTTTAGGATCGTCACAAGGCTCTCTCGGGTTGTCTAGGGTCGCGACGAGCGGGTATCTTCAACCGATCTCCTTCTTCTTCGGTCCCGATTTGCGATTATAAGAGAGAAATACTAAAGTCAGGTTCTAAATTCGACTAGGGCTATGGAAAAGGGATTGAAATCTCATCCTTACCACCACACGGCGCTCGAAAAGTGCGGGGTCTCGTCCAACTTCATCTTCTTCGTCGGATTCCTTCGTCGGGTGGCCTTTGAATGCACAAGCTAGGGTTTTGAGAGTGTTATAAGTATTGAGAGGGAGGGAGGACGGTTTGGGGGCTGAAAAGGGGTACAAAAAGAGTATAAAATCTTACCATAACTCACCCCTACTATCCTAGGTAAGTTACCATAGTTTTCGGGTCGAAATTTGGCAAGAAATCACGTATTTCCATTCTTGTCCGCGTCTATCCGTTTTGCTGATGTGTTGGCGCGGTGTTGGCACGTTGCCGCGCGAAAGGCCGCGCGGCTCCGGTCTAGACTGCGGTCTGGACCGGGTCGTGCGATCCGTCGGGTCTTTTCTACTCTCTTTCGGACTTCTATCCTCCTACAGTTTCGGGCTCGATTCTTTTTTTCGGGTCACTCTCGGATCATGGTTCATGTCTTAAATTTATTTTATCTCTAATAAATTTCGTATTTGAAATCTTGAATCATTCGAGTTTGAATTTGTAGTCTTTCGATTCCCGTGCAATGATTTATTTCTTTAAATCATTTTTGACTTCACGGTTCTCGAAATTAAAATTCTTTTCCTTTCCGAATTTAATTCCATTCCTTTTTATAAAAATCTCGGGTATTACAGTCTACCCCCCTTAGAAATCAACTTCGTCCCCGAAGTTGCTCCCTCACTTTAACTTTTGGGTTCAATTTAATGTTGGTGTATTTCCATCTACCTCCCTTAAGGATAAACGTCTTCCACAAGAAATTAATTCCATTCCTTTGAACGTGAATTAAATTTCTCGGGTGTTACATCCTCTCCCCCTTAGGAATCAACTTCGTCCTCGAAGTTGGGCGTTAGCTCCTCGCGAGCTCGGACATTGTTTGGTTGCGTGATTATATTATTGTGTGTTGTTGTTTGTTGTTATTTGACTGAACCCAGAATTGAAATTTCCAAGTTGCCTATGTACCCTATGAAGGGATCAAGTCATTACGTAGTTCAAAACAATTTGAATTTGTTTATTTTTTATTGGATACAATTCTTAGAGTCGAACTCAAAAATAAATGCAGTTATCGATGCTTGAAAACTTCTTACGGTTGCTTGGGCCGAGTGGTCACGTCCTCTCACCTGTTTATGTTTTCTATTCGCGTCCGGCAGTCACGCAGCTGATGACCATGTCGACCGCACCGAAGGCATGCTCCAGGCTGAGGGCATCCTCTCGCATAGTGTGGTTTACCACACTTTGGACATGGTGGCGCATAGTCACCATGGTTGAAGACTATCCCCTTGTTTCGTCCATTGTCGTTTTGATGTGGTTGGTTCGAGTTTCTACGGACATGGTCCTTATTCCTCTTGTATCCTCCTTGTGATCCTTGGTTAGTCCCACCTACCGGTTTCCGTTTCAGTCCTTGAACTCGTGCAACCGCTACTGCACGATCATATACAGCTTGTAGGTTAGGGTAGTGCTCACCCGTGATCACCTCTCTAATAGATAGGTTCAATCCCATCTCGAACTTCTGTGCCTTCTCTACATCAGTTGGCACTAGTCTCGGCGCGAACCGCACCAACTCCTTGAAACGATTATAGTATTCTTGGACCGTTTTTCCTCCTTGCCTCAGTGTCAGAAATTCCTCGTACATAGCAGCCTTCGTGCTCATGGGATAAAAATGATCCCTAAGCAGATTCGTGAATTCTGACCATGTGTAGGGCTCGTCGTACTCCGCACGTTCCCATTGGGTGGCTTGCCACCAATCATCCGCCTCGCCTCCTAAGTAGTGTGAAGCTACGTGAACCTTTTCCCCGTCGGGACACTTTACGGCGTTCAACAGCTTATCGAACGTCCGTATCCATTCCTCTAGCTGAGTCGGGTCCTCTTTGCAGGCGTAGTGGGGTGGTTGGTAAGGGTTTACCAAGACTAAGTAGTTGACTCGGGTTACCGGTGGTGGTACACCCGCTTGTGCACGTTCACTTCAGCATTTCCTAATACTACGAGAACTTCCTCAACCGTCTTTAGGCGCTCATCCATATTCTGAGGAATCTCATTGTTGTTTGGCATGTTAGGGAGGTCAGAGTCAATGTTGTTTGGGATTACATTCCTTGGTCTTCCCCTAGGTGCCATTCTCTGTTTTAAAAGCATGCGAAGATGAGCTTCTAATCTAAGGCACGTTAGAGTCAAGAAGATCTAAAAGATATGAATGGTAGGGGAGAATGATAGACGTGGGCACGCTAAGTATTCTTGTTCAACATCTAGGACTAAAGCAAAATTAGTCTCAAGTTAGCGCCACTAAGTAGATGTGAAGCCGACATCTACAACTAGGAATGTTATTTAACACAGATAGTTCACATAAAAAAAGTTAGCGCAAATATGTGTGTATGCATGTGAATCCCCCCCCCCCCCCCCCCCCCCCCGAAATAATTTTCATGCAATATGATTTAGACTTGTCAAAATAATTTGTATACATATTTTCCATGGGTTTTAAAATAAAACTTATTCCATGGAAATAATGTTTTAAGAACTTAAAAATAATAGTTAAAAATCTTGGGTCTCTATATTGGGCCAATAATAAATTTTTGGGCTCTAATAAAAATATAAGTATTGGGCTAAAAATTTTTGGTTTAAAAATAATTAAATAAAATGTTGGGCTTTCAAGAATTGGGCTTTTAAAAATTTAAGCTTTAAAAATAATAGCCTTAAAATATCCATAGTTTAAAATAATAGCTTTAAAAATATTCCGGACTCTGATACCACTCTGTAACACCCCGGATTTGATAACCCAGGCCGGGATGCCACCGCCACACCTCCCTAGCAAGACACGGATTCTCCGAGCTTGCTAAAGAGATGCAAGGCTATGGGTTTTGGAAAAAGTTTTAAAAACAAGTCCGGAATTACTTAAAATAATAATATAACATCATCCACACATATAATAATAACAATAATAAATTTGCAGCGGAAATTTAAAGATAGGGTCAACATGGCCAAAGTCGGGTTAACAAGCCCGTATGCAAGTCATGTAAAATAAATAACTAAATGTCCAAAGTGATTCCCCGATGCATGATCGTGCTCCGTACTCTGTAATAGAAAAATAAACAACGGGTTTTATCAGTATATAAAATACTGAGTAAGTTAATCCCTAACGTAACAAGAAAGGGGTTTTAAAAATTATTTAATTAATTTAAAAATTATACTTTTACTCAGGCTTAATTGAAATATTAAAAATTCATAATTTAACTTACAGCGGAAAAACATAATTAATTATGCGAGACTAGAATGCAAAGTTTAAAGGCGAAATTAGAAAGCATAATTTAAAAGCGTGATAAATAAATACAGCTTCATTAACTACACACACGAGTCTTTTAATATTATCCCGATAACTAAGAAGAGGACACCACACAAGGGAGATCACTAACGAGGCAATCTCAATAATCATAATCAGTTAGCCGATGAGCCGGCGGCCGCAGCCATATCAGTGTTGACTGCCGTTTTGGCTAGCCATGTATCTCGATTGCCATTCCGGCAAGCGGTGTGTATCGATTGCCATTTTGGCAAGCCGTGTATATCTACTGTCAATTTGACAGGCGTGTATATCAATTGTCGTTTGACAGGCTTTTCAAGCGGTTTCACTGCCACTCGGGCAGGCCATGTATTTCTCACTGCCGATTTGGCAGGCCATGTGCACAACTGCCGTTTTGGCATAGTAAGAAGATCACTAACGAGGCAATCTCAGATAGTAGGAGACCACTAACGAGGCAGTCTCAAAAATAGTTGTATGGAGATCGGCTCAGCCTAGTGAACGGAATTTTTCGAAGTTTATGTTTTGTCGTATAAAAAGATTCAACGTCGCATTTCATAGTTCGAGTTTTTCTCAAGTTCGAAAAATCCAATTCGTCACAGGTTACGCCTTTTTAATTTAAGAATTTGTCTTTTAACTAAAAATCCTGAAATTTATACAGTAGCTCAAGGACACCCATACGAACAACTTTCATGTTTTAAGTTTCTCGAAATTAGGTAAGGAAACAAGTCGACTTTCGCAATCTCTTCAAAACTCAAAATCTGTCACTTCCCGGTAACAGCGCACCGTTTTTAAACCACATTTTTGACCAAGTAAACGGTCTTTAAAAATTATGAAATTTTACAGGCACGTACACGACACAAAAATGAGCAAGTTTTATTAGAGGCAATATGTCTGAAAACATTCCGGATTAAATCAGATTCTTGCATCAAGTTCGGATAAAAATCTGTCAAGGTTTTCTTTTCAATAACACAGGCTGTTCGGATCAATTTGAAGATTCAAATGTTAATGAAAGTTTACGAAATTTTACAGGCATATTCTTAAGACATTTATCTATAATTTTTATGTTTTCACCAAAGATTAGTTTTGACCACAAGGGATAGAGAAACGCACAACAAATTTCACTACATAATCTGTCAACTTTTCCCTTAAATCACAGTCTGTTACAAAAGGGTTTTTGAGTATGCAAACTTTAACGAAAATGCGTGAAATTTTACGGACACGATGTTTAGACAGTTAGCTACAACTTTTGTTTTTACATAAAAGTTTAGTTTGGAAGGAATCAATTAGAAAAACGTCAAAGAACTCGAACACCATAATTCTGCCAGCTTCTTCGGTTTTGACAAAATCTCAGAATAAACCAGATGCGTTTTCGGGGACCAAAACTCGATGAAAATTCGTGAAATTTTGACACAACCTATTTCGGATTCTCGAAATAGGAGTTTTTACTGGATTTCAGAAAATGCGCGGATTGGGGTTTCTAAGTCCGATTTTTACGTTTTGTTTTAGATCCATTGATTCATTCGATTTTAGTCACCCAAAATTGATACGCAAGGAAGAAACTTACTGTGTTAGAGTTTAGGATCGTCACAGGGCTCTCTCGGGTTGTCTAGGGTCGCGACGAGCGGGTATCTCCACCGATCTCCTTCTTCTTCGGTCCCGATTTGCGATTATAAGAGAGAAATACTAAAGTCAGGTTCTAAATTCGACTAGGGCTATGGAAAAGGGATTGAAATCTCATCCTTACCACCACACGGCGCTTGAAAAGTGCTGGGTCTCGTCCAACTTCATCTTCTTCGTCGGATTCCTTCGTCGGGTGGCCTTTGAATGCACAAGCTAGGGTTTTGAGAGTGTTATGAGTATTGAGAGGGAGGGAGGACGGTACTGAAAAGGGGTACAAAAAGAGTATAAAATCTGACCATAACTCACCCCTACCAAGGTAAGTTACCATATTTTTCGGGTCGAAATTTGGCAAGAAATGACGTATTTCCATTCTTGTCCGCGTCTATCCGTTTTGCTGATGTGTTGGCGCGGTGCCGCGCGGAGGCCGCGCGACTCCGGTCTGGACTGCGGTTTGGACCGGGTCGTGTGATCCGTCGGGTCTTTTCTTCTCTCTTTCGGACTTCTATCCTCCTACATTTTCGGGCTCGATTCTTTTTTTCGGGTCATTCTCGGATCATGGTTCCTGTCTTAAATTTATTTCATCTCTAATAAATTTCGTATTCGAAATCTTGAATCATTCAAGTTTGAATTCATCGTCTTTCGATTCCCGTGCAATGATTTATTTCTTTAAATCATTTTTTACTTCACGGTTCTTGGAATTAAAATTCTTTTCCTTTCCGAATTTAATTCCATTCCTTTTTATAAAAATCTCGGGTATTACAAAGCGCTGCCATTGCTTGCCAGTTGCGGATTTCGTTAGCCATAGGAGATATGCGTGCTCGCCGCCTCTCTATCCGGTTGCGGACGCTGCCATGGTGCAGGTACTGATTTTTCATTCTCCTTGTCCGATCTGTTGTTAATTTTACCATCTCAAGAGTCGATCTGCATTTGTTTATAGATTTTTGTTGTCTAAGAAATTGTGTGTTTTTCTGCCAGCCAAATTAGGGTGTGTTGTTCAATTTGGGGTTTTACTTTCTGTTGCATATTAAGTGTTTCAGGGTTCATTTATGTGGATTTCACAGATATATTATTTCTGTTAGTTCGTTCTTATTTCATTCCTAATGTGGGAATAGGTTTTTATTGTCACCTAGGTTAAATGAAGTGCTTATGGTGTTAGTAATATTGCAGATAATTGTTCTTTGAATGGAGGCTCTAAGCGGAAAATCATTTACAGTGGTATGTGTTTTGTAGTGCACGGTTATCTCTGATGCGTGTACTAATTCTGACCAATTTGAATTGTTTAAATTTCAGCCCGCCCAAGGCAACATTTTCCGACCACTGGATGGAGTAAATTTATTAGTAAAAAGAACTTGCTTCGAGAGATGCAGTTATCTTTCTTAGGTATCTTCTTATCTTATCTTAAATGAATCACTGGTCGAGAGTAGATCCCTTTGAAGACTGATTTGCTTTAAGAGTTGGCTATCTGCAGGTTTTGTTCCTCATTCTTATTTCTATTATGTGAATGTGACCACACTACTTTTAAGCACAACACTCTTCTAAGCACTTTAAAATAAATAGCTCTTTCTTTCTTTCTTTTTTCGAAGCAGAATGAATATTGCTTTACTGTTGATATCTTGATCTAGGGTTGATACAGGAGGAAGCCAGGATGCAGGGATAGCTCATTATAATAAGGCTGGTACATTTGCCCCCTAGAACAAATTCTTAAAAGCCTGCTCATAGGCGGTGCTATTGTGGTATTTGTGTTTTTTGGGGCTGTTGACACCTTCCCTTTTTTAAAGTAATTCCTGTTTTGGTAATTTAAGCTCTGTTGTGGCTTGGATCGGAACAATATTACCTGAAGCGCTTTGGACATTTTTCCCCTCTTGCTGAAAACTTAAACCTTTTGTTTTTGTATTCATTGTTTTCATGGTTATGATGTTAATTTTATAAAAGGTAATGATTGAATTATAGAAATTATTTACTGTTTATTTATTAATTATATAGGAGAGATAACAAATTAAATTTAGAAAAAAATGTATGTAAGGTGAAAAAATGTGAAACAAAAATTGCACAAGACAGGAATCATTTGAAACCCCTAATTATTTCTTTTTGTGTTGCACTTACAACTTTCAAACCAATTTGAGTACATGATACTGCTTTCGTGTTGCATGCAGCCAGATTTTGCTACAGATTTGTATACTCGTGGAGTAGACTTCCGTGCCTGGTGATTTTCTATCAAGTATGTATTCTCGCCAGAAGCTTACTTCTTTGCATGGCCGAGATTTAAGAATAGATGTTGTGTCTAGTGATTATTTAAAGCTTCCAGCTTTGACCTTGTTTATGCTATGGACCTTGAGGTGTTTTTGACATAAAACACAATTCCGTGCCATTGATAGTCAGGTACATTATTGGTTTTTCCAATTTCTTTATATGTTGCTACTAAATTGTCTGTATCTTGGATATTAAGGGATTTCTTAGTGATCCTTTATATCTATATTGATTTTGTTACTTATTTATCTTTGTTAACTACCTCAAATTTGAGTTAGGGACCTGAAGTTTCTCAAGTGACACTACTTTTATACTCCTCGAGAGCATTGGTTATAGCAATTTCCCTTTTACATGCATAAAATTAAGACCCCATCTACCTTAACTCGATTATTTGAGACCTTGATTTTGCCCTCCTTTGATTTCGGATCATCTGCTCTTTTGTTGATTAAATTAATGGAAACCTCCATAGATGTTGTTTCATAGTGTTTAAATGAGTAGGATGAAATAGGACTATTGCGATATATTTTCTATGCTTAATAATTTCAGCTGCTACAACAGTTTAGTTTCTACATTTAGTGTTGGTCTGGACATGGACACATGGTTAATGATAGGTGTGCATTGATTAGTCGTCATTTGTCTTTTATATGTTATATCTTATGCCTATGCCGTGGTATTCTGGCTTATTCTTCCTTTTCCAAGTTCGTATTGGACTCTACATTGTTGGGATTGCTATTAACATATCTACTGCTAAATTGGTTTTGCAACTTACATGCCTGCATTGATTTTACTGTCATGGCTGTAGTATTCATATTTTCCTTTAAGTTTTGCCTCTAATGAAGTTACACAAATGGTATTTTAATTGAAACATGAACATTTCTTATGATAATGCCATTTAAATTTTTTCATTGTTCCACCTAATTGCCGAATCTTTTTGCGTTGTAGCTCCTATTTTTTTTGGAATGTTTTGTCTTTCGACAAGCCATTTCAGCCGCCTGTCATTGTTCGTCGACTCTGCAAAAGTCAAAAAGTTGGAAAGTCCCTTTGGGGAAGGAATCCATAGCAACGACATAATCTTTGTAAGTGGAATGTGTTTCTATACTTTCTCTTTCCTGCTCTAATTCATATCTGAAAGGATTCAAAATTATTTTATGGAAACCGTGAAGCACAACCACTGTTAATCTAAAAAGCACAACCATCGTTTCTATTTTTGGATTCTTTGTGATTTGATGGGTTGTTTTCTTGTTTATGTTATCTTTGTATAGCATGGTATATAGCAGTTAAGAGGGTATATGGTTTGCACCTTTGTCTATTCCGATTTGGAGAGTGGTGGATCTGTTATTATGATATTTTCATTTTTTTTTTTGTCTACAGAATTTGGTGTGAACAGGGACAAGCAGTTCTCTAGAAATCCAGCATATGTTTGTTAAACTGTGGTCCAACTGGCTCAATACAATTCTCATTGATTATGGCCATTCAAATGTAGGTTACAAAAGAGCAACTTGTGACACTTTTCATTAATTGTGGACAAGTGAGCACTTTCCAAGGATCAATCACATTAGTGTTGGCATTTACATGTGGAGAATTGTGTCTGAGTAATTTAGTTTTCCTCCCATTCTATTTGTAATGAAGGTTGTGGACTGCCGTGTTTGTGGTGACCCAAATTCCGTGCTTCGTTTTGCATTCATTGAGTTCACTGATGAGGGTATGTCGATAATCTTATTTGCTTCTGCATTTTAAGAAGTGTCACTGGTCAAATGCATCACAATGTCAAGAATAACTGCACATTCTGAACTTCTTCAAAGTAATCCAACTGTCAACAATGTGTATATTCTTTGAGTATAAATTTGTAAATATATTATGGTTGTGAATGGATACATTGTTCAACGTATTAAGAGCTCTACAGTTATTGTTCTACTGTAACAATTTATTTAACAATTGCTTCGGCTCAGATCCGCGCGGCGTAGCGCGCGAGGAAGAGTTCTAGTATATATATATGCCAGACCGTATTTTTGTACAGTTGTTGTATTTTGCTACAGTTGTTTCCTTATGAACAGTGACCGTCGTGTTGGTTCTTCTCTCTCCCAATTTCATCTCTCGAAGCCTCCATTGCCCTAATTCTCCTTTCCTTTCCACCCCCAATTGCTGCTCTGATTCTACGCTGAGTTGCTCATCCATCGAGCTTTGATTCTTGATCGCCTTTCGTCTCCCGCCCCCGCGCTCCCGTCGCCTCGCATTGTCGGCTCTGATTCTGTGTTCTTTGACTCTACTCATGATAGCCTCGCATTTTCGATTCTGATTCCGCGTCTTCCGCATCGCCGACGGCGTTTGTGGCTGCGTCTCACACCGCAGCTCGCGCCGCCTCTTCACTCCATACTCTTGCCAACAAAGAACGACTGCTCGTCCCTTCACCCGTCTACCGCCACCATCATTGCCCACTGCTGCTTCGTCCTCGGCCTTTCGCCCCCACCGCAGCCCACTACTTCTTCGCCCCTGTCTCTTTGCACGGCTGCTCCGCAAACGTCCTCGAACGACTACCACTACTTGCCGGACGCCGACGCCCTTGCTTGTCCTCACTCACTCCTTCCTCCTCTTCCATACTCCCCGGCGGCCCGATTGTCCTTAGAAGGTAAGGGTTCGACTTTGAATACGGCCATTTTGAAATGTATTCAATTTTTCAGTGAGCCTGTCTGAATTGTTGGTTTAGATTGGATTGTTGAGTTAGTCTGTCTGAATTTGAATTGTTGGTTTGGACATATTGGATGTTAAATGTGGTAATTGTACCGTTTGTTTCGGTTTGCCCGTCTAGCATAATCTAATGCAACCGTTTCATACCCAGCGGGTCTTCCTCCAATTTCGCCCTTTTGGATCTCCCTGACTCCAATGCTAGTTCATTTTCTGACAATTTGCATTCTACGTACACTAATCTTTTGAAGTCTCCTCCCTTTGGACCCGAATGCGTCGGCGCTGTTAATGGATTTCAGCCGTCGACCCCTGATAAATCTGTTTTCAGTGGAAGATTTGGCAGCAGGAGCTGTGGTGGTAATCTTTTGCAGGTTACTCGTAATTGCAACATTTTCTAGTACATGACGGAAACACAGAAATCCATGCATTCTCTATCATGCATTCTGTATGGCCGATCAGCTCCCTGGGGTGCCCCATATCCCTGTCAAGGCTCCTAGAAAAGTGCCAAGATCTCCTTACAAGGTAACTTGTTATTGTGATTTTTAGGGTTTCAATTTTATGTTTTGATTATTTGTTTGGATTTGTGTATTTGTCTATTATTGTTAGTCTTGGACAATCTTTGGGGGTACTTAGTTAATTTCCGGGTCTGAGATTGTTATGGATTTGTTTCCTGTTACTTATTGCCGTGGGTTTGACACGAATTCATTTTTCACTATATGTTCTGCTGCTGAGTTTTGGATCAAAATCTGATTTTATATATTAGTTTAGAGATTTTTTCTTTTTTGGATTTTATGGCTATTCGGATACTGCTTATAAGCATTCCTGCTATATTAAAAACAGGTGCAATTTATGTTAATTATGTCTGATTGTCATTCTGTCATAGGTTTTGGACGCTCCTGCTTTGCAAGATGATTTTTACCTTAACCTTGTTGACTGGTCTTCACATAAAGTACTTGCTATGGGGTTGGGGAACTGCGTGTATCTATGGCATGCTTGTAGCAGCAAGGTAATACTTTGTTTATTCAATCAATTTCCTATCTGTTTGATGAATTTATGAAGTTGAAGTTAGGCATATTTAAGCAGGTAGTTAAGTTGTGTGACTTGGGATTTGATGATAGTGTCTGTTCTGTTGGCTGGGCACAGCGTGGTACACGTCTTGTTGGAACTAGCAATGTCAAGCTCCAGGTATGTTGTTACTGTCTTGGATGACCTTTTAGTGTTTCATAATTGATATATTGGAATTCTGCACATTTATTTATTCCTCTGAGGATCATTCCCTTTAATCTTCACCTAAATCTACAATGAATTAGTACAAATCTAAAATGGAGAGCGTTGAGTTACCCTCTTGAAGGGGAATTCACTAAATTGTTGCATCTTTGAAAAAGGGGAAGCAAGTCTGGCGTAACTAGACTACTATAGTAATGAGGTATTATGAAGTGGAATGATTTGGGAAATTCAAAAACAACCTTTTTGCTGTAAGCAATGAGTTTTATCTTGTTTTGGTTAGCTCCCACCTCACTGCTACTCTCCGCTCCGTCTGCACGCCATCATTCTTTCCCTGGATCCGAGTTTTCTGAATCCTCATTCGTCTTCCCGTCCTGTTCAAGGCTGCGGGCCTACTCACATACGTTTATTTGGTTAGTTTCTGTCCAGATTCTTTACGAAATTAATGTTTTCATGAATGATTTCTTGCATTTAAAATTTTTAAAAGATGTGTGGTGGCTTTAGTTTTCTGCATAAGAACTAATGAAAAATGGTATGATCAATTTGTGTTGTACAAAAATTGAGATTGAACAATACTTTTCGTCTCACGAGGACTCGATTAAGGTAATCTATGTTTGCTTTCGGAGACATAACCTCTTAACAGTTTTGAAGCCTAATTGTCTAATAAACAGTATTCCCCTTTTTTGGCTTTTGTGATTTACCCTTGATGCCAAAAACAAATTACTATTAGCTTTAGTATAACTAATAATCTTAATTTACATGGTGCTACAGATCAAATGTTATCCCTTTATGCTCATGCCCTCTTCCCCGAAGAATTCCCAACTCCCAAGAGAGAACTTTATGAGAGTAGGTTTGGGCTTAGAGCAACATAGATTCATGCTAGAATTTCAGAGGTAATTTTTTGTTTTCTTCTCAGGAAAGCGGAGATGGCTTCACTTGGTGCAGATTGGATTTTAGCTCTGAAAGCCACTCTGAGATACGGCCTGTTTCTAGGTATATTTGCAAATGTCCCTGGATGAAATTATTGCTGCTGTGGGTGGTCGTCGCAGGCATGGTTTTTCCTCTTCATCACCTTGACATTTTTATGCATTATTTACTATTTTTAAGGACTGATTGTTATTTGGTAGTTGATTGAAGTTTAATGGCTGTTATAAGTTATAGAAGTTTGTTTATTGATGACAATGTTCAGCACTTTGATTATTGATATTTCAAGTCTATTTAGGACGGCAAAATGGAGGGCATTGTTGGCAGGAGCAATAGCAGGGCCATCATTGCTTCTTACTGGGTTGAACACAGAGCACACAAGTTTGGCTATCTATATTCTCATGCACACCACTGTATTGGCATCACAATGTGGGATCAAAAGCAAGAGATTTGGGCGTATGTGAGCCTCTAACATGGGTCCATGAAGATATTTTTCTTATGTGTCTGTCCTCTGCCCAGATTCGGTAAGAATCCTATTTCTATGCTGCCAAAAATCTCATTGTTCACTAATGCCTTCTGTTTTATTCTTCACTCATTTTCCGTTGGTGGTGGTTTGCACCCATTTTTTATTTTTATCAATATTATCTTGGAACTAACTTATTCATAATCATATTTGAGTTGTGCTAACACCTAGATGAGATGTCTTAGTAACTAAATTAGAATTGAAGGGCTAAATGGATACAATCTTCTTGTTTTAGAGTTATTCAGTCGTGTGAGCATAGACTTATTCATTTGAATATATTTTCATGTTTTATAAGGTTGTCATTCTTTTGATTTGCAATCTGTTTGCCTTGTTCTTGGCTGGAAGGCTCAAAGGTTAACCCAAATTAAGTTAAACTACTATACACTTTCAGGACAAATCTTACTGCAAGTGGTCCGAGTCCAAATCCTCAAGGATCATATCATTATGGCATAATAAACACATCAAGGACGATCTGGCTTTTTAGTTCAACCGGACAGGTGAATGGCAAACAAAGATACACACTCAGTAGTGTGTCTTACGGTGAACACAATTTTGCAAAATCCGTTTTTAGCATTGGTATCAAGTGCACTGAACCTGTTCTTCATTTTCCAATCATTTGTGATTTTTCCATTGCTTTTCATTGATTGTTTGCTTTTTGTACATGCAAATTGATCCTTTATAGTTTCTAAAAGAACAAAAGGTTCTCATCATCTAGATATGCTGCTAAGAATTTAACAGTTGCGAATCCCCACCATTAATGGAGCAATTTCCGGTAGCAAAAAATCCCCTAAGTCAAGCTAACGATTTTTTAAGTGTGTATGTATTATTGTTGTTGTTGTCATACCTAAATCCCCAAACCCTTGAACATAGGGAATCAACGGAAAAATCAAAATATAAATATGCTTCAATTACAGTCTTGCTATAACTTAGTATCTGGGGTTTTTCTTTTCTAATCAAGCAACAGTTTCTTTAAAGAATAAAATTATGCATCTCTCTCTTTGTATCTGTTAAAAGTATAAAAGTATACATCTCTCTCTTTGTATATGTATGCTTGTCATGTTTTTGTGGAATTGGATATTTTGGACTATGCATTGTATCTTTGGTGTGAATGTGCATATCTTATTGCTTTTCAGATTCATTGGCAAGTGCGGAAGAAGAAGGGATCTATTGGCTTTGGTCCCAGACACTTCTTCCCACAGATATACCCAGCACATGGAAAGTTTTGGAATCTCTCTATGAAAGCCAGGGCCATTGGGGTTAGCAACTTTTCGACTAAGAAGCTAGGGGATCTATGGAAATTGCTCTTGTTCTTCCTGCTGTCAACCAGGTGGAATACCATCCATCATGGCAACAGCCCAGGCTTAGGGAGTTCTGTAAAGCCAAGGTAGTTTACCTTTTTGTGGGTTGATTCTATCTTTACACTTGCTACGATTTCCCAAAGATGTACAGGTCTTACCATAATATACATTCAAATTTTTATTTTATTTTTATATATAAATTATGAAATTTTCAATATCATACCATGACACACTTCAATATGTTTTCTTCCTCCCGGTGCGCGCAGCGTAGCGCGCGAAAGCGAGTTCTAGTATATATATATATATATATATATTGATCTTCCGGATAATCTTTCTTCTATCAACAGTAGGCCTTCCATACGGCTTTGACTTAGTGGAATGTATGTTCCGTTGTTATGGCTTGGCTTGACTTCTTTCATCGCGGGCATGTGGATAATGGACCGACCGTTGATTCTGCAGGGCGTTGGATATGTGGTGTTATAGGTGGATCTACTGCCAAATTTATGATGGCACATGATACCACTTAAATTGATAAAATTGTTATTTTAAGCTATAAAATTTTTCAGATTTAGCTGATTTGGCTTTGAGCAACCACTGAATTTTTGTGGTGACACCACTATAATCGATTATAACAGTCTTTTTCAATAGTTTTTGTATTTTAAATATCATCCTTAATTTAAACATAATTTCCATTACTTTTGTGATACCACTGAAAAGAAATTCTAGATCTGCCGCCGGCTGTTCTTGGCACTTGTTTGGTCCTGCAAGCTGTTTTTGTGTGTGGCAGCATTATGCATGGCTTGGAGTTGGCTCATCTTCATGGTCTTCAGGAGGTCTGCTGCGTGTGATTCCCAGCATGCACTACATTTCATCCAATCACCTCCCATTTCCTCTCATTGGCTGGCTGCTATCTTATTGGCTGCGATTCAGGATCTTCGCCAGAGTTTTGAGCATTGCCACTTTTGTCATATCTTTATGAGGGTAATGTTGTTGTTGCAGATGTGCTGGCAAAGTTAGGGGCGAACAACGAGGTTTTTTCACCTCCTGGGATTTCCTCCGGATTCTATTCGTCTCTCTTTTGGATGCGGATGCGATGGGCACGAGGTTTCCCCGACTTCAGTCTGTTTTAGCTTAATGTTTTCTTTTTCTTTTCATTCCTAACTTGTATTAGCTGTTTAGGGAAAAATAAAAAATAAAAAAACTGGCAAACTTATTCATCATAAACATTATTCATGAACACAACCAAATAATGGTTGATGCTTTCAACTTCCATGGCCCTCTGTGATAATCACATCCTCGAACGTTCCCCCACTCGGTATCGTTGGCAGCACGTGCTCTTGATGCGGCACCACCACATCCAACAGATATGGCCTAGGCATATCCAGCATCTTCTGTATCGCTGCTCTTAGATCTTCCTTTCGGATCACGCGTGCTGCGGGTATGTTGAACATGTCCCTGAACTTGGCCATGTTTGGGAAGATCTCCGCCTTGTTGGAAGGGTCGCCAAGGTAGGTGTGCGCTCTATTCGACTTGTAGAACCAGTCTTCACATTGGACAGCCATGCCTAAATGCTCGTTGTTTAGTATCATTATATATCTTGATGGGGAGGTTCTCGACACGGATTGTGGCTAATTCCTGCACGTTCATTATAAAACTCCCGTCACCATCAATGTCGAGCACCAGAGAATCAGGGCGTCCAACAGCTGCACCGATTGCAGCCGGGAGACCAAAGCCCATAGCACCAAATCTGCCCAATGTCAACCACTGCCGTGGCTTATTGTACTTTTAGAATTGGGCAGCCCACATCCGGTGCTGCCCAACTCCGTTGTTGATGATAACGCCGCCTCTTGTCAACTCGTACAGAGTCTGGATTGCAAGCTGAGGAGGAATTTCATCTTCATATGAATTGAAGGTTAATGGGAACTTTGCTTTCTGCTCATTTAGCTCTTGCCTCCATGATGAAAAGTCCAGTTTAACATTCTTCTCCAGTTTCAAATTTTCTTCCAACTTTGAGTTCAATCCCTCCAGCGCCAACTTCAGGTCCGCATGAACGGACACATGTGGCTGCTTGTTCTTTCCTATCTCAGCAGAATCAATATCAACGTGCACAATCTTCGCCTTACTAGCAAACGCCTCCAACTTACCTGTCACACGATCATCAAACCTCACACCAAATGCAAGCAACAAATCACTTCTGTCCACAGCATAGTTAGCACAAACTGTGCCGTGCATTCCCAGCATTTGCAAGGCGTATTCCTCGTCCGAGCCCGGAACGTACTCGCAACCAGAACCCCTGTTAACTCCACAAATCTTGTCAATTCCTCACTTGAATTCAGACACCCCCCACCTACATAAAGGACAGGCTTTCTGGACTCCGATATCAACCTAACAATCTGTTCCAACAAATTCTCGTTCGGTGGATTAGGCAATCTGGATATATAGTCATTCAATCTCATTGGATTGTCCCAATTTAGAACCACCATCTGTTGCTGAATATCCTTAGGTATATCAATAAGAATA
This sequence comes from Hygrophila difformis, assembly GCA_030278955.1. Taxonomy (NCBI): domain Eukaryota; kingdom Viridiplantae; phylum Streptophyta; class Magnoliopsida; order Lamiales; family Acanthaceae; genus Hygrophila; species Hygrophila difformis. The sequence continues at coordinate 32,024,608 of JAOANR010000003.1, read as the reverse complement.
GGGCCTGGCCGACCCGACTTGGCAATGTAAAAAGCCTCTTTAACAATACGGGGAATGTCATCCGCATCCAGAACCAGATAATTGCGCTTTGTAATTGGTCGAGTTACCTCAATAATGGGGGTTTCCTGGAAGGCATCGGTGCCAATCATACGGCTGGGGACCTGTCCGGTGATGGCAACCAGAGGAACACTGTCGAGGAGTGCGTCGGCAAGGCCAGAGACTGTTGATATCTCACATCGTTTAAAATGTGGTCCTCCTACTACCTTATATGGTTAGGAGCAACTCCACCTATCACCAATTGGTTTTAGGTATGAGCCTCCCATCCATGAATTTCTACATAGTATCAGAGCTATGGTTGCCCGGGTTGGGTATATTTGATCCTGAATTTGAATTTGATTTCGAGATGGATATCATCTCGAGGAGAGGGTGTTGATATCCCACATCGTTTAAAATGTGGTCCTCCTACTACCTTATATGGTTGGGAGCAACTCTACCTATCAGCAATAGGTGTGAGCCTCCCATCCATGAATTTCTACAGAGACCAAATTGGTGACGCCAGGGCCGGGGTGGGCAAAGACGTCAGTGACTCCTTCGCGCTCCAGAGCCTCAATTAAGACGTCGGAACCCTTCATGTTAGGCGAAGAGTGCACAACCGAAATTTGGAGAACGCGGCGGCGAGTGGTGGTGGACCTCTCTGGATTCTGTAGAAATGTGATGGTGAATCTGGAAAGCATCTTCCGCGGATTGGAGAAACATGAACCCATGGCAGAAAAGGAGGATTTGGGATATGTAGAAGCGGCCATTATTTCAGAGGGTGGAGGAGAGATGAGAGGCGGCAGCGCGGCGGAGCGGTGAACTGTATGATAGTTCGGTTATATTTCTATGGCGAAGGCGACGTATTTATACATTACCGAGCGAGTGGGAATTGCCTAAAATGCGCTTTCTTGATTATGTGGTGATGGATGAATTTGTACTATGTTATTTGAAATTTTAATCAAGTGGAGTATACATGATGGGTAGCTAAAATATTTGAATTAATTAGCTAAAGTGATGAATCAAATAAAAATTAAACTATATTTTTAATTAATTCACAATTTCGGAACGAGGACTTGGCCAAGTGCTTGTATGACTTTTTTCTCGTAGTGTAGTAACCTCAAGAATAAAACCAATAAAACTTAAGAATTAAAAAATAAAAGCGTGATAATACAGTTTTATAGGGGCTAGCAATACATTCGAATCGATTTGCTAAACCAAGAATTCTGAGTCAAATACAAATACTTTATTTAAGTAATTGTTCAGTCAAATAAAAATACTAACGTGGGAGCACATATCAACCCAATTACATAAAAATCCGACCCACATCTCGAAAATTTCGAAATGTAAAAATGCAGATAAATCGAGCTGATAAGCAAAATCACATATAAGTAGGAACAGGTTTACTCGAAGTAAATAGTCAAAGGATGAGAGGGTGGATGAGGCCTCGAGACCCACAGCCCAAAAAAGGTAGAAAAGAACTTAGCATATTTTTCTGAGAAAATTGGAACGTGGAGCGTTATCTTTATAGAGCACACCAACGCCCCAAAAGTGAACGCTCGAGACCTTCCCTTACGTACTCAAATACAAAAAGGGAAAGGAAAATATTGTTGAAGATGCTCTATCCCACAGGACAGCCTTGGCGGCCATTGCCACGACACATCTGATTGGCTTCGAGCATATCAAGGATCAATATGCCACTGATCCTGACTTCAAATATTTTTTGGCAGAAACCGAAAAGCACGGGTTCAAGGAATTTTCAAGACTTGATGGATTTCTGTACTATGAGAACCGACTATGCATTCCTAAGGGATCAGTTAGGGAACTTCTAATCAAGGAGGTTCACAACGGAGACCTTATGGGACATTTCGGAAGGACTGCCACTTTTGGGATTTTAAGTGAACGTTTTTATTGGTCGGAAATGAGGAAAGAAGTGGACAATCTGATCTCCAAATGCATCGTCTGTCTGAAGGCTAAATCCACTTCTAAGCCGCACGGGTTATACATGCCTCTGCCGATTCCCGAGGGACCATGGATTGATGTTTCTATGGACTTTGTCCTAGGACTACCACGGACTGCACGAAACAAAGATTCGATATTTGTAGTGGTAGACAGATTCAGCAAGATGGCTCATTTTACTCCCTGCACAAAGACAAACGACGCACATCACATTGCCAAATTATTCTTTAAGGAAGTAGTGCGTCTCCATGGGATCCCAAAGACAATTGTGTCGGACTGAGACACAAAGTTTGTCAGTTATTTCTGGAAATCTCTATGGCATGAGATTGGTACGAAGCTCTTGTTCTCCACAGCTTATCACCCTCAAACAGATGGGCAAACTGAAGCCATCAACAGAGTCTTGGGAAATCTGTTGCGGATCATAACTGCCTCCAGTTACAAGAGTTGGGACGAGTGTCTACCCTACATCGAGTTTGCATATAACAGACACGTCCATAGTGCCACTAACATGTCACCGTTTGAAGTTGTCTATAGTTTCAATCCACTGACCTCTGTTGATTTGTTGCCATTGCCCCGCAATGAGCATTTAATTGTTAATGGCAAGGACAGGGATCAGGCTATTCAAGAGCTGCACAAGAATGTCCAGGAGAGCCTCAAGAAGGCAACGGAAACATACGCCAAATATGCTAACAGAGGACGGAAGAAACTACTATTGAAACCCGGGGATTGGATTTGGCTCCATATGCGGAAAGAGTGATTTCCACTGAAAAGACGGGACAAACTTTCCCCACAGGGGGACGGTCCATTTTGTGTTTTGGAAAAGATCAATGATAATGCTTATCGTTTGGAACTGCCTCCTGAGTACATAATTAATACTACTTTTAATGTTGCAGATCTCGCCCTCTATGAAAAAGACCGTGAAGAGCTTGTTCGGTTGATGGCTCAACTTTCTCAAGGGGGAAGAGATGGCGTGGGAGCCAAATCTGCAACCTTAATTATTCCAGAAGGATCATGCTCCAGGACCAGGGCTAAGAAATTCACGGACCAAATTGCCAGCCTTCTCAAGTCTGCAGAATTCATAGAAGAAATCAACAAAGAAGAAGGTAGCAGTTTGAAAGCATTGATCATGATACAGTTCGAAGAAGACTCAGGACCCATTCATCTGGGTCCTGCAACATCAGACTAAGTCCGGAAGGAGGAGACCTCAAGATGTACTTACGGATCAAAATAGCATAATGAGGTCAAGAAGGTGAACCCCACCGCAACCGTCGTCACCGTCACCGTCGCCGCCGCCGTCACCGGAGGTTCTCCGGAGCTCTGACCAAGTCGCCAAAATCTGATCGGAACTTTGCTGGAAAGTCGCCGTCGCCGGTCAACGGCCGGTCAACGCTGGAACAGTGATCGGAGAAAGTGGGCCCTAGCCGGATGAGAGTTAGAACAATTTTGTGCACTTACGACGCCAAGCCAGACCTAGACGCTAACCTATTTCCACGTCGTAAGGGCCGCTCACGTCGTAAGAGAGAAGAAAAGAAGACAGGAGACACCTACGACGCTAGCCTGTGCCTACGACGCGAACCCCCCTTTCACGTCGTAAGCTGGCCTCACGTCGTAAGGGAGGAATGAAGACCGACGATGTTTACGACGCCAAGCGAGGATAGCGTCGTAACTGAGGATCACGTCGTCGGCTTGGCCGAAATTGCACCTACGATGCTAGACGAGGATCACGTCATACATGTTGGCTCGCGTCGTAACCAGTCCAGTCTTGTATTTTCCTTCTTGCTCTTTATTTTCTCCTATTTTAAAACATTGATAGGCTTGTTTAATCCTTCATTTAGCTTGTTTAATGGGCTTGGACTATAAATATGTCCTTCCCCAACACTTGTAAACATCTTTTGGCATATTGAATGAAATTACTCCACTTACAAAAGATCACCCGAGAGCATACTCCCTCTCACACCCCTTTGTATGTTTGTTGGGAAACATTCATCAACCGTGGATCGAAGCTACCATTGTTGATTACCAAACCGAGACTCGAGTGGAAGGATTGGGTTGAGGTCAAGGTTTCGAACACCTTGGTTGCTTTCCCCAACGATTCTTCTTGCGGTTTTGCTTCCTTATCCCTTTTATCTTCATTTTCGGTTCTATCTATTCATCCCTTATCTTCATCAACTTCTTAATCTTCCGCTTAATCTTTCTTAATCCTCATTTAAGCAAGTTAGTAACCAAGAGATCCATGGCAAAAAGTGAACGCTTGAGTGGGCCAAGAGAAGGGAGCGAGACAAATCAGTGGATTGTGGAGCGTTCGTCGTCCATGAGCGGTCACCATGAACGCTCCATCCCCAATGAACGGTCCAACATAACATGCTCCAAGGCAGGGGACTGCATAGTGCAGAACATAGCCTCAAGCATGGTGTGTACACCACGAACGCACAGAAATTCTCCAAGGCACAGAAATGAACACTTCAATCGGCCAACTGAACGCTCTATGTTTTTGAACGCCCAACACACTCTGTTGATCACCCCAAGCACACTTTTGAATACTTCAACCTGGAAGTACTCTTTTTACTAACTATTGCACTTGTTGAATTTACTTCCTTGGTTGTTTAATGATTTCAATTAATGAGGATTAGCATGTTAATCAACGTAGCCTATAAATAGGTGAACCCATGTAATTACTAATTAGGGTATTTCCCATGTTTATTTTAAATATTGAATTGAGTTTATTTCACCAAAAAAAAAAATATTGAATTGAGTTTCCTCTTCATTAAAGATCACCCCCCTAGTTACCAAAAAAAGATCACCCCCTTTCTGAGAGCTTTGCTTTCCACCTTGTGTTTAGACCGGTTAGACTAAATACCCCACCCTTTGGATTCTTCAAGTAATCCAAATTCTATTGATTCATCAATGGGAGCGATTGAGGAATGGGCCATGTACTTCCTCTATTGTTATTCAGAGCTTGAAACTTAGGGGCCAGTTTGGAATAATATTTAAAATTAAACATATAATAATATTCATATTTCACGTTTTATTTTTATGAAATATATATTATTAAAAATACTTTAAAAAAATGTTTTAATTTTGTTACACGTAACTCTTTTCAATGGAATGGAAATTTACTATTAAAATTAATAATTATAGTACAATAATTTCTAATTACTAATAAATATAATTTCATCAATATTTTAAATGATATTTTTTTTTCACTCTTTTCAAGTCATCATATAAAAATTTTGCCAGGCTGCTTGGTTTTTTTCTTTCGTTGCACTTGGCCTCATCTGAAACTTGATTTTTACTGGCATTACTCTGTAACTGCCAGAGTACACTTAAATCAAAGAAACACATTCGAAAATACCAGATCTATATTTTGACATAAATGAATGTCCTAAACAATTTGAACAAAAAACAGAAAGAGAAACTCTACTTCAAGATACAAACTAAGTGATATCCCAATGTCTTACGCTCACCATAAAAGCATTCATGCACAATCTTCATTTATTTAAGTGATATCCCAATGTCTTCAATTGGTTGGCAGGGAGTACGATAAAACAAGGTAAACCGCACTGAAAACATGTCGATTGCAGTGGACTATATGGCTTCCGTCATCATCGTCTTGGTTGTACAAGCTAAGGGAACCACGTGCAATTTCCCCACCACAATAAGTTCCCCCAAAAGGAACTCCTGGGAAGTTATTCAAGAAAGGGGAGCTATCAATACCACGTTGGGTGTAGAAAGAGGCATTTCGACCACAGCAAGAGAAGATAATGCCTCCAAAGACATGTTTGCCATGATGACATACGTCTTTGCTTGCATGACTGTTCTCATGATCACAATCTACCTTCAGGTGCCTGAGGTCCTTCGAAACTTTTTCAACAGATGAGAGAGCAATCTTCAAGTCTGGAACATAGCAACGGAACAAATCTCCAGTTTGAATACCAACAGAGTCGACATATAGGTATTCCTCATCTCCCCTGAAAACAAAAGAATGTACCCTAAATTTCCCAACAAGAAAAGGAAGGAAGAGAGAACACCTGTTCTTCAACAGATCTTAATAAGATCACGACTCAAAGAATTGATTGCATAATATCTCAAACAACAGATAATATACACTAAACACAAATGCCAATGTCCAGGTACACATCGCATGTCTTACAGGCTTAAGTATAATTGATTCTGTAATTGCAGACAGGAAAATACTTGATTATAAATTATTCACATCTACTTCTGGAAAAAAACACCACAAATCAAAATGCAGGTCAAACAACGATGCAAAGAAATAATCTAAAAACAGATTTTGCAAAACAAGAATATTAGTACATCTCTATTCAGTCAAAACTCTGTTACTAGATGCCATGTTAGTATTAAGTATTTAACTCCACAAAAACTAAAAATATCCATCAAATTCATGATGTGGAAAGTACTACTATAATGGAATGTGCTCAGCATACATTTCTTTTTGTATAATATTAGTCATCCAGTTGCAGTATTAGTAAAAGTAGAACAATTACAAGATATTAATTCTTAACTTTAAACAAATTCTCATATTTCATTTTTAAATGACATACCAATTTGTAATAGGCAAACAGAATTTAAACGGATTAAAAGACAATAATAGAAGAGATCCAAATCAAAATAACATAAGACTCGCAAATTACTCTGTAACATAATGGAATTCTTGAAATTGAATCCTTCTGACGGTTTCCTTCCCAACTGAGCATCTCCTATTTTTTCTTACTCCGATGTAGACGGGATAATAAATAGGATCCCCAAGCTGTTACAATTATCTCTGTGAGAAGAGCAACTAAAAAATTATTATGCTCAAATTTAAATGACTGTTTCCCAGTCGGCATTTGGGCTATGGCAAGAAAAGTTCATATAGGAAAATTGAGAATAGACTTTTCAGTATGGTAATACTCAGAGAGCCAACACAGCCACACAGGTAGAGAACAACAGCATGTAAAAACCCATTGCCTTGGACTGTTTCTAAATTTTACCTTTATGTAAGATCCATCTGCAGTATGGCCTCTAAGGGATTCATAAAATGGTTGTTCATTACTATCTATAAAATGCTTCATCAGATAGAGAATAGCAGGGCTCGTTACTAGAACCAATATAGATTATAGAATAGTTAAACTTCTACTCTAACTTTACCCATAGTACAATAGCATGACAACAACCATTCTTGGATGTATTGAACAATTTTTTTCCCCGTCGATGTCCATCTTTTAACTACCAATATTATGTTTTCTGGAAAACAGTGAACCACTACCAACCACCGTCATCTGGATTTCCTAACACCTGCAGATTGAAAGCAACAATAGAATTATGAAGCTAGATCCAAATTAGGGATACCTCTTCATATATCTGATCCAAAATAGCATGGCCATCCAGCTGCACATTATCTGTTTCTCTTGATGCAGTGAGCCAAGTTTGTGCTCTTCTGGGTTTAACAGAACCTGCCTTGTATATTGCACCCACTGGTGACAAGCCCGTTGATAACATGACATGAAACTGTGTCTCCCCAACACCTGAAGATTAAATATACGGACCACAAGAAACTTTCAGAAGCTAAATCAACAAAGATGAGTGTTGTCAATAGACAGTCCTCATCATCAATATTCAATACCATGTCAAGGTTCGGGAAATTATAATTTAAAAACTAAGATATGTTTATACTATTAATTCTTTACAAGAGTAACACAAGAATAAATTGGCGTAAATCGTAATAAAACAAATATAGCAATTTGCAACTCATATCTTTAAAAGGTATCGGGTACCCATACATGCTCCAATAGTCCAGTACAACACATAGAATGCAGATATTTCTATTAAAAGGCAAAATGCAAGAATTAAAATAATAATCATTGGAAGGGAGAAGAAAAACTAAAAAACAAGATTTATTACATTTAAATGAGAATGCTATCACTACTTGTGATTTATATAGCCAACTTCTCAATGGGATTATGACTTAGATGATTATGGAGACATTTCATAAGAAGGTACAAGATTCATAACGTGTACAATGCAAGTACGTTATTCTGAAGCCAAAGTGGTTTGGTATTTCAAATGGTGATAAATTAGCAGGGTATGGATTATGGAAATGAAATAGTGCCAGTTGGAGACATGCATACTAGACAACCACGCTAAAGATTTATGACAATACTAACATCTGGCAATCCATGAACTGAGACAATAGTTTTGATAATTTCAGATATGTTGCTAGAAGATACCTTCCTTGCTTTGTCAAACTAAAGGATGGACTCACCTAAAGGCCTTCTCCTATTTCTTGCAAATATTAAGGCAACTGCAGCACACATCGGCAAACGAACAGTGGTTTCAATATTATTTTTATATAAGAATTCACAAGCTCCATCACCCACAACAAAAGTCTCCTTGGGAAAGGCAAATTCTGTGAAACAGCATAAGGCTCAGAAGAAGATAGGGTTTAAAAATCATATTGATATTATATAAATCCATGGTTGAGATTATTATACTTTTTGTTCCTTTGATATGGGTTAATTCCATAAAGAACATCGATTTAACCTTCAAGCACAATGCAAAAAAGATTACTCACCAAATTTCTGAAGAAGAGGGTTGATCTCTAGTTTTTGTCTCTGCCACATTAATTACTCAAATGTAAGATATGATTGAACCCAGTTAACGAAAAATAGTAGAGTATAAATCAACATTAGACAGCACCAAAACTTCCATTCCACCAACCAAATGCCTCCAAAATTTTGTAGTGCTAAGACTATAAAGTCCTATTTATTTATTTGATCGCAAAAATGAATAAGACAAAATTTGAAGCTTTTTTGCCATAGGAAAACAATAGTGTAGTTATTGTAGTTCTAATGATTCAAGGGGATCAAATTCAATATTCAAAGGGAAGGATAACTGTTGAGAGAGTTTTTCTTATTCAATCACCAGAAAAACTAAACTTACAACAAAGGCAATTACAAGATATATACACCTCCTAATGGGCCATAGGAAGGCAGCCCAATATACTCTAAACAACACAACTAAACTACACAACATAATACACAACATAATTCTAACACTCCCCCTCAAGCTGGAGCATATAAGTCATATGATCCAAGCTTGTTACAAATGTATCGAATACGAGGTCCCCGAAGGGATTTAGTCAGAATATCAGCTAACTGATCATTGGAAGGAATGTAACTCGTAGCGATACATCCAGATAGCACTTTCTCGCGGATGTAGTGACAATCTACTTCAATATGTTTAGTTCGTTCATGAAACACTGGATTGGAGGCAATATGTATGGCAGCTTGGTTATCACAAATTAGCTTCATTTGAGACACATCAATGACCTTCAATTCATGGAGCAACTGTTTTACCCAAACTAATTCTTGAGCTGCCAAAGCCATAGCTCGATACTCTGCTTCAGCAGTAGATCGTGACACCACACCTTGCTTTTTGCTCTTCCAAGACACTAGATTACCCCCTACAAAGACGCAATACCCAGAGGTAGACCGCCTATCAGTAGGAGACCCTGCCCAATCAGCATCCGAGTACCCAATCACTTCAGTATGCCCATGATTGGTATATAACAGACCATTACCAGGTGATCCCTTAACGTACCTCAAGATACGCATAACTGCAGTCCAATGAGCAGTACATGGAGATTCCAAGAACTGGCTTACCACACTAACAACAAAAGAAATATCTGGCCGAGTGAAAGTAAGGTAGTTAAGCTTACCCACCAATCTCCTATAACTGCCAGCATCAGCAAGAGGCTCCCCCTGACCAGGAAGTAGTTTAGAGTTAGGATCCATTGGAGAATCAACTGGTTTACAATTGGTCATTCCAGTTTCTTCTAAGATATCCAAGGCATATTTTCGTTGAGAAATAACAATTCCACAACTAGATTGTGCAACCTCAATGCCAAGAAAATATTTGAGAGGACCTAAATCTTTAGTTTGAAAGTGCTTGTGGAGATGTTCTTTCAACCTGGTAATCCCTTCTAGATCATCCCCAGTGATAACAATATCATCAACGTAGCCCGAAGAATTATGTTGATAAAAAACAGAGTAATCTTTAACACTTCGAGTCAATCCAAATTCTTGTACGACGGAACTAAATCGTCCAAACCAAGCACGTGGAGATTGCTTTAAGCCATATAAAGACCGACGGAGTCTGCAGACCAAATTAGACTCCCCCTGCGCAACAAAACCTGGTGGTTGCGCCATATATACCTCTTCATGTAGATCGCCATGAAGGAATGCGTTCTTAATATCAAGCTGGTGGAGTGACCATGAATAAGTAGCAGCCAAAGATAAGAACCGAACAGAGGGCATTTTAGCAACCGGCGAAAAAGTCTCCGTATAATCCTCACCATAGACCTGTGTAAACCCCTTGGCAACCAATCTTGCCTTAAGGCGATCAACTTGGCCATCAGGGCCAACTTTAACAGCATAAATCCACCTGCAATCAACCACAGACTTGCCCTGAGGCAATGGAACTAACTCCCACGTACCTGAACCATCCAAGGCAGCCATCTCATCTAGCATTGCTTGGCGCCACCCAGGGTGAGAAAGTGCTTCACGAAGAGACTTAGGAAGGGGAACTGAAGACACATTAGATAGAAGAGCACAATAGGAAGGGGAAAGACGATGATAACTAAGACAGTTATAAATAGGATGAGGATTACGAGTCGTACGATTACCTTTGCGGAGGGCAAGAGGCTGATCATCAACGGAAGCAGGAATCGCAGACGGAGAAGAGACCGGAGACGAACGTGAGTCATCAGAAGCACCATCCATGTTAGTGGGAGTGGGAATGGTGGAAGGTTTAGGACGGCGACGATAGACCTGCAATGGTTGAGGTTGTGGGGACTCTGAGGGAACATCTAAATCAATAGTTAAAGATGGGATAGGTAAGACATCAGAGACACAAGGAGGAGAGGAATGAGAGTAAAACGGAGTGGACTCGAAAAAAGTGACATCAGCAGAAAAGTAATAACGACGAGTGTCTGGGGAATAACACTTATAGCCCTTTTGAAGGCGAGAATACCCAAGGAAGACACACTTAAGAGACTTAGGAGCAAATTTATCCCGATTTGGAGAGTGGTCTTGGACAAAACATGTACAACCAAAAACCCGAAGAGGTAGATGATAAAGAGGGTCATGAGGAAATAACAATTGATGAGGAATTTTACCTTGAAGAACAGATGAGGGCATGCGATTGATTAAGTAACAAGCGGTAAGTACAGCGTCAGCCCAAAAGGACAATGGAACATGATGATGGATGACAAGTGTGCGAGCAGTTTCAATGAGATGACGATTCTTGCGCTCAGCAACACCATTTTGTTGGGGTGTGTATGCACAAGAAGAATGGTGTAATATCCCATGAGATGAGAGAAAACGGGTCATAGAATCAGAGAAATACTCTGGAGCATTATCACTACGCAACACTTTAATAGGAACCCCAAATTGTGTGTGAATTTCATTATAAAACTCCTCAAAAATAGAAAAAATCTCAGACCGATTTTTCATAAGATAGACCCAAGTACACCGAGAGAAATCATCAACAAATGTAACGAAATAACGAAAACCAAACACAGACTGAGTTCGACTCGGACCCCATATGTCAGAATGAACTAAACCAAAAGGTACATCGACTCTATTATTGACTTGCTTAGGGAACGAAGTACGAGACTGTTTCCCAAGCTGACAGGACTCACAAGAGAAAGACGACAAGTGAGACAAATTGGGGACAAGACTTTGTAACTTGGACAGACACGGGTGGCCCAAACGTTGGTGAAGGAGTTCTGGAGAGATGGTGGATGAGCACACAACGGAAGGATAAGTGTGAGGTGATGGAAGGTGAAGATGGTAAAGACCATGTAACTCACGTCCGGCGCCAATCACCTGTCCCGTGCTGCGATCCTGGATAGAAAAAGAGTCAGCGTCAAATGTGATAGAACAATTTAAGGACTGTGTGAGCTTACTTACAGAAAGAAGACTAAAGGGACAATTAGGAACATATAGGACAGAATCAAGAGACATGTTTGGCAAAGGATGTGCACGACCAATGGCTTTTGCAGAGGCTTGAGAGCCATTAGCCATTGTAACAGAAGGTAAAGGACAAGAAGAATTTAAATGTGAGAAAAGACGAGGGTTACCAGAGACATGATCAGAAGCACCTGAATCAATAACCCAAGGGCTTACTGGGACAGATTGGGAGAAGCAAGCAACACTATTTCCCGAGTGAGCAACCTCCTCAATAGTAGATGGAGATGGCCGCTTGGAGGTTTGGTATGCGAGATAGTCTTCATAATCCTTCCCTGTCAACAGTAAAGAATGGTTGCTAGATGTATTGGGAGAAGTATCTGTGTGAGCAATATTAACATTAGCACGAGGATGTCGGCCATGTAACTTGTAACACCGTTCACGAACATGGCCCAACTTGTGACAATAAGAGCAACGAGGGCGATTGGCGCTATTGCGAAAGCCTCCCTGAGAAATAGTTTCACCTTTGTGGATCTGTGGTGCAGTAGAAAGTAATGCCGATCGATCATTCGGGGATGCTGCTGTTAAGGAGGAAACACGAAGAAGCCGAGAGTACACATCCTCAAGTGTTGGAATCGAAGAGCTAGACAAAAGTTGATCACGAACTGCACTCAAATCAGGTCCCAAAGTAGCTAGAGCACACACCATAAAGAATTTATCTCTTTGGGCAAGTTCTTGAGAGGCATCCTTGCCAGGAGGCAGAACAGAATTAAACTCTGCTTTAATGGATGAGAGTTTACCCAAAAATTCAGGGATAGAAAGGCCTGATTGACGAAGATCCAACAAATTTGATACGGTTGAATAAAGACGCTGGATATCATTGGTGTAAAGAATTTCTGCCTGTTTCCATAGCTCACAGCAAGTGGTAAAGTTAGTAAAAATAGGATGTAGAGAGGGATCAATGGATTGCCACATAAGACTACACAACAAAGCATCTGCTTTCACCCATGCAGTCTTTTCCTTGTCGTCAATTTGAGCTGCTGAAGTGGTGAGATGATCGGACAAACCTTGTCCCATACACCACATGCGGACAGCCCTTGCCCATGATGAATAATTGATTCCACCAATCAATTTTTCCGTGGCAATAGCCGGAGAGGGTGATAATGTGCCAGAAAAAGACATGCTAAGAATGTAGAGAGCTGGGAGAAAGTCTTAGCAGCTGTTGAAACCTTTTCACTTGCACGAGGTTATAACAAGGAATCAGCAGAGCCCATAAGCAGCATTATTAGAGCTAAAGGCAGGGCAACATTAGCTGATTCAAGCAAAAGAGCAAAAGGCCATCAACGACAGCGGCAGCGGGCTGGGCTCCTGCGAACTCCGGCGACAGCTCAGGCGCGGCGGCGTTGGGGCTGAAGCAGCAACACGCTGGTGGGAGATCGGCGAACGAAGCTCTGGCGGTGGCGCTCGATGGTTCGCGCAGAGGCGACGGCGGCGCTGGGCGGCGGCGTTGCTAGACTGAGGTGGGCGATTCACGGAGGCGCTGAAGCGAGGAGGAGACGCGGCGGCAAGTGCGACGGCGCGCGACGGTGAGCAGTGGCGTGGACAGAGCAGCGGCGCGGGCTTCCTCTCCCTCCGGACGAACGGCGGCAGCGGGAGCAAGCGACGGCGGGCGCAGCGGCAGGCGGCGGCTTTCCGTGGCTTACGAAGACACGGCGGCGCTCTCCCTCCTCCTTGCGGGCTCCGGCGGCGCGCGACAGCAAGGGCGGCGAACGCAGGCTGGGCAGGGGGCGTCGGGAGGTGCGGCTGGGCGGGCGGCGTCGGGCTGCGGGCGGCGCAGCGGCGGGCGGCGCAGTCAGATGTTAGGGTTAGGGTTTTTGGAGATTGGGCTCTGATACCATGTTGAGAGAGTTTTTCTTATTCAATCACCAGAAAAACTAAACTTACAACAAAGGCAATTACAAGATATATACACCTCCTAATGGGCCATAGGAAGGCAGCCCAATATACTCTAAACAACACAACTAAACTACACAACATAATACACAACATAATTCTAACAATAACTTAACAACTACAAGAACTGGGGAACATGGATCCCTAATAAAACAAATAAAGTACTTTTCTTCAGAATAAAGTAGATAAATGTTCAAGAGAATGTAACTCACAGAAAACAATATGATTCCGGCAGGAGAATAAGAATTTGAAATGGTTGATGTGTGCTTTTTGATATCCATCACAAATTCATCAAAATTAGCTTCTCGCAATCCGACCTATTTGCATGCATTTCAAATTAGGACACTGCGTCAAAAATGTAGAACCAAACAATACTTAACCACAGAGCAAACATTATAAGAGAAGAAATTGCACGTTTTTACACTTTACAGTCAAGAAAAAAAGGTCGATCATAAAAGCTGATAGCCACAACAAATATAGCTCCACTTGATCCAATAAATAAAAAGGAAAGAGAGGTCTATAAAAAGCATATTTACCACGTCATCATACAAAAGGGGAAGTATATAGGTATTTAATCCAGGTAAATATCCAACTGTCAGTATGATGCCGGCAGGGGCCACATGCCCTTCTGGCCATAAAGCATCATTATCTTCCTCCTCAATTGCTTCCCATTGAGCCTGGACCAACACAACATAGATGTAACACAATAGTCAATAGTGTAATCCAGAAAGATGAGTAACAAATAATTTTGAATTTTTTATACTAACATAAATGCATCAGGGAGCTATTTATGAGAATGTTAATTTTACCTAAAATTTAATTGCAACTAGTTTTACAGTTATAATAACAGAATACTATGTCGATAATTATAGATCACTATTGATATGAGGTAAAACTAATTATTACAGAACTTAAATACCTGAAGCTTAGTTACTACTTTCACACTTGGTAAATGCTAATTATTAAATTGTTAACTAATTAATAATATTCAAGTGCACACACAGTGAAATTAGTAATCCCTCCGTCCCAATTAAGAGGTCTTGTTTGACTTTTGCATACAATCCAATGCATTTTTTTAATCGTTAATATCTCAAAATATATAGAAGTAAAAATTATGTAACATATATATTCCAAAACTATACGATGAGACGAATCTAACAAGACCGAACTCGACTATTTTTTTTTCAAATATATACTTACAATAATATTGAGTCAAAGTTGAACAATGAACATTGTAAAAAAGTCAAACAGGACGTCTTACATGGGATGGAGGGAGTAGTAATTAACACCCGATACAACCAAAAGAAAAAGGTGGGAGGGACAAATGAATCATCTCCCAGTCATGATTCTCAATGTGTCACCATGCACACTCATGCCACCTCCTTGCCTTCATTATATAATATACACATACTGGTACATCATAACTAATTACTTATAAAGGTTGATTTGTATTCTCACATGAACATGATTCACTTTTATTCTCAAATATATTATACTGAAAGCATGTACTGATTCTAATTTTCATAGTTTGCTTTTGTCGAGAATGCACCTAGCAAGTAAACTTGCCTTTACCTTAAATCACCTGGACAATTACATATATGACAATTAGATTACATGCGATTATTTCAAGAAGAAAATGTGTGTAAGTTTTCAGATGATGATTTATGATATCCTTAGAAATGCAATTATAATGATTTAATTCGAAAAAATATCTAACTACGCGTTGTATAATGCAAGAAAGTATGAAATGATCAATGATAAATTTTGTACAAATACGATGCATCAAAATGTATAATTTCATGTGTTTTCATCAAAATGTATAATTTCATGGGTTTGGCCTTTCATGCACTTGCATTCCAGCATGGATTCAGGCTTCCAGCATGGATTCAGGCATCAACTTGCCAGAGGGTAGGTTTCATCCCCTGAAGGGGTGAAGCTTAATATCCAGGATTTGGGCCAGAAGCTGTACTCGATAGACCATTGGGCCTCGTGCCCATATTTTGGGCCAGAGGGTTTCCCCCCCACATTCGGACTAAAGCCATACACGTCAGATTTATGCCTAGATTTGGGCTTGAGGTCACTAAAATGAAGAAGCATTGGCATGGTTTGCTAGTAGACAGTATGCAATCCAGACATTACATGTATATATATTTGATATTTCAATGGCATACAGTGGAGTTGTGGCCTAAACAGTGTGAAGGACTCAAGATGTGACACCTTCAGTTGAACTCTATTCCACATATA
This sequence comes from Hygrophila difformis, assembly GCA_030278955.1. NCBI lineage: Eukaryota > Viridiplantae > Streptophyta > Magnoliopsida > Lamiales > Acanthaceae > Hygrophila > Hygrophila difformis. The sequence continues at coordinate 32,008,451 of JAOANR010000003.1, read as the reverse complement.
CTTCTAAAATTGAGATTTCAAAAGAAAAAATGAAACAAAGAAGAAAAATAGGGATCGGTATTTTATTTCAGCATAATAAGCTTACTATACTTCTCTTCTGAAATCAAAATTGATTTGCAATTTTTAAATTTTGATTTTTTAAAAGTTGGGTTGAATTCACGAAATCATCTGTAATACCTCAAAAAAAATAACGGTCATGATCCGGAAATGCAACGGTAACTATATTTTGGAGGCAAATTATTTTCAACAAGTGGGAATTAGAATTTAACAAGTAGGCTGTTATGACTTATTTTGGACTGAATTGGGCTATGTTTTTAACATGGTTTGGGCTGCTTGTTTAGGCTGCTGATTCAAGAGATAATCAGCCACTTTTGGAGCTTTTAAGAATAGGGATTGAACCTCCTACACTAAGCAAGATAAGGACATAAAAACCTATCCAAAACACCTATATTTGGAAGGTATAAAAGTTGTAACAGGTTGTTACAGGTTGTGGCAAGAGCTGGCAGCAATTAGGGGATTTTACATTAACTCCCATTCCTAAATTCACCTCCCAACCCACCTATAAATACCCCCTACCATTCACTCTTTCCTCACACCAAAACATCTCTTCTCTTATCCTCTCTTATATTTTAAAGTTCTTCTTAGTGTTCTTAGTGTTCTTAGTGTTCTTGTGAGTTCAAGCAAGCTGAGGAGGTTGCTAGCAAGGTCTTAAAGCTTTCTTAGCGTTTTCCACTTGAAGAGTAAGCTAGTCTTACCCGAACATCCTATTTTTCATGCAAAGTTCTTGAATTCCACGCATGAAATGCTTTTAATTGCTTTAATCTTATGTTTATGCGTTATTGTTAAAAGCTTTTGGGATTTTAATCCTATGCTTATGTCAAAATGCTTTTAAATAATTTAATCATGTGTTTTTGGGCTAGGCCCATAATGTCGAACTTAAATTGGACCGTTGGGTCATTTTGTGGATATTATTTAAATGATTTGAGGGCATGAGTACCGCGGTGGTACCTGAGTTGTTGATGACCGAACTCCCCACTGGCTAAGTGGTAGGACAGTTTCCTCCCTTAGACCCACATGTTTTAAGCCTATGTTTCGCTAGACGTAAGTCACGGGTCTAGTTTACCCGGGTATTAAATTCATAGTTGTATCATCATGTGCATGTTGGGCCGCGGCTAGTTATTGCAGCCAAAGAAGTATTGTGAATATATGTTACGTATTTTAAATGGATACTTGTGTCCTCGGAATGAGGCTAGTTTGCTCAGCATTGTTGCTAATTATTTGTTATTTTTTCCCTTTTTCAGGGTAACTGTCATTCAAGGAATTGTGCACGCACTTGGGCTTGGGAAGATTTTTCATAAATAAGACTCTTTTTTTAATTATTGCATCAAATACTTCTAGAACAAATGTTTTGGCCATGGCCCCAATGGAATTTCATATGTTATGAATAAAGTATTACATTCTTCTTAAACCAATAGTACTTTTGATACGCCACAATATTAATTCTGTTTAAACCGAGGAATACAAATTAGACTTGTTTACTATCGAGTTGCTACTATTGAGTTGCTAGGGGGCTTATGTCTAAGGAGGCTTGGTGATAACAAGGCCCATCAGCCGGTGGCCCACCTCCCTTTCCTGGGAAACCCTCGACACAACTTTATAGAACTCGAGTACTCAACGGTAATTCCTAAGTTAAGACATATAAGTTAATCAAAATTTCTTCAATTAGCCTTAGCATTCCTTGGTCAAGTTAGCCGTAGCGAGCTTGACTAAGGGATGTGGCGGTAACACTCCCGCCAAACCATATTTTAAAAAACGGGGTGTTACAGAGTGGTATCAGAGCCAATAACGGTCTTTTCTTTTAAAACCCTTTGATACAAAAGATTTGCATCAATTTTGAAAACTTTTGAAATTTTTTGCAAAAGTATATTTTGGGGGGACACATGCACAACATATAGGCACAATTAGAATTTTCTTTGTGCATATTAAAGTTTTTGATGTTAGACAGCCATCGGTGAGAGACACCAACAGATTCTTTTAAATGTGTGGATGATACCAATGGTTATCCATCACGATAAATATGGACACCGCAACGTGGGTTCCCTATTAGACAAGGAAAGTCGGATTTTCAACTCAAGGAATTAAAAGCCAAGGTTGCTATACTAAGGAAAGTGTGATAAAGGGAACAAACTAAGATGGGGATTGATACACGAGGAAGATACGACCAGGAGTTGAAAGAGTTATGAGTTGAGGCTGGGTGCTTAAGATTTGAATACGACTCATTGACCAAGGTTTTAAGTATTAGATCATGGCCAAGAGCCACGGTTATTTGTGGAGGGCGAGTATCCATGGGATACCTGTAATTATGGATGACCGAATTACTCCATCGAGACAAGTAGTTGGCACTATGACCTCCAATGAGCGAAAGTTGCTATTGGTGAAAAGGCATAGGGCAAAGCATGAACAAGGATCGCGATGCTAAGGAAAGGGCCAAGCGCCGGAATATTGAAATCAACAAATACTCGGATCAACGGCCAAGAGCCGGAGTACTGAGAACCTGGTCAATGACAAATATTCAAGTCCGAGCATACGTGAATGTGTTGAGCCCTATGTTACTCGGACTCGCTTTTGAGTGTCGGACACGATTCGGGAATCGGAGGAGTCGACATTCAATTTTTAAAATTTAGGGATACAGGGACACGGTCAAATAGGTGTCTTGACCATTTTCAAGATACGGACACGATTCGGAGTGTCCGTAAAATAATATTGGACACTCAATTTATATTATAATTATATTATAATAATAATAATATTTAAATAAAATATCATACTTCTATTTTAGAAATCCCAATCTACTCAATTACCAAAACACTTTTTGATACTCCAACCCTATGCCCTATTACTGCATATAATTACCGAGGGTTTGAACACTTTTCTTTATTCATTTATATTGGTCTCGAGTCCCACAATTCGGCTATTACCGAGAGAGTACTCCAACCCTATGCCCTATTACTGTATGTAATTAATTATTGTACAGGTCCCCAAAATAAATTGGAAGTCTTTACCCATTCCCATTCTATTCACTCTGGTTCATCTTCCCCAGAATCAAAAGTTAAAAACTCTTCACTCTCCCTCGTCGTTACCAGCTTTCGCCGCCCACTCACCCACTTCGTCCGGCAATCTCTGATCTGCCGCTCCCTTTGTGCTCCTTTTCGCTCGCCGGATTTTCTGTTTTCCGACCAAGAACGCGTCTGCCATCTCCATCCCCTTCACTTAAATCGCCGGCGGCTCCACTGCCGCCGCCGCTGCCACGGCTTTCTTGAGCAACACCGGCGGCCTCTTTCCCGGCCACGAAGCCTGCAAAATCTGCCTCATTCATGCCGACTCCTTTCTCCCAAAAAAGTCGAGTCCGTGTCTTGTAACCGGAGTCGTTGCCGGACACGTGTCCGGTGTCGTGTCCGGCATAGAGTCGTGTCCGAGGCAGATTCTCGACCCAGAGGAGGGTGTCCGAGTTTCATAGGTTGAGCCTATTTTTGCCCGAATAACTGTTGTAAATATAGCAATAAAGGACACATGGCTAAGGAATGCCAAACTCACAAGAACAAGATACTTTGAGAAGAAAACGCATGTTGGACAACCAATAAGGATACTTGAAGGTCAATGAGAGAACCAAAAGAAATAAGACTGTCACAATGGTTAAGGTCTGGTCCAACCACATCGAGGCAGATGCAAATTGGGAATTGGAGTCAAAAGTTATGAGCAAATACCCCGAGCACTTTCAACAAGAATAGCAGGATATAACTGCGAAATCAAGAAGGGGAGAATATGATGACCTAGAATGGGGTAGAGGCAGTTATGAGGACATAACTGTGAGAAAAGGTGGGGAGAATGTAATACCCCAGAAAAATAACGGTCATGATCCGGAAATGCAACGGTAACTATATTTTGAAGGCAAATTATTTTCAACAAGTGGCAATTAGAATTTAACAAGTAGGTTGTTATGACTTATTTTGGACTGAATTGGGCTATGTTTTAACATGGTTTGGGCTGCTTGTTTAGGCTGTTGATTCAACAGATAATCAGCCCACTTTTGGAGCTTTTAAGAATAGGGATTGAACCTCCTACACTAAGCAAGATAAGGACATAAAAACCTATCCAAAAACACCTATTTTTGGAAGGTATAAAAGTTGTAACAGGTTGTGGCAAGAGCTGGCAGCAATTAGAGGATTTTACATTAACTCCCATTCCTAAATTCACCTCCCAACCCACCTATAAATACCCCCTACCATTCACTTTTTCCTCACACCAAAACATCTCTTCTCTTCTCCTCTCTTATATATTAAAGTTCTTCTTAGTGTTCTTAGTGTTCTTAGTGTCCTTGTGAGTTCAAGCAAGCTGAGGAGGTTGCTAGCAAGGTCTTAAAGCGTTCCTAGCATTTTCCACTTGAAGAGTAAGCTAGTCTTACCCGAACATCCTATTTTTCATGCAAAGTTCTTGAATTCCACGCATGAAATGTTTTTAATTGCTTTAATCTTATGTTTATGCGTTATTGTTAAAAGCTTTTGGGATTTTAATCCTATGCTTATGTCAAAATGCTTTTAAATCATTTAATCGTGTGTTTTTGGGCTAGGCCCATAATGTCGAACTTAAATTGGACCGTTGGGTCATTTTGTGGATATTATTTAAATGATTTGAGGGCATGAGTACCGCGGTGGTACCTGAGTTGTGGATGACCGAACTCCCCTCTGGCTAAGTGGTAGGACGGTTTCCTCCCTTAGACCCACATGTTTTGAGCCTATGTTTCGCTAGACGTAAGTCACGGGTCTAGTTTACCCGGGTATTAAATTCATAGTTGTATTATCACGTGCATGTTGGGCCGCGCTTATTATTGCAGCCAAAGAAGTATTGTGAATATATGTTACGTATTTTAAATGGATACTTGTGTCCTCGGAATGAGCCTAGTTTGCTCAGCATTGTTGTTAATTATTTGTTATTTTTTCCCTTTTTCAGGGTAACTGTCATTCAAGGAATTGTGCACGCACTTGGGCTTGGGAAGATTTTTCATAAATAAGACTCTTTTTTTAATTATTGCATCAAATACTTCTAGAACAAATGTTTTGGCTATGGGCCCAATGGAATTTCGTATGTCATGAATAAAGTATTGTAATCTTCTTAAACCAATAGTACTTTTGATACGCCATAGTATTAATTGTGTTTAAACCGAGGAATACAAATTAGCCTTGTTTACTATCGAGTTGCTAGGGGGTTTCTGTCTAAGGAGGCTTGGTGATAACAAGGCCCGTCAGCCGGTGGCCCACCTCCCTTTACTGGGAACCCTCACACAACTTTATAGAACTCGAGTACTTAACAGTAATTCCTAAATTAAGAGATATAAGTTAATCAAAATTCCTTCAATTAGCCTTAGCATTCCTTGGTCAAGTTAGACGTAGCGAGCTTGACTAAGGGATGTGGCGGTAACACTCCCGCCAAACCATATTTTAAAACACGGGGGTGTTACATCATCAATTATGCACACCCCGTGATTATGTCTCACAATGCTTAATTTAAGATCCTATTATAGTGGTTATAGGATTAAATAGTGGTTATTCACGAAGCATTAAATAGTGGTTATAGCACTATTATGAAGTGAAACAACTGTTGTCGAAGGTTCAAGTCTAGGCTATATGAATTTTTTCATTGGAAAGCAGAATGGGGATGTTACCTGTACAAATTTGTTGGTACGAACATCCTGACCAATGATACCCTCAGAGACGGTGACAATGGTAGGAACTTTGGAGCCGAATTTCGCATTAATCTGCAAAATATCAACTTCATTTTCCATCAACAACATAATTGAAACAAGCAAGCTCTAGCATTCATTGAGAGAAGAAAATACTAGTTCCAGAGCTGTTTTCAGGTAGGTGGAAGGACTAATGGAAGCCAATGCAAAATGTGGTCGAATAGGCTCTGATAAAACCCTGCCAACAACCTCACCCACGGCATCCTACAAAAAAGAATAAACAAGATACAATGTTTTCGTTGGGAAGCGCCAAGGAAAAGTAAAAATATGCTATAAACAAGACACAAAACCAAATGATATATAGTCAGCATCCAGTTTAATTGCAATAATAAATCTGCATTTCAGAACTGACATGGTTTGGATAATTAAAGAGTTAAAGGAAAAGAAAGTGGTGCCTGAAGAGAAGGGTTAAAGGAGACAGCAGATGCAAATTTAGGGACGGAAAGGATGTCATTGCAGATGGACTTCCAGGAATGGCTAACACAGGCGGCGGAAGCGAATGCTAGAGCGGGAAGACGGCTGAGGATGTTGAGAAGGAGATCCGGTCCTAGATCATCGATTCGTGTTGCAGTGTTTCCGGAAATCCTGGCCGCTTTCGGTGTCGCCTTCGCCTTCCCCTTCCCCTTCCCCATTGATTTTGTTTACTTTGGGGTTTGCGAGAAAGAGGTGAAAAGGGGTGAAATGCATATGGGAGGTGTTAGCAGCGGGTTCATCGACCGACCCGTTGAATCAACCCATATCTCGGCAACCGCAGCTAGACCGGGTGGAAATAGGCTAGATCCTATTTTAATTTTCTAAAGCCTGGGCGCAGACTATTACTACAAAATCAAGATAATTTTTTAGGTAATAAATAAAATAGGTCTGCAGGCTCCTTCTGCCTTTGGGACACCATCTATTGAGTTTCCATTTCTGGGCCGAGACAAGGAAAATGGGCCGGTTTCCTGTCCAAAGCAACGGAGAATTCCAATCAATAGGCCGCGTGCACTACACACACAAATCAATCCACGCGCCATTCATTTTGATGCAATTTTTAAGGGTTTAGGTGTAACACCCCAGATTTTTATCAACGTCCAAGGGAATAAAAATTTATTCCGATCAATGTTGAAATATTTCCGAGAAGAAGAAAATAATTTATCACAATAAATTATTGCTCGGAAATAAAACGCCGATAGATTTAAATTCAAAATGGAATAAAAGAGGGAAAGGAAGCCCGAAGACATTCCATGAATTGAGTAAAAATAATTGGAGTTAAGTTCATGAAGGAAAAGAATTTTAATTCCAAGAACCCGTGAAGTCGAAAGAAATTTAATGATACAAGTTATTACACGGGAATCAAAAGACGACGAATTGAAAGCCGACGAAACCGAGACCGACAGATTTAAGATTTTAACATGAAGTTCATTTGAGTCGAGATAAACTTAAGATAAGAATTTATGACCCGAGAATGACCCGAAAAATCGAGCCCGAAAATGTAGGAAGATAGAAGTCCGAAAGAGAGGAGGAAAAGCACGACGGATCGCACGACCCCGCCCGGACCGAAGTCCAGGCGTGTTTGGCGCGCTGTCCGCGCGGGAATTGGGGGATTCCCGCGCCAACCCCGCGTGGGTCGAAAAGTCGCGACAACGCGTTCGGTGGCGCGCACCCGGCGCGGCTTTTGGCCGATTCGCGCGCCAACCCCGCGTGGGAGGCCTGACAGCAACCTTTGTCGCGTTTTGGCGACTTTCTTGCCATATTCCTTGACCCCAAGTGAGGAATCTCGATCTATCACGGGAGGGAGCATCTTTGGACGTTATGTAATCAATCCTACCTCCATTTGCAGCCATTCTAATCAATCATTCACTCCCAAACTCTCCAAAAACTCTCCCTAAGCCAAACACCTTCCGGCGAACTTCCGGCGAACTTTCCGGCAACCAAATCCTATCAAGGTAGTGAAGAGATCAAGGATTTGCAGACATTGGGTTGTTGGTAAGGTGTCAATCAAGTTTCCTTATTGTTTTAAGATCATAATCAACCTTCTAACTTACGGATCTTTACTTGCAAACACGTTCGTAGCCAAAGGAGAAGAAGAACGTGTTGTGTAGATTCGTTCGTGGCGATTTTGGACAAATCGATCAACCTTAGAACGTTCAAGGAACTCACTCTCTGTAAGTTGATAACTTACATATCAATACGGGTGGTTTGAAGACATCCGAAACATTGAATCTTAAACGAAACGTTAAAATCGAACCTAAAAACCCCAATCTACGTATTTTCTGAAATCCGAACAAAACTCTTACTTCGAGCGTTCAAACCTGAAAACTCAAAACTAAGATTTTGATCCTAAGATCTTCAGCTATGTTGTGTAAAAATTTCAGAATTTTTCATCAAGTTTTGATACCCCAAATCAAGTCGGACATATTCTGCGTTTTTAAGAACTTTCAAAAATTTACAGATTTCTTAGCCGAACTTGATGAGCATATTTCTATCACTTCTAGTCCGAACCAATCTTCATGATCTAAACAAAAGTTATAGATCTATGAGTCTTGAATACCTCTGTAAAATTTCATGCATTTTCATCAAGTTTTGAAACCCCAAATCGAATCGGACATATTCTGCGTTTTAAAGAATTTTCAAAAGTTCACAGATTTCTTAACCGAACTTGATGAGCTTATTTCTATCATTTCTAGTCCGATCCAATCTTTGAGTTCTAAACAAAAGTTGCCTATAATCATGTCTAGTATGTGCATATAAAATTTCAGAATTTTTGAAGCTCATTTGATATGTTAAAAAGTCAAATCTTTGAGATGTGTCAAACCTGAATCCTGACAGCATACTATTTGAGTAGAAAACTTGATTTTTGACATGCTTCCCATCGTTTTTACTAAAAACTCAAAACATGAAAGTTGTTCATTGGGATGTTTTTGAGCTACTGTGAAAATTTCAGATCAATCGCCTAAGAAATGGATTTTTAAACTAAAAAGGCGTAAACTGTGTCATCGATCGACTTTTGAAATCTTTTAAACAACGATCGAAATCTTGTGATACGATAAAGCTATATTTTTGAAAATCCCGTTATACTAAAGTTGAAACGATATCGGTTACATAAAATTTAGGGGGTGAGTGCTCTGCAGGGTGCCCTCCTAATTGTGCAATTTGTGCCAAAACGGCTATGACTATCACGCGCGAAAAATCAACAACACGGCATCTTATATTTTGCCTATCCTCTCGAGTGTATCCGTATGGGTTACTCGAGGCTCGACGGAGCGGTACTGGATATGGCATATTTGGTCACAAGAGACCAACTGCCTACCCTCTCGAGTGTATCCGTATGGGTTACTTGAGGCTCGACGGAGTGGTACTGGGTATGGCGTATCGGCTGCGGCCGCCGGATCACCGGCTAGATGAGATGTTACTTATGAAATTGGCTGAGGCCGCCGGATCACCGGCTAACTGTTACTATTGATATCTGCCGTTATTATTTCGGCCTATCCTCTCGAGTGTATCCGTATGGGTTACTCGAGGCTCGACGGAGCGGTACTGGATATGGCGTATTTGGTCACAAGGGACCAACTGCCTACCCTCTCGAGTGTATCCGTATGGGTTACTCGAGGCTCGACGGAGTGGTACTGGGTATGGCGTATCGGCTGCGGCCGCCGGATCACCGGCTAGATGAGATGTTACTTATGAAATTGGCTGAGGCCGCCGGATCACCGGCTATATATTGTTGAGATAATGGCGTAACGGGAAATATACTAAAAAGCTCAGATTTTATGAAATTGGCTGCGGCCGCCGAATTGTCGGCTAAATTTAAATATCGTTTTGATGATGGCGTATCGGTGAAAATTTTTAAAGCTCAAATTTTTATTTACTTACTTACGGCATTAATCATGTTTTTAAATCATGTCTTAAATAATTGCCCATGCTTAAGTTTTAAATTACGAAACTTAAATGTGTCTTTAAAGTATGCATTATCTTCGCATTCTTTTTAAAATGTTTTTATGCATGGCAAAAAGATTTATCTTAATTACTAAAAATCTAACCCCTTTATTGTCATGTAAGGATTAACTTACTCAGTATTTTATAATACTGATAAAAACCGTTGTTCATTTTTTTTTTTCTGTTACAGAGTACGAAGCATGATCATTCATTGGGGGGATCATTTGGACACTTAGTTATTTATTTTACATGACTTGCATGAACGGGTCTGTTTAACCCGTGGTTTGGCCATGTCGGCCCTATATTTCAAATTCCGCTGCATACACTTTACTTCCGCTGCGTACTTATATATATTCTCGCTGCAACTCTGATGTGGTATTTTTAAACTATCTATGAATGGGCTACTTGAATATTTTAAATCCTGAAAAACCATAGCCTTACATCTCTTTAGTGAGCTCGGAGAAACCGTGTCTTGCTAGGGAGGTGTGGCGGTGGCATCCCGGCCTGGGTTATCAAACCCGGGGTGTTACAGAATGGTATCAGAGCCCAGACTATTTTAAATCTATTTATTTTAAAGAAAATATCTGATACCAAAGTGGTATCAGAACCCAGACTATTTTAAAACTACTATTTTAAAGAGTTCGGAATATTTTTTAAAACTATTATTTTCAAGTATTATTATTTTTAAAGTTATCATTTCTAAACTAGTAATATATTTTAAAAGATCCCAAATATTATTTTGAAGTTAAGGCCCAAATTTTAGCCCAAAATTTTTTTTTTAAGCCCAAGAAATTATCTTGGCCCAATAGCCTTGTTTTTATTTAAAGCCCAAATACATTATTTCTTTCGGCCCAATATAGTGGCCCAAACCTTTTATCCTTATTTTAACATATCCATGGAATAAATTTACTTTTAAAACCCATGGATAAATAAATATATGCATAAAATTTTTTTTTCGGGGGGATCATCACTGCATGTGCATATTGCATTTCTATACCTTAGAGAACCTAGAAGCGTTATGTTGTAACCTAGATCTTTTCCTTGCGCTAGATGGCTAACCAAGACATGATGAACTTAATGATCAAAATGATGAACGCTCACTTTGATTCCCAACAAACCATACAACAAATGGAACATCGTATGGCCCAATTGGAGGCAAATCTGCACCATATGGGAAACTTAAGAGAGGCGGACCACCACCGCATAAACCAGCTCGAAGACCAAATCCAAACCCTTACTACACAAAATCTATGTTTAAAAGAGCTCGTTGATGCTCATGGGGATGACTTGAACCGCATTTTCGATGACCTACTACCGTCAAGTCCAGTGGAGGAAGATCCGGAAGAGGATCCTACCACTGTGCCGGAGGACGCCTAGAAATGATAGGAGGATCCTATTTTGGTATATCCTATCACTTGTACTAGAAATTCCTTTTAAGGAAATAAAATGCAAGATTTATCTATTTAGATAAATTTAAATCCGAAATTATAAAAACATAAAAAAAAAAAAAAAAAACACACGATGCATCAACTATGCATTACAAACAGAGACATGCACGGAATCAGAGTAACGTCACAGTACAACATCCTAAAAGAAATACCAAACCAAGTCTAACTGAAAACACAAATGGGAAATACTAAACCAACAGCTGCTAACACGAGTCTAGATAAAACATAAACGGGAAACATAAAGTCACTGATCAGGAGGAGGGAACCGGCGACGCATGTAGTCATCCATCTGACGCATGTAGGCATACATGTCTGTCAAGGTGGCCTGCTGCTCCGCCTGTCTCACAGTGAGCGTGTCCATACGATCCTGATACAGATCCATCCTAGCATCCAAGGCGTCAAAGCGATCCTGATAGTGATCCATCCTAACATCCAAAGCGTCATAGCGAGCCTGCCCAGCTGCAAACCCGGCATCCATACTGATGCGCATCTCCTGCATCATCTGGAGCATCTGCGTCATGTCCTGACCCCGCGGTGGAACCACACCCTGCTGTGGAACCACAGGAGGAGGAAGTGGTCGCTCAGGAGGAACAACTAAGATCAAACCACCATCCTCAGGATGCGGGTGCAGTATAGCCCGAGGCGCTCCACGACGCAAGGTGCTGCGCCGGGCGGCATAAGACGGAACACGGTAGTGCTCACCTGGAGCTAAGGGATAGGGGTCCGTCTCGGGAGACGTGCGGATCCCCTGGGCAGCGCATAGGCCACAAATGAGGTGTGCGTGAGTGATCACCCTACTCCCTCGCCCCCGTCGTAACCCCCTCAGGTTGTCCGCAATGCAAGCGCCCACATTTACCCGGCCGCCCCGCGCGATAAAGCAGATAGTCTCAAAGACGTGATCTATGACGATATGACTACGGGTGATCGGCCGGATGCGTCCTAACCAAAGCTGAGCGAGTACACGCCAATGAGCATCCAAAGAAGTCAGTCGCAACTCGTGGGGTTCCCCAGTCCGCGGGGGTACCTCGGTACACAAGACACCCCAGGCAGGGGCATAAACCCGACCCTCTGGCTGCGGTCGGAACGCGCCATCATCTGGAAGGCCGAAATAGGTGTTAATCGCCCGAGCACTGAAGTCTAAGTAGCGACCACGAACCCAGACTCGAGAGAGGTCGTCGTCTACCCCAAGACCACTGATGTTGGCGATAACCTCCATGGCTAGATAGCCGGAGGCAACGCCCTCGGGAGGATGTGCAAGACCGGTCCACTGGAGATGCCCCAACACGGCACTGATCCGGTCATCGCCCATATGATCGGGATACAAGCCTCGCTCGGGAACGTAAGCCCTCTTCCGACGAAGCTCGTCGAAATAGAAGTCCTGGGAGGCCATCGTATGGAAACGGAACCGATCATGCCGGCGAGGACGTACCTCGTAAGGGAGACCCCTGAGCCTCGGCTCTCGCTCCTCGTCCTCCTCGGACTCACTGCCGTCATCGCCGTCGCTATCATCACCATCCGGCATCTCCGGGGCGGCAGTGCTAGGGCCAGCAGTATCAAGTCGAGAAGCCCGTCTCTTGGCCCCCGGAAGGACCATAAGGAACGCTAAGATGAACCACAGAAAAAGAAACATCCTGCGAACACCCAATATCAAGGGTAAGACTAATTTTCAACACATCAATTCACAAGCAAAAATACATAAAGACATCATAAAAATGAAGTTCCAACGGGGAAAATCTAGGAGGAATTTAGACCCAATAGTTTGCCAATACATATTGGGAGAGAATCAAACCAAGGAATGTGCCCAAACAAATTCAAAAACCCATTGTGGCATTCTGTCGAACACCTTGTGTGCGCAATATATTAAGTTCAAAAATATGTTGTAAACACATGGCAACTAACCACAAAACCAAACAATTGCTCGAACAACAAATCATAATCACAAGTGTCAACAAACAACACCAACGAAACCACTTTTACACCAATAACACCAACAAAATCGAAAATTTCATAGTTCCACTAAAAATCCAAGTTCTAGCAAGAAATTCCACAACTTATGCACATATATACATACCCATATTTCCTAAACAATAGGAATGGCACCAAAGTACTACATACAACCATTAATTCGCGAGAATTAAGCCGAAAATGTCAAAACCCCAAATTACATGCCAAAACCCTAATTCCACAATTCAACCAAATTCTAACAAATCAAGGCATAAAACTTGAAATTGACAAGTGAAAATAGAAGATACATACCTTACAAAGAGAAATCGAAGTCGGAACTAGGAGAATCCGAGCACGAGGGGACGAATTTGAGAGGAAGTTGGGAGAAATTTCGGAATGGGAAAGGGGCAAATGGCTCGCGCCCCGCGCGAGCCCTATTTACTGCCCCTGGGGGCGCCGCGCGGACCCGGCGCGGGAAACCCCCAAAACCCGCGCGGACCCCGCGCGGGTCAAGAAAAATAAAAAAAAAAAAAAAAAAAAAATAATAATTTATTTACTCCTCTGCTCTACAAAATACGTGTGCACCTAAGCGTGCGAAACGGCAAGACATAGAATTTCAAGTCGTAGATAAGGTCATGTTAAAGATATCACCGATGAAGGGGTGATGCATTTTGGCAAACGAGGAAAGCTAAGTCCTCGGAATATGGGACCTTATGAAATTCTAGTAAAGGTCGGGAATCTAGCATATCGTCTAGTCTTACCGCCACAATTGGCTAGAGTTCACAATGTGTTCCACATATCACAATTGAAGAAGTATGTGCACGATCCGACCTATGTACTCCAACCGGGAGGAATCGAACTGGATGATGACTTAACCTATGAAGAAACCCCGGTGAAAATACTCGACCACAAGGAGAGGGTGACAAGGAATAAAACCGTGAGGATGATCAAGGTCTTGTGGTCTAACCACGAAATGGAGACGACAACCTAGGAATTGGAAGCCAACATGCGACAACGTTACCCTACCCTCTTCAAAAACGACCGGACCACAGTTATGGGAACATAACTGTATTCTTAAGGGGGGGAGGCTGTAACACTCGAGGAAAACCAAATTCAAATTATTTTGAACTACGTAATGACTTGATCCCTTCACAGGGTACGTAGGCAACTTGGAAATTTCAATTCTGGGTTCAGTCAAACAATAATCAAACAACAAACAATAATCAAACAATAATCAAACAATAATCAAACAACAAACGACGATCAACAATCGAACAATAATTCAATAACACAACATCGCAAATAGTAAACAAAAAGGACCATAACTCTTCGCGCGAGAAAAGCCGAAGCACAACTTCGAGGACGAAGTTGATTCTTAAGGGGGGGAGAGTGTAACACCCCAGATTTTTATCAACGTCCAAGGGAATAAAAATTTATTCCGATCAATGTTGAAATATTTCCGAGAAGAAGAAAATAATTTATCACAATAAATTATTGCTCGGAAATAAAACGCCGATAGATTTAAATTCAAAATGGAATAAAAGAGGGAAAGGAAGCCCGAAGACATTCCATGAATTGAGTAAAAATAATTGGAGTTAAGTTCATGAAGGAAAAGAATTTTAATTCCAAGAACCCGTGAAGTCGAAAGAAATTTAATGATACAAGTTATTACACGGGAATCAAAAGACGACGAATTGAAAGCCGACGAAACCGAGACCGACAGATTTAAGATTTTAACATGAAGTTCATTTGAGTCGAGATAAACTTAAGATAAGAATTTATGACCCGAGAATGACCCGAAAAATCGAGCCCGAAAATGTAGGAAGATAGAAGTCCGAAAGAGAGGAGGAAAAGCACGACGGATTGCACGACCCCGCCCGGACCGAAGTCCAGGCGTGTTTGGCGCGCTGTCCGCGCGGGAATTGGGGGATTCCCGCGCCAACCCCGCGTGGGTCGAAAAGTCGCGACAACGCGTTCGGTGGCGCGCACCCGGCGCGGCTTTTGGCCGATTCGCGCGCCAACCCCGCGTGGGAGGCCTGACAGCAACCTTTGTCGCGTTTTGGCGACTTTCTTGCCATATTCCTTGACCCCAAGTGAGGAATCTCGATCTATCACGGGAGGGAGCATCTTTGGACGTTATGTAATCAATCCTACCTCCATTTGCAGCCATTCTAATCAATCATTCACTCCCAAACTCTCCAAAAACTCTCCCTAAGCCAAACACCTTCCGGCGAACTTCCGGCGAACTTTCCGGCAACCAAATCCTATCAAGGTAGTGAAGAGATCAAGGATTTGCAGACATTGGGTTGTTGGTAAGGTGTCAATCAAGTTTCCTTATTGTTTTAAGATCATAATCAACCTTCTAACTTACGGATCTTTACTTGCAAACACGTTCGTAGCCAAAGGAGAAGAAGAACGTGTTGTGTAGATTCGTTCGTGGCGATTTTGGACAAATCGATCAACCTTAGAACGTTCAAGGAACTCACTCTCTGTAAGTTGATAACTTACATATCAATACGGGTGGTTTGAAGACATCCGAAACATTGAATCTTAAACGAAACGTTAAAATCGAACCTAAAAACCCCAATCTACGTATTTTCTGAAATCCGAACAAAACTCTTACTTCGAGCGTTCAAACCTGAAAACTCAAAACTAAGATTTTGATCCTAAGATCTTCAGCTATGTTGTGTAAAAATTTCAGAATTTTTCATCAAGTTTTGATACCCCAAATCAAGTCGGACATATTCTGCGTTTTTAAGAACTTTCAAAAATTTACAGATTTCTTAGCCGAACTTGATGAGCATATTTCTATCACTTCTAGTCCGAACCAATCTTCATGATCTAAACAAAAGTTATAGATCTATGAGTCTTGAATACCTCTGTAAAATTTCATGCATTTTCATCAAGTTTTGAAACCCCAAATCGAATCGGACATATTCTGCGTTTTAAAGAATTTTCAAAAGTTCACAGATTTCTTAACCGAACTTGATGAGCTTATTTCTATCATTTCTAGTCCGATCCAATCTTTGAGTTCTAAACAAAAGTTGCCTATAATCATGTCTAGTATGTGCATATAAAATTTCAGAATTTTTGAAGCTCATTTGATATGTTAAAAAGTCAAATCTTTGAGATGTGTCAAACCTGAATCCTGACAGCATACTATTTGAGTAGAAAACTTGATTTTTGACATGCTTCCCATCGTTTTTACTAAAAACTCAAAACATGAAAGTTGTTCATTGGGATGTTTTTGAGCTACTGTGAAAATTTCAGATCAATCGCCTAAGAAATGGATTTTTAAACTAAAAAGGCGTAAACTGTGTCATCGATCGACTTTTGAAATCTTTTAAACAACGATCGAAATCTTGTGATACGATAAAGCTATATTTTTGAAAATCCCGTTATACTAAAGTTGAAACGATATCGGTTACATAAAATTTAGGGGGTGAGTGCTCTGCAGGGTGCCCTCCTAATTGTGCAATTTGTGCCAAAACGGCTATGACTATCACGCGCGAAAAATCAACAACACGGCATCTTATATTTTGCCTATCCTCTCGAGTGTATCCGTATGGGTTACTCGAGGCTCGACGGAGCGGTACTGGATATGGCATATTTGGTCACAAGAGACCAACTGCCTACCCTCTCGAGTGTATCCGTATGGGTTACTTGAGGCTCGACGGAGTGGTACTGGGTATGGCGTATCGGCTGCGGCCGCCGGATCACCGGCTAGATGAGATGTTACTTATGAAATTGGCTGAGGCCGCCGGATCACCGGCTAACTGTTACTATTGATATCTGCCGTTATTATTTCGGCCTATCCTCTCGAGTGTATCCGTATGGGTTACTCGAGGCTCGACGGAGCGGTACTGGATATGGCGTATTTGGTCACAAGGGACCAACTGCCTACCCTCTCGAGTGTATCCGTATGGGTTACTCGAGGCTCGACGGAGTGGTACTGGGTATGGCGTATCGGCTGCGGCCGCCGGATCACCGGCTAGATGAGATGTTACTTATGAAATTGGCTGAGGCCGCCGGATCACCGGCTATATATTGTTGAGATAATGGCGTAACGGGAAATATACTAAAAAGCTCAGATTTTATGAAATTGGCTGCGGCCGCCGAATTGTCGGCTAAATTTAAATATCGTTTTGATGATGGCGTATCGGTGAAAATTTTTAAAGCTCAAATTTTTATTTACTTACTTACGGCATTAATCATGTTTTTAAATCATGTCTTAAATAATTGCCCATGCTTAAGTTTTAAATTACGAAACTTAAATGTGTCTTTAAAGTATGCATTATCTTCGCATTCTTTTTAAAATGTTTTTATGCATGGCAAAAAGATTTATCTTAATTACTAAAAATCTAACCCCTTTATTGTCATGTAAGGATTAACTTACTCAGTATTTTATAATACTGATAAAAACCGTTGTTCATTTTTTTTTCTGTTACAGAGTACGAAGCATGATCATTCATTGGGGGGATCATTTGGACACTTAGTTATTTATTTTACATGACTTGCATGAACGGGTCTGTTTAACCCGTGGTTTGGCCATGTCGGCCCTATATTTCAAATTCCGCTGCATACACTTTACTTCCGCTGCGTACTTATATATATTCTCGCTGCAACTCTGATGTGGTATTTTTAAACTATCTATGAATGGGCTACTTGAATATTTTAAATCCTGAAAAACCATAGCCTTACATCTCTTTAGTGAGCTCGGAGAAACCGTGTCTTGCTAGGGAGGTGTGGCGGTGGCATCCCGGCCTGGGTTATCAAATCCGGGGTGTTACATTAGGACCCGGGTTAACCCTATTCATATATTTTTTCACTGTCCTCTATGTTTTGGATTGCAATATTACGAAAATAATTGTGGAGCAGAAGGAGTCAATGGCGAATTGGGTTTTGAAGGAGGGTGGAACCCTAACATCGACGCCGGTTTTGCAGGGGTAAAATTGCGGAGCAGAGCGTGGGGCGGAGGCAATGTTGAGCTCGGAGTCATCGATAAATAGGGAAAGCTCGTATGGGTTGCCAACGAAATACTGTTACTGCGGAGTTAAAGCATGTGTCCAGACTCCTTGGAAGACACCGAATGCAGGTTCTACGGCTGCCCAGATTGGTGGGTAAGAGTGGTGGAGCCCAATCTTTGATGATCAAATTATGCAGAATGGCTTGGTTTTTTTAGTTGATTCGAACAGATTTTAAATTTGGATATTGTTCTCTGTGTTCAATTGCAAGATTGGTTATTTTGTTGTGGGCGTTAGTTTGGTTGAAAGATTGTTACTTTATTTTTTTGGGGAGTATGTTGATGACATAGGCCGGAGGGTCATAATGTGGTATATATTGTCTTAGCTTTGGTTGCTTTGAATGTTATAACAGGTTGGTGGATGTGTTTATTTTGAATGGGCCGAGGAAGAAATGTGTAGACGATCCCAAGCATTGGTGTCGGCCCTGTTGAAGAAATGTGATGCATACGAGAAGAGAATTGCATCACTTGAAACGGTACAGAATGCCATGCGAAAGAGAATTGTACGTTGAAGAATGACAATAAGGAAATGGAAAAGATGAAACTGAAGGTTGAAGAAGAAAACCGAATGCTGAAGAAGGAGAATAAGATGTTGAGGAAGGAGAATAAGTTGTTGTACGTGGTAGTTTGTATAGGCATTATGCTTCTTGGTTGTTTGGCAAGGTACTCGATTGGTAGGGCAAGTAATTATCAGTTAAGGATGAAAGAACTCTATTAGATGCAATGATTTATTTAGTCTTGTATTAGATTATGTTTTGAACGAATGAAGTAGAATATAGTGTTTGCTGAATTGGGATGTATAAGTGTCCCAAGTTTTTGCTGAAATGGAATTGTATTTTGTGTAATGTGGCTAATGACATTATTTGGTGAATTGGAGGAATGGTATTGAGACTGTTTATGCTATAGAATCTGATATGCTATCTGTTGCAATCTGTTTGTAATTCTGAATGTTAGAGTTGTATCGTAGAAACGTATGGAAGTTGCTCTCTTAACTTTGGAAGTGGCAAACTTGAGTTTCCTGTATTTGCTTATGGCAAACTTGAGATGTAGACATCTGTAAACAAAATCAAAGTATGCCTAACTAAATTTAGTTGAAAGAGATGCTATTAAATTTCTTTTTTTTTTGTTCTTTTGAATTTATGAACAAGCTACATGCCTTAGTTTGTCCCAACTCTATCATCTTGTTCCTTTTGCAACTCACAAGCAAGGTGCGCCATATTGCTGAATTTGGAGCAATTGGCATGTTGTCAACAAAATACATGGGCTTCTTCAATCTAGTTAGCACGGCAGATGCTACCAAGTGCTTTGATGGAGGGAGTATAGTATTGTAACACCCCGGTTTTGGTCACCCAGGCCGGGACGTTACCGCCACACCCTTTCAAAAAAGACACGATCAAATCGAGCTCATTTAAAAGAATGCTAAGGCTTAAGTTGCATCATTATTTAAAAATACTTAAACCAATCAAAGAGTGCCCAAATTTAAATCAGAGTTATAATCCACCATGCACGAGTAAAGTAATGCGGAAGCTAAAAACAGGGCCAAAGCATGCGGCCAAAACAAAGTCCAAGTCCAGTGCGTAAATTTAAATAATTTAAATGCGACAAGTCTTTAGTAGTAGAATTCTCATCCCTCCGTGCAATGCTTACTCTGCGAAATCTGAGAAAAAAAATGAAAACAACAATTTGTCAGTACAAAAGGTACTGCATAAGTTAATATGTAGCACAACGAATTTTAAAAGATTTTAGATAAATACACAAGGATAAAATTTTAATTTTAAAAAAATGATTAAAATAAAATAATTTAAAATCCCTTACGCATATCCCACGAATAATTTTACCATTGTTCGTTATGATCGAGGACACCAATTATGCCCTTTGGGACTAAACCCCACAAGGATTCCATAACAAAGATCCTAGGGACGTACCCTTGGGATCAACCCACCTCTGGAACTCATACCCACGAGGGATGTGAAAGCAGTGACCCTATACCGACCGCTCCGGAGCCCTAGATAACCCATACGGATACATCTAGGAGTATAGACTCTTACAATCATGAAACCATAATATCATATGTGCCGTTTTGGCTACAAAAGAGGGGGCGGCCCAACGAGCCCCACCAAGTGCACTTACCCTCTAAATACATTGGTCATCCCACTCGATCAAAACTTACAAAGTTTCAAAAATTCTTTTTTTATTACATCATCATAACACAATTACATTTCCAAAATATACACAATTCCATACGAATAATCATCTCAAATTCATAACATAAATCCCACCAATTTGAGACATGGTTTTGAAAGTAGGAGCAGTAAACTGTTTCGCATTTGGAAATGTAGCAAACTATTTTTAAAAATTCTGGAAAAATTACGGTAGCTAGGGAACATCGATATAAGCATTTTTTATAGAAATAGCCATCTCAAAATTTGGACTCTAAATAGGTCATTTTAACCGATTTCAGAAAACCACTGTTTTAAGGATATTACATGCTCCAGGATACTCGACCACAGTGTGTTCAAAAATTCATAACAATTCCGAACATGCTCCAAAAATCATAAAATTATACAGGGATGATCTAGACACAAAATAGAACAAATTCTATGAAGATATCAGGCATGAATAACTAACATAGATAGACTTAAATCGAGCAACAAAATCAGATTCCATGAAGACAACAAAACTGACAGCATCTAAACACAGAATACCAGATCGAGTTACGGGATCCAAAACATATTCAAAAATTCTGAAAATTTGCAGAGAGCATATATAGGATGTTAGGAACATTTTTCGTTTAGAAAAGGTTTCCCAAAAACATGTGGAACTAAGTTGAAATCGCACAACAACAGAAACTATCCGATTGAAAACCCTATTTGACAGTTTTACCAATGGAAGGATTTTGGACTAGAACTTGATGGAATCTCAACCAAAACCTCTAAAAATTGACGTGCACAATAGAACTTACTTGAGATGAGTTAGGAATCGAAAATCTCCTCTTTGGAATCCTGGAAAACGCCCAACTCGGCCCCAACAATCAACACTTCTACCGAATGCACCTACTATGCAGTTGTTTGGCAAAAACCTTATCGTTAGGGCCTGAAACCCGATCCTAAGGACAAATATTTGAATTGAAACACTTACCTAACATTGGATGATGGATTCGGAAGCACCAACTCGTCCAAACTTTCCTCCACAGAGATGAACACTCACAACTTCTCACCAACACTCAAACTATGAACTATTTTTGGATGGAGTGCAAGTGGGTGGTTTGGAGGCTGCGGTATTTGTAGGGGTGAGGAGTGTTCCAAAGGCTGCCTTAAGGCACTAGGGAGGTGAGGGGACGAAAGTTACTTTGTAACTCCCGAATTTACACCCTCAAACCTCATCCATTTCCCCCACTCTCCACATGGTTCCATAGGATTCCCAAAGTAATCATGTACCCATCATAAAACTGATTTTGTTGGGGATTTAATACACCCAAAATCATTGATATGCATCCCACAACGTCCCACAACGTCTGAGGATTGAATTCAAACCGATTGGAAACGTCCCAAGTCAAAAATTAATGCAAAACCGAGCATAACGCTCAAACTGCAGGCCTGCTGCTGGTGGCGCGCCACCGCGCCGTCACCGCGCGACCACCAGCCTCTCTCTTAACACCCCAGTTTTTGGTCACCCAGGTCGGGATGTCACCGCCACACCTCCCTAGCAAGACACGGTTTCTCCAAGCTTACTAAAGAGATGCAAGGCTAGGTATTGCAGAATTTAAAAATATTTAAAAGCATACAAAAACAGCCCATTCAATATAAGTTCGAAATTAATATCATAATGCAGCGGAAAACAATATCAGAGTATAAGTTTTTGCAGCGGAAAATGTAAATAGGACCAACATGGTCAAAACACGGGTTAAACAGGCCCGTTTATACTATAGTCTAATGCAAGAATTTAAATATAAAAGTTCCCAAAATCCCATGCATGTACATGCTCGAGTTCATTCCACATACTCTTTAAGAAAAAGGAAATAAATGGTTTGGTCAGCACAACTTGCTGAGTAAGTTAATACAGACATGGTCGTGGGGTTTAAAAGCCATTAATTAATATTTGAATAGAAGCATGATAATAAATCATAAATAATTCAATTTAGTTATCTAACCAATTTACATAATTAATTCATGGCACTAATCAATAATAGTTTAACATAATTTATATAAAAGCCATAATTAATTTAAATAAAACATTTAATAATTTAAAAGGACAATAGATAAATATTTAACTATCCACATTACTCCCAAGATTCAGTATTTCAAGTATTTCACGATTGCATTGCAATCTCGTCAAATTTAGCCGGAAGCCGGCGGCCGCAGCCGTATTTGTCATACCCAGTACCACTCCGGAGCCTTGGGAAACCCATATGGATATTCACGAGAGTGTAGGCCATATATCTCATGCCGTTTTGGCAACATATCTCAAAATTTCACGTGGGTCACCATCGTCCATAAAGGCACGAAGTGAATCGTTAGGAGGGCACCCTGCATAGCACTCACCCCCTAATTTTAAAAGATCAAGTTTGTAAAGGGGATTTCTTAAATTTCAGATTCATTTATTTATTTCAAAGAGTCTTCTACTCGTTTAAACCTTAAAGGCTAGTTTCACCGTTTCAACAAGACTTCAAGATTTGACTCGGTCAACCATAGTTTACTTCAAAATTCATTAAAAATAGAATTTAAATCCAAAACTTCTGAAACTTGACCAATGACTGGAAAACACATAGATGAACAAGTTTAATGTTTTAAGTTTTTCAATCCGAGGTACGGAAGTAGGTGAAAAACATTAATTTTTAACAGGATGCTAATCTGTCCGAAAATTCTGACACCAGTTTCAAGATTTCAAGATCTACCATAGCAAACTAACTCCAAATTTGATGAATTTTACAGAGAGATACCTAAGACATATATCTATAACTTCCATGTTCGGCTAAAGTTCTGAATCGGTCTAGATCTAATGCCAAAAACGTCATCAAGTTCGAACCTAAGTTCTGTCCAGATTTCAAGATTCAAATTCAAAGCAGTTCGGTTTGAGAACGAATTCAGATATCAAATCATAACAAAAAATTATGAAATTTTTTACAGTAGCTATATTAATGTCTTAGGAACGTTTTTCGTGTTTTAAGTTTTCTCGTTTGAATAGGTTTAAGGATTCGGAAAAATCAAGCAAAAACGCTGCGCCTATAAAGATTTCGTTTTGACAGATTTTACGTTCTTGGTTTAAATCATTAGATCAAGTGTATTTTAAATCCTCCCAAAACCATAGTAAGATTAACTTACTGATTGTTGGGCGTCCGGGATCGTCGATTCGGAGGCGGCTTCCAGTCCACCGTTTATCTCCTCGGTTCGTCGGGTTCTTCGTTCTAGATCCGATTCGTGGAGTAGAGAAGAAAAAGAATGAAGTTAGAATCCGTTTTCGGATTGAGAACGTAAAAGATTGAATGGACCAAAACTTACCACAATGTTGGAGATCTTCCGGATTCGTCCAAAACAGTCTCGCCTTGGTTTCGTGCCTCCGACGACTCCGGGATTAGGGTTTTCGAATGTATAGAGAGTATGGATGTTTTGAAAAGTGTTCGGGGCTGACAAGAGATGTTATTTATAGATAGGCATGACCTAGGGACGTCCAAGGTCGGCCTTGGTGAGTCTTGAGCCGAAAGGAATACAACCGAAGTCGGAAAATCCAGATTCGGGCGAGTGAATCTCGCAACGGGCGAATCTGCTCGCTGGCGTGGCCGTGGCGCGCCGTTTGCCTATTGACCGCGCGGCCACCGCGCGGCTGCCGCCTGGACTGCGGTCCGGGCGGGTCGTGCGATCCGTCGTGCTTTTCCTCCTCTCTTTCGGACTTCTATCCCTCTATGTTCTCGGATTCGGATTTCCGGGGTATCTTCGGGTTCCTACTTCCCATCTAAATTTTTACTCGGGTCTAAATGCATGTTTGGACTCGAATTCTCGAGTTCATTGGTGTCGGGTTTCGGTGTACAATTTATTCGATTAAATTGTCTTGAGTATTGGAACTTTAATTCCTTTTTAGATTAGACTTCATTTCTCATTTCTTTTCCTCTTTATTTATTTATAGTATTTATTTATTATTTATTTATTTAATTATTTGTTTATTTAATTATTTGTTTTATGTTGCAAAATTCTCAGGTATTACAGTCTACCCTCCTTAAGAATCAACTTCGTCCTTGAAGTTGTGTTTCGGCTTTTCTCGTGCTAAGGACGTTTTGTTTGTTTTATTAATTTGTGACTGAACTTGGAATTAAAACTTCTAAGCTGCCTACGTACCCTATGAAGGGATCAAGCCATAACATAGTTCAAAACAATTTGAATTTGTTTGTTAGTTTACAAAAGATGCACGAAAACACGAAAAAAAACACGGGTATGACATCCTCTCCCCCTTAAGGTTACAGTTATGTCCCCATAACTGTGTCTTCGTCAGTTTGGAACAGTGTCGGGTATCTCTCTCTCTCATGTCGGATTCCAATTCCCAAGTTGTCGTCTCACTTTCATGGTTTGACCAAAGAACCTTGACCATCTTGACGGTCTTATTTCTCGTTACTCGCTCCTTAACGTCTAGAATTCGCACTGGGACTTCTTCGTAAGTCAGATCGTCATCGAGTTCAATCACTTCCAGTTGAAGTATATGTGTCGGGTCTGGCACATATTTCTTTAGTTGTGAAACATGGAAGACAT
The DNA here is from genome assembly GCA_030278955.1 of Hygrophila difformis. Taxonomy (NCBI): domain Eukaryota; kingdom Viridiplantae; phylum Streptophyta; class Magnoliopsida; order Lamiales; family Acanthaceae; genus Hygrophila; species Hygrophila difformis. The sequence continues at coordinate 31,983,587 of JAOANR010000003.1, read as the reverse complement.
TATGAACTCGGTCTAATTGTGGCGGTAAAGCCAGTCGGTAGGCCAAATTTCCGACTCGCTCTAGAATTTCATAAGGTCCTATGTATCGAGGACTTTACTTTCCTCGTTTGCCAAAGCGCATCACCCCCTTCATGGGTGATATCTTTAGCATGACCCTATCTCCCACTTGGAATTCTAGGTCTCGTCGTCTCACGTCAGCATAACCCTTTTGACGGTATTGAGCGGCTTTTATTTTCCCTTGAATCACCTTTATTTGTTGAGCCATTTCTTCGACAAGTTGTGGTCCTACTACCACAGACTTATCATTTTCTTCCCAGCTCAACGGGCTTCGGCACTTTCGTCCATACAACGCCTCGAAAGGTGCCATGCCGATGCTAGCATGGTAGCTATTATTATAGGAAAACTCAATTAAGGGTAAATGAGTTTCCCAATTTCCCTTAAATTCCAACACACATGCTCTCAGCATGTCTTCTAGTGTTTGGATCGTTCTCTCGGTTTGTCCATCCGTCATCGTGTGGAATGCGGTGCTCATTTTAATTTGAGTACCGAGAGCTTTTTGTAACTCTGTCCAAAAATGAGAGACAAATCTACTGTCTCTGTCGGAAATGATGTCATGTGGTACTCCATGTGTTCGTACCACATTATCAATGTAGGCTCGGGCCAATTGGTCCATAGTCCACGTGTCTTTCATTGGGATAAATAAGGCCGTCTTCGTTAGCCTATCCACAATCACCCAAATCTTGTTCATCCCTTTAGGTGATCGGGGTAATCCCGAGACAAAATCCATTAAGATGCTATCCCACTTCCAACTTGGAATTTCTAGTGGTTGCATCAATCCTAAGGGTTTATGTCTCACTGCCTTAACCCTTTGGCAGGTGAGGCATTTCGCCACGAAGTTTGCTACTTCCTTCTTCATTCCCGGCCACCAATAGATCTTCTTCAGATCTTTGTAAAGTTTGTCACCTCCGGGATGCACGGAGTATGGCGTGTTATGTCCTTCTTCCATCAACCTTTGCTTCAACCCGGCACACTTCTGGGGTACGCACCATCTTCCCTTGAAGCGAATGCTTCCATCCTCGTGGATAGCAAATCCTAGTGCCTTACCCTCGGCAATATATGCCTTTATCTTCTCGAGTTTCGCATCGCCCGGTTGAGCGAGCTTAATCTCGTCCAATATTGTAGTTTCTACGACCATGGCGTTGATCGTTTCACTTACTGTGCCCGGATGCACAAGTTCCACATCTAGTCTCGCCAAATCCATGTACAATGCCGGCGGAATTACCAACGAGTTTGTCACGTGTTGGGTCTTCCGGCTTAGGGCATCGTCTACTACATTCGCCTTCCCTTCGTGGTAGGATATCTCCAAATCATAGTCTTTAATAAGTTCCAACCACCTTCGCTGTCTTAAATTCAACTCCTTCTGAGTGAATATATACTTCAAGCTCTTGTGGTCAGTGAACATTCGGCACTTCCGCCCGTAAAGATAATGTCTCCATATCTTTAGAGCGAAAACGACCGCTGCCAACTCCAGGTCGTGTGTCGGGTAATTCTCCTCGTGAGGTTTCAGTTGGCGTGATGCATATGCAACAACCCTCGAGTCTTGCATCAAGACACAACCTAAACCTTCCTCCGAAGCATCGCTGTAAACTTCGAAGTCACCATTCTCTGATGGTAGCGTCAATATGGGTGTCGTTGTGAGTCGTTTCTTCAATTCTTGAAACGCGGCTTCACACGCTTCGGTCCACTCGTATTTGACTCCTTTCTTCAGTAGCTGGGTTAAAGGACGTGCAATTTTCGAAAAATCCTTCACGAAACGTCTATAGTATCCAGCCAATCCAAGGAAACTCCTTATTTCCGTTGGACTTGTCGGCGCTGCCCATTCGGTCACGGCAGAAACTTTTGCCGGATCCACTGAGACTCCATCAGCGGATACTATATGTCCAAGAAATGCTACCTCCTTCAACCAAAAATCGCATTTGGACAATTTGCCGTATAGTTGGTTCTTTCGCAAGATCCCTAACACTTGATGTAAGTGTTGGGCATGCTCCTCCTCGCTCTTCGAGTAGATCAGGATGTCATCGATGAACACTACGACGCACTGATCTAACAATTCTCTAAACACATTTTTCATGAGATTCATGAACATTGCTGGAGCATTTGTTAACCTAAAGGATAACACTGTGAACTCGTAGTGGCCATATCGAGTTCGAAACGCCATTTTCGGAATGTCTTTCTCGGCGATCCTCAATTGGTGATACCCAGATCGCAAGTCGATCTTCGAGAATACTGAAGCTCCCTTCAGTTGATCAAATAGATCCTCAATTCTCGGCAATGGGTACTTATTCTTAATCGTCACTTGGTTCAGTCCCCGATAATCTATGCGAAGACGCAATCCTCCGTCTTTCTTCTTGACGAATAAAACCGGTGCTCCCCAGGGGGAAGTACTCGGTCTTATGTATCCCTTTCCTAACAGCTCCTCGAGTTGTTCCTTTAACTCCTTCATTTCCAATGGTGCCATCCGATGTGGAGCTTTTGAGACAGGCTCGGTTCCCGGAATGAGATCTATAGTGAATTCAAGATCTCGCTCAGGTGGCATGCCCGGAACGTCTTCAGGAAACACGTCCGGGTATTCTCTTACCACTGGAATGCTGTCAACCTTGTTCTCTTCCGCCTCAAGGTTATGAACGTAGCACACATATAATCTATACCCCTTACGCATCAAGTTACTTAGTTTGAGGGCACTAACTGTAACACCCGAGGAAAAACAAATTCAAATTGTTTTGAACTACGTCATGACTTGATCCCTTCACAGGGTACGTAGGCAGCTTAGAACTAATTTCTAAGTTCAGTCACGAAATAAATCACAAAATACATCACGAATTAGATCACAAGGACGATAGGAGGAGTTGGAACCAATTTAGACTAGGCTAATTAGGACCCGGAAATGTTGCGAGCGATAAGCCGGACTCGTAACAAGTTTAAGGAGAAGATTCCGAAACGGAGACGACCCAGGGAATCGAGCTAACACGTAGAAAACCGATAGGGGAAAGCGAGGGAAGACCCGACGGAACACGCGGACCGCCGAACCGGCCGGTCCGGCCGGCCCGCGCTGTCCGCGCGCCGCCGCGCGGCCACCACGCGGACAAAGGCGTCGCGACTCCAGGCTGGTCGCGCGTGCTCCGCGCGGGCAAAAGCTTAGGTGCGCGCCACCAGCGCGCCAGAGGTGCTGAAAGTGTAAACTTTCCTTCCATGGCGATTTTCTTGCCAAAAACCACACCCCTAACCATGGCAATCGAATCTCAGCCTTGGGGAAGGCTTAAGAATACCCTAGGGGCGCCCCAAACCCTAGGTTTTCAGAAAACATTCAAGCCTCCACCCTCAATTCCCTCTCCAAGTTCAAAACTCCTTCGACACCCTTTTCCGGCAAGTATTCCGGCGACGACGGGACGACCGGGACAAGCCCCTGCCCTCTAGACTCTTGGTAAGCTATTGTACAAAGTTTCAATTCGTCCATAGATCTCAGAAACTCATATTCTAACCCTTTTTCCTTACTACGATTTCCCGTCGGAAGACGAACAAAAAGCGATCGGAGAAGTTGGCCGTTCGTCGTGACCCTAGGACGTCCGGAAACCCAATCCAGCGACCCTATCATCATTCTAAGTAAGTTAAAACCTTACTCACAAATTTTCGTGGTTGTTTGTTGTTTAAATCTCGAGATATAGGCTTGTAACAAAAATCGGTTTTCAAAAACCCTATTTTCGTCCAATTTTAAAGACTCGCCTAAAACTCGACCTTCGGGAATTCAAACCGAAAATATTTCAACATAAAAGTTGTTTCTAACACCTTTATCTATCTTGTGTCCAAATTTCAACCGTTGACATTGAGTTTTGCTATCCCAAATCCCGCCGTAAACTTTCTGTATCGAACCGAACGTTTTAAAACTGTGACAGATTTCTTCATTCAACTTGATGCATGTTTTTCACCCATTTTTCGAATGATTTAACTTTGCATTCCTAAACAAAAGTTGTAGATAATTGTGTCTAGATTATGCATATAAAATTTCACGGATTTTGGTGTTCATTTGATATGCCAAACGGCCGAATTTTCAGAACTGTTTTAAAATTGTTTTAAGGGCCGCGAGTATGCAGTGAGTGTAATCGATTTTTTAGTACAAAGAATTCATTATTTCCAAATTCTTTAAACATGAAAGTTGTTCCTTAACGTGTTGTGTAGTTACTGTAAAAATTTCACATCGATTGGTTTTGAAATGAATTTATAATCGGCGTTGCACGAACCTGTGACGAAAACAGTTTTTAAGACAGAAATTATTCCTTGCAATAAACTCGAATTTCGACTCGCTTCGGAACCTTATTTCCAAAAACTTAAAACATGAAAGTTGTTCGTGTTGTGTTTTTGAATTACTGTAAAAATTTCAGAATTTTTGGAGAAAAGACGAATTTTTAATTAAGAAAGGCGTAAACTGCCTCGAATAGGATTTTTCGAACTTGAGAAAACTCGAACTATGAAAACGCGATATCGAACATTTGATAACTTTGAAATACGAACTTTCAAAAAATCCCGTTCACTAGGCTGAGCCGATCTTCATACTATCATTATCTTTGAGACTGCCTCGTTAGTGGTCTCCTTACTATCTGAGATTGCCTCGTTAGTGATCTCGCGCGCTGTATTTTGGATCGCCTCGTTAGTGGTCCTACTATCTTTTTGGATCGCCTCGTTAGTGGTCCTACTATCTTTGAGACTGCCTCGTTAGTGGTCTCCCTTTGTTTGGACTGCCTCGTTAGTGGTCCTATGTTGAGATTGCCTCGTTAGTGATCTCCCGGTATGGTGTCCTCTTCTTAGTCTACGGGATGAAAAGTAAAAGACTTGTGTGAGTGTTTCATTATGCTTAAATCGTATTTATCATGTCTTTAATTATGTATTTAAAGTTTATGCATCTTAAATTATGCTTTAAATTACGCTTTTAAGATTAAGCCCTTTAAACCTGTTTTTCCGCTGCTAATAAATTATGTATTTTTAAATTCTCGTACGGTAAGCGAAATCTTTAGTTTAAACACTTGTAACCCCTTTTATTTGTTAGTTAGGGATTAACTTACTCAGTATATTTTTATACTGACAACCGTTGTCATTTTCCTTTTTTTACAGAGTATGTCGAGTGACGCATTGCATATGCACTTGGGGGAAATCATAACGGACATTTTAAATTCTGCATCGTACTGTTTTTACCGGGTCTGTTAAACCCGAGGATTTGGCCATGTTGGCCGTGATTTACTTTCCGCTGCACGTACTCTATTTATTTTTCGCGCATGATGATTACTACTATCGTATTAAGTATTATAAATTTCCGGACTGAATCTTGAAATGTTTTAAATCTTTTACATACCCACAAGCCTTGCATTTCCTTAGCGAGCTCGGGAAGCCGTGTCTTGCTAGGGAGATGCGGCGGTGACATCCCGGCCTGGGTTATCAAATCCGGGGTGTTACAAGTTGGTATCAGAGCCCGGAAAATTTTTAAAGCTACTACTATTATTTTAAACCATTATTTTTAAACCCAAGTGCGATTTCTTTTAAAACTATTTATTTTGACTACTAGTATTATTTTTAGCCCAAAAGTCTATAATCCTTTTTACATAGCCCAAAATCTTAGCCAAAGAAATATTAAATTTTGGCCCACTATAGAGGCCCAACCTTTAGCAATTTATTTTAAACTAAATTTTTTATGGGAAAGGGACTTGCACTTGCATGTTGCATATAGATTTAAATTTGTGCATATCTTAACCTTGCCTGAAAAATGTCTAACTCTAACCTCCCTTGTTGACATTAGATGGCTGAACCGAACGCGAACATGACCAACCTGATGATGAAACTGACCAACGCATATCTCGAGTCCCAACAGCATGTCAATCACTTCAAAGCTCGAGTGGGGCATCTAGAGAGTAACGTGGACTATCTGAGAAATCTTAGGGAAGCTGACCATCATGAAATAACCCAACTCAAGGCCCAAGTCGCCGAACTCCAAACACTAGTGGTTGCACTCCAAAACAAGGATAACGAACTGATGATGCAAATAGGACACTTAGGAGCTGAGCTGCTGGGCCTAGAGGCTGACATCTTCCCTCCGAGCCCGAGCCCGGTGGGGACACCCATTCCCATTGACATATCCAGCGACGAGGACGATCCCATCGAGGATATACCTGCCTAGTCACCCTAGATTTAGGGATCCATACTGATGCACCATTGCTATTTCTATTTCGAATGCTTGTAAAGCAAATTTAATTCTTGAGTAATAAAAATACAAGCCTATTTAAATTTATTCCATGCATTTTATTTAATTCTTTAACTACCATAATCAAAGAGGGGAACCTACAACCCTGAACAAAAAAAAAATAATAATAATAAAAATAATAATAATAATAAAATATATATATATACGTAAATATGTACATATAAGAATAAATAAATAAATTCCAACAATCTTTACAAGAAAACCCTGATAAATTGATACCTATTAAAAGACTAATCTTCATTCAATAAAATTTTCCCCTTAAGAGCAACTATATATACTTTACATATAAACTCTAATCCCGTGTATCTTATCACGCTAATTTATCCAAGCGGTTTAGTCAAGCAACGGCGTAGGTATTGTTGGGCAATCCACACACATGCAGACACGATAGGAGGGTAACAGTAAATCCAGAACATCTCAAACCATAAAATGGACAGAACAATTAAACCATGGTTCTAAAACAGCAGCAAACAACTAACACATGTCAAACACCTAACTAAGCAATAACATAACGAAAATATAAATCACAAACACCAGGCAACAGCAACGTCCTCATAAGGAGGAAACTAAACAAAGTACGTCTAAATGCAAAACCTAAACGAAAACACGAAACCAAAAGGAGACATCACTGATCGGGAGGCGGGAACTGCCGGCGCATGTAGTCGTCCATCTGCCGCACATAGGCGTACATGTCGGACATGGTGGCCTGCTGCTGAGCCTGCCTCATAGCAAACGAGTCCATACGGGTCTGATAGAATTCCAACCTAGCGTCGAGGGCGTCATAACGAGCCTGCCCAGCTGCAAACCCGGCGTCCATACTGACCCGCATCTTCTGCATCATCTGCAGCATCTGAATCATCTCCTGCCCCTGAGGTGCCACAGCAGGAGGTGCCCCAGCAGGAGGTGGAACTACTGGAGGAGGGGGTGGCTGCTCCGGTGGTACAACAAGGATCAGGCCGCCGTCATCAGGCTGCGGGCGAAGTACAGCACGGGGAGCCCCACGACGTAAGGCGCTACGCCGCTCAGCATAAGTCGGGATACGGTAGCAACGGCCAGGTGCTAGGTCGTACGGGTCTGTCTCCGGTGTAGTGCGAATCCCCTGCGCCGCGCACAACCCACAGATGAGGTGAACATGGGTAATCACCCTACTCCCTCGTCCTCTTCGCATACCCCGCAAGTTGTCCTCGATGCAAGCTCCTACATTCACCCTACCGTCTCGCGCGATGAAGCAAATGGTCTCGTAGACGTGATCCAGGACAATGTGGTTCCGGGATATCGGCCGGACACGCCCGAACCACAGCTGAGCAAGCTCTCGCCAAGGGGAGTCCATCGACGTCAAACGAAGCTCATGACTGTGCTCGAACTGAGGAGGCACTATGGTGCATAAGGTGTTCCACGCAGGAGCAAGAACACGTCCCTCAGGCTGTGGCCGGAATACGCCATCGTCGGGCAAGCCAAAATAGACATTGATCGCCCGAGCACTGAAGTCGAGATAGCGACCACGGACCCATACCCGGGATAGATCATCACCCTCCCCGAGACTGCCAATGTTGGCAATAACCTCCATAGCCAAATAACCGGAGGCGACGCCCTCGGGGTGACGTGCCAGACCAGTCCACTGCAAATACTCCAAGACTGCACTGACCCTGTCATCGCCCATATGAAGAGAATATATGCCTCTCTCAGGGACGTAAGCCCTGTTTCGACGAAGCTCGTCGAAATAAAAGTCCTGGGCAACCTTCGTCCTAAACCGGAACCTGTCGTGCCGGTGAGGGCGCACCTCGTCCGGAAGACCCCTGAGTCGCGGACCCCGCTGCTCCTCGTCCTCCTCTGACTCGCTCTCGTCGAAATCAGGCATCGCTGGAGCGGCATGACTGGGGCCAGCCTCATCAGCAACTCGTCTCCTAGTCCTCGGAGGACACATGAGAGACGCCAAAATGACCCACAAAAAGAGCAACATCCTGCAAGTTACCAAATACCAATTATAAGACTAAGTCCCACACAAAAGTCAAGCGAAAACACGTAAAGGGCATCAATATACGCTTCCAACGCGAATGTACCGTAAGAACAACAAATCCTACCGTTTACTAGGACCAACCAGGAGGTAATCTAGACAAAGGATATTCTCAAACTAGTGCCTAAACCCTTTGCGGCATTTCGTCGAACACGTTATGTGCGCAATAAACCAAAACCTAAGTTACTAACAACACACGGAAATTGCCCACCGAATGAAACAATCATTCTATTAACAACACAGCGCGTCCTACCGCACCAAACAACAGGGGAACGAGCCAATAACCATACCCCAATAACACCCAAACATCATAGCCTTTCTAAGGATTCAAATTCAACAAGAATTTGCCAAAAACATAAACACATTATAACATAAACATAGGCAAGGCAACAAGAGTAACGACAATTGCCACATACACTTGCTAATTTGCACAAATCAAGCCTAAAAGTCATAAACCCCCAATTTTTGTACACAAACCCTAATTTCCTAAATCTCTTCACAAAACAAGTCATTCAAAACATAAAAGTTGAAATTAGTAAGTGGGTTTAGTAGAATCGTACCTAGATGAGTGAAATTGAAGTCGAAATCAAGCAAACAGGAAGGTAACTCGCCGGATTTAGAGAGAATTGGGGGTGTGTTCTCGAATGGAAAATGGGGGAAGTGGCTCGCGCGGAGCGCGAGCCCTATTTTCTCGAACAGAGGGAGCCGCGGCTCTCCGCGCGCCACCGCGCGGCCACCGCGCGGGACCCGGATGGAGTTTTATTTTTCCTGTTCTGCTCAATCTCTTTTGCTATACGCTCCTCACTGAACCCGGGCATACATTGACAGAGAAATACGACGACATGGAGCATCACATGGCATTATTCCGGGCAAGGACAGCGGAATTGCCTCACGTCCTCCTTTCGCAGCACTACAGGAAACCCCCGGGACGTAAATACATAGGGACCATAAGAAATTCCGTAGGGAATAGAGAACCGCGTGTTAACTAACGTCCCCACCACAGTTTGCTCGTAACCATAACGTGTTCCACGACCCCCAACTAAAGAAGTATGTGCCGACACGTCGCATGTACTCCAACCGGACGTAATCGAATTGGATGATGACTTGACCTATGAAGAAACCCCGGAGCAAATACTCGACTACAAGGAAAGGGTGACAAGGAATAAAGCTGTAAAGATGGTCAAGGTCCTGTGGTCCAACCACGAGACGGAAACGGCGACCTGGGAATTGGAAGCCGACATGAGGCAACGTTACCCTTCCCTCTTCCAAGACGACCCGACCACAGTTATGGGGACATAACTGTATTCTTAAGGGGGGGAGGATGTAACACCCGAGGAAAAACAAATTCAAATTGTTTTGAACTACGTCATGACTTGATCCCTTCACAGGGTACGTAGGCAGCTTAGAACTAATTTCTAAGTTCAGTCACGAAATAAATCACAAAATACATCACGAATTAGATCACAAGGACGATAGGAGGAGTTGGAACCAATTTAGACTAGGCTAATTAGGACCCGGAAATGTTGCGAGCGATAAGCCGGACTCGTAACAAGTTTAAGGAGAAGATTCCGAAACGGAGACGACCCAGGGAATCGAGCTAACACGTAGAAAACCGATAGGGGAAAGCGAGGGAAGACCCGACGGAACACGCGGACCGCCGAACCGGCCGGTCCGGCCGGCCCGCGCTGTCCGCGCGCCGCCGCGCGGCCACCGTGCGGACAAAGGCGTTGCGACTCCAGGCTGGTCGCGCGTGCTCCGCGCGGGCAAAAGCTTAGGTGCGCGCCACCAGCGCGCCAGAGGTGCTGAAAGTGTAAACTTTCCTTCCATGGCGATTTTTTCTTGCCAAAAACCACACCCCTAACCATGGCAATCGAATCTCAGCCTTGGGGAAGGCTTAAGAATACCCTAGGGGCGCCCCAAACCCTAGGTTTTCAGAAAACATTCAAGCCTCCACCCTCAATTCCCTCTCGAAGTTCAAAACTCCTTCGACACCCCTTTCCGGCAAGTATTCCGGCGACGACGGGACGACCGGGACAAGCCCCTGCCCTCTAGACTCTTGGTAAGCTATTGTACAAAGTTTCAATTCGTCCATAGATCTCAGAAACTCATATTCTAACCCTTTTTCCTTACTACGATTTCCCGTCGGAAGACGAACAAAAAGCGATCGGAGAAGTTGGCCGTTCGTCGTGACCCTAGGACGTCCGGAAACCCAATCCAGCAACCCTATCATCATTCTAAGTAAGTTAAAACCTTACTCACAAATTTTCGTGGTTGTTTGTTGTTTAAATCTCGAGATATAGGCTTGTAACAAAAATCGGTTTTCAAAAACCCTATTTTCGTCCAATTTTAAAGACTCGCCTAAAACTCGACCTTCGGGAATTCAAACCGAAAACCTTTCAACATAAAAGTTGTTCCTAACACCTTTATCTATCTTGTGTCCAAATTTCAGCCGTTGACATTGAGTTTTGCTATCCCAAATCCCGCCGTAAACTTTCTGTATCGAACCGAACGTTTTAAAACTGTGATAGATTTCTTCATTCAACTTGATGCATGTTTTTCACCCATTTTTTGAATGATTTAACTTTGCATTCCTAAACAAAAGTTGTAGATAATTGTGTCTAGATTATGCATATAAAATTTCACGGATTTTGGTGTTCATTTGATATGCCAAACGGCCGAATTTTCAGAACTGTTTTAAAATTGTTTTAAGGGCCGCGAGTATGCAGTGAGTGTAATCGATTTTTGAGTACCAAGAATTCATTATTTCCAAATTCTTAAAACATGATAGTTGTTCCTTAACGTGTTGTGTAGTTACTGTAAAAATTTCACATCGATTGGTTTTGAAATGAATTTTTAATCGGCGTTGCACGAACCTGTGACGAAAACAGTTTTTAAGACAGAAATTATTCCTTGCAATAAACTCGAATTTCGACTCGCTTCGGAACCTTATTTCCAAAAACTTAAAACATGAAAGTTGTTCGTGTGTGTGTTTTTGAATTACTGTAAAAATTTCAGAATTTTTGGAGAAAAGACAAAATTTTTAATTAAGAAAGGCGTAAATTGCCTCGAATAGGATTTTTCGAACTTGAGAAAACTCGAACTATGAAAACGCGATATCGATCATTTGATAACTTTGAAATACGAACTTTCGAAAAATCCTGTTCACTAGGCTGAGCCGATCTTCATACTATCATTATCTTTGAGACTGCCTCGTTAGTGGTCTCCTTACTATCTGAGATTGCCTCGTTAGTGATCTCGCGCGCTGTATTTTGGATCGCCTCGTTAGTGGTCCTACTATCTTTTTGGATCGCCTCGTTAGTGGTCCTACTATCTTTGAGACTGCCTCGTTAGTGGTCTCCCATTGCTTGGACTGCCTCGTTAGTGGTCCTATGTTGAGATTGCCTCGTTAGTGATCTCCCGGTATGGTGTCCTCTTCTTAGTCTACGAGATGAAAAGTAAAAGACTTGTGTGAGTGTTTCATTATGCTTAAATCGTATTTATCATGTCTTTAATTATGTATTTAAAGTTTATGCATCTTAAATTATGCTTTAAATTACGCTTTTAAGATTAAGCCCTTTAAACCTGTTTTTCCGCTGCTAATAAATTATGTATTTTTAAATTCTCGTACGGTAAGCGAAATCTTTAGTTTAAACACTTGTAACCCCTTTTATTTGTTAGTTAGGGATTAACTTACTCAGTATATTTTTATACTGACAACCGTTGTCATTTTCCTTTTTTTACAGAGTATGTCGAGTGACGCATTGCATATGCACTTGGGGGAAATCATAACGGACATTTTAAATTCTGCATCGTACTGTTTTTACCGGGTCTGTTAAACCCGAGGATTTGGCCATGTTGGCCGTGATTTACTTTCCGCTGCACGTACTCTATTTATTTTTCGCGCATGATGATTACTACTATCGTATTAAGTATTATAAATTTCCGGACTGAATCTTGAAATGTTTTAAATCTTTTACATACCCACAAGCCTTGCATTTCCTTAGCGAGCTCGGGAAGCCGTGTCTTGCTAGGGAGATGCGGCGGTGACATCCCGGTCTGGGTTATCAAATCCGGGGTGTTACACTAACGATTTTTTTGCTCCTCTTAGGGGGCTGAGAGTAAAAGATAACTCTCTTTCCCCTACTTTTTGACAGGGTGATCTTTTGCTTCTGGCATTCGATCACCGCTTTATATTGGGATAACCAGTCCATCCCAAGTATAATGTCAAAGTCCCTTAAGTTAAATTCTACTAAGTTTGCGAAGAATTCTACGTTCTTGATCACTATAGGAATTCCGTTATATCGTTTAGAGCAAGATACTACTTCTCCTGAAGGCAATTGAATTCCTAAGCTAATCATCTCGCACTTAGGTAGATCTAACTCAGGCACTATCCTTGATGCTATGATTGAGCAACTAGCTCGAGAATCAAATAAAACTTTAAGGGGTGTATTCAAAACATGAAATGTACCTGCCATCACTTCTCCTTATGCAGGCACGTCCGCTTGGTTAACCACGTTGAGCCTTCCCATAGGGCGTCCTTGGTTGCCTTGCTGATTCGGATTCGGCTGTTGTTCTTGCTTGTAACACCCCGGATTTGGTAACCCAGGCCGAGGTGTCACCGCCGCATCACCCTAGCAAGACACGGATTCCCGAGCTCGCTAAGGAGGTGCAAGGCTTATGGGTATGCAAAGTTTTAAAACATTCAACAATGAATCCGGAATCCAAGAATACTTTAATCAAGTACGGTAGTAAAAATCATCATGCACGGAAAAAGGTAAATGCAGCGGAAATGTAATCACGGCCAACACGGCCAAAACCTCGGGTTTAACAGACCCGGTAAAACAGTAGTATGATGCAGTAATTAAAAATGTTCACAAATATGTCCCCCCAAATGCGCGTGCATGCGTCACTCGACATACTCTGTAAAAAGAAATGACAACGGTTGTCAGTATAAAGATATACTGAGTAAGTCAATCCCTAACTAACAAATAATAGGGTTACATGTGTTTAAACTAAAGATTTCGCTTACCGTACGTGAATTTAAAATACCTAATTTATTTGCAGCGGAAAACATGATTAAAAGACTTAAATTAAAAGCGTAATTTAAAGCATAATTTAAGATGCATGAATTTTAAAAACATAATTAAAGATATGATAAATACGATTTAAGCATAAAGAAACACTCACACAAGTCTTTTACATTTATCCCGTAGACTAAGAAGAGGACACCATACCGGGAGATCACTAACGAGGCAATCTCAACATAGGACCACTAACGAGGCAGTCCAAAGAATGGGAGACCACTAACGAGGCAGTCTCAAAAGATAGTAGGACCACTAACGAGGCGATCCAAAAAGATAGTAGGATCACTAACGAGGCAGTCCACAAATACAGCGCGCGAGATCACTAATGAGGCAATCTCAGATAGTAATGAGACCACTAACGAGGCAGTCTCAAAGATATTGATAGCATGACGATCGGCTCAGCCTAGTGAACGGGATTTTTCGAAAGTTCGTATTTCAAAGTTATCAAATGATCGATATCGCGTTTTCATAGTTCGAGTTTTCTCAAGTTCGAAAAATCTTATTCGAGGCAGTTTACGCCTTTCTTAATTAAAAATTCGTCTCTTCACCAAAAATTCTGAAATTTTTACAGTAATTCAAAAACACACACACGAACTACTTTCATGTTTTAAGTTTTTGGAAATAAGGTTCCGAAGTGAGTCGAAATTCGAGTTCATTGCAAGGAATAATTTCTGTCTTAAAAACTGTTTTCGTCACAGGTTCGTGCAACACCGATTAAAAATTCATTTCGAAACCAATCGATGCAAAAGTTTTACAGTAACTACAAAACACGCTAAGGAACAACTTTCATGTTTTAAGAATTTGGAAATAATGAATTCTTGGTACTCAAAAATCGACCACAACTCACTGCATATTCGCGGGTTCCGAATAGGGTTTAAAACAGTTCTGAAAATTCGACCGATTGACATATCAAATGAACACCAAAATCCGTGAAATTTTACATGCATAATCTAGACTCAATTATCTACAACTTTTGTTTAGGAATGCAAATTTAAATCATTCGAAAAAGGGGTGAAAAACACGCATCAAGTTGAATCTAGAAATCTGTCACAGTTTTAAAACGTTCGGGTCGACACAGAAAGTTTACGGCGTGATTTGGGATAGCAAAACTTAATGTCAACGGCTGAAATTTGGACACAAGATAGATAAAGGTGTTAGAAATAACTTTTATGTTGAAAAGTTTTCGGTTTGAATTCCCGAAGGTCGGGTTTTAGGCGAGTCTTTGAAATTGGACGAAAATAGGGTTTTTGAAAACCGATTTTTGTTACAAGCCTATATCTAGAGATTTAAACAACAAACAACCACGAAAATTTGTGAGTAAGGTTTTAACTTACCTAGAATGATGATAGGGTCGCTGGATTGGGTTTCCGGACGTCCTAGGGTCACGACGAACGGCCAACTTCTCCGATCGCTTTTTGTTCGTTTTCCGACGGAAAATCGTAGTAAGAGAAAAGGGTTAGAATATGAGTTTCTGAGGTATATGGACGAATTTATAACTTGTACAATAGCTTACCAAGAGTCTAGAAGTCAGGGGCTTGTCCCGGTCATCCCGTCGTCGCCGGAATACTCGCCAGAAAGTGGTGTCGAAGGAGTTTTGAACTTGGAGAGGGAATTGAGGGAGGGTAGGAAGTGTTTTCTGAAACTCTAGGGTTTGGGGCGC
This sequence comes from Hygrophila difformis, assembly GCA_030278955.1. Classification (NCBI taxonomy): domain Eukaryota; kingdom Viridiplantae; phylum Streptophyta; class Magnoliopsida; order Lamiales; family Acanthaceae; genus Hygrophila; species Hygrophila difformis. The sequence goes on along the minus strand of JAOANR010000003.1, from coordinate 31,968,525 downwards.
CCCTAGGGTATTCTTAAGCCTTCCCCAAGGCTGAGATCCGATTACCATCGAAGGGGGTGTTAATTTTGGCAAGAAAATCGCCATGGAAGGAAAGTTTACACCTCCTGCACCTCTGGCGCGCTGGTGACGCGCACATAGGCTTTTGTCCGCGCGGAGCACGCGTGGCCTGCCCTGGAGTCGCGACTCCTCCGTCCGCGCGGTGGCCGCGCGGCGGCGCGCGGAGAGCGCGGGCCGGCCGGACCGGCCGGTTCGGCGGTCCGCGTGTTCCGTCGGGTCTTTCCTTGCTTTCCCCTATCGGTTTTCTACGTGTTAGCTCGATTCCTTGGGTCGTCTCCGGTTCGGAATCCTTTCCTTAAGCTTGTTACGAGTTCGGCTTATCGCTCGCAATATTTCCGTGCCCTAATTAGCCTAGTCTAAATTGGTTCCAACTCCTCCTATCGTCCTTGTGATCTATTTCGTGATTTATTTTGTGATTTATTTCGTGACTGAACTTAGAAATTAGTTCCAAGCTACCTACGTACCCTGTGAAGGGATCATGTCATGACGTAGTTCAAAACAATTTGAATTTGTTTTTCCTCGGGTGTTACATTGCTGTTGATTTTAGTTCTGAGGTGGTTGAGGACGTTGGTTCTGGTTCTGATTCAGTTGCCTAAATTGATTTTGAGGGGGTCGATACCCCTGATTATTTCCGTTCCGTCCGTTTTGATTTTGAGGCTGTCCCTGCCCCGTGACCAAGTCGTCTCTTTTCGTTATGTTTTCAATTCTTGTTCGGCACTCCCGACGTATGTGGCCCATGCGACCACACCAAAAGCATGCTCCTTGTTGAGGGCATCCCCTCGTCAGATGGGGTCGCCCACACCTCGGACAGGGTGGTACCGGTTCTTCTTGGTTGAACCTCCTTCCATTGTTGGTTCGCTGTGGCCTATTCGACCCTCTACGTTGCTCGTTCCTTCCCGCATTATTCTCACCTCTCGCATCCTTGTTCCTCTTGTCTTGGGGACCCCCGGCTGGACTCCCCGCTCACTCTCCTTTTCAGTTGTTGTACTCGCGCCACTGCCACCGCGCGGTCGTACACGGCTTGAAGATCAGGGTAGTGTACCCCTGTGATCACTTCGCGCACTGCCAGGTTTAGTCCCATTTCGAATTTCTGAGCTTTCTCCACGTCAGTGGGTACTAGTCTTGGTGCGAATCTCACGAGCTCCTTGAACCGAGTGTAGTACTCTTTCACGGTCTGAATTCCTTGCCTCAGCGACAGAAACTCCTCGTACATCGCTGCTTTAGTACTCAAGGGATAGAACCTATCCCTGGGCAGCTCCATCATTTCCGCCCACGAGTAGGGCTCTTCATCTTCTTGCAGTTTCGCTTGAGTAGCCTGCCACCAGTCGTCCGCTTCGCCTCCCAAGTAGTACGAAGCGACGTGCACTCTCTCTCCTTCTGGACACTTGACTGCACCTAACAGCTTATCAAAAGTCCGGATCCATTCTTCCATATTTGCTGGATCCTCCTCACCAGCATAGTGGGGCGGCTGGTAAGGATTTACCATCGCCAGATAGTTAGGGCGAGCTTGGGGTGGAGGTACCGCCGCAGCTTGACCCTGATTGACTTGCGCGTTCCCTAGCGCAATCAGGATTTCCTCTAACATCCGAAGACGATCACCCACATTGTTCGGTGCGGGGGCGTCCTGCGCACCTTGGGGTTGTTCCTCTACAGGTTCGGTGACATTGGGTGGCACTTCAGTAGTGTCTTGGGGAGCGGGCTGAGTTCTTGCTCTTCCTCTAGGTGCCATTCTGTTACAAATAGTGTGGATTAGGACTTGGGTGATTAACATATAGTCTAAACAATTTCTATAAATGTGTATGTGTTTATAATTTCGCACGTGGTGCTCGATTGAACTAAGAAGTGCTGTACACTTCTGGGTTTTATTTTATTTCATTTTATTTCGATTTTTTTTGGTGCCGGACAGGTCTGTCCGATTTTTTTTTTTTATAAATAAATCGGGCATTTTATTTCCTTAAATGAAATTTTTAATACAAGCGAGAAGGTATACAAAAGTAGAGATATTTTCCTAGCAAAATAGTATCTACTATAACTAAAGTCCCTAGCGTCTCAAGACGTCCTCCGGTGGGGTAGCGGGATCCTCCTCTGGGTCTTCCTCCTCCGAACTTGGCGGCAATAGGTCGTCAAAGACGTGGTTCAGGTCCTCCCCATGAGCATCAACGTGTTCCTTCAATATTAGGTTTTGTGTAGTGAGGGTTTGGACTTGGCGTTCAAGTTGGTTTATGCGGTGGTGGTCTGTCTCTCTTAAGTTGCCCATGTGGTGCATATTTGCCTCCAAGTGAGCTATACGATGTTTCATTTGTTCTATGGTTTGTTGGGAGTCAAAGTGAGCGTTCATCATTTTGATCATCAAGTTCATCATGTTTTGACTAGCCATCTAGCGCAAGCAAAAGATCTACTTTAAAATTCGCTAAGATTCTAAGTTATAATTCGCCAAGATGCTAAGTTAAAATTCGCTAAGATTCTAAGTTCTCCAAATAAAGGAAATGCAATATGCAAGTGCAAATGATGATTCTCCCCCCAAAATGATTCAAGCACTGTTTATATATATATTTTTTTCTAATTCCCATGGGTTTTAAAAATAAAAATTTATTCCATGGAAATAATACTTTAAAATTTAAAATAATAGTCAAAATATTGATAGTAGTTTAAAAATAATAATGGTTTAAAAATAATAGTTTAAAAATAATAGTTTAAAAGTAGCCGGTCTCTGATACTAACTTGTAACACCCCGGTTTTTGGTCACCCAGGTCGGGATGTCACCGCCACACCTTCCTAGCAAGACACGGTTTCTCCTAGCTTACTAAAGAGATGCAAGGCTAGGTATTGCAGAATTTAAAAATATTTAAAAGCATACAAAAACAGCCCATTCAATATAAGTTCGAAATTAATATCATAATGCAGCGGAAAACAATATCAGAGTATAAGTTTTTGCAGCGGAAAATGTAAATAGGACCAACATGGTCAAAACACGGGTTAAATAGGCCCGTTTATACTATAGTCTAATGCAAGAATTTAAATATAAAAGTTCCCGAAATCCCATGCATGTACATGCTCGAGTTCATTCCACATACTCTGTAAGAAAAAGGAAATAAATGGTTTGGTCAGCACAACTTGTTGAGTAAGTTAATACAGACATGGTCGTGGGGTTTAAAAGCCATTAATTAATATTTGAATAGAAGCGTAATAATAAATCATAAATAATTCAATTTAGTTATCTAACCAATTTGCATAATTAATTCATGGCACTAATCAATAATACGTTTAGCATAATTTAAATAAAAGCCATAATTAATTTAAATAAAGCATTTAATAATTTAAAAGGACAATAGATAAATATTTAACTATCCACATTACTCCCAAGATTCAGTATTTCAAGTATTTCACGATTGCATTGCAATCTTGTCAAATTTAGGCGGAAGCCGGCGGCCGCAGCCGTATCTGTCATACCCAGTACCGCTCCGGAGCCTTGGGAAACCCATATGCATATTCACGAGAGTGTAGACCATATATCTCATGCCGTTTTGGCAACATATCTCAAAATTTCACATGGGTCACCATCGTTCATAAAGGCACGAAGTGAATCGTTAGGAGGGCACCCTGCATAGCACTCACCCCCTAATTTTAAAAGATCAAGTTTGTAAAGGGGATTTCCTAAATTTCAGATTTCATGTATTTATTTCAAAGAGTCTTCTACTCGTTTAAACCTTAAAGGCTAGTTTCACCGTTTCAACAAGACTTCAAGATTTGACTCGGTCAACCACAGTTTACTTCAAAATTCATTAAACATCGAGTTTAAATCCAAATATTCTGAAATTTGACCAGTGACTCGAAAACCCATAGGTGAACAAGTTTCATGTTTTAAGTTTTTCAATCTGAGGTACGGAAGTAGGTGAAAAACGTTAATCTTTAACAGGATGCTAATCTGTCCGAAAATTCTGACACCAGTTTCAAGATTTCAAGATCTACCATAGCAAACTAACTCCAAATTTGATTAAATTTTACAGAGAGATACCTAAGACATATATCTACAACTTCCATGTTCGGCTTAAGTTCTGAATCGGTTTAGATCTAATGCCAAAAACGTCATCAAGTTCGAACCTAAGTTCTGTCCAGATTTCAAGATTCAAATTCAAAGCAGTTCGGTTTGAGAACGAATTCAGATATCAAATCATAACAAAAGAATTATGAAATTTTTTACAATAGCTAGATTAATGTCTTAGGAACGTTTTTTGTGTTTTAAGTTTTCTCGTTTGAACAGGTTTAAGGGTTCGGAAAAATCAAGCAAAAACGTTGCGCTGTTAAAGATTTCGTTTTGACAGATTTTACGTTCTTGGTTTAAATCATTAGTTCAAGTGTATTTTAAATCCTCCCAAAACCATAGTAAGATTAACTTACTGATTGTTGGGCGTCCGGGATTGTCGATTCGGAGGCGTGCCTTCCAGTCCACCGTTTATCTCCTCGGTTCGTCGGGTTCTTCGTTCTAGATCCGATTCGTGGTGTAGAGAAGAAAAAGAATGAAGTTAGAATCCGTTTTCGGATTGAGAACGTAAAAGATTGAATGGACTAGAACTTACCACAACGTTGGAGATCTTCCGGATTCGTCCAAAACAGTCTCGCCTTGGTTTCGTGCCTCCGACGACTCCGGGATTAGGGTTTTCGAACGTATAGAGATTATGGATGTTTTGAAAAGTGTTCGGGGCTGAGAAGAGGTGTTATTAATAGATAGGCACGACCTAGGGACGTCCTAGGTCGGCCTTGGTGAGTCTTGAGCCGAAAGGAATACAACCGAAGTCGGAAAATCCGGATTCGGGCGAGTGAATCTCGCAACGGGCGAATCTGCTCGCTGGCGCGGCCGTGGCGCGCCGTTTGCCTATTGACCGCGCGGCCACCGCGCGGCTGCCGCTTGGACTGCGGTCCGGGCGGGTCGTGCGATCCGTCGTGCTTTTCCTCCTCTCTTTCGGACTTCTATCCCTCTATGTTTTCGGATTCGGATTTCCGGGGTATCTTCGGGTTCCTACTTCCCATCTAAATTTTTACTCGGGTCTAAATGCATGTTTGGACTCAAATTCTCGAGTTCATTGGTGTCGGGTTTCGGTGTACAATTTATTCGATTAAATTGTCTTGAGTATTGGAACTTTAATTCCTTTTTAGATTAGACTTCATTTCTCATTTCTTTTCCTCTTTATTTATTTAGTGTATTTATTTATTATTTATTTATTTATTATTTATTTATTTAATTATTTGTTTATTTAATTATTTGTTTTATGTTGCAAAATTCTCGGATATTACAATTATTATTATGATTTTTATTTCTAAAAATCATAATGTATGAATTATCCGAGATCGTTGGGATAATTCGATAAATCTATCCCGAGTCGCGACTGTCCGAAATATTTAATTCCGCTCTCTCGGAATTTTTTCGATTTTTAATAAATAAATCCAATCTTTAAATTTTTGGATTTAAATTCTCGATGTCGATTTCTCGGGTATTACAGTCTACCCTCCTTAGAAATCAACTTCTTCCTCGAAGTTGGGTCGCGCTCGGACTGATAGCAATGCATGCAAATGATTGGCACGTAATAATTGGCACGCATAAAATAAAATATTGAGGTTTGAAAATTAAATTCTTACCTCGGCGCATGACGACTCTTTGCGGGGTATCACAAGTATAGCTATTGCCTATTGATGGTACCAATTAAATGCTTTCTTATGCTACTACTACTATTATCTGAGCTGAGCATCACCTCACCAGTCACCCGCCACAGCCTACACTACACACAAGTAGTGATTAGAAAACTGAAGGTTAGCTACACAAATCCAATATTCATTCCAATCTCACCCCTGAAATTTCATGCACAATTTCCCACAACAAATATACAATCAAATGCTTCCAGTTGTTACAGAATATTGCTCAACTCTAATACAACTTTTGAGCCCACTCATTTAACTAAAATTGATGCGATCTTCATGCTACATGTATTCAAGCAATCTAAGTACACTAAAAGATCCACCAGCCCTTGAGGAAATATTTGGACATTGGCAAAGCTGAATAGTACATGAGCAATACTTGTCAGTTTCAAATTTTACTAGAACGAACAAACATCAAGCTAGAAACTTGAATCAAGATTATTGCATCTATTACACATCAAGATTACAGAAAGAGCCACAGACCACCATTCAAATCAAATGAACCAAAGTCAAAAAAGAAATTTGAATCAAAACCAGGGGGCAAGGGACCACCCCCCAAACAGTAGCTGTCAGCTTCCCTGTTCCTTTTCTCCACAAACCAAAACATAGGATTCAAATGGATTTATCAACATCCCTGTTCAAACTCATTTAAAAAGAAACAAATGTGACACAAAGGGGACACATAGGAAAAGGGATAGACATCCATTACACATTAATGTGGCACTATCAAGTTGCCTATGGTCCATAGCCATATTACAAACTTCTAATGTTAAATTCAGTCACCAACGTGTAGATTCCCAACATACGTAGTTACCCAAATAAACAACCTAGATAATTCCCAAACAACAAAAGTTTCAGTTAATTAGTTTCTGAAATTACAAACATCAGCAAAAAACTGGGTCATATGAACTGAATAACCCAAGTGTGCATTAGTAAGAACTCCACATCACTTCCCACCGCTGCCACCTTCCCCATGTGACTCGGGATTGGTTATAGGTGGTCCTTTCTTCTCAAGTTGAAACTGAGGTGCCCTCCATGAACCACCTCTGTATGGTGTTCGTTTCTTAGCTTTGAAAGGTCCCAAACCAAGCATTTGTTGAGTAATCGACGGCCCTGACACCATAGGGGGTGTCTCCAGATTATGATCTTGTGTAACAATGGGCTCCCTGACTTGTTCTTCAGCATGAGTTGGTAATGTGGGTGGTAGTATTTGTGGGGTCACAAATTCCATTCAAATCAAACACAAAAATTTAGTGCAAAGGATAAGAAAAACAACATCCTGGATCACAGAAAGAGGCACTATAACACCATACACATTTCAGAAAACAAAATACCTGTTGTGGAGAGGAAGTAGGTGCATTGTTTAGAGGTAGATCGCTTGGCCCATCCGTGTGTTTCGTTGTCCCCAACATCTACAGCAAAAGATGGTGTTAAGCTGAAAAAAATGACATCACAATGTTGAATATCTTCTCAAGACATTTCCATCTCATTTCTAAATTTTACATGAGTGTTGAATAAACTAAAACATGAACTTACAGTATTCTTTCGACGGCGAACCTTCCTTGTTCCAGCAGCAGAGTTAGAAGTTCCAGCAACATTACTTAAACTTGCATTTCGAGCCTGCACATACTAATTTAATTTAATTAAATGACTTATTGAGTTGAAATGAAGTGCAAGTAATTATAGGTGCCAGATAACCTTAGCTTGTCTCCTCTTCTCACGGAGCTCATCTGGAAAATCTGGACAAGTAGTGACTTGGTGACCTGGTTTTCCACAATTGCTACAGTGGACTGTTGTTTGTCTTCGAGTCATCTTAGTTGGATCTTTAGTATATCTTCTTGTAGGATTCCCATCAACTCATCAACCTGTAATTTGTCAAAGTCTTTGTATAGTTCAAGAGCAGTCACTTTTGCGTTGAACCTTTCTGGAAGCGTCCCAATGATTTTACCTACAATATCCTGTTGAGAATATTCTTTGCCAAGCTGAAGAGCTTGGTTGGTTAGATCACGAATGCGACCAATGTATTGGCCGACAGATTCATTATCATCCATAGTAATTCTATGAAATTGAGCATCAAGTGTTATGATTCTAGATTTCTTTACCGGTGCCATACCCTCGTAGGTATTGGCTAAAGTAGTCCAGACGTCATATGCAATCTTACATCCAGCAATAAGTCGGTATTGATCCTTTGTAAGAGCATTATGAATAGCATTTAGAGCTTTGGAATTTTTTGATGCAGCAAGCCTCTCAGTTGCAGTCCATTCGCTCCTTGGCTTTAGGGTTTTCACACCATCTTTTTCAACAACTGGAGGGTGATATTGAGTCTCTACTGCATCCCATGCTCTTTCATCTAGTGCAATGAGAAATTCCTCCATTTGATCTTTCCAATAGGCATAGTTTGATCCGTCGAGCAATGGGGGTCTGGTTACTGAACCACCTTGGTTATCCATCTTTTTGACTGGATCTCGCTGTCGAGCGTGTGGCTCTGATACCAATTGTTAGGTCATATTTGCAGGGATAACCAACGAACCAGTCCTGAAAACTAGTTCAAACACCTTTCGTGGACACGTTAAACAGTTTTATGATAATAAGCAGCGGAATATAAATAAACTGTAAATGAACGAACTCAGAGATTTGTTGACCCAGTTCGGCACAAGCCTACATCTGGGGGATACCAATCCAGGAGGTTCACTATTTGTTTTAACTTGATCCTTGATCCAAACAATAGTGATTTAACTCGCCCAACTCCAATCTCCAAGCGGTTGAATTGTTGAACCAAAACACTCCCTTGTTTTGGTGAAGATCTCCCCGACCTTGCTCCAATTCCTTGAAGGCTCCCCCTTCAAGTTACCCTTGGTCGAAACCTGTTGGCGACCCTCCTTCAAAAATAACTTCGGTTAAGCTCGTGTGTTGACGACTCCTCGAGAGGCTTGATTGAATTCGTCAACTCCAATCAAGAACACTGTAGCACACTCTCGATCAAATCACCCGAGGAAGTGTTGATCGAATATCTTCCTTCAATATGATGTAATCGCGAACACGGAAGGAATCTGTTTCTCTCTTACTCAATTGCCTCGATAACAGCAGGGAGAAAATGAATAATTCAGTCATCTACTTGTCCATCCCTTGGCTGGCATATTTGAAGAGAGATCAAAACCCTCCATCCCAAGGTAAGATCTTATTACCATAATTATACCTTTCCTTAGAATGAAGTTGCCCGGATTAGGAGATCTTGGTTTCTTTACTACTTGAGCACGATCCGGGCAAGGAATCAGCTACCTGTTGGAGGATGATCTCGAGCAGATTCGCCAGCTTCACTTCCTTTAAATAGTTTGTCGAGTACTGTCGAGGTTGGTTCAACAAAGTAGTCCAGACATCGGTTGTGAACACATTTGCTCAAAACTGGTTCCCAACAGGGGATGTTACCGCCACATCTCTTGGCTAAAATACCATAACACACGAATCAACCAAGAGATGCTAAGGCTCTAAGAAGAAAACATAATCCATAATAGTTTCAAAAGTAATTGTACAAAAGACATCATGAATTTAAAGATGATTTTTATTAGCTAAAGATAAAACTTGAAATCCCATCCCATTGCGTGTACGTGCTCATCATCCTGAAAAGAGAAAAGAAAAACACACACACAACTCAGTATAAAGTGGTAGGTTAACCACAGTTCCATAAGGACAACACAAGGAAATGACACACCCGCAATATTAACATATTTAGTATGAAGACGAATTAGTATTGACGAGGACACCCTTAACCGCATAATCCGCATAAACCGCATAGTTTGCATAATCCACAAATCTCTGTCTAAACCTATAGCACCGGTGCCCTAACCTAGGCCCGCAGGCGAGGGTTTAGACCCACAATACCGCATATTCAAAGGTTCGTCAAACCTAGATTTAATTAAATTTGTGACAGAGGGGCCGACTTTCGTCGCTAGAGACCCGTCACGTTCCTGCCCCTCAACCGCATAATCCACAAAAATCCACATAATAATCCGCACATGAGCATCTACTCGTCAATACCAATTTGTCCACATTAATATTCATTCTCTACATTGAATGAAAGATCTTTCTTTTCAAAAATAGGGTTTTCAAACTGCCTACACCAATTTGGCTAACAATACGCTGCTAGGTCTTTTAAAATGTTTCTTAATCACACATAATTCATAACATAATTTATTTGCAAGGGATCAATAACGATACAGTGAACAATTAGAATACACAATTCTATAGTTTAAGTAGACCCGGTATACATTAAAACAAAGCAAAGGTCCTGGCAAGTAGCTCCAAAAATTTATTTGTTTACACTCAAATACAGCAGCCAACTTTGAGTATTTTTGATACCCAAGAGTCTTCACTCACACAATCATAATACAAAACGATTTATACTTTTACAAAAGGAGATATGTATATATGCATGCACTCAACCATGGAATCTACAAAGGGTGTGATGAATCTTAAAATGAAATTTGTATTTCACAAAGGTATTAACGGTAAGAAATGGACGGAACAGCAACACAAAAGGAACGTCGAGTCGAGATTGAACTCTTCCCGCAAGACGTTTATGCCCCGGTAGTGCTCCGGCAACGGCAGAACGTCCCCAAAGGTAAAACGACGATTGCCTCGACGTAGCAGCACCGCAGACGTCGACGACCGGCGAACGGAACAAAGAGATGAGGGAGTCGGGAGGAGAGGAGAGAATGCAGAAGAAAATATGCAGAGAAGAGGTGTGTAGAAGGTGATACTGACCCCTAAGCCAAAGCTGCCATTTATAGGCGTTGGAGGAGACGAAACCGCCGACGGGTATTGATGGGGCGGTTTCAGCTGGAATTCAAAAGTTTTCAACAGTTGAATTCAAATGGTTTTCAACAACTGTTGAAATCAAAGTGGGCTTCAACGACTGGGCTGCTTGGCATGGGCCCGACAAATAAACTTTGTCTAAAAAATTAGACAGGCCCAAAAGCCCAATTACCAAGGTCCAAGTCCAAGTCCAAGTCCACGGGCACGGGCGCGGCGCGGCTCGGCTCGGCTCGGGCCGGAACGGGACGGGACGGGCGCGCGCATGTGGGCTTCCCCCGCACTTGACCAACCTGCATTAGTTTAATTGATTCTAACACGCAGAACAATATAAACTAATTCAACTCCCACTGTTTATGCAATGTGGGATGCGCCACTTTTAACCACTCTTTAATAACCATTCAAACAAATGCTATCTGCACTCAATGACCCACTTCGACCACTTATTTCTCACTCACCCGACAATGGTTTTGAGAAAATAAATACACTACGACAATCTACGCGAAATGTAGAATTCGTATACGCTATTTAATTAACCAAATTAAATATCGTCATTACGCAAAAAGGAGCTCAAAACCCCTTTTTTCCAACAATCCCCCACATGAGTGGAAACAACAGTAGTAGTGAATGCAATGCAAATGCAAATGCCCCGACTCCTTCTTTAAAGAAAGGTTACTGCACGGGTCTAAGTAGTTTTTGGCTTTGAACTTAAACCGTATCAATATTATCGAGTATACAGGCGGAGTAGTGATTTTACTCTTGAACTATCCCCCACATCGTATACTAGACCAATAATAAAGAATCAGTAACTTTTCAGGCTCTTTGCCCGTTCTCACGTTTGGTTCCATTCCAGGCCATGGAAACCCCCTTTGGATTCATAAGTCTTTACTGAAGCGGCCACACTTCTACTTATATAGGTGATTCGAACAAGTATCCTTTCATAATTATATGAACACACAGTTCCAGAATCATTAAGAGTCATTAAACTCAACCTCTACCACAGACAGGCATCAAACACTTCATCATTGCTTCTGAGGGAAAGGATGAAGATTATTCTTCAAAAGTGTTTTCAAATTTGAAATCATACATCTTAGTTGTCCCTTTGAACCAAGTTTGTGGGATCTCCACGCATCATGGTTGGGTTACCAATGTAATCATTCTTTAGGTGTGGATTTTAACCCCATTCCCTCTCGCAATTTGCAAAATTGATCTCTGTTGACAGCTTTTGTTAACGGATCCGCTAGGTTATCTCCAGACTTCACATAAGTTAGAGAAATTACCCCACTAGAAATCAATTGCTTAACGGTATGATGTCGACGACGGATATGTCTCGACTTACCATTATACATCTCATTTTGTGCCCTGCCAATAGCTGCTTGACTATCACAGTGTATCATTACTGTTGGCACAGGTTTCTTCCAACATGGAATTTCCTCGAGGAAATTTCGAAGCCATTCGGCTTCTTCACCAGCTTTATCTAAAGCTTTAAATTCAGATTCCATGGTGGATCGGGCTATACACGTTTGTTTTTGTGACTTCCAAGACACAACCCCTCCCGCAATCATGAATACATAACCACTTGTGCACAATGAATCACTTTTCTCTGATATCCAATCGGCATCAGAGTACCCTTCAAGAACAGGAGGATATCTCGTGTAATGTAACCCCAACTCTTGAGTATATCTCAGATATCTCAAGACTCTCATAATAGCCTTCCAATGCTCACGACTTGGATTGCTAGTATATCTACTCAATTTGTTAACCGAATATGCAAGATCCGGGCGAGTACAATTAGTCAAGTACATTAGACTACCAATGATTCTTGCATACTCTTCTTGAGCAACAGGTTCACCTCTGTTTACTTTCAACTTTTCACTGGGATCCATAGGCGTCTTTGCCGGACGACTATCATAAGCGTTGAATTTACTTAACACTTTCTCAATGTAATGAGACTGAGAAAGAACAATCCCTTCGGGATGCCTTATGATTTTTATCCCTAATATGACATCGGCTACACCCATGTCTTTCATGCAAAATTCCTTTTTAACATGTTCTTGGTCTGATTAATCATATTCAAGTCACTGCCCATGATCAACATGTCATCTACATACAAGCAAACTATAACAAATTTGTCTGTTATTCCCTTGTAGTAAACGCATTTATCATATTCATTATACTTGAACCCGTTTGACAACATCACATTATCAAACTTCAAGTGCCACTGCTTAGGCGCTTGTTTCAGACCATACAGAGATTTAACCAGTTTGCAGACTTTATGCTCTTGTCCTTGAACAACAAAGCCTTCTGGTTGATTCATATAAATCTCTTCATCTAGATCACCATTTAAGAACGCAGTCTTAACATCCATTTGATGTATCTCAAGATTGTAAAGTGCAGCAATCGAGAGAAACACTCGAATGGAGGTGATTCTAGACACCGGAGAATAAGTATCAAAATAATTATCTCCTTCCTTTTGTCTAAAGCCCTGAACTACAAGGCGAGTCTTGTATTTATCGATCGATCCATCGGCTTTATACTTTCTTTTAAGGACCCAATGGCATCCTAAGGATTTACAACCTTTCGGTAGATCAGTAAGAACCCAAGTGCGATTCTGCATAATGGATTCTAACTCACTGTTTATGGCTTCTTGCCATAACGCAGCATCTGGTCGAGCCAGAGCTTCACTCACAGTTCTTGGCTCGTTATCTAACATAAAAGTGACGAAATCTGGACCAAAAGTTTTAGCCACTTTGGCCCTATGGCTACGACGAAGTTCAACTGGTTCAGGAGAAATACTTCCCTTGTCAGTTAGCTTCGGCTGATCAGAACTCGTAGCTTCATCAAACGTTCTTTTATTTGAACATTCCACTTTATCCTTGTAAGGATATATGTCTTCAAAAAACACGGTGTTTCTTGATTCAATTATCGTTCCTTCACTTATACCAGATATTTCTGACTTATGTACCAGGAAACGATACGCGCTACTGTTGAGGGCATACCCTATAAAGATACAGTCAACTGTTTTGGGGCCGATTGTAACTTTTTTAGGAGGTGGCACCTCAAATTTAGCCAAGCACCCCCACACTTTGAGGTATTTGAAAGAAGGTTTTCTACCTTTCCATAACTCGTAAGGCGTTACTTCCTTACCTTTGTGAGGTATTTCATTTATAATATAATTAGCTGTTAAAACAGCTTCCCCCCACAAGTTCTGGGGTAACCCTGAACTGATCAATAAAGCATTCATCATATCCTTTAGCGTACGGTTCTTACGTTCCGCAACACCATTGGACTGCGGTGAATATGGAGCTGTAGTTTGATGAATTATTCCGGACTCGGCACACAATTCAGCAAACGGAGCAACGTATTCTCCTCCTCGATCAATCCGAATAGCTATAATACGGCTATTCAATTGAGTTTCAGCCTCAAGCTTGAAGTTTTTAAATGCTTCAATAGCTTCATCTTTGCTTCTCAACAGATAAAGATAGCAATAACGAGTGCTATCATCAATAAAAGTAATAAAATACTTTTTACCACCCCGAGTTTGCAAAGATCTAAAATCACAAACATCAGTATGAATTAAATCCAGGGGTTTAGTATTTCTTTCAACACTTGGAAATGGAAGTTTTGTCATTTTCGCTTCAACACAAATTTCACATTTGTTTTATCGTTGAATTCCATTTCTTTAAGTAAATTTAAATTTACCAATATCTTTATAGCATTTTTATTTGCATGTCCAAGTCTACAATGCCATAAATTAAAACACTCAAGCAAGTAAGAAGAACCTTCAATTTTATTACCAGAAGCTTGCTCAACAACTTGGCGTTTAGCCAATACATTAAACTTGAAAAGACCATTGGTGAGATAGCCTCTACCAAGGAATTTTCCAAACTTAGTCTTGATAAACTTATCAGACTCAAAAACAAGTTTAAAACCACTACTAACTAGCAGCGAACCAGAAACCAAATTCTTCCGGATATCAGGGACATGCATCACATCCTTCAGAGTCAAGTTTTTGCCACTAGTCAGCCTCAGTACCACATTCCCAACGCCAACCACATCAGATGATTCTTGGTTTCCCATATGCAGCTTTCTGCCTTCAACAGTCCGGTATGAAGTAAAGAACTCCCTGTTGGCAGCCACATGACACGAAGCCCCGGTATCAACAAACCAACCTTTAGCATCATCAACATGCAAAGCTTCAGACACCACTGCACAAAGGTTGTCTTCCCAACCTTTAGGTTCAGCCTGTACCACGTTAGCGGCAGGCTTGGCAGGCTTCTTCTTCTTCGGCTTCGGGCACTGATGTGCAAATTGCCCAACCTTGCCACAGTTGTAGCAATTCCCAGAGAACTTCTTCCTCTTTTGGCCATCGGCAACCGCTTTGCCTTTACCCGCAGCGGGCGGCTGCTTGCGTTTACCGGCCGTTTCAGTCAAGTTGGCCTTAGCCTCCACAGAATGGCTCCTTAACACAGCCTTGCGGTTATCCTCCTCGATTCTGATCCGTGTAACAAGATCTTCAAGGGACATTTCCTTTTGCTTGTGCATCAAGTAGTTCTTGAAGTCTTTCCACGAAGGAGGCAACTTCTCGATCACAACCGCAGCGTTAAACGCATCGGGCAATTGCATTCCCTCAGCGTGAACGCCATGTATCAGTAATTGAAACTCTTGAACTTGTTCAACCACTGAACGCCCGTCAACCATCTGAAAACCCAGATATTTGGAAACGGCATGCTTTTTGGTACCAGCATCCTCCGTTTTGTACTTCCGTTCCAACTGAATCCACAATTCCTTTGCACCTTTTACAGAAGAGTACACAACGTACAAAGGATCCGTGAGAGCACTCAGAATGAAGTTCTTACACATGAAATCACCATGAACCCATTGTTCTTTGGCGAAGAGCTTCTGAGGATCGGTCTCCATCTCAGACAGGGACGGCCGGTTGCTCCTCAAAAACCCGGCCAAACCAAGAGTGGTCAGATAGAACAACATCTTCTACTGCCATGTCTTGAAATCACGCCCGTCAAACTTTGACGGCTTCTCGGCCACTCCAAATGACCTTGGCAACGCCATAGGGACGGAACCCGTTGACGGCCCAACGCCCGGCATGAAGGCCGGCTCCGACTGAACATAAGTTGGCAAACTAGTGTTCAACGGCCCACCGCCCGGTTGCAAACCGGTGTTCATATTATTATTAAGTCCTGCGGGTGTAATCCCGACCGTTTGTCCAGAAAAAGGCAAAGACGCCCCAACCGAAACGTTGGGTTGGAACGAAACAGTTCCAAAGGAATGTCCAGAGATGAACTGCCCAGAATTGGGCAAAACAAACCCGCCAGTATTAGGCGTCGGCGACGGGGGCAGGAAGGCCGTCGCTGGATCAAGGAAATATTGATCGATAGAGGCGTTTGGGTCTGCCGTGGGCAGCGGCAACGGCAGCGGCAGCGTCACGGGTGGAGGAACGACAGTAGGTGTGGTCAGCATTGACGGCACCGCTGCGGTTGGGGTAACGACAGCGGACGCCTGGACAAAGCCAGGCATGGGAACGGAGGCGGTGGCGTCATCGGCGGATGAAACATCAGCGGAGGCGGTGGCGGAAGCAGTGAAACCGTCCATTATAAACGTCTTGCGCTTGTAAGAAATGGACGGAACAGCAACACAAAAGGAACGTCGAGTCGAGATTGAACTCTTCCCGCAAGACGTTTATGCCCCGGTAGTGCTCCGGCAACGGCAGAACGTCCCCAAAGGTAAAACAACGATTGCCTCGACGTAGCAGCACCGCAGACGTCGACGACCGGCGAACGGAACAAAGAGATGAGGGAGTCGGGAGGAGAGGAGAGAATGCAGAAGAAAATATGCAGAGAAGAGTTGTGTAGAAGGTGATACTGACCCCTAAGCCAAAGCTGCCATTTATAGGCATTGGAGGAGACGAAACCGCCGACGGGTATTGATGGGGCGGTTTCAGCTGGAATTCAAAAGTTTTCAACAGCTGAATTCAAATGGTTTTCAACAACTGTTGAAATCAAAGTGGGCTTCAACCACTGGGCTGCTTGGCATGGGCCCGACAAATAAACTTTGTCCAAAAAATTAGACAGGCCCAAAGCCCAATTACCAAGGTCCAAGTCCAAGTCCAAGTCCACGGGCACGGGCGCGGCGCGGCTCGGCTCGGCTCGGGACGGAACGGGACGGGACGGGCGCGCGCGTGTGGGCTTCCCCCGCACTTGACCAACCTGTATTAGTTTAATTGATTCTAACACGCAGAACAATATAAACTAATTCAACTCCCACTGTTTAAGCAATGTGGGACGCGCCACCATTAACCACGCTTTAACAACCATTCAAACAAATGCTATCCGCACTCAATGACCCACTTCGACCACTTATTTCTCACTCACCCGACAATGGTTTTGAGAAAATAAATACACTACGACAATCTACGCGAAATGTAGAATTCGTATACGCTATTTAATTAACCAAATTAAATATCGTCATTACGCAAAAAAGAGCTCAAAACCCCTTTTTTTCCAACATTAACTTGCAAGTCTGGCCACGGCTGCCGGACGAGTAAAATTGAAGAAGACCGGCGTTCACAAGAAAGGAAATTTTAGGGAGGAGATGAATCACTTATACTTCACAATCTGGCAAACAAGAAACAAAAAAGGAATACTTTGACAGAAACTTCCGAAACTAGTCCTAGGAAAAGAATAGTTATATGATTATCAAAACACTATAACCAGGGGTATGATGACGTATTGGATTGTAATACCCGAGAATTTTTCAACATAAAATAAAACAATAATTAAATAAATAAACAATAAATACAATAAATAAAATAAATAGATAAATCCAGCAAGTAAATAAATAAATAAAGATAAGGAAATGAGATATGAGATTTAACTTAAAAAGGAATTAAAGGAATTTAATTACATAAAAAGAATTAGTAAAGGTAAATAAATTGTACACCGAAACCCGACACTAATGAACTCGAGGATTCGAGTCCAAACATCCAATTAGACTCGAGTAAAAATTTAGAGAGAAAGTAGAAACCCGAAGATACCCCGGAAATCGGAATTCGGGAGCATAGAGGGATAGAAACCCGAAAGAGAGGCGGAAAAGCACGACGGATCGCACGACCCGCCCGGACCGAAGTCCAGGCGAAGTCGGCGCGGTGGCCGCGCGGTCAATAGGCATAGGGCGCGCCACGACCGCGCCACGCGACAGATTCGCCCGTTGCGTGAATCTCTCGCCCGAACGCGGATTTTTCGACTTTCGGTTGAACGTCTCTCGACCCAAGACCCTTGGGGTCAGATTTTGGACGCCCTAGGTCTTAGTTATCTATAAATAAGACCTCCTAGGAGCTCCGAATACTTTTACAAAACCCTACAACCTTCTACACATTCGAAACCCTAAATCCGGAGTCGTCGGAGGCACGAATCCAAGGCGAACACTATTGGACGAAAATTCTAAGATCTCCATAGTCGTGGTAAGTCTCGATCCAATCCTTGTTCAATATACGATTCGAAAACGAATCCTAATCTTCTTCTTTTCTCTTCTACACCTCGTATTGGATCTATATCGTAGAACCCGACGAACGGAGAGGGGAAACGGTGGACTGGAAGCCACGCCTTCGAAATAGACGATCCCGGACGTTCACAACTCTGTAAGTTAACTCTTACATGGTTTTGGGATGAATTAAAACATTCAAAACTAAAAGATTAACAAGAAATCGAAAATCTGTCAATTTATACTTTCTACCAACGCAACAGATTTGATGAATTTTTCTGAACCTTAAAACAAACTCAAACGGAAAAACTTCAAACATAAAAAACGTTCCTAAGGCATAGATCTATCTGCTGAAAATGTTTGAGAATTTTTAGAGATGATTTGATATGTGAAAACCAACCGAAAACGAACTGCTTGAATCTAGATCTTGAAACCCTGGACAGAACTTAGGAATGATCTTGATCACGTTTTTGACATAGGATCTAGACTGTTTTAGATCTTTGGCCGAACATGAAAGTCGTAGATAATTGTCTTAAGATGATCTCTGTCAAATTTCATCAAATTTGGAGTTGAATTGCTATGGTAGATTCGAAATCTTTAAACTGTGATACATTAAGTTCGGACAGAATTGTTATTCTGCGAAAATTGGTGTTTTTGACCTATTTAGGTATCTTGGATTGAAAAAGTTAAAACACGAAAGTTGTAGATCTCGATGTTTCGGAGTCAGACATGAAATTTTATAATTTTTGGAGTTAAATCTGATTTTAGACGAATTTTAGAGTAAACTGTGGTTTACCGAAAACAAAATCTTGAAATCTTGTTGAAACATGGAATTAACCTTTAGGGTTGAAATGAGTTTGAGATATTATTTTTAAATGAATACAATTAAAGTCAGATTTTTAAAATTAAATCCCCTTACAAACTTGATAAATTAAAATTAGGGGTGAGTGCTCTGCAGGGTGCCCCCTAACTGCTTCACTTCGTGCCGTAATGGACGATGGTGACCCCGCGCGCTAAACTTGAGATATGATATTGCCTAAACGGCGAAATATAGAGCCTACACTCTCGTGAATATCCACATGGGTTTCCCGAGGCTCCGGAGTGGTACTGGGTATGGCTGATACGGTTGCGGCCGCCGGGCTACCGGCTAAACTTGTTGACATCGCGATGCTATCGTGAAACTTTGAAATACCAAATCGGGGATGTAATGGGGATATTAAATTACATTAAATTAAATTAAATTGTGTTTGATGTCCAATTAAATTATTTAAATGCTTTATTTAAATTATGGCTATTATTCTAAGTCATGCGAAATGTGTTGTTAAATAGAGCCCTGAAATAAATTATGCTATCGGTTAGATTAAATTAAATATTATGTTATTATCATGCTTTTATTTAAGTATTAAAGTTAATGGCTTTTAAACCATACGATCATGCATGTGTTAACTTACTCAGCAAGTTTGCTGACCAAAACCGTTTTTATTCCTTTTCTTACAGAATATGTGGAATGAGCATGTGTGAGCACGATTCATGCATGGAATTTTGGGAAACCTCATTTTGCTTTTAAATTCGTACTTTAGACTATATTATGAACGGGCCTGTTTAACCCGTGTTTTGGCCATGTCGGCCGTATTTATATTTTCCGCTGCAATACTATACTAAAACAATTAATTCCGCTGCGCTATGTTAATATTATTTTCAAATTATATTGTATGGGCTATTTTGAATGATTTAAATGTTTTAAATACTGCAATACCTAGCCTTGCATCTCTTTAGTAAGCCCGGAGAAACCGTGTCTTACTAGGGGGATGTGGCGGTGACATCCCGACCTGGGTGACCAAAAACCGGGGTGTTACAAGTTGGTATCAGAGCTCGGTTATTTTTAAAACTACTATTTTTAAACCATTACTATTTTTAAACTATTATTAGTATTTTGACTATTATTTTAAATTTTAAAGTGTTATTTCCATGGAAAATTTTTATTTTAAAACACATGGAAAAATATATATATATATGTGGTGCATTAAATTATTATTGGGGGGAAACATCATTTGCATTTGCATATTGCATCTCTGCTATGAACTTAGAATCTTGGCGAAACTTGAACTTAGAATCTTGGCGAATTGAACCTAGAATCTTGGCGAATTGAACTTAGAATCTTGGCGAATATTAACTTAGATCTCTTGCTTGCGCTAGATGGCTAGTCAAGACATGATGCAGTTGATGGTCAGGATGATGAGCGTTCGTCTCGATTCCCACCAAACCTTAGAGCAAATGAAGTACCGTATGGCTCAATTGGAGGCCAATTTACATCACATGGGCAACTTGAGAGAGGCGGATCATCACCGCATAAACCAACTCGAACGCCAAGTCCAAACCCTCACTACACAAAACTTAATACTAAAGGAATACATCGATGCCCACAGGCAAGACTTAAACACTATCTTTGACGAGCTACTGCCGCCGAGTTCGGAGGAGGAAGATCCGGAGGAAG
Source organism: Hygrophila difformis (assembly GCA_030278955.1). Classification (NCBI taxonomy): domain Eukaryota; kingdom Viridiplantae; phylum Streptophyta; class Magnoliopsida; order Lamiales; family Acanthaceae; genus Hygrophila; species Hygrophila difformis. Next base: position 31,947,977 of record JAOANR010000003.1, on the reverse strand, counting down.
ATCCTGCTACCCCGCCGGAGGACGTCATGAGACACTAGAGATTCTATTGTTAGATACTATTTTGCTAGGAAAATATTTCTACTTTTGTACTAAAATTTCTTTTGAGGAAATAAAATGCCCGATTTATTTGTAATAAATCAAAAAAAAAACAGACAGATCTGTCCGTACAGCCATGGAAAAAAAAATTCGAAATAAAATAAAACCCCGAAGCGTACGATGCTTCTTAGTTTGAACAAAGCACCACGTGCTAAATTGCAACACACATATACATTTATAGGAATTGCTTAGACTATATGCCAAATTCACCAGTCCTAATCTATCCCATTTGTACCAGAATGGCACCCAGAGGAAGAGGAAGAGGAAGAACTCAACCCGCTCCCCAAACCACCACCGAAACACCTACTGAAACACCACCAAACGTCACTGAACCGATTCAACCTGAGATGGAACAACCCCAAGGTGCGCAGGACGCCCCCGCACCAAACAATGTGGGCGATCGTCTTAGGACGATAGAGGAAGTGTTGATTGCGCTCGGAAACGCGCAAGTCAACCAGGGTCAAGCTGCGGCGGTACCTCCGCCCCAAGCTCGCCCTAACTACCTAGCGATGGTGAATCCTTACCAGCCGCCCCACTACGCTGGTGAGGAGGATCCAGCTAAACTGGAAGAGTGGATCCGGACCTTCGACAAGCTGCTGGGAGCAGTTAAATGTCCGGAAGGAGAAAGAGTGCATGTCGCCTCATACTACTTGGGAGGCGAGGCTGACGACTGGTGGCAGGCGACGCAGGCCAAACTGACTGAAGATGACGAGCCTTACTCGTGGATGGAGATGATGGAACTACTCAGGGATCGATTCTATCCCTTGAGTACTAAAGCTGCCATGTACGAAGAGTTCCTGTCGCTGAAGCAAGGAGGCCAAACGGTGCAGGAATACTACACACGCTTCAAGGAGCTGGTGAGGTTCGCACCAAGGCTAGTGCCTACTGATGCAGAAAAGGCACAGAAGTTCGAGATGGGACTGAACCTGTCTGTGCGCGAGGTGATCGCGGGGGTACACTACCCCGATTTGCAAGCTGTGTATGACCGCGCTGTGGCGGTAGCACGTGTGCAGCAGCTGAAAAGAAGGGTGAGTGGGGAGTCCAGCAGGGGTCCCCAAGACAAGAAAAGCCGAGACTCAAGAAACGAGAACAACAATGGAAGGAACGAGCAGCGCAGAGGGTCGAATAGGCCCCAACAAAACAACACTGGGAGGAGGTTCAATCAAGAAGATCCGGTACCACCTTGCCCGAGATGTGGACGAACCCATCTGGCAAGGGGATGCCCGCAACAAGGCGCCTGTTACCGATGCGGTCGAATGGGTCACGTTCGACGGGATTGCCGGACTAGGCTCAAGAACATAACGAGAAGGGACGATTTAGTCGCGGGGCAAGAACAGCCTCAAAATCAAAACGGGCGGAACGGGAATAACCAAGGGTTTAAACCCCCTCAAAATAGGCCGCAAAACCAGAACCAGAACCAACGACCTCCGCCCCCTCAGAATCAAAACCAGCAACAAAATCAGCAGCCGAATGCGAATCAGCAGGGCAATCAGGGACGCCCTATGGGGAGGCTAAACGTGGTGAACCAAGCGGATGTGCCTGCGCAAGGAGAAGTGATGGCAGGTACATTTTATGTGTTGAATACGCCCCTTAGAATTCTGTTTGATTCTGGAGCTAGTTGCTCAATTATAGCATCAAGAATAGTGCCTGAGTTAGACCTACCTAAGTGCGAGAGAATTAGCTTAGGAATTCAATTGCCTTCTGGAGAAGTAGTGTCTTGCTCTAAACGATATAACGGAATTCCTATAGTGATAAAGAACGTAGAATTCTTCGCGAACTTGGTAGAATTTAACTTAAGAGACTTTGACATCATACTGGGGATGGATTGGTTATCCCAGTATAAGGCGGTGATCGAATGCCAAAAGCAAAAGATCACCTTGTCAAAAAGTAGGGGAAAGAGAGTTATCTTTTACTCTCAGCCCCCTAAGAAAAGTAACAAAATCGTTAGTGCACTCAAATTAAGTAACTTGATGCGTAAGGGGTATGAACTATATGCGTGCTATGTGCACAACCTTGAGGCGGAAGAAAACAAGGTTGATAGCATACCAGTGGTAAGAGAATACCCGGACGTGTTCCCTGAAGACGTTCCGGGCATGCCACCTGAGAGAGATCTTGAATTCACTATAGATCTCATTCCGGGGATAGAGCCTGTCTCAAAAGCTCCGTACCGGATGGCACCACTGGAAATGAAGGAGTTAAAGGAACAACTCGAGGAACTATTAGGGAAAGGTTACATAAGACCGAGTACGTCCCCTTGGGGAGCACCGGTTTTATTCGTTAAGAAGAAAGACGGAGGACTACGTCTTTGCATAGATTACTGGGGACTAAACCAAGTGACCATCAAGAATAAATACCCCATACCGAGAATAGAGGATCTGTTTGATCAACTGAAGGGAGCTTCAGTATTCTCGAAGATCGATTTGCGATCTGGGTATCATCAATTGAGGATCACCGAGAAGGACATCCCGAAGACGGCATTTCGAACGCGATATGGCCATTACGAGTTCACAGTGTTATCGTTCGGGTTAACAAATGCTCCGGCCATGTTCATGAATCTCATGAACAACGTGTTCCGAGAATTGTTAGATCAGTGCGTCGTAGTGTTCATCGACGACATCCTGATCTACTCAAAGAGCGAGGAAGAGCATGCAAAACACTTACATCAAGTGTTAGAAATCTTGCGAAGAAATCAGCTGTACGGCAAGCTGTCGAAATGCGATTTCTGGTTGAAAGAAGTGGCATTCCTCGGACACATAGTATCCGCTGATGGAGTATCAGTGGATCCGGCAAAGGTTTCTGCCGTGACGGAGTGGGCAACTCCGAAGAGTCCAACGGAAATAAGGAGTTTCCTTGGATTAGCCGGGTATTATAGACGATTTGTGAAGGACTTTTCAAGGAGTGCACGTCCTTTGACCCAGCTACTGAGGAAAGGAGCAAAATACGAGTGGACCGAAGCGTGTGAGACTGCGTTTCAAGAACTGAAGAAACGACTCACAACCACACCCGTATTAACACTACCATCAGAGAATGGTGACTTCGAAGTTTACAGCGATGCTTCGAAGGAAGGTTTAGGTTGTGTCTTGATGCAAGACTCGAGAGTCGTAGCCTATGCATCACGCCAACTAAAACCTCACGAGGAAAATTATCCGACACACGACCTGGAGTTGGCAGCGGTCGTTTTCGCTCTAAAGATATGGAGACATTATCTTTATGGGCGGAAGTGTCGAATGTTCACCGACCACAAGAGCTTGAAATATATATTCACTCAGAAGGAGTTGAATTTGAGACAGCGAAGGTGGTTGGAACTTATTAAAGACTACGATTTAGAGATAGCATACCACGAGGGGAAGGCGAATGTGGTAGCCGATGCCCTAAGTCGGAAAACCCAACACGTGACAAACTCGTTGGTAATTCCGCCGGCATTTTACATGGAGTTGGCAAGATTGGAGTTAGAACTTGTGCATCCGGGCACAGTGAGAGAAACGGTCAATGCCATGGTCGTGGAAACTCCAATATTGGACGAGATCCGACTCGCTCAACCGGGCGACCCGAAACTCGAGAAGATAAAAGGGTATATTGCCGAAGGAAAGGCAATAGGATTTGCTGTCCACGAGGATGGAAGCATCCGTTTTAAAGGGAGATGGTGTGTGCCCCTTAAATGTGCCGAGTTGAAGCAAAGGTTGATGGAGGAAGGGCACAACACGCCATATTCCGTACATCCTGGAGGAGACAAGCTATACAAAGATCTGAAGAAGATCTATTGGTGGCCGGGAATGAATAAGGAAGTGGCGAACTTCGTGGCGAGATGTCTCACCTGCCAAAAGGTTAAGGCAGTGCGACATAAACCCTTAGGATTGATGCAACCACTAGAGATTCCAAATTGGAAGTGGGATAGCATCTCAATGGACTTTGTCTCGGGATTACCCCGATCACCTAAAGGCATGAACAAGATTTGGGTGATTGTGGATAGGCTAACGAAGACAGCCATATTTATCCCAATGAAGGACACGTGGACTATGGACCAATTGGCCCGAGCCTACATTGATAATGTGGTACGACGACATGGAGTACCACATGATATCATTTCCGATAGAGACAGTAGATTTGTCTCTCATTTCTGGACGGAGTTACAAAAAGCTCTCGGTACTCAAATCAAAATGAGCACCGCATTCCACCCGATGACGGATGGTCAAACCGAGAGAACAATCCAAACACTAGAAGACATGCTGAGAGCATGCGTGTTGGAATTCAAAGGGAATTGGGAATCTCATTTACCCTTGATTGAGTTTTCCTATAATAATAGCTACGATGCTAGCATCGGCATGGCACCTTTCGAGGCGTTGTATGGACGAAAGTGCCGAAGTCCGTTGAGCTGGGAAGAAAATGATAAGTCCGTGGTAGTGGGACCACAACTTATCGAAGACATGGCTCAACAAATCAAAGTGATTCAAGGAAAAATGAAAGCCGCAGAAGACCGTCAAAAGAGTTATGCCGACGTGAGACGACGAGACCTAGAATTTCAAGTGGGAGATAGGGTCATGCTAAAGATATCACCCATGAAGGGGGTGATGTGCTTTGGCAAACGAGGGAAGTTGAGTCCTCGATACATAGGACCTTATGAAATTCTAGAACGAGTCGGAAATTTGGCCTACCGATTGGCTTTACCGCCACACTTAGATAGAGTTCATAATGTCTTCCATGTCTCGCAACTAAAGAAGTATGTGCCGGACCCGACACATGTACTTCAACCGGAGATAATTGAGCTTGATGAAGACTTGACTTATGAAGAAGTCCCAGTGCGTATTCTTGACACTAAGGAACGAGTAACGAGGAACAAAACCGTCAAAATGATCAAGGTTCTTTGGTCAAACCACGAAAGTGAGACGGCAACTTGGGAAGTAGAATCCGACATGAGAGAACGCTACCCGACATTGTTCCAAACCGATACCGACACAGTTATGGGGACATAACTGCAATCTTAAGGGGGAGAGGATGTCATACCACCTATTTTTCGTGCATTTTTGTAAACTTTTGAATTACGTTATGGCTTGATCCCTTTACCGGGTACGTAGGCAGCTTAGAAGTTTTAATTCTAAGTTCAGTCACAACATAAGAAAACAAACACAAGACCTTAGCACGAGAAAAGCCGAAACACAACTTCGAGGACGAAGTTGATTCTTAAGGAGGGTAGACTGTAATACCCGAGAATTTTCCAACATAAAATAAAACAATAATTAAATAAATAAACAATAAATACAATAAATAAAATAAATAGATAAATCTAGCAAGTAAATAAATAAATAAAGATAAGGAAATGAGATATGAGATTTAACTTAAAAAGGAATTAAAGGAATTTAATTACATAAAAAGAATTAGTAAAGGTAAATAAATTGTACACCGAAACCCGACACTAATGAACTCGAGGATTCGAGTCCAAACATCCAATTAGACTCGAGTAAAAATTTAGAGAGAAAGTAGAAACCCGAAGATACCCCGGAAATCGGAATTCGGGAGCATAGAGGGATAGAAACCCGAAAGAGAGGCGGAAAAGCACGACGGATCGCACGACTTGCCCGGACCGAAGTCCAGGCGAAGTCGGCGCGGTGGCCGCGCGGTCAATAGGCATAGGGCGCGCCACGACCGCGCCACGCGACAGATTCGCCCGTTGCGTGAATCTCTCGCCCGAACGCGGATTTTTCGACTTTCGGTTGAACGTCTCTCGACCCAAGACCCTTGGGGTCAGATTTTGGACGCCCTAGGTCTTAGTTATCTATAAATAAGACCTCCTAGGAGCTCCGAATACTTTTACAAAACCCTACAACCTTCTACACATTCGAAACCCTAAATCCGGAGTCGTCGGAGGCATGAAACCAAGGCGAACACTGTTGGACGAAAATTCTAAGATCTCCATAGTCGTGGTAAGTCTCGATCCAATCCTTGTTCAATATACGATTCGAAAACGAATCCTAATGTTCTTCTTTTCTCTTCTACACCTCGTATTGGATCTAGATCGTAGAACCCGACGAACGGAGAGGGGAAACGGTGGACTGGAAGCCACGCCTTCGAAATAGACGATCCCGGACGTTCACAACTCTGTAAGTTAACTCTTACATGGTTTTGGGATGAATTAAAACATTCAAAACTAAAAGATTAACAAGAAATCGAAAATCTGTCAATTTATACTTTCTACCAACACAACAGATTTGATGAATTTTTCTGAACCTTAAAACGAACTCAAACGGAAAAACTTCAAACACGAAAAACGTTCCTAAGGCATAGAACTATCTACTGTAAATTTTTGAGAATTTTTAGAGACGATTTGATATGTGAAAACCAACCGAAAACGAACTGCTTGAATCTAGATCTTGAAACCCTGGACAGAACATAGGAATGATCTTGATCACGTTTTTGACATAGGATCTAGACTGTTTTAGATCTTTGACGGAACATGAAAGTCGTAGATAATTGTCTTAAGATGATCTCTGTCAAATTTCATCAAATTTGGAGTTGAATTGCTATGGTAGAATTCAAAATCTTTAAACTGTGATACATTAAGTTCGGACAGAATTGTTCTTCTGCGAAAATTGGTGTTTTTGACCTATTTAGGTATCTCGGATTGAAAAAGTTAAAACACGAAAGTTGTAGATCTCGACGTTCTGGAGTTAGACATGAAATGTTATAATTTTTGGAGTTAAATCTGATTTTAGACAAATTTTAGAGTAAACTGTGGTTTACCGGAAACAAAATCTTGAAATCTTGTTGAAACATGGAATTAACCTTTAGGGTTGGAATGAGTTGAGATATTATTTTTAAATGAATATAATTAAAGTCAGATTTTTAAAATTAAATCCCCTTACAAACTTGATAAATTAAAATTAGGGGTGAGTGCTCTGCAGGGTGCCCTCTTACTGCTTCACTTCGTGCCGTAATGGACGATGGTGACCCCGCGCGCTAAACTTGAGATATGATATTGCCTAAACGGAGAAATATAGAGCCTACACTCTCGTGAATATCCACATGGGTTTCCCGAGGCTCCGGAGTGATACTGGGTATGGCTGATACGGTTGCGGCCGCCGGGCTACCGGCTAAACTTGTTGACATCGCGATGCTATCGTGAAACTTTGAAATACCAAATCGGGGATGTAATGGGGATATTAAATTACATTAAATTAAATTAAATTGTGTTTGATGTCCAATTAAATTATTTAAATGTTTTATTTAAATTATGGCTATTATTCTAAGTCATGCGAAATGTGTTGTTAAATAGAACCCTGAAATAAATTATGCTATCGGTTAGATTAAATTAACTATTATGTTATTATCATGCTTTTATTTAAGTATTAAAGTTAATGGCTTTTAAACCCTACGATCATGCATGTGTTAACTTACTCAGCAAGTTTGCTGACCAAAACCGTTTTTATTCATTTTCTTACAGAATATGTGGAATGAGCATGTGTGAGCACGATTCATGCATGGGATTTTGGGAAACCTCATTTTGCTTTTAAATTCGTACTTTAGACTATATTATGAACGGGCCTGTTTAACCCGTGTTTTGGCCATGTCGGCTCTATTTATATTTTCCGCTGCAATACTATACTAAAACAATTATTTCCGCTGCGCTATGTTAATATTATTTTCAAATTATATTGTATGGGCTATTTTGAATGATTTAAATGTTTTAAATACTGCAATACCTAGCCTTGCATCTCTTTAGTAAGCCCGAAGAAACTGTGTCTTATTAGGGGGATGTGGCGGTGACATCCCGACCTGGGTGACAAAAACCGGGGTGTTACATGGATGGTTTAGAAGGAGTCAAAGATGGTTGGCTAATGGAACAATTAAAGAGTTAGACATTCAGAAAACATTCTTAAATTTGAAGCACGAAAATGTCTGGACAACTAAAATTACCCAAGTAGCCAAACACTGGCAGAGCCATGCAGATTTAGTATTTGACAGATGAAGTTTGGAGAATATTGGAAGATGAGATTAACTTACAGCCGATCAAGAGGGAAACGAAGACACCGAAAGTTGGTTCAGAAAGACGGACTCCGACTTCACCAAAATATTTTTCAAGCTCCAAATTATAATATGTGAATTCTAAGTTTTGCTAGGGTTTCTCGACTCATGGGTTCCTGATGATATTTATCTTTAAAGCCATATGGAATACTTAATTTGGCAAGTTGACAAAGACGAAAATTATGGGAATCATGGGTCTTAAATTGCTTTAAGATAATCAATTTTTGACACAATTTGGCATTGATTTTAGTAGAGGGCACTAGGGTTACGCAAAGTAAATGACGAAAATTGTGGCTCATTAATTGCCTGCTATACCTACCTTTTCCACTAGGCAAATTTATCCAAACCTTATCACACTTGTAGGAAGAAAATAGTGTAAATTTATCCAAATAATTAAATGGGTACAATAATGTAATTTATCCCAATTTAAAAAAACAAGGTATTACTAGTGATGTCCAAGACCATGTAAGGTTGCCAATAGAGTGCCAAATATAAAATAATAATAATAATAATAATAATAATAATAATAATAATAATAATAATAATAATAATAATAATAATAATAATAAGCGAAATGAATTTCTCGGGTATCACATTTAAATTCCTATCTTAATTTCATTTGGATCTTAAACTAATTTCGTGTTCGAAATCTTGAGCCCATCGATATTTGGTTCCCGTGCAATAATTTATTTAAATTAAATTATTTTTGGCTTCACGGGCTCTCGGGAATTTAATTCCTCTCTGAACTAAATTCCATTTCTCTTTCCATAGACCATAGACCACATTTCCAGTAATTTAATTCTTACCATAACGATTGTGGTGGCTTAAAATTGAACGAAACATAGACCTAAGCAATAAACATAAAATCTGTCAAAAATGAATCCATGAGTGCGCTATTTTAAAGATCTAATTTTTCGGACCATTTCGAATGCTTAAAATGAAAAACTCAAAACTAAGATTTTGTTCCTAACACATTAATCTACGTTGTATAAAATTTTCAAAATTTTTCATCAACTTTTGAAGCCCAAAATCTGATCTGGTTTCTCTGTGATTTTTCTGAATTTTTGAAAAAGCTGACAGCATGGTGTTTCGAATTTGATCCTTATTTTCCTAATTGATCTAGGCCGAATCAGCTCTGATAGTAAAAATAAAAGTTGTAGATAATTGAATCTAGAACAAGCCTGTAAAATTTCAAAATTTTTGGAGTCCTTTTGGTGAGTCGAAAATTCGAAATATGAACATTAGGTCGAATCTGAAAAATTGACAGCATGGTGTTTCTGTGTAGAACGCGATTTTTGACTTATTTCCTCACTTTATTTCGAAAAACGTAAAACATGAAAGTTGTTCATTAGGATGTTTTTGAGATACTGCCCAAATTTCAAGTTGTTCGCCTTTAAAATATATTTTTAAATTCAAAAGGCGCGAACTGTGATGAAAGACATTTTATTTTGTGAAATTCAGATTTTCTAAACAAACGGTCGAAATTCCTTTTGAAAGATTAAAAATACTTCACAAAAATCCCGTTACGACTTGATTGAACACTATTTAGGGGGTGAGTGCTCTGCAGGGTGCCCTCCTAACCATTCACTTGGTGCCTATAAGGATGATGGTGACCCCTTATACAAAAATTATGCCAAAACGGCAAGAGATAGGGCCTACACTCTCGGGAGTATCCGTATGGGTTTCTCAAGGATCCGGAGTGTTATTGGATATGGCAGATACGACTGCGGCCGCCAGATCACCGGCTATACGAGATATTGCTGAGATTGCCTTGCAATCGTGAGAAAAACTGGAGACACTCGATTGTGGAGTAGCGGGAACTAAAAGACTTAAATTGAGTCCTTATTAAATTATGTTTTTAAATTATTGTCCGTTCTTTATTTAATTTGCTAAATTATATTTATGCTTTTGAAATCCCTGTCCATGCCTGCTTAAATATGAAATTAAATTCTTATCAATTAGTCGGACAAGTTGATATTATGTAGACGTGCATGAGTAAAGGTATGTTCTATTTAATTAAACTTTAAAACCCATGATTGTTATGTTAGAAATTAGCTTACTCAGTATCTTTATATTAAGAAACCGTTGTCTTGTTTTTTTCAGTGTATAGCGAGTACGCATGACCATGTGCATTCATGGAGCTTGGGATAAATAAAATGTTTTCATGATGTCGCTTTCCTTTGAACTTTATTAGACACTATGTTTTGCCATGTCGGCCTGACTTTACATTCCGCTGCAATTTACCTTAATTATCACATGGTATATACTATATTGTTTATTTATGATATGATGGGCTTGTTTAAAATTATTTTTCTAAAATACCTTAGCCTTGCATCTCTCAAGCGAGCTCGAATGAGTCGTGTCTTGCTTAGGAGGTGTGGCGGTGGCATCCCGGCTTAGGTTACCAAAACCGGGGTGTTACATATACCGGCATACCGGTATATACCGACATACCGATACCGCGGTATATACCACAACTCGGTATATTAACGATATACCGCGGTATCAAAAAATTCATACCGTTACCGTACCGAAAACTTACAGTACGGTATCATACCGTACCGAAAATTTTGACATTTTCGGTATTTTTTCGGTATGGTATGTGTGGTATGCGGTATATTCGATATTTTTCCCCAGCCTGTATAGGCTATTGAAAAAAAAAAGTTTAGGTTCCAATTGAGCGAATCTCCTCTAATTATTTGTGATTTGTAGATTGGATTGAGAATATTATATTTCAATTTAAAAATAAATGAATTAATTAATTAACTTTAAATAATAATTTTTTCCTCTATTATTTTTATTTTTATTTACTTATAATAAATTATTTGTATTAATACGATTATGGTTCTTTTTTCCTTGGATGCTTTGGTTGGTTGCCACGTTAATCAGTTGAGCCTAATTGGCGGGGTACGCTTTGTTGGGAAATTTTTTACTCTTACTATTAGAGAATTCATGTGTAGTTATTTTTTTATGTTATTAAGAAACTACATTATGAATATGATGTTTACAATGTTCTTTTTTTTTTTTTTTTGAATTAAAAATCTTCATCACAAGGGGCATACCGATTGAATTTTGTATTTCAACTTCACTACAGTAATCGATATAAAAGTGTAACTTTAATTTATGATAAAATATATGTTTTAATTTCATATTTAGTGATTCCTTATGACACATATCTTATAGAAGTACTATATTTTTATTTTTTTGGTAAACAGTAACACTCATGTGTCGGCAAAGGTGTGTGGGAGCCCAAACCACACTTATACTATATTATTTATTTATACTGAAATTTTATTATATTTTTTTAATTCTTTTTCTTTATTTTACTGATGATAATATCTTGTCCAGTGCATCGCATGCGTAGATATTACTAGTTGTAATAAAAATTTAGATCAAAAGATGAACACAATATACAAAGTCCCTATGAAACGTTATTAAAAGCGGGACAAATGGAATATTTAAACAGGAGTATTTTGGGAAATGAAAAGTTGTAATGAGCTATGGATAGAGCTGTAAACAAGCCGAACCGAGCCGAGCCGAGCTTTGAGTGTTTGAGCTCCGCTCGTTAAGCATTCGGGCTCGGCTCGTTTACGTTCGTTAAGGAAGTCGAGCTCGTGTTCATGTTCGAACTCGGCTCGTGAAAAAGTTTGTGAGCTCGAGCTCGAGTTCGGCTCGGCCTTTTTAGTTCAAACGAGCCAACTTACTCTTTTGTTCAGCTCGGCTCGTTTGAGCTCGTTCGGCTCAATTAAAAATTTACCAAAAACTTAGGAATCATTCATCCAATCAAGGGTTAAATATTTTTTCCCACAATATTGAAATTATCAAACAAACATATGCAAACATATAAAATTTTAAAATTATCCCGTTAACGAACATATACAAACACTTTCGAAATGTTCGCGAACAAAGTTCGTATTCGTTCGTTAAGCAATGAGCTCGTGTTCGTGTTCGTGTTCGAGCCCGGCTCGTTAAGCTTTAGAAATGAACAATTAACGAATGAACACGAATCGAATCAAGATTTATTCGCGAACTGTTTGTTTGTTTTACAGCTCTAGCGGTGGATAGCCGTGCACATGGGTCCACTGTGCTAACTGTAGAAAATGGAATCTGGCAATCGGGTCATGGGCTAGGACCGACCAGACCCGAATGCTAGTTCGGGTTCGGGACCGTCGTTACTCGTTACAGTTGCAATGCGAGTGACACCACACTGAACAGGAAGTCAGGAAGTTCTAGCGAGAATCTAGGCCAAGCATAGCCATGATATCGGCCAACCTTCTGCAGTATCTCTCCCCTCCATTTCCCGTTAAATCTACAACCTCTCGCACCAATTGCAGTCATTCTCATGATAAGCGCAGGAAGGCTACTCTTTGCACGAGACCACAAGTACCACTTGTCGGTGCCCTTTGGTCGAAAAACCTAATCTCCCTCGCAATTGCGGTGGCCCTAATCTCTCCACTGCCTTCCCCAGCAATCCCTTCCATCAAGTCCAATTCCTTTTTGCCTTCTTCTCCCACTCCCTTTTCACAGGCCCAGAATTTACCCACCGGTTTGGAAAATGGGTATTTTTCACTCTGTCGAGTGGTTTCTTTAGGGATTGTACTTTGTGTCATTGTGTGTATGCGTTTGAATTTGTGGGTTCATGGTTCATTGTTTATGTTGGTTGTTTGTTCTGCGTGTGAAAAAGAAAATGGAGTTTGTTGGCGATTGAGCATAGGTCTTTTGAGTCTAGCATTTTTCAGAAATTCTGGTGTCCTTCAGAATGGGAAAATTGGATTTGGGATTGGAAGCCCCTAGTTCTTTGGTTGGGCATTGTAATTTTTTGTTTATCCTCTTTTCGGTTCTACCATTTAAGATAATGGTGGCTTCTGAGCTCATATCAGTGAATTCTGCAGCTGGTCATTGTTGATTAGTACCCGAGGCTTATGTAACTTGATTAGAATCAAATGTAGCCTAGTGAATTAATTTGTGTACATTGTCAAGCGTGTAATTTTGGTGGACTGAATGCCTAGTTTTGTTTCATCTTTGTTACAGTGGTTCTCTATACTTCTATTCATTACTTCATTACTGTAACAAGAAACATCTGAATTACAAGCCTTTTCACTGCAGAAAAATCAGACCTTGCCCATCAATAAATCCAGGTTGTGTCTCAAGCAATCCCTTGTCATCAAACTTTGCATTTCCATGGAGGATAGATGGGTATTCTTCAAATAGTGTTGCCATTCAGGTTAGTAGATTGCTTTCTGTGTGCTCCCAATTCAGAATTTGCATTCCTCTTTCCTAGGTAAAGTGGAAATCTATTTTTTTATATCAGCAATTGCGGGATGCGATAATAAAGACACAGAAGAATGTCAAGATTCAGCTTGTTGAGGACACGCCTACTGGTAAGCAACATGCAAATGGCACATTTTGGAAAAGGCAAAATTACACTTCATGGAATTTGTCTGTCTATCTTGAATATCTTCAGTGGAACACTAACTAATCAAAGATATCCAGAAGACCACAACTCAACAATTTGATGAGATATGATAGACTCATGCAATATTTGTCGAATGCGTGACTCCTACTTAGAGATTATAATGAAAGCTTTGTTGTGTCATTCTAAAAAATATGAGAATGTGTATATAATAATTTTTAATGTCGTGTTATTTTCATTTTCTACTGAAGGGTACTGGCAATGCCATAGGGCATATAAGTTACTACTCAAACTTTTTGTAATTTTCATATATATGAAATTTAAAATGGAAAATGCTATTTAATTATCCATTGTAAAAAACTTGGAGCTTGCTAACTGTAATTGATACTTTGGTTTTACATGTTTTTAGTAAGTCTTTTATATTGGATATTTAGCATACTAGCGAACATTTGCAACAGTTGCATCTCAAAAATGAATAAACAAGTTGGAAGATGTATCCACTATGGTATGTTCATAGTACAACAATTTTAGATACAATGGATATTGCCAAGCTGGGATATTTTGTTTGTTAGTAACATTAAAGAAATATGTGGGCTCTCTTTCTCTCTCTCAAACACACACACACAATATGTGCATGTATGCCTTATTCTTTCAAGTATCTCAATCCATTGAATAAAATAAATTTTATATCCCATACACAATCCCTTGTATTCATCATTAGTGATGTTTAGGACTGCCTCAGCGGTTTGAGTTTTTAAGAAATTTTGAAAATCAGTAGTGAATGCAAACTCTTTGTGCATGCCCAACTTTAAATGGTTAAATCTAAATTCAGGTCTGCTGTGTATGCCATATGATATATATTTAGTAAAATATTAATTGCTTCATTTTTGTACTAACTGGATCAATTCAACATCTTAAAAACTTATTCCATTGTCTTTTCATTGCCACTTCAACTCCACTACACATTCCACTGAACATGCAATCTTTCTAAAATAACTTCTCCCTGAAATTCAGATTTATGTAACTAATCATTTCTTAACTCCATTTAAATTCAAACCTAAAGCACGCACACACACACATACACTCACATGTGAACAAATATATACACATATATTTATATCCTAAAGCCGGTTATTGCTTGTGTATGATAGTCATTGTTTTTAAAATTATAAATCAATCATATGAAATATAGTAGTATTTTACAAATGAATTTTCATTATTATAATTATCTAACCCCGAAAAAATACACATTGTTTGCATATTTATCAGTACAGGAATACTACATGTAATTTATGTATTATAATATGTTTTCCTGTCTATACATTATTGAAGTTGCATGATATTCTGAATATTGCAGGCCAATACCTGCAAGCCGAGGTGGATGGAGGATTTAGCCGAGATGTTATGGAGTTTCTGGTAAATGGTGATGTTGTTTCATTTAGAGCTATGGCTACAAAAGTTAGGTATGTGTATCCCTTCACAACAGCCTTAGGAAACTCAAAAGGACAGGAAGAAAGGTTGAGACAAATTGTAAATGAGTTAGGGTGGTATGCCCCTAGTTTTGATTCCATGGATTAGAGAATCAAAATCTAAATTTTCAGATCAATTGATATTCTTTATCTTCAGATCATTTGATATTCTTTATCTTCCTACTCTGCTATTTTTGTCGTTCATTTATTTATTGTTTCAAATATTGTAATAGGCATATTGATTTGGTTGTATGTTTGAATGACTTTCTTTATCCTCCGTTTATTTGGGTCATTCTTATGATTTAGGAAGCAATGAAAACCATTGTATAGGGCTTGTTGGTTGGTAGTGTTGTTGAAGTCTTGAAACCCACAACTTATTGCAAGTGTTGTTTAATGAGGCAAGTCAAATATCAACATTCAAGTTTGGCCGAGCCTTTTAATGAGCTGAACTCTTGCCCAATAATCATACAAGATTTTAATCAAAAGGCCAAGTTTATTCAGTATTTAAAAAGTAGGTGCGCCCACTACAAGAAAATTGCCTGTAGGCGACGATGGGGGGAGAGGAACAAAATTTTCCTCGCCCCAGGCGACAACATTATTATGTTTTCTCCTACAAAAATGTTACTTTTGAATATTTTTCTACACTAGCAAGGAGTTAGG
This sequence comes from Hygrophila difformis, assembly GCA_030278955.1. NCBI lineage: Eukaryota > Viridiplantae > Streptophyta > Magnoliopsida > Lamiales > Acanthaceae > Hygrophila > Hygrophila difformis. The sequence continues at coordinate 31,932,323 of JAOANR010000003.1, read as the reverse complement.
TGAGGAAATATCTTTTCCTCGCGCCAAAAGTATATTTCCTGGCGAGGAATTAGGGGACCAAAAGGGACGTCATTGCCTTATTCTGGAACTAAATGGATTATAATAAGCCCTAGCCTGCCAAATTCCATACGTTGAACTACAGTACTCCCTCCGCTCCCATCCAAAAGGTGAACCGGCCATTCACACGACCCACTCTCCACGCGGCATCCACATGCGGCCCTAGCTACTGGCGACGGACGGTGAACAGTGAAATTCCAGCGTGTGTTCTCCGAGACATTGCATTCAGGTAACGCCTTCTCTTCATCTATTTGCTTTGTTTCGTGAACACCATGGCCGTGGTTATTGTATCGATTTCCTTGGGGCTTTTATGCTTTTTGGTGTTTGGATTTCTTCATTATGATGTTTTTTTCTGATGGGAGTTACTGATCTCATTTTTGAACTATATCATTGCTTATCTCTATAGAAAAATTGGCAAATGCGGCTCTTGTCTAATCTTCTTTATTTTGTTTGCATTGGAACATTCACATTTTCCCTGTCTCATTGGGTTGTCTGTTTGGTTTATTTTTGGGAATGCTGGTTGTGGTGTTTAGTTTCTGAATAAATTGGTGGGTTTTGGACTTTTGGTGTATTTGGTATAATTCTTCTCATGTCGTTAATCTCTGTTTAACTGTAATTCATGACATTCCACAATTTCTTGGTAAGTTATTTGTAATTTCATAATTAAATGTCAATCCATTGTCACTGCTCTGTTCTGGTTTGTGAAATGAGTATACATTGTTGTGTTGGGAAAGCAGGTCCGAGTGTAACGTAGACCATTTATGTTGTGTTTTATTTATTGCTTGCTTAGAAGAGAAGATTCCTGGTGGGGATAAAGTCATAAAACTGAGAGCGGAGTTATAGTTAGGGATAATGGTTTGTTGGGTATTTCTAAGAATGTTTCCTACCGAATGTTTATTTTTGTGCTATGCAATCCCTTGCCTCGCTTGCTGGTTGCTGCTGCACAAACCAACAAAACCCCACCTATTATATTAATGCTTTGAATAATAATTATACTACCTCTTTCGTACTTTAGAGACCTCTTCCCATTGATTTCCGAGGCCCACCACAACAGGCCACAACTTTCTTTTTTCTTGAATGAATGTTCACCAGTCATAGTCAGCACTACCATCAATGCAGATTCCTGCTTGGCTCTTATTACTCCCACTTCCAGTTCCACTTCAATACGCTTGAAAACGTGGTCAGTGTTGCCATCTTGGCATGTAGGATTGTGCATGCATTAAGCTATGGTAGAATTTAAGATTCTTGATTGAGCTTCTTTTGAAACTTTTCTGTTCCATTTTCATGCCATAATCATGAAGGATTAGTTTGTAACAGCAGGAGTTGACTGTGTATTAGTTTTTGCCTCGTGTGTTGTTCGATCAATTGTCCTGCATAGATGAGTGAAGACGAACCAGGTTCAGTAGAATTACAGTTCTAACTGAGGGTAATGGAGCTTTGTCTCAAGTTCTTCAGATTATCCTGTAGCTTTACTTAGGTGTGGTTTGAACAAGTTATAAATTTGTGCTTACTTTTGAGAAGTCAAATGAGCTTTTAAGTGAGTTGATTGAATTTGAATTAAGTATTTTGTGTGGAACTTGGCTCTAGGAGTTGGCAATTCCATGTGTCCATTACTGTATTGTGTCGTTTATCCTTAACTAGATATTCTCGTACTAGGGTGTGCACCACATTTGAGTGCTCCTAACCCAGATCTTCGAGTACAGGCATGAATATGATGAATTGGTGCTAATATATTTGATCTAGGCGTCTGATTATGGGTAATCCATTTTTATTAGGTATAATCTTAACTCGGATTCAAAAAATTTACTTCCTCCTTTCACAAATATTTGTTACGGATCCACTGCGCACGCAGTCCAATGCACATTTTGAATCATTAATAACTCAAGTTCGGTATATGTAAAAATTCTAAAAGTTTGATATTTAAAAACTACATGATGAGACGAATCTAACAAGATCCCTCTTGACTATATTTTAACTTGTATAACTATGATAAAACTTTAAATCAAAGTGTATGGATGAATAGTGCCCCGAAACCAAATGGGGCAAACATTTGAGAACGGAGGAAGTATTATCTTAACTCGGATTCAAAAAATTTATTATTGTGGGTTTGTGTATGATACGGGTTAAAATAATTAATTTTATTCTAGGTTCCCTACATTATTAAAGTAGCTAAAAATCCTATTCCTATACCTATTCCTATTCCTAGAGCGACTTAAACAAACAGGTCCTAAGATTTAGTGATAGTTAAATTAATTAACTGGCTTTGTCTATGACAAATTGTCATTACCTGAAGTTTGCACCTGCTGGTACTGAATTTAAAGTTTCAGCAGATCTTGAATTTTTGTACAGAATACACTGGCTGCAGCTGGTCGCTGCCCAAAAACGCTTTGATAAATTCAAGTTTTTGATGTATGCTGAAAGTTTTGTATTTTGATTAATGAATCAGCACCATTTATAGTGAGATGCTATTAATAATTAGCTATCTTACTAGTTAGTTTTACTTTTGCCAATTCCTTTAATTAATTTTCTCGATGACTTTCTTTGGTTTAGCACCTCTATGTGGTCTAAGGCAAAAGCTCATCTGCTATTACGTATATATACCTGGTTTTCTCTGGGTGACGTGGTTCAAAGACTCGAAATTGAAAGCAGAGGCATTGAATGCGACTGTCAAAGTGGTTTCCTTGCTACTATAACCTTGAAGGTACATGTGCTTGCTTAAGTTGCTTGGTGCTTTGTAAGTTTTTACATTCATGATTAATTCTGAGGATACTACGAGCTAACAGGTTTGCGAATTTTGTGCTATCTGTTGCCACTTTTAGAAATCACAAAATCAATAGTAGTTTTAATTTTGCCAATTCCTTTCTTTTATTACAGTGGAGGTTGTGGCAGGATCTGCTGCTTAGCTATGTAAAGGCCTTTCATGCATCTGTGTTCAAGGGGCTGAGAGTGTGGAAAGGAATTTCTTGGTATATTTTTGATATTTTCTTGCATATTAATGAACTTTGGTGATTAAATTTTATTACTCGACATCTGAAATTGAATTAAGTGATCTTTTCGAATTTCATTTTCATGTTTGCTGTAGAACATTTTGCATGCATAAACAAGATTTAAAGAACTGCAACACCCATATACTTCGTCAGGACCTGTTCATTTGAAAATTAGCTGTAATTGTCTTATTTCCCATACATCTTCCTGCATACCTCAAGATATCTTTACCATGACATGATATAATGCAGAGAGTGGTTCCTCATGGAGTTGAATGGAAGATAAGACACATGAAATTGCGATGATAGTATACAATATAATTTCTCAGATAAAGAAATTCAGACCTTTCCTATATTCTCGATAAGCTGCTGCCTTTACCTTCATATACAGAACATCATCCAATATCTTTGGCATTTAAGCATCCTCTTCTTGATAATATTTTAATGGATTGAATGGTTTCACTTCTTTTTCATTGCTCTCCGTGTTTAAATCTTGGCTTTTCATGCTTTTGTTCATGATTACTTATATTGTTTGATGGGCTAGATGTGCTTTATAGTTCACTTGTGAGGATTGAATTTCGTGGGTCTTTGAGTCTTCGATTTGTTAAGTTAGTACTTAGTAGAATATGTTTGTTGTGTGTACTTTTGTTATATTAGCTAAAACCTTCAGGGTTTACACATACAGAGTCTGTATAATAAGTTGTTGGTCACACTGCATTATGCTCAATTTAGGATTTTTGGAAGTAAATTAAATATACTAACAGACAACTTTTGACCATTAAGCATAATTGCATTCACCAATCACTCATTCAGTTTCCAGTTGGTGTGGGAGCCCTAAACATAAACTATACAGTTTTCTCGAGTCTTGAAGGAGGAGGATCAAGTATACCCTTCAGCTGACATCTTTGGGTTGAAGGGGCCCAAATAAAATAAAAAAACACATACACTGGGAGACAAAATTCAATAAGTGTGTTTGTGTTCATTTGGCAAAACTTATGGCCTAGTCAGAGACCAGCAGATTGCTGCATAGGAACTCTGAAGTCGGACCATTGTTTATTTTAGATGATGGATTGTTAAAAATATATGGCTGATTGTTGGAATTATATTGATGTTTAGTTTTTACATATATTTAGCTAATTGTTTAATTTTCCTGTTGATTAATTTTGGTTAAATTGGTAAAGATGGAGTTACAATACCTTTAGCGGTTAATCTGGAGTAATTTTGATTTATGTTGTGAGAGGAAAAAATATTTAAAGTGAAAGTTAAAGTTAAAGTTTGTGTCTGTATATATTTTGTTTATTTATGTAGAAATAGTTATACAATTACGTGATGGTATTGGAATAGTAGGGTGAGGAGGTAGGGATTTGCGAGTATAAAAAAATTTAAATTTGAATACGTGATAATTGTTCAGATAATTCTTGTTGTATATGTAGTATATGTATATATTTTTAATACTGGATTAGAAAAGGATTCAATTTGGAAAAAGAAGGAAAATATGTATTTGGGAATATTACTTAATGAAGATTCATCCATACATCACCTATATTTTTAACTGACTGATCTTTTTCTATGATATCATATGAAAAATACCCTGTAGTTAAAATGTATAATAACAAGTACTCAATAACTAGTGTTCAAACTTGAAAAATCTATTAATTGTTAATCTTTGTAACTAATTTATTTTAAATATAATGAAGTCCATGCCTGTTAATCTAATAAACTGTTTGTAAAAATGTTTGTATTTGTTCATTTACTTAATGAACTAGAATGTCCAGATTATGTTCTTTTATATGTTGAATGAATGCGAACAGTCTCTTTGAACCTAACTTTGTTGGAAAGTTCTAAATCAATCTGGTTTGTAAGTTCACTCTGAATTTTAATTGTTCGTTTTTAGAAAAATGTGAGCGGTTTGATTTTTGAACTCCCAAATGTTTTTTGTGTCCTAATAAAATTTATGGAGCTTATTATACAGAGTGCTTGTAATAATTTTTTCTTGATCAATTTTAGCGGGGGTGTAATACCCGAGAAATCGACATCGAGAATTTAAATCCAAAAATTAAAGAATTGCATTTAATTATTAAAACCGAAATAATTCCGAGAGACGGAATTAAATATTTTCGGACGATCGCGACTCGAAATAAGTTTATCGAATTATCCCAACGATCCCGGATAATTCCTATATTATGATTTTTGAAATAGAAATCATAATATTTTTTTTTTAAAAAAAAGTGCCATGGCGGCCGCGCGGCGGCGGGGCAGTGGCGTGCCACCCGCGCGCCGCCCTGCCGGCGCGGTGACTCTAACCGTTGCACTCGTTTTTGGCTCCATTTTCGAAGTGTGGTGATTCCAATTGATCCATTATCAAATCTCAGACATTAGTGGATGTATTGGGACGCCTTGGAATGAATTTTGAGTGTATTAAATCCCCACAAAGTTGGATAAAGTTAGATACATGAACACTTGAAGGATTCATTAAACCATGGTGGAATGAAGGGATTAATGGGGGAGTTGGTGGCTGCGTATCCCGAGTTTGACTGCTATTATTCATCTCCACCATTCCTAGGCTCATCAAAGCTCCATTAGGACTCCAAACACTTCAATACCAAACCTTTTACAGCCCCAAAAAACACCCCCATTCACCATTTCGAAAATCTGCCATTGAAGAGAGAGTTGGTGAGTGTTGTGAGTGTTCTTCGGTTGTTCCAGAGGCCTTGGTCGATTCTAAAGCATCCAAGTTGACCATCTATTGCTAGGTAAGGTTTTCTCTTTGATTCCATGGCTTTAGATTCGGATTTGATGCCTCAAACATAAGGATTTTGCCAACAATCCAAATATAGGTTCATTCGGGGATAGCAGATTGTTTTTCGGTTGGAGATCACTTTTGGATGATTCAAATTTGAAGATTCTTGATCTCGATCTGTTGCAAAGTAAGTTAATATCATACACGTCGAGTTTTAGAAGTTTTGGTTGAGTAGAAACCGAGTTCCAATCCTTTTCTTATGAACTAGAGAATCTGTCAACTAGGGTTCCCCATGTCTAGTTTCTGTTGCATCGCGTTTTTGGGTCAGATCCAATCGTTTTTGAGAAATCTTTCCTAAATAAAAATTGTTCCTACCATTCTAAAGATGATATCTGTAATTTTTTATAATTTTTGGAGTTCATTTGATACCCCAAATTCGGTCTGGCATTCTGTTCCAAAGTTGCTGTCAGATTCGTTTTTGATGAAGTCCGGTTTTGTGGTGCTTCTTAGACCATCCTATGTTTGGTATATGTGGTCGATGTCTTCATGAGTTTTGTTTCATATTGTGTCTAGAATGTCTTCGTTAATTTTTACGATTTTAGGAACTCTCTCGAAAAAGTTATGAATTTTTAAACACACTGTGGTCTGATTAGCTGGAACTCTTTAGATCCTTGATTCATAGTTTCTGAAATCGATTTAATTGGTCTATTTAGAGTCCGAATTTGAGGATGCCTATTTCTATGAAAAATATTCTTGGTGATTTCTAGCTCCTGTAAATTTTTCGGAATTTTTAAAAATTGTTTGCTACATTTCCAAAAGCAAAACTGAATACTACTACGGTTTCAAAATTCATGCCTTAAAATGTGGAATCCATGTTGTGCTTTGATGGCATTACTTGAGTCGAATTTTACTCTTGTTTTGAATCCATAAATCTGGAAATGTGGTTCATTTGCGATGTTGGTGAAAAGTTGATTTTGGATATGGCATGAATAAAATTATCAAATTAAAATGTGGTTTTTTTGAAACCTTGTGAAATATGATCGAGTGAGATGCTTTGATTATTTCTTGAGGGTAAGTGCACTAGGTAGTGCTCGTTGGGCTGCCCCCTCTCGTAGCCAAAATGACAAATATGATTATGTGATTGTAAGAGTATATACTCCTAGATGTATCCGTATGGGTTATCTAGGGCTCTGGAGTGTGTCTGTATAGGGTTATTGCTTTCACTTGCCTTGCGCATTCGATTCCCCAAGGTGTATGTTTTTCATGCGGGTTCGATTCCCCAGGATATTGTTGACTTCTATGGGTTCGATTACCTAGGATGCATGTTGAGTTCTTGCGGGTTCGATTCCCCAAGGACGGATGTCCTCGATCATAATGAACAATGGTAAAAGAATGTATTTGAGTTCTGGAAACAATGATGTCCTCGATCATATGGAAACAATGGTAAAAGAATGTGTTTGAGTTCTTGCGGGTTCGATTCCCCAAGGACGGTTGTTCTCGATCATAATGAGATTTGAAAAGATCTTTCGACAGTGTAAGATTTAAATATTCCTCCTTAATTAATTATCCGTCTTTTAAAGTAAATTCCTATTTTGAATACTCTTCTAAAATTTCTAACACTCGTTATGTTGTGTATTAACTTACTCAGTACCGTTGTACTGATAGATACGTTGTCTCCTTTTTTTTTCTTTTTTTTTTCAGATGTTGAAGATTAGCGCATGGCATTTACATTTGGGATGGGAATTTCTGAAGACTTATCGCACTTGTTTTAAATTCTTTTATGAACTCCAAACTTATGTTTTGGCCGTGTTTTGGCCCTTACTTAACTTCCGCATTATTTTACACATGTTAGACATTTTAAAACGACATCTTAAACTCGGGCATTGTTTTTGAGTATTTTATTTTTAAGTATTGATGCGACTTAGCGTTAGCATCTTCTCAAGTGAGCTCGAAATGGTTCGTGTCTTGCTTGGGAAGGTGTGGCGGTGGCATCCCGGCCCGGGTTATCAAAATCGGGGTGTCGCAGGGGGATTTGTTCTAAATTGTTGGTTCTTGTTGTATGCAACTGATGTAATACCCGCGAAATTAGTCACCTAAATAAATAAATAAACACATAAAATAAATAAATAAATAGATAAATAAATAAATAAACAAAATAAAAATAAAAAGATATGTGGGAATTAATCCAAAGATTAAAAAGGAATTTAATTTCGGAGAGCCCGTAAAGTCGAAAATAATTTAATAAATTATTGCACGAGAACCAAATATCGATGGACTCAAGATTTCGCACACGAAATTAAATTGGGATCCAAGCCCAATAAAATAGGAGAAAGGCCCAAAAGAGAAGAGAAAAGGCCCAACGGGATTGCACTGCCCGGCCAAGGCTGAGCCCAGGCCGAGCCCAAAGGGGCGCCAACCTTGACATTTTCTCCCCAAATCTTGCCCAACTAACCCCGATTCTCCCCAAATCTTGTGCCCCAAATCTTGCCTAACCAACTCCTCGATATGTGGGGGTGGTTGGAGCCTATAAATATCCCTTATTCAGTCCCGTACGCCCTTTCAACTCTTTTAAAATTTCTACTATCTTCGAACACCCAAAAAACCCTAGATCTAAGCCGTTGGAAGCAAAGACAGCGAATGAGGAAGCTTTTTGGACGAGTTCAAGGTTTCCCAAGCATAGGTGGGTGGTGAGGTAAGGCGTTAATCCATATTTTCCATACGAAAAACCAAGTATGAGTCTAACTTGGTACGTTTTTCTTTTCTAAACCGCGAATCGGAACAAGAAGGAGGAGTACAAAGGAACTAGGACACAAACGACGATCTCGGAAGCCACGACATCGAAATCGAAGAGCCGTAGATCCAAATCCAAGTAAGTTAACTCTTACATACGGTTTTGGTGGCTAAAAATCATCCGAACAAAAGGATCTAATAAAAGAACTTAATAAAATATGTCAATAGAAGATCTATACGCGTGCAGCATTTTTAACTGAATTTTTCGGACCATTTACATTGCTCAAACGAAAAAACTCGAAACTGAAAAAGTGTTCCTAAGACATAGATCTACACTGTGTAAAATTTTCGTAATTTTTCGTCAAGATTTGATGCCCCGAATCGGAGCCGGACTAACCTGTGTTCTTACCAAATTCTAAAAAAAAAGTGACAGATTTGATTTTCGAACTTGTTCCACATTTTGACACAGATCTAGGCCAAATTAGGAGTTGTGATAAAAATGGAAATTGTAGATAATGATGTCTAGAACTCTCCTGTAAAATTTCATAAATTGTTATCGAGATTTGAACCTCCGAATCTGAACCGAACTAATCTGCGTTTTCATCGAACTCATAAAAGCTGACATAATTGGTTTTGAACTTGATCCATGTTTTCACAATTGATCCGATAGGAATTGAAATTTGATTTGTAAATGAAAGTTGTAGATAATCAAATTAAGATTCTACCTGTAAAATTTCAGAGTGTTTGGAATTCATTTGCTATGTCGAAAAACCGATTTTCTGAAGTGTGTCAAGTCTGAATCCGGACAGATTATATTTTCTAGAAATATCCTTAAATTCGACTCATTTCCTCAACGTTTTTCGAAAAACTTAAAACACGAAAATTGTTTGTTAGGACATTTTTGAGCTACTGTGAAATTTTCAACTCATTTGACCTTGAAATGGATTTTTAAACGAAAAAGGCGCGAACAGCGACAATATGGAAATCATACTTTGTGAGATTGGTCCTTTCTAAACAAGCAGACGAATGTTTTTTCGAAAACTTTGTGATTTATGATCAAGTTGGAAACTATGAGATATAGATTATGTGGCTTGTGGACATAAGAGCCCAAGCGTATGGCTAGCGGACGGAAGAGCCCTAGTGAAATATTGATTATGTGGCTTGTGGAAATAAGAGCGCAAACGTATGGCTAGCGGACGTAAGAGCCCTAGTGAAATATTGACCGTGAGGCTTGTGGACATAAGAGCCCAAGCGTAAGGCTGGCGGACATAAGATCCCTAGCAAATGGTGATCTATAAAAGAATGAAACGAGGAATTTATAAGACTTAAATTAAATTCTTGTTAAATTGTGATTTTAAATTATGTCAATTATTTGTCTTAATCATGCCTCTTCTAGAATCCATGCTTTTTAATATGCATTTAAATGTTATTAGTTAGCCGAATTAATTTTATATAGTGTAAACCAACTTACTGAAGGTAACTCATTTTTCTTAAATAATTAAAGGCTTTGAAACCCCGTTTTTCTATGCTAGGGGTTAGCTTACTCAGTATGTTTATACTGACAAAACCGTTATTTTCTCTTTTCTTTCAGAGTATGAGGATTACACATGAGCATGAGCATGCATGGGAATTTTGGGAAACATTTATTTCTGTTTTTATATGACTTGCATTACGGGCCTGTTAACCCGTTGTTTTGGCCATGTTGGCCCTATTTACATTCCTTTACATTCCGCTGCAATTTAGATAACGTTATGATAATGATTTTCGATATCTATTTATAAATGGGCTGTTTTAAATATTTTATTTCTGAAATACCTTAGCCTTGCATCTCTTTAGCAAGCTCGAATAAGTTGTGTCTTGCTAGAGAGGTGTGGCGGTGGCATCCCGCCTGGGTTACCAAAACCGGGGTGTTACAACTGATTCTTATGTAAGCCAGATTGGTTTGGAATGGAGCTTATGTTTGACTTTAGTGTGTAATGGATGATAATGAATAGTGTGATAGAGTACTTAAAGTGTGTGTGAGAGAAAATAAAGTTGGAAAAAGTAGTGTTGGTTAACAAGTGTATCGTTGAAAAGCTAACTGGTGCATGAATGTCTCCAGCCTCCCAACACTCCCAAAGGCCAAATGTTTCTCGTGATTCTTAAAATGTATACTTCTATTCTATATACAATTGTGGTTTTGGTTGAGAGTTTTTTTGCATGGAATATATTTAGTTTTGAAAGGTGTGCCATGGGGTATACGGCACATGGCATGCGCCATTTCCTTGGGTGTGGATCAGGTGTTTGGCAAGGCATGCTTTGGCACATGGCTTCATGCCATTGCTGCCTAGGGGTGGGTCGATACGACATACCAAAAATTTTTCGCCATACCGTATACCGTACCGAAACTTACGGTATGAAAATTTTCATACCGATGCCGTACTGAAGCCTTCGGTATACCGAAAATTTTGGTATGAAATATTTTTATACCGTTACCATACCGACTTGTCGGTAAGTTCGGTATATACCGATACTTTGGTACATACCGACATACCGATATTGCGATATGTACCAACATACCGAACTTATCGCAATATATACATGTTGGGTAATAACCTATCTATTACAACCAAAGGCCTAAAAAACTATGGGATTACATAACTTGAACCTCACTACATGTTCACTCAAAGGTAAAGAAAACAGGTAAAGCCTTTTTAAGGTTACTGCCGAGGCTTCCAAAAGCCGGTTGCTGCTGCTGCCAGTCCGGATCCGTGCTCGGCCTTGGGACAGATTTGGTATCCCCTCTTTATGGCTCCAGAGAAAGCAATAGATTCAATCCTCTGAAGAAATTAAAAGACGGGGCATATATACTATGAAAAGGAAATCACAACAATTTATCCATAATTGCAACGACACATAGCATGGTACTGCATAAAGGTTTTCAAGATCAATGGGACATGACACACACTGCATAAATAAATGGAATGTATCTTTTCAACAAATAACAACACACACTTAATGGAATTAAATTCTTATAAAATAATACGGCAGCACAAATCAATGGTTTAAATAGCGAACTGGCAAAAAACCAAAAGTAGTATACATTTAAGTTAATACTATGACATTAGAAAAACACCATGGAACAGCCAAATATAAAATATTACAAATAAGATACAGATATACAAAATTGCATAGGTGAATACAATTAAGAAACACACGCGATCCGGTTCATAAATCAAGTATTGATGTGGATCATACATACCTGTATACACATGATTTGTTTAATTTCTTCAGAGAAAGGGGAATGGGGCGCTGCTGCCGCACTCTCAGAAATAAAGAAGAAAAATCTGCTAGAATTACAAGAGAGAGTGGTGTGAGGGAGTATTAATGGAATGGGAAATGGGCCTCAGCATAATAGCCTTCATCGGCTGGGTAATGGGCCGCAGAAATGGGCCACTTAATCCAACAATACCACATACCCACATTGCAACACCCCGTTTTTTAAAATATAATTTGGCGGGTGTGTTACCGCCACATCCCTTAGTCAAGCTCGCTACGGCTAACTTGATTAAGGAATGGTAAGGCTAACTTTAGAAATTTTGATTAACTTAAATGTCTTAACTTAGGAATTACTATTAAGTACTCGAGTTCTATAAAGTTGTGTCGAGGGGTTCCCAGGAAAGGGAGGTGGCCACCGGCTGACGGGCCTTGTTATCACCAAGCCTCCTTAGACAGAAGCCCTCTAGCAACTCTATAGTACACAAGTCTAATTTGTATCCCTCGGTTCAAACACAATTAATACTAAGGCATAATAAAATTTCTAGTGCTTTAGAAAGAAGATATTACTTTATTAATAAACTTTATTCATAACATAAGAAATTCCATTGGGCCCATGGCCAAAACATTTGTTCTAAAGGTAGTTTGATGCAAGAATTTAAAAGAGTCTTATTTTAAAATAAACCTCCCAGGCACAAGTGCGTGCTCAACTGCTTGTAAATTACCCTGAAAAAGGGAAAAAAACAACAAATAATCAGCAACAATACTGAGCAAACTAGCCTCGTTCTGAGGACACAAGTATACAGATAATCACAAGTCATTTAGTCATTAATTCTTCTATTTGGCTGCAGTACTAGCCGCGGCCCAACATGCACATGGTGATTCAACTATGCTTATAATACCTGGGGGTAGACTAGACTGCGCCGCGCGTCTTACATCAAGCAAAACATAGGCTCAAAACATGTGGGACTAAGGAGGAATCATTCTACTACTTAGCCAGAGGGGAGTTCAGTCATCCACAACTCAGGCACCACCGTGGTGCTCATACCCTCAAACAATTTAATTTCATGTAATTTCATTTTCATATAATGGCCTAGTGGCCCATTCAAAATTTTGATATCAAGCGTCTATCCCAAAAACACAAGATTAAATGGTTTAAAAACATTTTGACACAAACGTGGGATTAAAGTCCCAAAAGCATTTTGAAAACCGAACGTATATACATAATTAAAGCATTTAAAAGTATTTCATGCATTGAACTATGAATAAATTCAAGAACTTGCATGAAACACACAATTTTCGGGTAAAACTAGCTTACTCTCACAAAGATCTCTTGTTTGAACTCAATCAAAGGAACTCCTAAGCTTGCTTCCACTTCTTGGAGCACTCAAACTCTCAAGAACACTAGAGAGAAACAAGAGAGAACTTTAGAATATAAGGGAGAAGAGGATTTTGGTGTGAGGAGTTGAATGAATGGAGAGGGGTATTTATAGGTGGGTTCACGGATGGTTTTAGGAAAGGTGAATCAAGGTGAGGATCATGGTTGATTTCTCATACGTTTTGACAGTCCCTCTCCTTCCATTTTTAAGGGATTTGGTGTGATCTACGTGATCTCTTCCTTTGTAGTATAGAAGCTTCTAGAGCTTGCCAAAGTTGCAAAACTTATTCACTAAGTGTTGCCTTTCTATCATGCCCTAAATCTACCACAAAAATCCAGCCAAATCAACCCTAATTTTCTTACCATATATAGATAGATCACTTAATTAAGACAACTATTCCAATTGTTGAAATATCCCCCTCATGCAAGTGTTGAATTCTAGCCCCTCCTTATTAAATTATTTCAAGTTGTTGAAATAACTTTGCCTCGAAATTTAAAATTACAGTTGGCTTCTAAATCATGACCATTATTTTTTGGGGCATTCCATAACATTACCAAACCGAAATCTTATGGTACGGTATCTGCCATGGATCAGGACTGGACACGAAAAATCTATCGAAACCGAAATGAATGTAACACCCCGGTTTTTGGTCACCCAGGTCGGGATGTCACCGCCACACCTCCCTAGCAAGACACGGTTTCTCCGAGCTTGCTAAAGAGATGCAAGGCTATGGGTTTCAGAATTTAAAACATTCAAACAGCCCATTTATATATAATTTAAAAATTAATACATCAAAGTTGCAGCGGAAAATAATATTTACATAAGAACAATGCAGCGGAATTTAAATATAGCCAACACGGCCAGAATACGGGTTAAACAGGCTCGTTCATGCAATTTCTAGTCTAACGTAACATTTAAAAATAAATTGTTTCCCCAAACTTCCCATGAATGCATATGATGATGCATATTCTTCAGCTCTGAAATAAACAGGGAAATAAAAATGGTTTGGTCAGCACTACGTGCTGAGTAAGTTACCACAAACATGATTGTGAGGTTTCAAAGCCTTTAATTAAATTTAAAAACATGTGCATAATATCCATGATTTAATTTATCCAACTAATAATAATTTAATTGCGTATTTTAAAAGACAAGGGTTTCCATAAGATCATAATTCAACAACATGATAAAATAATCGCAAGACATAATTTAAAGGCATAATTTAAATAAGGAAACTATCTAAGTATTTCAGGATTTCATTATCCCTCTTTTATTCGATATAATCTAGTATAATTTATTCTTGGGGAATCGAACCCGCAAGAAAACAAACAATCGCCCTTGGGGAATCGAACCCGCAAGAACTCACATACATCCTAGGGAATCGAACCCGTAGGAATCAGCACATATTCTGGGGAATCGAACCCGCAGAAAGACACACCCTGGGGAATCGAACCCGCAAGGTTTGACACGGACATCCTGGGGAATCGAACCCGCAGGAGAACATACAATCGCCCTTGGGGAATCGAACCCGCAAGAACTCAAACACACCCTGGGGAATCGAACCCGCAAGGTTTGACACAGACATCCTGGGGAATCGAACCCGCAGGTCAAACAAGTTTCGCAAATTTCACGAGTTTCATCAAGAGTTCAAGATTTGACTCTGTCAACCACAGTTTAATCTAAAATGCGTCTAAAATCAGATTTAATTTCAAAAATTCCAAAATTTCGCGTCTGACTCCAAAACGTCAAGATCTACAACTTTCGTGTTTTAACTTTTTCAATCCGAGATACCTAAATAGGTCAAAAACACTAATTTTCACAGACGTATAAATCTGTCCGAATTTCCTAGGTCACAGTTTAGAGATTTCGAATTCTACCATAGCAAATCAACTCCAAAATTAACGAAATTTGACAGACATCATCTTAAGACATATATCTACAAGTTTTATGTTCAGCAAAAGATCTAATTCATCCTATTTCTATTGTCAAAAACGCCAACAAGTTCGGGCCAAGAATCTGTCAAGATTTCAAGATCCACATCCTAGCAGTTCGGTTTCAGGTGGATTTCATATATCAAATCATCACGAAAAATTCTGAAAATTTACGGAGGTGTTCTTAACGCATAGATCTACAACTCTTATGTTCAACGCTAAGCCTAGATCGGTCTAGATCCAAGGTAGAAATCACCAACAAGTTCGAACTAAAGTTCTGTCACCGTTTCAAGATCTAAACTCAAGACAGGTCTGTTTGTGGTCGTTTTCGGATATCAAAACACGATGAAAAAATTATGAAAATTTTACAGTACATAGATCTCTGTCTTAGGAACATTTTTCGTGTTTTAAGTTTTTCCGTTTGAAGTCGTTTTAAGGTTCGGAAAAATTAGACAAAACTGTTGCGCCGTTAAAAATCACATATGGACAGATTTACGAAAGATTTGCTCAAGTTTCTAGATTTGAATATTTTTACTACTCCCAAAACCGTGTAAGCGTTAACTTACAGTGTCTATGAACGTCGGGGATGTCTAGTTCGGAGGCGTGGCTTCCAGATCACCGTTTCTCCTCTCCGTTCGTCGGGTTCTACGATCTAGATTCGATACGGGGTGTAGAAAGAGAAGAACCGAAGTTAGAATCCGTTTTCGGATTGAAACGTGAAAAGATTTATCGGACTAGAGCTTACCACAACGTTTGGAGACCTTGGATTTTCGTCCAAAGCTGCTGCCTCCGTTTGGTGCTTTCCGTCGACTCCGAATTTAGGGTTTCGAACGTATAGAAGGTTGTAGGGTTTTGTAAACTTGTTTGGGGCTCCCAAGGGGCTTATTTATAGAATTCTCAATCCCTAGGGCGTCCACAACCGACCTAAAGGTCTTGAGTCGAGAGATGTTCAACCGAAAGTCGAAAAATCCGCGTTCGGGCGAGAGATTCACGCAACAAACGAATCTGTGGGGTGGCGCGGTCGTGGCGCGCTAATCGCCCTCCACCGCGCGGCCACCGCGCCGACTTCGCCTGGACTTCGGTCCGGGCGGGTCGTGCGATCCGTCGTGCTTTTCCGCCTCCCTTTCGGGTTTCTATCCCTCTATGCTCCCGAATTCCGATTCCCGGGGTATCTTCGGGTTTCTACTTTCTCTCTAAATTTATTCTCAGTCTAATTGGATGTTTTGGACTCGAATCCTCGAGTTCATTAGTATCGGGTTTTGGTGTACCATTTATTTACCTTTAATCCATCCTTTTATTTAATTAAATTCCTTTAATTCCTTTTTAAGTAAAAATCTCATTTCTCATTTCCTTATCTTTATTTACCTCTTTTATTTGCTGGATTTATTTATTTATTTATGATATTTATTTTATCTATTATTTATTTATTTAATTATTGTTTTATTTTATGATGGAAAATTCTCGGGTATTACAGTCTACCCTCCTTAAGAATCAACTTCGTCCTCGAAGTTGTGTTTCGGCTTTTCTCGTGCTAAGGTCTTGTGTTTGTTTTATTATGTTGTGACTGAACTTAGAATTAAAACTTCTAAGCTGCCTACGTACCCGGTAAAGGGATCAAGCCATAACGTAGTTCAAAACAATTTGAATATGTTTATTTATTCATTCGGAATACATATCGTCAAAAATAAATGTCTATTTTACGGGGTATTACATCCTCTCCCCCTTAGGACTTCAGTTATGTCCCCATAACTGCCTACTTATTATTCTCTTCCTTGATCTCCTTGTTGAGGGTTTACCAATTCTATCCTCTTCTCAATCATCTCCTCACGAACATTACATTCTCTAATCATGTGGTCTTCCCCACCACATCTATAACAAGTCCCACGCCTTGGGCACTCGCGCACCAGATGGGCTTGATGGCATTGTGGGCAACGGGGTACGACTGTACGACGTATGCCGTTTCTCCCATTATAGAAATCCTTATTCTCGTTCCTATCTTGTCCACCGTTATTGCTCCGATTCTTCTTCTCAAATCCTTGCGAGTCCTTGCTCGTCTCCCCATTTTCCTTACGCTTCAGTTGCTGGACTCGATCAATTGCTACAGCTCGATCATAAACCGTCTGCAGGTTCGTGAATTGTCCTACTGCAAGTATCTCCCGGATACTAAGGTTCAGACCCATCTCGAATTTCTGAGCCTTGTCAGAGTCGGTTGGTACTATCCTCGTAGCAAATCGTACTAACTCCTTAAACCGGGTGTAATACTCCTGCACCGTCCGTCCCTCTTGCTTCAGTGATAAAAACTCTTCGTACATTGCCGCCTTGGTGCTCATGGGGTAGAATCGGTCCCTTAAATCCTCCTTAAGTTTAGTCCACGAATAAGCTTTTTCAGCTTCCTCTAAATTCCTCTGGAGGTCTTGCCACCACTCATCGGCTTCGCCTCCTAAGTAGTAGGTTGCTACTCGTGTCTTTGCCTCATCAGGACATTTGATAGTATCCAAGAGCTTATCAAATATACGGATCCACCCCTCTAGTTTGGCGGGATCCTCCTGCCCATCATAACGTGGTGGTTGATAGGGATTTACCAACGCTAGATAGTTGGTTTGAGCTACGGGCGGAGTTACTGTTGCAGGTGTCCTATGCACCTCCGCATTTCCTAATGCTACTAGGAATCCCTCTATCGTTTTTAAACGTGCTTCCATATTATTGGGCGCTTGGGGCACTTGCTCTCCTAGGTTCTGAGGACTTTCACTGTTGTTGGGCGTGTTGGAAAGGTTAGCATCAGTGCCGTTTGGACTCACCTTCCTTGGTTTCCTCCTAGGCGCCATTTTCTGTTATAACGTGTAGAGTTTAGCTTATCTTGGTTTAGGTGGATCGCTCGAATGAGACGTTTCGTAAATTTCAAATTTCAAATTTTCGGGTTTGTTGTTTGGAAATCCAAACAAGATTTTTGGAATAAAGAGTGTTTTAATAAGACTTGATCTTTATTGTTCCACATGAAGGAGTTCTCGAATTTGTACAAGGGTAGGAATGGCTAAGGTCGAGGATTGTTATGTTTAGGCGTGCGCTTAGATGAACGCGATCTAAAACTAAGGCAGGATCAGTATCTAGTTATTGTTTCTAATTCGATGTCATGCCTCAAGATTATATTGGTGTAACAAGAGATCTAGGTTAAACTTCGCCAAGATTCTAAGTTCAACTTTACCAAGATTCTAAGTTCAAATTCGCAAAGATTCTAAGTTAAAATTCGCAAGGATTCTAAGTTCATATGAGAGATGCAATATGCAAATGCAAATGATATTTTCCCCCAATAATAATTTAATGTACCACATATATATATATATATTTTTCCCATGGGTTTTAAAATAAAAATTTCTCCATGGAAATAATACTTTAAAATTTAAAATAATAGTCAAAATATTAATAATAGTTTAAAAATAATAATGGTTTAAAAATAATAGTTTAAAAATAGCCGGGCTCTGATACCAACTTGGTATCAGATATTTTCTTTAAAATAAATAGCTTTAAAATATTATGGGCTCTGATACCACCTTGGTATCAGATATTTTCTTTAAAATAGATAGCTTTAAAATATTCTGGGCTCTGATACCACTCTGTAACACCCCGGTTTTTGGTCACCCAGGTCGGGATGTCACCGCCACACCTCCCTAGCAAGACACGGTTTCTCCGAGCTTGCTAAAGAGATGCAAGGCTATGGGTTTCAGAATTTAAAACATTCAAACAGCCCATTTATATATAATTTAAAAATTAATACATCAAAGTTGCAGCGGAAAATAATATTTACATAAGAACAATGCAGCGGAATTTAAATATAGCCAACACGGCCAGAATACGGGTTAAACAGGCCCGTTCATGCAATTTCTAGTCTAACGTAACATTTAAAAATAAATTGTTTCCCCAAACTTCCCATGAATGCATATGATGATGCATATTCTTCAGCTCTGAAATAAACAGGGAAATAAAAATGGTTTGGTCAGCACTACGTGCTGAGTAAGTTACCACAAACATGATTGTGAGGTTTCAAAGCCTTTAATTAAATTTAAAAACATGTGCATAATATCCATGATTTAATTTATCCAACTAATAATAATTTAATTGAGTATTTTAAAAAACAAGGGTTTCCATAAGATCATAATTCAACAACATGATAAAATAATCGCAAGACATAATTTAAAGGCATAATTTAAATAAGGAAACTATCTAAGTATTTCAGGATTTCACTATCCCTCTTTTATTCGATATAATCTAGTATAATTTATTCTTGGGGAATCGAACCCGCAAGAAAACAAACAATCACCCTTGGGGAATCGAACCCGCAAGAACTCACATACATCCTAGGGAATCGAACCCGTAGGAATCATCAGCACATATTCTGGGGAATCGAACCCGCAGAAAGACACACCCTGGGGAATCGAACCCGCAAGGTTTGACACGGACATCCTGGGGAATCGAACCCGCAGGAGAACATACAATCGCCCTTGGGGAATCGAACCCGCAAGAACTCAAACACACCATGGGGAATCGAACCCGCAAGATTTGACACAGACATCCTGGGGAATCGAACCCGCAGGTCAAACAAGTTTCGCAAATTTCACGAGTTTCATCAAGAGTTCAAGATTTGACTCGGTCAACCACAGTTTAATCTAAAATGCGTCTAAAATCAGATTTAATTTCAAAAATTCCAAAATTTCGCGTCTGACTCCAAAACGTCAAGATCTACAACTTTCGTGTTTTAACTTTTTCAATCCGAGATACCTAAATAGGTCAAAAACACTAATTTTCACAGACGTATAAATCTGTCCGAATTTCCTAGGTCACAGTTTAGAGATTTCGAATTCTACCATAGCAAATCAACTCCAAAATTAACGAAATTTGACAGAGATCATCTTAAGACATATATCTACAAGTTTTATGTTCAGCAAAAGATCTAATTCATCCTATTTCTATTGTCAAAAACGCCAACAAGTTCGGGCCAAGAATCTGTCAAGATTTCAAGATCCACATCCTAGCAGTTCGGTTTCGGGTGGATTTCATATATCAAATCATCACGAAAAATTCTGAAAATTTACGGAGGTGTTCTTAACGCATAGATCTACAACTCTTATGTTCAACGCTAAGCCTAGATCGGTCTAGATCCAAGGTAGAAATCACCAACAAGTTCGAACTAAAGTTCTGTCACCGTTTCAAGATCTAAACTCAAGACAGGTCTGTTTGTGGTCGTTTTCGGATATCAAAACACAATGAAAAAATTATGAAAATTTTACAGTACATAGATCTCTGTCTTAGGAACGTTTTTTGTGTTTTAAGTTTTTCCGTTTGAAGTCGTTTTAAGGTTCGGAAAAATTAGACAAAACTGTTGCGCCGTTAAAAATCACATATGGACAGATTTACGAAAGATTTGCTCAAGTTTCTAGATTTGAATATTTTTACTACTCCCAAAACCGTGTAAGCGTTAACTTACAGTGTCTATGAACGTCGGGGATGTCTAGTTCGGAGGCGTGGCTTCCAGATCACCGTTTCTCCTCTCCGTTTGTCGGGTTCTACGATCTAGATTCGATACGGGGTGTAGAAAGAGAAGAACCGAAGTTAGAATCCGTTTTCGGATTGAAACGTGAAAAGATTTATCGGACTAGAGCTTACCACAACGTTTGGAGATCTTGGATTTTCGTCCAAAGCTGCTGCCTCCGTTTGGTGCTTTCCGTCGACTCCGAATTTAGGGTTTCGAACGTATAGAAGGTTGTAGGGTTTTGTAAACTTTTTTGGGGCTCCCAAGGGGCTTATTTATAGAATTCTCAATCCCTAGGGCGTCCACAACCGACCTAAAGGTCTTGAGTCGAGAGATGTTCAACCGAAAGTCGAAAAATCCGCGTTCGGGCGAGAGATTCACGCAACAAACGAATCTGTGGGGTGGCGCGGTCGTGGCGCGCTAATCGCCCTCCACCGCGCGGCCACCGCGCCGACTTCGCCTGGACTTCGGTCCAGGCGGGTCGTGCGATCCGTCGTGCTTTTCCGCCTCCCTTTCGGGTTTCTATCCCTCTATGCTCCCGAATTCCGATTCCCGGGGTATCTTCGGGTTTCTACTTTCTCTCTAAATTTATTCTCAGTCTAATTGGATGTTTTGGACTCGAATCCTCGAGTTCATTAGTATCGGGTTTTGGTGTACCATTTATTTACCTTTAATCCATCCTTTTATTTAATTAAATTCCTTTAATTCCTTTTTAAGTAAAAATCTCATTTCTCATTTCTTTATCTTTATTTACCTCTTTTATTTGCTGGATTTATTTATTTATTTATGATATTTATTTTATCTATTATTTATTTATTTAATTATTGTTTTATTTTATGATGGAAAATTCTCGGGTATTACAATGAAGAACAAAGGGATAATGGGTTTACCTAGTTGGAAACTCAATCTTGGAATCGACTAATCCGTTTGGATTCGACTATTCCCTCAACCGATAACCTATAGGAGTCTATACGATCAAGCATAACCCGAGCTTGAAAGGAATTGCATCAATGGTGATGAATCCGAATGGTGACCTTCAAATGCTCTCAAGGAGATAAACACATATCAAGTTTATATTTCATCCAAAGGTAAATGTGTAACACCCCGGTTTTGGTAACCCAGGCCGGGATGCCACCGCCACACCTCCCTAGCAAGACACGGTTTCTCCGAGCTCACTAAAGAGATGCAAGGCTATGGTTTTTCAGAATTTAATACGTTCAAACAGCCCATTCATAAGTAATTTAAAAATACTACATCAGAGTTGCATCGAGAATATAAAGTACGCAGCGGAAGTAAAGTGTATGCAGCGGAATTTAAAATATAGGGCCGACATGGCCAAACCACGGGTTAAACAGACCCGTTCATGCAAGTCACGTAAAATAAATAATTAAGTGTCCAAAATGATCCCCCAATGAGTGATCATGCTCCGTACTCTGTAACAGAAAAAAAATGAACAACGGTTTTTATCAGTATTATAAAATACTGAGTAAGTCAATCCTTACATAGCAATAAAGGGGTTAGATTTTTAATAATTAAGATAAAACTTTTTGCCATGCATAAAAATATTTTATAAAAAAAATGTGATTATAATTGCATACTTTAAAGACACATTTAATTTCATAATTTAAAACTTATGCATGGGCAATTATTTAAGACATGATTTAAAAACATGATTAATGCCGTAAGTATGTAAATAAAAATTTGAGCTTTAAAAATTTTCACCGATACGCCACCATCAAAACGATATTTAAATTTAGCCGGCAATCCGGCGGCCGCAGCCAATTTCATAAAATCTGAGCTTTTTAATATATATTTCCCGTTACGCCATCATCTCAACAATATATATCATTTAGCCGGTGATCCGGCGGCCGCAGCC
This sequence comes from Hygrophila difformis, assembly GCA_030278955.1. Classification (NCBI taxonomy): domain Eukaryota; kingdom Viridiplantae; phylum Streptophyta; class Magnoliopsida; order Lamiales; family Acanthaceae; genus Hygrophila; species Hygrophila difformis. The sequence goes on along the minus strand of JAOANR010000003.1, from coordinate 31,909,850 downwards.
AATATCAATAATATCATTTAGCCGGTGCTCCGGCGGCCTCAGCCAATTTCATAAGTATCATCTCATTTAGCCGGTATTCCGGCGGCCGCAGCCGATTCGCCATACCCAGTACCACTCCGTCGAGCCTCGAGTAACCCATACGGATACACTCGAGAGGGTAGGCCGTTGGTCTCTTGTGACCAAATACGCCATATCCAGTACCGCTCCGTCAAGCCTCGAGTAACCCATACGGATACACCCGAGAGGATAGGCCCAAAAATATAAGATGCCATTTTGGCAATCTTTCGCGCGTAATCATCATTGCCGTTTAGGCACAAAATGAATAATTAGGAGGGCACCCTGCAGAGCACTCACCCCCCAATGAAACCGATATCGTTTCAACTTTAGTGTAACGGGATTTCCAAAAATACAACTTTATCGTATCACAAGATTTCGATCGTTGTTTAGAGATTTCAAAATTTCACAAGTTTAAAACCGATCGATGTCACAGTTTACGCCTTTTCAGTTTAAAAATCCATTTCTTAGGCGATTAATCTGAAATTTTCACAGTAGCTCAAATACATCCCAATGAACAACTTTCATGTTTTGAGTTTTTGGGAAAAATGATGGGAAGCATGTCAAAAATCAAGTTTTCTACACAAACAAAAAGCTGTCAGGATTCAGGTTTGACATCTGTCAAAGATTTGACTTTTTAACATGTCAAATGAACTCCAAAAATTCTGAAAATTTACAGGCACTTAATAGACACCAAAATAAACAAGTTTTATTAGAGGCAAATTATGCAAATTCATCACGGATTAAGTCAGATTAATCTACTAAGTTCGGTCTTGAAATCTGTCTCAGTTTCCGAAAGGTTCATGCACCACAGAATATGTTCGACGCGGTTTGGGATAGCAAATCTTAATGAAAGTGCATGAAATTTTACAGAGGTATTCAAGACTCATAGATCTACAACTTTTGTTTAGATCATGAAGATTGGTTTGGACTAGAAATGATAGAAATAAGCTCATCAAGTTCGGTTATGAAATCTGTCAACTTTTGAAAATTTTTAAAAACGCAGAATATGTCCGACTTGATTTGGGTATCAAAACTTGATAAAAATCTCTGAAATTTTTACACAATATAGCTTAAGATCTTAGGATCAAAATCTTAGTTTTGAGTTTTCAGGTTTGAACGCTCGAAGTAAGAGTTTTGGTCGGATTTCAGAAAATACGTAGATTGGGGTTTTTAGGTTTGATTTCAACGTTTCGTTTAAGATCCAATGTTTCGGATGTCTTTAAACCACCCATATTGATATGTAAGTTATTAACTTACAGTGAGTGAGTTCTTGAACGTTCTAGAGTTGATCGATTTGTCCAAAATCGCCACGAACGGATCTACGCAACACGTTCTTCTTCTCCTTTGGCTACGAACGTGTTTTGCAAGTAAAGATCCGTAAGTTAGAAGGTTGATTATGATCTTAAAGCAATAAGTAAACTTGATTTACACCTTACCAACAATCCAATGCTTGCAAATCCTTGATCTACACCCTACCTTGGTTGGATTTGATTGCCGGAAACTCGTCGGAAAGTCGCCGGAAGTTCGTCGGAAGAGTGTTTGGCTTTTGGGAGAGTTTTTGGAGAGTTTGGGGTGAATGATTGATGAAAATGGCTGAGAATGGGGATGGGATTGATTACATAACATCCAAAAAGATGCCACACCCGTGATAGATCAAGATTCCCACCTTTGGGACCCAAAAAATGGCAAAAAGTCCCAAAAACACATAAATCCCGACTGCTACAGTAGCATGCTACAGTAGCGTGCTACAGTAGCATGCTACAGTAACTTTTTTTTTTTTTTTTTTTTTTTTTAATTTTTTTTTTTTTTTTTTATATATATATATATATTAAGATTCTTATCTTAAAAAAAATCATAATGTGGGAATTTTTGTGATCTTGTAAGTCATACATAGCTTCAAAAAGGAATATATTCTTTTTTTGAAAATGACAAGATATGATTAATATTCCACCCTACAATTTCAAACCATAGTCAAATTATTCCCAATTATATTATGGCATTCTAGAATAATTCATAAAAAAAATATGGGTAGAATGATTAATCAAGGATATATAGAAAATAGATAATTCTCATTATAATTTAAACATGTAAATATATACATGTATATACATGTGTACATGTTTGGAAAGATTATTTCAAGACCAAGGTATATATGTGTATATAAACTTGTATATGGATTTAAAGTATTCTATGAACCATATACTTATTACACTTGATATTGAAATCCATATATTTATTTGAAAAGACAAATATATATAATTTTTTTTCAAAGTATGTTTTGTAGAAAATAATATACTAATCTTTAAGCACATATTTGAACATATAAATATATATAGATTTGATTAAAAATCTACTTAGTGAATTGATCAAAATATATATATTCATACATATATATCGGGCAATTTCTATGGTATTACAATCTACCCTCCTTAAGAATCAACTTCGTCCCCGAAGTTGCGCGACTTATTGACCGATTGATTGATTGTGGTTGTGTCATTGTGTTTTGTTGTTTGATATTATTCGACTGAACCCAGAATTGAAATTTCCAAGTTGCCTACGTACCCTGTGAAGGGATCAAGTCATTACGTAGTTCAAAACAATTAGAATTTGTTCATTTGGGATACAAAATATTCGGGTCGTTACATCCTCTCCCCCTTAAGATTACAGTTATGTCCCCATAACTGCGGTTGCACCGTTTTGCAATAGGGTCGGGTAACGCTCCTTCATGTCGGATTCTAACTCCCATGTCGCCGTTTCACTTTCATGGTTCGACCAAAGAATCTTGACCATTCTCACGGCTTTGTTCCTTGTTACTCTCTCCTTAACATCGAGTATTCGTACCGGAATTTCCTCATAGCTCAAGTCATCATCCAATTCAATTCCTTCCGGTTGGAGTACATGGGTCGGATCGTGCACATACTTCTTCAATTGTGATATGTGGAACACGTTGTGAACTCTAGCCAATTGTGGCGGTAAGGCTAGACGATATGCTAAATTCCCGACTTTTTCTAGAATTTCATAAGGTCCTATATATCGAGGGCTTAACTTTCCTCGTTTGCCAAAACGCATAACCCCCTTCATCGGTGATATCTTTAACATGACCTTATCCCCAACTTGAAATTCTAGGTCTTGCCGTCTCACATCGGCATAACTTTTCTGTCGGTCTTGGGCCGCTTTCATCTTTCCTCGAATCACTTTGATTTGTTGGGTCATATCTTCTACGAGTTGTGGTCCTACTATCACTGTCTTATCATTCCCTTCCCAACTCAACGGACTTCGGCACCTTCGACCATACAATGCCTCGAATGGTGCCATGTCGATGCTAGCATGGTAGCTATTGTTGTAGGAAAATTCAATTAGGGGTAAATGATTTTCCCAGCTACCCTTAAACTCTAGGACGCAAGCTCTCAGCATGTCTTCCAACGTTTGGATTGTTCTCTCAGTTTGTCCATCCGTCATTGGGTGGAATGCGGTGCTCATCTTAATCTGCGTACCGAGGGCTTCTTGTAACTTGGTCCAAAAGTGAGAGACAAATCTACTGTCTCTATCGGAGATAATGTCATGTGGTACCCCGTGTCTTCGTACCACATTGTCAATATACGCTCTTGCTAATTGGTCCATGGTCCAAGTGTCCTTCATTGGAATAAAAATGGCCGTCTTCGTTAGCCTATCGACAATCACCCATATCTTATTCATTCCTCTTGGTGATCGTGGTAATCCCGAAACGAAATCCATAGAGATACTATCCCACTTCCAACTCGGGATTTCCAATGGTTGCATCAATCCTAAGGGTTTCTGTCGCACGGCTTTGACCTTTTGGCACGTGAGGCATCTCGCTACAAATTCTGCCACTTCATTCTTCATCCTCGGCCACCAGTAAATCTTCCTCAAATCCTTATATAATTTGTCGCCTCCAGGGTGAACCGAGTAAGGTGTGTTATGCCCTTCTTCCATCAATCTTTGTTTTATCTCCACGCATTTTTGTGGTACACACCATCTTCCCTTGAAACGAATGCTTCCGTCCTCATGGATAGCAAATCCTATTGCCTTCCCATTGGCAATGTTCTCCTTAATCCTTTCCAACTTTGCGTCGCCCGGTTGGGCGAGTTTGATCTCGTCAAATATGGTTGATTCGACTACCATGGCGTTGACCATTTCATTTACAGTGCCCGAATGCACTAGTTCTAAGCTCAATCTTGCCAAGTCCATATATAATGCCGGCGGAATCACCAACGAATTCGCCACATGTTGGGTCTTCCGGCTTAAGGCATCGGCTACTACGTTGGCCTTCCCTTCGTGGTAAGAAATTTCGAGATCATAGTCCTTGATTAGTTCCAACCATCTCCGTTGTCTCAGATTTAGCTCTTTTTGAGTGAATATGTATTTGAGGCTTTTGTGGTCTGTGAACATCCGACACTTTCTCCCATAAAGGTAGTGTCTCCATATTTTCAGAGCGAACACGACTGCCGCCAACTCCAAGTCGTGCGTTGGGTAGTTCGCTTCATGAGGTTTCAATTGGCGCGAAGCATATGCAATGACTCTCGAGTCTTGCATCAAAACACATCCTAGACCTTCCTTTGAAGCATCACTGTAAACCTCGAAGTCACCATTCTCTGATGGTAGTGCTAGTACGGGTGTACTGGTGAGTCGCTTTTTCAGTTCTTGAAACGCGGACTCACACTCACTGGTCCAGTCATATTTTACCCCTTTCTTCAACAGCTGGGTCAACGGGCGTGCGATTTTTGAGAAGTCCTTCACAAATCGCCTATAATAACCAGCTAGCCCAAGGAAGCTCCGTATTTCAGTTGGACTCGTCGGCGATACCCATTCCGTCACCGCCGAAATTTTTGCCTGATCCACTGAAACTCCAGTGGCGGATACTATGTGCCCAAGGAATGCTACTTCCTTCAACCAAAAGTCGCATTTGGATAGTTTGCCATAGAGTTGGTTCTTGCGCAAAATCCCTAACACTTGGTGCAAATGTTGGGAATGCTCCTCCTCGCTTCTCGAGTAGATCAGGATGTCGTCGATGAACACCACGACGCTTTGATCTAACAATTCTCTAAATACATCGTTCATGAGGTTCATGAACATTGCAGGTGCATTTGTTAACCCAAAGGATAATACTGTGAACTCGTAGTGTCCGTAACGAGTTCGGAATGCCGTCTTCGGGATATCCTTCTCCGCAATCCTCAGCTGGTGATAACCGGATCGCAAGTCGATCTTTGAGAACACCGACGCCCCCTTCAATTGATCAAATAAGTCCTCAATCCTTGGTAATGGATACTTGTTCTTGATGGTCACTTGATTGAGTCCTCTGTAATCGATGCAAAGGCGTAGTCCTCCGTCCTTCTTTTTAACAAATAAGACCGGTGCTCCCCACGGGGACGTACTTGGTCTTATGTATCCTTTCTCCAACAACTCTTCGAGTTGTTCCTTTAACTCCTTCATTTCCAGTGGTGCCATACGGTAAGGGGCCTTCGAGACAGGTTCCGTTCCCGGAATGAGATCTATGGTGAATTCAAGATCTCTCTCAGGTGGCATACCAGGGATGTCTTCCGGAAATACGTCCGGGTATTCTCTCACCACTGGGATGTCGTCAACCTTGCTCTCTTCCGCCTCCAGGTTGTGAACGTAGCATGCATACAACGCGTATCCCTTATGCATTAAGCTACGAAGCTTGAGAGCGTTAACAACCTTGTTGCTCCTCTTAGGGGGTTGAGAGTAAAAGATGACTCTCTTTCCCCTACCTTTCGACAAGGTGATCTTCTGCTTTTGACATTCTATTACCGCTTTATACCGGGTCAACCAATCCATTCCCAGTATAACGTCGAAGTCCCTTAAATTAAATTCTACCAAGTTTGCGAAAAATTCTATGTTCTTGATAACTATCGGAATCCCGTTATAACGTTTAGAGCATGGTACTACCTCTCCTGATGGTAGTTGAATTTCTAAGTTAATCAGTTCGCACTTAGGTAGATCTAGTTCAGATAAGACTCTTGATGATATAATAGAACAACTAGCTTACTTAAAAATCCATAACAATTCGAAGGTTGTTCCAAAAATTCTGAAATTTAACAGGAGTAAACTAGACACATAGATGAACAATTTTCATGAAGAAGTCGACCATCAAAAACGACCATAGCTAGGAGAAATATGAACTACAAAACTGAACATGCTAGGAATTTGAATCTGTCACCACACATAGCAGAAAATACCAGATCCGTTTTCGTCGACCAAATCAATTCCAAAAATTATGAAAATTTACAGACATCATCTTTAAAGTATTAGGAACATTTTTCATTTAGAAAAGTTTTCCCAAAAACGAACGGATCTAGACGAACAAAGATGAACAAAAGAAACTATCCTGAAGAAACCCTAAATCACAGATTTGACAAGGAATGGATTTCGAGTTGTATCTCCATGAATACTCAACCAAAAGCTCTAAAATTTGAAAGGCACAACACTAACTTACCATCTATGAAGTGGTATCAAGAAATTCTCAAATCCAAGCCTTTATGATGTCCAAAGTCCACAACCCCATTGCTATTCCTCCACAAAGCTAGGTTTTGGACACATGGAGAGAGATTCTTAGTTATCTACCCAAGGATCTCAATCTAAACAAGATATGTGAACTTAAAGACATCCTTACCTACTGGATGAAGAGATTGGATGTTGAAGAAAGCCTTCCTTGCTTGACCAACTAGAAGAATACTCATAAATCCCACCAACACTTTCTCAAGTTTTTTCTAAAATTTGCAATGATGGGAGTGGAATCCAAATGGCTGCCTTTGGTAGCTAAATGAGGGTATTAAATAAATTCTCACAAGACTTCTATCCACCCTAGAGTGTTATAGGAGTCACAAGTCACATGGAGACACAAGTCACAAGTCACAAGTCACATAGGAGTCACATGCACAACCTAACAACGTTGGCACTCACTATGGTATATGTCCAAAGACAGAGATGCTGGGACTAAATGGCTTGGCCAAAAATTCTAAAATTTGACGTGCATAATCTAGACACAATTTGGAACAACTTTTGTGTTGAACACTTTAAGTGATTCCCACTGTAGGTAGGTCAAATAATTCGATTCTTATAGCTAAAAATTTCTGTCAGCTTGTATCCTAATGGTAATGGTGTGATAGACTTTATCACTTCATAATTCAATCCTTATTACTCTAATTGTGGCCCCAATAACCCAGGCCGGGATGCCACCGCCACACCTCCCTAGCAAGACACGGTTTCTCCGAGCTCACTAAAGAGATGCAAGGCTATGGTTTTTCAGAATTTAATACGTTCAAACAGCCCATTCATAAGTAATTTAAAAATACTACATCAGAGTTGCATCGAGAATATAAAGTACGCAGCGGAAGTAAAGTGTATGCAGCGGAATTTAAAATATAGGGCCGACATGGCCAAACCACGGGTTAAACAGACCCGTTCATGCAAGTCACGTAAAATAAATAATTAAGTGTCCAAAATGATCCCCCAATGAGTGATCATGCTCCGTACTCTGTAACAGAAAAAAAATGAACAACGGTTTTTATCAGTATTATAAAATACTGAGTAAGTCAATCCTTACATAGCAATAAAGGGGTTAGATTTTTAATAATTAAGATAAAACTTTTTGCCATGCATAAAAATATTTTATAAAAAAAATGTGATTATAATTGCATACTTTAAAGACACATTTAATTTCATAATTTAAAACTTATGCATGGGCAATTATTTAAGACATGATTTAAAAACATGATTAATGCCGTAAGTATGTAAATAAAAATTTGAGCTTTAAAAATTTTCACCGATACGCCACCATCAAAACGATATTTAAATTTAGCCGGCAATCCGGCGGCCGCAGCCAATTTCATAAAATCTGAGCTTTTTAATATATATTTCCCGTTACGCCATCATCTCAACAATATATATCATTTAGCCGGTGATCCGGCGGCCGCAGCCAATATCAATAATATCATTTAGCCGGTGCTCCGGCGGCCTCAGCCAATTTCATAAGTATCATCTCATTTAGCCGGTATTCCGGCGGCCGCAGCCGATTCGCCATACCCAGTACCACTCCGTCGAGCCTCGAGTAACCCATACGGATACACTCGAGAGGGTAGGCCGTTGGTCTCTTGTGACCAAATACGCCATATCCAGTACCGCTCCGTCAAGCCTCGAGTAACCCATACGGATACACCCGAGAGGATAGGCCCAAAAATATAAGATGCCATTTTGGCAATCTTTCGCGCGTAATCATCATTGCCGTTTAGGCACAAAATGAATAATTAGGAGGGCACCCTGCAGAGCACTCACCCCCCAATGAAACCGATATCGTTTCAACTTTAGTGTAACGGGATTTCCAAAAATACAACTTTATCGTATCACAAGATTTCGATCGTTGTTTAGAGATTTCAAAATTTCACAAGTTTAAAACCGATCGATGTCACAGTTTACGCCTTTTCAGTTTAAAAATCCATTTCTTAGGCGATTAATCTGAAATTTTCACAGTAGCTCAAATACATCCCAATGAACAACTTTCATGTTTTGAGTTTTTGGGAAAAATGATGGGAAGCATGTCAAAAATCAAGTTTTCTACACAAACAAAAAGCTGTCAGGATTCAGGTTTGACATCTGTCAAAGATTTGACTTTTTAACATGTCAAATGAACTCCAAAAATTCTGAAAATTTACAGGCACTTAATAGACACCAAAATAAACAAGTTTTATTAGAGGCAAATTATGCAAATTCATCACGGATTAAGTCAGATTAATCTACTAAGTTCGGTCTTGAAATCTGTCTCAGTTTCCGAAAGGTTCATGCACCACAGAATATGTTCGACGCGGTTTGGGATAGCAAATCTTAATGAAAGTGCATGAAATTTTACAGAGGTATTCAAGACTCATAGATCTACAACTTTTGTTTAGATCATGAAGATTGGTTTGGACTAGAAATGATAGAAATAAGCTCATCAAGTTCGGTTATGAAATCTGTCAACTTTTGAAAATTTTTAAAAACGCAGAATATGTCCGACTTGATTTGGGTATCAAAACTTGATAAAAATCTCTGAAATTTTTACACAATATAGCTTAAGATCTTAGGATCAAAATCTTAGTTTTGAGTTTTCAGGTTTGAACGCTCGAAGTAAGAGTTTTGGTCGGATTTCAGAAAATACGTAGATTGGGGTTTTTAGGTTTGATTTCAACGTTTCGTTTAAGATCCAATGTTTCGGATGTCTTTAAACCACCCATATTGATATGTAAGTTATTAACTTACAGTGAGTGAGTTCTTGAACGTTCTAGAGTTGATCGATTTGTCCAAAATCGCCACGAACGGATCTACGCAACACGTTCTTCTTCTCCTTTGGCTACGAACGTGTTTTGCAAGTAAAGATCCGTAAGTTAGAAGGTTGATTATGATCTTAAAGCAATAAGTAAACTTGATTTACACCTTACCAACAATCCAATGCTTGCAAATCCTTGATCTACACCCTACCTTGGTTGGATTTGATTGCCGGAAACTCGTCGGAAAGTCGCCGGAAGTTCGTCGGAAGAGTGTTTGGCTTTTGGGAGAGTTTTTGGAGAGTTTGGGGTGAATGATTGATGAAAATGGCTGAGAATGGGGATGGGATTGATTACATAACATCCAAAAAGATGCCACACCCGTGATAGATCAAGATTCCCACCTTTGGGACCCAAAAAATGGCAAAAAGTCCCAAAAACACATAAATCCCGACTGCTACAGTAGCATGCTACAGTAGCGTGCTACAGTAGCATGCTACAGTAACTTTTTTTTTTTTTTTTTTTTTTTAATTTTTTTTTTTTTTTTTATATATATATATATATTAAGATTCTTATCTTAAAAAAAATCATAATGTGGGAATTTTTGTGATCTTGTAAGTCATACATAGCTTCAAAAAGGAATATATTCTTTTTTTGAAAATGACAAGATATGATTAATATTCCACCCTACAATTTCAAACCATAGTCAAATTATTCCCAATTATATTATGGCATTCTAGAATAATTCATAAAAAAAATATGGGTAGAATGATTAATCAAGGATATATAGAAAATAGATAATTCTCATTATAATTTAAACATGTAAATATATACATGTATATACATGTGTACATGTTTGGAAAGATTATTTCAAGACCAAGGTATATATGTGTATATAAACTTGTATATGGATTTAAAGTATTCTATGAACCATATACTTATTACACTTGATATTGAAATCCATATATTTATTTGAAAAGACAAATATATATAATTTTTTTTCAAAGTATGTTTTGTAGAAAATAATATACTAATCTTTAAGCACATATTTGAACATATAAATATATATAGATTTGATTAAAAATCTACTTAGTGAATTGATCAAAATATATATATTCATACATATATATCGGGCAATTTCTATGGTATTACAAAATGATACAATGTTGAGGAGGACCTATTTATAGGCAACCCACATTACAAAGGATTAAACAAATTGGAAGAAGGAATAAACAAGTGAGAAAGCCCTAGACTGGCACTGTTGGACGATGCTAGACGTTTACAACGTGAGACTAGTCTAGCGTCTTAGGGAAGGTCTCGCGTCGTCGAGTCTCCTGGCAGGGCTGACGTCGTGGTCCGAGGTTACGACGCGATCCTTACATCGTGGAACAGGACTAGCATCGTCGGGCGAGGATCGCGTCGTAGGACTCGGGGATTCCAGAAGGTTATGATGATTACGACATGAAAGGGGTTTCACGTCGTAATTTCAGGCTCGCGTCTTAGGAAGGGGATCGCGCCGTAGGAGGCTCGCGTCGTTTTCTTGCCTGCGGGGTCCACCTGAAGGTTTCTCTCTCATGCTTGTTTAAATATCTTGTGCATGGATGCACTTGTTAAAATTACAAATTAAACAACTAAATATAATGTTCGATTTCCGGTGGCTGTTCTGGCGAGGGGATTCCGGCCATCTTCCGGCGATCGACATCCGGCTGCTTTCTGTCAATGGTGGGTTTTCGGATCCCGTTGAGTGGGTCCGGGTCTTCCTCGATTTTGATCAGCAGCTTTAAACCCATCTTTCCAGCTTTGGCCTTCAGCAGTTCGTCCTCAAAATTCCGGGTCAGCAAGTCAGCAATTCTGGAGGTAAATCTTTTGGATCGTTGCTGGGACACCGGTCCATCTGGAAATGCGGGGATTATCAGTGCTCTGGTTCCGGCTTCCATGCCATCCCCACCCCCTTGGGGAGGTTGATCCATCAACTGCCATGGATCGAAGCAAAGAAATCGAATAGATTGAAGATAGGTGAGGGTTTTCGGTTCCCACAAACTCTCAAATGACCTCAAGAATAAATTGATATGCTTTCAAGCAAAATGTTCAATAATATTTCAAAAGGTGAGGAACAAGTGTTGGGGGATGCCCTATATATAGGCAAACCCTAATACAAAGGATTAATAAAGCTAAACAATTTAATTAGGGGCTTTAATTAACCCATCAAACTAATTAAACAAGTGTTAATACAAATTAAACAAGGCAGGGGGCTTGTTGAGGACGACGCTAGAGTGCTCGGATGATGGACGACGCTGAAGGGGAGGGGACGACGCTGAATGGATGGCGTCGTAGCAGCGTTCCGCGTCGTAAGCTTGGAGGACAGCGTCGTAGCTTGGAGGATGGAGACGAGGGTTTCGAGCAGCGGTGGGGTGAGCTCTGGCCGGAATAATATGAGGGTTTGTTGGCCGGAGGAGATGATGGACTTGGCCGGAGATGGAGGACACTCGCCGGAGGCATGGAGATAGCTCGAGAATGGTGACTGGACTTGAATGGAGGTGGCCGGAATGAATCTTGGCCGGAATGGAAATTGCGGCGGCGAATCGGGATTTCCTTCTTCGGCAAGGCTTCAGTTTTCGGGGCTCGCCGGAATGATTTGGAGTGACGATGATCATGGCCGAAAGCTCCTGGAGCTGCTGATGAACGCCGGCGATGGAGGGATGGTTGCCGGAGGTCTCCATGGCCGATGAGGGCTTGCGGGCGATGATGGCGAAGGATGGTGGACGAGTTGTTTGCCGATGAGGCTCCCAGTGATGAGGATGGTGGTGGCAGCCTTGGCGGCTTGATAATGGTGCTGATGGGGTGCTCGCCGGTTTCCATGGAGATGAGGAGAAACGGTGGTCGGCTGTTGGTAAGGTGATGCTCATCATGATGGGATTTCCTCCATTCGAGATGATGTCCAGAAGCGCGAGTCCTGACCACGACCGAAGGCGGAGAGCTGGCGAGGGAGGAGAGGGTAGCTCTGGTTGGCCTCTGCCACCGTTGGCGAGCTCGCCGGAGACGTCCACCGGATGAAGGAGGACGATGGGTTGGAGTTGAGGAGAGTGGGTCCGATGGGCTGGGGGCTCGGTTGGGCTAGGATCACTTGGGCTCGGCAATTGGGCTGGAGGGCGTTGGAATGGTGTGAGTGGGCTGCTGGAGTGGGCTGGTGAGGGTGTAAGGAAGATTGGGCCTGGTCTCGGCCCATTCGGTTGGAAGAGGGTGTGATTGGTGGAGATGGATTGGGCTGGTCGGGTGTGGGCTTTGGTGGTTGGGCCGACCAGGAGTGTAACACCCCGGATTTGATAACCCAGGCCGGGATGCCACCGCCACACCTCCCTAGCAAGACACGGTTTCTCCGAGCTCACCAAAGAGATGTAAGGCTATGGTTTTTCAGGATTTAAAATATTCAAGTAGCCCATTCATAATAATTTTAAAAATACTACATCGGAGTTGCGGCAGAAAGATAAAGTACGCAGCGGAAGTAAAGTGTATGCAGCGGAATTTGAAATATAGGGCCGACATGGCCAAACCACGGGTTAAACAGACCCGTTCATGCAAGTCATATAAAATAAATAATTAAGTATCCAAAATGATCCCCCAATGAGTGATCATGCTCCGTACTCTGTAACAGGAAAAAAAAATGAACAACGGTTTTTATCAGTATTATAAAATACTGAGTAAGTCAATCCTTACATAGCAATAAAGGGGTTAGATTTTTAGTAATTAAGATAAAACTTTTTGCCATGCATAAAAACATTTAAAAAAAAAATGCAAAGATAATGCATACTTTAAAGACACATTTAATTTCATAATTTAAACTTAAGCATGGGCAATTATTTAAGACATGATTTAAAAACATGATTAATGCCGTAGGTAAGTAAATAAAAATTTGAGCTTTAAAAAAAAATTTCACCGATACGCCACCATCAAAACAATATTTAATTTAGCCGGCAATCCGGCGGCCGCAGCCAATTTCATAAAATCTGAGCTTTTAATATATTTCCCGTTACGCCATCATCTCAACAATAGATAGCCGGTGATCCGGCGGCCTCAGCCAATTTCGTAAGTATCATGTCATTTTAGCCGGTAATCCGGCGGCCGCAGCCGATACGCCATACCCAGTACCACTCCGTCGAGCCTCGAGTAACCCATACGGATACACTCGAGAGGGTAGGCAGTTGGTCTCTTGTGACCAAATACGCCATATCCAGTACCGCTCCGTCGAGCCTCGAGTAACCCATACGGATACACCCGAGAGGATAGGCCAAAATAATAACAGCCAATATCGATAGTAACAGTTAGCCGGTGATCCGGCGGCCTCAGCCAATTTCATAAGTAACATGTCATTTTAGCCGGTAATCCGGCGGCCGCAGCCGATACGCCATACCCAGTACCACTCCGTCGAGCCTCGAGTAACCCATACGGATACACTCGAGAGGGTAGGCAGTTGGTCTCTTGTGACCAAATACGCCATATCCAGTACCGCTCCGTCGAGCCTCGAGTAACCCATACGGATACACTCGAGAGGATAGGCCAAATTAATAACAGCCAATATCGATAGTAACAGTTAGCCGGTGATCCGGCGGCCTCAGCCAATTTCATAAGTAACATGTCATTTTAGCCGGTAATCCGGCGGCCGCAGCCGATACGCCATACCCAGTACCACTCCGTCGAGCCTCGAGTAACCCATACGGATACACTCGAGAGGGTAGGCAGTTGGTCTCTTGTGACCAAATACGCCATATCCAGTACCGCTCCGTCGAGCCTCGAGTAACCCATACGGATACACTCGAGAGGATAGGCCAAATTAATAACAGCCAATATCGATAGTAACAGTTAGCCGGTGATCCGGCGGCCTCAGCCAATTTCATAAGTAACATGTCATTTTAGCCGGTAATCCGGCGGCCGCAGCCGATACGCCATACCCAGTACCACTCCGTCGAGCCTCGAGTAACCCATACGGATACACTCGAGAGGGTAGGCAGTTGGTCTCTTGTGACCAAATACGCCATATCCAGTACCGCTCCGTCGAGCCTCGAGTAACCCATACGGATACACTCGAGAGGATAGGCCAAGATATAAGATGCTGTTTTGGTGATCTTTCGCGCGTGATAATCATTGCCGTTTTGGCACAAGATGAACAATTAGGAGGGCACCCTGCAGAGCACTCACCCCCTGATTTTATGTAACCGATATTGTTTCAACTTTAGTGTAACGGGATTTTCAAAAATATAGCTTTATCGTTTCACAAGATTTCGATCGTTGTTTGAAAATTTCAAAATTTCACAAGTTAAAACCGATCGATGTCACAGTTTACGCCTTTTCAGTTTAAAAATCCATTTCTTAGGCGATTGATCTGAAATTTTCACAGTAGCTCAAAAACATCCCAATGAACAACTTTCATGTTTTGAGTTTTTCGTAAAAACGATGGGAAGCATGTCAAAAATCAAGTTTTCTACTCAAAAAGTATGCTGTCAGGATTCAGGTTTGACACATCTCAAAGATTTGACTTTTTAACATATTAAATGAGCTTCAAAAATTCTGAAATTTTATATGCACATACTAGACATGATTATATGCAATTTTGTTTAGAACTCAAGGATTGGATCGGACTAGAAATGATAGAAATATGCTCATCAAGTTCGGTTAAGAAAACTGTCAACCTTTGAAAATTCTTTAAAACGCAGAATATGTCCGATTCGATTTGGGGTTTCAAAACTTGATGAAAATGCATGAAATTTTACAGAGGTATTCAAGACTCATAGATCTACAACTTTTGTTTAGATCATGAAGATTGGTTCGTACTAGAAATGATAGAAATAAGTTCATCAAGTTCGGTTTTGAAATCGGTTAATTTTTGAAAGTTCTTAAAACGCAGAATATGTCCGACTTGATTTGGGGTATCAAAACTTGATGAAAAATTCTGAAATTTTTACACAATATAGCTTAAGATCTTAGGATCAAAATCTTAGTTTTGAGTTTTCAGGTTTGAACGCTCGAAGTAAGAGTTTTGTTCGGATTTCAGAAAATACGTAGGTTGGGGTTTTTAGGTTTGATTTCAACGTTTCGTTTAAGATCCAATGTTTCGGATGTCTTTAAACCACCCGTATTGATATGTAAGTTATTAACTTACAGTGAGTGAGTTCCTTGAACGTTCTAAGGTTGATCGATTTGTCCAAAATCGCCACGAACGGATCTACGCAACACGTTCTTCTTCTCCTTTGACTACGAACGTGTTTTCAAGTAAAGATCCGTAAGTTAGAAGGTTGATTATGATCTTAAAGCAATAAGGAACTTGATTTACACCTTACCAACAATCCAATGCCTGCAAATCCTTGATCTTCACCCTTCCTTGGTAGGATTTGGTTGCCGGAAGTTCACCGGAAGTTCGCCGGAAAGGTGTTTGGCTTAGGGAGAGTTTTTGGAGAGTTTGGGAGGAACTTGGGGTGTTTGATGACTGAAAATGGAGTGTTATGGACAACCAATGACGTCCAAAAGATGCCTCCCCCGTGACCAAGCAAGATTCTCGCGTTGGGGTCAAGGAATATGGCAAGAAAGTCGCCAAAACGCGACAATGGCTGCTGTCAGGACGTTGGCGCGGGGTTGGCGCGCGAATCGGCCAAAGGCCGCGCCGGGTGCGCGCCACCCAAAACGCGACAAACGTCGCCGCGGCGATGGCGCGGGGTTGGCGCGCTGTTTGGCTAAACCCCGCGCTGGGTGCGCGCCACTCTCGCCTGGACTTCGGTCCGGGCGGGGTCGTGCGATCCGTCGTGCTTTTCCTCCTCTCTTTCGGACTTCTATCCTCCTACGGTTTCGGGCTTGATTTTTCGGGTCATTCTCGGATCATAAATTCTTATCTTAAATTTATCTCGGCTCAAATGAACTACATGTTAAAATCTTAAGTCCGTCGGTCTCGGTTTCGTCGGCTTCCAATTCGTCGTCTTTTGATTCCCGTGCAATAACTTGTATCATTAAATTTCTTCCGGCTTCACGGTTTCTTGGAATTAAAATTCTTTTCCTTCATGAATTTAATTCCAATTATTTTGACTCAATTCATGGAATGTCTTCGGGCTTCCTTTCCCTCTTTTATTCCATTTTGAATTTAAATCTATCGGCGTTTCATTTCCGAGCAATAATTTATTGTGATAAATTATTTTCTTCTCCTCGGATATATTTCGACATTGATCGGAATAAATTTTATTCCCTTGGACGTTGATAAAAATCTGGGGTGTTACAAGGAGGCTGGCTTGGCATTGGGCCGGTGGAGTGGGCTGTTGGGGTTGTTGGGCTGGGTCCTTGGAGGGCTCTGTTTTGGGCCAGCAAGAAATATATAATGGGCTTTTAATTTCCTTCTCCCAGTTGATTAAATGTGGCCCATTGACCTCTAATCCCTTCCTGTTTGACTGTTCGGCAGCAGCCGTTGACCGGCGTTGGCTCGCCGGATTCCGGCAGAATTCCGGCGATACTCCGGCGAAGCTCCGGTGGGATTCCGGTGTTCTTCCAACATTGTTTTCTTCCTTGATTAGCTTCAACTCTTCCGCTTTCTCCATAATTAATTCTTCCGGATTACTTGAGATATTGTTCCATATGTTCCACCTATCCGGGTCGGTTAATCTATCAGTCGGAACGGTCCGGACATCCATGTCATCAATCGACCATGATCTTTCTCGTCCCTTTCGAAAAGAGTCAGATTTGCAACATTAAAGACAGGATTAACATGACCATATTCTTCAGATAGTTATGTTTTATATGCATTATTATTAATCCTTTCTAAAACTCTAAATGGCCCATCTCCTCGTGGAGATAACTTGTTGCGTCGGCTGGCGGGAAACCGTTCTTTCTTCCAGTTAAGCCAGACCCAATCCCCTGGGTTTAGTTTCAACTCCTTCTGACCTCGGTTGTTATATTTGGCATACCCTTCTGCATCTTTCACCAGACTGTCTCTTACATCTTTATGCATTTCCTTTATCGCATTTGCCATGTTCTTGCCATTGATATTCAAATGCTCATTGCAAGGCAATGGCAACAAATCAAGTGGCGTTAGTGGGTTAAAACCGTACACAACCTTAAAAGGTGACATGTGTGTGGCACTGTGTATATGTCTGTTATAGGCAAATTCAATATAAGATAAGCATTCACCCAGCTTTTGCTACTAGATGCAGTATAACCCTAAGTAAATTACCTAAGACTCTATTAACTACTTCAGTTGGGCCATCAGTTTGCGGATGATACGCAGTAGAAAATAACAGTCTAGTTCCGATTTCAAACCATAAGGATTTTCAAAAATAACTTACAAACTTAGCATCCCGGTCAGAGACAATTGTCCTTGGCACCCGTGGAGCCTTACAACTTCTCTGAACAATAGTTTGGCCACGTGGTGTGCGTCATTTGTCTTGGCACAGGGTATGAAATGCGCCATCTTCGAAAACCTGTCAACCACAACAAAAATAGAATCCTTAGCTCTTGCAGTATGAGGCAACCCTAAAACGAAATCCATAGATAGATCAATCCATGGGCCCTCTGGTGTTGGCAAAACTTGATATAGTCCATGTGGTTTAGCAGTTGACTTGACTCGGAGACAGGTGATGCACTTGTTGACAAAGTCAGCGACTTGCTTTTCCATCCCTGGCCAGTGGAAACGTTCTGTCAATATGCTCATGGTCGCAATCCTCCCAAAGTGACCCATCATGTCTCTAGAATGCGCTTCAGTGATCAGAAGTTCTCTGACAGATCCCTTTGGTATACACAGCTTGTTCCCACAATAAAGAAAACCATTCAGTTGAGAGAATTATTTGAAAGCTATTTTCTCGGTTTTCTTGTATATTTCCCCAAAGTCAGTATCTTGAGCATACAGATCTTTAATGTGCTCGAATCCAATCAAACGTGTTGCGGTAAATGCAGCTAGATTCAGTCTTCTGGATAGGGCATCTGCCACGACATTGTCTTTTCCCTTTTTGTAGCAGATCACATACGGGAATGATTCTATGAAAGCTCCATCGGGCATGTGTGGCATTCTTCAGTTGCCCCTGTCCTCGTATAAGCTTCAACGTCTTGTGATCTGTGTGGATGATGAATTCTCTTCCTCGCAAGTAATGCTGCCACATCCTCAAGGCTTGTACCACAGCATACTACTCTTTGTCGTACGTGGAGTAGTTTAGATGAGCTCCTCCAAATTTTTCGCTGTGATAGGCAATAGGTCGGCCATCTTGCAACAATATTGCGCCCATGTCGGTTCCAGAGACGTCACATTCAACTTCGAAAGGAAGATCGAAATTCGGTAGCACAAGCACTGGTGCATGAGTGAGTTTATCCTTTAATTCCTCAAATGACTTCTGCTCTTTTAGTCCCCATTTGAACTGTAAGCCCTTCATCAGCAGAGAGGTCATTGGTGCGGCAATGACCCTAAACTGTGGCACGAATCTTCTAAAGAACCCACACATGCCTAAAAATCTTCGAACTTCATTAACGTTGGTTGGTGGTGTCCATTCTGAAATAGCTTTAATCTTGGACTCATCCACTTTTAGCCCACTTCCTCCAACCACGAAGCCTAAGAATATTACTTCAGGCACATAGAAGGTGCATTTCTCGAAATTGGCATACAATTCGGCCTTTCTTAGTTTGATGATCACTTGCACAACATGTTTGACATGATCAGATTCGTTGTGGCTATAGATTAAAATGTCATCGAAGTACACCATGACGAATTTTCCCATAAACTCTCTTAATGTTTAGTTCATTAATCGCATGATTGTGGACGAAGCGTTGGTGAGTTCGAAGGGCATCATGAGCCACTCATACAGCCCAAACTTTGTTTTGAATGCTGTCTTCCATTCATCTCCTGGCTGCATGCGTATCTGATGATAGCCGCTTTTCAGATCAATCTTTGTAAAGATGCTCGCTCCACCAAGCTCATCGAGCATGTCATCAAGTTGCGGAATCGGATGACGATATTTGATGGTTATTGCGTTAACAGCTCGACAGTCCATGCACATCCTTCACGTTCCATTTTTCTTCGGTACCAGTAACACGGGCACTGCGCATGGAGACAGACTCTCCCGAACCCAGCCTTTGTCTAACAGGTCCTGGACTTGCTTTTGGACTTCCTTAGTGACGAGGACCCGTTGTTGCGCATCAACAAGTGACGAGGACCTGCTTATCCCAGGTCCAACAGGTCCCGTACCAGGAACATCGCATTGACTTCGTACCAGGAGTATCAGAATCAATTACAATCCCTTTACCTCGTTGCTTCCTTTTGAACTCCTCTCCCTCTTTCCGGATATTTTCTATCAGGGTTCGATGATCGATTTTGACAGTCTTTGGCAGTAGTGACTTCATCATAATTCTACTTTGACCATCGGGGAACGAGAGATCATTTTCTGTGCCCCTGTATATGGCTCGCTTGTCTTACATCCAGGGTCGTCCCAACAGGATATGACACGCGGTCATTGGAACCACATCACATAAATTTTCTTCGGAATGGGGGCTGATGGTGATGGGCAACCTTGCTTGCTTCGCAACCTTGGTAGTCCCGTGCTCGTTCATCCAGTGTAGATGATACGACTTTATATGATCCTGTGTTGGTATTCCTAATCTACGCCTAGTGTACAGACTTACAATATTTACACAGTTACCATTGTCTACAATCAAGGAGGCAACATTGCCCTTTAGTTTAAAATGATAGTGAAATAAATTCTCTCTCTGTTCCGGTGCATTGCTGTTGGATTCATCAGCTCTGTCAGCGGTCAATGCCCTCATGGCGATGAAATTCGTCATATACTCCTCTTCATCTTCTTCCAAGACTACTCGGCTCAGGTCGCCCTCGTCTGGATACTGTTCACAGCCATCATCATCTTCTTCATGCTCAGCCTCTTCTCGATTTTCATCAGAACCAAGTTCTTTCCAAGTTCCTGGTTCAATCATGACCATTCGTCTTTCACGTCTCGGACAATCTCGGGAATAATGGCCCTTCTGTCCACACTTGAAGCAGGTAACATCCTTGATATCTCGTTTATGCTTATCCCGCTCATCTTTCCTGTACAGGTATGGATCCTTGAAATCTTTGCCCATCTCAAACGCTTTCGGCCTGTTGGGCCGGTCATCCTTAGGTGCATTGGGCTTGCATATTTGTTTGCCGGTTTTGAAGTCTGTTCGTTAGCCCTGGTCATCCAATACTTGGTGGTATTTGATATGATCGTGGACTTGACCGGTTGGTCCCTCAGTTGGCGGTCAATTTCAATAGTCAGTTGAACCAGATACCCCAATCCATTGTATGTCCTCAATTTGATTTTAGCTAGAACTTCCCTCTTCAAGCCTCGCTTGAACCTGGCTATCAGCAAGGGTTCATCCTCGCTCATCTGGGCTCGCATCATGAGGCGTTCCAAGTCCTTGTAGTATTCATCCACCGTTCGATTGCCCTGCACACAAAAATTGACTTTCAGGTACAAGTCATCGAAGTAACTACTTGGAACAAACCTTGTTTCCATTGCACGCATGAGATCTGCCCAAGTGGCAATAGGAGGGTGGTCGCCTCTCTGAGCCCCTTGTAGCATCTTCTGCCACCAGGTCAGCGCATATTCTTTGAATTCACAAACGGCAAGCTGAATTTTGGTGAATTCATTGTGTTGTTGGCAATCATAGATAAGCTCAATAGTCTGCCTCCAATAAATGAATTCTTCGGGGTCGTTTGTGCCCTTGAATGCCGAAATGGTGAATTTGATCCCGCGAAGCTCGGCCTCTAGTCGGTTTTGCTCAACAGGTGCTTGATGGATGCCTTCTCCCCCGAAATCAAATTTGTCGTCAGGAAGGTCCATTGGAGGTGGATTCATGTTCAGTCTCTGTCTGGCAGGTTGATGTAACTGTGGTCTTGGAACTGTTGCGGGGGCGGCAGGTGCCGGCGGTAGTGGTGGGTTCTGGAACTGAGCATTTGTTGGGGCGTGTGGTCGAGGCGGTGGCGGAGGCGGTGCTCGCGGGCCTCGTGGGCCTTTCCGTCTATCATAGGCCCCAAATTGCAACTCTTGCTTCTCTATAGCTGTTTCTGCCACATCCATCACAGATTGATGAACTCCACTTGTGCTTCCGGGATTTAAATTTAGAGCTTGCCCTTGTGGGGCGATTCGGCTAGAAACATCATTCATATTATTTACAAGAGTGTTCACTTGCAAATTTACAGCAGCTATACTAGTTACATTAGCATCTACAGTTTGGCACAACGACTCAAAGTCAGCTCTCTTGGCAATAGTCGCGTCCAGATTCCTGAGTGCTTCCATGATGTCTCACAATGTAGGCTCGGTGTTTCCTGCCATGTCTATTCAGAGGAAAGAAAAGAAAACTAGATATATGTATAAGAGGTTAGTGAAAAATGTACACAAATATGTAGAGTGACCTCGCAAGTGTATCTCTCACTGAAGGTCTTAATTCTCCACCAGTGGGTTCCAATCAGACAGAAAGTGCTCGATCGTACAGACCAGCTATCAGACGGTGAGAAATTGTAGAAATGGACGCATAGTGCAAGAAACAGTTTGCAGTGTTCGACTATATCAAGGAAACGACTCAGAGTTGTGTGTGAAGTGTGATTAATCTGGATTAATCATCAGTTTACCGCGTTAATCAGCTATGCAAGCAAATATCCGACTCCTCGCAATTTAAAAGTGTAAAGTGGAAACCTCACAAAAATAAAATGCTCGGATTAAAATATCTGTCTCACTCCCACAATCCCAATAATAAATATCACCAAGTAGTGAGAAACAGCCCAGTAATACTTACTATTGAGGAACTCCACTATCTGCAATTGCAGACGGAGCTTCAACTCTGTGATTTGTGAAGTAAATCAGCGGAATAGTGACAAGCACTTATTTCTCGAGGAATTCCACTGTCAGTTATAGACTTTGTTACTCTGACGGAACTTCAATCCGATAAATTGTTCGTGATTTAAATCAGTGAAATCGTACGGTAAAAACAAAGTCCCAAATTGCCAATTGAATTTGAATGTGAAATGTGACTGTTGGCCTCGGAAATGGAGATGGCGCACGTGGCACGCGCAGATTGGCTCCTGAAGCGGCTGGGACGACGCGAAACTAGGGGTACGACGTTAAGCTTATGCTGCGACGTGAAATGGTTGGCGTTGTACCGGCCTTGGTTGGTCTTACGACGTGAGACTCTTGCTACGACGTGAGACTGTATGGCGTCGTAGGGTGTTTGGCGTCGTTTGTCCCGGAATTTGTATTTACGATGTTAAGCTTGTGCTACGACGTGAGACTGCTTAGCATCGTACTTTAGGTTGGCGTGGTACTGCTTAGCGTCGTGCCTGGAATTACGTACTTTGGATTGGTCTCTGTTCGACTTGACGTCGTTAAGGGTGTTATGAAGTGAGACCTGGGATTTGGCTGCTTCTGGCCTTACGTCGTGTGATGAATTTACGACGTGATCGTGTGTCACGTCGTAGGGGATGTTTAGCGTCGTAGCTGCTTGTTTTGAATTTTCTTGTCCCTTATGCTTGAAAGAGACCCTCAACTGATTCCCAACAAACTTGTAAGGGCAATTAAAAACCCAAAAAGCATGCACTACCCTTACGTACCCTTTTTCCCCAAATAAAACAAAAACAAACACACAAACCCAACCCTAATTTTGGATCAAAATAAGAACACCCAGGAAAAATTTGAATCTTCAAGTAGTTCTTACAAAACCCTAAAAATCCCAAGCTCTCGGATGGCTCTCAAAATGAATAAAGCAAGCATAAAATACCGATTAATGCTTAAAACCAACAATATTATCCAAATAACCACAAACAAAACAAGATTAAGCAATAAAACCCTAACCCTAGAACAAAGAGCTCTAAGCCAACATGGGGAATTTGCAAAACTTGATAAGAATGGGTATGGGTGGTACGGTTGGACAGCTATGGGGATAAGGAACAAGATTATGTAACCAAAACACAAAAACAACTAGACTAAGACCACTAAAATGGATCAAACAGTGGACGGTAGAAATGGAAAATGAAGAACAAAAATATTTTTGTGCTTTTGAAATTTTTTTTTACGAGATGGATAAATCAATCCAATCTAGGCTCTGATACCAAAATATGCCATGGATCGGGATTGGACACAAAATATCTTTCAAAACCGAAATGAAGAACAAAGGGATAATGGGTTTACCTAGTTGGAAACTCAATCTTGGAATCGACTAATCCGTGTGGATTCGACTATTCCCTCAACCGATAACCTATAGGTGTCTATACGATCAAGCACAACCCAAGCTCGAAAGGAATTGCATCAATGGTGATGAATCCGAATGGTGACCCTCAAATGCTCTCAAGGAGATAAACACACATCAAGTTTATATTTCATTCAAAGGTAAATGATACAATGTTGGGGAGGACCTATTTATATGCAACCCACATTACAACGGATTAAACAAACTGGAAGAAGGAATAAACAAGTGAGAAAGCCCTAGACTGGCACTGTTGGACGACGCTAGACGTTTACGGCGTGAGACTAGTCTAGCGTCGTAGGGAAGGTTTCGCGTCGTCGAGTCTCCTGGCAGGGCTGACATCGTGGTCCGAGGTTACGACGTGATCCTTACGTCGTGGAACAGGACTAGCATCGTCGGGCGAGGATCGCGTCGTAGGACTCTGGGATTCCAGAAGGTTATGTTGATTACGACGTGAAAGGGGTTTCACGTCGTAATTTCGGGCACTCATCGTAGGAAGGGGATTCCGGCCATTCGATTTCCGGTGGCTGTTCCGGCGAGGGGATTCTGGCCAACTTTCCGGCGATCGACATCCGGATACTTTCGGTCAATGGTGGGTTTCCGGATCCCGTTGAGTGGGTCCGGGTCTTCCTCGATTTGGATCAGCAGCTTTAAACCCATCTTTCCAGCTTTGGCCTTCAGCAGTTCGTCCACAAAATTCCGGGTCAGCAACTCAGCAATTCTGGAGGTAAATCTTTTGGATCATTGCTGGGACACCGGTCCCTCTGGAAAATGCGGGGATTATCAGTGCTCTGGTTCCGGGTTCCATGCCAGTATCATACCGTACCGAAAATTACGGTATACCAAAAATTTCGGCATTTTTGGTATTTTTTCGGTACGGTATGTGCGGTATGCGGTATATTCCGTATTTTTTCCCAGCCCTATTGCTGCCTCTGTAATATCCGAGAATTTTCCAACATAAAATAAATACAATAAATAAAATAAATACAATAAATAAATAAATACAACAAATAAAATAAATAAAGATAAGGAAATGAGAAATGAAATTAACTTAAAAAGGAATTAAAAGAATTTAGTTAAATAAAAAGAATTAAATAAAGATAAATAAATTGTTACACGTGTACCCGACACCAATGGGCTCGAAAACTCGAGTCCAAACATAAATTTAGATCCGAGGGAAATGACGATACGGAATAGGAACCCAAAGATGGCCCGGAAATCGGAATCCGGGAGCATAGAGGGATAGAAGTCCGAAAGAGAGGAGGAAAGGCACGACGGATCGCACGACCCGTCCGGACCGAAGTCCAGGCGAGGGCCGTGCGGTGGCCGCGCGGTGAAGGGGGAAACGGCGCGCCACGACCGCGCCACGCGACAGATTCGTCGGTTGCGAGATTCACTCGCCCGAATCCGGATTTTCCGACTTCGGTTGAACACCTTTTGGCTCAAGACTCACCAAGGCCGACCTTGGACGTCCCTAGGTCATGCCTATCTATAAATAACACCTCTTGAAAGCCCCAAACACTTTTCAAAACTCTACGATACTCTATATACACAAAACCCTAGATCCGAAAGTCATCGGAGGCACCAAAACCAAGCCAGAGACTGTTTAGACGAAATCGGAAGTCTTCCAACGCCGTGGTAAGTCTGTTCCATTCATCCATCTCGTTTTTAATTCAAAAACGAAACTCTAACTTAGTCTTTTTCTTTCCTACACCCCGAATGTGATCTAGAACGAAGAACCCGACGAACGGAGAGGATAAACGGTGGACTGGAAGTCACGCCTCTGAAATCGACGTTCCCGGACGACTAGAAATCTGTAAGTTGACACTTACATGGTTTTGGGAGTAATTAAAACACTTAAATCTAAAAGCTTAATCAAAACTTTCGAAAATCTGTCAACATGTAATTTCTACCGGCGCAGCGATTTTGAACAATTTTTCCGAACCCTTAAAATTCTTCAAACGAGAAAACTTAAAACACAAAAAACGTTCCTAAGGCTTAGATCTATCTCCTGTAAAATTT
This sequence comes from Hygrophila difformis, assembly GCA_030278955.1. NCBI lineage: Eukaryota > Viridiplantae > Streptophyta > Magnoliopsida > Lamiales > Acanthaceae > Hygrophila > Hygrophila difformis. The sequence goes on along the minus strand of JAOANR010000003.1, from coordinate 31,884,267 downwards.
TCAGAATTTTTCGTGATGATGTGGTATATGAAATTCACTCGAAACCAAACTGCTAAGATTTGAATCTTGAATTTCTTGACAGAACTTAGGTCTGAAATTGATGACGTTTTTGACTAGGGTTCTAGGCCGATTTAGATCTTTAGACGAACATGAAAGTTGTAGAAAAATGTCTTAAGAAGGTCTCTGTAAAATTTCGTTAAGTTTGGAGTTGATTTGCTATGGTAGATCTTGAGAATCTTGAACTGCTGTACACGAAATTCGGACAGATTAACGATGTGACAAAAATTGACGTTTTTGACCTGTTTTGGTATCTTGGATTGAAAAAGTTAAAACATGAAAGTTGTTCATCTCGATCTTTCCGAGTCAGTGGTAAAGTTTCAGAATTTTTGGATTTAAATCTGATTTTAAATTAATTTTAGAGTAAACAGCGGTTTACCGGAGTCAAATCTTGAAATCTTGTTGAAACGATGGAATTAGCTTTTAGGGTTGAAACGAGTCGAAATCTCTTCTTAATAAATTTAGTGAAGTCAGAATCTTTGAAATAAATCCCCTTACAAACTTGATAAATTAAAATTAAGAGTGAGTGTTCTGCAGGGTGCCCCCTAACTGCTTCACTTCGTGCCTTTATGGACGATGGTGACCCCGCGCGAAAATTGAGATATGATATTGCCAAAAAGGCATGAGATACATGGCCTACACTCTCGTGAATATCCACATGGGTTTTCCGAGGCTCCGGAGTGGTACTGGGTATGGCAGATACGGCTGCGGCCGCCGGTTTCCGGCTAAACTTGTTGAGATCGCGATGAAATCGTGAAACACTTGAAATTACTAAATCGGGGATGTAATGGGGAATTTAAATTAAATTGGATTATTTATAGTTGTCGGTTAAATTGTTAAATGCTTTGTTAATTATGGCTTTCGTTTTAAATTGTACTAAATGTATTGTTGACTAGTGCCATGAAATATTATGCAAATTGGTGAGACAATTAAGTTACATTATTTATGGTTTATTATCATGTTTTATGAAAATATTAAATTAATGACTTTTAAACCCTATATCATGCATGTGTTAACTTACTCAGCAAGTTGTGGTGACCAAACCGTTTATTGTTCCTTTTTACTTACAGAGTATGTGGAACAAACATGAGCACGTTCATGCATGTGGGGGGACTATATTTTGCGAAACTTTATTATTAAATTCTTGTATTAGACTATAGAATAAACGGGCCTGTTTAACCCGTGTTTTGACCATGTCGGTCTTATTTACATTTCCGCTGCAATATTATACTTAAATATTATTTCCGCTGCATTATGATATTTTTATTTTCGAATTTATATTGTATGGGCTGTTTGCAAATGTTTTAAATATTGAAATACCTAGCCTTGCATTTCTTTAGTAAGCCTGAGAAACCGTTTCTTACTAGGGAGGTGTGGCGGTGACATCCCGACCTGGGTGACCAAAAATCGGGGTGTTACAAGTTGGTATCAGAGCCCGGCTATTTTTAAACTATTATTTTTAAACCATTATTATTTTTAAACTACTATTAATATTTTGACTATTATTTTAAATTTTAAAGTATTATTTCCATGGAAAAATTTTTATTTTAAAACCCATGGAAAAATATATATATATATAGTGCATGAACTATTTTTTGGGGGGGATCGTCATTTGCATTTGCATATTACATCTCTTTTATGTAAAGAACTTAGAATCTTGGCGAATTTTTAACTTAGAATCTTGGCGAAGTGTAATCTAGAATCTTGGCGAATATTAACTTAGATCTTTTGCTTGCGCTAGATGGCTAGTCAAGATATGATGAACTTGATGATCAAAATGATGAACGATCACTTTGACTCCCAACAAACCATAGAACAAATGAAACATCCTATGTCTCAATTGGAGGCAAATCTGCACCATATGGGCAACTTGAGAGAGGCGGATCACCACCGCATAAACCAACTCAAACGTCAAGTCCAAACCCTCACTACGCAAAACCTACGCAAAACCTCACTACGTCAAGTCGAACCATCTTTGACGATCTACTGCCGCCGAGTTCGGAGGAGGAAGACCCGGAGGAGGATCCCGCTACCCCACCGGAGGACGTCTTGAGACGCTAGGGATTCTATTTATAGTAGATACTATTTTGCTAGGAAAATATTTCTACTTTTGTATACCTTCTCGCTTGTACTAAAATTTCTTTTAAGGAAATAAAATGCCCGATTATTTATAATAAATGAGAAAAAAAAAATCTGGACAGACCTGTCCGACAAAAAAAAATCGAAATAAAATAAAATAAAATAAAATAAAACACTGAAGCGTACGGCGCTTCTTAGTTCGATCAAGCACCACGTGCGAAATTACAAAACACATATACATTTAAAATCGTTAAGACTATATGTTAGTTTCACAATTCCTAATCCACCCTATTTGTAATAGAATGGCACCCAGAGGAAGAGGAAGAACTCAACCCGCTCCCCAAACCACTACTGAAACACCTCCAAATGTCACGGAACCGGCTCAACCTGTAGAGGAACAACCCCAAGGTGCGCAGGACGCCCCCGCACCGAACAATGTGGGCGATCGTCTTCGGACGATAGAAGAGGTTTTGGTTGCGCTAGGAAATGCGCAAGTCAATCAAGGGCAAGCTGCGGCGGTACCTCCGCCTCAGGCTCGCCCCAACTACTTGGCAATGGTGAATCCTTACCAGCCGCCCCACTACGCTGGTGAGGAGGATCGAGCTAAACTGGAGGAGTGGATCCGAACCTTCGACAAGCTGCTGGGAGCAGTCAAATGTCCGGAAGGAGAGAGAGTTCACGTCGCTTCGTACTACTTGGGAGGCGAAGCGGACGACTGGTGGCAGGCGATTCAAGCCAAGCTGACTGAAGAGGACGAGCCCTATTCATGGGCGGAAATGATGGAACTGCTCAGGGATCGATTCTATCCCTTGAGTACTAAATCAGCAATGTATGAGGAATTCCTGTCGCTGAAGCAAGGAGGCCATACTGTGCAGGAGTACTACACTCGTTTCAAGGAGCTAGTAAGGTTTGAACCAAGGCTAGTACCCACGGATGCAGAGAAAGCATAGAAGTTCGAGATGGGACTGAACCTGTCTATTCGCGAGGTGATCGCGGGAGTACACTACCCCGACTTGCAAGCTGTGTATGACCGCGGTGTGGCAGTAGCGCGTGTGCAACAACTGAAGAGAAGGGTGAGTGGGGAGTCCAGCAGGGGACCCCAAGACAAGAGGAACCGGGACACAAGGAGTGAGAACAATACGGGCAGAAATGAGCGACGAGGAGGGTCGAATAGGCCACAACAAACCAACAATAGGAGGAGACTTAACCAACAAGAACCGGTACCACCCTGCCTAAGATGTGGACGACCCCATCTGGCGAGGGGATGCCCTCAACAGGGCGCCTGCTTCCGATGTGGTCGAATGGGTCACATTCGTCGGGATTGCCGGACGAGGATCGAGAATATAACAATGAGGGAAGATTTGGTCATGGGGCCGGAACAACCTCAGAACCAAAACGGGCGGAACGGAAATAACCAGGGGTATAGACCCCCTCAAAACCAATTTAGGCCGCCGAATCAGAACCAGAACCAACGACCTCCGCCACCGCAAAATCAAAAACCAACAGCAAAATCAGCAGCCGAATGCGAATCAGCAGGGCAATCAAGGACGCCCTATGGGGAGACTCAACGTAGTTAACCAAGCGGACGTGCCTGCACAAGGAGAAGTGATGGCAGGTACATTTCATGTTTTGAATACACCCCTTAGAGTTCTATTTGATTCTGGAGCTAGTTGTTCAATCATAGCATCAAGAATAGTGCCTGAGTTAGATCTACCTAAGTGCGAGAGAATTAGCTTAGGAATTCAATTGCCTTCTGGAGAAGTAGTATCTTGCTCTAAACGATATAACGGAATTCCTATAGTGATAAAGAACGTTGAATTCTTCGCGAACTTAGTAGAATTTAACTTAAGAGATTTTGACATCATACTGGGGATGGATTGGTTATCCCAGTATAAGGCGGTGATCGAATGCCAAAAGCAAAAGATCACCTTGTCAAAAAGTAGGGGAAAGAGAGTTATCTTTTACTCTCAGCCCCCTAAGAAGAATAACAAAATCGTTAGTGCACTCAAACTAAGTAACTTGATGCGTAAGGGGTATGAGCTATATGCGTGCTACGTGCATAACCTTGAGACGGAAGAGAACAAGGTTGACAGCATACCAGTGGTAAGAGAATACCCGGATGTGTTTCCTGAAGACATCCCGGGAATGCCACCTGAGAGAGATCTTGAGTTCACTATAGATCTCATCCCGGGCACAGAGCCTGTCTCAAAAGCTCCGTACCGGATGACACCACTGGAAATGAAGGAGTTAAAGGACCAACTCGAGGAGCTGTTAGGAAAAGGGTACATAAGCCCGAGTACTTCCCCCTGGGGAGCACCGGTTTTATTTGTTAAGAAGAAAGACGGAGGATTACGTCTTTGCATAGACTATCGAGGATTGAACCAAGTGACTATCAAGAATAAATACCCTTTGCCGAGAATAGAGGATCTATTTGATCAACTGAAGGGAACTTCAGTATTCTCGAAGATCGACTTACGATCTGGGTATCATCAGTTGAGAATTGCCGAGAAAGACATTCCGAAGACGGCGATTCGAACTCGATATGGCCACTACGAGTTCACAGTGTTATCCTTTGGGTTAACAAATGCTCCAGCCATGTTCATGAACCTCATGAACAATGTATTTCGAGAGCTGTTAGATCAGTGTGTAGTGGTGTTCATTGATGACATCCTGATCTACTCGAAAAACGAGGAGGAGCACGCCCAGCACTTGCACCAAGTGTTAGGGACCTTGCGAAAGAATCAGCTATACGGCAAGTTGTCCAAATGCGATTTTTGGTTGAAGGAGGTAGCATTTCTAGGACATATAGTATCCGCTGATGGAGTTTCAGTGGATCCGGCAAAAGTCTCTGCCGTAACTGAATGGGCAACTCCCAAGAGCCAAACCGAGATAAGGAGTTTCCTTGGATTAGCCGGGTATTATAGACGGTTCGTGAAGGATTTTTCGAAAATCGCACGACCTTTGACCCAGCTACTGAAGAGGGGAGTAAAATACGTGTGGATAGAGGCTTGTGAGACAGCATTTCAAGAGCTGAAGAAACGACTCACAACCACACCCGTATTGACACTACCATCAGAGAATGGTAACTTCGAAGTCTATAGCGATGCTTCGAAGGAAGGTTTAGGTTGTGTCCTGATGCAAGACTCGAGAGTCATAGCATATGCATCACGCCAGCTAAAACCTCACGAGGAGAATTATCCGACACACGACCTGGAGTTGGCAGCGGTCGTTTTCGCTCTAAAGATATGGAGACATTATCTTTATGGCGGGAAGAGTCGAATGTTCACTGACCACAAGAGCTTGAAGTATATATTCACTCAGAAGGAGTTGAATTTGAGACAGCGAAGGTGGTTGGAACTTATTAAGGAGTACGATTTGGAGATATCCTACCACGAGGGGAAGGCGAATGTGGTAGCTGATGCCTTAAGTCGGAAAACCCAACGCGTGACAAACTCGTTGGTAATTCCGCCGGCATTGTACATAGATTTAGCGAGATTAGACGTGGAACTTGTGCATCCTGGCATAGTGAGTGAAACGATCAACGCAATGGTCGTAGAAACTCTAATATTGGACGAGATTAGGCTCGCCCAACCGGGCGACGCGAAATTAGAAAAGATAAAGGGGTATATTGCCGAGGGAAAGGCAATAGGATTTGCTGTCCACGAGGATGGAAGCATTCGCTTCAAAGGGAGATGGTGTGTGCCCCATAAATGTGCCGAGTTGAAGCGAAGGTTGATGGAGGAAGGGCACAACACGCCATACTCAGTGCATCCCGGAGGCGACAAGCTTTACAAAGATCTACAGAAGATCTATTGGTGGCCGGGAATGAAAAAGGAAGTGGCAGACTTCGTGGCGAAATGCCTCACCTGCCAAAGGGTTAAGGCAGTGAGACATAAACCCTTAGGACTGATGCAACCACTAGAGATTCCAAGTTGGAAGTGGGATAACATCTCAATGGATTTTGTCTCGGGATTACCCCGATCACCTAAAGGCATGAATAAGATTTGGGTGATTGTGGATAGGCTAACGAAGACAGCCATATGTATCCCGATGAAGGACATGTGGACTATGGACCAATTGGCCTGAGCCTACGTTGATAATGTGGTACGACGACATGGAGTACCACATGACATCATTTCCGACAGAGACAGTAGGTTTGTCTCTCATTTTTGGACGGAGTTACAAAAAGCTCTCGGTACTCAAATCAAAATGAGCACCGCATTCCACCCGATGACGGATGGTCAAACCGAGAGAACAATCCAAACACTAGAAGACATGCTGAGAGCATGCGTGTTGGAATTTAAGGGAAATTGGGAATTCCATTTACCCTTAATCGAATTTTCTTATAATAATAGCTACCATGCTAGCATTGGCATGGCACCATTCGAGGCGTTGTATGGACGAAGGTGCCGAAGCCCGTTGAGATGGGAAGAAAACGATAAGTCGGTGGTAGTGGGACCACAACTTATCGAAGACATGGCTCAACAAATCAAAGTGATTCAAGGGAAAATGAAAGCCGCTCAGGACCGTCAGAAGAGTTACGCTGACGTGAGACGACGAGACCTAGAATTTCAAGTGGGAGATAGGGTCATTCTAAAGATATCACCCATGAAGGGGGGTGATGCGCTTTGGCAAACGAGGAAAGTTGAGTCCTCGATACATAGGACCTTATGAAATTCTAGAACGAGTCGGGAATTTAGCCTACCGACTGGCTTTACCGCCACAACTAGATCGAGTTCATAATGTCTTCCATGTCTCACAACTAAAGAAGTATGTGCCGGACCCGACACATGTACTTCAACCGGAAGTAATCGAACTCGATGAAGATCTGACTTATGAAGAAGTGCCAGTGCGAATTATAGACACTAAGGAGCGAGTAACGTGGAACAAAACCGTCAAAATGATCAAGATTCTTTGGTCGAACCACGAAAGTGAGACGACAACTTGGGAGGTAGAATCCGACATGAGAGAACGCTATCCGACACTGTTCCAAACCGACACCGACACAGTTATGGGGACATAACTGCAATCTTAAGGGGGAGAGGATGTCATACCATGCATTTTTCGTGCATTTTTGTAAACAAGGAAACAAATTCAAATTGTTTTGAACTACGTTATGGCTTGATCCCTTTCACAGGGTACGTAGGCAGCTTAGAAGTTTTAATTCTAAGTTCAGTCACAAAATAATAAAACAAACAAAAGACCTTAGCACGAGAAAAGCCGAAACACAACTTCGAGGACGAAGTTGATTCTTAAGGAGGGTAGACTGTAATACCAGAGAATTTTCCAACATAAAATAAATACAATAAATAAAATAAATACAATAAATAAATAAATACAACAAATAAAATAAATAAAGATAAGGAAATGAGAAATGAAATTTAACTTAAAAAAGAATTAAAAGAATTTAGTTAAATAAAAAGAATTAAATAAAGATAAATAAATTGTTACACGTGTACCCGACACCAATGGGCTCGAAAACTCGAGTCCAAACATAAATTTAGACCGAGGGAAATGACGATACGGAATTGGAACCCGAAGATGGCCCGGAAATCGGAATCCGAGAGCATAGAGGGATAGAAGTCCGAAAGAGAGGAGGAAAGGCACGACGGATCGCACGACCCGCCCGGACCGAAGTCCGGGCGAGGGCCGCGCGGTGGCAGCGCGGTGAAGGGGGAAACGGCGCGCCACGACCGTGCCACGCTTTACAGATTCGCCGGTTGCGAGATTCACTCGCCCGAATCCGGATTTTCCGACTTTGGTTGAACACCTTTCGGCTCAAGACTCACCAAGGCCGACCTTGGACGTCCCTAGGTCATGCCTATCTATAAATAACACCTCTTGGAAGCCCCGAACACTTTTCAAAACCCTACGATACTCTCTATACACAAAACCCTAGATCCGGAAGTCATCGGAGGCACCAAAACCAAGCCAGAGACTGTTTGGACGAGATCGGAAGTCTTCCAACGCCGTGGTAAGTCTGATCCATTCATCCATCTCGTTTTTAATTCAAAAACGAAACCCTAACTTAGTCTTTTTCTTTCCTACACCCCGAATGGGATCTAGAACGAAGAACTCGACGAACGGAGAGGATAAACGGTGGACTGGAAGCCACGCCTTTGAAATCGACGTTCCCGGACGACTAGAAATCTGTAAGTTGACACTTACATGGTTTTGGGAATAATTAAAACACTTAAATCTAAAAGCTTAATCAAAACTTTCGAAAATCTGTCAACATGTAATTTCTACCGGCGCAGCGATTTTGAACAATTTTTCCGAACCCTTAAAAGTCTTCAAACGAGAAAACTTAAAACACAAAAAACATTTCCAAGGCTTAGATCTATCTCCTGTAAAATTTTCAGAATTTTTCGTGATGATGTGGTATATGAAATCCACCCGAAACCGAACTGCTAAGACTTGAATCTTGAATTTCTTGACCGAACTTAGGTCTGAACTTGATGACGTTTTTGATTAGGGTTCTTCGCCGATTTAGATCTTTAGTCGAACATGAAAGTTGTAGAAAAATGTCTTAAGAAGGTCTCTGTAAAATTTCGTTAAGTTCGGAGTTGATTTGCTATGGTAGATCTTGAGAATCTTGAACTGCTGTACACGAAATTCGGACAGATTAATGATGTGACGAAAATTGACGTTTTTGACCTGTTTTGGTATCTTGGATTGAAAAAGTTAAAACACGAAAGTTGTTCATCTCGATGTTTCCGAGTCAGTGGTAAATTTTCAGAATTTTTGGATTTAAATCTGATTTTAAATTAATTTTAGAGTAAACAGCGGTTTACCGGAGTCAAATCTTGAAATCTTGTTGAAACGATGGAATTAGCCTTTAGGGTTGAAACGAGTCGAAATCTCTTCTTAATAAATTTAGTGAAGTCAGAATCTTTGAAATAAATCCCCTACAAACTTGATAAATTAAAATTAGGGGTGAGTGCTCTGCAGGGTGCCCCCTAACTGCTTCACTTCGTGCCTTTATGGACGATGGTGACCCCGCACGAAAATTGAGATATGATATTGCCAAAACGGCATGAGATACATGGCCTACACTCTCGTGAATATCCACATGGGTTTCCCGAGGCTCCGGAGTGGTACTGGATATGGCAGATACGGCTGCGGCTGCCGGTTTCCGGCTAAACTTGTTGAGATCGCGATGAAATCGTGAAACACTTGAAATTACTAAATCGGGGATGTAATGGGGAATTTAAATTAAATTGGATTATTTATAGTTGTCGGTTAAATTGTTAAATGCTTTGTTAATTATGGCTTTCATTTTAAATTGTACTAAATGTATTGTTGACTAGTGCCATAAAATATTATGCAAATTGGTTAGATAATTAAGTTACATTATTTATGGCTTATTATCATGTTTTATGAAAATATTAAATTAATGGCTTTTAAACCCTACGATCATGCATGTGTTAACTTACTCAGCAAGTTGTGCTGACCAAACCGTTTATTTTTCCTTTTTCCTTACAGAGTATGTGGAACAAACATGAGCACATTCATGCATGGGGGGGGGGACTATATTTTGCGAAACTTTATTATTAAATTCTTGCATTAGACTATAGAATAAACGGGCCTGTTTAACCCGTGTTTTGACCATGTCGGTCTTATTTACATTTCTGCTGCAATATTATACTTAAATATTATTTCCGCTGCATTATGATATTATTATTTTCGAATTTATATTGTATGGGCTGTTTGCAAATGTTTTAAATATTGAAATACCTAGCCTTGCATCTTTTTAGTAAGCCGGAGAGACCGTGTCTTACGAAGGAGGTGTGGCGATGACATCCGGACCTGGGTGACCAAAAATCGGGGTGTTACAGCCTCACTGTTTAAGATAGTCTTTATTTTCTTCCCTCAACCTTTTTAAAATTTCCGTTAGCCTTATTTATTTATTTTTATTAAAGTAATATGAACTTCAGTCAAAACCCTAAAATCAAATGTAACTCCCAAATCCTAAGCTGTACCTTCCCGCTCTTACTGCTAGAGTTGCAAAATGAATTGAATAATTTTGCTCGATTCGTGATTCGATTCGGAACTTTGATATTAGAATGATACTCGATTCGATTCGGTATTCAATTAAATATTAGATTTTATATTAAATAATAGTATATACTAAATATTATAAATTAACTTTGTTAAACAACTTACAAATTACAATTCAATTTTAATAATAATTATATTTATCAATTATTATAAATACATTTACATATGATATTACGTTACTAAGTTTGATGAATACATCAAAGTATCAAACTTCTGTGGTTGGTCTTGTTTGTTATTTTTATTTTATATCTGTTATTTTTTAGGTTGAATATTGCAGATAATTGTTTTGTGTTGGAGCCATGTATACAGTGGCGGATCCAGAAAATATTTTAAGTGGTATCCCAAAAAATAGTGAAAACCTAATATTTTGTGACTGGAGAGGTGACCCCGCCGCGAAAATATTTTAAGTGAAAACCTAATATTTTAAGTGAAAACCTAACAGTGAAAACCTAATATTTTAAGCGGTGTCACAAAGTACCTTGGTACCGTCCCAAAAAAGATCAACCTAAAAGAACCTTCGAAAAGTGGTGTCACAAAGTACCTTGGTACCGTGCTAATAGCACCAAGTAGAAGTCACCTTATTATTGGAACCCATTCGTTCTACCGTGTTAAGAGCACCAAATAGAAGTCTCCTTATTATTGGAACCCATTCGTTCGCTGAAATATTGCTTTCTTGTTATTAATTAAATTTAATGTGTAATTTGCGGAGTAGTAACAGGGTTAACTTTATAAGATTCATTAACATAGATGAAAATTTCCAGAGCGACAACTTAAATACAGTAATTACCAAAATCTTGATACTGCCATTATGAAGATATTCTGCATAACTACTATGGTTGAATTATATCAACACACATTATTGTACAAAGACCAGGATATCCTACACTAGCAATTTGCTGCAATTGAATTAATCCACAAAACATGCTGTGATTTGATGCATGCTACAATTTATTTCTTGCTTGCTATTAATATGAAGAGAACACATTGGAATTGTTCACAAACCATTCATATAAGATTGAGGTAGATTTCAAAATTTGTTTACTTCTTACTTTCCGGTGCAAGATATGATTTGCTTTTCTTTATCTTCACCACATGCCAAAATTGCAAATGATAATTATTGAACATTTGCTGTCTCTTCTGCAGCTGAAAGCCTGAAACCATCTGATGTGCTGACAACGTGGCAGAATGGCGGTCACTAACCTGGTTACGGTTTGTAGAAAATTTATTTTCAATTATGAATGGGATGCAATGCACATATCCATGATTTGTCTTACTGTAATGCTACAGTGCATCTGGTTATTTTTTTTAGAACTTGTTTTTCTGTACATCGGGTTCCCCATGGGATGGTGGAGAAAGCAAAGTCTGCAACTTTGGTTTTGTGATTTGCCTGCCTAGTTCATTCTTCTCTTGCCTTTATGTAATAACAGTGCCTATCTATGCATATTATCTGATGCCGTAAAATTGCAGGTTTCGTACAATTGTAGTGGAACATTACATTATAATACAATGCTAAAACAGTTGGGCAGCACAAAAGATTAGTTGGGGTCAGAAACTGGAGGTAGAGAATCCAGATTAGCATTGTTAGGGGATATACAAGTTCAGTTTTCTAGGTTTTATATATGAAGCTGTTCGATCGTTCTGGGAAGATTTCGTATGAAGGTTTTGACAAAATCGCAGGCTACCAATCAAATACCATTTTCCTCCCCTCGCTAAATTAAATTATGGTATTGAATCACTTCTTTTCAGGAACCAATTGTTAGGAAGGAGTATACTTCTCATGTTTATAAGGAATTTGTTTAACGTGTAGGTTAAGTATGCAAATTTACCAATTACGTGCTTCCGGCTGGTGTTAATTTCTATTATGATTTCCATGGTGTTGGTTCTTTCGGGGATCTGAGAAAAATTTATCTTGCAATTAATTGGGAAATAATTTGTTGGTGTTTTAAAAGTTGAGAGTTGGAGAAGGTAGTTAGAAATTAGGGGTACATTTTAGAATTTAGTGATTAGAGTTAATCTTTTTTTTTTAATATTTATAATAATTTTTATCATTTCAAAAGTTAAACACTGGCAAATGCAGTTTACAACTAGTTCTACCAAGACCTAAGTAAAAAAGAAAAGAGAAAATTCTATTTGAGGAAGTCGATTATTGTCCTTTTCCTTCTTTGCATTCTTGTCCTCTTGTATTTATAAGCTTAATAATGTCCCTCGAATAACTGATAGGCGAACAGGTTTGAACTTTCATACACCTTTGATAACACATGTGTGTTAATGTTTACAAAAAAACTAATACAGGAATAGATGAAATTTAATCAGCCAAACTGGTCTACAATCTCGTATCCACAAAGTAGTTTGAAATTAAATCCTTTCTTTATCAAAGTCATTTCTCCCCCAAGAACAACACTTGTTCTTGGCAATAATGTGAATCCTTCCCTTGTGGAACCTCACACCTTTGAAGATTCAAAATGACTTCAATGGAATCAAGACCGATGCACTTGGAGGGGGCATTCTTGGGTTAGTTCAGTCTAATCCTTGAATCGAGTCCGGGTCACCTTCGATCTAGGTTTGGGTATCTCTTTTATTTTCATTTCATTGTGTTCGTCTTCATTTCCCCTCACCATCTCTCGGCCTTCCACCCAACTCCTCATTTTAATCTGGTTATTGCAATATTGTCGAGTTCGATCTATTTGGGCTACGGCATAATATAAAATTTGGTATCAAAGCCTCACTTGACATTTGCAATAGGATTTTCTATCTTCTCCATATTTTTATTTGTGTTTTCCACCATTAAATCGAAAAACCCTAAAAATATTTGTGGTGTTGTTATCTCGGTTTTACTTTAGAAACTTGTGTTCTTGTTATTTTTCCCATATTTCTTGTTTAAATCCGTCTCCATCTATCCCTTGTACCATACCGTGAGCTTATTTGCCTATTTGAAATGTGTTTGCATGTTTAAATGGATTATTAAGGGTTTGGACAAGTTAGGGTTCTTGGGGATTGGGTTTGAGTGAGGAGCTTGTTGGGAAATATTTCTGTTAAAGGTGTTCTTGATCTTGTATGAATCTTGAAGAACTTGTATGAAAATCATGTTGTTCTTGTGAGGATATTGTTTGATCTGAATTTTTTTGTAATAGTTGTACATGTTATTAGGGTTTTGGGGGGACAAGTCGGACATAGTACATTTGTTACTTTACGGGATTTTAATTATATTTGTCCTCATCCGAAATTTTGGGGGACAAGGAATTTGCGCTGACATATTGCCTAGAGGAGTGGTAGTGGGTCGCTATCAAGGAATCTCAAGAAAAGACAAGGCGGCGTCGCGAGACAACCCCGTCGTGATCCTTCAAACACACGTCGCAAGCCACTGCTTAGCGACGTAGTCCGAAAGAAGAAAAACAACAAGATTGATCTCTTACGACGTGAAACCTCAGTACGTCGCGATCCTCGCTTCACGTTGCAAGCCCACGACTAGCGATGTAACTCAAAGAAAAGCCAAGGTAAGGCCGTCGTAATCCCCACACATCGCCAGACCCCTACGACGCGAAGCGCACTCACGACGCGAGACTCGTCTCACGTTGTCAACTCACATCTTGAAGAATCTAAGGCTTCCAACACACGACACTAAGCACTACGTCACTAGACCATTCTTACGACGTGATCCAGTCTAGCGACGTCCACCCAGAAGTCGAAAGTATGTCACGTCGCCGAGCCTTACGACGCTAAGCTCGTCTCACGACGTGGTCCTTTAGCGACGTGAACCCCTCTAGCGTCGTACCTACCTCCAGAATTCAAAATTTTGAATTTCATACCAATTTTCCAAGCTGCTACATGTCAAGCATTCAAGCAATCAACATTAATCACGTGTGATATTGGGAATTCAATATTTTCGTGTGTCTGAGTGAATTACAATAAGGTAAATATCGGACTGGCACAATCTGAAACCTAGCCTGAGAAGCCACTTGAGTATTTATACAATAAAGTGGATATTGGACTGGCATTGTGTGAAACCTAGCCCGAGAAGTTACTTGAGTAATTTGGGTAATTTCCAAGAGTGATTTTTCTTGAGAGCTTTAATTTTTCCACTTGCATATGGGGTCCATATACACTGTCCATTACCTGCAATACTTATTTAAAACCGTGAACATAGATCAGATTGCATTAAGCTCATACTTTTGTGCTGTTTGTTGATTGAGTCGAGCAGTCCCTTCTGAATCGTGGACTGCGCGTCCCATATCGGGCCTTGTGCATCTGACTATTCCTTGGAGCAGGTTAATTTCAACTGGGTGTTTGGAACCAAGGAAGTTGTGTGAGAGAGAAATACTCTGGGAGTTCACTCTATATATTTTCTGTTTATTTTCCTGACTTCTTTATATCTATAAATAATTTCTTTGTGAGATGGCAGGTAGCACTGAAGCTATATTGGATGCCCTTCGAGCACTCCAAGGAGATATTACCGCCATAAGGGCCGACACCGCTAAGAAAACAGACATCGACGCTTTACAACATTCTTTAAATGTTAATGCTACTAATATTGAAGCTGTTAATAAATGTGTTGATGATATTGCAGTTCGGGTACGGTTCCAGAACGAGGTGATTCAAAGAGAGGTTATGAACCGAGTTGAAAGGAGGTTGGAAGAGGCCTCTATCCTACTCCCTCAACTCAGAACACCACACCTCCAGCTCCATCACTGACCCCAGAATTACACCGGAAGGCACTAGCGGAGTTTCCCAAGCTATTATGGCTACCGCAGAGGAAGCCATAGCTGAACAGGAACTGCAATATGGTACCTTTAACAGACATTCAGGGATCAGTGGGCCTAGCCACCACCTCCTCCTGTACCAAGACAGACTCCAGCAGGGCAACCACCTTTCAGAGCCGACGATCCATTGGCTATGCCACCACCTGCTGAAGGACCTGCACCGCAAATCATTCCACCACCTGCCAGACAAAGGCTAGACTTTGATCCACCAGCCTACGATGAAGAACCCCAGGCTGATGACAACATGAAATGCATTAAGTTCACTATCCCTACTTTCAAAGGGACAGGTGATCCTAATGAATTTCTGGATTGGAAGCATTCCATGGAGCTGATCTACAACTGCCACAACTATTCAGACTTCAAGAACGTTCAGTTGGCTGTGACAGAGTTCAAGGACTATGCTCAACTATGGTGGCAGAAATTCTGTTCTGATCTTCACACTGCAGGGAGACCACAAGTCACTAATTGGGAATATTTGCAAGAAATTATGCAACACCGTTTTGTACCTCATACTTATAAGCCGGACATGTATATGAAATTAGTGGGCCTACAGCAAGGATCCAAAACTGTAGAAGAGTGCTATCATGAGATGGAAATGCTCATGATGAGGGCTCAAATCAATGAGGACCCATTAATTACACTTACCAGATTTGCCAAGCATTTACGACCCGAAATCCATGAAGAAATGGAAATGAGGGGTTACATCAACATCACAGATCTGGTTCGCAAGGCTGCTAGGTTTGAGGCACAATTGAAGCGGAAATCCCATCGACCTTCTCCATCTCCCTCAGGGCATTACAACTACAATCCTAACAAACCTTGGTTGATTCGACCACCACCGCACTACAGGCAGCCGCAACAGTAGCCGCAACCACAGGGTCGGGATCGACAGAGAGGTTTTGATTTAGGACAGGCCTTCAGAGCTTACAATCAGGAAGAAAGAAATCGAGCACCAGCTCCAGCTGAAGGCCGGGAACAGAGACTACCCGCAAGGGATACACGGGAAGTCATTTGTTTCAAATGTGGAAAGAAAGGTCACTATGCTACTACGTGTAACAATCCGCCAAAGAGAGTGGTTGTCCTCAATACTGGAGAGGACCAAAGACCAGTTGTCGAGATTGAACCGGGTGTATTCAGAATATATGACTCCGAAGATGAGATGGAATATGAGGATCTTGAACTGCAAGAGCATCTTCGAGGAGAACCGGTCAATCCAAAAGTCGTACCAGAAGATGAGGATGATGTTAATATCGTCGTAGCTATGAGATCCTTGAGGCTGACAGAGAAACAGAGACAACAGACAACAAACAAAGGGAGAATCTTTTCCATTGTCGTTGTACTATCTTAGGCAATAATGCCACAATCATTGTTGATAACGGTAGCTGCATTAATGTTGTGAGTTAATATATTGTGCGCAGATTAATGCTACCAACTAAAGCGCACTCCAGGCCCTACCAGCTTATGTGGATGAACCAAAGCGGCCGGACCAAGGTCACACAACAAGCTTGGGTCCCGAACACCAAGGGATCATATTCAGAGAAGGTTTTATGTGACGTTGTGCCAATGGACGCTTGTCATGTTCTATTGGGTAGGCCGTGATTATTTGATAAGGATGCCACATACAGAGGAAAGGAAAATGTATTGTACTTTAAGCACGAACAACGTGATTATTTGTTCAAGCCCTTATATGTTAAAGCTGTTCGGCTTGATGAAGAAAAATTAAAGGAAAACATCGCTCAAGAAGAAGCCAATTTCAAGGCACGCACCAGGGGCGAAGCCAAAGTTGGTGAATCATCCAATAGTTCAACACCCTGTCAATGTCTGATATTGACTAAGTCCGAGTTCAAGCAAGCCGCGCTAGAACCTGAATTTACAGGTCACTGTTTCCTTGCTTATATTAAACCAGATGATTCCATTTCTAGAACTATCACTGCTGCACCTGAAATGCCTTTGGAATTTTCTGAAATGCTTGACAGGAATAAGGATGTTTTTCTGGATAAAGTCCCAGCTGGACTCCCACCATTAAGAGGCGTTGGGCACAGAATCGATTTTGTTCCCGGAGCCTCCATCCCGAACAGACCAGCTTACCGCATGAATCCGGAGGAACAAAGGAGATACAATGGTAGGTGTAAGAGTTACTTGACAAGGGATGGGTCCGAGAAAGTCTGTCGCCGTGTGCCGTCCCAGTCTTGCTCGTACCAAAGAAGAACGGTGAATGGAGAATGTGTGTTGATTGCCGTGCAGTCAACGCTATCACCATCAAGTACCGACATCCGATTCCGAGAGTGGATGACATATTAGATGAATTGGAGGAGCCAATGTGTTTAAAAAAGATCGATCTTAAGAGTGGATATCATCAGATACGAATGCAGCCTGGTGACGAATGGAAGACCGCCTTCAAGACAAATTCAGTCTATACGAATGGCTTGTCATGCCATTCAGGCTGACAAATGCGCCTTCTACGTTTATGCATCTGATTAATGAAACTCTTAGATAATTTATCAGGAAATTTGTTGTAGTTTATTTTGATGACATCTTAATTTATAGTTGTTCTAATGTAGACCATGTCTCTTATGTTCAACAGGTGTTGAGCAAATTAAGATCAGTACAACTGTATGCCAACTACGACAAGTGCATCTTCTGTGTGCTAGAGGTCACTTTTCTAGGTTTCGTGGTTGGGAAAGATGGTCTCAAAGTGGACGAATAAAAAATCTGGGCTATATCAGAATGGAAACCACCCAACTCTGTGCACGAAGTTCGAAGTTTCTTGGGATTGAGTGGTTTCTTCAGACGATTCGTGCCGCAGTTCAGTGTCATTGCGGCCCCAATCACTTCATTCCTTAAGAAGGAGAATCAGTTCAAGTGGGGGTCGAGCCAGAAAAAAGCTTTTGATGATCTAAAAGAGAAACTGACCCATGCACCTGTTCTAGCATTGCCAAATTTTGACTTTCCATTTGAACTGGAAAGCGATGCATCAGGTACCGGAATGGGGGAAGTTCTACTGCAAGAGGGACGACTGATAGCATAATACAGTGAGAAGTTCAGTGGAGCACATTTGAACTACTCAATGTACGACAAGGAATTATATGGTATTCTTCGAGCGCTGAAGACATGGCAGCACTACCTTCAAGGTAGAGAGTTTGTGATTAATACCGATCACGAGACCTTGAAGCATATCAGACAACAAGGCCAGCTTAGTAAGAGACATGCTCGTTGGAGCACTTTCGTTGAGGCCTTTCCATACGTGATCCGGTATTATAAAGGAAAAGACAACGTTGTAGCGGATGCACTTTCAAGAAGAACTGCATTGGCAACCTTCGCTGCAACTAGGGTCATAGGATTTGAGCACGTTAAGAGTCAGTATGCCACTGTCGAGGATTTTAAAGATATTTTTGAAAAGACTCAGAAAAATGGGTTCAAGGAATTTTCCCAGACGAATGGATTTCTTTATTTCGAGAACAGGTTGTGCATTCCCCGAGGATCAATAAGAGAATTACTAATTCAAGAGGCACATGGAAGTGGCCTCATGGGACATTTTGGGAAGGACACAACAATGGGAATTCTTGTGGAACGGTTCTACTGGCCTGGCATAAAGAAACAAGTTGTTGATTACATAGCCAAGTGTTTGGTCTGTCTGAGGACCAAGTCAACTGTCAAACCGCATGGCTTGTATCAAGCTCTTCCAGTGCCAGAAGGACCCTGGCTTGATCTGTCAATGGATTTTGTACTTGGGTTGCCTCGAACTGCGAGAGCAAAGGATTCAATTTTTGTAGTAGTCAATCGATTTTCGAAGATGGCTCACTTTATCCCATGTGCAAAGACGAATGATGCCAGCCATATTGCAAAACTATTCTTTCGGGAAGTGGTACGTTTGCATGGAGTACCGAAATCAATTGTCTCTGATCGCGATGCGAAATTTGTAAGCTATTTCTGGAAAGGATTTTCGCGTGAAATGGGCACGCAACTTTTGTTCTCCACTTTGTATCATCCTCAAACGGTTGGACAGACAGAAGCGGTAAATCGCGTGTTGGGTAACCTTCTACGCATCATTAGTTCTTCTAATTCGAAAAGCTGGGATGAATGTTTGCCTCATATTGAATTCGCTTATAATAGACACATTCATCGTTCCACACACATGTCACCCTTCGAGATAGTCTACGGTTTTAATCCGCTAACCCCGCTTGATTTTCTGCCACTACCTCATAGTGAGCATATGAATTTAAATGGCAGGGATAGAGCAAAGGCGATCAAAGATCTTCATCAGAATGTGCGTGAAAGTCTGCAAAAGGCATATGAAAATTACGCCCGACTGGATAACAAGGGCCGAAAGAAGCTGCTTCTGAAACCCGGAGACATGGTTTGGGTTTACATGCGCAAAGAACAGTTTCCGGCGCAGAAACACGGAAAGCTCGCACCTCGCGGAATAGGACCATTTCGAGTCCTTGAGAAAATTAATGACAATGCTTATAGGATTGAACTGTCTGATGAATATAATATTCACCCAACTTTTAATGTTACAGATCTTTCTTTATTTGAGCGAGATGAGGAGCTTGAATCTGATCGGTTGATGGATCATCCTCCTCAAGGGGGTGGGGATGGCGTGGTCGCCAGAACGAATAGACTAATAATACCCACCTTTACGGATGGGCCGGTACCCAGGCAACGGATTAAAAGATTCATTGATTCCGTTTATCATTTTCTATTGCAGGAAACAGATACAACTGAGCCCAAAGGAGCCAAAAGGATACAACTGCTGATCCAGCTTGAAGAATACCGGAAGGAGCCGGGACCCATCACTCTGGGTCCCACCTTCTCGAACTGAAACCGGAAGAAGGATGACCTCTAGATGCAATTACGGAACAAATTAGCATGAAGAGGTCAAAAAGGAGGGTCCCACCGTCACCGTCGTCGCCGCCGCCGCCTCCGGAAAGTTCGCCGGAGCTCTGGCGAGGTTACTGGAATCTGACCGGAATCTGGCCGGAAATTCGCTGGTCAACGGTGGTCAACGCCGGAACAGTACAGTGAACCCCAGCCCCAAATCAGTCCGGGAGTCTTCAAGTTCAGGACCCCCGTCGCTAGAGAAGTTCCCACGTCGATAGACCGATGCTTACGACATGATTCCCCGGCTTACGACGTGTGACCTACGATGCTAAGCATCACCCCGTCGCAAGACAATGCCTCACGACGTGGTCCTTAGCCTTGCGACGCGGAACCTAAGACGCCAAACCACACTCACATCGCTCGAGCCTTGCGACGTGCGCCTCCGGACCAGCCAAGCCTTACGACGCCAACCATGCTTACGACGCGAGATAGGATCACGACGTAGTATAGGCTAGCATCGTCAGTACTAGTTTTTGTCTCTTTTCATTTCCCGATTGTTGAGAACATTAGTAGGGTTGTTTAATGCTTCAATCAGACTTGTTTAATTGGTTTCCCTATATATATGGAAACCCTAGGCATTGTAAGACACTTTGATCATTTGAAATTAAATCCTTTCTTTATCAAAGTCATTTCTCCCCCAAGAACAACACTTGTAACACCCCGGTTTTCAAACCAAACACAAGCCCGGGATGCTACCGCCACATCTTCCAACTAAGCTCGTCCTTGGCTAACTTAATTGGAAAATGTTAAGGCTCAAGTCGTACCAAACTTTAAAATTTAATTTAAAATACTTTATAAAGGAAATTTAATAAAAACTTAAATTCAAGTGCGGAAGCGTAGATAGTAAAATGGCCTACAAGACCAACACAGTAGTTTAATATTATAAAATACGTAAAGTAAATGTAAATAATGTTTCAAAGATTATTCCCAATCCCCGAATGACGTGCTCGAATGCTCATATTATTGTTCCTGTGAGTCTGTAAAAAAGAAAAAAGTAAGCAATACGTCAGTATAAAAATACTGAATAAGCCAACCCATCCCATATCAAGTTATGGGGTTTTAAAAAGGGGTTGACTCATATAATAGTTTTTTTAAAAGAAGTATAATACTCATAGTAACACTTAACATAATTTAGTATCAGATTTAATAAAAATTCCAGCTGTGCATCCAAGTCCAAGATTTACCAAGTTATCACCATGTGCCTAGAACACGAGGACACCAAGAATAACAAGACTAGCGGTTGCAATTCGCAACAAAATAAAAAGCATGCAGCGGACTCTATATCGACACGCACCCGGGGCCCATAAGTAAAGCGCGCAGGCAATACTTAGGGATATAGACTCATACATACAACTAGCGGGCCGTTTTGGCATACGAGAGGGGGCGGCCCAGCGGGCTCCACCGAGTGCACATACCCTCAAGAAACAAGCGTGGGCATACCACCCGAATCCAATGCACAATGGGTTTCAAAATTTAACTGACAAGTATTATGTATTTAAGAATCGATTTTTATCGCGATAACCACATAAAAATTTTAATCTTTAACAAGGGGATGCATAAAACATTTTTTTTTCTTTTATCACAAAGATGCAATATCAAGTGTAACACAAGAGTATGATGGTTAAAACTTTATAAAATCAACTAGCAATTTAAAATTTCACACAATAGCAGCGCAACCTCAAAGATATGCAAGTTGGGAACGATTGGCTTGGCCAAACATTACGAAATTTTTACACTGAGTAGAAAAGATATAAATGAACATTTTTTGTGAATACACTTTTCTCAAATTCGGTCCCTAACTATGTGAAATCTGGGATTCAACACAAGGCCTATCGTTTTCGCGAATTCAGCGGACACAAGTTAAAGATGGTTTTTCTGAGAACGCATCACTCAACCAAAAATAGTAAAATTTTACAGGTAGATTCAAGACACATAGACGTACAATATTCATGAAGAAACTTTTCGCAAAATCTGACTCAGATTAAAGCTTTTGGACCGTTTTATATAAACAGTACAATTGACAGATTCGGGGAGCCTATGGAGTAGTTTTGGAAAAATAATCACTGACAACGCCCTACTATTTCAAAAATTATGAAATTTTAACATGATGTCTTAAACACCTAGATCTACAACTTTTATGTTTATCACTTTCCAAAATTATGACTTTAAGTTAATGAAACAATTGAGTTTTTACAGCATTCAAAATCTGTTAGAGTTCGAAAAGATCTTAGTTTCAAATTCTATTACTCAAACGCGTACATAACTCGACCCTAACATGGCTATGAAGTGTGTTGGCTTACCTTACACCAAGCTAGGGTTGTAAAACAGGAATTCGTTGGTTCAATTAGCAAGGGAAATCGCCTCCGACGTCTTAAATTCTCCAAGATGGCTGCGTTCTTGAAAAATAAACGCCAAGAACGTTAAGGATCTTTTTTTTTTTCTATAAACTCGACCAGAGAAAGGGGAGGACCGAGATGGATAATTTACCGTCTAATTTGAAGAAGAAGTCTTGATCGCTGCTGCCTCCTCAAGAACGCCCTAGGTTTTCTTCTCTTCTTTTTTTCTATCGGTATTTTCTTATTGAAAAAAAAGAACTACGCAGCTAGGTTTTGAATAAGTTAATGGACGGTAATCTGGGGTCTTGGACGATTTATTTGGATCCAGATATCTTATAATTTTAGCTCCTAGTCTAATTTAGTATCACAAGTTAAATTCGAATAAGATTAGTCAAGATTTGATGGTTAATGTATCTTATTTTATTTATTATTATACTTATACTAATTCCTACCCATCATTAGTATATAAAAGAAATATATGAATCCCTGCATACAATTCTAGTGTATTATTAGGCTATTTCACAAAGATATATTCAGACTCCAACAAATCGCATTATGGCAACCCAAAAACTATTCGCAATTAGATTAATATGCTAGCCTAATCACTTAAAATGATTAATATATTTATTAATCAATAAATTCATAAGTAAACATGAAATTATCTAGGGTCTTATAACACTTGTTCTTGGCAATATTGTGAATCCTTCCCTTATGGAACCTCACACCTTTGAAGATTCAAACCGACTTTAATGGAATCAAGACCGATGCACTTGGAGGGGGCATTCTCGGGTTAGTTCGGTTTAATCCTTGAATCGAGTCCGGGTCACCTTCGATCTACGTTTGTGTATCTCTTTCATTTTCATTGTGTTCGTCTTCATTTTCCCTCACCATCTCTCGGCCTTCCACCCAACTCCTCATTTTAATCCGGTTATTGCAATATTGTCGAGTTCGATCTATTTGGGCTACGGCACTATGTATTTACTGTTTTAGGGCTGGTAGCCTGTTTATGGTTTATTGGCAGGATGCCAGGTTATGTTTTGAAAGGCTTGTAGCCTGATACTCTGACAGGATTGTTTTATTCAGTTATTCTATTGAGAATTATCATTGTGCCGATGTGTTTTATTTTATGTTAGATTCCGCATGAAACTGGATTAATTAGATCACTTTAGGTACTCAGCCTCGTAGTAGCTGTTTTAAATTAGCTGGCCACTAGTTTAGGATAGTTAGTACGGCGGTAATTCTCGCGAAAAATCAGGTTTGTATTTTCGGGGCATTACAGAGTGGTATTAGAGCCTGTGTGCTCTTTTATTGCATTAAAATTGGTGTAAACATAGGTGGTGAGATGTGTGGGGGATACATATAATGTAGAAGTGCATTCTCATTATTATTCTGTTGAGTGTTGCGCATACCAGGTTGAGCCACAGTTGAGAAACTGTGGAAAAGCAATGGTATTCTGGCAGGATCCTTGTGACTTCACAGTCATTGAGGACTGTGAATACATTGTTTATTTATTTAATTGTTATATTTTTTATTCTATTAAAGTCATTTATGATAAATGTATGTTGGTGATTTCTGCTGACATGGTTGCTAATGTTGTGTTTGTTTTGCATATCGGAATGGTTCCTTATGGAGCTATGGGTACTGGGCAACGGGGGAGGCCCCGCAGAAACCAAGGCCCGCCAGTTGGGGATAGGGCTGGGGATTTTATTCCTTAGGAGGTTCAACTTGATGATGTTGAGCCAAGGAATGATGGATTACCTCCCCCTCCCCCTCTACCCGCACCGGAGGTGCCACCTGTTGCTCAGGTGCCTCTCAGGAAATCGCCAATGGGAGGTGCAGCTGCCTTCAATCCAATTGAATTTGCTCAGCATCTGGCACAGTTATTCCAGATGTTACCCCAGCCAGTAGTGCAGCCTGCTCCTGCACCTGTTCCAGCCCATGTGGACTATGTGGATCTGTCCACAAAGCACCGTCCACCAAAGTTTGTAGGGGGTGCCAGCCCATCTGACCTTGAGAACTGGAAGTACCAGTTTGGTCGAGATCTCTTTAGCATTAATTGTCTGGATGATCAAAAGGTCAATTGGCTTTCCATTACTAGAAGCGGAGGCACTACATTGGTGGAGGACCCGCGAGAATGACCTAATCACTAGGCCCGGGTTCAACTGGGAGCAGTTTACTGAGGCCCTTAGCTCCCACTTCTATCCACCACACACTTTGGAGGCAAAGAAGTTAGAATTTCTGGGTTTGAGACAGACGGAGAGTATGAGTGTGACAACCTATCACAGGAAGTTTGTAGAGCTGATGAGATATGCTCCGGAGGTTATGCCTGCTGGTAGGGATGAGGTTCTTCGATTCATTTCGGGTCTCTGGGCAGGGATTTAGTCTTTATTCGGGTACCGAGCTTATGATACACTTTCTGAGGCGTTCGATCAGGCCCTGTATGTGGAGGAGTGCTGGGCTGAGGAACGCCAGCAGTGGCAAAGTAGGAAGAGGCACAGGGACCAGGGCCGTGAGGGACATAGAGGCGGTGATTAGAGGGGTCAGCCTGCTGTTAGGGGTCGCCGTGATGGAGGCCGTGCTGATGTGGGCAGGGGTGTGCTGTAGCCCTAAGGACCAACTCGACCAACAGACGACCCGATCCGAATATTTGGAGCAGAAAGAAAAATATTTGGAGTTTTTTGGAACAAAACTCTAGTGGGCTTAAATGAATTAATTTGAGCAAGGACCCATCAAGACATCTTATGGCCGGCCCAACAGCTCAAAGAAGACAGCCCAATTGCTCTCCATTTGAACCGGGCCATGAAATTATTGAATTTAGCCCAATTCCACGTAACGGAGGACCAACTTGCGTTCCAACCATTCAAGTGAATTGCTGCGGATCCCACCAACTTGAGAGCCCCCTCCTCCAAACGGAAAGGCTTCCCCGACCATGGTCATCTTCTCCGACCATCATCTCGGCGCCTTTTTTCTCCGGCGAAGGTGAACACAACAGCCCCAGTCCATGCACCGTCCACTCCTCCGACTGCCCTTCGTCTCCGGTGGCACGAACCACCATCTCCGAATCAGCGGGCTCTCTCCAATATGGTCGCCGCTTCTCACTCTGGACACCATTATCTCTCTCATGTCCGACAGCTTGCACCATCATCGCCAAACAAGCTCCGATCGTCTTCTTCAATCTCCCGACAACAAGAGTCGGCCGCCCCTCATCTCCATTCCGGCAACCCGAAAGCTGTGAAAAGTGTTTCTTCCATCTCCGGCCATGTCAAGTTTATGAAGATAGAAAATCCTAGTCGGCCATGGAAACCTCCGGCGGCCATTCCTCCAACACCAGCATCTCGGCAACTCCTTGCCAAGGTCATCGTCGTCCCAACAGTCTCCACAACTCATCTCCGGCGAGCCCCGAAAACTGCAACTATGTCGAAGAACAAAACCCCGCAATGCCGCCACCTATCATCTTCTTCATCTCCGATCACGTCGAGCTTCCTTCTACGACCATCACCGTTGCCGCCATCTTCTCCGGAAAGGATCGTTGTCTCCGGTCATTTTCTTCAACGAAGGAAAACCTCGAATTATCCTTGGTCGGCTCCAAGGATTGGCAGCCACTGCGGGGACCGCCTTCCATCGTCAAACTTCATCACCAACGTCTCCCGTCGCAGCTGTCTCCATCCAAAGCCACCACCAATTCTTTCCATGGTTGCTGCCGATGAGGCCCCTCATCATCTCCGCTTCGACTCCCTCTGGCAGCAAACAGACCTCATCGTCACCTCCAGCAAGTTCCGACACCTCCGGCGATTCCCCGACCAATTCTCAATAAGCTCCAGCAGCTCCTCCCTTCACCCACGTTGCAAGAGCTATCCGGACCTCGGGACCCCATCGCAAGAGTCTCTCAGCCGTCGCAAGCCATCTTCTCACCCCGTCGCAAGAGCCCTCACCCCCGTTGCAAGAGTCACTTGGCCGTCGCAAGCCCACACTTGCCTCACGACGTACACGGTTGTGTGGCTCTCGACGTGTTCAATTTGGTTGCCTTCAATTTCAATTCTTCTTTGGAAAACTCGGTTGAGAGGGCCAAGGACTTGAGGTCCAGCAGTCACACATTATTTAAATTTCTATCTATGGGACCTGAGATCCCGTGCCTTGCTACGACAGTCCCGAAAGATATATCTTCCAAATGAATACATCGTAAGCCCTCTTTGTCTCACGACATGTGTGACTTTTGTTTCACGACGTGATTCCCAACTTTCACACTTGTTTAATTTATTTTAGTACTTGTTTAATTATTGTAATGGGTTGATTAAAGCCCTTAATTAATTAGTTAGCATAATTAATCCTTGTAATTAGGGTTTGCCTATATATATGGCTTTCCCCAACACTTGTTCTTTACCTTATTGAATCTATGAATTTTTGCTTGAAAGCATATCAATTTTCTTAAGGTCATTTGAGAGTTTGTGGGAACCGAAAACCCTCAACAAATCTAATTGTGTTTAAGCTCTTGAGCTAGAATCACAATTCTTGGATTTTTAAAGCTAAATCCAAGGTTGAATCAAGCTTCCCTATCCTCTTGTTCTTCATCCCCCATTCTCATTTTCCTTTTGATCTTCCTATTAATTTCTTTGTTCGATCTTGGACTTTGAGAATCTACGCCAGGGTGGTGGCCGTGCACCGCTACCTGTTCGTGAGGTTGGTCCCGATGGGCAACCTGTGTACCATTGCTGGACTTGCCACGAGGTGGGTCATCACCGGGCGGATTGCCCGCATGCTGGCCGTGGTAGACCGGTTTGGGCTGACAGAGGTGACAGATTGAATGTCCTGGACCGTGCTGAGGCGGATCGTCGGGATGATGTTCTTGCAGGTGTGTTTTAAATTCCTGCAGTTGTTTTATTTTCTTTTTCGTTTTTCTCTGTCTTTTTAAATTTGTACCCTGTTTAGGTACAATTATTGTTGCGAATCACTCTGCCTTAGTATTATTCGTTTCGGGAGCATCGTGTTCATTCGTGGCTTTGTAATTTGTGTGGGAGCATGGAGTATGACCGTTGGTGCCCTACCAGATGCTTGTTTCCTTGCCTTCAGGCAATATCATTCGTAGTGATCAGATATGGTGAGATGCGGTATTGAGCATCGAGGGCCGTGAGTTCAGAGCCGACTTGGTGGTCTCTAGTCTGGCTGTTTTTGATGTAATTCTGGGCATGGATTGGCTGGCGCCATTGTGCTGTTATCGATTGTGGTATTCCACGTATTTCCTTTCGAGATTCTCTCGGTAAGTATGTATCTTACCGACCTACTTTGATTCCACCTGCTATTAGTGTGGTTTCTGTTGCTGCGTTGTGTGATTTGATGCACAGGGGTTGTTCTCTTTCCCTGCGGCAAATGAGGGATCTTCGAGCAGAGGTTCCTGGCGCTTCGAGTGTTCCGATCGTATCTGATTTCGGTGATGTCTTTCCCGATGAAATTTATGGTCTCCCACCTGTTCGGGAGATCGATTTTACTATTGAGTTGATGCCTGATGCAGCTCCTATTTCTAAGGCTCCTTACCGTATGGTTCCTGCTGAATTGAAGGAGTTGAAGGATCAGTTGAATGAGCTTACCAGTAAGGGGTATATCCAGCCGAGTAGCTCGCCCTCGGGAGCTCCTGTATTGTTTGTTAAGAAGAAGGATGGGACGATGAGGATGTGCATCGATTACATGGGTTTGAACTGAATCCTGGTGAAGGAAGTATCCTCTACCTCAGATTGATTTGAGATCGGGCTACCATCAGATAAGGGTGGCAGAGGCTGATAGGCGTAAGACAGCATTCGAAACTCGTTATGGACACTTTAAATTCACGATCATGCCTTTTGGTTTGACTAACGCACCAGCGATCTTCATGGATCTTATGCATAGGGTATTCCGTCCCCTGCTGGATGTGTGCGTGGTTGTGTTTATAGACGATATTATAGTCTATTCGCCGACTCGTGAGGCACATGTGGGTCATCTGAGGACAGTGTTGAAAACATTGCGAGAGCATAAGCTATATGCTAAACTCTCTAACTGTGAATTTTTGTTAGAGAAGGTGTCCTTTTTGGGACACATCGTTTCTGGTTAGGGTATTACAGTTGACCCTGCCAAAGTGGAAGCAGTATTGAAATGGGAAGCCCCGAAGAATGTGGGGGGGGATCCGAAGTTTTCTGGGTCTTGTTGGCTACTACCGCAGATTCATTGAGCGGTTTCTAGTGTTGCTAGACCTCTGACCAGATTGTTAGTAAACGATGTCAGATTTAGGTGGGATGATGATTGTGAGCAGGCATTCGAACTATTGAAGAAGAAAGTGACTGAAGCACCTGTGTTAGTAACACCTGATGATTCAGACGAGTATGAGGTTTATACAGATGCATCACTTAAGGGTTTAGGTTGTGTGCTCATGCTAAATGGGAAGGTAATTGCTTATACATCCCGACAGCTTAAGCCTCATGAGCAGAACTACCCGACTCATGATTTGGAGATGGCCGCGGTAGTGCATGCTCTGAAAATATGGAGACACTATCTATATGGGGCGAAGTGTAGGATTTATTCAGATCATAAGAATCTGAAGTGTTTGTACACCTCAGACCACATGAATGGCAGACAGAGGAGGTGGATGGAGTTGTTGCAGGATTATGACAGTAATATTCAGTACATTGAGGGAAAGGCGAACCGGGTGGCGGATGCTGTAAAACCTGAGAATTTTCCAACATAAAATAAATACAATAAAAAAAATAAATACAATAAATAAATAAATTCAGCAAATCAATAAATAAATTTAATCGAATGAGAAATGGAATTTTAATTAAAAAGGAATCAAAATTTCGAGAACCCGGGAAGCCGAAAACAATTTAGTCAAATAAATGGTCACACGTGAACCCGACATCGATGGACTCAATAACTCGAGTCCACATGTAAATTTAGACCCGAATAAAATGACGATAGGAAATAGGAGCCCGAAGATATCCCGGAAATCCGAATCCGAGAACACAGAGGGATAAAAGTCCGAAAGAGAGGAGGAAAAGCGCGACGGATCGCACGACCCGCCCGGACCGGAGTACAGGCGTGAGTGGCGCACTGGCCACGCGGTGGTCAGCTTGGGAGCGCGCCATGGCCGCGCCATCTGGCAGAAACGACCAGTGCGAGATTTACTCGCCCGAATCGGATTTTCCGACTTCGGTTGAACACCTTTCGGCTCAAGACTCCTAGGGGCAGACCTTGGGTATTCCAAGGTCATGTTTGCCTATAAATAACACTTTCGAAAAGCTCCGAACAATTTTCAAAACCCTACGATACTCTCTATACACAAAACCCTAGATCCGGAAGTCATCGG
This sequence comes from Hygrophila difformis, assembly GCA_030278955.1. Classification (NCBI taxonomy): domain Eukaryota; kingdom Viridiplantae; phylum Streptophyta; class Magnoliopsida; order Lamiales; family Acanthaceae; genus Hygrophila; species Hygrophila difformis. The sequence continues at coordinate 31,854,769 of JAOANR010000003.1, read as the reverse complement.
AGGCACCAAAGCCGAGCGGGGACTGCCGTGGACGAATTCGGATCTCTTCTAACGCTGCGGTAAGTAGATCCGTTCATCCATCTCATTTTTAATTCAAAAACGAAACCCTAACTCTCTTCTTTTCTTCTTCACACCCCGAATCAGATCTAGAACGTAGAACCCGACGAACGGAGAGGATAAACGGTGGACTGGAAGCCACGCCTTCGAAATAGACGATCCCGGACATCTACGAATCTGTAAGTTAACACTTACATGATTTTGGGAGAAATTAAAATACGAAAACTAAAAGCTTAACCGAATCTTTCAAAAATCTGTCAACGTATAATTTTTAACGGCGCAACAGTTTTGTCGAATTTTTCCGAACCTTAAAACGACTTCAAACGGAAAAATGTAAAACACAAAAAACGTTCCTAAGGCTTAGATCTATCTACTGTAAAAGTTTCAGAATTTTTAGAGACGTTTTGATATTTGAAACCCACCCGAAACCGAACTGCTGAAACTTGGATCTTGAAATTCTTGACAAAACTTCGGTCCGATCTTGATCACATTTTTGACATTAGTTCTAGACCGATTTAGATCTTTAGTCGAACATGAAAGTTGTAGATATATGTCTTAAGAAGGTCTCTGTGAAATTTTATTAAGTTTGGAGTTGATTTTCTGGTAGATCTTGATAATCTTGATCGGCTGTACACGAAATTCGGACAGATTAATGTTATGACGAAAATTGATGTATTTGACCTGTTTCGGTATCTCGAATTGAAAAAGTTAAAACACAAAAGTTGTTCATCTTGCTGTTTTTGAGTCAGTAGTAAAATTTCAGAATTTTTGGAATTAAAATCTATTTTAATGAATTTTAGAGTAAACTGTGGTTGACCGAGTCAAATCTTGAAATCTGGTTGAAACGGTGAAATTAGCCTTTAAGGTTGAAACGAGTAGAAATTCTTTGAAGTAAGATACACGAAACGAGAAGGTTAAAATATTGCGGGTTATGACTAAGATAGATACTGTCAATGTTCTCTGCGGCTTGGGACATAAGAGCCCATGTGTATGTCTAGGTTGACGTAAGAGCCCTAGCGAAACACTGATCGTATGGCTGGCGGACGGATTAACTCTAATTAAAAGATCGACCATGATAATTGTGGACATAAGAGCCCAGGCATAATGCTGGCGGACATAAGAGCCCTAGCGATGGTGATCTCTAAAAGATATGAAACGAGAAGTTTGCGAGAATTCCAAATTAAATCTGTATTAAATTGTGTTTTTATATTTATGACAATTTATTTAATTACTTTGCAAGCTATATTTAAGATCGTATGGAATCCATGACTTTTAAATTATGCGATTAAATTATTATTAAATGAATAGATTACATTATGCACATGTTTCCTTTAAATTTAATTAAAGGCTATGAAACCTCATAAACATGTACGTGTTAACTGACTCAGCAAGTTTTTGCTGACCAAACCATATTTTTCCTTTTTCTTTCAGAGTTGAGAATTTTGCATCGTCATATGCATACATGGGAATTTTGGGAAGATATATTATTTTGAATTATTGTATTAGACTAGATCTTGCATGAACGGGCCTGTTTAAACCGTATTCTGGCCCTGTTGGCTATATTTAAATGCCGCTGCATTATACATATGTAATTATTATTTTCCGTTGCAACTTCGATGTATTATTTTTAAACTATATATGAATGGGCTGTTTGAATATTTTAAATTCTGAAAAACCATAGCCTTGCATCTCTTTAGTGAGCTCGGAGAAACCGCGTCTTGCTAGGGAGGTGTGGCGGTGACACCCCGACCTGGGTGGCCAAAAACCGGGGTGTTAGAAGTTGGTATCAGAGCCCGGAATATTTTTAAACTATTAGATTATTATTATTTTTAAACTACTATTATTTTTAAACCATTAGTATTTATATTTAAACCATTATTATTTTAAATTATTATTGTTATAATTATAGAAGCCCAAATTATTATTTTTAAAATTTCCTAGCCCAAATTATTTTTGAGCCCAAATGATAATTATTTTGACCCAATATAGAGGTCCAAAAATTTTTACTCATACTTTTAAAGTTCCATGGAATAAATTTTTGTTTTAAAACCCATGGAAAAAATATATATATATATAGTGCATAAATTATTTTTGGGGGGAAATCATCATTGCATGTGCATACTGCATTACCTAAACTTAGAGAACTTAGAAGCGATATATTCTAACTTAGATCGCTTGCTACACCTAGATAACTTAGAGGCTTGACATCGAATTAGGAACGCTAACTAGAGACTTAGCTTGCCTTAGTTCTAGATCGCGTTCATCTAAGCGCACGCCTAAGCATAACAAATCTCGACCTTAGCCATTCCTATCCTTGTACGAATTAGAAAATTTTCTTATTTGAAATAATAAAAATCAAGTCTTTATTAAAACACTCTCTATTCCAAAAATTTTGTTGGATTCCCAAACAACAAATCCATTTCAAACGCACGGCTCATTTAAAACTTGACCCGAACCTTCTTGAAAATAATGTGTAGGCAGTTATGGGGACATAACTGAAGCCCTAAGGGGGAGAGGATGTGATACCCATAATAATTTCTCTTTGGATTTCGACTCGATAAGATGTATCCTAAATCATAAATAAACAAATTCAAATTGTGTTGAACTACGTTATTGCTTGATCCCTTCACAGGATTCGTAGGCAGCTTAGAAGTTTTAATTCTAAGTTCAGTCACAAAATAATAAAACAAACAAAAGACCTCAGCACGAGAAAAGCCGAAACACAACTTCGAGGACGAAGTTGATTCTTAAGGAGGGTAGACTGTAAAACCCGAGAATTTTCCAACATAAAATAAATACCATAAATAAAATAAATATAATAAATAAATAAATTCAGCAAATCAATAAATAAATTTAATCGAATGAGAAATGGAATTTAAATTAAAAAGGAATCAAAATTTCGAGAACCCGCGAAGCCGAAATCAATTTAGTCAAATAAATGGTCACACGTGAACCCGACATCGATGGACTCAATAACTCGAGTCCACATGTAAATTTTGACCCGAATAAAATGACGATAGGAAATAGGAGCCCGAAGATATCCCGGAAATCCGAATCCGAGAACACAGAGGGATAGAAGTCCGAAAGAGAGGAGGAAAAGCGCGACGGATCGCACGACCCGCCCGGACCGGAGTCCAGGCGTGAGTGGCGCGCTGGCCGCACGGTGGTCGGCTTGGGAGCGCGCCATGGCCGCGCCATATGGCAGAAACGACCCGTGCGAGATTTACTCGCCCGAATCCGGATTTTCTGACTTCGGTTGAACACCTTTCGGTTCAAGACTCTTAGGGGTAGACCTTGGACGTTCCAAGGTCATGTTTGCCTATAAATAACACTTTCGAAAAGCTCCGAACACTTTTCAAAACCCTACGATACTCTCTATACACAAAACCCTAGATCCGAAAGTCATCGGAGGCACCAAAGCCGAGCGGGGACTGTCGTGGACGAATTCGGATCTCTTCTAACGCTGTGGTAAGTAGATCCGTTCATCCATCTTGTTTTTAATTCAAAAACGAAACCTTAACTCTCTTCTTTTCTTCTTTACACCCCGAATCGGATTTAGAACGTAGAACCCGACGAACGGAGAGGATAAACGGTGGACTGGAAACCACGCCTTCGAAATAGACAATCCCGGACATCTACGAATCTGTAAGTTAACACTTACATGGTTTTGGGAGAAATTAAAACACGAAAACTAAAAGCTTAACTGAATCTTTCAAAAATATGTCAACGTATGATTTTTAACGGCGCAACAATTTTGTCGAATTTTTCCGAACCTTAAAACAACTTCAAACGGTAAAACGTAAAACATGAAAAACGTTCCTAAGGTTTAGATCTATCTACTGTAAAATTTTCAGAATTTTTAGAGACGTTTTGATATTTGAAACCCACCCGAAACCGAACTGCTGAAACTTGGATCTTGAAATTCTTGACAGAACTTAGTTCCGATCTTGATCACGTTTTTGACATTAGTTTTAGACCGATTTAGATCTTTGGCCGAACATGAAAGTTGTAGATAAATGTCTTAAAGAAGGTCTCTGTCAAATTTCATTAAGTTTGGAGTTGAGTTTCTATGGTAGATCTTGATAATCTTGATCTGCTGTACACGAAATTCGGACAGATTAATGTTATGACGAAAATTGATGTATTTGACCTGTTTTAGTATCTCGGATTGAAAAAGTTAAAACACAAAATCTGTTCATCTCACTGTTTCGGAATCAGTGGTAAAATTTCAGAATTTTTGGAATTAAACTCGATTTTTAATGAGTTTTAGAGTAAACTGTGGTTGACCGAGTCAAATCTTGAAATCTGGTTGAAACGGTGAAATTAGCCTTTAAGGTTGAAACGAGTAGAAATTCTTTGAAGTAAGATACACGAAACGAGAAGGTTAAAATATTGCGGGTTATGACTAAGCTAGATACTGTCAATGTTCTCTGCGGCTTGGGACATAAGAGCCCAAGTGTATGTCTAGGTTGACGTAAGAGCCCTAGCGAAACACTGATCGTATGGCTGGCGGACGGATTAACTCTAATTAAAAGATCGACCATGATACTTGTGGACATAAGAGCCCAGGCGTAAGGCCGGCGGACATAAGAGCCCTAGCGATGGTGGTCTCTAAAAGATATGAAACGAGAAGTTTGCGAGAATTCCAAATTAAATCTGTATTAAATTGTGCTTTTATATTTATGGCAATTTATTTAATTACTTTGCAAGCTATATTTAAGATCGTATGGAATCCATGACTTTTAAATTATGCGATTAAATTATTATTAAATGAATAGATCACATTATGCACATGTTTCCTTTAAATTTAATTAAAGGCTTTGAAACCTCATAAACATGTACGTGTTAACTTACTCAGCAAGTTTTTGCTGACCAAACCATATTTTTCCTTTTTCTTTCAGAGTTGAGAATTTTGCATCGTCATATGCATACATGAGAATTTTGGGAAAATATATTATTTTGAATTATTGTATTAGACTAGATCTTGCATGAACGGGCCTGTTTAACCCGTATTCTGGCTGTGTTGGTTATATTTAAATGCCGCTGCATTATACATATGTAATTATTATTTTCCGCTGCAACTTCGATGTATTATTTTTAAACTATATATGAATGGGTTGTTTGAATATTTTAAATTCTGAAAAACCATAGCCTTGCATCTTTTTAGTGAGCTCGGAGAAACCGCGTCTTGCTAGGGAGGTGTGGCGGTGACACCCCGACCTGGGTGACCAAAAACCGGGGTGTTACAGATGCTTTGTGCAGGAAGGAGCATCATTCAGTGGCATGTTTAGGTTGATGCCTGAATCGCGCAGGGAACTACTCACACTTGAGGTTCAGGTAGTTTCTGTTGGCTATGTTCAGCACACTTTAAACATGCTAGTTACTACATTATCTTTGATTCATGAGATATTCGCTAGTCAGCATGATAGCGGGGAGATGGCAGTATTGAGACAGAAGATTCAGGATGGTAAGGCTCCAGGGTTCAGAATTGATAATAAGGGCATAGTGAGATATGGTGATAGATGGTGCATTCCGGAGTGTTGTGATGACCTGAAGAGAAAGGTCATGGATGAGCCTCACCACGACTCCATATTCTGTTCACCCATGGGTCATAAAGATGTATAAAGACATTCGACAGACTTATTGGTGGAACAACATGAAAATGGAGATAGTTGATTTTGTGGCTAAGTGTGCTACATGTCAGCGAGTGAATGTTGAGCACATGAGGCTGATAGGTTTGCTACAGCCTTTAGCAGTACCTGAATGGAAGTGGGAATCCATTTCCATGGATTTTTTGACCGGATTGCCACAGACTGTGAGGAAGATGGACACTATCTGGCTGGTGGTGGATCGCTATACAAAGAGTGCAGTGTTCATACCTATGAGACTGACATGAAGTATGAGCCAGCTTGCCCAGGCTTATATTCAGCGTGTTGTTAAGAGATTTGGGATCCCCAAGGAGATTGTGTCTGATCGGGATTCCAGATTCCTGTCCAAGTTTTGGAAGGATGTGCAGCAGTGTTTGGCATGCAGATTAGCATGAGCACTGCATGGCATCCTCCATCAGATGGTCAGATAGAGAGGACCATTGGGACATTAGAGGATATGTTGCGAGCTTGTGCACTGGACTTCGAGGGTAGTTGGGAGAATCATCTCAGTTTGGTGGAGTTCAGTTACAACTACAGTTATCATGCGAGTATTGGTATGGCTCCCTTCGAGGTGGCGTATGGGAGGAGGTGCAGGAGTCCCTTATGTTGGAATGATCCAATAGATAAGGTGAATGTGGGTCCTGAAATGATTGAACAGACTGTTGAGCTAGTGAGAATCATCAGGGATCAAATGAAAGAGGCTCGGGACAGACAGAAGAGCTATGTTGATTTAGCTCGTCGGGATGTGGAGTTTGAGGTTGGTGATAGGGTATTACTGCGGGTATCGCCTATGAAAGGGGTACGCCGGTTCGGTAAGAAAAGCAAGCTGAGCCCGAGATACATTGGACCCTATGAGATTGTGGAGAGAGTTGGTAAAGTGGCTTATAGGTTGGCTTTGCCAGCTGAAGTGGGTCGAGCTCATGATGTTTTTCATGTTTCTCAACTCCGGAAGTTCGTATCTGACCCATCTAAGATTATCCAGCCTGATGAGATTGAGTTGGATGTAATTCTTGAGTATGAGGGGTATCCAGTTCGGGTGATTGATGCAAGGAGAGGATTCTGAGGCACAAAACCATTCCGATGGTTAAGGTGTTGTGGTCTAGGCATGGGGCTGAAGATGCTACTTGGGAAACCGAGGAGCATATGAAGCTGAAGTACCCAGACTTGGACTTGACTCCGTCGCTTTGAGGTAACATTGTTCCCTTGCTTTTTGATTTTGATCATGTTCTTGAATGAACATTTCGGGGACACAATGATCGTAAGGGGGAGGAATGTAATGACCCTATTAATTTTAAGTTGGACTGTTTAAATTATTTGGTGATGGATTTTATTGCACTCAAGTCCGGATAGGGTTCCAATTATGTTAAGTGAGAGTAGAAGAGCCTTTTTGTTAATATCCAATTATTTGAGTTAAGAGGGGTCATTTGTAGTTTGTGGAAAGTTGGAATGAAACGGTTGAAAGAAAGGGGGGAAGTCGACCGAGAGGAGAAGGGGTTTGGGGAGGATTTCATTCTGATCAAACTATCAGATTTCTTGGCCAATCGTTTAATCCGTTGCTAGTAAGCGTTTCCCCTAACCTTCTTCTTCGTTATGATTTTTTATTTCATTCGTTTTGGTGGTGATTTGGAGATGTTTTGAAATGTTAGGATTTGGGGTTTTGTTTGATCGGTCGGAGTTCGAATCTGACATCCCAGAAGTGTTTTTGATCGCCCAAAACACCGAGGCAAGGGTCTTTGGCTTAAATACGTGTTTGGGGGGGGGGGGGTATCGGGGGGTGTTTCTCCGGCAAAATCGACGGACAGCGGACTGCACCGCAGTCTAGACGCAGACCGTCCGCTCATGGCACGGTCTAGGGAGATGGCGCACCACGGGCGCGCTGGACAGGACAGGACGGCGCTTTTTGCATCGTTTTGTCCGTTCTTGATGTTTAAGTGCCTAGTATCGTGCTCTTAGTTGTTTTGGATTTTTCCCCTACTTTAATTATTGATTTTGCGGTAATTGTTAGCTCGTGAAAGTTGTTGAATACCCCGAAGGAATTGTTGAATCATCATACGTTGGTTATTCCTTGTTGAATGAACCATGCGATTATGCCTTCGCTTAGATGTTGTATTGGACTGCTTAAATTATTGGATCATCTTAATTATTGCGTTGAGAAGCATGCGAACCTAGTGTTAGGTGTTGGATCACTTCTATGATAATTGTATATGCATGGCATTGCATTGGTATTGGTGATTTTGGACCCGATGGGGGGTTGTGATGATGTGATTGATCGAGCAGCCTTCACCGGTGTTGTTGAGTCCTGATGGCCCTGCGGGGTGGTTATTTGGCTGTGATGCCTGTGATTGGTTGTTATGCCTGTGATTTGGGCTGTGATGCTTGTGGTCCCTGCGAGGATGGTGTATGTTACCCTGTAACGGGTTGAAGTTGATGATATCCTCACCCGTGGTTCATACCGCCCGAGTTTTTAGGTGCCGGCTCGGCATGTTCATTGCATTTGCATATAGGGTAGATAGGTGTATGTTAGACCATGCATCACTCGCATAAATTGTATGATTGTGGTTGAAGCACCGGTATGGGATGGTGTGATGTTTATTTGTTTTATTTATATTCTGCTCTATTATTCATTTTCTTATTATTTATTGTTATGACTTATGGTGCTGTTTCCCTTACTCCCCAGCACGTAGCCTTGCTCAGTACGTTGTACCGACTCCCTTTGCTTTTGTCAGTTTTATAGATCCTGTTGGAGGCGCTGGTTGGGTATGGGGATGAGAGATCACATAGATAGGATTTGTCTGTTTATCTTATTATATGTGTTTATGTGGTATTCCGTTGGTATTGCTATTATTACTTGATACTTTTTTTTTGAGTAGTTGAGGCCTGTGTGCCTAGGATTTACTTTATGTCGGCCTGTGGCCTATGTGTTTACTGTTTTAGGGCTGGTAGCCTGTTTCTAATGTAATGGCAGGATGCCAGGTTATGTTTTGAGAGGCTTGTAGCCTGATACTCAGTCAGGGATTGTTTTATTCAATTATTCTATTGAGAATTATCTATATGCCTATGTGTTTTATTTTATTTTAGATTCCGCATGAAACTGGGTTAATCAGATGATCACTTTAGGTACTCAGCCTTGTACTAGTTGTTTTAAATTAGCTGGCCACTAGTTTAGGATAGTTAGTACGGTGGTAATGCTAGCAAAAAATCAGGTTTGAATTTTCGGGGCGTTACAAAACGTGCATTGAATTTATGTTGCCATTATTTCTTTTGATGCTTTGAAAATAAATACTTATGAACATAATTTTAAGTTTTATATTTTTAAGTTTAAAAAAAGTTCAGCAAATGTATTAGTCGATTTTACGTGTCATATGTTGATCTATTGCCAAGAAAAATGTGAAGACCCAAAAGGTTAATTATATAATTGTCCAATAGAGTTTTTCTTTGCATTGAAGCATGCATAGCATTAAAAATATGTATTATACTTATAATGATGTGCAAAAAATGTATTGGACGATATATTATAAAAAAAAGAGGATGTCCGATGAATGATCATTCTATGATAGTTGAACAGATTGCTAATGTGATTTAAAATATAAGCATAAAAAAGTGGTTACTGCTTTACCGAAGTAACTATTATAATAATTATGGCAATGATCAATAAAATTATTCTCCAATAATTCTATATTTAATGATTAATAACTCATTTTTAGATTCACTCTCCAATATTAAATTATTATTCAAATTTAAGAGAAATGACGAATGTAATGAAGTATGATAGTTTGGATTCACTCAATAAAACAATTATCATTGGAGAATCATTGTAAGAGTGATTCATTTATGAGACATTTATAATATATTATGAAAAAAAGAATTGAAAATCATAGCATGTTATTATTATTGGATGTCAATGTAACAATATAAAAATTTCCTACGTAATCATCCGAGGGAAATTAAGCAGGGGTTCGGTTATGGTGCAATCATGGAATCCGCAGCACATCAAGGCATCAATCATAGCCATTCAAAAGCATCCAACGGTTGTAGGTTAATAAGGGTATAAATGTAATAACACAATAATAGTCCATTTTAATAACAAACCATTTCAGCGACAAAGCAAGTATTTTAGCCATGTTATCATATCTAATATTTGGTAACTCTATATTTAGTATGTTATCATATTAATATTTGGTAAATCATATCAAATATTTGGTAATCCATATCTAATATTTTAAATAATATCTTTTTATGATCAAAGCATCAAATTTATTAATAGATCATTTCAGCGATCTTACCAAAAATAATTAAGTGATGCTATAAAATATATTTGAGGGACCACAAGTAGAGGAATTCAGCGATGGTATCTAGCATAATTCAGCGATACTACAAAGAATAATTCAGCGATGCAACCAAGAATGATTCAGCGATGCTACCAAAAACAATTCTGGGATGCTACCAAAAATAATGAAGGGATGCTATCACATATATTTCAGCGACCTCAGGTAGAGGAATTCAGCGATGGTAGCAAGCAGAATTCAGCGATGCAACCAAGAATGATTCAGCGATGCTACCAAAAACAATTCTGGGATGCTACCAAAAATAATGAAGGGATGCTATCAAATATATTTCAGCGACCTCAAGTAGAGGAATTCAGCGATGGTACCAAGCAGAATTCAGCGATGCAACCAAGAATGATTCAGCGATGCTACCAAAAACAATTCTGGGATGCTACCAAAAATAATGAAGGGATGCTATCAAATACTCAAGTAGAGGAATTCAGCGATGGTACCAAGCAGAATTCAGCGATGCAACCAAGAATGATTCAACGATGCTACCAAAAACAATTCTGGGATGCTACCAAATGTAATGAAGGGATGCTATCAAATATATTTCAGCGACCTCAAGTAGAGGAATTCAGCGATGGTACCAAGCATAATTCAGCGATGGTACCAAGCAGAATTCAGCGATACAACCAAGAATGATTCAGCGATGCTACCAAAAACAATTCTGGGATGCTACCAAAAATAATGAAGGGATGCTATCAAGAACATTTCAGCGACGCTAATTTCCGTTACATTTACTTTTATGCAAAATTACTATTTTAACCTTAAATTAATCTCAACCATCAATTTACAAAATACATCAACGGTCTAGAAGCATCCGCAGCACATCATGTCGCGGCACCCTAACGGATCCCATTAAGCAGAAGGCCCTGTCTTATTTCCAGGAAGTGTTTACAAAGAAGAAAGATATTTTATTCCAGATTGATAATGTAGGATTGTCTCAGATTGGAGATAATGAAAGAAGCTGGCTGACTCGAGGATTTTCAGAAAAAGAAGTGCGGTCGGTAGTTTTGAGTTGCGATGGAAATAAGGCACCCGGGCCCGATGGGTACAATGTGGGGTTTTCAAAAGATATTGGGAGTTGAGGAAGGGAGAGGTTATGGAGGTCTTCAAAAATTTGGAGATGAAAGGGGATTTACCTAGGGAGGCCGGGGGATCTTTCATAACTTTAATCCCGAAGGTGGAAAATCCAAAGGGATTTGGTGAATTTAGGCAGATATCATTGGTGGGAAGTGTGTACAAAATGATCACTAAAGTGTTGGCAAGAAGGTTACACGATGTATTGGGGATGTAACACCCCGGAATTGGTAACCCAGGCCGGGATGCCACCGCCACATCTCCCTAGCAAGTCACGTCAATTCGAGCTTGCTAAAGAGATGCAAGGCTATGGGTATTCGAAAGAATTTAAAACATTTTAAAGAATGATTCCGGAATAATAATACTTAAATTTAAAATACGAGATAGCAATCATTCATGCACACAATAGATTAAGTAATGCAGCGGAAAGTAATCGCGACCAATATGGTCAAAACTCGGGTTTTACAGGCCCGATCAGATAGTATTAAAAATGCAGGAAATGAAAGTGTTCATGAAATAGTCCCCCCAAATGCATGGGCATGCATCACTCGACATACTCTGTAGAAGAAAAATAACAACGGGATTATCAGTATAAAAATATACCGAGTAAGTCAATTCCTAACAAAACAATTAAGGGGTTACATGTGTTTAATTAAAAAGAATAGATATTTCATGCTTCAATGAAAATATTTAAAATTCATAATTTAACTTGCAGCGGAAAAGCATGAAACTTTTGACAATTTCCCACTATATGAGTATTTTCTGAAAGAATATAATCCTGGTTTAATTTTATTCAAAGAAACCAATTATGAAGATGGAGTTGGGATTAGGGATATGTTTATAGGTTGTCACGTTTTTATATACTCATGTAGGAAACTGTGGCCCGAAAGCGCACGGTGTCAAAAATTGCAGTAATTTATAGTAAGACCGGATCGTTCACTGGAGGATGTGCGATAGAAGCAGGGCCCACGTCGTTTACTAAGATTTTCCACTCGGTTACTCGTTTCAGGTTTTGCGAAGGTTTCTAACAACTACTCGACAATAATTTAAACTAGACTATGAAAGCAATTGAAATTATTCTACAAAGCATGGTAAATTTATTCTAAAGAGCGATTAAATTCTATTCTAAGGAAGCGATAAAATTTATACTAAGAAAGCGGTTAAAAATATTCTACGAAAGCATGTAAAATTATGCTACACTACACTAGAAAGCTAGTTTAAAATGTGACAGAAGGGACAGGGAGGAAATAATAAAGATTGGACAAGATTCAGATGGAACACAATTAAACTTCCATTTTAATTACACAGATCTTTGCTTGGGATATTTCTTCAGTTAGCTAACTCTCATGCTTTCTACACTATGTTCCCTTTAACAGACAGGTACTTACAGCGAGAATTTACATGCTCATAAGACAACAAAATCTAAGATACCACAAATTCATAACTTCCCTTGCAATGCCTTGAACGAATATGTTAATCATCTGTGGTAGACAAGCAACACCTAACATATCATTAGTTGATATGCCAAGTACTCCTATCATTCCCCCGGTCACACCCAAAGTTTTAAATCGAATCCCAAACCCTTCCATAACTCTTAAACCTTACAACCGGCGGCTAACCTCTAACACTTCCGAGTGACCTCTATAAAAGCATTTAAAAGAAAAACAGTAAAGAAAGTAGTAAAGAAAGCATTTAAAATCCTATCACTCGGAAGCTTCAAAAGTTATCTCATTCCGTTAGTATAAAAGAGCCCCTGGTCTTGGTGACCAGATGCAGATCAGGAACTCCCCAGATATCAATAAGCCACAGGGCTCACAACATTTGGGCAGTTATGAAATACAAACTTGAATGAAACAGATCCATAAATAAATCTTCTTCGGATGTACTCACTCGAGATTCAATTCTAGACTTTGGCAGAAAAAATAGTAGTTGAAAGAATACTCAACCCTATCTTAGAAATTAACCAAGGCCTACATGTTGTTCCTCTAGTATTATTTATCACATCTCATCTACACCCATGTGGATATTGACTTAATGCGATATCTAATATAAGATTTCCAACTCACAGCAATTTTGAGAACCCAATTGATATTTGAAAATCATTCCCTAAACAGGTACTAAACTCTCAATTAGAACACAGATCCTTTCAGTCTAGATGAGACCTAATCGCTGACTCTGCTTCTAAGTTCTCAAAATCAACCCCCAGTAGAATATGAGTTAATCATAACTTGTCGAATTTATCCCTTACTCAGATCCGGATTATATGAAGGAATTTTTGTTGGAAATTTATTATGTAGCATCTGATTTGAATCAAGGCTTCTATGTCCAAGGGGAAGGATCCCCAAAATAATTACGACCACAACATCTACATAATAATTTCATGCATACAGGTATATGCGAAATAAAATGAAATACCCCAAAATATATGGTAGTGTTAGACAGAATTTGATACACAAAGATGGATTAGCCTGAGATAAGAGGAATTTGGCTAAAAAGAGTGCCAGAAATAATTGGGGTTATCCGGACTGCAAACATCTGCTATCCGGTTCCTAAGTATTCCAGATGGAATGATTTTTAGACAGTAAGGATCCCTTAATGACAGTGATCGCTCTCATCGAGAATCCTACTATCCATGAATGAGGAAAAACCCACATGTTTTCTTACCACAGTATTATTATAACAGTGTTGATCGACACTATCTAATATTACCATAGCTTGAAATTCAGGTTTGAAATTAAGATAAGGAAAAGAAGACTGTATCTAATTAGGAATTAGCTGAGTGACTAATCGTTATCCCTGTGAAGGGACCTTTTTGCCGAAGCTTCCACCAACCACTAATCAGATCATGCAAAATAACGAGTAATAATTAATACACAGAAGACGAGCTAATCGTTATCCCGGTAAAGGGACCTTTTTGCCAACATTGATCTGTGATATTCCTTATTACCTATTCATACACACAATAAAGAAAAAAGATGATTTAACAAAATATTTTTGGTACTGTGTGAGTGTTAATCACACAATAATATAGACACTAATGGGTTAAGATGTGTAATGGATAAAATTAGATGTAATGGGCATAGGCCCAAGACACCCATGCAATTTACACAACTCAAGAAATAAAATATTTTTGAAGTTTTAAAAATAGAAGGAAGTGGTCATCGATCTACTTAGGTAAGGTGCAAAATAGACCGAATTGAGGATGCATGAGGGATGAAGTATTACCTTACCCAATTAATCCATGCAAGGACATGAAACATCATCTAATTCGAATTGTCAAAGCAATTCGGTCTAAACCGAATTGGACAATTCGAATTGATGAAGTCATTCCCTTACTCAAATTTGGCTAAGGCATTTGCTTCAAAATGAGGATGATTCGAATTACCTAGTCAATTCGGTTTAAACCGAATTTGGCAATTCGAATTGGTGGGACAAATCAAATAAACTAAGGCATGATGGGATGGCATGAATACAATGTGGTCTTCAAAGCCCATTCGGTCTATGTGAGCAATTCGGTCTAAACCGAATTGCATAGACCGAATTGCTTGTAAATCACATGAAAGAAACACTTTTGGTATGTAATTCGGTCTCATGGGCAATTCGGTTTAGACCGAATTGCACACAATTTTTCATAGGGAAATAAACAACATTTTTAACCATGCAATTCCATCTTCACGGGCAATTCGGTCTAGACCGAATTGCCTTAGAACGAATTGCATGCCATTTTTCACATAAGTATATTTTTATGCTCACAAGTACGAGTTCGGTCTCCACTGTGCGGTTCATGATGGATGAGATTTACCAAATCCTCCATTTCACATCAGTGTCACCTCACAGCCACACTAGTGAACATTTTAAGGAAAATAGCAAGGTACATGTTCAATAGGCACAAGTATGAATAACCATAATTCTACAAACAAGAAATTCAAAGATTAAAGAACCTAAAACACTTAGAAATCTAAGAACTACATGCATAAAAACAAGAACACTTACATTATCTAAGGCAACAATAAACCATAATAAGTAGAACAAGAATAGTAGAATAAAGCATTAAAACTAATCTAAAAAACCCTAAAATTACCTAAAACCTAAGAACACTCATTTGAAACTCTAAGGCATAAGAACATACCAAAACCACTAAACATGCATTTATTAAGGATGCAAGTCAACTAGGAACACATTTAATGAAACCTAGTTGAAACAAACAAACATTCTAACATTTATTGCTAAGGAAAGCATTAAAAGAGTGCCAAAAACATGAAAATAAAACCCATTTCTGGATTTTTTCTTGTATTAGCACTTGAAAGCAAGTAAATAACCCAAAACCATCATTAGCTTGAAGGTAGGGTTTATTCTAACTACAAAGCATGTAAAATGTATGGAAATGGCTACTCTAAAGGTAGTAACAAGCTTCTACAAACTAAACTAAGATTAAAACATTAAAAACTAAGCTAGATGCATGAAAATAAACTAATTAAACTAAACTACCTACCTAACCCTTAAGGGGTGAAGAACTTTCTGCTTCTTCTTTTTGTCCCAAGCCGAATCTGTGTAAAGTGAAGAATGTCTTCATGTGTTGAGGAAGGTCAGCTTTTATACTTCTTACTCGAAACCCTAGGCCCATCAGGGCCCATCAACAGTGTCATGCATTTCCCACGTGCTCCACAGCTTCAATTGGATGCAATTTTGAATGTAATTCGGTCTCCTCATGCAATTCGGTTAAGACCGAATTGGTGCAATTCGAATTGCATGAGGTCTTCCTTCTTGATCTTTAGCTGGGATGTGGTCTTCAACATCGATTCGGTCTATGTGTAAACCGAATTGGCCTTTTCGAATTGATGATGGCTCCTGCTTGTCTTTCTTGTTTTGAGGTGATTCGGTCTATGCGAGCAATTCGGTCTAAGCCGAATTGCATAGATCGAATTGCACACTCCTTTTCTGCTCTAGGCTTTTCTTCTCTTCAGACCCCAATTCGGTCTAGAGTTCAATTCGGTTTAGACCGAATTGGGCATTTTACATCTCCCTTCAACACTTAACCATTTTTCTTCTTCTTTTCTTCAGCAATTCAGTTTACATGGGCAATTCGGTTTAGACCGAATTGCGTAATCCGAATTGAGTTTCAACACTTAGCCAAAAATTCAGTTTGTGGGATTTTCATTCTTTTTCCCATCTTTTTGATTTTTGTGGGCTATTTTATTCTTTTGCCCATCTTTTCATTCCTTTTTCTTTTCTTTTTCCTTTTTTCATGTTTTTGGATTTTTCTAACACAAATACAATTAAAATTGCATATTTTTGTGTTTTTCATTATCATCTTATTATTCTTACAAACTTGCATTAATCTATCGAATTCAACTGCATTCTTATTAAAATAAGATGGAAATACGATTGAAATGTCCGTCTCAGACACGGAAAAAGATTGGAAGTAATGGACAATTTT
Organism: Hygrophila difformis; assembly: GCA_030278955.1. Taxonomy (NCBI): domain Eukaryota; kingdom Viridiplantae; phylum Streptophyta; class Magnoliopsida; order Lamiales; family Acanthaceae; genus Hygrophila; species Hygrophila difformis. The sequence continues at coordinate 31,838,219 of JAOANR010000003.1, read as the reverse complement.
GGCCATTATCAAAGCATAATTAATTACACGAGAATGGGATACAAAATTTAAAGGCATAATTAAGAAGCATAATTTAAAAGCGTGATAAATAAATACAAGTTAATTAAATACACACACGTCTTTTAGTATTATCCCGCTAACTAAGAAGAGGACACCACACAGGGGAGATCACTAACGAGGCAATCTCAAATCGTAGGACCACTAACGAGGCAGTCCAAATAAAAGGGAGACCACTAACGAGGCAGTCTCAATAATCGTTGGACCACTAACGAGGCAGTCCAAGTAAACACAGCGCGTGAGATCACCAACGAGGCAATCTCAGATAGTAGGGAGACCACTAACGAGGCAGTCTCAAAGATAATTGTATGAAGATCGGCTCAGCCTAGTGAACGGGATTTTTTCGAAAATTCATGTTTGTCGTATAAAAAGATTCGAAATCGCATTTCATACTTCGAGTTTTTTTCTCAAGTTCGAAAAAACCAATTCACCACAGGTTATGCCCTTTTTAATTTAAAAATTCATCTTACAGTTAAAAATTCTAAAATTCACCCAGTAGCTTAAAAACACCTTTACGAACAACTTTCATGTTTCGAGTTTCTCCAAATAAGGTTTCGAAGTTGGTCGAAATTCGAGTTTATTACAAGAAGGGTTTTCTACTAGAAAGGCCAATTTCGACACAGTTTAGTCCAACACAGATTAAAAATTCAATTCAAAATGCAATTGGTCTGAAATTTTTACAGGTTGTAGAAGACACCTTAATAAACAAATTTTGTATTTTAAGTTTTTGGAAATAATGAGAGTCAAAGTGTTCAAAAATCGCCCTCAACACACTATCAACGCATGGTTTCAAAAATCGGTTCGACACAGTTTTTAAATTTGTCCGTTTTAACATATCAAATGAACTCCAAAATTTATGAAATTTTGTATGCATGATCTAGACATAAATATCTATAACTTTTGTTTACAAATGCAAGTTTGGTTCGATCTAGAAATGGGTGAAAAACATGCATCAAGTTAGATCATTAAAACTGTCAAGGTTTCGAACGTTCGGTTCTTACACAGAAACTTTACTTCGTGATTTGGGGTATCAAACCTTTATGGAAATGGCTGAAATTTTGACACCGGGTAGATTTCGATCTTATGAACAAAATCTATGTTGAAAAGTTTTTGGTTTGAATTCTCGAAGATAGGGTTTTAGTCGAATTACTTAAATGGGTCGAAAAGAGGGTTTTTGAAATCCGATTTTAGTTTCGAGTTTAGTTCTTGTATTTTAAACAACAAGAAACCACAAAAATTGTAGAGTAAGGTCTTGACTTACATATTTAGAGAATGGAATCGTTGTAGGGGCTTTCGAATGTCCTAAGGTCACGACGAACGGCCAACTTGTCCGATCTCTTCTTGTTCGCCCCCGACGTGAAATTGTAATCAAGGAATAGAGTGTTAGGTTTCGAGTTTCTGGGATCTATGGATGAATTAAAAACTATACTACAACTTAACAAAGTCCTAGAAGGCAGAGGCTTCGTCCCGATCGTCTCGCCTTCGCCGGAATCCTTGCCGGAAAGTGAACTCGAAGGGTTTTTGGCTTGGAGAGGGAGAATGAGGGAAAGAGAACTTGTGTTTTCTGTAAAAATGGGCAAGGGGATGACCCTATCCCATTCTTAAGCCTTTCCTAAGGCTGTGATCGACTTGCCATTGATAGGAATAAAAAATTTGGCAAGAAAATCGCCATGGAAGGAAAGTTTACACCTCCTGCTCCTCTGGCGCGGTGATGACGCGCTCATATTGCTTTGGCCGTGCAACATGCGCGCGAGCTCAACCTTGGGCGCGCCGTCCTACTCGCGCATGGTGGCCGCGCGTGACCGCGCGACGTCCGGTTTGGCCGGTTCGAGCGGTTCGTGTGGTCCGTCGGGTCTTTTCCTCTTTTCTCTGTCGGGTTTCTATCCTCTACGTTTTCGGTTCGACTTTTCGGGTCATTTCTGGATCGTAATTCCTATGATTAATGTTCGTAACACTCCCGTGTAATAATTTAATTAATTAAATTGTTTTATACTCCATGGGTTCTCGGAAATTTAAATTCTTTCGTTCTCGAATTTAATCAAATTTTCGGGGTATTACAGTCTACCCCCCTTAAGAATCAACTTCGTCCTCGATGTTGGGTGTTAGGTTCTTGCGAGTTAAAACTTAAATTATTATGATCCATTATTAATATTATGGTTTGGTATGATTTTGTATGAATGTGCTTAGAATTAAAATTTCTAAGTTGCCTACGTATCCCGTGAAGGGATCAAGCCATTACGTAGTTCAAAATAATTTGAATTTGTTTTTCTCGGGTGTTACATCCTCCCCCCCTTAAGAATACAGTTATGTCCCCATAATTGTGGTCGGGTCATCTTGGAAGAGGGTCGGGTAACGTCGTTTCATATCTGCTTCCAACTCCCATGTCGTTGTTTCTGTCTCGTGGTTTGACCATAGAACCTTGACCATCTTTACAACGTTATTCCTTGTTATTCTTTCCTTGTAGTCGAGTATTTGTACCGGGATTTCTTCGTAGGTTAGATCATCGTCCAATTCGATTACGTCCGGTTGAAGTAGATGTGCCGGGTCGGGCACATACTTCTTCAATTGGGAGACGTGGGACACATTGTGAACACGTGCCAACTGTGGCGGCAATGCTAGCTGATACGCTAGATTTCCCACTCTTTCTAGAATCTCATACGGTCCTATGTATCGGGGACTCAATTTCCCTCGCTTGCCAAAGCGCATCACACCCTTCATTGGTGACAGCTTCAACATAACCTTATCGCCGATTTGTAACTCCAAGTCTTGCCGTCTCACGTCTGCATAACTCTTTTGCCGGTCTTGAGCGGCTCTCATCTTTCCTTGGATTACCTTGATTAGTTGAGCCATGTCCTCAAAAAGTTGTGGTCGAACTACCATAGTCCTATCACTTTCTTCCCAGCTCAACGGACTACGGCACTTCCATCCATACAGTGCCTTGAAAGGTGCCATGCCGTTGCTAGCATGGTAGCTATTATTGTAGGAAAACACGATCAAAGATAGATGGTTTTCCCAACTTCCTTTAAACTCCAATACACATGCCCTTAGCGTGTCTTCCAACGTTTGGATCGTCCTCTCTGTCTGTCCATCCGTCATGGGGTGGAACGCGGTACTCATCTTTATATGCGTACCGAGAGCTTCTTGCAGTTTTGTCCAAAAATGAGAGACAACTCTACTGTCTCTATCCGAGATGATGTCATGTGGTACTCCATGCCGACCTACCACATTGTCAAGATACGCCTTTGCCAGTTGGTCCATTGACCAAGTGTCCTTCATTGGGATAAAGATGGCAGCTTTCGTCAACCTATCTACGATCACCCAGATTTTATTCATCCCTTTTGGTGACCGCGGTAACCCTAAAACGAAATCCATTGAAATGCTATCCCATTTCCTGTTCGGGATTTCCAATGGTTGCATTAGCCCTAGGGTTTTCGGCGTACTGCCTTAATCCTCCGGCAGGTGAGGCATCTCGCCACAAACTCGGCTACTTCTCTTTTCATGTTCGGCCACCAATAGTTCTTCTTTAAATCTTTGTACAGCTTGTCGCCCACGGGATGAACCGAGTAGGGGGTATTATAGCCTTCCTCCATCACTTTTTGCTTCAGGTCAACGCATTTTCGTGGTATGCACCACCTTCCCTTGAAGCGGATGCTTCCGTCCTCATGAATTTCGGAATCCATTGCTTTTCCTTCGGCATTGCTCTTCCTAATTTCCTCCAACTTCTCGTCACCCGGTTGGGCGAGTCTTATTTCATCGAATATGGTAGGTCCCATTACCATCGCGTTGACAACTTCGTTTACTGTGCCAGAATGCACCAACTCTTGACTCAATTTCGCCAAGTCTCTGTACAACTCGGCCGGTATCAAAAGTGAATTTGCCACGTGTTGAGTCTTTCGGCTTAAGGCATCAGCTACGACGTTGGCCTTTCCTTCGTGATAAGCGATCTCTAGGTCATAATCCTTGATCAGCTCCAACCATCTTCTTTGCCTCAGATTCAGCTCTTTTTGCGTGAATATATACTTGAGGCTCTTATGGTCGGTGAACATCCGACACTTTCACCCATAGAGATAATGTCTCCATAGTTTTAAGGCGAACACGACTGCGGCCAGTTCTAAGTCGTGTGTCAGGTAGTTCTCCTCGTGTGGTTTTAGTTAACGCGATGCGTATGATATAACCTTTTGATCTTGCACCAGAACGCACCCCAATCCTTCTTTCGAAGCGTCGCTGTATACCTCGAAGTCACCATTCTCCGATGGTAACGCCAATACTGGTGCTGTGGTAAGTCGTTTCTTTAGATCTTGAAATGCAGATTCACACTCACTCGTCCACTCGTACTTTGCTCCTTTCTTCAGCATTTGAGTTAAGGGTCGTGCGATTCTCGAGAAGTCCTTCACGAATCGCCTATAGTATCCTGCCAGTCCAAGGAAACTCCTTATCTCTGTTGGATTCTTCGGTGGTGCCACTCGGTCACTGCTGAGATCTTTGCTGGATCTACTGCCACTCCGTTGGCGGATACTATATGCCCCAGAAATGCCACTTCTTTTAACCAAAAGTCGCATTTGGACAGCTTGACATACAACTGATTTGTTTGCAAGATCCCTAACACTTTGTGCAAGTGCTCGGAATGTTCTTCCTCGCTTTTCGAGTAGATCAGGATGTCACAATGAACACCACTATGCATTGATCTAATAGTTCTCAAAATACATTGTTCATGAGATTCATGAACATTGCTGGGGCGTTTGTTAGCCCGAATGATAACACCGTGAACTCGTAGTGCCTATAGCGAGTTTTGAACGCCGTCTTTGGAATATCCTTCTCGGCGATCCTCAATTGGTGATATGCAGATCGTAGGTCGATCTTTGAGAATACTGAAGCTCCCTTCAGTTGGTCGAATAAATCCTCGATCCTAGGTAACGGGTACTTGTTCTTGACGGTGACCTGAGTGAGTCCTCTATAATCAATGTATAGTCGTAAGCCTCCGTCTTTCTACTTAATGAATAAGACCGGTGCTCCCCATGGAGACGCGCTCGGCCTTATGTATCCCTTCTCCAACAACTCCTCGAGTTGCTCCTTTAGTTCCTTCATTTCCAGTGGCGCCATGCGGTAAGGAGTTTTTGAGACGGGTTCCGTTCCCGGAATGAGATCTATGGTGAATTCAAGATCCCTCTCAGGTGGCATGCCGGGAACGTCTTCAGGAAACACATCTGGGTATTCTCTCACCACCGGAATGTTGTCTACCTTGACTCCTTCAGCCTCAAGGTTATGAATGTAGCATGCATATAACGGGTAACCTTTACGCATTAAGCTATATAACTTGAGGGCATTAACTATCCTGTTAGACTTCTTAGGGGGCTGAGAGTAAAAGATGACTCTCTTCCCTCTTTTCTTTGACAGCGTGATCTTTTGCTTTTGGCATTCAATCACGGCCTTATATCGGGTTAACCAATCCATCCCTAGTATGACGTCAAAGTCTCTAACGTTGAATTCTACCAAGTTCGTGAAGAATTCCACGTTCTTGATCACTATAGGAATTCCATTGTAACGCTTAGAGCATGATATTACTTCTCCAGAAGGTAGTTGAATTCCTAAGCTAATCGTCTCGCACTTAGGTAGATCTAGTTCAGATATAACTCTCGAAGATATAATCGAACAACTAGCTCCGGAATTAAATAAAACTCTAAGTGGAGTGCTTAAAACATGAAATGTACCTGCCATCACATCACCCTGTGCGGGGTACATCAGTCTGGTTGATCACGTTCAACCTTCCCATTGGCCTCCCTTGATTGGCCGGCTGGTTCTGATTCAGGTTTGGATTTTGTTGCTGGTTTGGCGGGCGCTGGTTTTGATTTTGAGGGGGTCGATATCCTGATTGTTACCGTTCCTACCCCCTTGGTTGAACGGCCTATCAAGTCCAGTGACCAAATCTTCTCTTTTCGTGATGTTCTCGAGTCGGGTTCGACATTCCTCCCTCCGATGGCCAACACGGCCGCACCAGAAACATTCGCCCATTTGAGGGCATCTCCTCACCATATGTGTCCTGCCACACCTCGGACACGGTGGCACTCGCCCTACTTGGTTGAAGTTCCGACCAGTGTTGTTTTGAAAGCCCCTGTTCGGGCCTCCCCGAAAGTTGTCCCCACCAGTAGCGCTGCCAGTTCTGTTGTCTCGGTTCCTTTTGTCCGGTCCTTGTGACCCTCGGCTGGATTCCCTAACAGCCTTTCTCTTTAGCTGTTGTACTCGTGCGACTGCTACCGCACGGTCGTAGACAGCTTGCAGATCCGGATAGCTAACTCCGGTGATCACTTCCCGTATTGACAAATTCAGTTCCATTTTGAATTTCTGTGCCTTCTCCCCATCCGTCGGTACCATCCTAGGTGCGAACCTCACCAACTCCTGAAACCGAGCATAGTATTCTTGAACAGATTTTTGCCCTTGCTTCATGGACAGAAACTCTTCGTACCACGCCGCCTTAGCACTCATGGGGTAAAAACGCTCCCTGAGTAACTCCATAAACTCATTCCATGAGTAAGGTTCGTCGTCTTCGTGGAGTTTTCCCTGGGTAGCTTGCCACCAGTCATCGGCCTCGCCTCCCAGATAGTACGAAGCCACGTGAACCTTTTCTCCCTCCGGGCATCTTACCGCATTCAGTAATTTGTCAAAAGTCCTTAACCACTCCTCAAGCTTAGCCGGGCTTCCTCACCGACGTAGTAGGGCGGTCGGTAAGGGTTCACCGACGCCAAGTAATTGAGTCTTGCTTCCGGCGGTGGTGCCGCCGCAGCTCTGCCTTGGTCAACGTATGCGTTGCCAAGTGCGACCAGTAGCTCCTCTATATTCCTCAGTCGTTCATCCGCGGGATTAGGTATCGGGCCTGCTGGGTTTGGTGCTTTGACGTTAGGCGCCGGCTCATAGGGTTGTCTTGGCACGTCGTGGGTGTTGGGAGTGGTAGGTAAGGTTCTTGGTCGCCCTCTTGGTGCCATTCTGTTACAAACACAAGAGTTTTAGATCTCCTTGGAGAAGTATTAGGTAATGATTGTTAAGTGATTCACTAAATAAAGGATAGTATTAACAGGTATCAATCCACTGGAACCTGTTAGTAGAGGTTGTTTGGAGTTTAGTGCAATAATTGTTATTGTTGGGAGTTGTTTAATACTTGTTGTTTTGTTTTCGTTTTCGTTCGTGTTCATTTTTTTTTTCGTGAAAAGTAACCTGTTCAGTTTTTTTTGAGACCCCAGGGTCTAGGGTTTTTCAGGGTTTAGGGTTGAGGGTACCCTTGTATGATTGTTATCTCTTTATTATATATATTGTTTATCTATTAATACTTGTACTTTTGTTTGGTTGAGCTTCTTCAAGGTATTTGAGAAAAATAATGTAATAAAATGTAAAGGATAATTTAAATATATTTATAAAATAATGCTTGTTATTTTATTGCTCAATGGAAAACTTTATTTGGTTACAAGCAATAGAAACGGGACAGTAGTGCTGATAATAGTTTCGGAAAGGGAAATATATCTAATAGTAGTGCATAGCTAGATCACTAAGTCTAGAATGAATATGTAGGCGTGTCCTCATTAGGATCCTCTTCATCGCTCGATACGTCAATGAGTGCAGCAATATTGGGGTCAGGCGCCGGGTTCTGAAGGACCACTCCATCAACTTCGTTGGCTAAGTTAGTCAACTCCCAACCCAGGTCCCCTACTTGTTCCTCCAAGTCATCACTCTTGTCTTGGAGCTGGGCTACTTGGGCTTGGAGCTGCATGACTTAATTTTGCAGTTGGGTTATGTCGTGATGGTCTGCCTCCCTAAGATGTCCGATATGGGCCATGTTAGCCACTAGTTGCTGTACTCGAATCTTGAAGTAATTGACGTGTTGTTGTGATTCTAGGTAGGCGTTCATTAGTTTCATCATCAGATTGATTATGTTTGCGTTTGGTTCGGCCATCTAATGTCAACAAGGGAGGTTAGAGTTAGAACATATTCCAAGCAAGATTAAGATATGCATGAATTTTAAATTTACATGTATATGCATATGCAATCCCCCCGATAAAAAATTAATTCATGCACGTTTTTTTTATCCATGGGTTTATAAAAATAAATTTATCCACATGGATAATCCAAAAATTAAGGAAAAAGTTTTGGGCCATTATATTGGGCCAAAATAATTGGGCTTAACATAATAATTAAATATTGGGCTAGAAATATCTTTGGGCTTAAAATAATAGTTTTAAAAATAATAATGGATTTAAAAGTAATGGTTTATAAATAATACTAGTTTAAAAATAATGGTTTAAAAATAATAATAGTAGCTTAAAAAAATATTCCGGGATCTGATACCAACTTGTAACACCCCGGATTTGGTAACCCAGGCCGGGATGCCACCGCCACATCTCCCTAGCAAGACACGTCAATTCGAGCTTGCTAAAGAGATGCAAGGCTATGGGTGCTCGAAAGAATTTAAAACATTTTAACGAATGAGTCCGGAATAATAATACTTAAATTTAAAATACGAGATAGCAATCATTCATGCACGCAATAGAGTAAGTAATGCAGCGGGAAGTAATCGCGACCAACATGGTCAAAACTCGGGTTTTACAGGCCCGATTAGACAGTATTAAAAATGCAGGAAATGGAAGTGTTCATGAAATAGTCCCCCCAAATGCATGGGCATGCATCACTCGACATACTCTGTAGAAGAAAAATAACAACGGGATTATCAGTATAAAAATATACCGAGTAAGTCAATTCCTAACAAAACAATTAAGGGGTTACATGTGTTTAATTAAAAAGAATAGATATTTCATGCTTCAATGAAAATATTTAAAATTCATAATTTAACTTGCAGCGGAAAAGCATAATTAATTACACAAGAATAGGATACAAAATTTAAAGGCATAATTAAGAAGTGTAATTTAAAAGCGTGATAAATAAATAAAGCTTCATTAAATATACACACAAGTCTTTTAGTATTATCACTGAAACTTTTGACAAATTTCACTAACACGAGTATTTTCTGAAGTATATCGAGTTTGAATTTATTATAAAATATATCAGGTTTGAATTTATTAAACGAAAAGAGTTATGATTTATGGAATGGGTTTAGGGATACATTAAGAGTGTCACTCTTTATTACTCAGGTGGGATGCTTTAATTTCAAATGGCGCTGCAGTCCTCTCATGTCATGAAACTTTTGACAAGTCTCATGGTACAACCGGGATAGATTGACCTTCAGCCTGTCACACTGAGGGTCCCCGGCATATGTGCCATGATACTTCTCATGATTTCATGTCATGAGATTACCTACCATGAAATTTTCGGCAGATTCCCACTACATGAGTATTTTCTGAAAAATCACATTTTTTATTTACTCGTGTTAAGAAACTGTGCCCCCGAAAGCGCACGGAGTCAAAAATTGCAGTATTTATAGTAAGTACCGGATCGTTCACTGGAGGATGTGCGATGGAAGCAGGGCCCACGTCGTTTACTAAGATTTTCCACTCGGTTACTCGATTCAAGTTTGTGTTATGACTAACAACTACTTGACATAATTTAAACTAAGCTATGAAAGCAATTAAAATAAAGCAGGTAAAATTATTCTAGAAGGCGAATTGAATTTAATCTAAGAAAGCAATAAAATTATTCTAAGAAAGCGGTTACAATTATTCTAAGAAAGCATATTTGAATTATGACAGAAGGGACAGGAAGAAAATAATAAAAATTGGACAAGGTTCAGATGAAACACAGTTAAACTTCCATTTTAATACACAGATCTTTGTTTGGGATAATCCATTCAATTAGCTAACTCTCATGCTCTCTATACTATGTTCCCTTTAACAGACAGGTACTTACAGTAGGAGTTTACATGCTCTTAAGACAGCAAAATCTAAGATACCACAGACTCACAACTGCCCTCACACGGCCGTGTAGAGGCATGCTATTCATCTGTGGTGGACAAGCAACACCTGACAAATCATTTATTGAAGTGGCAAGTACCGCTATCATCCCCCCATGTCACACCCAAATATTCTAATCAAACCCTGAACTATCCCTTAACTATCTGTCCTAGTAGCAGTTACGCAACTCTCAATACAACCGAGTGACCTCTAAAGAAAGCAGTTAAAAGAAAGCGGTAAAGAAAGCATTTAAAATCCTATCACTCGGAGGTTTTTGAAAGTCTGACCCTGGTAGTAAAAGAAAGCCCCCAGTCAGGATGACTGGGTGTGGATCAAGAATTCCCTAATCTCAGTGAACAACTCGCAGTGTTCACTTCCCTTCGGGTGGTTATGAGATACAAACTAATGAAACGGACTAATAAATTAGTTCGTTCCGGATGCACTCACTCAGGACTCAAAATAGGCTTTGGCAGAAGAGGATAGCAGTTGAAAGAATACTCAACCCTACCTTAGAAAATAACCAAGGCCCGAATGTTGTTCCTCTAGTATTATCAGTCACACCTTATCGGAATCCAAGTGGAATCTGACCCAGTGCAATATTTAATACAAGATTTCCAACAAACAGCAATTTTGGAAAATAATAAATCTGAAAATCATTCCCTATCAGGTACTAGACTCTCAATTAAAACACAGATCCTTTCAGTCTAGGTGAGACCTAATCGCTGACTCTGCTTCTAATTTCCCAAAATCAACCCCCAGTCGGATATGAATTAGTCATAACTGTGGAATTTATCCCTTACTCAGATCCGGATTTTATAAATGAATTTTTGTTGGAAATTTAATATGAGACATCTGATTATAAAATCAAGGCTTCTATGTCCAAGGGAAGGATCCCAAAATAATATGACCACAATATTTACATAATATTATCATGCATAATTTTATATGAGAAGTGTAAAATCAAATAACCCTAAATATACGGTGGGTTTAGACAGAAGTTGAAACACAAAGATGAAATAGCCGGAGATTAGAAGAATTTATTTGGCTAAAAAGAGTGCCAGAAATAACTGGGGTGATCTGGACTGCAAACATCTGCTATCCAGTTCCCAATTATTCCAGATGGAATGATTTTTAGACAGTGGAATGCCTCAAATGACAGTTGCCGCCGTCATCTTAGACTCCACTATCTGTGAGTTTGGATAAAAACCCACATGTTCTATTACTGCAATAATTATTAGATGACATTGGCATATATCATCTAACATTACTACAGCTCCAGATTCAGGTTTGAAATTAAAATAAAGAAAAGAAAACTGTATCCGGATAGGAGTCAGCTGAGCAGCTATTATAATCCCGGATGGACGAACCGCCAAGGCTTCCACCGGCCACTATCCAGACCATGCAAAATAACAACTTTTAATTAATATATAGACCACGAGCTAGTTATCCGTGTGGGAATACCCGCCAACATTAGTCTGATATATCTCTTACTAGCTGTTTCACACAACACGGGTAAAGACAAAATAACTAAATAAAAGAAAATATTTTTGGGTCATCTTGCATGAGAGACATTGGTTTCTCATGCAAGGATATGGAATTGATTCCATATTCACTCGTCATGTCTAAATAATCACTCATTCCATAATTAATTAATTACAGTCCGGATTATATACTTAGATCATTAGAGTTTAATTTTTGTAGAAGAATCTTTTAATGGGAAATTGAACAAAGTTCTTTATATCAAATTAATCATGGGTTGAGATCATTGGATTTCAACCTCAAAATATTAATATAAAGGTTCAATTAATTAATGGGGTGAGATGAAGAATAAAAATTTGGCAAAAAGGTGCCACTTTGTCGCGGAATAGAGTTTGTGTCGCGGACCATGGGTCCGCGACAAGGGTTTCGCGACAAAGGGGTGGGAAATAAGAGGAATGGATATTTTGAAAATTAGGGTTTGTTTTGTCGCTAAGTAAAAATTTTGTCGCGGAACATGGTTCCGCGACAAGGAGGTATAGCGACAAAAAGGTTGAAAATTGGACAAGGGCATAATTTTTGTCGCGGACAATAGGTTTTGTCGCGGAACGTGGTTCCGCGACAAGGTTGCTTCGCGACAAAGCCCTTCCATAATAAAATCATAAGTATTTGGGTCCTTGGTCGCTAATCACGGATTTGGTCGCGGAACCAGAGTTGTTTCGCGACCAAGGGTTTTAAAATATGGCTAACAAGTGTTCTTTGGCACCTTTGTCGCCAAAGCATCATTTTGTCGCGGAACGTGGTTCCGCGACAAGAGTTGTTCCGCGACAAAAGTGTGTCCAGGACACATGTCAGAAAAGTAAAGTGGAACAGTGGCATGCATTGTGTGTGATCTCACCCATTTCAGATTCAAAAGGTAAACTGAGCTAAAAATAACAAAACAGAATTTAAATCTAGCTAGAACATGCTTGAACATAATGGAAATAAAACAAACTTAAAACTTAAGAAACCCTAATCTAAGCTTGATCACCCATAAGCATGCAACATTATCCAAAGAAGAGTCACCAAGCAGTGACATTAAAATGCAAAATAAGGATCAAATGACCCAAAGAAAACGAAAGCAGTAAGATCCATGGGGTGTGGAACCCATTTCATGATTTTTGGGACACAAATGGAGAATGTTTTCCCATATTATTAAGTGGGTTTGTTAATACCCATGATTTGGGTATTAGAAACCCTTAAACAAAAGTTTAGAACAAGAAACAAGATGTAAAAACTGGCTATCTAAACTAAAAAGCTATAATCTACATCTAACTAATGCATAAATTAAATAATACAAGAAAAACCTAACTAAATTACCCTAAACTAAACTAAACTACTGAGCTCCCAACTTGTCTTCAAGAGTGTATATTCTCTCTAAAATTCTTCCAAACCTTGCTCAAAGGAAACACCTCATATTTATAGAGGGTAAACCCTAAGCTCATGGGCCTTGATTTGAGCCCATTGTGTCTCAAGACATCACACACATCACAGCTTTGTCTCGGAGCACCAAGTTTGGTCGCGGAACACACTTCATGTGGCAAAGCTTCTCGACTGGGTCTTGTGTCTCTAATTGGGTGTCTTTGTCGCGGAATAGACCTTTGTCGCGGAACAGGGCATCGCGACAAAGGTATCGCGACAAAAGTATCTGGCTGGTCTTCTCCTTCATCTGAGCTTGCTTGGTCGCGGAACCCTCCTTTGTCGCGGAACCATGCATCGCGACAAAGGGGCTTCCGCGACAAAGGTGTTCATGGGCCTGCTGGATTGGGCCAGATGGGCCGAAAATATTCTTTTTGTGGGCTTTTCTCTCTTTTTCCCATCTTTTTGTGTCCTCTTTATTTTCTTTTCTTTTTCTCATGTGTTTGGATTTTTCTAACATAAATATGCAATAAAATTGCATATTTATGCCTTTTTCACACCAGCTTATTATTTTTACAATTATGCATAAATCAGTCCAATTCGACTGCTTTCTTACTTAATGTAAGACCGGAATGCGATCAAATGCCCGTTTAAGACACGGAAATGGATTGAAAATAATGGTCATTTCTGGCCATTATCAACATCCTCACATTTAATACTTATCGTCCCCGAGCAGTCAGAGTCAATGTTCCTAAGAACACGGACTCTACATATTCAATTCATTTTCGTGGCTTCATAAATCACATTCTTTTTGGATTGGGATAAGACAATCGAAAACTACAAGTATTAAATTCCCTTGATTGCAGTGTTTAATGAAATGATACTTGCTCACTATATCAGGCCTATAAATCAAACATTATTATTAATCCTTCATGAATATCATGTTTGAAAGATGCAAAAATTAAGGATGAGAATTAGAGGATGACATGAACATTTTCAATGAAACAGAGCCTTACTTATAAGAGAATCGGAATTTTCACTCACTCTCAATTGGGTTTATCATGACCGCTCAAAATCAACTTTAATTAAATTATCCCATAAGCTTGCAATCAGACCATATCGCCACCGGCTCATTTCCTCAAATTGAGATCATGAGGTATTATTTAAGGTTATAACGGGGCATACGGTTGTAACATTAGGTAGGAAAGGGAAATTATTGGGCTAAGAAGTGGCAAGAAGTAATCTATCATAACTTGGCATTTTTATTTAAAATTTATGATCATCAATATCGTTTTCTCTTTCGCTTTTCTTTTCTATTGCATGACATTAGACTATGTCTAATTTGCTTTGTCATTTGCAATTTATTTGTGTTGAATGGGATTCAAACTTTTTTTTTTTTGAATCGGTTTATAACATACCGATTAATATGGATTGATGATCATAAGTTTAATGCCTTTGATAAAATTTCATTCTCGCACACTTGGGTTTGAATTTTTTTTGGTCTTTTTATAAGGCTAGGAATAATAAAGAGGGCTTCAAAGAAAAATTAGGCTTAAGGCTCAAAGTGGTCAATCCTAAAGGGAAAATATTTTTGGGTTTGGATTTCAAAAGAAGGCCAAAAATTTGGGTTTTTCTAAGTGCCTCGATCATATGCTCGATTTTTGGAATATGGCATGGTCTTGAATCGGTCCCAATTGCAAGTTCTAGTGTCCTTCAATTAAAATGATTCACAAATCAACGAAAGTGGATGAGTAAAAGTGACTCATGGCTCAAATCTCACAAGGTTGGGTTGATTCATGTCATACAATATTCTCAAGTTTAATCAAAGCTTAATTCTAACACTTTATTCAATCCAAATCTCTAACATGCAGATTTATTACCCAATAAGCTGATCGCATCATTAAATTTTTATAGCTCAAAACTTCAGGAATACATTTCATGCATGTCTTCAATTATATTATCCCAATTTAAAAGTTTGAAAATTTAATCACAAGCCTAAATTCAACATGTGAATTTAGAGCAAGTTTATGCATATTTTTGCTGGTTATTTAATTTAAAGCAGTAAAGAGGCACTGCTGACATACAGAGTATGTCCACAGCATATTTTTGGCCTGACAGTCACTTATTCATCTTGGACTGTGCAGACATCTTTTCACGAATAAAATTGTTTGGACTGCAAAATTCCAAAATTAAAACAGTGAATGACATCAATTACAAGAGATTCCATTGCAATCAGAACGATTTTGCACACGGGAAATGAAATTCTCTTATATGATATTTACAATTACGCTCAATTGAAGAGACCATTGCATACTCAATCCGTTTTCTCTCCTGGCTGATTTGATGGTCCTGCTGCATCTGATGGAGGTGGGGGTGGCTTGGGAAGTTGACTGATGAGTGCTTGCATCAGTGTTTCCATCATCTTGCGCTGCTTTTCTTCACTCTCCACTCTTTCTCTGTGCATGCGCTCTTCCCTTTCCATCATCATTTTCTTGAACTCCTCCTCTTTCTTTTCCTTCTCCTGCTTCTCCTTTCGCTTCTCTTCCTTTTCTCTCCTACGCTCTTGGCGTTCTTCTTCTCTCTCCCTCCTTCGCTCTTCACGTTCCTCTTCGGCCCTTTTTCGCTGTTCCTCTTGGCTTGCCATGACTACATTAGTCATGGACTTCATTCCCTCGAGCATAGATTGGCTCATCCTGCTCACCATCTCAATTGCTTGGGAATCAACAGGGAATTGAGATACGTTATGGCTTTGAGGAGGCATCTGAGGTTGAGGTCGAGTCGGAGCTGCCGGAATTGGATTTGGCACTTCTGTTTGCTCTTGATCTGCAGGGGGCTCTTCTTGGACATTTGAAGGTCCTGCATCAGCACAGGTTTTATGTGTTCCCTTCTTTGTCTTGGGCTGTCTCTTTCTTTTTCTCGATGCTTGCCCACTTGATATGAAAGAGGATTGGTCGTCTGGATTGTCTCTGCCGAACATCTGAGGGAGAGAATACTTAACACTCTCACACAGGGGAAGTCTCGGCACACTGATGGGTGGATTTACTTTCACCACCACGTCACCCTCGAAAGCACTCAAATCAACTCCCTGAGCAATGCAGATTCTCCTAATCAGATTTGGATAGCATAGCACTTGTCTGTCCTCTATCCGGGTTATCATCACTTCGAACACATGCCTCCCCACATTCAGCTTCGCTCCGCTCCACATTCTTGCAAATCCCATTAATACATTCCCAGATGTGGTGTGTGGGTGCGAATTAGGCCGGATTTTAGACATGTAAAACTCATAAGTTGGCATGAATTTCAGACTTAGCCAATTTGCATCGAATGTGTGCCCGGGGGCAGTTATTCTTGTCATGCTGTTTGCCAAGGTTGCATACCTCGCATATTCGCTCGTCTTGGCTCTCTTTGTCATGATCTCATCAGGGGGGAATTCGCTTCGGATATCTGGAGTCCCGAAGAACTGATTCAGCCAGTCAGGTGCGATGTTTATCACTTGTCCTCGGATCCATGTTGTTCTGGCAGCCTTGTCGATATTGCAGAAGAATTCCTTTGTCAGCTCCACGAAGCCATCTTCCTCCTGGTGTAGCATGAAATTCCCCCACTCTTGATTCCTGTAGAAGGTCTCAACAGTGGGGTGAGATAGGGCATCGGGTCTGAATCCTTTGTCCGGCACTATCCTTTTCTGCAATTTCTTATACTTTTCTGCATTTTCTTTATTGCCATTGAACTTGATTTGAACCTGTTCTGCGCTCAGCTTTTTCTTCTCATATCCCTTTGAAACGCCCATCCTCTGCCTCACAGTATTCTCGGACCAGAACTCGACTGGTCGAATGGATCCGACAGATTCTTCGTCGCTCGTGTGCCAGTCTGTTTGATCGTCTCCTTCCTGTGGCTGGTCATCCCTTGGTTCAGCCTCATCTCTCCTCTGACTTGGCTCTCCTCCTCCATGAGCTGTTTCATCTCCGAATTCCTCCTCAACCTGCTTAATTACAATTTTCATTGTATTGAGTTCACTATTTACAGGCAAAGAAAAAGTAGTTACATGAAAATTACGGTGATCAACATCAGTTGATACCTCCTCCTCCTCCCTAATTCTTGCAGCTCGTCCAACTGGACGTTGCAAAATAGGCGCCATCTGGTCCATGAATTCATGCTCCTCCTGCCGAGCTTCTTCTTCTGAATCATTTCCCTCTGCAGCTTCAGTCACGATTTCCTGAACATTTTCCTTAAGTGCAGAGGCCATGGGATGGTCGCCTGGCTGCTTTCCCAAGGTTTTGGCCAGTGCTACCGGATCTATGGAATCTTGTGGTCCTTCTGACTGTTCAGGTTGGTGCGACGGGCCTTTTTGAGTGATGAATTCTTCAATCCTGGCCGTGCCCACGAGAGGATCAATCAATTGACCCACTTCTATCTGATATCTGATTTGATTTGGCTTTTCTCCAACATCAATTCTCGTTTCAATCTGTTCGTTGATGTTCTGTCTCAATTCTTCCCGAAGTGTCTCAGCACTACGAATAAAAGGGCCAGTCCATCCTGACGGTTGTTCTTCTTTGATCTTCAATCCCCTTCCTTCGATTCCACCAGTGATTTTCAGCTCGAAATCTTCCTCATCACCCTGTTCAGCCTCTCCAGATTTCCTGCTTTCCAGATCAGCTTGCATTTTCTTGGCAGTCTCTTCGTCCTTCATCTGCTGAATATTCTTTCTGATCTGCTCCTCCTCTGCAGCTTTCTGTTCCCTCGCCAAGCATTCTTCCTCAGTCACTTTCTCTACTCCCGAACAACCTGTTACTTGATCCAGCAGACCAGCTAATGCAAGTTCATCATTTTGCATTTTTCTGGCTAGCTCAGCATCGAATGCCACTTGATGCTTCTTTTTCGGGGGTGGTGGTGGCATCGGCTTCTTACCTCTGTCCTTGGGATCGGTGGGCTCTGCCACTTTCCTAGCAGTTGGCTCAGGTTCCTTGATCTCCACTTTCTTTTCCGGAGCTCTTGCTGGTTTATCTTTGTCAGCAGATTTTATCAACCTTCTCCTCGTTCCCGGTTGAGGTGCTGGCTGACTTTCAGGTGTAACAACAGTATTGGATGTCTGCTCGGGCGGGATGGTTGCAACAGTGGTGGCAGGTGCTGCAGCAGGTGTTGTCATTTCAGTCTGAGCTGGCTGTACTGGAGTCCGGACTGCTTCTTGTTGCACCACTGGCTCGGACGTAGCAACTTCTTGCACTTCAGTCTGCCCTCTTAGCGGTAAAGCCGAAGCTTGTACTGCTGGCTGGGTAGGCTGTGGGTTGGCCTCAGGAGGGGTGGAAAAATAGGCATCAATCTCAGCATCTGGGTCCTCCGGATCCTCCTGAGCTTCTTGAGTTCCAAACAATTTGTGTGCAAATCTCAGATAATCGTGCACGAATGTCTGACTTGTTACCCGGACCAGTTTAAATTCCCAAGCCTCCTTAATCCGTGTGCAAAACAGGCTCCTGATTTTGTGGTTATAGTGCATGACCTTCGTTTTATTTCCCTCCTTCCCATACCTCAAGGCTTCTCTATCCATTTCCATGAGGAGTTCAAGATATGAAGTTCTATATTGCTCCATCATGGTGTTGATCATGTCTCTTTCTAGCTCTTCTGTCACATAAGTCATCATCTGTGCTTTGTCAAACGTCAGATATTCCTTTGCCTCAGCCTCGGTCATTAATCTGAGTTGCACCTTCTTTTTGGTCAATACTGACCAATTGTGGTGCTGCACCTCATAAAGGGCTTTTTCCCTTAGTTCTCTGATGCGCTCGGGAAATCCAGGGTTCACCTCAGTTCCCTTCTCCATTGGTCTTGTCTGGCCAAACCGCTTGTTTATGAAAATCGTCTCAAAATTATCCTCATCTGGCAAGGTCAATCCTTTATCCAATCTTTCTTGTGTTATGAAACCTTTGCCTTGTCCCCACAGACGTGCCATCTCGTGCCATTCCGTCCGAGCTGCATTGATTTCTTCTCTAAACTTGTTTATCATGGTGGAGTTCCTTTCTGTGTTGAACTCCTCGATTCTCCTCAGTTTGTGGCGCAGGTTGTAACTCATTTCCCGGTGTCTTAGCTTAGCCTGCCTGGTTACCCATCTCTGCTCTTCTCTTCCCATGTTGTCAAATAACCTCGGGTTCCAAATGCAAGGGAAGGCTTCATGCATTGAAATGGCTCCCTTTGCCAGTATCTGGCTCACCGGTAAAGGTCTTTCCACGAACTGCAATCGCACTTGTGGGTCTATGGGCTGGTCGGGAATGAGTATATCATAGTTCGAGATATCGATTCCCACTGTTCCATCTTCTAGATGACGTTGCCAGACAGCTGTGTGTATTTGGAACTTCAGTGTGATTCTTTCCAAATGCACTTCGGGTGTCATTATGGAATCATGCGGGGCATGGTCTGTCATTAGTTCCCAGTTCGTCAGGGCGGTTGATCTATCTGCAGGAGGGATTTTTACGTCCCATCCGGGCCTCAATGATAACTCAGCTTCAGTGCCCTGGTCCAATGGAACACCGTACACGCTTATCAGAGCCTCCCTGAGCTTCTTAATCTGAGTCCTGTTTGCAGATGCTTCTACTGCTGCCTGATGCAGGGTGCAATCGGGCAATCCAATAGCTGACTTAATCACTAGTTCATTCCTGAAAAATATAGAAAGTATTAATTCCAATCAAGTTTTTATATATTTTTGAAAATTGAGTTTCAAGCCAAAAACCAACATCCTCACATTTTGAGCTTTGCTCGAAATGTGATTTATTTGATTAGTACTCAAAACATTATCATAAGGCATATGCCATTAATTAATTTAAAGAAGTCTAAGTCATTGGACTTAGAGAATTTTTTAGTAGGCTAATGGGCCCAAAAAGTTTGCTTTTCCAATTTTATTAAACAAGCTCGAGGCACTTGTTGAAAATGGAATGAAATGACGATGATGGAATGGATAGCTCGAAAATGGAATGTGCAATGGAGGCGTGGCGGGATGGATTTGCTATTTCCGGATTGTTTGGACTGTCATTGGACAGTTAAAACGTTCAAGAAAATTTGCAAGCACTATTTTTAATTTTGAAAAGGTTGACTTGATTTTATTTAATGAAAAGTGGGATGTGTGTGGTCCCATTTTTGGATTTTGTAAAAAGATAGCAGTTGAGGTGGCAAAATACTGCTACTTAACTCACACTTTTTAGTTCCATTGGGAACAAAAACAACTTGCCAACCAAAATTCCTATCACTATTTTTGTCTTTTTGTGGAAAAGTAAACTTGCAAAGGGAATTGGTGCACAGATTGCCCAACACAGACAAACATACCTTTCACAAAAACTTGCAGCCTACATGCCAAAATAGGGAACCAGCATTAAATGCCCACAAGGCATGCAACACTCATGAACTTACAACAAGAACACAATATCATGCTTCCACTTATCAAAAACAGAAAATCAAACAATTGACATGCTCACTTATTCTAAATCATGAAACAAAGTGAACCCAGCATGCTTTGAATACAAAACTATTAAGGCCAATCAAGCTATTCAAAAACAACCAAGTGTTCATCGGTTCTCAGATTCCAGGCTTCAAGATTCATACAAATCTAAAATAACACGGATCCCAAAAGGTAAACAAAGATTAAAACAAGAATTAGCAAGGGGGAAACCTAAGAACCCAACAAACTCAAAACTCATCACTGGTAAAATTTATCACTGCCAAACCGAACTCCCATATGCATCCTTATTAACAAAAAGCATACCCCTACTCCTATTCATGCCTCTGCAACAACCAAAACAAACTGCCTAGCTCCTAATCATGCTCGGCCATTAACAACGAAATCAGGGAATCAAAATCCAAACATGCCCAAACTGCACAGTCCCTAAAATCGAACTCCACTAATCGGAATAATCCCAAAAGGAAACCTATTCACACATTCTCAAGAGCCAAAATACGAAAACCCCCGAAAATGCGAGAACAGGGCAATGGGCAAGCGAGGAACAGACAAGAGAGCACTTACCAGGGCTCGGCTTGCTTTGGAGAAGATGAAGACGAAGGTTCCATGGCAGAAATCGGGCAGAGTTTCCCCTGAGAATGGTCGGGTTTGCGAAGGAACACGGTGGTGTTCGTTCGAAAATGGCAGTTTCGCGTACGAGAGATTTTTCCGAAAATTTTCTAAGTGTGGGATGCGTAGGGAAGAAGAGGGAGGTGGAGAGGTTTAAATACTAATGGGCCGGTCGCGGAACCCTAGCCCAGTGTCGCGGAACAGGATTACGCGACCAGGCTCGGCGACATTAGAGGTGTCGCGGAATATGGGACTTTGTCGCGGAGTCATGCACCGCGACAAAGTGTACCGCGACAAAATGGCAAGGAAGAATGGGGTGGTGTGCTCGTGTCGCGGAACAGGAGCTTTGTCGCGATGCAGTGCTCCGCGACAAAGTGTTCCGCGACAAAGACAAACAGAGTTCAGGGATGAGTGGAGTTTTGTCGCGGAATTGCACTTGGTCGCGATGCTGTGCATCGCGACAAAATGGTTACTCCGCGACAAGGACAAACAGGGTTTGATGATAAGGGGAACTTTGTCGCTGAGTTGCATTTGGTCGCGGAACGTTGTTCCACGACAAAATGGTCATTCCGCGACAAACTTTTTGAATTTTCAAATTTTCAACGGACTGGGCCCGAGTGCGATGTTGGGCCTGCGTCCATTTTATTTGATTTGGACCTGAATGAATTCAGACCAAATAAATTCAAAACATTGGGCCATTATTTAAAATAATCTACTTGCATAAAATTAGGTTGGGTCAGTTCCATTTATCTGCGAGATTTATTCCGGATCTTAAATTGCTTTAAATTCCGAAAATAATTTCTCAGATTCGTGGAATTTTCCCAACCAAGAACCTGGTTTTCCATGCTTTTTCTGCTCCTTCTTTATGGGTGGTTCCGAATTTCCTGCAAGACAGATAAATACCCAATAGGTTAGGTTTTCTCCTCAGTTCAACATCCTCACATTTAGAGTCTTGGTACTCTAAATGTTCAATTAGTCTTGAGGGTACTTTTTCTGTTAAATATATTACACTAAACTAAGCTGATCTAAACTAATCTATGAGTAATCAGGAGTGTAAGTCTCTTAATAAACGACGCTGCATCCTCCCCGGCAACGGCGCCATGAAACTTTTGACAAATTTCACTAACACGAGTATTTTCTGAAGTATATCGAGTTTGAATTTATTATAAAATATATCAGGTTTAAATTTATTAAACGAAAAGAGTTATGATTTATGGAATGGGTTTAGGGATACATTAAGAGTGTCACTCTTTATTACTCAGGTGGGATGCTTTAATTTCAAATGGCGCTGCAGTCCTCTCATGTCATGAAACTTTTGACAAGTCTCATGGTACAACCGGGATAGATTGACCTTCAGCCTGTCACACTAAGGGTCCCCGGCATATGTGCCATGATACTTCTCATGATTTCATGTCATGAGATTACCTACCATGAAATTTTCGGGAGATTCCCACTACATGAGTATTTTCTGAAAAATCACATTTTTTATTTACTCGTGTTAAGAAACTGTGCCCCCGAAAGCGCACGGAGTCAAAAATTGCAGTATTTATAGTAAGTACCGGATCGTTCACTGGAGGATGTGCGATGGAAGCAGGGCCCACGTCGTTTACTAAGATTTTCCACTCGGTTACTCGATTCAAGTTTGTGTTATGACTAACAACTACTTGACATAATTTAAACTAAGCTATGAAAGCAATTAAAATAAAGCAGGTAAAATTATTCTAGAAGGCGAATTGAATTTAATCTAAGAAAGCAATAAAATTATTCTAAGAAAGCGGTTACAATTATTCTAAGAAAGCATATTTGAATTATGACAGAAGGGACAGGAAGAAAATAATAAAAATTGGACAAGGTTCAGATGAAACACAGTTAAACTTCCATTTTAATACACAGATCTTTGTTTGGGATAATCCATTCAATTAGCTAACTCTCATGCTCTCTATACTATGTTCCCTTTAACAGACAGGTACTTACAGTAGGAGTTTACATGCTCTTAAGACAGCAAAATCTAAGATACCACAGACTCACAACTGCCCTCACACGGCCGTGTAGAG
Source organism: Hygrophila difformis (assembly GCA_030278955.1). Classification (NCBI taxonomy): domain Eukaryota; kingdom Viridiplantae; phylum Streptophyta; class Magnoliopsida; order Lamiales; family Acanthaceae; genus Hygrophila; species Hygrophila difformis. The sequence continues at coordinate 31,815,303 of JAOANR010000003.1, read as the reverse complement.
GCATGCTATTCATCTGTGGTGGACAAGCAACACCTGACAAATCATTTATTGAAGTGGCAAGTACCGCTATCATCCCCCCATGTCACACCCAAAGATTCTAATCAAACCCTGAACTATCCCTTAACTATCAGTCCTAGTAGCAGTTACGCAACTCTCAATACAACCGAGTGACCTCTAAAGAAAGCAGTTAAAAGAAAGCGGTAAAGAAAGCATTTAAAATCCTATCACTCGGAGGTTTTTGAAAGTCTGACCCTGGTAGTAAAAGAAAGCCCCCAGTCAGGATGACTGGGTGTGGATCAAGAATTCCCTAATCTCAGTGAACAGCTCGCAGTGTTCACTTCCCTTCGGGTGGTTATGAGATACAAACTAATGAAACGGACTAATAAATTAGTTCGTTCCGGATGCACTCACTCAGGACTCAAAATAGGCTTTGGCAGAAGAGGATAGCAGTTGAAAGAATACTCAACCCTACCTTAGAAAATAACCAAGGCCCGAATGTTGTTCCTCTAGTATTATCAGTCACACCTTATCGGAATCCAAGTGGAATCTGACCCAGTGCAATATTTAATACAAGATTTCCAACAAACAGCAATTTTGGAAAATAATAAATCTGAAAATCATTCCCTATCAGGTACTAGACTCTCAATTAAAACACAGATCCTTTCAGTCTAGGTGAGACCTAATCGCTGACTCTGCTTCTAATTTCCCAAAATCAACCCCCAGTCGGATATGAATTAGTCATAACTGTGGAATTTATCCCTTACTCAGATCCGGATTTTATAAATGAATTTTTGTTGGAAATTTAATATGAGACATCTGATTATAAAATCAAGGCTTCTATGTCCAAGGGAAGGATCCCAAAATAATATGACCACAATATTTACATAATATTATCATGCATAATTTTATATGAGAAGTGTAAAATCAAATAACCCAACATATACGGTGGGTTTAGACAGAAGTTGAAACACAAAGATGAAATAGCCGGAGATGAGAAGAATTTATTTGGCTAAAAAGAGTGCCAGAAATAACTGGGGTGATCTGGACTGCAAACATCTGCTATCCAGTTCCCAATTATTCCAGATGGAATGATTTTTAGACAGTGGAATGCCTCAAATGACAGTTGCCGCCGTCATCTTAGACTCCACTATCTGTGAGTTTGGATAAAAACCCACATGTTCTATTACTGGAATAATTATTAGATGACATTGGCATATATCATCTAACATTACTACAGCTCCAGATTCAGGTTTGAAATTAAAATAAAGAAAAGAAAACTGTATCCGGATAGGAGTCAGCTGAGCAGCTATTATAATCCCGGATGGACGAACCGCCAAGGCTTCCACCGGCCACTATCCAGACCATGCAAAATAACAACTTTTAATTAATATATAGACCACGAGCTAGTTATCCGTGTGGGAATACCCGCCAACATTAGTCTGATATATCTCTTACTAGCTGTTTCACACAACACGGGTAAAGACAAAATAACTAAATAAAAGAAAATATTTTTGGGTCATCTTGCATGAGAGACATTGGTTTCTCATGCAAGATATGGAATTGATTCCATATTCACTCGTCATGTCTAAATAATCACTCATTCCATAATTAATTAATTACAGTCCGGATTATATACTTAGATCATTAGAGTTTAATTTTTGTAGAAGAATCTTTTAATGGGAAATTGAACAAAGTTCTTTATATCAAATTAATCATGGGTTGAGATCATTGGATTTCAACCTCAAAATATTAGTATAAAGGTTCAATTAATTAATAGGGTGAGATGAAGAATAAAAATTTGGCAAAAAGGTGCCACTTTGTCGCGGAATAGAGTTTGTGTCGCGGACCATGGGTCCGCGACAAGGGTTTCGCGACAAAGGGGTGGGAAATAAGAGGAATGGATATTTTGAAAATTAGGGTTTGTTTTGTCGCTAAGCAAAAATTTTGTCGCGGAACATGGTTCCGCGACAAGGAGGTATAGCGACAAAAAGGTTGAAAATGGGACAAGGGCATAATTTTTGTCGCGGACAATAGGTTTTGTCGCGGAACGTGGTTCCGCGACAAGGTTGCTTCGCGACAAAGCCCTTCCATAATAAAATCATAAGTATTTGGGTCCTTGGTCGCTAATCACGGATTTTGTCGCGGAACCAGAGTTGTTTCGCGACCAAGGGTTTTAAAATATGGCTAACAACTGTTCTTTGGCACCTTTGTCGCCAAAGCATCATTTTGTCGCGGAACGTGGTTCCGCGACAAGAGTTGTTCCGCGACAAAAGCGTGTCCAGGACACATGTCAGAAAAGTAAAGTGGAACAGTGGCATGCATTGTGTGTGATCTCACCCATTTCAGATTCAAAAGGTAAACTGAGCTAAAAATAACAAAACAGAATTTAAATCTAGCTAGAACATGCTTGAACATAATGGAAATAAAACAAACTTAAAACTTAAGAAACCCTAATCTAAGCTTGATCACCCATAAGCATGCAACATTATCCAAAGAAGAGTCACCAAGCAGTGACATTAAAATGCAAAATAAGGATCAAATGACCCAAAGAAAACGAAAGCAGTAAGATCCATGGGGTGTGGAACCCATTTCATGATTTTTGGGACACAAATGGAGAATGTTTTCCCATATTATTAAGTGGGTTTGTTAATACCCATGATTTAGGTATTACAAACCCTTAAACAAAAGTTTAGAACAAGAAACAAGATGTAAAAACTGGCTATCTAAACTAAAAAGCTATAATCTACATCTAACTAATGCATAAATTAAATAATACAAGAAAAACCTAACTAAATTACCCTAAACTAAACTAAACTACTGAGCTCCCAACTTGTCTTCAATAGTGTATATTCTCTCTAAAATTCTTCCAACCCTTGCTCAAAGGAAACACCTCATATTTATATAGGGTAAACCCTAAGCTCATGGGCCTTGATTTGAGCCCATTGTGTCTCAAGACATCACACACATCACAGCTTTGTCTCGGAGCACCAAGTTTGGTCGCGGAACACACTGCATGTGGCAAAGCTTCTCGACTGGGTCTTGTGTCTCTAATTGGGTGTCTTTGTCGCGGAATAGACCTTTGTCGCGGAACAGGGCATCGCGACAAAGGTATCGCGACAAAAGTATCTGGCTGGTCTTCTCCTTCATCTGAGCTTGCTTGGTCGCGGAACCCTCCTTTGTCGCGGAACCATGCATCGCGACAAAGGGGCTTCCGCGACAAAGGTGTTCCTGGGCCTGCTGGATTGGGCCAGATGGGCCGAAAATATTCTTTTTGTGGGCTTTTCTCTCTTTTTCCCATCTTTTTGTGTCCTCTTTCTTTTCTTTTCTTTTTCTCATGTGTTTGGATTTTTCTAACATAAATATGTAATAAAATTGCATATTTATGCCTTTTTCACACCAGCTTATTATTTTTACAATTATGCATAAATCAGTCCAATTCGACTGCTTTCTTACTTAATGTAAGACCGGAATGCGATCAAATGCCCGTTTAAGACACGGAAATGGATTGAAAATAATGGTCATTTCTGGCCATTATCAATCACGCTAACTAAGAAGAGGACAACACACAGGGAAGATCACTAACGAGGCAATCTCAAATCGTAGGACCACTAACGAGGCAGTCCAAATAAAAGGGATTCCACTAACGAGGCAGTCTCAATAATCGTAGGACCACTAACGAGGCAGTCCAAATAAACACAGCACGCGAGATCACTAATGGGACAATCTCAGATAGTAGGGAGACCACTAACGAGGCAGTCCAAATAAACACAGCGCGCGAGATCACTAAGGAGGCAATCTCAGATAGTAGGGAGACCACTAACGAGGCAGTCTCAAAGATAATTGTATGAAGATCAGCTCAGCCTAGTGAACGGGATTTTTTGAAAATTCACGTTTGTCGTATAAAAAGATTCGAAATCGCATTTCATAGTTCGAGTTTTTTTCTCAAGTTCGAAAAAATCAATTCACCACAGGATATGCCCTTTTTAGTTTAAAAATTCATCTTACAGTCAAAAATTCTAAAATTCACCCAGTAGCTTAAAAACACCTTTACGAACAACTTTCATGTTTCGAGTTTCTCCAAATAAAGTTTTGAAGTTGGTCGAAATTCGAGTTTATTATAACAAGGGTTTTCTACTAGAAAGGCCAATTTCGACACAGTTTAGTCCAACACAGATTAAAAATTCAATTCAAGTCCAATTGGTCTGAAATTTTTACAGGTTGTAGAAAACACCTCTACAAAACAACTTCCGTGTTTTAAGTTTTCGGAAATAATGAGAGTCAAGTGTTCAAAAATCGCCCTCAACACACTATCAACGCATGATTTCAAAAATCGGTTTGACACAGTTTTTAAATTCGTCCGTTTTAACATATCAAATGAACTCCAAAATTTATGAAATTTTGTATGCATGATCTAGACATAAATATCTACAAATTTTGTTTACAAATGCAAGTTTGGTTCGATCAAGAAATGGGTGAAAAACATGCATCAAGTTAGATCATTAAAACTGTCAAGGTTTCGAACGTTCGGTTTTTACACAGAAAATTTACATCGCGATTTGGGGTATCAAAGATTTATGGAAATGACTGAAATTTTGACACAAGGTAGATTACGATCTTATGAACAAAATCTATGTTGAAAAGTTTTTGGTTTGAGTTCCCGAAGATAGCGTTCTAGTCGAATTACTGAAATGGGTTGAGAAGAGGGTTCTTGAAATCCGATTTTAGTTTTGAGTTTAGTTCTTGATTTTAAACAACAAGAAACCACAAAAATTGTAGAGTAAGGTCTTGACTTACATATTTAGAGAATAAAATCGTTGTAGGGGCGTTTCGAATGTCCTAAGGTCACGACGAACGACCAACTTCTCCGATCTCTTCTTGTTCGCCCCTGACATGATATTGTAATCAAGGAATAGAGTGTTAGATTTCGAGTTTCTGGGATCTATGGATGAATTAAAAACTATACTACAACTTACCAAAGTCCTAGAAGGCAGAGGCTTTGTCCCGATCGTCTCGCCTTCGCCGGAATCCTTGCCGAAAAGTGAACTCGAAGGGTTTTTGGCTTGGAGAGGAAGAATGAGGGAAAGAGAACTTGTTTTCTGTAAAAATGGGCAAGGGACGACCCTAGCCCATTCTTAAGCCTTTCCTAAGGCTGTGATTGGCTTGCCACCGATAGGAATCGAAAATTTGGCAAGAAAATCGCCATGGAGGGAAAGTTCACACCTCCTGCTCCTCTGGCGCGGTGATAACGTGCCCATATTGCTTTGGCCGCGCGACGTGCGCGCGAGCTCAACCTTGGACGCGTCGTCCTACTCTCGTGCGGAGGCCGCGCAGAGGGCCCGCGACGTCCGGTTTGGCCGGTTCCAGCGGTTCGTGTGGTCCGTCGGGTCTTTTCCTCTTTTCTCTGTCGGGTTTCTATCCTCTACGTTTTCGGTTCGACTTTTCTGGTCATTTCTGGATCGTAATTCCTATGATTAATGTTCGTAACACTCCAGTATAATAATTTAATTAATTAAATTGTTTTATACTCCATGGGTTCTCGGAAATTTAAATTCTTTCGTTCTCGAATTTAATCAAATTTCTCGGGTATTACAGGGGAGAGTTGTGGGAGTATCACAAATGGCCTTATAAAAGGGAGGCAAATTTTGGATGGGGTGTTGGTCACCTCAGAGGTGATTAATTCGACTCAAATTAGTGGGCGCAGGGGATTCGTAGTGAAATTGGACTTCGCCAAAGCCTATGATAATATTTCAGGGGATGCTTTAATGGGAGTGCTAAAGGCGATGAATTTTGGGGATATATGGATAAGTTGGGTTAAGAAATGCATTACAAAGTGGTTGAGGCAACGCGACCCCCTCTCTCCGTATCTCTTTGTGCTGGTGGTGGAGATTTTAAACAGAATGATAGCTCGGGCAGCAGAAATGGGGATTTATAAAGGGCTGTCCGCGGGTGATAGAGGTCCCGTCATATCACATCTTCAGTACGCGGATGATACTGTAACACCCCGGTTTTTGGTCACCCAGGTCGGGATGTCACCGCCACACCTCCCTACCAAGACACGGTTTCTCCGAGCTTGCTAAAGAGATGCAAGGCTAGGTATTGCAGGATTTAAAAATATTTAAAAACTGCCCATACAATATAAGTTCAAAAATAATATCATAATGCAGCGGAAAACAATATCAGAGTATAAGTTTTGCAGCGGAAAATGTAAATAGGGCCAATATGGCCAAAACACGGGTTAAACAGGGTCTAATGCAAGAATTTAAATATAAAAGTTCCCCAAACTCCCATGCATGTACGTGCTCATGTTCATTCCACATACTCTGTAAGAAAAAGGAAATAAATGGTTTGGTCAGCACAACTTGCTGAGTAAGTTAATACAGACATGGTCGTGGGGTTTAAAAGTCATTAATTAATATTTGAATAGAAGCATGATAATAAATCATAAATAATTCAATTCAGTTATCTAACCAATTTGCATAATTAATTCATGGCACTAATCAATAATACATTTAGCATAATTTAACTAAAAGCCATAATTAATTTAAATAAAGCATTTAATAATTTAAAAAAGATAATAAATAAATATTTAACTATCCCCATTACTCCCAAGATTTAGTATTTCAAGTATTTCACGATTACATTGCAATCTCGTCAAGTTTAGCCGGAAGCCGGCGGCTGCAGCCGTATCTGCCATACCCAGTACCACTCCGGAGCCTCGGGAAACCCATATTGATATTCACGAAAGTGTAGGCCATATATCTCATGCCGTTTTGGCAACATATCTCAAAATTTCACGCGGGTCACCCTGCAGAGCACTCACCCCCTAATTTTAAAAGATCAAGTTCGTAAAGCGGATTTCCTAAATTTCAGATTTCATGTGTTTATTTCAAAGAGTCTTCTACTCGTTTAAACCTTAAAGGCTAGTTTCACCGTTTCAACAAGATTTCAAGATTTGACTCGGTCAACCACAGTTTACTTCAAAATTCATTAAAAATCGAGTTTTAATCCAAAAATTCTGAACCTTGACCAGTGATTCGAAAACCCATAGATGAACAAGTTTCATGTTTTAAGTTTTCCAATCCGAGGTACGGAAGTAGGTGAAAAATGTCAATCTTTAACAGGATGCTAATCTGTCCGAAAATTCTAACACCAGTTTCAAGATTTCAAGATCTGCCATAATAAACTAACTCCAAATTTGATGAAATTTTACAGAGAGATACCTAAGAAATATATCTACAACTTCCATGTTCGGCTAAATTTCTGAATCGGTCTAGATCTAATGTCAAAAACGTCATCAAGTTCGAACCTAAGTTCTGTCCAGTTTTCAAGATTCAAATTCAAAGCAGTTCGGTTTGAGAACAAATTCAGGTAACAAATCCTAACGAAAAATTATGAAATTTTTACAGTAGCTAGACTAATGTCTTAGGAACGTTTCTTGTGTTTTAAGTTTTCTCGTTTGGACAGGTTTAAGGGTTCTGAAAAATCAAGCAAAGACGCTGCGCCGTTAAAGATTTCGTTTTGACAGATTTTACGTTCTTAGTTTAAATCGTTAGATCAAGTGTATTTTAAATCCTCCCAAAACCATAGTAAGATTAACTTACTGATTGTTGGGCGTCCGGGATCGTCGATTCGGAGGCGTGGCTTCCAGTCCACCGTTTATCTTCCCCGTTCGTCGGGTTCTTCATTCTAGATCCGATTCGTGGTGTAGAGAAGAAAAAGAATGAAGTTAGAATCCGTTTTCGGATCGTATATGGAATAAGGTTCTGATCAGAACTTACCACAACGTTGGAGATCTCCCGATTTTCGTCCAAACAGTCCTCGCCTTGGTTTCGTGCCTCCGACGACTCCGGAATTAGGGTTTTCAAACGTATAGAGAGTTGTAGGGTTTTGGAAAATGTTCGGGGCTGACAAGAGGTCTTATTTATAGATAGGCACGACCTAGGGATGTCCAAGGTCGGCCTTGGTGAGTCTTGAGCCGAAAGGAATACAACCGAAGTCGGAAAATCCGGATTCGGGCGAGTAAATCTCGCAACGGGCGAATGTGTAGGCTGGCGCGGCCGTGGCGCGCCATTTGGCCATTGACCGCGCGGCTGCCGCCTGGACTGTGGTCCGGGCGGGTCATGCGATCCGTCGTGCTTTTCCTCCTCTTTTTCAGACTTCTACCCCTCTAAGTTCTCGGATTCGTATTTCCAGGGTATCTTCGGGTTCCTATTTCCTCTCTGAATTTTTACTCGGGTCTAAATGCATATTTGGACTCGAATTCTCGAGTCCAAACATGCATTTCGGTGTACAATTTATTCGATTAAATTGTCTTGCGTATTGGAACTTTGATTCCTTTTTAGATTCGACTTCATTTCTCATTTCTTTCTCTCTTTATTTATTTAGTGTATTTATTTATTATTTACTTATTTATTATTTATTTATTTAATTATTTGTTTTATGTTGCAAAATTCTCGGGTATTACAGTCTACCCTCCTTAAGAATCAATTTCGTCCTCGAAGTTGTGTTTCGGCTTTTCTCGAGTTGAGGTCTTTTGTTTGTTTTATTATTTTGTGACTGAACTTAGAATTAAAACTTCCAAGCTGCCTGCGTACCCTATGAAGGGATCAAGCCATAACGTAGTTCAAATTCAACTCCTTCTGAGTGAATATATACTTCAAGCTCCTGTGGTCGGTGAACATTCGACACTTTCGCCCATAAAGATAATGTCTCCATATCTTTAGAGCGAAAACGACCGCTGCCAACTCCAGGTCGTGTGTCGGGTAATTCTCCTCGTGAGGTTTCCGTTGGCGTGATGCGTATGCAACGACCCTTGAGTCTTGCATCAAGACACAACCTAAACCTTCCTTCGAAGCATTGCTGTAAACTTCGAAGTCACCATTCTCTGATGGTAGCGTCAATACGGGTGTCGTTGTGAGTCGTTTCTTCAATTCTTGAAACGCACCTTCACACGCTTCGGTCCACTTGTATTTGACTCCTTTCTTCAGTAGCTGGGTTAAAGGTCGTGCGATTTTGAAAAATCCTTCACGAAACGCCTATAGTATCCAGCTAATCCAAGGAAACTCCTTATTTCCGTTGGATTTGTCGGCGCTGGCCATTCCGTCACGGCAGAAACTTTCACCGGATCCACTGAGACTCCATCGGCGGATACGAAATGTCCAAGAAATGCCACCTCCTTCAACCAAAAATCGCATTTGGACAACTTGCCGTATAGTTGGTTCTTCCGCAAGATTCCTAACACTTGATGTAAGTGTTGGGCATGCTCCTCCTCGCTCTTCGAGTAGATCAGGATGTCATCGATGAAAACTACGACGCACTGATCTAACAATTCTCTAAACACATTGTTCATGAGATTCTTGAACATTGTTGGAGCATTTGTTAATCCAAAGGATAACACTGTGAACTCGTAGTGGCCATATCGAGTTCGAAACGCCGTCTTCGGAATGTCTTTCTCGGCGATCCTCAATTGATGATACCCAGATCGCAAGACGATCTTCGAGAATACTGAAGCTCCCTTCAGTTGATCAAATAGATCCTCAATTCTCGGCAATGGGTACTTATTCTTAATCGTCACTTGGTTTAGTCCCCGATAATCTATACAGAGACGTAATCCTCCGTCTTTCTTCTTGACGAATGAAACCGGTGCTCCCCAGGGGGAAGTACTCGGTCTTATGTATCCTTTTCCTAACAGCTCTTCGAGTTGTTCCTTTAACTCCTTCATTTCCAATGGTGCCATCCGGTATGGAGCTTTTGAGACAGGCTCGGTTCCCGGAATGAGATCTATAGTGAATTCAAGATCTCGCTCAGGTGGCATGCCCGGAACGTCTTCAGGAAACACGTCCGGGTATTCTCTTACCAATGGAATGTTGTCAACCTTGTTCTCTTCCGCCTCAAGGTTATGAACAAGTTTCATGTTTTACGTTTTTCAATTCGAGGTACGGAAGTAGGTGAAAAACGTCAATCTTTAACAGGATGCTAATCTGTCCGAAAATTCTAACACCAGTTTCAAGATTTCAAGATCTACCATAGCAAACTAACTCCAAATTTGATGAAATTTTACAGAGAGATACCTAAGACATATATCTACAACTTCCATGTTCGGCGAAAGTTCTGAATCGGTTTAGATCTAATGTCAAAAATGTCATCAAGTTCGAACCTAAGTTCTGTCCAGTTTTCAAGATTCAAATTCAAAGCAGTTCGGTTTGAGAACGAATTCAGATATCAAATCCTAACGAAAAATTATGAAATTTTTACAGTAGCTAGATTAATTTCTTAGGAAAGTTTTTCGTGTTTAAGTTTTCTCGTTTGAACAGGTTTAAGGGTTCGGAAACATCAAGCAAAAACGCTGCGCCGTTAAAGATTTCGTTTTGACAGATTTTACGTTCTTAGTTTAAATCGTTAGATCAAGTGTATTTTAAATCCTCCCAAAACCATAGTAAGATTAACTTACTGATTGTTGGGTGTCCGAGATCGTCGATTCGGAGGTGTGGCTTCCAGTCCACCGTTTATCTTCTCCGTTCGTCGGGTTCTTCGTTCTAGATCCGATTCGTGGTGTAGAGAAGAAAAAGAATGAAGTTAGAATCCATTTTCGGATCGTATATGGAATAAGGTTCGGATCAGAACTTACCACAACGTTGAAGATCTCCCAATTTTTGTCCAAACAGTCCTCACCTTAGTTTCGTGCCTCCGACGACTCCGGAATTAGGGTTTTCAAACGTATAGAGAGTTGTAGGGTTTTGGAAAATGTTCGGGGCTGACAAGAGGTCTTATTTATAGATAGGCACGACCTAGGGACGTCCAAGGTCGGCCTTGGTGAGTCTTGAGCCGAAAGGAATACAACCGAAGTCGGAAAATCCGGATTCGGGCGAGTAAATTTCGCAACGGGCGAATCTGTAGGCTGGCGCGGCCGTGGCGCGCCGTTTGGCCATTGACCGCGCGGCCACCGCGCGGCTGCCGCCTGGACTGCGGTCCGGGTGGGTCGTGCGATCCGTCGTGCTTTTCCTCCTCTCTTTCGGACTTCTACCCCTCTAAGTTCTCGGATTCGGATTTCCGGGGTATCTTCGGGTTCCTATTTCCTCTCTAAATTTTTACTCGGGTCTAAATGCATGTTTGGGCTCGAATTCTCGAGTTCATTTGTGTCGGGTTTTGTTGTACAATTTATTCGATTAAATTGTCTTGCGTATTGGAACTTTGATTCCTTTTTAGATTCGACTTCATTTCTCATTTCTTTCTCTCTTTATTTATTTAGTGTATTTATTTATTATTTACTTATTTATTATTTATTTATTTATTATTTATTTATTTAATTATTTTGTTATGTTGCAAAATTCTCGGGTATTACAGATACAATATTATTTTGTGAGGGGGAAGTGGACCAGGCTATAGTTATTAAAAGACTACTAATATGTTTTTCTTTGGCGACGGGTCTGCAAATTAATTTTGGGAAAAGCCGTATCTATGGACTGAACTGTTCGGTGGAAGTGGTTAGAGATGCGGCTGATGTGCTTGGGTGTGGGGAGGGAGTGTGGTTTATGAAATATTTGGGGATTCCGGTTGGGGGGAGAATTAACAACACGTCATTGTGGCAACCAATTTTGGAGAAGGTGGAGAAAAGGTTGGCGGGTTGGAAGGGTCGGTTATTATCACAGGCAGGGAGACTTTGCTTGATTAATTCGGTATTAATTGTTTACCGGTGTATTTTTTATCAATTTTCAAAATCCTAGCTACTGTGGCCGAAAGGTTGGAGAGATTGAAGAGGAATTTTTTCTGGAAGGATTGGGATGGGAAGAGGAAAATTCACTTAGTGAATTGGGACCGGGTCTGTATGAGAAAGGAAGAGGGCGGTCTCAATATATGGAACTGTCAAAGGTTCAATACAGCCTTATTATTGAAATGGAGGTGGAGGTTTGGCAGGGAGAATTCATTGTGGAAGGATGTCATTGATGCGAAGTATTATAGAAATAACTCTCCATTGGTTCCGGAGATTAGAAGTTGTCGTTCACTTTGGGGTAGGATATGCAGCTCATGGGAGGGTTCTAGCAGGGAGGGGGTTGGAGATAATTTCATAATTTTAGTTGGAAATGGATCTAGAACCAGATTTTGGTTGGATAAATGGGTGGATGGGGAAAGACCTTTGAAGGAGTTATTTCCCCGCATTTTTGTATTGGCGTTAAATGAGGAAGGGAAAATAGATGAGTTTGGAAATTGGAGGGGATTTGAGTGGGAATTGTGTATTAGGTTGAGAAGGCCTTTATTCGACTGGGAGAGGGGAGTGTGGGCCAATTTCATGAATGTAATAAACAGGAAAAATTTTTGCAGGTATTTGGAAGACCAGGTGAAGTGGTTAAGGGAGGCGAATGGAAACATCTCGACCAAATCTTGCTGGAATCGCAGGAGTGGTGAGGTGGATGCAGAAACGAAGTGGATGTGGAGGTGCCTTTGGAAGACCAAATGCCTACTGAAGGTTTTTTACTCTTAGCATGGAAAATTTTAGTAGGGGCGTTTCCAGTCAGGGAGGTATTGGTTATGCGAGGGTGTTTACAAAATGGAAATGACCAATGTGTATTTGGGGGGGGGGGGGGGGGGGGGGGGGGGGGGCGAGTGAATCGATAGATCACCTTTTCTATCAGTGCGTGGTGGTGGGTCAAATATGGTATAAAGGTGCTAGATGGTTTGGAGTGAGTTGGGCTATTCCAGGAAGCGCTATTGATCTTTTGAGGTGGTGGCTGGGTGCTGACCTTAAACACGGATGGAGGGAAGCTTGGATGATCACAGGAATGGCAGTGCTTTGGACAATCTGGAAATGGCGGAACTAAATGATCTTCAAAGGGAGGAGTTTTGATGGGTACATGATGGAGGAGGAAATTAGATGGAGGGTGGCTCTGTGGTGGAAGTTGATGAAGGATGGAAGGGAGGTTAACTTTAGTAGTTTAAATGAGTCTTTTCCGCATGGACTGATAGAGAGAAATAAACACATGGCTAAGACTCCCAGAAGTGGATTGGTTTAGATTCGGGCGGATAGAGGGTGGTGGAAAATTAATACGGATGGCTCTTCACTTGGCAATCCGGGGCCAGCTGGAGTTGGTAGTATTATAAGAGATGATGAAGGGAATGCAATATTTATTCTGTCCGATCATATTGGGTGTTCGGATTCTAATACAGTTGAGGTCATAGCACTCAAGCGTGTTTGTGAGGCTATCATACGAGATCAAGGCTTCCCACTTCCCAAATTAGTTTTTGAATGTGACTCCTATAATGTAGTGTGTTGGCTTAAAAAGAGCAGTGCCTGGGCATTTCCATCAGTTGCTAGGGCCAATTTTGACAGTTATTAACTTTGCGGGGGAAGTGCGCTTTCAACATATTATGCGTGAAAGAAATGATATTGCGGATTATTGGGCAAAGAAAGGAGCTATGGGAGATAATAGTAGGGAGGAATGGTTTTAATAGTCGATTGTGCAGATTTCAGGAGTTGTGCGATATGTAAATTCTGGTTTAGCTACTTAGTAATACCTGTGATATAATGCGGCTGAAACATGGAGGAGAAATCAGAATATGATATAGGCGGAGGTAGTGCAATGTTGTGGCCGAGTATTTAGCAGGTAGCGGAGCAACAAGATGAAGGAAAGATTGCAATCAGGTTGTTCCGTCAAAGGCTTTGGTCTGAGACAATATTCATAAGGGAGAGATACGATCTTGTGGACCTCTGGGCAAGATGTGGAGCAGCTGGAGTAGGGAAGCTTCAAGGTTGGTTTTAAAACTGGTGTTGGTTGCTTGGTCTGATGTCCGTCTGTTTGAAATTAATGTTGCTGTGTTTTGATATTTGATTTTACCTGGTGTAACACAGAGGTGCGTCTGTTTCATGTTTGATTTTGTCTAGGCAAAGTGTTTGAAGTTAAGCAATTTAAATAGTTGTGTTTCGATGCGTAGTTGTGATCAGGCCAATTGCTAATGCCTACTTGTGTTGGTAGAGTATAGCTGTTTTGTTTTGGATCGGAGGGCTGTTATGGGTGATTTTAATCATCTAACAAGCTCCTTTCACCACTTTTTTTAAGGAAAATATCTCTTCCGTCCAACATATGTGCATTTGTCAAATATTCTCTTCATATAAAAAGTCATGGGCATAGTGTAACACCCCAGTTTTGATAACCCAGGCCGGAATGTCACCGCCACACCTCCCTAGCAAGACACGACTTCTTCGAGCTGGCTAGAGAGATGCAAGACTATGGGTTTCAGTATTTAAAATATTTAAACAAGCCCATAAAATAAACATAATTTAAAAATATCAGAGTAAATCATATGTAATATTTATTTAACTAGCAGCGGAAATGTAAAAGAATGTAAAGGGGCCAACATGGCCAAAACACGGGTTAAACAGGCCCGTTATGCAAGTCATAGTTAAGAACAGAATTTAAAAATGTTTCCCCAAAGCCAGATGCATGCTATGCTCATGCATGTTGTCTATACTTTGAAAGAAAAAGGAAAATACAATGGTTGTTAGTATAAAAATACTGAGTAAGTTAATCCCCAGCCTACAACAATGGGGTTTTAAAGCGTTTAATTAATTTAAAGAAAACATGTACATACAGTTCACAATTTTAAGTTTTTCGATCCGGGGTAAGGAAACGAGTCAAAAGTTTGAATTTGTACAAAGACTTAAATCTGTCAGAATTCAGAACTTAGGAAATTTCAAAGATCCGATTTTTAACTTATCAAATGAACTCTAATCTTTATGAAATTTTACAGAGGTATTCATGACTCAAAGATCTACAACTTTCATGTTCAACTCAAGTCCTAATTCACCTAGATCGAGTGTCAAAATAGCCAAGAAGTTCAAAAACTAAATCTTTCACCATTTCAAGATTTAATTTTGTTGCAGGTTCGTCTGGGTCAGATTTCAGGCATCAAAACTTAATGAAAAATTATGAAATTTTTAAAAAACGTAGAACAGAGTCTTAGTAACACTTTTTATGTTTTGAGTTTTTCCGTTTGAGCACGTTAAAGGGTCTGAAAAATTCGAGTACTAACACTGCGTGCGTGAAATTCCATTTTGACAGATTTTATGGGGTTTCTTGATAGATCTTTATGTTCGGGTTACATTTAGCCACCATGAACCCTAAGTAAGGATCAACTTACTTGATATGGTTCTACGGCTCTCCTAATTTGAAGTCGTGGCCTCCGCGCTCACCGTTTGTCTCCCGAAATCCTTCGTACTCCTCCTTCTTGATCCGAACCGCGGTTTAGAAAGAAAAACGGACTAAGTTAGGTTCGTGCTCAGAATTTGGATAGGTAATGTGGAAAACGTCTTACCACACTCTTCACCTATGCTCGGGAGTCTCTGGATTCTTCCAAAATACTGCCTCCTTCGCTGACTCCTTGCCTCCAATGTCTTAGAATTAGGGTTTTCGGTATGTGAAATTTCGAAGATGTTCAAAAGGATGTACGGGGCTGTCAAGAGGCCTTTTTATAGACTCACAAGGTCTTGAGGACGTCCAAGAGCTGATATGGAGAGTCTTGGACCGAAAGACATTGAACCGACTCGAAAAATCCGAAATCGGGCGAGTGAATCTCGCACGGGTCGTTTCTGGGAGATGGCGCGCCCGTGGCACGTTCGAGGGCTCGCCCCACGCGGCGACCGCGCGGCCTTGGCCTGGACTTTGGTCCGGGCCGGGTCGTGCGATCCGTCTGGCCTTTTCTCCTCTCTTTCGTACTTCTATCCTCCTATGTTCTTGGGCTTCGATTTTCGGGCTATTCTTGGGCTCTGAATTCCTATCGTAATTTTATTCGGATCTCCATTTAACTTCGGGTTTGAAATATTGAGTACATTTTGTATTGGGTTCCCGTGCAACAATTTATTTAATTAAATTACCTTTGACTTCACGGGCTCTTGGAACTTTCATTCGTTTTTGAATTAAATTTCATTTCTCATTTCATCTTTTAATTATTTATTTATTTATTTATGAGACCAATTTCTCGGTTATTACAATCTACCCTCCTTAAGAATCAACTTCGTCCTCGAAGTTGCGTTTCGGCTTCTCTCGAGCTAAGAACTAGTGTCTTTCCGTTCGTTCCGTGTTTTCTTTATTTATATATTATATTATGACTGAACTCAGAATTGAGATTTCCGAGTTGCCTACGTACCTTGTGAAGGGATCAAGCCATTACGTAGTTCAAAATAATTTGAATTTGTTTATTTATTTCGGACTAAATTACACAGTGTTACATCCTCTCCCCCTTAGGCTTACAGTTATGTCCCCATAACTGTGGTTGGATCAGTTTGAAACAAGGTCGGGTAACGTTCCCTCATGTCCGACTCCAATTCCCATGTCGTTGTTTTACTTTCATGGTTCGACCAAAGAACCTTGAACATCTTCACGGTCTTATTTCTTGTCACTCTTTCCTTGACATCGAGTATTCGTACTGGGACCTCTTCATAAGTCAAATCATCATCTAGTTCAATCGCGTCCGACTGAAGTACATGTGTCGGGTCCGTCACATACTTCTTCAATTGCGAGACATGAAATACATTATGTACTCGAGCCAATTGTGGCAGTAAAGCCAGTCGGTAGGATAGATTTCCGACTCATTCTAGAATTTCATAAGGTCCTATGTATCGAGGGCTTAATTTCCCTCGTTTACCAAAGCGCATCACCCCCTTCATTGGTGATATCTTCAGCATAACCTTATCGCCCACTTGAAATTCTAGGTCTTTTCGTCTCACATCGGCATACCCCTTTTGGCGGTCTTGGGCAACTTTCATCTTCCCTTGGATCATTTTTATTTGTTGGGCCATATCTTCGACAAGTTGTGGTCCCACTACCACAACCTTATCGCTTTCCTCCCAACTCAACGGGCTTTGGCACCTTCGTCCATACAGTGCTTCGAACGGTGCCATGCCAATGCTAGCATGGTAGCTATTGTTGTAGGAAAACTCAATTAGGGGTAAATGGTTTTCCCAACTTCCCTTAAACTCCAATACACATGCCCTTAGCATGTCTTCCAATGTTTGAATCGTTCTCTCGGTTTGTCCATCCGTCATCGGGTGGAATGCAGTGCTCATTTTAATTTGTGTACCGAGAGCTTTTTGTAACTCCGTCCAAAAGTGAGAGACAAATCTACTGTTTCTATCAGAAATGATGTCATGTGGTACCCCATGTCGTCGTACCACATTATCAATGTAAGCTCGGGTCAATTAAGTCGTGTAAGGTAAAATGAAATAAAGAAAAACAAAATAAAATAAAAAAAATGAAAAAAAAAATGTTTTCCGCAGCCCGCGCGGTGCGGGCCTGTAATACCCGAGAATTTTGCAATATAAAACAAATAATTAAATAAATAAACAATAAATAAATAAACAATAAATAAATAAATACACTAAATAAATAAAGAGAGAAAGAAATGAGAAATGACGTCGAATCTAAAAAGGAAGCAAAGTTCCAATATGCAAGACAATTTAATCGAATAAATTGTACACCGAAACCCGACACCAATGGACTCGAGAATTCGAGTCCAAACATGTATTTAGACCCGAGTAAAAATTTAGAGAGGAATTAGGAACCCGAAGATACCCCGGAAATCCGAATCTGAGAACATAGAGGGATAGAACTCCGAAAGAGAGGAGGAAAAGCACGACGGATCGCACGACCCGCCCGGACCGAAGTCCAGGCGGCAGCCGCGCGGTGGCCGTGCGGTCAGTGGCTAAACGGCGCGCCACGGCCGCGCCAGCCAACAGATTTGCCCGTTGCGAGATTCACTCGCCCGAATCCGGATTTTCCGACTTCGGTTGTATTCCTTTCAGCTCAAGACTCACCAAGGCAGACCTTGGACGTCCCTAGGTCGTGCCTATCTATAAATAACACCTCTTGTCAGCCCCGAACACTTTTCAAAACATCTATACTCTCTATACGTTCGAAAACCCTAATCCCGGAGTCGTCGGAGGAACGAAACCAAGGCGAGACTGTTTTGGACGAATCCGGAAGATCTCCAACGTTGTGGTAAGTTCTGGTCCATTCAATCTTTCACGTTCTCAATCCGAAAACGGATTCTAACTTCATTCTTTCTCTTCTCTACGCCCCGAATCGGATCTAGAACGAAGAACCCGACGAATGGAGAAGATAAACGGTGGACTGGAAGCCACGCCTCCGAATCGACGCTCCCGGACGCCCAACAATCAGTAAGTTAATCTTACCATGGTTTTGGGAGAATCTAAAATACACTTGATCTAACGATTTAAACCAAGAACGTAAAATCTGTCAAAACGAAATCGTTAACGGCGCAACGTTTTTGCTTGATTTTTCCGAACCCTTAAACCTGTTCAAACGAGAAAACTTAAAACTCAAAAAACGTTTCTAAGACATTATTCTAGCTACTGTAAAAATTTCATAATTTTTCGTTATGATTTGATATCAGAATTCGTTCTCCAACCGAACTGCCTTGAATTTGAATCTTGATATCTTGACAGAACTTAGGTTTGAACTTGATGACGTTTTTGACATTAGATCTAGACCGATTCAGACTTTGCCGAATATGGAAGTTGTAGATATATGTCTTAGGTATCTCTTTGTAAAATTTCATCAAATTTGGAGTTAGTTTGCTATGGTAGATCTTGAAATCTTGAAACTGGTGTTAGAATTTTCGGACAGAATATCATCCTGTTAAAGATTGACGTTTTCACCTACTTCCGTACCTCGGATTGGAAAACTTAAAACATGAAACTTGTTCATCTATGTGTTTTCAAGTCACCTGTCAAATTCAGAATTTTGGATTAAAACTCGATTTTTAATGAATTTTGAAGTAAACTGCGGTTGACCGAGTCTAATCTTGAAATCTTGTTGAAACGGTGAAACCAGCCTTTAAGGTTTAACGAGTAGAAGACTCTTTGAAATAAATACATGAAATCTGAAATTTAGGAAATCCCCTTTACGAACTTGATCTTTTAAAATTAGGGGGTGAGTGCTCTGCAGGGTGCCCTCCTAACGATTCACTTCGTGCCTTTATGGACGATGGTGACCCGCGTGAAATTTGGAGATATGTTGCCAAAACGGCATGAGATATATGGCCTACACTATCGTGAATATCCATATGGGTTTCCCGTGGCTCCGGTGTGGTACTGGGTAGGCAGATACAGCTGCGGCCGCCGGCTTCCGGCTAAATTAGACGAGATTGCAATTCAATCGTGAAATACTTGAAATACTAAATCTTGGGAGTAATGGGGATAGTTAAATATTTACTTATTGTCTTTTAAATTATTAAATGCTTCATTTAAATTAATTATGGCTTTTATTTAAATTATGTTAAATGTATTATGGATTAGTGCCATGAATTAATTATGCAAATTGGTTAGATAACTAAATTGAATTATTTATGATTTATTATCATGCTTCTATTCAAATATTAATTAATGGCTTTTAAACCCCACGACCATGTCTGTATTAACTTACTCAGCAAGTTGTGCTGACCAAACCATTTATTTCCTTTTTCTTACAGAGTATGTGGAATGAACATGAGCACGAACATGCTTGGGATTTTGGGAAACTTTTATATTTAAATTCTTGCATTAGATTGTAGTATGAACGGGCCTGTTTAACCCGTGTTTTGGCCATGTTGGCCCTATTAACATTTTCCGCTGCAAAACCTACACTCTGATATTGTTTTCCGCTGCATTATGATATTATTTTCAAACTTATATTGTATGGGCTGTTTTGAATGCTTTTAAATACTTTTAAATTCTGCAATACCTAGCCTTGCATCTCTTTAGCAAGCTCGGAGAAACCGTGTCTTGCTAGGGAGGTGTGGCGGTGACATCCCGACCTGGGTGACCAAAAATCGGGGTGTTACAAGTTGGTATCAGAGCCCGGCTATTTTTAAACTATTATTTTTAAACCATTATTATTTTTAAACTATTATTATTATTATTATTATTATTATTATTATTATTATTATTATTATTATTATTATTATTACTATTTTTAAATGTGCACTAGCATCTTGACTATTATTTTAAATTTTTAAAAGTATTATTTCCATGGAATAAATTTTATTTTTAAACCCATGGAAAATAGAAAAAAAAATGTATGTATATATGTAAACAATGCTTGAATTATTTTTGGGGGGGAATCATCATTTGCATTTGCATATTGCATTTCCTTTTTTAGAGAACTTAGAATCTTGGCGAATTTTAACTGAGAATCTTGGCGAATTTTAACTTAGAATTCTAGCGAATTTTAACCTAGATCTTTTGCTTACGCTAGATGGCTAGTCAAGACATGATGAACTTGATGATCAAAATGATGAACGCTCACTTCGACTCCCAACAAACCATGGAACAAATGAAACATCGTGTAGCTCACTTGGAGGCAAATCTGCACCAAATGGGAGACTTAAGGGAAGATGACCTCCAACACTTCCTGAATTTGAGAGCTGTTGATCAGGGTCGCATAAAAGACTTAGAAACTCAAGTGCGAAAACTCACCGAACGAAGCGATGCGATGATAGACCAAATCAAGGACTTAGGGATGGATCTGCACGATCTCACTGATATAGTGGTACCATGCAGCCCAGTGGAAGACCACTTGATGGGACCACAAAGCCCAACACCCCCAGTGGAGAGTCCATCAGGCCTTATCCGTGGATGCTACGGAACCCTTGGACTCTGGCCTCACATGGTCCGCCCGGCTGCGAACCCAGCAAATATACTAAGCCGCATACCCTGCATCATCTGAAGTATCTGCGGCATCTCCGGATCCTGCTGGGGAACCACGGGAGGTGGAGGTGGCTGCTCAGGAGGAACAACTAGAATCAAACCATCACCATCGGGCTCCGGGCGAAGGACAGCCCGAGGAGCTCCCTATCGCAAAGCACCGCGTCGAGCAGCGTAGGTAGGGATACGGTAGTAGTCACCAGCAGCTAACTCGTAAGGATCCGTCTCCGGTGTCGTACGGATCCCCTGAGCCGCATACAAACCACAAATAAGGTGAACATGAGTGATCACCCTACTCCCTCGTCCTCGGCGCATACCCCTCATATTATCCGTGATACAAGCCCCAACATTCACCCTACCACCTCGGGCGATAAAGCAAATGGTCTCATTAGACATGATCTAGGACGATGTGGCTCCGGGTAATCGGCCGGACGCGCCCTAACCATATCTGCGCAAGCTCACGCCACGGTGTGTCCATCGTCGCCAGCCGCAGCTCGTGACCGTGCTCTAGTCGAGGCGCCACCTCAGTGCGGGTATACGACCCTCAGGCTGTGGCTGAAATACGCCGTCGTCAGGGAGACCGAAGTAGACGTTGATCGCCTGAGCACTGAAATCTAGGTAGCGACCACGAACCCAGACTTGAGATAAGTCGCTGTTCTCCCCAAGACCGCCAATGTTGGCTATGACCTCCATAGCTAAATAACCAGAAGCAATGCCCTTGGGATGGCGCGAGAGTCCAGTCCATTTAAGATGGTCCAAAACCGCCCTAACCCTGTCATCGTCTAAATGACGAGGATACATGCCTCTCTCCGGAACATAACCCCTGTTCCAACGAAGCTCGTCGAAATAGAACTCCTGTGAAGCCATCGTCGCAAACCGATACCTATCGTGTCGGCGGGGACGCACCTCGTCAGGAAGACCCCTGAGTCTCGGACCCCTCTGCTCCTCGACCCCCTCAGACTCACTATCGTCAGTATCCGGCATCACCGGAGCAGCAGTACTAGGGCCAGCTGCGTCACGCCGAGTGGCTCGTCTCTTGGCCCCCGGAAGAACCATAAGAGACGCCCAGACAACCCACAGGAAAAGCAGCATCCTGCAAATACCCAACCAATACCAAATATAAGGTTAAATCCTACACAACGACTGTACCAAGTATAGGACAGAAAAACGCAAGAACATGAAGTGTAGTCTCTAACACGAGCAATCCAAGGGGATAACCAAACAAAGAATACGTCCAAACAAATCCCAAAACTCTTTGGGACATTTAGTCAAACACGCTATGTGCGCAATAAACCAAATTCAAAGCTTACTTACAAATACATGGGAATCATCCCCAAATAGAAACGATTGCCTAGGCAACAACTCATCATCATAATGTGGCACAAAACAACACAATGAACTCTTTCTCATGGCCGCAATACCAATACAAATCGGGAATTTCATATTCTTCCTAAAACCAAGAATCTAGTAAAAATTTCCCAAAACTAGGTATACATTGTTGCACAAATACTTCCTAAACAACTAAAATAGCATCAAGTATCACATAAACTCGCTAATTCGCGCGAATTAAGTCTAGAAATCATAAATCCCCAATTCTAACTCATAAACCCTAATCTTGAGATCCGTCCAAAAATCAAGCGATTCAAAGCGTAAAAACTGAAATTGACAAGTAGAAGTAGTAGATATATACCTTGCAAAGCAAAATCGAACTCGGAAACAGGAGAATTCGAAAACGGGAAAGCGAATTTGAGAGCAAATTGAAAGTGGTTTCGGATGTGGGAAGGAGTGAAATGGCTCGCGCGGGGCGCGAGCCCGTTTTCCCGATCTGTCGTGGCCGCGCGGTCGCCGCGCGCCGCCGCACGGACACCGCGCGGGCCACGAAAAAGGTTTTATTTATTTATTTTTTTTTATCTCCCAATATTCTACACAATCAACGACACGGCAAATTGTCCAAATGCGATTTTTGGTTGAAGGAGGTAGCATTTCTTGGACATATACTATCCGTTGATGGAGTCTCAGTGGATACGGCGAAAGTTCTACCATAACCGAATGGGTAGCGCCGACAAGTCCAACGGAAATAAGGAGTTTCCTTGGATTGGCTGGATACTATAGACGTTTCGTAAAGGATTTTTCGAAAATCGCACGTCCTTTAACCCAGCTACTGAAGAAAGGAGTCAAATACGAGTGGATCGAAGCGTGTGAAGCTGCGTTTCAAGAGTTGAAGAAACGACTCACAACGACACCCGTATTGACACTACCATCAGAGAATGGTGACTTCGAAGTTTATAGCAATGTTTCGAAGGAAGGCCTAGGTTGCATTTTGATGCAAGACTCGAGAGTCGTAGCATATGCATCATGCCAACTAAAACCTCATGAGGAGAATTACCCGACACATGACCTGGAGTTGGCAGCAGTCGTTTTCGCTCTAAAGATATGGAAACATTATCTTTATGGGCGAAAGTGTCGAATGTTCACCGACCACAAGAGTTTGAAATATATATTCACTCAGAAGGAGTTGAATTTAGGACAACGAAGGTGGTTGGAACTTATTAAAGACTATGACTTGGAAATATCCTACCACGAAGGGAAGGCGAATGTGGTAGCCGATGCCCTAAGCCGGAGGACCCAACATGTGACGAACTCGTTGGTAATTCCGCCGGAATTGTACATGGATTTGGCGAGATTAGATGTAGAGCTTATGCATCCGGGCACAGTAAGTGAAACGATCAACGCCATGGTCGTAGAAACTCCAATATTGGACGAGATTAAGCTCGCTCAACCGGGCGATGCGAAACTCGAGAAGATAAAGGCGTATATTGCCGAGGGTAAGGCACTAGGATTTGCTATCCACAAGGATGGAAGCATTCGCTTCAAGGGGAGATGGTGCGTGCCCCAGAAGTGTGCCGAGTTGAAGCAAAGGTTGATGGAAGAAGGACATAACACGCCATATTCCATGCATCCCGGAGGTGACAAACTTTACAAAGATCTGAAGAAGATCTATTGGTGGCCGGGAATGAAGAAGGAAGTGGCAAACTTCGTGGCGAAATGCCTCACCTGCCAAAGGGTTAAGGCAGTGAGACATAAACCCTTAGGGTTGATGCAACCACTAGAGATTCCAAGTTGGAAGTGGGATAGCATCTCGATGGACTTTGTCTCGGGATTACCCTGATCACCTAAAGGCATGAACAAGATTTGGGTGATTGTGGATAGGCTAACGAAGACAGCCATATTTATCCCGATGAAGGACACGTGGACTATAGACCAATTGGCCCGAGCCTACGTTGATAATGTGGTACGAAGACATGGAGTACCACATGACATCATATCCGACAGAGACAGTTGATTTGTCTCTCATTTTGACAGAGTTACAAAAAGCTCTCGGTACTCAAATTAAAATGAGCACCTTCCACCCAATGACGGATGGACAAACCGAGAGAACGATCCAAACACTAGAAGACATGCTGAGAGCATGTGTGTTGGAATTTAAGGGAAATTGGGAATCTCATTTATCTTTAATCGAATTTTCCTATAATAATAGCTACCATGCTAGCATTGGCATGGCACCTTTCGAGGTGTTGTATGGACGAAAGTGCCGAAGCCCGTTGAGTTGGGAAGAAAACGAAAAGTCAGTGGTAGTAGGACCACAACTTGTCAAAGAACTGGCTCAACAAATAAAGGTGATTCAAGGGAAAATGAAAGCCGCTCAAGACCGTCAAAAGGGTTATGCTGACGTGAGACGACGAGACCTAGAATTTCAAGTGGGAGATAGGGTCATGCTAAAGATATCACCCATGAAGGGGGTGATGCGCTTTGGCAAACGAGGGAAGTTGAGTCCTCGATACATAGGACCTTATGAAATTCTAGAACGAGTCGGAAATCTAGCCTACCGACTGGCTTTACCACCGCAATTAGACCGAGTTCATAATGTCTTCCATGTCTCGCAACTAAAGAAATATGTGCCGGACCCGACACATGTACTTCAACCGGAAGTGATCGAACCTGATGACGATCTGACTTACGAAGAAGTCCCAGTGAGAATTCTAGACGTTAACGAGCGAGTAACGAGAAATAAGACCGTCAAGATGGTCAAGGTTCTTTGGTCAAACCATGAAAGTGAGACGGCAACTTGGGAATTGGAATCCGACATGACAGAGCGATACCCGACACTGTTCCAAACCGACGAAGACACAGTTATGGGGACATAACTGTAAATAAATAAACAATAAATAAATAAACAATAAATAAATAAATAATAAATAAATACACTAAATAAATAAAGAGAGAAAAAATGAGAAATGAAGTCGAATCTAAAAAGGAAGCAAAGTTCCAATACGCAAGACAATTTAATCGAATAAATTGTACACCAAAACCCGACACCATTGAACTCGAGAATTCGAGTCCAAACATGCATTTAGACCCGAGTAAAAATTTAGAGAGGAAATAGGAACCCGAAGATACCACGGAAATCCGAATCCGAGAACATGGAGGGATAGAAGTCCGAAAGAGAGGAGGAAAAGCACGACGGATCGCACGACTCACCCGCACCGAAGTCCAGGCGGCAGCCGCGCGGTGGCCGAGTGGTCAGTGGCTAAACGGCGCGCCACGCCCGCGCCAGCCTACAGATTTGCCCGTTGCGAGATTCACTCGCCCGAATCCGGATTTTCCGACTTCGGTTGTATTCCTTTCGGCTCAAGACTCACCAAGGCCGACCTTGGACGTCCCTAGGTCATGCCTATCTATAAATAACACCTCTTGTCAGCCCCGAACACTTTTCAAAACATCTATACTCTCTATACGTTCGAAAACCCTAACCCCGGAGTCGTCGGAGGCACGAAACCAAGGCGAGACTGTTTTGGACGAATCCGGAAGATCTCCAACGTTGTGGTAAGTTCTGGTCCATTCAGTCTTTCACGTTCTCAATCCAAAAACGGATTCTAACTTCATTCTTTTTCTTCTCTACGCCCCGAATCGGATCTAGAACGAAGAACCCGACGACGGAGAAGATAAACGGTGGACTGGAAGCCACGCCTCCGAATCGACGCTCCCGGACGCCCAACAATCAGTAAGTTAATCTTACATGGTTTTGGGAGAATCTAAAATACACTTGATCTAACGATTTAAACCAAGAACATAAAATCTGTCAAAACGAAATCTTTAACGGCGCAGCGTTTTTGCTTGATTTTTCCGAACCCTTAAACCTATTCAAACGAGAAAACTTAAAACACAAAAAATGTGCCTAAGACATTATTCTAGCTACTGTAAAAATTTCATAATTCTTCGTTATGATTTGTTATCTGAATTCGTTCTCAAACCGAACTGCCTTGAATTTGAATCTTGAAATCTGGACAGAACTTAGGTTCGAACTTGATGACGTTTTTGACATTAGATCTAGACCGATTCAGAACTTTAGCCGAACATGGAAGTTGTAGATATATGTCTTAGGTATCTCTCTGTAAAATGTCATCAAATTTGGAGTTAGTTTGCTATGGTAGATCTTGAAATCTTGAAACTGGTGTTATAATTTTCGGACAGAATATCATCGTGTTAAAGATTGACATTTCTCACCTATTTCCGTACCTCGGATTGGAAACCGTAAAACATGAAACTTGTTCATCTATGTGTTTTCAAGTTACTGGTAAAAGTTCAGAATTTTTGGATTAAAACTCGATTTTTAATGAATTTTGAAGTAAACTGCGGTTGACCGAGTCAAATCTTGAAATCTTGTTGATACGGTGAAACCAGCCTTTAAGGTTTAACGAGTAGAAGACTCTTTGAAATAAATACATGAAATCTGAAATTTAGGAAATCTCCTTTACGAACTTGATCTTTTAAAATTAGGGGGTGAGTGCTCTGCAGGGTGCCATCCTAACGATTCACTTCGTGCCTTTATGGACGACGGTGACCCGCGTGAAATTTGGAGATGTGTTGCCAAAATGGCATGAGATATATGGCCTACACTCTCGTGAATATCCATATGGGTTTCCCGAGGCTCCGAAGTGGTACTGGGTATGGCAGATACGGCTGCGGCCGTCGGCTTCCGGCTAAATTAGACGAGATTGCAATGCAATCGTGAAATACTTGAAATACTAAATCTTGGGAGTAATGGGGATAGTTAAATATTTATTTATTGTCTTTTTATATTATTAAATGCTTTATTTAAATTAATTATGACTTTTATTTAAATTATGTTAAATGTATTATGGATTAGTGCCATGAATTAATTATGCAAATTGGTTAGATAACTAAATTGAATTATTTATGATTTATTATCATGCTTCTATTCAAATATTAATTAATGGCTTTAAAACCCCACGACCATGTCTGTATTAACTTACTCAGCAAGTTGTGCTGACCAAACCATTTATTTCTTTTTTCTTACAGAGTATGTGGAATGAACATGAGCACGTACATGCATGGGATTTTGGGAAACTTTTATATTTAAATTCTTGCATTAGACTGTAGTATGAACGGGCCTGTTTAACCCGTGTTTTGGCCATGTTGGCCCTATTAACATTTTCCGCTGCAAAACATACACTCTGATATTGTTTTCCGCTGCATTATGATATTATTTTCAAACTTATATTGTATGGGCTGTTTTGAATGCTTTTAAATACTTTTAAATTCTGCAATACCTAGCCTTGCATCTCTTTAGAAAGTTCGGAGAAACCGTGTCTTGCTAGGGAGGTGTGGCGGTGACATCCCGACCTGGGTGACCAAAAACCGGGGTGTTACAGGGCCGATCCCGCGTCGGGACCGCGCGGCCGTCCCAGGTTGATAAAAAAGGGCTCGCGGGGTGGGGTGCGCGAGCCTCACCTCATTTCCCTCTCATTTCCAAGACACGAAGTGTTCTTCTCCCAAATTCGGCGCCTTCCATCCCATTTCTCCTTATTTCAGTCCAGAATTTGCTAAGTAAGGTATAAATCTACCTCTATTACTTACTAATTTCAGTTTCTATGCCTTGGTTGGTTCGATTTTGGGGCGAATTTAGGAGTTAAGGTTTATGTGTAAGAATTGGGGATTTGCTACTTTTAGGCTTTATTTGTGCAAATTAGCGAGTATGTGTAATAATTGATGTTATTTTTGTTGATTTGTATGAGTTTATGCAGTAATGTATGTATGTTCTTGGTAGTTTCTTGCTGGATTTTGTATATTTAGGAAGAATATGCAAATTTCAAATTTTGATTGACAATGTGGCCTTGAGATTAAGTTGATCGTCGTTGTTTGTTGCTTATTGTGATTATGGGTTGTTGCTTGAGTGATTGTTTCAATTTGTGGACAACTTTCATGAATTTTGTAAGTGAATTTAGTACTTGGTTTATTGTGCAAATAATCTGTTCGACGAAATGTCACAAAAATTTTGGAATTTGTCTTGATATATTCTTTATTGGGATTACCTTCCGTTTGATGATCATGAATGATCGGGCTTGATGTTTTTATGGATTATTCATGTTGGAGCATATATTGAGGTTTTTCTGTGTAATTCTGCTTGATGCCGAGCATGAGGGTTGTAGCTTTATAATTGATATTGGGTATTTTTGCAGGATGTTACTCTTCATGTGGATCGTTTTGGCATCTCTCATGTGCCCTCCGGGGGCCAAGAGACGGGATACCCGGCATGACGAGGCTGGCTCTAGTACCGCTGCTCCGGCAATGCTGGATGTAGATGAGAGTGAGTCCGAGGAGGAGGAGGAGGGGCGGGGCCCGAGACTCAAGAATCTTCTCTACGAGGAGCGTCCTCGTAGACACGACAGACATCGGTTTGCGACGATGGCCGCTCAGGAGTTCTACTTGGACGAGCTTCGCAGGAACCGGACTTATGTTCTGGAGAGAGGCATCCACCCCCATCAGGTGGATGATGATAGGGTCCGGGCAGTTTTGGATCATCTCTAGTGGACTGGACTTGCGCGCCATCCTGAGGGCATTGCCTTGGGGTATCTTGCTATGGAGGTTATCACCAATATAGGCAGTCTAGGGGAGCATAATGACTGGTCCTGTGTTTGGGTTCGCGGTCGCTATCTAGAATTCAGTGCTCGGGCGATCAACCTATATCTTTGCCTACCCGACGAGGGCGTGTCCGGCCACAGCCCGAGGGTCGCATACCCCCACCTGCGTGGGGTGTCTTATGCGCCGAGGTGCCACCCTGGACCGAGCACGGACATGAGCTGCGGTTGACGATGATGGACACTCCCTGGCGTACTCTTACTCAGATATGGTTAGGACGCGTCCGCCCGATCACTCGGAGCCACATCGTCTTAGACCATGTATATGAGACCATTCACTTTATCGCCCGAGGCGGTAGGGTGAATGTGGGGGAGTGCATTGAGGATAACTTGAGGGGTATGCGCAGAGGCCGAGGTAGTAGGGTGATCACACATGTCCACCTAATTTGTGGTCTTTGTGCGACACAGGGGATCCGTACTACACCGGAGACAGATCCCTAGGAGTTAGACTCGAGTGATTACTACCTCGTTTCGCGCTACAGCGCTCGGCGCGCGGCTTTGCGACGTGGAGCACCTCGGGCCGCACTTCGAACGGTGCCCGAGGATGGTGGTTTGATCTTGGTCACTCCTCTGGAGCAGCCACTTCCGCCCCCATGGTTCCATTACAGGGTCAGGGAATGGCCCAGATGCTGCATATGATGCAGGAGATGCGACTTAGCATGGATGTTGGATTCGCAGCCGGACAGGCTCGATACGACGCTCTGGATGCTCAGATGGATCTGTATCAGGCTCGTATGGACACGATCACCACGAGACAGCTGGAGTAGCAGGCCACTATGACCGACATGTATGCTTACATGCGACAGATGGATGAGTATATGCGTCGGCAGTTTCCACCTCCAGACCAGTGATCTTACGGCCCCCTTCCCCTTTGCGTTATTATTTAGGGCTTGTACTAGGGGTATTTCGTTTAGTTGTTTTCTCATGGTGTTGTATGATGAGGATTCTACTGACTGTGATTCAGTGTTTTTCGTAGTTTACGACTTCGTTGTGTATGTATTACTGCTTGGTTATTTGTTTTGATTGTTGTCCCTTGAAATGTGGATCGATTTCTTTCTGACTTTGTTCATGATTTCGTAGTAGTTTGTTTTTTTTTTTCACCAAAATATTTGGAATTTAGAGATTCTTAAATATATAACTAACAGAAGCTTTTATTTTATTTCTTAAAAGAAACTTGGATACAAGTGATAGGATGTACAAAATAGAATTATTTACTAGCAAAAGATATGATATCTAGGAAATCTAAGCTCCTTCCGGCAGTGTAGCAGGGTCCTCTAATAGGTCTTCCTCCACTGGGCTTGGGACTGGGCTTGGATTTGCCGGCTGATGAACCATGTGAGGCCAGAGTCCAAGGGTTCCATAGGGTCCATGGACCAATGGGCCTGTTGAATTATTGGCTTCGGGAGTTGGGGCCTGTGATCCATTGGGCTCGGCCCAATACTCAGCTATAGGACTGGGAGTCAACATGATGTCGGCGAGGTGGATCAAGTCCATCCCCTGAGCTTCGACCTTCTCATTTAAGTTGTGGTTTAGTTCAGTGAGGTCATGAATTTGATGTTCGAGTTGATTGATGCGATGGTGGTCGGCTTCCCTTAAATTTCCCATATGGTGCAGATTTGCCTCCAATTGAGCTACACGGTGTTTCAGTTGTTGTATATTTTGTTGAGCATCAAGGTAGGCACTCATCATTTTGACCATTAGGTTTATCATGTCTTGATTTTGGTTAGCCATCTAGTGCAAGCAAGAAACTAAGTTAGAATACGTCAAGCTTCTAATCATCTAGGTGCAGAGAATGCAATATGCAAATGCAAATGATGATTTTCCCCCAAAAATAAATCCATGCAGTATATTTTTCCATGGGCTTTAAAAAAAATAAAATTTATTCCCATGGTGGACTAAAAATAATGGTAGTATGATTTGGGCCTCTATATTGGGTAAAAAATAAACAACCTTTGGAACTATATTAGAAATATAGGTATTGGGCTTTAAAATTTAAAATAATACTATGGGCTTAAAAATTTGGGCCTTAATTTAAAAATAATAATGGTTGGAGTCTATAAATAGTTTAAAGATAATACATCTAAAAATAGTGGTTAAAAATAATACTTTAAAATAATAAGAATAATAATAATAATAATAGTTTAAAAAATGATCGGGCTCTCATACCAACTTGTAACACCCCGATATTGATAACCCAGGCCGGAATGTCACCGCCACACCTCCCTAGCAAGACACGACTTCTTCGAGCTTGCTAGAGAGATGCAAGGCTATGGGTTTCAGTATTTAAAATATTTAAACAAGCCCATAAAATAAACATAATTCAAAAATATCAGAGTAAATCATATGTAATATTTACTTAACTAGCAGCGGAAATGTAAAAGAATGTAAAGGGGCCAACATGACCAAAACACGGGTTAAACAGGCCCGTTATGCAAGTCATAATTAAGAACAGAATTTAAAAATGTTTCCCCAAAGCCCAATGCATGCTATACTCATGCATGCTGTCCATACTGTCAGTATAAAAATACTGAGTAAGTTAATCCCCATCCTACAATAATGGGGTTTTAAAGCCTTCAATTAATTTAAAGAAAACATACATACACTTCACAATTTAATTTATGTAACTACTAATAATTAAATTGCATAATTTCAAACATGGATTCCACATGATCATAAATATAACTTACATGGTAAAATTAATTACAAGACATGATTTAAAAGCATAATTAAATAAAAAGAAATAAATTTCAAGTCTTTTAATTTCCCCGTTACTCCAAAATTAGGTATTTCAAATATTTCTCGATTGCATCGCAATCTCAACAAGTTTAGCCGGCAACCGGCGGCCGCAGCCATATCTGCCATACCCAGTACCACTCTGGAGCATCGGGACACCCATACGGATACTCCCGAGAGTGTAGGCCCTATATATCTCGCCGTTTTGGCATAATTTCTCATATTTAGCACCATCGTCCATTCAGGCACGACGCAGTTAGGAGGGCACCCTGCAGAGCACTCACCCCCTAATTTGTTTTTAATCAAGTCGTAAGGGGATTTTCGAAAACATCATTTTTATTTTTCAAAAGAAGTTTCGTTGTACATTTAGAAAAGACCAATTTCAAAAGTTTCACAATTTCCTCAAACATATAGGTTTCATATGGTCGCTGTCTGCGCCATTCTCGTTTAAAACTTTATTTCAAGGTAGAAAAATCTGAAAATTTTACAATAGCTCAAAAACACTGTAGCGAACAAGTTTCGTGTTTTAAGTTTTTCGATCCGGGGTAAGGAAACGAGTCAAAAGTTTGAATTTGTACAGAGACTTAAATCTGTCAGAATTCAGAATGTAGCAAATTTCAAAGATCTGATTTTTAACTTATCAAATAAACTCCAATCTTTATGAAATTTTATAGAGGTATTCACGACTCAAAGATCTAAAAATTTCATGTTCAACTCAAGTCCTAATTCAGCCTAGATCGTGTCAAAATAGCCTAGAAGTTCAAAAACTAAATCTGTCACCATTTCAAGATTCAATTTTGTTGTAGGTTTGACCGGGTCGGATTTCAGGCATCAAAACCTAACAAAAAATTATGAATTTTTTACACAACATAGAACAGAGTCTTAGGAACACTTTTTATGTTTTGAGTTTTTCCGTTTGAGTATGTTAAAGGGTCTGAAAAATTCGAGTACTAACACTGCGCGCATGAAATTCCATTTTGACAGATTTTATGGGGTTTCTTGATAGATCTTTATGTTCGGGTTACATTTTAGCCACCATCAACCCAAAGTAAGGATCAACTTACTTGATATGGTTCTACGGCTCTCCTAATTCAAAGTCGTGGCCTCCGCGTTCACCGTTTGTCTCCCGAAATCCTTCGTACTCCTCTTTCTTGATCCGAACCGCGGTTTAGAAAGAAAAACGAACTAAGTTAGGTTCGTGTTCAGAATTTGGATAGGAAATGTGGATAACGTCTTACCATACTCTTCACCTATGCCCGGGAGTCTCTGGATTTGTCCAAAATACTGCCTCCTTCGCTGACTCCTTGCCTCCAATGTCTTAGAATTAGGGTTTTCGGTATGTGGAATTTCGAAGATGTTCAAAAGGATGTACGGGACTGTCAAGAGGCCTTTTTATAGACTCACAAGGTCTTGAGGACGTCCAAGAGCTGATATGGAGAGTCTTGGGCCGAAAGACATGCAACCGACTCGAAAAATCCAAAATCGGGCGATTGAATCTCGCACGGGTCGTTTCTGGGAGATGGCGCGCCCGTGGCGCGTTCAAGGGCTCGCCTCGCGCGGCGACCGCGCGGCCTTGGCCTGGACTTCGGTCGGGCCGGGTCGTGCGATCCATCGGGCCTTTTCTCCTCTCTTTCGGACTTCTACCCTCTTATGTTCTTGGGCTTCGATTTTCGGGCTATTCTTGGGCTCTGAATTCCTATCTTAATTTTATTCCGATCTCCATTTAACTTCGGGTTCGAAATATTGGGTCCATTTGTATTGGGTTCCCGTGCAACAATTTATTTAATTAAATTACATTTGACTTCACGGGCTCTTGGAACTTTATGTAACGCCCCAAAAATGTAAAACCAAATTTTTGCGACATTACTGCCGTGTTACCTCTCTTAAACTGTTGGCCAATCAATTTAAGATTAATAATACGAAGCCTGGTAAACAGATACACCAATGAATCATAACATCAGAGTAAGTCTAACAAGAAAAAATTCCACATCATAACAGAGCTAAATACTACTCTTTCCTTGGATTAGATGAGTCCACAAGCCTCCCCCTTCAACCTCCAAGCTCCAAGTCAACAAATCCAAGTCTACATTGCAAGAAATCAACCAAATCATCAAAACTCATCTATAAATTTGGCGATTTTCCAACATGCAACAATAGAGAGCCACAATCTGATTTCACAACATCAAAATGAGTTAGAGAACTTACCCATAGTTCAGGGACGCATGAAGATTCAAATGGAAGTGCATAATATATTTATACTCAAGAGAAAATATTGAATGATTAACCTGAATTGTTGCAACAATTTGGAATTGATCTTTTTTCTGTTTCGTCCATTTTAGTCGTGATATGTGGTGGTAGATGTTATAAAATATAGTCCAATTTTTTCATTTTAGGGGATTAGTCATTTCGATATACTGAGGAGGAAGAGAAATAGTCATTGTATAACTGATTAGATTATATAGTGTTATTAATTACTACTCCCTCCGTTTTTGAAAAATTTTAATGGATCCACAGTGCATGCAGTCCAATGCACATTTTTAACCATCAATAACTTAAGTTCGGTACAAGTAAAATTCTAAAAGTTTGATATTTAAAAACTACATGACGAGACGAATCTAACAAGATCCCACTTGGCTATATTTTAACTTGTATAACTATGATAAAACTTTAAGTCAAAGTGCATGTGTGAACAGTGTCAAAGTTCCAAATGTTACAAATTTACAATAATTAAAAAATGGAGGGAGTATATTATAGAGTATTACAATATTTAGTAATTTGATAATACTACCTCCGTCTCATTATAATTATTACGGACCCACCTGATACGTATGCCAATAACGGTTAATAACTTAAATTGTGTACAATAAAAAATTGTAAAAATTTGATATTCTAAAACTACAAGATTAGACGAATCTAACAAGCTCTCACACGATTATATTTTTTTACCTAACTATGATAAAAATTCGAACCAAACTTAAACAGTGAATAGTGACAAAAAGTCAAACGTAACATTAAAAATGAGACAGAGGAAGTATCAATCTTGATCTTAAGATCTTACCATTTTATGATTCCACTTCTTAAAAACGATCCAGATCTTTGTAGGATCTTAAATTTAGTAGAATCTCGATCTTGATCCCGATTTTAATTGTAAAATCCCAATAATCTTAATATAGAATCTTATGATACTATACGATCTGATCATACTAAAATTTGAAATATGCTCCCATAATCTCATTTTTTTTATAAAATCAGTATTGAATTTTATTTTCGACTATCTATAGTGCTTTATTGCTTCATTTAACTAATTATATTCTATATTATGCTTTCATTTATTAATATATATATAATTATTTTTATCTATTGTTTATATTTATTAGGACTTAATACATAAATCCGATCTTATGATCTCAATCTTGCAAAGACAAAAATGATCCCAACTAAGATCTCCATCTTGATTACCTTGGTTTGAACCAAGAGATAAAATTTTCTCTCAATATTTTGTTATGACAACATTTTCTTGTAATACCCGTAATTTTAATAAAAAAGGAATGGAATTAAATTCGAAGAGCAGGAGAATTTTAATTCCAAGGACCAGTGAAGTCGGAAATGATTTAAATAAATAAATCCTTGCACGGGAACCAAAGGTCGATGAATTTAAATTGAACGAATTCAAACTCGACGGATTCTAGATTGCGAATACGGAATTAAGTCGAGACGAAATAAAGTTAAGATATGAATCATGATCCGAGAATGACCCGAAAAAATCGAGCCCGAGAACGTAGGAGGATAGAAACCCGAAAGAGAGAAGAAAAGACCCGACGGATCGCACGGCCCGACCCAAGACGCAGCCACGCCGGAGGCCGCGCGGTCTTCGGGCGGCCTGGAGGGATCCCGCGCCACGGGCGCGCCGCTCGACAGGTTGCGATCATCTTGCAATTTTTGGCGATTTCTTACCTTATTTCGACCTGTAACGATGGAAACTCAATCCCAGGCTATGGAAGGGTATCGGGGACGATATTAGACTGCTCCCTAACCCTAAATTCGACCTACACAACCGTAGAGCAGCCCCATTCTCCTCACATTCTCTCAAACTTCTCCCAAACCGAAAACCCCAAAAATTCCCTTGTGTTCTTGAAGTTCCGACGACGAAATCCGAGCAAGAGGGACTTGAGAAGTAGAAGACAGACCCCTAGGACGTTGGTGAGTGTCTCTTAAGTGTTCCTACACCTTTTCGAATCCGAAACTTTGATCTAACTATAGATTTTTACTTGCGAATTCGGTTCGTGGCCATAGGAGGAAGAAATCGTGTTGAGGAGATCCGTTCGTAGCAATCCGTAGACGCCAGATGACCCAGAGACTATCTAGAACTCATATCAAGTAAGACAATGCCTTACGTATCAATATCAGTGGCTTAGGATGTAATACCCGAGATTTTTATCGGCGTCCAAAGGAATAAAATTAGTTCGATAATCCGATCAAGGTCGAAATATCTCCGAGAAGAAGAGAATAATTTATTACAATAAATTATTGCTCGGAAATGAAATGCCGATAGATTCAAAAATTCAAAATGGAATAAATGAGGGAAAGGAAGCCCGAAGATATTCAATGGATCGAGCCTAAAGAATTGGAATTAAAGAATTTTGATTCCAAGAACCCGTGAAGTCGGAAATAGTTTAAGTAGATAAATTATTACACGGGAGTCGAAAGACGACGAATTCAAAGCCGACGAATCCAAACGCAACAGACTCAAGATTTCGAATACGGGATTAATTCGACACGAGATAAATTTAAGATAGGAAACATAATCCGAGAATGACCCGAAAAATCGAGCCCGGGAACGTAGGAGGATAGAAACCCGAAAGAGAGGGGAAAAGGCCCGACGGACCCCACAGCCCGGCCCGGACCGCAGCCCAGTCGGGGCCCGCGTGGTGGCCTCGCGTTTTTGGCCAATACCGCGCCATGGGCGCGCCGTGTGACAGCCTACGATCATCTTCCGCGTTTTCGAGATTTCTTGCCATATTTTCGACCCCCGACTATGGAAACACAATCCCCATTGAAGGAAGGATATTAGGGACGAAATTGAGTGATCCTATACCCAATAATCAAATCACACAACCCTAATTCATTCCTCTTTACTCTCATCTTCTCTCCCAACCCAACTTATTCAAAACCAAAAACCCCAAAATCCCTTGTGTTCTTGAGTTCCCCACGAGCAACCGGAGCAAGAGGACGTTGGAGAAGGGAGGTCAGACCCTTTAGGACGTGGGTAAGTGTTTCTTAAGTTTTCCTACACCTTTTTGAATCCAAAAATTCGATCTAACCACGGATTATTCCTTGCGATTTCGGTTCGTGGACAAAGGAGGAAGAAATCGTGTTGAGGAGATCTGTTCGTGGCAATCCGAAGGCGCCGATCGATCCAGAGGCATCCTAGGATTCACCCACTTTAAGATGATGCCTTACATATCAATATAGGTGGCTTAGGATCGTTCGAAACATTAGTTTTAATCAAAATATTAAAATCGAATTTAAAAGATTCACTTTTCTGCGTTTTCTGAGATCAAACGAAAAACCCTATTTCGAGAATCCGAAACGAAAAACTCCAAACTAGAGATTTTTTCGTAAAATCTTAATGTGGTATCAAAATTTCACGTATTTTCATCAAGTTTGGTACCCCAAAACGCATCGGACATTTTCTGAGTTGCATGACTTTTTCGAAAAACTTGACAGCATGCCTAGTCGAACTTGATGTGCATTTTTCTATCACTTTCGGTCAAAACTAATCTTTGGTATAAACATAAATGTTGTAGATAATTGTCTCAAGATTATGACTATAAAATTTCGTGCATTTTCATTAATATTTGTATAGTCAAAATGCGATTTGAGCAGATTGTGTTTTTGAAGAAAACTTTGACAGATTTTGAACTCGAAATTAATGAATTAATCTGATTTAATCCGTAATGATTTTGCATAAAATGCCTCTAATAAAACTGGCTTATTTTGGTGTCGTAAGTGCCTGTTAATTTTCATAAATTTTGGAGGTCATTTGCTAGGACAAAAACCTGTTTGAAAATCAGTGCGCTGTTACCGGAAAGTTGACAGATTTTACGTTTTGAAGAGATTGTAAAATTTCACTTGATTCCTCACCTAATTTTGAAAAAATCAAAACATGAAAGTTGTTCGATGGCGTGTTTTTGAGTCTCTGTACGAATTTCAAGTCGATTTCCTTTAAGATGAATTTTTCAACTGAAATGGCGTAAACTGTGGCAACGACTTTGGTTGATATGTTGAAAAAATCGACTTTTTGAAACACACGATTTGTGAG
The DNA here is from genome assembly GCA_030278955.1 of Hygrophila difformis. NCBI lineage: Eukaryota > Viridiplantae > Streptophyta > Magnoliopsida > Lamiales > Acanthaceae > Hygrophila > Hygrophila difformis. The sequence goes on along the minus strand of JAOANR010000003.1, from coordinate 31,777,556 downwards.
CTATGTCAAAACAATCAAAACATTTTTCAAAAAACCTGTTAACCTAGATTGAGCTCGCTGGGTTTGGGCCCCATTCTCTAATAAGTGGCTTTTCGAGAGAAAGAAATTACCGCAATCTTCTAACATAAGGGACAAAGGGGACAAAGCGAGAGAAAGAAATGAAATTACATCGCGCCTTATTCGTGGAATTGGTTTTCTCGCCTTAGGCCGCAAAAAATCGAATGAAAAATTGCCATCGATAGAGTGCCCCCTAGCTTTTCGGTTCGTGCCTAGACGGACGAGGGTGACCTACGTAGAGGGTGAGTGCTCTATAAAGTGTCCCTCTAGCTTTTCGCTTCGTGCCAAGACGGACGAGGGTGACCTATGTAGGGGGTGAGTGCTCTGCAGGGCGCCCCCCTAGCTTTTCGCTTCGTGCCAAAACGGACGAGGATGAACGTTATGAAAAATTGCCAAAACGGCCAATGAAAACTAGTCTACACTCTCGTGTGTATCCGTATAGGTTACTCGAGGCTCAGGAGTGGTACTGTGTATGGCGCGATCAGCGGATTGCTTCGGCAATTCTGAACTATGTTACTTGAGAAATGCGACACTTGAGAAATGAAAATTACTAAATTGGTTGCATCTGCCGGATCGCCGGCTTAATGAAATATTGTTGAGATTGTGGCGTAACGGAAAAAAAAAATTAAAAGATTGTTTGCTATGTCATGTTTATTTTAAATTAAGTCTTTACTCATGTATTTAATTATTTGCTATGTCATGTTTTAAAATTATGCATATGCCTTAATCATTTTAAATTTAATTTAGCTATGGGAAAATGTGAGTTAAATTATTGTCTATTAATTAGTCAAATTTCAAGTTTTAAATATGCATGCTTAAAAATGAGCTTTTAATTATTAAATTTTAAAACCCCTTTATTGCTATGTTAGGGATTGTCTTACTCAGTATTTTATATACTGATAAAACCCGTTGTTTATTTTTCTTGTACAGAGTATGGAGAAATGGCATGAGTATGCACGCATATTGGGGCTCGGGATTTAAATTCATATTTGTGAATGTTGCATTGTATTAGACTTAAATTACTTACTACATTTTGGCCATGTCGGCCCAAATTACATTTCCGCTGCGACTTATTTTATTATTGTGGATGTTATTATACTATTTTAAAATTAAAATCTTTCTGGGCTTGCTTTTAAATTATTTCTGAAATACCGTAGCCTTGCATCTCTCAAGTGAGCTCGAATGAAGTCGTGTCTTACTTGGGAGGTGTGGCGGTGGCATCCCGGCTTGGGTTATCAAATCCGGGGTGTTACAAAGTGGTATAAGAGCCCGGAATATTTTTAAAGCTACTACTTTTATTATTTTTAAACTATTATTTTTAAACTAGTATTAATTTTTAAACCATTATTTTTAAACTATTATTATCTCAATGCTATTATTTTTTAGCCCAACTTTTAGCCCAAACTATTTTACTTACAATTAGTATTATTTTAAAGCCCAAAATTCTTGAGCCCAAAATTTTAGCCCAATACCTATACTTTTATTTGAGCCCAAGAAATTATTACTTTTGGCCCAATATAGTGGCCCAAATATTTTACCCTTATTTTTAGATTATCCATGAAAATAAATTTATCTTTTAAAGCCCAGGGATAAATAAATGCATTACATGAATTAAAATTTTATTGGGGGGATTGCATATGCATATGCATAGATAAATATTTGTGTTAAGCTTTTTATGTGAATCGTTTGTGCTACATAACATTCTCACTCTAGTATTCGGCTTGACCTTGAGTCTTGACTTAGAAGCGTTAGCTTGAGACTAATTGTGCCTTAGTTTTAGGTCTTGATCGTCTATGCTTAGCATGCATATAACTATTCTCTGCCTTTCCCCATAGATCTTCACCTAGAAGATATATTAGGACTTTTCGAGCAACCTAATGATGAAAAGGATGAATGCGTACATTGACTCCCAACATAATATACGATACTTTAAACACCGCATAGCTCAACTTAAAGCTGACCTACAATACTCTGAAATTTAAGAGCGGCTGACTATGAACGCATAAATAACCTAGAGATCCAAGTTCAAAAACTTACCGAACGGAACGAAGCAATGATAGATAGGATCGAAGCCCAAGGGATGGATATGCTCCACCTTACCGACATCCTAATACCATTCAATCCCGTGGAGAATCATTTGGCGGAGCCGAGCCCAGTCCCAAGCCCAACGGAGGAAGACCCGATGGAAGACCCTACCCACGAGGCTTAGGGAGATTGAAGATTATAAACGCTATCTATCTGTTTTCGCCTAGTTATTCCTTTTCGGGAAATAGAAGTACTATTTCATCTCCTATCCTTGTACGAAAATTCCTCATATGGAGAAATAAAATGCGAGTCCCTATCTATTATTACAACACTCTTATTATTCCAAAAAGAAAAAATGAAATCTTATTAAACCCTACACCCTAGTACGCCACGTCCAAGCAACAAAATCTTAAACTCTAAACATCACACCATATAAATAACTCTAAATACGACCTTACATAATATATTCTGAACAACTCCTATTAACATCATTTGATTCAGTAAATTATTATTTTTCCCACACTCTATTAAATCCTTAGAATCAAATCCTTGTGCGTTGTGACCGAATGGCACCTAGGGGAAGACCAAGGAAGATAATCCCGGACAACACTGACGCTGACCTCCCCAACGTACCTAACAACAATGAGATTCCTCATAACGTAGGAGAACGAGCGCCTCCTATTCCCAACAACATGGATGAACGTTTAAGGACTGTAGAAGTACTCATAGCTTTGGGAAACGCCGAGGTGCATAGGGCACAAGCGACAATACCTCCGCCAGTAGCTCGAAACAACTATCTAGGTTTGGTGAATCCTTACCAACCACCACACTATGATGGGAAGGAAGATCCCGCCAAACTGGAGGCGTGGATCCGTACATTTGATAAACTCTTAAACGCTATCAAATGCCCTAATGAGGAAAAGATACATGTAGCAACTTACTACTTAGGAGGTGAAGCCGATGAGTGGTGGCAAACCCTCCAGGGGAAATTAGAGGAAGACGAGGAAGCCTATACTTGGGAGGAGTTTAAGGAAGTTCCGAGGGAGAGGTTCTACCCGTTAAGCACAAAAGCTGCGAAGTACGAGGAATTCATCAACCTAAGGAAAGGCGCACAGACAGTGCAAGAGTACTACACCAAATTCAAGGAGCTAGTACGATTTGCTACGAGGCTAGTACCAACTGACTCTGAAAAGGCTCAGAAATTTGAGATGGGGTTAAACCTGACCATTAGGGAAATGATCACGGGTGTGCACTACTCTGACCTACAAGCTGTTTATGATCGTGCGGTAGCGGTTGCACGAGTTCAAGGACTGAAGCGGAAGGCGATAGGTGAGACTAGCCGAGGTCCCCAAGGACAAGACAAGAGAGGTAAGGATCGCGGAGCTGATAATGACTCAAGTAGGAATCCTCTTTGCGAAGGCCCAAATGGACCAGCCCAAGGCAAAGATGGAGGCAGCAATAGAAGGATTTTCAACCGTAAAGGCTACGTACCCTGATGCTCAAGCTGTAACCAACCTCATCTGGTGAGGGGATACCCTCAACCCGACACATGTTTCCGATGTGGTCGACGTGGACATCGGATGAATGAGTGTCGAACCCATATTAAGAATATAACCAAAAGAGAGGATCTGGTCACTGGACCTGACCAGCCACGGAACCCAGACGGTCAAAATGACAACAACCAAGGGCGTCGACTCCAACATCAATATCCTCAACAGAACCCGAACCAAGACCAAAATCGAGACCAGCAGAATAATCAAGGGAGACCCATGAGACGTTGAATGTGATAAATAAAGCAGACATACCTGCGCAAGGCAACGATACTCGAAACTTCTTGAGAATAATGTGTAGGCAGTTATGGGGACATAACTGAAGTCCTAAGGGGGAGAGGATGTGATACCCGACAATAATGTATAAGCAATTACTTTTGAGGTTGACCCGAATATTATGTACCCCAAATAAACAAATTCAAATTATTCTGAATTACGTAATGACTTGATCCCTTCATGGGGTACGTAGGCAACTTGGAAATTTCAATTCTGGGTTCAGTCAAACAATATCATACAATAATATATGATAACACAATAATACAATAACGCAATATAGAAATGAACGAAATGAACGATAGAACCTTAGTTCTAAGCTCGCGAAAAGCTAACACGCAACTTCGAGGACGAAGTTGATTCTTAAGGGGGGTAGACTGTAATACCCGAGATTTTTATCAGCGTCCAAAGGAATAAAATTAGTTTCTTAATCCGATCAAGGTCGAAATATCTCCGAGAAGAAGAGAATAATTTATTACAATAAATTATTGCTTGGAAATGAAATGCCGATAGATTCAAAAATTCAAAATGGAATAAACGAGGGAACGGAAGCACGAAGATATTCAATGGATCGAGCCTAAAGAATTGGAATTAAAGAATTTTGATTCCAAGAACCCGTGAAGTCGGAAATAGTTTAAGTAGATAAACTATTACACGAGAGTCGAAAGACAACGAATTCAAAGCCGACGAATCCAAACGCGACGGACTTAAGATTTCAAATATGGGATTAATTCGAGATGAGATAAATTTAAGATACGAATCATAATCCGAGAATGACCCGAAAAATCGAGCCCGGGAACGTAGGAGGATAGAAACCTGAAAGAGAAGGGAAAAGGCCCGACGGACCGTACGGCCCGGATCGGACCGCAGCCCAGCCGGGGCCCGTGCGGTGGCTGCACGATTTTGGTCGTTGGAGAAGGGTCTGACCTCCCTTCTCCAACGTCCTAAAGGGTCTGACCTCCCTTCTCCAACGTCCTAAAGGGTCTGACCTTGCCACGAACGGATCTCCTCAACACGATTTCTTCGTCCTTTGCCACGGATTATTCCTTGCAATTTCGGTTCCTGGCCAAAGGACGAAGAAATCGTGTTGAGGAGATCCGTTCATGGCAATCCGAAGGCGCCGATCGATCCAGAGGCATCCTAGGATTCACCCACTGTAAGATGATGCCTTACATATCAATATCGGTGGCTTAGGATCGTTCAAAACATTAGTTTTAATCAAAACATCAAAATCGAACTTAAAAGATTCACTTTTGCGCGTTTTCTGAGATCGAACGAAAAACCCTATTTCAAGAATCCGAAACGAAAAACTCCGAACTAGAGATTTGTTCCTAACATCTTAATCTAGGTTTTTTCAAAATTTCATGCATTTTCATCAAGTTTTGGTACCCCAAAATGCGTCGGACAGTTTCTGAGTTGCATGACTTTTTTGATAAACTTGACAGCATGCCTAGTCGAACTTGATGTGCATTTTTCTATCACTTTCGATCAAAAATAATCTTTGGTGTAAAAATAAAATTTGTAGATAATTGTCTCAAAATTATTCCTGTAAAATTTCGTACATTTTCATTAAAGTTTGTATAGTCAAAACTCGATTTGAACAGACTGTGTTTTTGTAGAAAACTTTGACAGATTTTGAACTCGAACTTAATGAATTAACCTGATTTAATCCATAATGATTTTGCGTAAAATGCCTGTAATAAAACTTGCTTATTTTGGTATCGTGTAAGTGCCTGTAAATTTTCATAAAATTTGGAGGTCGTTTGCTAGGTCGAAAACCTATTTGAAAATCAGCGCGCTGTTACCAGAAAGTTGACAGATTTTACGTTTTGAAGAGATTGTAAAATTTCATTTGCTTCCTCACCTAATTTTGCAAAACTCAAAACATGAAAGTTGTTCGTTTGCGTGTTTTAGAGTCACTGTATGAATTTCAAGTCAATTGCCTTTAAGATGAATTTTTAAACTGAAATGGCGTACACTGTGGCAACGATTGGGTTGATATGTTGAAAAACTCGACTTTTTGAAACACACGATTTGTGAGCTATGTCTAAACAATCAAAAATTTTTTTAAAAAACCCGTTAACCTAGATTTAGCTTACTATGTAGGGGGGAGTGCTCGATAGAGTGCCCCCTAGCTTTTCGCTTCGTGCCTAGACAGACGAGGGTGACATACGTAGAGGGTGAGTGCTCTATAGAGTGCCCCTCTAGCTTTTCGCTTCGTGCCTAGACGGACGAGGGTGACCTATGTAGGGAGTGAGTGCTCTGTAGGGTGCCCCCCCTAGCTTTTCGCTTCGTGCCAAAACGGACGAGGTTGAACGTTATGAAAAACTGCCAAAACGGCCAATGAAAACTAGTCTACACTCTCGTGTGTATCCGTATGGGTTACTCGAGGCTCCGGAGTGGTGTTGTGTATGGCGCGATCAGCGGATTGCTTCGGCAATTCTGAACTTTGTTACTTGAGAAATGCGACACTTGAGAAATGAAAATTACTAAATTGGTTGCGGCCGCCGGATCGCCGGCTAAATGAAATATTGTTGAGATTGTGGCGTAACGGAAAAAAAAATTAAAAGACTTTATCTTTATTAAATTATGTCTTTACTTATGTATTTAATTATTTGCTATGTCATGTCCTAAAATTATGCCTATGCCTTAATTTATCATTTTAAATTTAATTTAGCTATGGGAAAATGTGAGTTAAATTATTGTCTATTAATTAGTCAAATTTCAAGTTTTATATATGCATGCTTAAAAATGAGTTTTTAATTATTAAATTTTAAAACTCCTTTATTGCTATGTTAGGGATTGTCTTACTCAGTATTTTATATACTGATAAAACCCGTTGTTTATTTTTCTTGTACAGAGTATGGAGAAATGGCATGAGTATGCACGCATAATGGGGCTCGGGAATTAAATTCATATCTGTGAATGTTGCATTTTATTAAACTTAAATTACTTATTGCACTTTGGCCATGTCGGCCCAAGTTACATTTCCGTTGCGACTTATTTTATTATTGTGGATGTTATTATACTATTTCAAAATTAAATCTTTTTGGGCTTGCTTTTAAATTATTTCTGAAATACCTTAGCCTTGCATCTCTCAAGTGAGCTCGAATGAAATCGTGTCTTGCTTGGGAGGTGTGGCGGTGGCATCCCGGCCTGGGTTATCAAATCCGGGGTGTTACATAGGATCGTTCGTATCATTAGATTTAATCAAAACATAAAAATCGGACTTAAAAGATTCACCTTTGTGCATTTTCTGAAATCTAACTAAAACTCCTATTTCGAGAATCCGAAACGAGAAACTCCGAACTGAAGATTTGTTTCTAACATCTTAATCTAGGTTGTGTCAAAGTTTCACGCATTTTCATCAAGTTTTGATACCCGAAAACGCGTCTGTTATTTTCTGAGATTTTTGAACGAAACTGAAAAGTTGACAGATTTGAGTATTCGATTTCTTTGGCATTTTTCTTATGGATTCTTTCAAAACTAATCTTTGATGTAAAAATGAAAGTTGTAGATAATTGTCTCAAGAATGTGTGGTTAAGATTTCGTGAATTTTCGTTAACATTTAAGTCTTCAAAATCGATCTGAACAGTCTGCGTTTTTGAACAAAATTCTGACAGATTTTCTATCCGAACTTGATGTGCAAATCTGATTTAATCCGAGATGATTTTGGATGAAATGCCTCTAATAAAATGTGACTGTAAAATTTCATAAATTTTTTAATTCGTTTGCTAGGTCGAAAACCTGTTTGAAAATTAGTTCGTTGTTTCTGAAATGTAGACATATTTCACTTTTTGAAAAGATTGCAAACTTTGACTTGCTTCCTCACCCAATCTCAAAAAACTTAAAACACGAAAATTGTTCGTTAGCATGTTTTTGAGACACTGTGTGAGTTTCAAGTCGATCGCCTTTATATCAAATTTTTAAACTGAAAAGGAATAAACAGTGGCGAAAACTTTATTTTTGTATGTTGAAAAACTTAATTTTTGAAACGCACGATTTACAAACTATGTCTAAACGATAAAAACATTTTCAAAAACCTGTTATTCTAGATTGAGCCAAAACATTTTCAAAAACCTGTTATTCTAGATCTTCACATTAAATAGGAGGTGAATGCTCTAGCATGGGAGCCAAAACAACAACATTGATCATACCAGAAGGCCCATGTTCCAGGCAACGTGCTAAAAGATTCATCAACACAGTATCCCAAATACTGTCTGAGGAAGCAGAGGCGTGGGAGTAGAATTCGGGCCAACACCTTCAGGAAGGGGCCAGGACCATTTTGAGCTTAGAAGAAGAGGACGATCACCCCATCGAGGAACCAAGACCGCATTCTCAAAATTCCGAGTTTTTAGCCTTGATGCGGTCTCCGCAAGAACTGATGCGGTCTAGACCGCATCCAGCCAACCAAGATCGCATCGCCTCAGAATGTCCTCCAACCCTCGGATCCGTTGCATGCGGTCTCCCACATGCGGTCTATAATAGACCGCATCGACTAGACCGCATCGCACGCCTCAGACCGCACCACCCCAGTTGGCAGCCTTCATGCGATTTCCACTACATGCGGTCTACCTCATGTGGTTTAAACCGCATCGATTAGACCGCATCGCATCCCAGAGACCGTATTGCCTTATTTTCTGTTGTATTTTTGTTTTGCATCCGATGCGGTCTTTTTGCCTTGTAAACCGCATCGATGCCTTTAGACCGCATCCCTGCGGGATATTTTAAGGGTTTTATTATTTTGTTGCTTTGTTGATTATCGAGCTAGGGTTGTTGAATTCTTTTATAACTTGGGATATCTATATATATGGCCTCCCTAACACTTTGGTTCTCACCTTTGAATGAATGTACAACTTATTGCGTGTTTCTCTTTGGTGTGTGAATCCAAGAGCTTTCGAAGGTCAATATTGAATCATCCATCATTGGATCATTCCTTTCAAGCAAGAGGTGTGCTTGATCGTAACGTTCACCACTCGGATTAGTGATTGGGGGAGTCGTGGGTGTTGTCGAACACAACCGATTCTCGGATTGGGTTCTTCAACATGGTAGCCTCCTTATCCATTTTATTTTATTGTGTTCTTCATCTCTTCTTTCTAAACTAGTGCTTAGTCGATCCATGGCAGTAGTTCTTTTGGTATCAGAGCTAGATTAGGCCTAGTTTACCCTTCTTTTATATCAAAAATCCAAAAATAGTGTTTGTTCTTGAATACCCATTATCCTGTTTACTTTTCCATCGATTTTTTTCGTGCTTTAGATCTTGATATTTCTGAAATCTGATTCCGTATTCGAGTTCATTGTGAAGTATTGAGCAAGACATGAACATTTTAGTATTCTAGAGTGTTCTTGTCAAAACTTGTATATTTTGGTATATATTGCTTTGTGAGTCTCTTAATCTGGTGTTATTGTGGTTTATTTGGATTGATATTTCTATTTTAAGCATTAATCGGTATTATATGCTTGTTTATCCTCTATTTGGAGTGTTTATTTGAGAGTTGGGATTTTGAATTTTTGAATGTTCTTGAGTTTCTTGAGAGTATTCATATTGTTCTTGGGTATTGGTGATTTTAATCTAGTAGGGTTTATTGGGGAGTGTTATTTTGTTTTCTTGGGGAGTAAGTTTGTCTTGGGTAGTACAAAAGTGTAGTGGGAATTAATTATTCCTGCCAATTCTGTTGGGAGCACTTGAGTGAGTCACTATCTTATTGAAAGGGACTTATCCATGCGGTCTATTGGTCTCATGGTCTACTTGTCAACCGCATCGAATCCTTTAAACTGCATCCCCTCACCCAAGTTCACAAAATCTCAAAAAGTTTCTAAGTGTTTGAAATCAATGCGGTCTTTTCGCAATTAAACCGCATCACCGCATCCTGCATCCCCGGTTCAAAACTCCAGAATATTTTCTAAGTGTTCAAACTTCATGCGGTCAATTACATGTAGTCTCCATTAAACCGCATCCCTCATATAGACCACATCCCAGCATAAATTCCGAAAATTTTTCCAAGTGTCCAGTATTGGTGCGGTCTTCCACATGCGGTCTTCCCAGTAAACCGCATCGCATCCTTAAACCGCATCACCTGGGTGAACCGCATCCCAGTGCCAAAATTCAAAATTTTCCAAGCCTTTCGGGATTGCATATCTTTCATTGTGGGTGCCTTTCTTGCCTAACACTGTACGATTTCACTGAAATAAATCACGAACAATCTATCGGGTTGAAGTTCCGTCAGTGTTCGCACTTGACATTGGAATTCCTCGAGGAATAAGTGCTTGCACTGTTCCACTGATTTAGTTCACAAATCACAGAGTTGAAGCTCCGTCTGCAATTGCAGATAGTGGAGTTTCTCAACAGTAATTATTACCGAGTTGTTTTCCAACAGTTTGGTGATAGTTATTTTGGGGTTGTGTGAGTAAGGCAGATATTTATTTCCGAGCGTTTATATTTGTGAGGTTTATATTTTACACTTTTAAATGGTGAGGATTGAGGTATCTGTTGCATAGCTGATTAACGCATTAAACTGATTGATTAATTCAGATTGATCACTTCACACACTACTCTGTGCTTTACTTGATTGAGTCGAACTCTGCATTCTGTTTCGTGCACTGTGCGTCTATTACTCTATTTTTTTCACCTTACCTTGTTGGTTGTCCGAAACAGTTGAGCACGACTCTAATGGGGAATCGAACCAACTGGTGGAAATTCAGGACCTTCAGTGAGGATGCGGTTGTGAGGTCACTCTACCAATTTCAGTTGATTTCTACTAACAGTTTATACATATACTAGTTTCATTTTCTTTTTCTGATCATTATGGCAGGAAACACCGAACCTACACTGCGAGACATCATGGAAGCCCTAAGGAATCTGGACGCAACCACTGCCAAGCAAGCCGCTCTTGAGTCAATGCGCCAAACCGTAGATGCTAATGTTACGAGCATAGATGCCATGAACGAGCGTGTCAATACGCTTGTCCACACCATGAATGATGTCTCAATCGAATCGCCATACAAGAACAAGTCCTAAACTTGACTCCTGGATGCACTAGAGGGATCCACCAATCCGTATTGGACGAGGCTGAAACAGCCATCGAGGAGCAGGAATTACATTTTGGGATATACAAAAGGCAACAAGGTCCACGAGGTCCACGGGCACCGCCTCCACCACCACCTCGGCCTCGTGCCCCGACAAATGTTCAATTCCAACATCCACCACCGCCTCCGACACCTGCTGCTCCAGCAGCAGTCCCGAGACAGCCCTTACATCCACCTACCAGGCAGAGGTTGAACTTGAATCCACCTCCCATGGATCATCCTGAAGATGATTCCGGGGAAGAAGATACGCCTCGGGCACATGTAGAGCTAAATAGAATGGAAGCTGATCTACGAGGGGTCAAGTTCACCATACCAGCGTTCAAGGGAACAAGTGATCTGGAAGAATTCATCGATTGGAGGCAGTCCATCGAATTAATCTATGACTGTCAACAATATAATGAATTCACAAAGATCCAACTCGTTGTGTGTGAATTTAAGGACTATGCTTTACACTGGTGGCAGAAGCTCCAGCGCGACAGTCAGTGTTTGGGACTACCAGCTATTTCTACATGGACTCAATTAATTCATGCTATGGAAAAGAGGTTTGTTCCTAGCAGTTATTTTGATGAACTGTATATGAAAGTTAATTTTTGTGTGCAGGGCAACAGGATTGCAGATGAATACTACAAAGATCTGGAACGCCTCATGATGAGAGCGCAGATTAATGAAGATGAACCGCTACTAATGGCGAGGTTCAAGTGAGGATTAAAAAGAGAAGTTCTGGCAGAGATCAAATTGAGGGAATGCACTGGGCTAGAACATTTGGTTCAGCTAGCCATAGAAATTGATCGACAATTGAGAGATAGACCAGTCAAGTCCACCACCATCTCCAACACTACCAAGTACTGGACAACCAGGTCCACTGAACAACCTCCTAAGCCTACTGATCAATATGGGAAGCCCAATGCACCCAAGGATGACAGGCCCAACAAGCCTAAAACCTTCGAGATGGGCAAGGACTTCAAAGATCCATACAAGTACAGGAAGGACGACCGAGATAATCCCAAGCGGGACGTCAAGGATGTCACCTGTTTCAAGTGTGGTCAAAAGGGCCATTATTCCCGGGATTGCCCAAAGAGAGAGAGGCGAATGGTTATGATCGAATCTGGGATATGGAAGGAGGTTGATTCTGAAGAAGAATATGAAGAAGATGAACAAGAAGCTGATGATAATGAACAATATCCAGACGAGGGCGATTTGAGCCGAGTAGTCTTGGAGGAGGATGAAGAAGAGTGTGTGACCAACTTCATCGCAATGAGAGCACTCACAGCCGAGCCAAAGGGAAATGCTCCGGAACAGAGGGAGAATCTATTTCACTACCATTGTAAACTTAAAGGCAATGTTGCCTCATTAATTGTAGACAATGGGAGGTGTGTTAATGATGTTAGCCTTTACACTGTGCGCAGGTTAGGAATACCGATGCAAGACCACGTGAAGCCATACAATCTACATTGGATGAACGAGCATGGGGCTACTAAAGTCGCGAAGCAAGCACGGGTACCAATCACTATTGGGCCTTATTCAGAAGAAATGTTGTGCGACGTAGTTCCCATGACCGCGTGCCATGTGCTATTGGGAAGACCGTGGATGTATGACAAGCGCGTGATATATAGAGACACAGAAAACGATCTCACGTTCCGAGATGGACAAAGTCGAATCACGATGAATTCACTACCACCAAAGACTGTTAAAATTGATCATCGCAACTTGGTGGAAAACATCCGAAAGGAGGAAGAGGAATACAGGAGAAAGCAGAAGGGTAAAGGGATTGTAATTAATTCTGACAATTCTAATCAATCTCCTTTACTTTTGACAGATTCTGATATGTGCTTACTACTAACAAAGCATGAGCTGGAAGCAGCCATTGAAGATGCACCCATACCAGGTCACTGTTTTCGAGCATTTGTCAAACCTATTGAGGAAACCCCTAAGAACTCTACTGCTACACTTAATGTGCCTGATGATTTTCGCAGGATGCTGGAGGATAACATGGATGTTTTCCTAGAAGAGTTGCCAGCAGGATTGCCACCCTTGAGAGGTGTAGAGCATCGGATCGACTTCGTACTAGGGGCATCCATACCAAATAGGCCTGCCTACCGATTGAACCCGGACGAAACTAAGGAAGTCCAGAAACAAGTCCAAGAACTCTTGGATAAGGGATGGGTTCGGGAGAGTCTATCTCCCTGTGCAGTGCCAGTTCTCTTGGTACCGAAAAAAATGAAACGTGGAGGATGTGCGTCGACTGCGGGGCTGTCAATGCAATCACGATCAAGTACCGCCATCCAATACCACGACTTGACGATATGCTCGATGAGCTTGGAGGAGCGAGCATATTTACAAAGATAGACTTGAAGAGCGTGTAACACCCCGGATTTGATCACCCAGGCCGGGATGCCACCGCCACACCTCCCAAGCAAGACACGACTTCATTCGAGCTCACTTGAGAGATGCAAGGCTACTGGTATTTCAAAAATAATTTTAAAAAAACCAAGTCCGGAAGTACTTATATAAAATAATAATCATCCACGTACGATAGTAAATAAGTTTGTGCAGCGGAAATAAAGTGTATGCAGCAGAATCTAAATAAAAGGGCCGACATGGCCAAAACACGGGTTAAAAGGCCCGTATGCAGTCATATGCAGTGAATAAGAAATGTCCAAAATAACACCGCCCCCCCCCTCCCGGGATGTAAGCTCATGCTTCATACTCTGTCATAGAAAAGCATAAACAACATTTATCAGTATTAAGGAATACTGAGTAAGACAATCCCTAGCATAGCAATAAAGGGGTTTTTAATTATTAAATTTTAAATACCCATTTTAAGCATGCATGTTTAGACAATAATAAAATCCATAATTTCTCATAATCAATTTAATTTAAAAATGATAATTTAAGGCATAGGCATAATTTAAAGACATAATTAAAAATGCAAAATTAACGACATAAATAAATAAATAAAATTTAAGTCTTTTAAATTTTTTCCGTTAACTAAGAAGAGGACGCCACAACCAATTTCTCAAGTATCTCGTTTCTCATATATCAAGTTTCGGAAAATTGCCGAAGCAACCCGCTTATCACGCCATATACAGTACCACTCCGTAGACTCGAGTAAGCCATTCGGATACACCCGAGAGTGTAGACTAATTTCACAATGGCCGTTTTGGCACAATTTCACAATATATCACATTTCGTCCACTCGGGCACGAATTTCAAGATAGAGAGGCACCCTGCAGAGCACTCACCCCTACTTAACGTGGAGATCTACCTCAGCCTAGATTAACGGGATTTTAAAAAAATGTTTCATTGTTTAGACATATCTCACGAATCATGTGTATCTCAAAAGTCGAGTTTTTCAACATTTTAACCAAGCCATTGCCACAGTTTACGCCATCTCAGTTTAAAAATTCATTTCAAAGGCAATTGACTTGAAATTTTTTTACAGTAGCTCAAAAACAAGCTAACGAACAACTTTTATGTTTTGAGTTTTTCGAAATTAGGTGAGGAAGCAAGTGAAATTTTACAATCTTTGCAAGTCATAAACTCTGCCAACTTTTCTAACACAGCGCACTGATTTTCAAAAGAGTTTTTGACATAGCAAACGACCTCCAAAATTTATGAAATTTTATAGGCACTTAAAAGACACAAAAGTAAACAAGTTTTATTAGAGGCACTTTATGCAAAATCATTACGGATTAAGTCAGATTAATTCAACAATTTTGGACTCGAAATCTGTCAACTTTTTCTTCAAAGACACAGTATGTTCAAATCGGGTTTTGACTATCCAAACGTTAATTAAAATGCACGAAATTTTACCGACATGATCCTAAGACAATAATCTACAACTTTTATGTTTACAGAAAAGATTAGTTTTGAGCACAAGCAATAGAAAAATGCTCATCAAGTTCGACCATGTAAACTGTCATGATTTTCGAAATGTTCATGCATCACAGAAAATCTTCAACGCGGTTTGGGGTATCAAATCTTAATGAAAATGCATGAAATTTTGACACAACCTAGACAACGATGTTGGGAACAATTCTCTAGTTCAGAGTTTTTCATTTCGGATTTTCGAAATAGGGTTTTTCGGCCAATCTCAGAAAACGTGTATAGATTGAATCTTTTATGTCCGATTTTAGTGTTTGATTTAAAAGTAATGTTTCGAAGGGTTCTAAGCCACCAATATTGATATGTAAGGCATTATCTTACTTGATATGAGTCCTAAACAGTCTCGGGGTCGTCCGGGATCTATGGTTCGTCACGAACGGATCTCCTCAACACGGATCTTCCTCCTTTGGCCAGGAATCGGAATTGAAAGAAGAAATCTAGAGTTAGATCGAATTTTCGGGTTTGAAAAGATGAACGAAAACCTATCAACGACTTACCAACAATCTGGAATACTAAAATCCTTGTTCTCCACGCCTCCTTGGTCGAGTTTTGTCGCCGGAAAGTGATCGGAAAGCAAGATCTTGGTGTTTCGGGTTTTGGAAGAAGTTTGGAGAAAATGGAGAGGAGTGGGGCTGCTAATGTTTGCTTTGGACGAGAATAATGAGTTCTTAGACTCAAAATCCATCCATATACTCCTTCCCTCGACCAGGATTGAGTTCCAAAGTCGGGGGTCGAAAATAAGGTAAGAAATAGTCGAAAACCGAAAGTTGATCGCACACTGTGATGCGGCGCGGTCTTGGCGCGGGATTCATCCAGACCGCACGGCCACCACGTGGCCTCCGGCTTGGCTGCGGCCGGGTCGGGCCGTGCGATCCGTCGGGCCTTTTATCCTCTGGTTCGGGTTTCTATCCTCTGAAACTTTTGACAATTTCCCACTATATGGGTATTTTCTGAAGAATAATAATCCCGGTTTTGATTTTATTTAATGAAACCAAATTATGAAGATGGAGTTGGGATTAAGGATATGTGTATAGGTTGTCACGTTTTTATATAGTCATGTTGGAAATTGTGGCCCGAAAGCGCACAGTGTCAAAAATTGCAGTAATTTATAGTAAGACCGGATCGTTCACTAGAGGATGTGCGATAGAAGCAGGACCCACGTTGTTTACTAAGATTTTCCACTCGGTTACTCGTTTCAGGTTTTGCATTGGTTTCTAACAACTACTTGACATAATTTAAACTAAATTATGAAAGCAATGAAATTATTCTACAAAGCACAATAGAATTAATCTATAAAGCAATTAAATCTATTCTAAGAAAGCAATAAAAATTATGTTAAGAAAGCGGATAAAGTTATGCTACGAAAGCAGATTTAAAATGTGACAGAAGGGACAGGAAGGAAATAATAAAGATTGGACAAAATGCAGATGAAACACAATTAAACTTCCATTTTAATTACACAAATCTTTGGTTGGGATAATTCGTCAATTAGCTAACTGTCATGCTTTCTAAGTATGTTCCCTTTAACAGACAGGTACTCACAGTTAGAATTTACATGCTCTTAAGACCTCAACTTCTAAGATATCATAGATTAATAACTCCCCCTGCCGAGGTATGTTATTTCTCCATGGTGGATAAGCAACACCTAACACATCATTAATTGACATGCTAAGTACTCCTATCATCCCCCTTGTCATACCCAAAGTCTAAATTAAACCCCGAACTAATCCACAACTCTTAAACCTTACAACCGGCGGCCAGCCTCTAATTCTTCCGAGTGACCTCTATAAAAGCATTTAAAAGAAAGCAGTAAAGAAAGCAATAAAGAAAGCGTTTAAAATCCTATCACTCAGAAGCTTCAAAAGTTATCTCATTCCGTTAGTATAAAAGAGCCCTTGGTCTTGGTGACTAGATGCAGATTTAGAACTTCCCAAATATCAGTAAGCCACAAGACTTATAACATCTGGTTATTTATGAGACACAAACTGAGTGGAACAGACTCGTGAAGATCTACTCCAGATGTACTCACTCAAGACTCAATTCTAGGCTTTGGCAGAAGAAGATAGTAGTTGAAAGAATACTCAACCCTACCTTAAAAATTAACCAAGGCCTATATGTTGTTCCTCTTATATTATTAGTCACACCTTATCTGAATCCAAATAGACACTGATTTGGTGCAATTCTTAATAGAAGATTTCCAACACATAGCAATTTTGAGAAAACAATGGATATTTGAAAATCATTCCCTACACAGGTACTAGACTCTCAATTAAAACACAGATCCTTTCAGTCTAGTGAGACCTAATCGCTGACTCTGCTTCTAAGTTCTCAAAATCAACCCCCAGTAGAAGATGAATTAGTCATAACTGTGAAATTATCCCTTGCTCAGATCCGGATTTTATAAAGTGATTTTTGTTGGAAATTTATTATGTAGCATCTGATTTAAATCAAGACTTCTATGTCTAAGGGAAGGATCCCAAAATATTATGACCACAATATCTACATAATAATATCATGCATAAATGTATATGAGAATTAAAATAAAATACCCAAAATATATGGTGGAGTTAGACAGAATTTGATACACAATGATGGGTTAGCCTTGAGATAAGAAGAATTTGGCTAAAAGAGTGCCAGAAATAACTGGGGTTATCTGGACATGCAAACATCTGTTATCCAGTTCCCAATTATTCCAGATGAAATGATTTTTAGACAGTGAGGAACCCTTAACGACAGTGATCTCTATCATCAAGAGTCCTACTATCCATGAGAGAGTAAAAACCCACATGTTCCTTACTACAGTATTATCATAACAGTGTTGATCGACACTGCCTGATATTACCAAAGCTTGAAATTCAGGTTGAAATTAAGATAAAGAAAAGAAAATTGTATCTAATTAGGAATTGGCTGAGTGGCTAATTGTTATCCCCGTAAAGGGACCTTTTTGCCGGAGCTTCCACCAATCACTAATCAGACCATGCAAAATAACAAGTGATAATTAATACACAGAAGACGAGCTAATCGTTATCCCGGTGAAAGGACCTTTTTGCCAACATTGATCTGTGGTATTCCTTATTACTCATTCATACACACAATTAAAGAGAAAAGATGAAATTAACAGAATATGTTTGGGTATTGTGTAAGTATTAATCACACAATAATTTGGACACTAATGGGTTGAGATGTGTAATAAATAAAATTAGATGTAGTGGGCCTAATCCCAATACACCCATGCAACTTACACAACTCAGGAAGTAAAATATTTTTGGAGTTTTAAGAATAAAAGGAAGAGGTCAATTCGGTCTACTGGGTTAAGTGCAATATAGACCGAATTGAAAATGCATGAGGAATGGAGTATTACCTTACCCAATTAGTCCTTGCAAGGATGTGAAACATCATCTAATTCGGTTTGTCAAGCAATTCGGTATAAACCGAATTGGACAAACCGAATTAATGGGGTTATCCCCTTACTCAAATTTGGCTAAGGCATTTGCTTCAAAAGAGTGTTTAATTCGATTTACCATGGTAATTCGGTATAGACCGAATTGGTAAATCGAATTGGTTCAATACGAAAAATAAACTAGGGCATGAGGGGATGATGTGCATACAATGTGGTTTCCAAAGTCAATTGGGTCTATATAAGCAATTCCGTCTAAACCGAATTGCATAGACCGAATTGCGTGGAAACCACATGACGAGAACACTTTTTGTTATGCAATTCAGTCTTCATGGGCAATTCGGTTTACCTTAGACCGAATTGCCTTAGACCGAATTGCATACAATTTTCTCATGAAGGAATAAACATACATTTTCACCATGTAATTCGGTCTTCATGGGCAATTCGATATAGATCGAATTGCCTTAGACCGAATTTCATGCAGTTTTTCACATAAGTATATTTTCTTGATTCACAAGTACTGAGTGCGGTTTCTAAGTTGATGTGGTTTATGATAGATGGGATTGACCCCATCACTCATTTCACATCAATGTCATCTCGCAGCCATACTTGTTTATATTTTGTGGTTATCTATAATTATGCATGTTCAATGGGTAATAGCATGGGTTAAAATCTAAAACTACAAACAAGAAATTCAAAGATTAAAGACCCTAAAACAACCCATAATTCTAAGAACATCATGTATAAACTAAGAACACTTAAATCATCTAAGGCAACAATAAACAAGTTATCTAAGCAAGAATAGTAAAAGAAAGCATTTAAAACCTATTTCTAGGAAGTCTTAAATTATCTAAAAACCTAAGAACACTTATTTGAGCTCTAAGGCACAAAACCACACCAAAAACCCACTAAATAAGCATTTATTGAGGATGAAAGCCAACTAGAAACACATTAAATGAAACCTAGTTGAAACAAACAATTATTCTACCATATTTATTGCTAAAGAAAGCATTTAAAGAGTGGAAAACACATGAGACAAAATCCATTTCTGGAAATCTTCTTTGCATTAAATACTTGAAAGCATAATAAATAACCCAAAACCATCATTGGCTTGAAGGTAGGGTTTATTCTAACTAAAAAGCATGAAAAAAATATGGAAATGGCTACTATAGATGGTAGTAATCAAGCTTTACAAAACTAAACTAAGATTAAAGCTTTAAAAACTAATCTAAAGTGCATGAAAATTAATCTAACTAAACTACCTACCTAACCCTTAAGGGGTGAAAAACCTGGTACTTCTTGCCCTCCCCAAGTGTTCAAAAGTTGGAAACTGTATATCCTCTCCTTTGAGTGTTGGTGAGAATCAGCTTTTATACTTGTTCTTCAAAAACCTTAGGCCCATCAGGGCCCATTAGCAATGGCATGTATTTTCCACGTGCTCCTCAGCTTCATCTGGATGCATTTTGAATGTAATTCGGTCTCCTTAGGCAATTCGATCTATACCGAATTGGTGCACATCGAATTGCATGAGGTCTCTCCTTCTTGATCTTTGGCTGGAATGTGGTCTTCAACACCAATTCGGTTTAAATGTAGACCGAATTGCATGTTTCGAATTGCTCATGGTCTCCTGCTTGGCTTCCTTGCCTTGAGTCAATTCGGTCTATGCAATTAATTCGGTGTAAACAGAATTGCATAGACCGAATTGGGCATCTTGCTTCTCCTCTCAACACTTTGTTCATTCTTCTTCTTTTCTTTCAGCAATTCAGTCTTCATGGTCAATTCCGTATAGACCGAATTGCTGTAGACCGAATTGATCTTCAACACTTTGCCAAAAATTCATTTTGTGGCCTTTTCATTCTTTTCCCATCTTTTTATTCCTTTTTCTTTTCTTCCTTTTTTTTCATGTTTTTGGATTTTTCTAACACAAATACAATTAAAATTGCATATTTTTGTGTTTTTCATTATGTAACACCCGAGAAAAAACAAATTCAAATTGTTTTGAACTACGTCATAACTTGATCCCTTCACAGGGTACGTAGGCAGCTTGGAAGTCTAAATTCTAAGTTCAGTCACAAAATAAATCACAAATAAATCACAAGATCAATCACAAAAACGTTAGGAGGATTTGGAACTAATTTAACTAGACTAATTAGGGCACGGAAATGTTACGAGCGTTAAGCCCGAACTCGTAACAAGTTTAAGGTAAAGATTTCGAATCGGAAACGACCCGAGGAGTCGAGCTAACACGTAGAGGGTAGAAAACCGATAGAGAAAAGAAGAAAAGACCTGACGAACCACGCGGACCGCCGAACCGGCCGGTCCGGCCGGCACGCGCTCGCCGCGCGGAAGGAGGCAACGCGTCCCAGGACTGGTCGCGCGTGCTCCGCGTGGGCAAAGCTCTACGTGCGCGTCACCACCGCGCCAGAGGTGCAGAAGGTGTAAACTTTCCTTCCATGGCGATTTTCTTGCCTAAATTAACATTCCCTTCGATGGTAAATGGATCCCAGCAGTAGGGAAGGGCATAAGTTCGGTTTTGGGCGCCCCCTACCCATTAGTTTCAGAAAACAAACCCTAAACTCTCCCATCCTTCCTCTCCAAGCCAAAATCTCTTCGACTCCACTTTCCGGCGAGTATTCCGGCAACAAAGAGGCAAACGGGACGAAGCCTCTCCTTCCTAGACCTTTGGTAAATCATGGTATAGTGTTTAGTTCATCCATAAACCTTAAAAACTCGAAATCTAACATCCTTTCTTTTACTACGATTTCACGTCGGGGGACGAACAAAAAGCGATCGGAGAAGTTGGCCGTTCGTCGCGACCTTAGGACATCCGGAAACCCCTTCCGACGACCCCAATCTCTAACTAAGTAAGTTAAGACCTTACTCTTCAATTTTTGTGGTTTATTGTCGTTTAAAACTTGAGATCTAGACACGTAACAAAAATCGGTTTTCAAAAACCCTATCCAATTTTTGAAACTCGCCTAAAACCCGACCTTCGGGAATTCAAACCGAAAACTTTTCAACATAGATTTTTTTATTAAGACTCTAATCTACCTTGTTTCCAAATTTCAGCCATTGACATAAAGATTTGCTATCCCAAACCGCACCGTAAAGTTTCTATGATAAAACCGAACGTTTGAATTCTGGACAGATTTATTGACTCGACTTGATGCATATTTTTCACCCATTTTTAGATCGATTCAACTTTGCATTACTCAACAAAAGTTGTAGATAATTGTGTCTAGATTATGCATATAAAATTTTATAAATTTGGAGTTCATTTGATATGTTAAAATGGACAATTTTCAGAAACTGTTCTAAACCAACTTTGGAGTCCGCGCGTATGCAGCGTGTTGTGGTCGACTTTTGAACATCTAAAATTCATTATTTCCAAAATCTTAAAACATGAAAGTTGTTCATTAAGGTGTTGTGCACATCCTGTAAAAATTTCGGACCAATTGGCTTTGAAATAAATTTTTAATCGGCGTCGCACGAAACTGTGTCGGAATCAGGTTTTGAACAGAAATCATCTTTTGCAAAGAACTCGAAATTTGACTCACTTCGAAACCTTATTTCCAAAAATGTAAAACATGAAAGTTGTTCGTATGTGTGTTTTTTAGCTACTGTGTAAATTTCTGAATTTTTGGTGTAAAGATGAATTTTTAATTAAGAAATGTAACACCCCGGATTTGATAACCCAGGTCGGGATATCACCGCCACACCTCCCTAGCAAGACACGGTTTCTCCGAGCTTGCTAAAGAGATGCAAGGCTATGGTTTTTCAAAATTTAAAATATTCAAACAGCCCATTATAATATAATTTAAAAATCATAATATCAAAGTTGCAGCGGAAAGTAATATTTACATATGTATAATGCAGCGGAATTTAAGTACAGGGCCGACATGGCCAAAACACGGGTTAAAACAGGCCCGTTCATGCAAGTTATAATTAAATGCAGGAATTTAAAAATAGAGTTTTCCCCGAATGTTCCCATGTATGCATATGATGATGCATAATCCTCATACTCTGAAAGAAAAAGGAAAAAAAATATGGTTTGGTCAGCAAAACGTGCTGAGTAAGTTAACACCTACTATGATCAAGGGGTTTCAAAATCTTTAATTAGATTTAAGAAAAACATATGCATACAAGACATGATTCAAATTGTATTCATCTAATAATAATTTAATTACATATTTGAAAAGACAAGGATTTCCACAAGATCATAATTTAACACACGTATAGAGAGGTTTAATTAAATAATTAAATTTTTACTCCGAGGCATGCATACTAACAATTCATCTATCAATTTTAATTGTGTACTTGAACATGCATTTAATCCATAATAACAATTTAATAAGATATGAAATTTAAAGACATAATTTAAATGCATAATTTAAAGACATGCATAAGTAAATAAATACTTAAAATATTAAATCTTTTATTTCCCCGTTACGTAACCATTTCTTAATAATTTGTATAGCCGGTGATCCGGCGGCCGCAGCCTTGTCGTAAGTATCTTGTATAGCCGGTGATCCGGCGGCCTGCAGCCATATCTGCCATACCCAGTAACACTCCGGAGCCTCGGGAAGTCCATACGGACAATCCCGAGAGTGTAGGCCATGTATCTCCCACCGATTGGCGTAATATCTCATCTAAATTCTCTCGTCCATTATAGGCCCGAAGAGAAAGGCTAGAGGGGCACCCTACAGAGCACTCACCCTCCACCATAGTATCTCATGTATTGTTTTGATTTAATATATCGGGGTTTTTAAAAAGTATAGATGCATCGTATTTCAAATCTTTGATCGTTCGTTTCGAAATTTCAAAATCTCTCGATTTAAAAGTCATTTGGCGTCACAATTTACGCCTTTTTAATTTAAAAATTCGTTTCAAGTCCGAAAAATCTGAAATTTTCACAGTTTATCCAAAACACCTTAACGAACAACTTTCGTGTTTTAACAATCTCGAAATAAGTTGAGGAAACATGTCAAAAATTGAGTTTAATGCAGAAACAGTTCACTGTCCAGTGGCAGATTTGACACAGTTTAGAAAATCGACCTTTTGACATATCAAATGGACTCCAAAGATTCTGACATTTTAAACATATATACTAGACATGATTTTCTACAACTTTCATTTAGTTTACAAAGATCAATTCGGACTAGAAAATATAGAAACAGGCTCACTAAGTTTGGACATGTTCACATGCAGATTTCAAAAACGTTTTGTCAAAGCAGTTTATATTCGATGCGATTTGAGATAGCAAACATCAACGAAAATGTCTGAAATTTTTACACAACCTAGATTTATGTGTTAGGATTAAAATTCTAGTTTGAGTTTTTCGGTTTGAACTCTCGAAATAGGGGTTTTGGTTCGATTTCAAACCTGTCACAGTTTCAAGTTCGAATCTCAAGGCAGGTTGGTTCTTGGCCGTTTTCGGATATCAAAACTCAATGAAAAATTATGAAAATTTTACACGAACTAGATCTATGTCTTAGGAATATTTTTTATGTTTTAAGTTTTTCCGTTTGAGCAGTTTTAGGGGTTCGAAAAATTCACAGAAAATTGTTGCGCCGAGGGTTTTTCGTGTTGATAGATTTTAGAGTTATTAAATCCATATGTTTGGTTGAATTTTAAGTCACCCAAAACCAACTAAGTATTAACTGACAGTGGTAAGGTGTTTGGCCGTCCTCGGGTCGCTTGGCTCGTCCAAATCCACTACGAACGGATCTCCTCAACGCCAAGCTTCCAACTTTGGCCACGATTTCAACTCGGGAGAATAAATCTAGTGTTAGATCGAATGTTTGGATTCAAAAAGGTGTAGGAAAACTCAAAAACCACTTACTAACGTCGTAGGGGTCTGTCTTCTCCTTCTCAAGTCCTTCTTGTTCGGATTCGTTCGTCGGAAACTCAAGAACACAAGGGATTTTGGGTTTTTCGGTTTTGGATGAACAAGGGAGAAGTTTTGAGAGTTTGAGAGGAATGGGGGCTGCCAAATTCGAAAATTAGGGTTAGGGAGCAGCCTAGTATCGTCCCAATATCCTTCCATAGCCCGGGATTGAGTTTCCATCATCGGGACACGAAAATATGGTAAGAAAATCGCCAAAACGCGTCAAGTGTAGCAGGCTGCGAGGTTGGCGCGGGGTTTGCCCTAACCCCGCGCGGACACCGCACGGACCCAGACTGGGCCGCGGTCTGGGCCGGGTCGTGCAATCCCTTTGGGCCTTTCCTCTTCCTCCTTCATTTTGGGCCTTTGTCTTCTCTTTGGGCCTTTCTCCTTCTATTTTCTTGGGCTATCTCTTGAACTTTAAATCCTATTTCAAATTTATTTGGGATCTCAAATTAATTTCGGGTTCGAAATATTAAGTCCATCTATATTTGGTTCCCGTGCGATAATTTATTTAATTAAATTATTTTCGACTTCACGGGTTCTTGGATAATTAATTCCTTCTTGAATTAAATTCCTTTTCTCATTTCTTCTTTTAATTATTTATTTATTTATTATATTCATTTATTTATTATATTTATTTATTGTTTATTTATTTATTTATTTATTTATTTTATGTTGAAAAATTCTCGGGTATTACAGTCTACCCTCCTTAAGAATCAACTTCGTCCTCGAAGTTGTGTTTCGGCTTTTTTTCGTGCTAAGGATTTATTTTTGTTTGTTTTATTATTTTGTGACTGAACTTAGAATTAAAACTTCTAATCTGCCTACGTACCCGGTGAAGGGATCAAGCCATAACGTAGTTCAAAATAATTTTGAATTTGTTTATTCGGGATACAAAATAGTCGGGTTCCAAAAATAATTGCTTATGCATTATTACGGGTATTACATCCTCTCCCCCTTAGGACTTCAGTTATGTCCCCATAACTGCCTATACGTTACTCTCGAGAAAGTTTGCGTATCGTTACCTTTGACCCATTTCTCATTGAGCTGGCAAGTCAGCTTGTTTGTCGTCATTCAACCGTCCCACAACTCTTTCTTGATCTCCTCGTTGCGGATTTACCAAGTCTAGCCTCTTCTCAATCTCTTCCTCTGGCGTTCGACATTTCCCTGCCTTGTGCCCAAACTTGCCACACTGATAGCAGGCTCCGGGCTTCGGGCACTGGCGCACCAGATGTGCATGTTTGCACCGTGGGCAGCGTGGTATAAATGCTCCATGGTTGTCATCTCGACCGTTTGGGTTCTGTGGCTGGTCAGGTTTAATGGTCACGTCCTCTCTCTCGTTAATGTTCTCTATCCGCGTTCGGCTGTCACGCAGCCGATGACCAAATCGACCACACCGAAAGCACGCTCCGGGTTTAGGGCATCCTCGCGCATAATGTGGGTTACCTGTAACACCCCGGTTTTTGGTCACCCAGGTCGGGATGTCACCGCCACACCTCCCTAGCAAGACACGGTTTTCTCCGAGCTTGCTAAAGAGATGCAAGGCTATGGTTCTTCAAAATTTAAAACATTGAAAAAGCCCATTTATATATAATTTAAAAATAATGTCCTTACAGTTGCAGCGGAAAATAATATTTACATAAGTATAATGCAGCGGAATTTAAATATAGCCAACACGGCCAGAATACGGGTTAAACAGGCCCGTTCATGCAATTTCTAGTCTAACGTAACATTTAAAAATAAAGCATTTCCCCAAAATTCCCATGAATTCATATGATGATGCATATTCTTCAGCTCTGAAAGAAACAGGGAAAAAAAATACGGTTTTGGTCAGCACTACGTGCTGAGTAGGTTAACACATACATAACTATGGGGTTTCAAAGCCATTATTTAATATTTAAAGAAAACATGTGCACAACACCACATAATTTAATTTATTTCGCTAACAATAATTCAAACGACAGAGACTTCATAAGATCATAAATATAATTTGCAAAGCAATATAATTGTAGGACATAATTTAAAAGCATAATCCAAAAGGAACAATTTTCGAGTCTCCTAGTTTCATATCTCATGTCTCATGTTTCAAGTTTATATTTCAATTGCCATTCGGCAAGCTTTATTTATCAATTGCCTTTCGGCAAGCATTATATCTCAATTGCCTTTCGGCAAGCATTATATCTCAATTGCCTTTCGGCAAGCATTATATCTCAATTGCCTTTCAGCAAGCATTATATCTCAATTGCCTTTCGGCAAGCATTATATCTCAACTGCCTTTCGGCAAGCATCGTATCTCATGCGTATTTTATTTCAAAGGAATTCCCAATCATTTAAACCTTAAAGGCTAATTTCATGTTTTAACAAGATTTCAAGATTTGACTTCCGGTAAACCACTGTTTACTCTAAAATTCGTCTAAATTCGGATTTAATTCCAAAAATTCTGAAATTTCACTACTGACTCGAAAACTTCGAGATCTACAACTTTCATGTTTTAACTTTTTCAATCCGAGATACCGAAATAGGTCGAAAACACCAATTTTCACAGAACCACAAATCTGTCCGAATTTCATGTGTCACAGTTTAAAGATTTCGAATTCTACCATAGCAATTCAACTCCAAATTGGATGAAATTTTACAGAGATCATCTTAAGACAATTATCTACGACTTTCATGTTCGGCTAAAGATCTAAAACAGTTTAGATCTTATGTCAAAAACGTGATCAAGATCATTCCTAAGTTCTGTCAAGAATTTCAAGATCTAGATTCAAGCAGTTCGGTTTCGGTGGGTTTGCACATATCAAATCGTCTCTAAAAATTCTCAAAAATTTACAGTAGGTAGACTAAGCCTTAGGAACGTTTTTCATGTTTTAAGTTTCTCCGTTTGAATTGGGTTTAAGGTTCGGAAAAATTCATCAAATCTGTTGCGTCGGTAGAAAGTATAAATTGACAGATTTTCGATTTCTTGTTAATCTTTTAGTTTTGAATGTTTTAATTCCTCCCAAAACCATGTAAGAGTTAACTTAAAGAGTCTACGAACGTCCGGGATCGTCTATTCGAAGGCGTGGCTTCCCGTCCACTGTTTCTCCTCTCCGTTCGTCGGGTTCTACGATCTAGATCCAATACGAGGTGTAGAAGAGAAAAGAAGAAGATTAGGATTCGTTTTCGAATCGTTTATTGAACAAGGATTGGATCGAGACTTACCACGACTATGGAGATCTTAGAATTTTCGTCCAACAGCGTTCGTCTTGGTTTCATGCCTCCGACGACTCCGGATTTAGGGTTTCGAATGTGTAGAAAGTTGTAGGGTTTTGTAAAAGTATTCGGAGCTCCTACGAGGTCTTATTTATAGATATCTAAGACCTAGGGCGTCCAAAATCTGACTCTAAGAGTCTAGAGTCGAAAGATGTTCAACCGAAAGTCGAAAAATCCGCGTTCGGGCGAGAAAATCTCGCTTGGTTTGTTGCTGCCAGTGTGGCGCGGTCGTGGCGCGGTCTAAGGCCAACAACCGCGCGGCCAGCGCGCCACTCACGCCTGGACTCCGGTCCGGGCGGGTCGTGCGATCCGTCGCGCTTTTCCTCCTCTCTTTCGGACTTCTATCCCTCTATGTTCCCAGATTCCGATTTTCCGGGGTATCTTCGGGCTCCGATTTCCTATCCTAATTTTATTCGGATCTAAATTTACATTTAGACTCGGGTTATTGAGTCCATCGGTGTTGGGTTTCCGTGTAACCATTTATTCGATTAAATTGTCTTCGGCTTCCCGGGTTCTCGGAATTTTATTTCCTTTTTAATTTAAATTCCATTTCTCATCTTTTATGATTCTTTATTTATTTATTATGTTCTCTTTATTATTTATTTATTTTATGTTGTAAAATTCTCGGGTATTACAGTCTACCCTCCTTAAGAATCAACTTCGTCCTCGAAGTTGTGTTTCGGCTTTTCTCGTGCTAAGGTCTTTTGTTTGTTTTATTATTTTGTGACTGAACTTAGAATTAAGACTTCTAAGCTGCCTACGTACCCGGTGAAGGGATCAAGCCATAACGTAGTTCAAAACAAGTTGAATTTGCTTATTTATGATTTGGGATACATGATATCGAGTCGAACTCCAAAAACAAATTATTACGGGGTATCACATCCTCTCCCCCTTAGGACTTCAGTTATGTCCCCATAACTGCCTATTCATTATTCTTAAGAGGGTTCGGGTTTTGGTCTTGTTCCTCGTCACTCTCCCCTTGCTGCAGGTTCACCAAATCTACTCTCTTTTCGATCGCCTCCTCTGGCGTTCGACATCCACTAGCCTTGTGACCAAGCTTACCGCACCTACGGCAGGTTCCAGGCTTCGGGCATTGGCGCACCAGATGTGCATGGTTGCATCGTGGACAACGTGGTATAAACGCACCACGGTTGTCGTCTCCCCCATTGTTGAGACCTTTATTTCCTCTCCTTCGGGATCCATTGTCTTTCCTAGAGTTGTTGTTGTTGTCTTTCTGATTCTTCTTCTCAAGTCCTTGCGAGTCCTTGCTCGACTCACCACGTTCCTTATGCTTCAATTGCTGGATTCGAGCAATTGATACGGCGCGATCATATATCGTCTGCAGGTTCGTGAATTGTCCTACTGCAAGTATCTCCCGGAAACTAAGGTTCAGACCCATCTCGAATTTCTGAGCCTTGTCAGAGTCGGTTGGTACTATCCTCGCAGCGAATCGTACTAGCTCCTTGAATTTGCTGTAGTACTCTTGCACTGTTTGCGCACCTTGCTTTAAGTTGATGAATTCCTCGTACTTCGCAGTCTTGGTGCTCAGTGGGTAGAATCTTTCCCTCAAAGCTTCCTTAAGTTCTTCCCAGGTGTAGGCTTCTTCGCCTTCCACTGAATTCGCTTGGAGATTTTGCCACCACTCATCGGCTTCGCCTCCTAGGTAGTAGGTCACTACGTGTATCTTCTCCTCATCAAGACACTTGATAGCATTCAAGAGCTTATCAAAGGTACGGATCCAACCTTCCAACTTGGCCGGATCCTCTTGGCCGTCATAATGGGGTGGGTTGTAGGGGTTCACTAATGCCAAGTAGTTGACTCGGGCTACTGGCGGAGGTACTGTTTGTACCCTATGCACCTCGGCATTTCCTAATGCTACAAGGAGTTCCTCTACAGATTTTAAACGTGCTTCCATATTATTGGGCGCTTGAGGCACTTGCTCTCCTAGGTTCTGAGGACTTCCACTGTTGTTGGGCGTGTTGGAAAGGTTAGCGTCAGTGCCGTTTGGACTCACCTTCCTTGGTTTCCTCCTAGGCGCCATTTTCTGTTACACGTGTATAGATTAGCTTATGTTGGTTTAGGTAGATCGCTCGAATGAGACGTTTCGTAAATTTCTAATTTCAAATTTTGGGGTTTGTTGTTTGGAAATCCAAACAAGATTTCTGGAATAAAGAGTGTTTTAATAAAACTTGATTTTTTTTTTATTATTGTTCCACATAAGGAAATTTTCTAATTCGTACAAGGGTAGGAACGCCTAAGCCGAGATTTGTTATGCTTAGGCGTGCGCTTAGATGAACGCGATCTAGAACTAAGGCAGGATCAGTATCTAGTTATTGTTTCTAGTTCGATGTCATGCCTCAAGATTATATAGGTGTAACAAGAGATCTAAGTTAATTTCGCCAAGATTCTAAGTTCAAATTCGCAAAGATTCTAAGTTAGAATTCGCAATGATTCTAAGTTCTCTACATAAAAGAGATGCAATATGCAAATGCGA
The DNA here is from genome assembly GCA_030278955.1 of Hygrophila difformis. NCBI lineage: Eukaryota > Viridiplantae > Streptophyta > Magnoliopsida > Lamiales > Acanthaceae > Hygrophila > Hygrophila difformis. The sequence goes on along the minus strand of JAOANR010000003.1, from coordinate 31,747,650 downwards.
ATGATGATTCCCCCCCCCCCCCCCCAAAATAATTTATGCACTATATATAAATGTTTCCCATGGGTTTTAAAATAAAAATTTTCTCCATGGAAATAATACTTTAAAATTTAAAATATTAGACAAAATATTAATAATTGTTTAAAAATAATAATGGTTTAAAAATAATAGTTTAAAAATACTAGCTTAAAAATATCCGGGCTCTGATACCACTCTGTAACACCCCGGTTTTTGGTCACCCAGGTCGGGATGTCACCGCCACACCTCCCTAGCAACACACGGTTTCTCCGAGCTTGCTAAAGAGATGCAAGGCTATGGTTCTTCAGAATTTAAAACATTCAAACAGCCCATTTATATATAATTTAAAAATAATGTCATTACAGTTGCAGCGGAAAATAATATTTACATAAGTATAATGCAGCGGAATTTAAATATAGCCAACACGGCCAGAATACGGGTTAAACAGGCCCGTTCATGCAATTTCTAGTCTAACGTAACATTTAAAAATAAAGCATTTCCCCAAAATTCCCATGAATGCATATGATGATGCATATTCTTCAGCTCTGAAAGAAACAGGGAAAAAAATACGGTTTTGGTCAGCACTACGTGCTGGGTAAGTTAACACATACATAACTATGGGGTTTCAAAGCCATTATTTAATATTTAAAGAAAACATGTGCACAACACCACATAATTTAATTTATTTCGCTAACAATAATTCAAACGACAGAGACTTCATAAGATCATAAATATAATTTGCAAAGCAATATAATTGTAGGACATATTTAAAAGCATAATCCAAAAGGAACAATTTTCGAGTCTCCTAGTTTCATATCTCATGTCTCATGTTTCAAGTTTATATTTCAATTGCCATTCGGCAAGCTTTATTTATCAATTGCCTTTCAACAAGCATTATATCTCAATTGCCTTTCGGCAAGCATTATATCTCAATTGCCTTTCGGCAAGCATTATCTCTCAATTGCCTTTCGGCAAGCATTATATCCCAACTGCCTTTCGGCAAGCATCGTATCTCATGCGTATTTTATTTCAAAGGAATTCCCAATCATTTAAACCTTAAAGGCTAATTTCATGTTTTAACAAGATTTCAAGATTTGACTTCCGGTAAACCACTGTTTACTCTAAAATCGTCTAAATTCAGATTTAATTCCGAAAATTCTGAAATTTCACTACTGACTCGAAAACGTCGAGATCTACAACTTTTGTGTTTTAACTTTTTCAATCCGAGATACTGAAATAGGTCGAAAAGACCAATTTTCACAGAACCACAAATCTGTCCGAATTTCATGTGTCACAGTTTAAAGATTTCGAATTCTACCATAGCAATTCAACTCCAAATTGGATGAAATTTTACAGAGATCATCTTAAGACAATTATCTACAACTTTCATGTTCGGCCAAAGATCTAAAACAGTCTAGATCTTATGTCAAAAACGTGATCAAGATCATTCCTAAGTTCTGTCAAGAATTTCAAGATCTAGATTCAAGCAGTTCGGTTTCGGTGGGTTTTCACATATCAAATCGTCTCTAAAAATTCTCAAACATTTACAGTAGGTAGGTAGATCTAAGCCTTAGAAACTTTTTTCGTGTTTTAAGTTTCTCCGTTTGAATTCGTTTTAAGGTTCGGAAAAATTCATCAAATCTGTTGCGTCGGTAGAAAGTATAAATTGACAGATTTTCGATTTCTTGTTAATCTTTTAGTTTTGAATGTTTTAATTCCTCCCAAAACCATGTAAGACTTAACTTACAGAGTTTACGAACGTCCGGGATCATCTATTCAAAGGCGTGGCTTCCCGTCCACCGTTTCTCCTCTCCGTTCGTCGGGTTCTACGATCTAGATCCAATACGAGGTGTAGAAGAGAAAAGAAGAAGATTAGGATTCGTTTTCGAATCGTTTATTGAACAAGGATTGGATCGAGACTTACCACGACTATGGAGATCTTAGAATTTTCGTCCAACAGCGTTCGTCTTGGTTTCGTGCCTCCGACGACTCCGGATTTAGGGTTTCGAATGTGTAGAAAGTTGTAGGGTTTTGTAAAAGTATTCGGAGCTCCTAGGAGGTCTTATTTATAGATATCTGAGACCTAGGGCGTCCAAAATCTGACTCTAAGAGTCTAGAGTCGAAAGATGTTCAACCGAAAGTCGAAAAATTCGCGTTCGGGCGAGAAAATCTCGCTTGGTTTGTTGCTGCCAGTGTGGCGCGGTCGTGGCGCGGTCTAAGGCCAACAACCGCGCGGCCAGTGCGCCACTCACGCCTGGACTCCGGTCCGGGCGGGTCGTGCGATCCGTCGCGCTTTTCCTCCTCTCTTTCGGACTTCTATCCCTCTATGTTCCCAGATTCCGATTTCCGGGGTATCTTCGGGCTCCGATTTCCTATCCTAATTTTATTCGGATCTAAATTTACATTTGGACTCGGGTTATTGAGTCCATCGGTGTTGGGTTTCCGTGTAACCATTTATTCGATTAAATTGTCTTCGGCTTCCCTGGTTCTCGGAATTTTGTTTCCTTTTTAATTTAAATTCCATTTCTCATCTTTTATGATTCTTTATTTATTTATTATGTTCTCTTTATTATTTATTTATTTTATGTTGTAAAATTCTCGGGTATTACATTAGCACATTTTGGGCATTGTGGCGTGTAGTCACCATGGTTGAAAACTATCCCTCTGTTTCCTCCACTGTTGCCTTGAGGTGGTCTATTCGGGCCTCCCCGAATATGGTTCCTTCCTGAGTAATTATCGGTTCTGTGGTCCCGTTTCCTCTTGCCTTGCCATTGGTTGATTAGTGCGTTTCCCAAGGCAACCACAGCTTCCTCTATAGTTCTCAATCGGTCACTTAAGTTCTTAGGCATGGAGGCTACTTCCCCTCCTTGATTGGGTGCACTAATGTCTTGTACTGGTTCATCGGGTTGTCGTGGCCCTTCGTTGGTGTTGGGTGGGATAGGTGGATTGTTAGGTCTTCCTTTAGGTGCCATTTTCTGTTATTAAGCACGCGAAGATGAGTTTCTAAGTGATCAAGATCTAGGACTAAGGCAAAGTTAGTCTCAAGTTAGCGCTTCTAAGTCAAGTCTCAAGGTCATGTCGAACACAAGAGTAAGAAGTTTAGGTATCACATATGATTCACATAAGAGGTTAGTACAAATATTTATGTATGCATATGCATATGAAATCCCCCAATAAAATTTTAATTTACGCATGCATTTATTTATTCATGGGTTTTAAAAATAAATTTATTCCATGGATAGATTATAAAAGAATAAGGATAAAAGGTTTGGGCCACTATATTGGGCCGAAAGAAATAAATTATTTAGGCTTTAAGTAAAAATAAGGTTATTGGGCCAACATAGTAATTAAATATTGGGCTAAAGATTTGGGCTAGGAAAAATAAATTTTGGGCTCAAAAGGTTTGGGCTTAGAAAAAAAAAAATTTGGGCACAAAAATGTTAGTTTTAAAATAATAATGGATTTTTAAACATAATACTAGTTTAAAATAATACCCGTAATAGTTTAAAAAATAATAATACTAGTTTTAAAAATAGTCCGGGCTCTGATACCACTTTGTAACACCCCGGATTTGATAACCCAGGCCGGGATGTCACCGCCACACCTCCCTAGCAAGACACGGTTTCTCCGAGCTTGCTAAAGAGATGCAAGGCTATGGTTTTTCAAAATTTAAAATATTCAAACAACCCATTGTAATATAATTTAATAATTATAATATCAAAGTTGCAGCGGAAAGTAATTCTTACATATGTATAATGCAGCGGAATTTTAGTATAGGGCCGACATGGCCAAAACACGGGTTAAACAGGCCCGTTCATGCAAGTTGTAATTAAATGCAGGAATTTAAAAATAGAGTTTTCCCCGAATGTTCACATGTATGCATATGATGATGCATAATCCCCATACTCTGAAAGAAAAAGGAAAAAAAATATGGTTTGGTCAGCAAAACGTGCTGAGTAAGTTAACACCTACTATGATCAAGGGGTTTCAAAATCTTTAATTAGATTTAAGAAAAACATATGCATACAAGACATGATTCAAATTGTATTCATCTAATAATAATTTAATTACATATTTGAAAAGACAAGGATTTCCACAAGATCATAATTTAACACACGTATAGAGAGGTTTAATTAAATAATTAAATTTTTACTCCGAGACATGCATACTAACAATTCATCTATCAATTTTAATTGTGTACTTGAACATGCATTTAATCCATAATAACAAATTAATAAGATATGAAATTTAAAGACATAATTTAAATGCATAATTTAAAGACATGCATAATAAGTAAATAAATACTTAAAATATTAAATCTTTCATTTCCCCGTTACGTAACCATTTCTTAATAATTTGTATAGCCGGTGATCCGGCGGCCGCAGCCGTGTCGTAAGTATCTTGTATAGCCGGTGATCCGGCGGCCGCAGCCGTGTCGTAAGTATCTTGTATAGCCGGTGATCCGGCGGCCTGCAGCCGTATCTGCCATACCCAGTAACACTCCGGAGCCTCGGGAAGTCCATACGGACAATCCCGATAGTGTAGGCCATGTATCTCCCGCCGATTGGCGTAATATCTCATCTAAATTCTCTCGTCCATTATAGGCCCGAAGAGAAAGGCTAGAGGGGCACCCTGCAGAGCACTCACCCTCCACCATAGTATCTCATGTATCGTTTTGATTTAATATATCGGGGTTTTTCAAAAGTATAGATGCATCGTATTTCAAATCTTTGATCGTTCGTTTCAAAATTTCAAAATCTCTCGATTTAAAAGTCATTTGGCGTCACAGTTTACGCCTTTTTAATTTAAAAATTCGTTTCAAGTCCGAAAAATCTGAAATTTTCACAGTTTATTCAAAACAACCTTAACGAACAACTTTCGTGTTTTAACAATCTCGAAATCAGTTGAGGAAACATGTCAAAAATCGAGTTTAATGCAGAAACAGTTCACTGTCCAGTGGCAGATTTGACACAGTTTAGAAAATTGACCTTTTGACATAGCAAATGGACTCCAAAAATTCTGAAATTTTAAACACATATACTAGACATGATTATCTACAACTTTCATTTAGATTACAAAGATAAATTCGGAATAGAAAATATAGAAACAGGCTCACTAAGTTTGGACATGTTCACAGGCAGATTTCAAAAATGTTTTGTCAAAGCAATTTATATTCGATGCGATTTGAGATAGAAAACATCAACGAAATTGTCTGAAATTTTTACACAATCTAGATTTATCTGTTAGGATTAAAAGTCTAGTTTTGAGTTTTACGGTTTGAACTCTCGAAATAGGGGTTGTGGTTCAATTTCAAACCTGTCACAGTTTCAAGTTCGAATCTCAAGGCAGGTTGGTTCTCGGCCGTTTTCGGATAACAAAACGCAATAAAAAATTATGAAAGTTTTACATGAACTAGATATATGTCTTAGGAACGTTTTTCATGTTTTAAGTTTTTCCGTTAGAGCAGTTTTAAGGGTTCGAAAAATTCACACAAAATTGTTGCGCCGAGGGTTTTTCGGGTTGACAGATTTTAGAGTTATTAAATCCATATGTTTGGTTGCATTTTAAGTCACCCAAAACCAAGTAAGTATTAACTTACAGTGGTAAGGTGTTTGGCCATCCTCGGGTTGCTTGGCTCGTCCAAATCCACTACGAACGGATCTCCTCAACGCCAAGCTTCCAACTTTGGCCACGATTTCAACTCGGAAGAATAAATCTAGTGTTAGATCGAATGTTAGGATTCAAAAAGGTGTAGGAAAACTCAAAAACCACTTACTAACGTCGTAGGGTCTGTCTTCTCCTTCTCAAGTCCTTCTTGTTCGGATTCGGTCGTCGGAAACTCAAGAACACAAGGGATTTTGGGGTTTTCGGTTTTGGATGAACAAGGGAGAAGTTTTGAGAGTTTGGGAGGAATGGGGCTGCCAAATTCGAAAATTAGGGTAAGGGAGCAGCCTAGTATCGTCCCAATATTCTTCCATAGCCCGGGATTGAGTTTCCATCGCCGGGACACGAAAATATGGTAAGAAAATCGCCAAAACGAGTCAAGTGTAGCAGGCTGCGAGGTTAGCGTGGGGTTGGCACGGGGTTTGCCCTAACCCCGTGCGGACACCGCGCGGACCCAGACTGGGCCGCGGTCTGGGCCGGGTCGTGCAATCCCTTTGGGCCTTTCCTCTTCCTCCTTCATTTTGGGCCTTTGTCTTCTCTTTGGGCCTTTCTCCTTCTATTTTCTTGGGCTATCTCTTGAACTTTAAATTCTATTTCAAATTTATTTGGGATCTCAAATTAATTTCGGGTTCGAAATATTAAGTCCATCTATATTTGGTTCCCGTGCGATAATTTATTTAATTAAATTATTTTCGACTTCACGGATTCTTGGATACTTAATTCCTTCTTGAATTAAATTCATTTTCTCATTTCTTCTTTTAATTATTTATTTATTTATTATATTCATTTATTTATTATATTTATTTATTGTTTATTTATTTATTTATTTTATGTTGCAAAATTCTCGGGTATTACAGTCTACCCTCCTTAAGAATCAACTTCGTCCTCGAAGTTGTGTTTCGGCTTTTTTTCGTGCTAAGGATTTTTTTTTGTTTGTTTTATTATTTTGTGACTGAACTTAGAATTAAAACTTCTAAGCTGCCTACGTACCCGGTGAAGGGATCAAGCCATAACGTAGTTCAAAACAATTTTGAATTTGTTTATTCGGGATACAAAATAGTCGGTTCCAAAAATAATTGCTTATGCATTATTACGGGGTATTACATCCTCTCCCCCTTAGGACTTCAGTTATGTCCCCATAACTGCCTATACGTTACTCTCGAGAAAGTTTGCGTATCGTTACCTTTGACCCATTTCTCATTGAGCTGGCAAGTCAGCTTGTTTGTCGTCATTCAACCATCCCACAACTCTTTCTTGATCTCCTCGTTGCGGATTTACCAAGTCTAGCCTCTTCTCAATCTCTTCCTCTGGCGTTCGACATTTCCCTGCCTTGTGCCCAAACTTGCCGCACTGATAGCAGGCTCCGGGCTTCGGGCACTGGCGCACCAGATGTGCATGTTTGCACCGTGGGCAGCGTGGGATAAATGCTCCATGGTTGTCATCTCGACCGTTTGGGTTCTGTGGCTGGTCAGGTTTAATGGTCACGTCCTCTCTCTCGTTAATGTTCTCTATCCGCGTTCGGCAGTCACGCAGCCGATGACCAAATCGACCACACCGAAAGCACGCTCCGGGTTTAGGGCATCCTCGCGCATAATGTGGGTTGCCACATTTTGGGCATGATGGCGTGTTGTCACCATGGTTGAAAACTATCCCTCTGTTTCCTCCACTGTTGCCTTGAGGTGGTCTATTCGGGCCTCCCCGAATATGGTTCCTTCCTGAGTAATTATCAGTTCTGTGGTCCCGTTTCCTCTTGCCGTTGGTTGATTAGTGCGTTTCACAAGGCAACCACAGCTTCCTCTATAGTTCTCAATCGGTCACTTAAGTTCTTAGGCATGGAGGCTACTTCCCTCCTTGATTGGGTGCACTAATGTCTTGTACTGGTTCATCGGGTTGTCGTGGCCCTTCGTTGGTGTTGGGTGGGATAGGTGGATTGTTAGGTCTTCCTTTAGGTGCCATTTTCTGTTATTAAGCACGCGAAGATGAGTTTCTAAGTGATCAAGATCTAGGACTAAGGCAAAGTTAGTCTCAAGTTAGCGCTTCTGAGTCAAGTCTCAAGGTTATGTCGAACACTAGAGTGAGAAGTTTAGGTATCACATAATATTCACATAAGAGGTTAGTACAAATATTTATGTATGCATATGCATATGAAATCCCCCCAATAAAATTTTAATTTACGCATGCATTTATTTATCCATGGGTTTTAAAAATAAATTTATTCCATGGATAGATTATAAACGAATAAGGATAAAAGGTTTGGGCCACTATATTGGGCCGAAAGAAATAAATTATTTGGGCTTTAAGTAAAAACAAGGTTATTGGGCCAAAATAATTGGGCCAACATAGTAATTAAATATTGGGCTAAAGATTTGGGCTAGGAAAAATAAATTTCGGGCTCAAAAGGTTTGGGCTTAGAAAAAAAAAATTGGGCTCAAAAATGTTAGTTTTAAAATAATAATGGATTTTTAAACATAATACTAGTTTAAAATAATACCCGTAATAGTTTAGAAATAATAATACTAGTTTTAAAAATACTCCGGGCTCTGATACCACTTTGTAACACCCCGGATTTGATAACCCATGCCGGGATGTCACCGCCACACCTCCCTAGCAAGACACGGTTTCTCCGAGCTTGCTAAAGAGATGCATGGCTATGGTTTTTCAAAATTAAAAATATTCAAACAACCCATTATAATATAATTTAAAAATCATAATATCAAAGTTGCAGCGGAAAGTAATATTTACATATGTATAATGCAGCGGAATTTAAGTATAGGGCCGACATGGCCAAAACACGGGTTAAACATGCCCGTTCATGCAAGTTGTAATTAAATGCAGGAATTTAAAAATAGAGTTTTCCCCGAATGTTCCCATGTATGCATATGATGATGCATAATCCTCATACTCTGAAAGAAAAAGGAAAAAAATATGGTTTGGTCAGCAAAACGTGCTGAGTAAGTTAACACATACTATGATCAAGGGGTTTCAAAATCTTTAATTAGATTTAAGAAAAACATATGCATACAAGACATGATTCAAATTGTATTCATCTAATAATAATTTAATTACATATTTGAAAAGACAAGGATTTCCACAAGATCATAATTTAACACACGTATAGAGAGGTTTAATTAAATAATTAAATTTTTACTCCGAGGCATGCATACTAACAATTCATCTATCAATTTTAATTGTGTACTTGAACATGCATTTAATCCATAATAACAATTTAATAAGATATGAAATTTAAAGACATAATTTAAATGCAAAATTTAAAGACATGCATAAGTAAATAAATACTTAAAATATTAAATCTTTTATTTCCCCGTTACGTAACCATTTCTTAATAATTTGTATAGCCGGTGATCCGGCGGCCGCAGCCGTGTCGTAAGTATCTTGTATAGCCGGTGATCCGGCGGCCGCAGCCGTGTCGTAAGTATCTTGTATAGCCGGTGATCCGGCGGCCTGCAGCCGTATCTGCCATACCCAGTAACACTCCGGAGCCTCGGGAAGTCCATACGGACAATCCCGAGAGTGTAGGCCATGTATCTCCCGCCGATTGGCGTAATATCTCATCTAAATTCTCTCGTCCATTATAGGCCCGAAGAGAAAGGCTAGAGGGGCACCCTGCAGAGCACTCACCCTCCACCATAGTATCTCATGTATCGTTTTGATTTAATATATCGGGGTTTTTCAAAAGTATAGATGCATCGTATTTCAAATCTTTGATCGTTCGTTTCGAAATTTCAAAATCTCTCGATTTAAAAGTCATTTGGCGTCACAGTTTACGCCTTTTTAATTTAAAAATTCGTTTCAAGTCCGAAAAATCTGAAATTTTCACAGTTTATCCAAAACAACCCTAACGAACAACTTTTGTGTTTTAACAATCTCGAAATAAGTTGAGGAAACATGTCAAAAATCGAGTTTAATGCAGAAACAGTTCACTGTCCAGTGGCAGATTTGACACAGTTTAGAAAATCGACCTTTTGACATATCAAATGGACTCTAAAAATTCTGAAATTTTAAACAAACATACTAGACATGATTATCTACAACTTTCATTTAGATTACAAAGATCAATTCGAAATAGAAAATATATAAATAGGCTCACTAAGTTCGGACATGTACACAGGCAGATTTCAAAAACGTTCTGTCAAAGCAGTTTATATTCGATGCGATTTGAGATAGCAAACATCAACGAAAATGTCTGAAATTTTTACACAACCTAGATTTATGTGTTAGGATTAAAAGTCTAGTTTTGAGTTTTTCGGTTTGAACTTTCGAAATAGGGGTTTTGGTTCGATTTCAAACCCGTCACAGTTTCAAGTTTGAATCTCAAGGCAGGTTGGTTCTCGGCCTTTTTCGGATATCAAAACGTAATGAAAAATTATGAAAATTTTACAAGAACTAGACTATGTCTTAGGAACATTTTTCATGTTTTAAGTTTTTCCGTTTGAGCAGTTTTAAGGGTTCGAAAAATTCACACAAAATTGTTGCGCCGAGGGTTTTTCGTGTTGATAGATTTTAGAGTTATTAAATCCATATGCTTGGTTGCATTTTAAGTCACCCAAAACCAAGTAAGTTATTAAATCCTCGGGTCGCTTGGCTCGTCCAAATCCACTACGAACGGATCTCCTCAACGCCAAGCTTCCAACTTTGGCCACGATTTCAACTCGGAAGAATAAATCTAGTGTTAGATCGAATGTTTGGATTCAAAAAGGTGTAGGAAAACTCAAAAACCACTTACTAACATCGTAGGGGTCTGTCTTCTCCTTCTCAAGTCCTTCTTGTTCGGATCCGGTCGTCGGAAACTCAAGAACACAAGGGATTTTGGGGTTTTCGGTTTTGGATGAACAAGGGAGAAGTTTTGAGAGTTTGGGAGGAATGGGGGCTGCCAAATTCGAAAATTAGGGTTAGGGAGCAGCCTAGTATCATCCCAATATCCTTCCATAGCCCGGGATTGAGTTTCCATCGTCGGGACACGAAAATATGGTAAGAAAATCGCCAAAACGCGTGAAGTGTAGCAGGCTGCGAGGTTGGCGTGGGGTTGGCGCGGGGTTTGCCCTAACCCCGCACGGACACCCCGCGGACCCAGACTGGGCCGCGGTCTGGGCCGGGTCGTGCAATCCCTTTGGGCCTTTCTCCTTCTATTTTCTTGGGCTATCTCTTGAACTTTAAATTCTATTTCAAATTTATTTGGGATCTCAAATTAATTTCGGGTTCGAAATATTAAGTCCATCTATATTTGGTTCCCGTGCGATAATTTATTTAATTAAATTATTTTCGACTTCACGGGTTCTTGGATACTTAATTCCTTCTTGAATTAAATTCCTTTTCTCATTTCTTCTTTTAATTATTTATTTATTTATTATATTCATTTATTTATTATATTTATTTATTGTTTATTTATTTATTTATTTATTTATTTTATGTTGCAAAATTGTCGGGTATTACAAGAAAGGCGTAAACTGCGTCGAATCGGATTTTTTTTGAACTTGAGAAAACTCGAACTACGAAACGCGATATCGAATATTTTGGTAACATTGAAATACGAGCTTTCGAAAAATCCCGTTCACTAGGCTGAGCCGATCTTCATGCTATCATCATCTTTGAGACTGCCTCGTTAGTGGTCTTCTTACTATCTGAGATTGCCTCGTTAGTGATCTCGCGCGCTGTGTTATTTGGATCGCCTCGTTAGTGGTCCTACTATCTTTGAGACTGCCTCGTTAGTGGTCTCCCATTTATTTGGACTGCCTCGTTAGTGGTCCTACGTTTTGAGATTGCCTCGTTAGTGATCTCCCGGCATGGGGATGTGGCGGTGACATCCCGGCATGGGTTATCAAATCCGGGGTGTTACAAGTTGGTATCAGAGCCCGGAAAATTTTAAAGCTACTACTATTATTTTGAACCATTATTTTTAAACCAATTATTATTTTTAAATTTATTATTTTGACTACTAGTATTATTTTTAGCCTAAAGCTTTTTTTTTACGTAGCCCAATATCTTAGCCAAAGAAATATTAAATTTTTGGTCCACTATAGAGGCCCAACTTTTATTCCTACCCATGTAGTAGATTTATTTTAAATACATGGATAAATTAAAATTTTTAATGGGGAAAGGGGGACTTGCACTTGCATGTTGCATATAGATTTAAATTCATGCATGACTAATCTTACCTAAAACATATTCTAACCTTAACCTACCTTATTAACATTAGATGGTCGCCGAAACGTGAACATGATCAACCTACTAATGAGATTGATTGAAGCATACCTCGAATCCCCTTAAAACGTGAACAACATCAGACTAAGGGTAGAACAAATGGAGGCTAACCTGGGCCACCTAACTAATCTGGGGGAAGCAGGGCATCAAGATATAACCCAACTCCAAATTCAAATCAACGAACTCCAGACCCGCGAGACTGAGCTTCGGACTCAGATTGACGACGTAGAGACCCAAGCAGGGGTCTTGGGACATCAACTGCTTCATCTGAAGGATGACTTGCTCCCACATGCCCCTCTTGACCCGGGAGCTCCTCCTGTAGCTAGCCCCGTTGTTGATCCTGTCACTGTCCCTGCAGCCGCCCAAACTCCAGTTGCTGTTATTGATCCTGCTCTTGCTGATGGGCCCAATTGGCCAGAAAGCCAAGTGTTCCATTGGCCCCTTGACACGGGCACCATCGAGGATTCGAGTGATGAGGATGACCCCATGGAGGACCCGACCACCTATCCTCCCCAGGCTTAGAGATTTTTGATACATTATTCCTATTGTTCTCCTTTCTATTTTCCCGAACTATTCTCAACATTTTGATTCCTATCACTTGTACTGAATAAAGTTCCCTATTAAGCAATAAGTTCACAAGTATCTATTCTATACGCAGACTTTACGTTTTATTTCGTTGAAACTCAACAAACCAAGGGAACAAGACAACAATAAACAAGCAACATATCTGTAATACCCGAGAATTTTCCAACATAAAATAAATGCAATAAATAAAATAAATATAATAAATAAAGAAATAAATGCAGAGGAAATGAGAAATGGAATTTAAATTAATAAGAAAACAAATTCCGAGAACCCGGGAAGCCGAAGACAATTTAATCGAATAAATGGTTACACGGAAACCCAACACCGATGGACTCAATAACCCAAGTCCAAATGTAAATTTAGGTCCGAATAAAATTAAGATAGGAAATCGGAGCCCGAAGATACCCCGGAAATCGGAATCTGGGAACATAGAGGGATAGAAGTCCGAAGGAGAGGAGGAAAAGCGCGACGGATCGCACGACCCGCCCGGACCGGAGTCCAGGCGTGAGTGGCGCGCTGGCCGCGCGGTTGATGGCCTTGGACCGCGCCACGACCGCGCCACTCTGGCAGCAACAAACCAAGCGAGATTTTCTCGCCCGAACGCGGATTTTTCGACTTTCGGTTGAACGTCTCTCGACCCAAGACCCTTGGGGTCAGATTTTGGACGCCCTAGGTCTTAGATATCTATAAATAAGACCTCCTAAGAGCTCCAAATACATTTGAAACCCTACAAAATCTTTCTATACGTCGAAACCCTAATCCCGGAGTCGTCGGAGGCACAACACCGAGAGAAGGGACTGACTTGGACGAATTTGGGATCTTCTATCGCCTTGGTAAGATCCGATCTATTCCTCTATACATTCTTGATTTGAAAACAAATCCTAACCTCATCCTTTTTCTATTCTAAACCCCCGATCCGAATCGAGAGCGAAGAACCCGACAAACGGAGAGGATAAATGGAGGACGGGAAGCCACGCCTCCGGATCGACGATCCCGGACGCTCAACAATCTGTAAGTTAATTCTTACATGGTTTTGGGATGAATTAAAACGTTCGAATCTAAAAGATTAAACAAGAAATCGAAAATCTGTCAACTTACGTTTTCTACCGACGCAACAGTTTTGACGAATTTTTCCGAACCTTAAAACGACTCCAAACGGAAAAACTTAAAACACGAAAAACGTTCCTAAGGCTTAGATCTTTGGTCGAACATGAAAGTTGTAGATAAATGTCTTAAGATGGTCTCTGTAAAATTTCATCAAATTTGGAGTTGAATTGCTATGGTAGAATTCGATATCTTTAAACTGTGACATATGAAATTCGGACAGATTAGTGTTTCTGTGAAAATTGGTGTCTTTGACCTATTTCGGTATCTCGGATTGAAAAAGTTAAAACACGAAAGTTGTAGATCTCGACGTTTCGGAGTCAGGCGTGAAATATCGGAATTTTTGAAATTAAATCTGATTTTAGACGAATTTTAGAGTAAACTGTGGTTGACCGAGTCAAATCTTGACATCTTGTGGAAACGGTGAAATTAGCCTTTAAGGTTGAAACAGATAGAAATTCTTTGAAATACGATATATGAAACGAGAAGATTAAAATATATTGCGGGTTATGACTAAGCTAGATACTGTCAATGTTCTCTGCGGCTTGGGACATAAGAGCCCAAGTGTATGTCTAGGTTGACGTAAGAGCCCTAGCGAAGCACTGATCGTATGGCTAGCGGACGGATTAACTCTAATTAAAAGATCTGTATTGACCATGATACCTGTGGACATAAGAGCCCAGGCGTAAGGCTGGCGGACATAAGAGCCCTAGCGGTGGTGATCTGTAAAAGAATCGAAACGAGACATCGATGAGGGAATCCAATTAAGTCCTTGATAATTTGTGTTGTTAAATTTATGGCAACTTATTTAATTACGTTGCAAGCTATATTGATGATCTTATGAATCCATGTCTTCTAAATTATGCGGTTACATGAATTATTTAAATTATGCACATGTTTTCATTAAATTTAAACAAAGGCTTTGAAACCTCATAATCTTGTATGTGTTAACTTACTCAGCACGTAGTGCTGACCAAACCATATTTTCTTTTCCTTTTTCTTTCAGAGTTGAGAATTATGCATCGTCATATGCATACACGGGAAGTTTGGGATGATATATATATTATTTTGAATTTTTGTATTAGACTAGATCTTGCATGAACGGGCCTGTTTAACCCGTGATTAGGCCATGTTGGCCCTATATTTAAATTCCGCTGCGATACATATATGTAAATATTATTTTCCGCTGCAACTTTGATGTATTATTTTTAAATTATATATGAATGGGCTGTTTGAATGTTTTAAATTCTGAAAAAACCATAGCCTTGCATCTCTTTAGTGAGCTCGGAGAAACCGTGTCTTGCTAGAGAGGTGTGGCGGTGACATCCCGACCTGGGTGACCAAAAACCGGGGTGTTACAAAGTGGTATCAGAGCCCGGATATTTTTAAACTATTATTTTTAAAAACCATTATTATTTTTAAACTATTATTAATATTTTGACTATTATTTTTAAATTTTAAAGTATTATTTCCATGGAGAAATTTTTATTTTAAAACCTATGGAAAAAAAAATATATATATATATATAGTGCATAAATTATTTTTTTTGGGGGGAAATCATCACTCGCATTTGCATATTGCATCTCTTTTATGTAGAGAACTTAGAATCTTTGCGAATTTTAACTTAGCATCTTGGCGAATTATAACCTAGAATCTTGGCAAATATTAACTTAGATCTTTTGCTTGCACTAGATGACTTAGACGCTTGACATCAAATTAGAAACGCTCACTAGAGACTGATGTTGCCTTAGTTCTAAGATCGCGTTCATCTAAGCTCACGCCTAAGCATAACAAATCTCGGCTTTAGCCATTCCTATCCTGGTACGAACTAGAAAACTTCCTCATGTGGAACAATAAGAAAATCAAGTTTTATTAAAACACTATTTATTCCAAAAATCTTGTTTAGTTTCCCAAACAACAAATCCATTTCAAACGCACGACTCATTTAAACCTTGACCCGAACCCTCTTGAGAATAATAAATAGGCAGTTATGGGGGCATAACTGACGTCCTAAGGGAGAGAGGATATGATACCCCGTAAAAAAAAATTTATTTTCGGAGTTCGATTCGATAAGATGTATCCTAAATCATAAATAAACAAATTCAAATTGTTTTGAACTACGTTATGGCTTGATCCCTTCACCGGGTACGTAGGCAGCTTAGAAGTCTTAATTGTAAGTTCAGTCACAAAATAATAAAACAAACAAAAGACTTTATCACGAGAAAAGCCGAAACACAACTTCGAGGACGAAGTTGATTCTTAAGGAGGGTAGACTGTAATACCCGAGAATTTTCCAACATAAAATAAATGCAATAAATAAAATAAATATAATAAATAAAGAAATAAATGCAGAGGAAATGAGAAATGGAATTTAAATTAATAAGAAAACAAATTCTGAGAACCCGGGAAGCCGAAGACAATTTAATCGAATAAATGGTTACACGGAAACCCAACACCGATGGACTCAATAACCCGAGTCCAAATGTAAATTTAGGTCCGAATAAAATTAAGATAGGAAATCGGAGCCCGAAGATACCCCGGAAATCGGAATCTGGGAACATAGAGGGATAGAAGTCCGAAGGAGAGGAGGAAAAGCGCGACGGATCGCACGACCCGCCCGGACCGGAGTCCAGGCGTGAGTGGCGCGCTGGCCGCGCGGTTGATGGCCTTGGACCGCGCCACGACCGCGCCACTCTGGCAGCAACAAACCAAGCGAGATTTTCTCGCCCGAACGCGGATTTTTCGACTTTCGGTTGAACGTCTCTCGACCCAAGACCCTTGGGGTCAGATTTTGGACGCCCTAGGTCTTAGATATCTATAAATAAGACCTCCTAAGAGCTCCAAATACATTTGAAACCCTACAAAATCTTTCTATACGTCGAAACCCTAATCCCGGAGTCGTCGGAGGCACAACACCGAGAGAAGGGACTGACTTGGACGAATTTGGGATCTTCTATCGCCTTGGTAAGATCCGATCTATTCCTCTATACATTCTTGATTCGAAAACAAATCCTAACCTCATCCTTTTTCTATTCTAAACCCCCGATCCGAATCGAGAGCGAAGAACCCGACAAACGGAGAGGATAAACGGAGGACGGGAAGCCACGCCTCCGGATCGACGATCCCGGACGCTCAACAATCTGTAAGTTAACTCTTACATGGTTTTGGGATGAATTAAAACGTTCGAATCTAAAAGATTAAACAAGAAATTGAAAATCTGTCAACTTACGTTTTCTACCGACGCAACAGTTTTGACGAATTTTTCCGAACCTTAAAACGACTCCAAACGGAAAAACTTAAAACACGAAAAACGTTCCTAAGGCTTACATCTATCTACTGTAAAAATTTCAGAATTTTTAGAGACGATTTGATATGAGAAAACCAACCGAAACCGAACTGCTTGAATCTAGATCTTGAAATTCTTGACAGAACTTAGGTCCGATCTTGATCACGTTTTTGACATAGGTTCCAGACCGATTTAGATCTTTGGTCGAACATGAAAGTTGTAGATAAATGTCTTAAGATGGTCTCTGTAAAATTTCATCAAATTTGGAGTTGAATTGCTATGGTAGAATTCGATATCTTGAAACTGTGACATATGAAATTCGGACAGATTAGTGTTTCTGTGAAAATTGGTGTCTTTGACCTATTTCGGTATCTCGGATTGAAAAAGTTAAAACACGAAAGTTGTAGATCTCGACGTTTCGGAGTCAGGCGTGAAATATCGGAATTTTTGAAATTAAATCTGATTTTAGACGAATTTTAGAGTAAACTGTGGTTGACCGAGTCAAATCTTGACATCTTGTGGAAACGGTGAAATTAGCCTTTAAGGTTGAAACAGATAGAAATTCTTTGAAATACGATATATGAAACGAGAAGATTAAAATATATTGCGGGTTATGACTAAGCTAGATACTGTCAATGTTCTCTGCGGCTTGGGACATAAGAGCCCAAGTGTATGTCTAGGTTGACGTAAGAGCCCTAGCGAAGCACTGATCGTATGGCTAGCGGACGGATTAACTCTAATTAAAAGATCTGTATTGACCATGATACCTGTGGACATAAGAGCCCAGGCGTAAGGCTGGCGGACATAAGAGCCCTAGCGGTGGTGATCTGTAAAAGAATCGAAACGAGACATCGATGAGGGAATCCAATTAAGTCCTTGATAATTTGTGTTGTTAAATTTATGGCAACTTATTTAATTACGTTGCAAGCTATATTGATGATCTTATGAATCCATGTCTTCTAAATTATGCGGTTACATGAATTATTTAAATTATGCACATGTTTTCATTAAATTTAAACAAAGGCTTTGAAACCTCATAATCTTGTATGTGTTAACTTACTCAGCACGTAGTGCTGACCAAACCATATTTTCTTTTCCTTTTTCTTTCAGGGTTGAGAATTATGCATCGTCATATGCATACACGGGAAGTTTGGGATGATATATATATTATTTTGAATTTTTGTATTAGACTAGATCTTGCATGAACGGGCCTGTTTAACCCGTGATTAGGCCATGTTGGCCCTATATTTAAATTCCGCTGCGATACATATATGTAAATATTATTTTCCGCTGCAACTTTGATGTATTATTTTTAAATTATATATGAATGGGCTGTTTGAATGTTTTAAATTCTGAAAAAACCATAGTCTTGCATCTCTTTAGTGAGCTCGGAGAAACCGTGTCTTGCTAGAGAGGTGTGGCGGTGACATCCCGACCTGGGTGACCAAAAACCGGGGTGTTACAATATCTATATATGCATAACAAATCGGCAAGGTACCTCGAACCCCAAAATCCTAAAACCCAGGGTCTCAACGTTTCAACCCTTACACTCTTAACATAAACGACTGAATAAATAAATACAAATCCTAACCCACTCTTAGTAGGCATCGCTCCATTTAGCAAAACACTTTCTCCCAACACTCTATCAAATCCCCAGAACTCTAAACCTACTTGTGCTCGCATGGTGATAACAGGATGGCACCTAGAGGACGACCAAGGACCTTCCCTACCACCCCCAACACCCACGACACGCCAGGACAACCCAATGAGCAGACACCTAACGTTGAGGCGCCAAACCCAGCAGGCCCGATGCCCAACCCTGCGGAAGGGCGAATGAGGAACATGGAGGAACTACTGGTCGCACTGGGCAATGCTTACGTTAACCAGGGCGGAGCTGTCGCGACACCACCGCCGGAAGCAAGGATCAATTACTTGGCTTCGGTAAACCCCTACCGACCTCCCTACTATGTAGGGGAGGAAGATCTAGCTAAGCTCGAGGAATGGTTGAGGACCTTCGACAAATTACTGAATGCAGTGAGATGCCCGGAAGGGGAGAAGGTTCACGTGGCTTCGTACTGGGTGGCGAGGCCGACGAATGGTGGCAAGCTACTCAGGGGAAACTTGGCGAAGACGACGAACCGTACTCGTGGAACGAGTTCATGGAGTTACTCCGGGAGCGCTTCTACCCAATGAGTACTAAGGCGGCGTTGTACGAAGAGTTCTCATCCCTGAAACAAGGGGAAAAATCTGTTCAAGAATACTATGCTCGGTTTAAGGAGCTGGCGAGATTTGCACCTCGGATGGTACCCACGGACGGGGAGAAGGCGCAGAAATTCGAAATGGGGTTGAACTTGTCAATTCGGGAGGTGATCACCGGGGTTAACTACCCGGACTTACAAGCTGTCTACGACCGTGCGGTGGCAGTCGCACGAGTACAACAGCTAAAGAGAAAGACTGCAGGGGAATCTAGCCGAGGGGTACAAGGACCAGACAAAAGAAACCGGGACAATAGGACGGGCAACACTATTGGTGGGGACAACTTTCGGCGAGGGCCGAACGGGAATGTTCAGAACAACAATGGTCGGAATTTCAACCAAGGAGGACGAGTGCCATCGTGTCCGAGGTGTGGCAGGCCGCACCTGGTGAGGAGATGTCCTCAGGTGGGCGAATGTTTCCGGTGCGGCCGTATTGGCCATAGGAGGGAGGAATGTCGAACCCGACTCGAGAACATCACAAAGAGAGAAGATTTGGTCACTGGACCCAATGAGCCGTTCAACCAAGGAGGCAGGAACGGCAACAATCAGGGATATCGGCCTCCTCCGAACCCGAACCAGCGCCCTCCGAACCAGCAACAAAACGTAAATCCGAATCAGAACCAGCCGGCCAATCAAGGGAGGCCGATGGGGAGGTTGAACGTGATCAACCAAGCTGACATACCCGCGCAGGGTGATGTGATGGCAAGTACCTTTCACGTCCTAAGTACTCCGCTTAGAGTTTTATTTGATTCCGGAGCCAGTTGTTCCATATTATCTTCGAGAGTTGTAGCTGAACTAGATTTACCTAAGTGCGAAATGATTAGCTTAGGAATCCAACTGCCTTCGAGAGAAGTAATAGCCTGCTCTAAGCGTTATAACGGAATACCTGTGGTAATAAAAAACGTAGAGTTTTTCGCAAACTTGGTAGAGTTTGACGTCAGAGACTTCGACGTCATACTAGGGATGGATTGGCTAACCCGTTATAAGGCCGTGATCGAATGCCAAAAGCAAAAGATCACGCTGTCAAAGAGTAGGGGGAGGAGAGTCATCTTCTACTCCCAACCCCCTAAGAAGTCTAACAAAATAGTCAACGCCCTCAAGTTATGTAGCTTAATGCGGAAGGGTTACGCGCTATACGCATGCTAAATTCATAACCTGGAAGCTGAAGGAGTCAAGGTAGACGACATCCCGGTGGTGAGGGAATACCCAGATGTGTTCCCTGAACACGTTCCCGGTATGCCACACAAGAGAGATCTTGAATTCACAATAGACCTCATTCCGGGAACGGAACCTGTTTCGAAAGCTCCTTACCGCATGGCGCCACTAGAAATGAAGGAACTAAAGGAGCAACTCGAGGAGTTGCTGGAGAAGGGATACATTAGACCGAGCACGTCCCCATGGGGAGCACTGGTCTTGTTCGTCAAGAAGAAAGACGGAGGGTTACGACAGTGCATCGACTATAGAGGACTCAATCAAGTCACCGTCAAGAACAAGTACCCGTTGCCCCGGATCGAAGATTTGTTCGACCAACTAAAGGGAGCTACGGTATTTTCAAAGATCGACTTACGCTCGGGATATCACCAATTGAGGATCGCCGAAAAGGACATCCCAAAAACGGCGTTCAGGACTCGTTACGGGCACTACGAGTTCACGGTGCTATCCTTTGGGCTAACGAACGCCCCAACAATGTTCATGAATCTCATGAATAAC
The DNA here is from genome assembly GCA_030278955.1 of Hygrophila difformis. NCBI lineage: Eukaryota > Viridiplantae > Streptophyta > Magnoliopsida > Lamiales > Acanthaceae > Hygrophila > Hygrophila difformis. The sequence continues at coordinate 31,726,812 of JAOANR010000003.1, read as the reverse complement.
GTATTTCGTGAATTGTTAGATCAATGCGTGGTGGTGTTCATAGATGACATCTTGATCTACTCAAAAGGTGAAGAGGAACATTCCGAGCACTTACACAAAGTGCTAGGGATCCTACGGGTAAACCAACTGTATGTTAAACTATCCAAGTGCGACTTCTGGTTAAGGGAAGTGGCATTTCTCGAGCATATAGTATCCGCCAACGGAGTGGCAGTAGATCCGGCGAAGATCTCGGCAGTGACCGAGTGGGTACCGCCGAAGAGTCCAACGGAAATAAGAAGCTTTCTTGGACTGGCAGGTTATTATAGGCGATTTGTAAAGGATTTCTCGAAAATCGCCCGCCCGTTGACTCAGCTGTTGAAGAAAGGGGTGAAGTACGACTGGACCAGCGAGTGTGAAGCCGCATTCCAGGATCTGAAGAAACGACTTACCACAGCGCCAGTACTGGCGTTACCATCAGAGGATGGAGACTTCGAGGTGTACAGTGACGCCTCGAAGGAGGGATTGGGATGCGTGCTAATTGGCCGCGGTCGTGTTCGCCTTAAAGATTTGGAGACACTATCTCTATGGGCGAAGGTGTCGAATGTTCACCAACCATAAGAGCCTCAAGTACATATTCACGCAAAAAGAGCTGAATTTGAGGCAGAGGAGATGGTTGGAACTGATTAAGGATTATGACCTGGAGATCGCGTATCACGAAGGAAAGGCCAACGTCGTGGCCGACGCCTTGAGTCGAAAGACTCAATACGTCGCGAACTCACTCGTGATACCGGCCGAGTTGTACAAAGACTTGGCGAAATTAAGTCTAGAACTGGTGCATCCTGGCACGGTAACCGAGGTCGTCAACGCGATGGTAGTGGGACCTACCATATTCGAAGAGATACGACTCGCCCAACCGGGTGACGAGAAATTGGAAGAAATAAGGAGGAGCATTGCCGAAGGAAAGGCAATGGATTTCAAAATTCATGAGGACGGAAGCATCCGCTTCAAGGGAAGGTGGGGTATACCACGAAAATCCGTGGATCTGAAGAAAAAGGTGATGGAGGAGGGCCACACCGCCCCCTACTCGGTTCACCCCGGAGGGACAAGCTGTACAAGGACTTGAAGAAGAACTATTGGTGGCCGAACATGAAGAGAGAGGTAGCCGAGTTTGTGGCAAGATTCCTTACCTGCCAGAAGGTCAAGGCAGTACGACAAAAACCCCTAGGAATAATGCAACCATTGGAGATCCCAAGCTGGAAATGGGATAGTATTTCAATGGACTTTGTTTTGGGGTTACCCTGCTCACCGAAGGGAATGAATAAAATCTGGGTGATCGTGGATAGATTGACAAAAACCGCCATATTTATCCCAATGAAGGATACTTGGTCAATGGACCAATTGGCAAGGGCGTATGTCGACAATGTGGTACGCCGGCATGGGGTACCACATGACATCATCTCAGATAGAGACAATAGGTTTGTCTCTCAGTTCTGGACCAAACTGCAAGAAGCTCTCGGTACGCAAATAAAGATGAGTACCGCGTTCCATCCCATGACGGATGGGCAGACGGAGCGAACGATCCAAACGCTGGAGGACATGCTGCGGGCCTGTGTGCTAGAATTTAAGGGAAGTTGGGAGAATCATCTACCTTTGATCGAGTTTTCCTACAACAGTTACCATGCGAGCATTGGCATGGCACCCTTCGAGGCACTGTATGGACGTAGGTGCCGAAGTCCATTAAGCTGGGAAGAGAACGATAAGACGGTAATAGTGGGACCACAACTTGTTGAGGACATGGCTCAACGAATCAAGGTCATCCAAGGGAAGATGAAAGCCGCTCAGGACCGGCAAAAGAGTTACGCGGACGTGAGACGGAAAGACTTGGAATTTCAAGTCGGAAATAAAGTCATGCTGAAGGTATCACCAATGAAGGGTGTGATGCGCTTCGGCAAACGAGGAAAACTGAGTCCACGGTACATAGGACCATATGAAATCCTGGAAAGAGAGGGAAATCTCGCATATCGGCTAGCATTGCCACCACAATTTGCTCGTGTTCACGATGTATTCCACGTCTCCCAATTGAAGAAGTATGTGCACGATCCGACCCATGTGCTCCAACCGGAAGAAATTGAGTTTGAGGATGACTTGAGTTACAAGGAAGTTCCGGTGCGAATACTTGACTCGAAGGAGAGAGTAACGAGGAATATGTAACACCCCGATTTTTGGTCACCCAGGTCGGGATGTCACCGCCACACCTCCCTAGTAAGACACGGTTTCTCCGGCTTACTAAAGAGATGCAAGGCTAGGTATTTCAGTAATTAAAAATATTTAAAACATTTGCAAACAACCCATACAATATAGTCTCGAAAATAATAATATCATAATGCAGCGGAAATAGTATTTAAGTATAATATTGCAGCGGAAATGTAAATAAGACCGACATGGTCAAAACACGGGTTAAACAGGCCCGTTTATTCTATAGTCTAACGCAAGAATTTAATAATAAAGTTTGCAAAAATATAGTTTCCCCCATGCATGAACGTGCTCATGTTTGTTCCACATACTCTGTAAGGAAAAAGGAAAATAAACGTTTTTGTCAGCACAACTTGCTGAGTAAGTTAACACATGCATGATCATAGGGTTTAAAAGCCATTAATTTAATAATTACATAAAAGCATGATAATAATCATAAATAATTTAATTTAATAATATAACCAATTCGCATAATTAAATCATGGCACTAACCAATAGTACACTTAGCATAATTTAAATAAAAACCATAATTAATTCGAATCAAGCATTTAATAATTTAAAAGGACAATAATTAAATATTTAGCTATCCCCATTACTCCCAAGATTTAGTATTTCAAGTATTTCACGATTGCATCGCGATATCAACAAGTTTAGCCGGAAACCGGCGGCCGCAGCCGTATCTGCCATACCCAGTACCACTCCGGAGCCTCAGGAAACCCATACGGATATTTACGAGAGTGTAGGCCATATATCTCATGCCGTTTTGGCAACATATCTCAAAAATTTCGCGCGGGTCACCATCGTCTATAAAGGCACGAAGTGAATCGTTAGGAGGGCACCCTGCAGAGCACTCACCCCCTAATTTTAAAGATCAAGTTTGTAAAGGGGATTTCCTAAATTTCAGATTTCACGTATTTATTTCAAAGAGTCGTCTAGTCCTTTAAACCTTAAAGGCTAGTTTCACCGTTTCAACAAGATTTCAAGATTTGACTCGGTCAACCATAGTTTACTTCAAAATTCGTTAAAAATCGAGTTTAATTCCAAAAATTCTGAAACTTTACCACATACTCGGAAACATCGAGATGAACAACTTTCGTGTTTTAACTTTTTTAATCCGGGATACCAAAACAGGTCAAAAACATCAATTTTCGTCATATCATTAATCTGTCCGAATTTCGTGTACAGCAGTTCAAGATTACCAAGATCTACCATAGCAAATCAACTCCAAACTTAATGAAATTTTATAGAGACCTTCTTAAGACATTTGTCTACAACTTTCATGTTCGGCTAAAGATCTAAATCGGCTTAAAACTAATGTCAAAAACGCCTACAAATTCGGACCTAAATTCTGTCAAGAAATTCAAGATTTAAACTAAAACAGTCCGGTTCCAGGATTTACCGCGTGGCCACCGCGTGGCACTCGCCTAGACTTCGGTCCGGGCGGGTCGTGCGATCCGTCGTGCCTTTCCTCCTCTCTTTCGGACTTCTATCCCCCTATGCTCCCGGATTCCGATTTCCGGGGTATCTTCGGGTTCCTATTTCTCTCTAAATTTTACTCGGGTCTAATTGCATGTTTGGACTCAAATTCTCGAGTTCATTGGTGTCGGATTTCGGTGTACAATTTATTTATTTTTATTTAGTTCTTTTTTATTTAATTAAATTCCTTTAATTCCTTTTTAAGTTAAATTTCATTTCTTATTTCCTTATCTTTATTTATTTATTTATTTGCTGGATTTATTTATTTATGGTATTTATTTTATTTATTGTTTATTTATTTAATTATTGTTTTATGTTGCAAAATTCTCGGGTATTACAGTCTACCCTCCTTAAGAATCAACTTTGTCCTCGAAGTTGTGTTTCGGCTTTTCTCGTGCTAAGGTCTTTTGTTTATTTTATTACTTTGTGACTGAACTTAGAATTAAAACTTCTAAGCTGCCTACGTACCCTATGAAGGGATCAATCCATAACGTAGTTCAAAACAATTTGAATTTGTTTGTTTGTTTACAAAAATGCACGAAAAATAGATGGTATGACATCCTCTCCCCCTTAAGATTGCAGTTAGGTCCCCATAACTGTGTCGGTGTCGGTTTGGAACAATGTCGGGTAGTGTTCTCTCATGTCGGATTCTACCTCCCAAGTTGCCGTCTCACTTTCATGGTTCAACCAAAGAACCTTGATCATTTTGATGGTTTTGTTCCTTGTTACTCGCTCCTTAGTGTCCAGAATTCGCACTGGGACTTCTTCATAAGTCAAATCCTCATCGAGTTCGATTATCTCCGGTTGAAGTACATGTGTCAGGTCCGGCACATACTTCTTTAGTTGCGAGACATGGAAGACATTATGAACTCGATCTAATTGTGGCGGTAAAGCCAGTCGGTAGGCCAAATTTCCGACTCGTTCTAGAATCTCGTAAGGTCCTATGTATCGAGGACTCAACTTTCCTCGTTTGCCAAAGCGCATCACCCCCTTCATGGGTGATATCTTTAGCATGACCCTATCTCCCACTTGAAATTCTAGGTCTCGTCGTCTCACGTCAGCGTAACTCTTCTGACGGTCTTGAGCGGCTTTCATTTTTCCTTGAATCACTATGATTTGTTGAGCCATGTCTTCGATAAGTTGTGGTCCCACTACCACCGACTTATCGTTTTCTTCCCAGCTCAACGGGCTTCGGCACCTTCGTCCATACAACGCCTCGAATGGTGCCATTCCAATGCTAGCATGGTAGCTATTATTATAAGATAATTCGATTAAGGGTAAATGGGATTCCCAATTTCTCTTAAATTCCAACACGCATGCTCTCAGCATGTCTTCTAGTGTTTGGATTGTTCTCTCGGTTTGACCATCCGTTATCGGGTGGAATGCGGTGCTCATTTTGATTTGAGTACCGAGAGCTTTTTGTAACTCCGTCCAAAAGTGAGAGACAAATCTACTGTCTCTGTCAGAAATGATGTCATGTGGTACTCCATGTCGCCGTACCACATTATCAACGTAGGCTCGAGCCAGCTGGTCCATAGTCCACGTGTCCTTCATCGGGATAAATATGGCTGTCTTCGTTAGCCTATCCACAATCACCCAAATCTTGTTCATGCCTGTCCTGAGATATGTGGGCACCAACGTCCTCTCATGGCTGATAGATAGCTTGGAGACCCCTGATTTGTTTGGTGATCAGGAACCCAGGGTCTACTGTACAAGGATACAAGAAGACCTGGAAGAACTTGACGACTATTGCCTCCCCTGTAGCTTAACAAACTTCGTCCACTGGAGCAGAATCTTCGTTCAAGGGTAAAAGAAGGAGGATGCGGAGGGAAGACTGGAACTGTACTGACTGTATTTTTGTCTAAGTTAAACTAAAAACTTCATTTAGGAGATCTTTTGATTTTTGTGCAAACTCGATCCGAGTATATAGCAATCTCCTGTGACTAATGTATTAATGAATTTATTGCTTTCCACAAAGAGATTTTCGTCTTGAGATCTCAAAAATATTTGAAAAAGATGTGTGGCAGTCCAAGATGAATAAGTAACTGCCATGCTAAAAACAAAGTTGTAACATGCTTGCATGTTCACAGTGTCCTTTTACTGCTTTCAATTAAATAACCAGCATAAAACAAGCATAAATCCGTCACCTAAATTCACATGTTGAATTTAGGCTAATGATGAAATTTTCAAACTATTAAATTGGGATAAACCAATTAAAAATATGCATGATATAAATTTTTGAGGTTTTGAGCTATAAAAATCTAATGATATGATCACTTGGAAGAAAAACAAATTTTCATGTTGAGAATTTGATTGAATAAATTGCAAGAAATTTTCAAAGGCTAAATTTAAGAATAAAGGTGACATGATCAAACCATACCATGTGAGATCTGAGCCATGAGTCACTTTTACTCATTATTTCTTTGTTGTGAGAAAATCATTTCGATTAAAGGACACTAGAACTTGCAATTGGGACCGATTCAAGACCATGCCATATTCCCGAAATCGAGTATGTGATCGAGGCACTTAGAAAAACCCAAATTTTTTTGGCCTTCGTTTGAAATCCAAACCCAAAAATATTTTCCCTTTTAGGATTAACCATTCTGAGCCTTTAAGCCTAATTCTTCTTTGAAGCCACTATATTATCCCTAGCCTTATAAAGAGACCAAGAAAATCAAACCAAAGTGTACATGAACCAATTCCATCAAGGCATTATAGTTTATGATCATCAAAATATCAATCGGTATTCATAAACCGATCAAAAAGAAAAGAAAAGAAGAGAAAAAGAAAAGAAAAAGAGAAAAATGTTGACATCCATTCAACAAAAATAAATTGCAAGTGACAAAGCAAATTAGACATAGTCTAATGTCATGTAATAGAAAAGAAAAACAAGAGAAAGAAAGAAGTATCGATGATCATGAACTTTAAATAAAAATGTGCCAAGTTACGATGGAATGAATTCGCGTCACTTCTTATACCCGATAATTCCCTTTCTTAACAAATGTTACAACCGTATGCCTCGTTATAACCCTGAACAAGACCTTGGGATATCGATTTGAAGAAATGAGTAGGTGGCGAGTTGGCCTAATTGCAAGCCTATGGGAGAATTTAATTGAATTTGATTATGAGCGTAATGATTAAAACCCAACTTTGAGAGTGAGTGGATTTTCCGATTCTACTATATGTGAGGCTCTGTTCTAATTAATCAATGTTCATGTCATGCTTGAATTCAAGAATTAAACCAATGAGATTTTATAAGCATATATTCAAGAAGAATTAACAATAATGATTGATTTGTATGCCTACTCAAGTAAAAAGTATCATTTCATTAGACACTGCAATCAAGAGAGTTTAATACTTGTAATTTTGATTGTCTTATCCCAATATAAAAAGAATGAAATTTTTGAAGCCACGCAAATGGATTGAATGTGCAGAGTCCATGCTCTTAGAAGCACTGACTCTGACTACTCGGGGACGATCAATATTAAATGTGAGGATTTTTTGATAATGGCCAAAATTGTCCATTATTTCCCATCCATTTCCGTGTCTGAGACGGACATTTTGATTGCATTCCCACCTTATTTTAATAAGAAAGCAGTTGATGTGACAGATTAATGTGAGTTTGTAAGAATAATAAGCTGGTAATGTGTAACACCCCGGATTTGATAACCCAGGCCGGGATGTCACTGCCACATCCCCCTAGCAAGACACGGCTTCCCGTGCTCACTAAGGAAATGCAAGGCTTATGGGTACGTAAAAGATTTAAAAACATTTCAACATTTAGTCCGGAAATTAATAATACTTATTTCAAAATACGGAAGTAATAATGTGTTCCATGTCTCGCAACTAAAGAAGTATGTGCACGACCCGACACATGTACTTCAACCGGAAGGAATTGAACTGGATGATGACTTCAGCTACGAGGAGATTCTGGTACAAAATACTCGATGTTAAGGAGAGAGTGACAATGAACAAGACCGTGAGCATGGTCAAGGTTCTTTGGTCGAACCATGAAAGTGAAACAGCAACATGGGAGTTAGAATCAGACATGAAGGAACGTTACCCGACCCTGTTCCAAGATGATGCGACCGCAGTTATGGGGACATAACTGTAAGCTTAAGGAGGCGAGGATGTAACGACCCGATAATTTCCCAATAATTTGTATCCCAAATAAACAAATTCAAATTGTTTTGAACTACGTAATGATTTGATCCTTTCACAGGGTACGTAGGCAACTTGAAAATTTCAATTTTGGGTTCAGTCACACAATCACACAATAACACAATATCACAATATCACAATATAGAAATAAACAAAAACGAAATGAACGATGGGACCCTAGTTCTTAGCTCGCGAGAAGCTAAAGCGCAACTTCGAGGACGAAGTTGATTCTTAAGGCGGGTAAACTGTAATACCCGTAATTTTAATAAAAATGAAATGGAATTAAATTCGAAGAGCAAGGGAATTTTAATTCCAAGAACCAGTGAAGTCGGAAATGATTTAGATAAATAAATCCTTGCACGGGAACCAAAGGTCGATGAATTTAAAGTCGAAGAAATCAAACTCGACGGATTCTAGATTTTGAACACGGAATTTAGTCGAGACGAAATAAAGTTAAGATAGGAATCATGATCCAAGAATGACTCGAAAAATCGAGCCCGAGAACATAGGAGGATAGAAACCCGAAAGAGAGAAGAAAAGACCCGACGGATCGCACGGCCCGGCCCAAGACGTAGCCAAGCCGGAGGCCGCGTCATCTTCGGGCGGCCTGGAGGGATCCCACGCCACGGGCGCGCCGCTCGACAGGCTGCGATCATCTTGCTATTTTTGGCGATTTCTTACCTTATTTCGACCTGTAACGATGGAAACTAAATCCCAAGCTATGGAAGGGTATTGGGGACGATATTAGACTGCTTCCGAAGCCTAAATTTGACCTACACAACCCTAGAGCAGCCCCATTCTCCTCACATTCTCTCAAACTTCTCCCAAACCGAAAACCCCAAAAATTCCCTTGTGTTCTTGAAGTTCCGACGACGAAATCCGAGCAAGAGGGACTTGAGAAGGAGAAGATAGACCCCTAGGATGTTGATGAGTGTTTCTTAAGTTTTCCTACACCTTTTCAAATCCGAAACTTCGATCTAACTATAGATTTTTACTTGCGAATTCGGTTCGTGGCCAAAGGAGGAAGAAATCGTATTGAGGAGATCCGTTCTAGCAATCCTTAGACGCTGGACGACCCAGAGACTATCTAGAACTCATATCAAGTAAGACAATGCCTTACGTATCAATATTGGTGGCTTAGGATCGTTCGTAACATTAGATTTAATCAAAACATAAAAATCGGACTTAAAAGATTCACGTTTGCGCATTTTCTGAAATCCAACAAAAACTCCTATTTCGAGAATCCGAAACGAGAAACTCCGAACTGAAGATTTGTTCCCAACATCTTAATCTAGGTTATGTCAAATTTTCACGCATTTTCATCAAGTTTTGATCCTCGAAAACGCGGCTTGTATTTTCTGAGATTTTTGAACGAAACCGAAAAGTTGACAGATTTGAGTGTTCGAATTCTTTGGCGTTTTTCTTATGGATTCTATCAAAACTAATCTTTAATGTAAAAATGAAAGTTGTAGATAATTGTCTCAAGAATGTGTGGTTAAAATTTGGTGAATTTTCGTTAACGTTTGAGTTTTCAAAGTCGATCTGAACAGTCTGCATCTTTTAACAAAATTCTGACAGATTTTCTATCCGAACTTGATGTGCAAATTTGATTTAATCCGAGATAATTTTGGATAAAATGCCTCTAATAAAACTTGTTTATTTTTGTGCAGTGTATGTTCCTGTAAAATTTCATAAATTTTGGAATTCGTTTTCTAGGTCGAAAACCTGTTTGAGAATTAGTGCACTGTTTCTGAAATGTAGACAGATTTCACTTTTTGAAAAGATTGCAAAATTTTACTTGCTTCCTCACCCAATTTCCAAAAACTTAAAACATGAAAATTGTTCGTTAGCATATTTTTGAGACACTGCGAGTTTCAAGTTGATCGCCTTTATATCGAATTTTTAAACTGAAAAGGCGTAAACTGTGGCGAAGACTTTGTTTTTATATGTTGAAAAACTACGTGCAAGTATGCATATGCAATCCCCCCAATAAAATTTAATTTATCCATGTGTTTAAAATAAATTTATAAAAATAAAATGTGGGGCCTCTATATTGGGCCAAAGTAATAAATCTTTGGGCTAAGTAAAAATATTTTGGGCTAAAAATTTTTGGGCTAAAAAATTTAGACTTTTATAAAATAATAAGTAAAATGACTTGGGCTAAAAACTTGGGCTTAAAAATAATAATAATAGTTTTAAAAATAATGGTTTAAAAAATAATACTAGTTTTTAAAATAATAGTTTAAAAATAATAATACTAGCTTTAAAAATATTCCGGGCTCTGATACCAACTTGTAACACCCCGAATTTGATAACCCAGGCCGGGATGACACCGCCATACCTCCCAAGCAAGACACGACTTCATTCGAGCTCACTTGCGAGATGCAAGGCTAATGGTATTTCAAAAATAGTTTAAAAACAACAAGTCCGGAAGTTCTTATATTTAAAATAGAGTAGTAATCATCCACGTACGAATAATAATTAAGTTTACGCAGCGGAAATAAAGTAAAGGGCCGACAAGGCCAAAACACGGGTTAATTGGCCCGTATGCAATCATACGGAATAAATAAGTAACGTCCAAAATAATTCCCCCAAATGTATGCTCATGCTCCGTACTCTGTAATAGGAGAAAATAAAACAACATTTATCAATATTAAAGAATACTGAATAAGACAATCCCTAACATAACAATAAATGGGTTTTAAAATTTAATACTTCCTCCGTATTTGAATAATACTAACATTTCATATTTTCACGCAATCCAATACACATTTTTAAAGAGTAATATCTCTGTTAGGACCTGTTTTGGCAGAATGTGTTCACAAAAGATGTTCGAACACCATCGATGGACTCCGGCCAAATCTTATCCAGAAGAAGCTATTTATGGAAAGTATATCTGCAGATCTTCCAGAATCGTGCCAGCAGCTGTCTGCAAATTTCCAGAGATTCCTATCAAGATTCTATGGGAGAAAAATCTCTATTCATGGAAACTTTTCACCAAAGAATATTTGCATGCATGGAAGGAATCTACTTACCTTTTTTAGCCGATTCTTGCACCTCAAATGAAGATCTATATAAGTGGTTGGCCATTCACTTGGAGGAAAAAAAATCGAGACAATTATAATTCTTCCTCTCATTATTTGAAGTGTCTAGAGAAATTCTTCACCCGTGTTCTTGCATTCATCAATCCATGAAGAATTCATTGATCCACGTTGTATATGGTGATGTAATCATCTTTATGCAACCGCGCCTTGAGTAAACTTGGATCGACAAGGTGTTCATGTGCCCATTGATTGGAGGAGACGAACTCAATCAAAGGGATTATTCAAGGCATCGTCAAACCCGCGCTTGAAAAGACATATCTTGAAGAGGAGGGTCTGCGGACAGGTTTCGTCCAAGGGAAACTTGAAGGGGGAGCCCTCAAGGAATTGAAGCAAGGTCGGGGAGATCTTCACCAAAACTAGGGAGAGTTTTGGTCTGACAATTCAACTGCTTGGAGATTGGAGTTCGGCAGATTTCAATTCACTATTGTTTGGATCGCGGATCCTGTTCGAACACATAGTGGAGACTCCTGGATTGGTATCCCCCAGACGTAGGCTACGGCCGAACTGGGTCAACAAATTTCTGTGTTTGTTCCCTTTATGTTTTTCAGTTTTTAATCTTCCGCTGCATATTATCTTAAACTGAATAACGTGTCCACGAAAGGTATTTGAACTAGTTTACAGGACTACTTAATTGGTTATCCACGCAAACGGACCTAACAATTGGTATCAGAGCCACACGCTCTCGAGCGAGATCCGGATAGACGAGATGGACAACCAAGGTGGATCGATTACTAGACCTCCTTTGCTGGATGGATCAAACTATACATTCTGGAAAGATCAGATGGAATCCTTTATGATGTCACTTGATGATGGAATCTGGGATGCCATTGAGACACGGTATCAACCACCAATGATCGAACAAGAGGATGGAACTCAAATTCCCAAGCCCAGATCTAAGTGGACACAAAAACAAAGGACTGATGCAACGAGAAATTCTCAAAGATTTATTCGACCAACTGAAGGGAGCTTCAGTATTCTCAAAGATCGACCTGCGATCTGGATATCATCAGTTGAGGATCGCCATAAAGGACATCCCAAAGACGGCGTTCAGGACTCGTTATGGACACTACGAGTTCACGGTGCTATCATTCGGACTAACGAACGCCCCAGCGATGTTCATGAATCTCATGAACAATGTATTTCGAGAATTATTAGATCAATGTGTGGTGGTGTTCATAGACGACATCTTGATCTACTCGAAAAGTGAAGAAGAACATTCCGAGCACTTACACAAGGTGTTAGGGATCTTACGAGAAAATCAACTGTATGGCAAGCTGTCCAAATGCGACTTCTGGTTAAAAGAAGTGGCCTTTCTTGGGCATATAGTATCCGCCAACGGAGTGGCAGTGGATCCGGCAAAGATCTCGGCAGTGACCGAGTGGGCACCGCCGAAGAGTCCAACAGAGATAAGAAGTTTCCTTGGACTAGCAGGATACTATAGGTGATTTGTAAAGAAGTTCTCAAAAATCGCACGCCCGCTAACCCAGCTGTTAATGGTGACTTCGAGGTGTACAGCAATGCCTCGAAAGAAGGACTGGGATGCGTGTTAATGCAAGATCAAAGAGTCATAGCATAAGCATCGCGTCAACTAAAACCACACGAAGAGAACTACCCGAGCACGACTTAGAACTAGCCACAGTCGTGTTCGCCTTAAAGATATGGAGACACTATCTCTATGGGCGAAAGTGTCGGATGTTCACCGACCATAAGAGCCTCAAGTACATATTCACGCAAAAAGAGCTGAATCTGAGGCAGAGAAGATGGTTGGAATTAATTAAGGATTATGACCTGGAGATTGCTTATCACGAAGGGAAAGCCAACGTTGTAACCGATGCCCTGAGTCGAAAGACTCAACACGTGGTGAATTCACTCGTGATACCGGCTGAATTGTACCAAGACTTAGCGAAATTAAGTCTAGAATTGGTGCATTCTGGCACAGTAAACGAAGTCGTCAATGCGATGTAGTGGGATCTACCATATTCGACGAAATACGACTCGCCCAACCGAGTGATGAGAAGTTGGAAGGGGTTAGAAAGAGCATTGCCGAAGGAAAGGCAATGGATTTTAAAATTCATGAGGGCGGAAGCATCCGCTTCAAGGGAAGGTGGTGCATACCACGAAAATGCGAGGACCTAAAGCAAAAAGTGATGGAAGAAGGCCATAATACTCCATACTCGGTCCATCCCGGAGGAGACAAGCTGTACAAAGACTTAAAGAAGAATTATTGGTGGCCGAACATTAAAAGAGAGGTAGCCGAATTTGTGGCAAGATGCCTTACCTATCAGAAGATCAAGGCAGTACGTCAAAAACCCCTAGGACTAATGCAACCATTGGAAATCCCGAGTTGGAAATGGGATAGCATTTCAATGGATTTCGTGTCGGGATTACCACGTTCACCGAAAGAGATGAATAAAATCTGGGTGATCGTGGATAGGTTGACAAAAGCTGCCATATTCATCCCAATGAAGGATACTTGGTCCATGGACCAATTGGCAAAGGCGTATGTCGACAATGTGGTACGGCGGCATGGAGTACCACATGACATCATCTCGGACAGAGACAATAGATTTGTCTCTCATTTCTGGACAAAGCTACAAGAAGCCCTCGGTACGAAAATAAAGATGAGTACCGCGTTCCACCCCATGACGGATGGACAAACAGAAAGAAAGATCCAAACGTTAGAAGACATGCTAAGGGCATGTGTACTAGAGTTTAAGGGAAGTTGGGAAGATCACTTACCACTAATCGAATTTTTCTACAACAATAGTTACCACGCTAGCATAGGCATGGCACCTTTTGAGGCACTGCATGGACGCAAGTGCCGAAGCCCATTGAGCTGGGAAGAGAACAATAGGACTATGGAAGTCGGACCGAAACTTGTTGAGGACATGGCTCAACAAATCAAAATAATCCAAGGAAAGATGAGAGCCGCTCAGGACCGGCAAAAGAGCTATGCCGTTGTGAGACGACAAGACTTGGAATTTCAAATCGGCGATAAGGTCATGCTGAAGGTATCACCGATGAAGGGGGTGATGCGCTTTGGCAAGCGAGGAAAGCCGAGTCCACGATACATAGGACCGTACGAGATCCTAGAAAGAGTGGGAAACCTAGCATATCGGCTAGCATTGCCACCACAATTCGCTCGTGTCCACGATGTGTTCCAAGTCTCACAATTGAAAAAGTACATATACGATCCGACCCAAGTACTCCAACCGGAAGAGATTGAATTGGATGATGACCTGAGCTACGAGGAATTCCCGGTACGAATACTCGACGTGAAGGAGAGAGTCACAAGAAATAAGACCGTGAAGATGGTCAAGGTTCTTTGGTCTAACCACGAAACCGAGACGGCAACATGGGAACTGGAAGCAGACATGAAAGAACGTTACCCGACCCTATTCCAAGACAGTGCAACTACAGTTATGGGGACATAACTGTAATCTTAAGAGGGGGAGGATGTAATGGCCCGAATATTTTATACCCCAAATAAACAAATTCAAATTGTTTTGAACTACGTAATGACTTGATCCCTTCACGGGGTACGTAGGCAACTTGGAAATTTCAATTCTGGGTACAGTCAAATAATAACAAACAACAACACACAATAATACAATCGCTGAATCAAACAATTCCCGAACTCGCAAGATGATAAAGCAGAACTTCGAGTACGAAGTTGATTCTTAAGGGGGGTAGATTGTAATACCCATTAATTTCAGGATATAAAATAAGAATTTAATCCGATGAGAAAAGAGGTCTTGGTTCCGAGAACCCGTAAAATCGAAAATGCACGGAAGTCGAAAGAAAACCCAAGACCGACGGACCTAAGATTTCAAACATGAAATCAATCTAAGTCGGAATAAAAATTAGGGTAGGAATCACAATCCGAAAAGATCCCGGAAAGTCGAGCTGAAAACACGGAAGGATAGAAGCCCGAAAGAGATGAGGAAAAGACCCGACGGATCGGATCGCACGGACCCGCCCGGACCGAGGTCCGGGCGGAGGCCGCGCGCTGGGCGCGCGGCGTTTGGCCTACCAACGCGCCGCCACCGCGTGGCACCACAGAATCCGGCCATTCACGCGTTTTCCCCGATTCTTGCCAAAATTACAACACCCGACGATGGAAAGTAGATTTTGGACGGGGGAAGGAGTATTAGGACGACCTAGGGTTAATCTCCACCCCATTTTCAGCCTCCCACAGCCTCCCATTCACTCTCAAACTCTCCCAAGCCAAAACACCTTTCCGACGAACTTCCGGCGACTCCCGGCGACCAACGACGACCGTAGGAACGTGTAGATCAAGGTTTACATCCCTTAGATCATTGGTAAGGAGTACTCAGATTCCTTTTCTCGTTTTTATCTCCAATCCGTAATCTAACTTTCGAATATTGGACTCGTAAACACGTTCGTGACCGAAGGAGGAAGAGGACGTGTGCAAGGATCCGTTCGTAGTAGCTTTGGACGAGCCGAGCGACCATAGGAAGACTCAAGAACACCATCACTGTAAGTTGATGCTTTTCATATCAATACAGGTGGCTTAGGGGCGTCCGATTTAGTCACGTTGTAACGAAACGTAAAAACCGAACCTAAAAACCCTATCTTGCGCAATTTCTAAAATCCGATTAAAACTCATATTTCGAGAATCCAATCCGAGAAATTCAAAACTAGACTTTTGTTCCTAACACATTAATCTATCTTTTTAAAAATTTCATCCATTTTCATCAACGTTTGCTATCCCAAAATGATCCGAACATAAACTGCCTTGTAAAACGTTTTCGAAAATCGGGCAGTGTTGATGTCCGAACTTGATGAGCCCGTTTCTATATTTTCTACTCCGAATTGATCTTTGCAATCTAAATAAAAGTTGTATATAATTATGTCTTGTATGTGCATATAAAATTTCAGAATTTTTGGAGTCCATTTGATATGTCAAAACATCGATTTTCTAAACTGTGGTAAACCTGAATCCTGACAGTGTACATATTGTGCAATAAACTCGATTTTTGACATGTTTCCTCCACTTATTACGAAATTGTTAAAACACGAAAGTTGTTCATTAGGTGTTTTTGATATACCGTGAAAATTTCAGAATTTTTGGACTTGAAATGAATTTTTAAATTAAAAAGGCGCAAACTGTGACGGCAAATGATTTTAAATCGAAGAGATTTTGAAATTTCGAAACAAACGGTCGAGACCTTGAAATACGATATATCTATACTTTTGAAAAATCCCGTTACACTAAATTGAAACATATGAGATACTTGGCGGAGGGTGAGTACTCTGCAGGGTGCCCCTTTAGCCTTTCTCTTCGGGCCTATAATGGACGAGAGAAATTAGATGAGATATTACGCCAAACGGCGGGAGATACATGGCCTACACTCTCGGGATTATCCGTATGGATTTCCCCGAGGCTCCGGAGTGTTTTGGGTATGGCAAATACGGTTGCGGCCGCCGGATGACCGGCTAAACTTGATGAGATTGCGATGCAATCGTGAAATACTTGGAAATACTTGAAATACGTGAAATACGAAACGGCTGCGGCCGCCGGATGACCGGCTACACTAAATATTGAGAAACGGAGACGTAACGGGAAAAATTAAAAGACTTAATACTTTTGTGTATTTATTTATTTATTCTTGTATTTAAATTTTGCATTTAGATTTACCTCTTAAATTTTATAACATGTTAAATTATTATCTATGAATTTAATGCACGTTCAAGTGTACGATTAAATTATTTATTTTTAAATTGATAAATGGAATATTTTAGTATGCATGCCTAGGAGGAAAATTTAATTATTTAATTAAACCTCTTTATTGCTATGTTAGGATCGACTTACTCAGTATTTTATATACTGATAAAATTGTTGTTTTTCTCTTTCTTTCAGAGTACGGAGATAATGCATAGCATGTGCATTGGGGGATGGAATTATTAAACATTGTTTTATCGCTTTTTATGATACTTGCATATCGGGCATGTAAATCCCGAGTTTTGGCCATGTCGGCCCACTTTACATTTTCCGCTGCGATATATTATTATTACTACTATATGTGTGGATGACACTTATTATTATTTTTAAATAAATCCCGGACTTGTTTTTAAATCTCTTTGCAATACCCATAGCCTTGCATCTCTTTAGCAAGCTCGGAGAATCCGTGTCTTGCTAGGAGGTGTGGCGGTGACATCCCGGCCTGGGTTATCAAATCCGGGGTGTTACATCAAGTCAGATTAATTCATCAAGTTTGAACTTAAAATCTGTCAAGGTTTTCTTCAAAAGCACAGTCTTTTCAAATCGAGTTTTGACTATCCAAACGTTAATGAAAATGCACGAAATTTTTCAGGCGATCTTGAGACAATTATCTACAACTTTTATTTTTATACCAAAGATTAGTTTTGACCACAAGTGATAAAAAATGCACATCATGTTCGACTATGCAAACTGTCATGGTTTTTCGAAAAGTCATGCAGTACAGAAAATGTCCGACGTGGTTTCGGGTAACAAATCTTGATGAAAATGCATGAAATATTGACAGAACCTAGATTAAGATGTTAGAAACAAATCTCTAGTTCGGTGTTTTTTGTTTCGGATTCTCGAAATAGGGTTTTATGGCCAATCTCATAAAACGCGTAAAAATTGAATCTTCTAAGTCCGATTTTAGTGTTGTGATTAAAACTAATGTTTCGAACGATCCTAACCCACCAATATTGATATGTAAAGCATTATCTTACTTTATATGAGTCCTAAACAGTCTCGGAGTCGTCCGGAATCTACGGATCGTCACGAACGGATCTCCTCAACACGATTCTTCCTCTTTGGCCACGAATCGGAATCGAAAGGAGAAATCTAGAGTTAGATCGAATTTTCGGGTTCGAAAAGATGAAAGAAGACTTAAAGACCACTCACCAATAATCTGGAATCCTCAAATCCTTGCTCCACACGTCTTCTTGGTCGGATTTCGTCGCCAGAAAGTGATCGAAAACTAAGAACTTGGTGGTTTCGGGTTTTGGGAGAAGTTTGGAGAGAATATGGGGTGTTGAGGCTGCTCTAGTGTTTGTAGGTCAAAAATAATGAGTTCCAAGACTCAAAATCCGTCCATATACTCCTTCCCTCGACCGGGATTGAGTTACCAAAGTCGGGGGTCGAAAATAAGGTAAGAAATCGTCGAAAACCGAAAGTTGATCGTCCACTGTACAACGGCGCGGCCTCGGCGCGCGATCCCTCCAGACCGCACGGCCACCACGCGGCTCCCGTCTTGGCTGCGGCCGGGCCGGGCCGTGCGATCCGTCGGGCCTTTCCTCCTCTCGTTCGGGTTTCTATCCTCCTACGTTCTCGGGCTCGGTTTTCTGGGTCATTCTCGGATTACGATTCTTATCTTAAATTTTATTTCGTCTCTAATTGATTTCGTATTTGAATTCTTGAATCCATTCAGTTTGAATTCGTCGGCTTCGAATCCGTCCACCTTCGATTCCCGTGCAATGATTTATTTATTTAAATTATTTTTGACTTCACGGTTCTTGGAATTAAAATTCCCTTGTTCTTCGAATTTTAATTCTGTTTTCTATTATTAAAAGTCTCGGGTATTACAGAAATATTGTGATATTGTGCCAAAACGGCCATTGAAAAACTAGTCTACACTCTCGGGTGTATCCGTATGGGTTACCCGAGGCTCCGGAGTGGTACTGTGTATGGCGCGATACGCGGATTGCTTCGGCAATTCTGAAATTTGATACTGGAGAAACGTGATACTCCTCTTCTTAGTTAACGGGGTAAATTAAAAGACTTAAATTTTTAAATTATGTCTTTACTCATGTTATTATTATTTACTTATTTAAAACATGCTTTAAATTCATGCTTATGCCTAAATTTTATTATTTTTATTATTCGCCATGAGAATTATGCAAATTCAATTCTTGTCTATTAATTTAATTAAATTACATGTTTTAAATATGCATGCATAAAAATATATTTTATTTATTAAATTTTAAAATCCCTTTATTGCTACGTTAGAAATTGTCTTATTCAGTATTCTTTTATACTGATAAACATTGTTTTATATTTTTCTATTACAGAGTACGGAGCATGATCATGCATTGGGGGATTATTTTGGACATTTACTTCATAATTTTACATGACTTGCATACGGGCCTGTGATGAATGATTTTCACTACTCATATTTTAC
Organism: Hygrophila difformis; assembly: GCA_030278955.1. NCBI lineage: Eukaryota > Viridiplantae > Streptophyta > Magnoliopsida > Lamiales > Acanthaceae > Hygrophila > Hygrophila difformis. The sequence continues at coordinate 31,707,662 of JAOANR010000003.1, read as the reverse complement.
CACAAGCGGATGGTTGTCATCAAGTAATAAAAACCGGTGAATAACCGAGTCGAACCACAGGGAATTTCAGAATATTATTTCATTCCGGAAAAGATTTTAATTGTTTTTAAGTTTATTAAATATATTTTATATATTTTAAAGAGTTTGTTTAATTCTAAAGATGATTAAATTAAAAACAATGACTTTAAATTAAAAAATAAAGCAAGTTAAATTTTTAATGAATAAAAATATAGATGGGAGATGCTTGTAATATTTTAAATATTGCCATCTTTATATCAAGTAGAAATTGCATATTGATTTAGCATTTTCCAATGGCTAAAAAGATCAATTTCTTAAATTTTAAATATATTATAAAGATTAAAATATAGTAATCTTCTAAGATTCAAATTATGCTTAAACGGACTTCATGGAAGCTGATTAAATTATCTAACATTCTGGAATCATTATTCTAGGCCTAAATTTGAGTCTTTCCCAAGCATACGATGTAACTCCTCGGTTTTTTGTCACCCAGGTCGGGATGTCACCGCCACATCTCCCTAGCAAGACACGGTTTCTCCGGGCTTGCTAAAGAGATGCAAGGCTAGGTATTGCAGAATTCAAAATATTTAAAACATTTAAAAACAGCTCATACGATATAAGTTCGAAAATAATATCATAATGCAGCGGAAAAATAATATCTAAGTGTAAGTATTGCAGCGGGAAATGTAAATAGGGCCAACATGGCCAAAACACGGGTTAAACAAACCCGTTTATTCTATAGTCTAATGCAAAAATCAAAATATTAAATGTTCCCAAAAATCCCATGCATGTAGTGCTCATGCTCATTCCACATACTCTGTAAGAAAAAGAAATGAAATGGTTTGGTCAGACAACTTGCTGAGTAAGTTAACCCATACATAATCGTGGTGTTTCAAAGCCATTAATTTAATACTTAAATAAAAGCATGCCATTAAATCATAAACAATTTAAATTAATTAACTAAATAACTTGCATAATCTAATTCATGGCTCTAATTAAAAACACGTTTAACATAATTTAAAGTGAAAGCCATAATTAATTTAAATAAAGCATTAAATAATTTAAATAAACCAAAAATAAAAATTTTAGTTATTCCAATTACACCCAAGATTTAGTATTTCAGTATTTCACGATTGCATTGCAATCTCGTCAAGTTTAGCCGGTAGTCCGAAGGCCGCAACCGTATCTGTCATACCCAGTACCACTCCGGAGCCTCGGGAAACCCATATGGATATTCTCAAGAGTGTAGGCCATATATCTCATACCGTTTTGGCAATGTATCTCAAATTTCGCGCGGGGTTGCCATCGTCCATAAAGGCACGAAGTGAATAGTTAGGGGCACCCTACAGAGCACTCACCCCTAATTTTAATTGATCAAGTTTGTAAGGGGATTTTTCAAAATTCTTGTTTCGTATATTTTATTTTGAAAAGAGATTTCTACTCGTTTAAACCTTAAAGGCTAATTTCACCGTTTCACAAGATTTTCAAGATTTGACTTCGGTAAACCATTGTTTACTCCAAAATTAATTAAAAATCAGTTTAAGTCCGAAAATTCTGATATTTTACCAGTGACTCGAAAACACAGAGATAAACAAGTTTTGTGTTTTAACTTTTTCGATCCGGGTTAAGGCAATAAGTCAAAAACGTAGATTTCTATCAGGATGCAAATCTGTCCGAAATAACCAACAGCAGTTTCAAGATTTCGAGATCTACCATAGCAAACGAACTCAAAATTGATGAAATTTTACAGGAAGATACCTAAGACACATATCTACAAGTTTCATGTTCGACTAAAGTTCTGAATCGGTCTAGATCTATCGTAAAAAACGTCTACAAGTTTGGACCTAAGTTCTGTCAAGATTTCAAGATTCAGATTTAGATCAGTTAGGTTCGGGGTCGATTTCAGATACCAAAACATTATGAAAAATTCCGAACATTTTACAGAAGATAGATCTATGTCTTAGGAACATTTTTTGTGTTTTAATTTTCTCGTTTGAACAGTTTTAAGGGTTCGGAAAAATCGTGCAAAAACGCTGCGCCGTAAAGGTTTTCGTTTTGACAGATTTTACGTTCTTGGTTTAAATATTTAGTTCACGTGTATTTTAATTCTCCCAAACCATGTAAGTATTAACTTACAGAATTCATGATCGTCTCTGCTCGTCGATTCGGAGGCGTGGCTTCCAGTCCACCGTTTATCTCCACGGTTCGTCGGGTTCTTCGTTCTAGATCTGGTTCGTGGTGTAGAAAAGAAAAAGATTAAGTTAGGATTCATTTTCGAATCAAGAATGTAGAAGAACGAACGGATCAGAACTTACCACGACGATAGAAGACTCTGAATTCGTCCAAAACAGTCCCTCTCTTGGTCTCGTGCCTCCGACGACTTCGAGATTAGGGTTTTCGAACGTATAGAGAGTATGAAGGTTTTGAAAAGGGGTTCGGGATTGACTAGGACGACTATTTATAGAGGTAAGGGACCTAGGGGACGTCCAAGGTCGGCCTTAATGAGTCTTGAGCCGCAAGGTGAGCACCGAAGTCGAAAAATCCGGATTCGGGCGAGAGAATCTCGCAACGACCGTTTCTGTCCGTTGGCGCGCGGCTAGGGGAAACCCCGCGAGGCCACCGCGCGGCTACCGCCTGGACTTCGATCCGGGCGGGTCGTGCGATCCGACGAGCATTTTCTCCTCTCTTTCGGACTTCTATCTCTCTATGTTTTCGAATTCCGATTTCCGGGCAATCTTCGGGCTCCTATTTCCTATCGTCATTTTATTCGGATCAAAATTTAAGTTTGGACTCGAGTTATTGAGTCTATCGGTGTTGGGTTCCCGTGTAACCATTTATTTAACTCAACTAAATTCCTTTTTAAATAATTGTCTTTAATTCCTTTTAAAATTAAATTCCATTTCTCATTTCCTTTATATTTATTTATTTATTGTATTCTATTTACTATTTATTTATTTATTTATTTACTTAGTTATTTATTTATTTTATGTTGCAAAATTCTCGGGTATTATAGTCTACCCTCCTTAAGAATCAACTTCGTCCTCGAAGTTGTGTTTCGACTTTTGTCGTGCTAAGGACTTTTTGTTTGTGTTATTAATTTGTGACTGAACTTAGAATTAAAACTTCTAAGCTGCCTACGTACCCTGCGAAGGGATCAAGCCATAACGTAGTTCAAAACAAGTTGAATTTGTTTGTTTGTTTACAAAAATGCACAAAAACACGAAAAAAAAACACGGTGTGACATCCTCTCCCCCTTAAGATTACAGTTATGTCCCCATAACTGTGCTGGTGTCGGTTTGGAACAGTGTCGGGTAACGCTCTCTCATGTCGGATTCTAATTCCCAAGTCGCGGTTTCACTTTCATGGTTCGACCAAAGAACCTTGACTATCTTGACGGTTCTATTCCTTGTTACTCGCTCCTTAACGTCTAAAATTCGCACTGGGACTTCTTCGTAAGTCAGATCGTCATCGAGTTCGATCACTTCCGGCTGAAGTACATGTGTCGGGTCTGGCACATATCTCTTTAGTTGTGACGCATGGAATACATTATGAACTCGATCTAATTATGGTGGTAAAGCCAGTCGGTAGGCTAAATTTCTGACTCGTTCTAGAATTTCATAAGGTCCTATGTATCGAGGACTCAACTTTCCTCGTTTGCCAAAGCACATCACCCCCTTCATGGGTGATATCTTTAGCATGACCCTATCTCCCACTTGAAATTCTAGGTCTCGTCGTCTCACTTCAGCATAACCTTTCTGACGGTCTTGAGCGGCTTTCATTTTCCCTTGAATCACCTTTATCTGTTGAGCCATTTCTTCGACAAGTTGTGGTCCCACTACCACAGACTTATCGCTTTCTTCCCAACTCAACGGGCTTCGGCACTTTCGTCCATACAACGCCTCGAAAGGTGCCATGCCGATGCTAGCATGGTAGCTATTATTATAGGAAAACTCAATTAAAGGTAAATGAGTTTCCCAATTTCCCTTGAACTCCAACACACATGCTCTCAGCATCTCTTCTAGTGTTTGGATTGTTCTCTCGGTTTGTCCATCCGTCATTGGGTGGAATGCGGTGCTCATTTTGATTTGAGTACCGAGAGCTTTTTGTAACTCCGTCCAAAAATGAGAGACTAATCTCCTGTCTCTGTCGGAAATGATGTCCTGTGGTACTCTATGTCATTGTACCATATTATCAATGTAGGCTCGGGCCAATTGGTCCATAGTCCACGTGTCCTTCATTGGGGTAAATATGGCTGTCTTCGTTAGCCTATCCACAATCACCCAAATCTTGTTCATGCCTTTAGGTGATCGTGGTAATCCCGAGACAAAGTCCATTGAGATGCTATCCCACTTCCAACTTGGAATCTCCAGTGGTTGCATCAGTCCTAAGGGTTTATGTCTCACTGCCTTAACTCTTTGGCAAGTGAGGCATTTCGCCACGAAGTCTGCTACTTCCTTCTTCATTCCCGAACACCAAAAGATCTTCTTCAGATCCTTGTAAAATTTCTCGCCTCCGGGATGCACTGAATATGGCGTGTTATGTCCTTCTTCCATCAATCTTTGCTTCAGCTCGGCACACTTCTGGGGCACGCACCATCTCCCTTTAAAGCGAATGCCCATCCTCATGGATAGCAAACCCTATTGTCTTACCCTAGGCAATATACTGCTTTATCCTCTCCAATTTCACGTCGCCCGGTTGGGCGAGCCTAACCTCATCCAATATTGGTGTTTCTACAATCATCGCGTTGATCGTTTCACTCACTGTGCCCGGGTGCACAAGTTCCACATCCAACCTCGCCAAATCCATGTATAATACCGGCGGAATTACCAACGAGTTTGTCACTTGTTGGGTTTTCCGGCTTAGGGCATCGGCTACCACATTCGCCTTCCCTTCGTGGTAGGATATCTCCAAATCATAATCCTTAATAAGTTCCAACCACCTTCGCTGTCTCAAATTCAACTCCTTCTGAGTGAATATATATTTCAAGCTCTTGTGGTCGGTGAACATTCGACACTTTCGCCCATAAAGATAATGTCTCCATATCTTTAGAGCGAAAACGACCGGTGCCAACTCCAGGTCGTGTGTCGGGTAATTTTTTTCATGAGGTTTCAGTTGGTGTGATGCGTATGCAACGACCCTCGAGGCTTGCATCAAGACACAACCTAAACCTTCCTTCGAAGCATCGCTGTAAACTTCGAAGTCACCATTCTCTGATGGTAGCGTCAATATGGGTGTCGTTGTGAGACACTTCTTCAGCTCCTGAAACACAGTCTCACACGCATCGTTCCACGCGTATTTTACTCCTTTCTTCAGTAGCTGGTTCAAAGGACGTGCGATTCTCGAAAAGTCCTTCACGAATCGTCTATAGTACCCAGCCAATCCAAGGAAACTCCTTATTTCTTTTGGACTCGTCGGCACTGCCCACTCAGTTACGGCAGAAACTTTTGCCGGATCCACTGAGACTCTGTCAGCGGATACTATATGTCCAAGAAATGCCACTTCCCTTAACCAGAAATCGCATTTGGACAACTTGTTGTATAGTTGGTTCTTTTGCAAGATCCCTAACAATTGGTGTAAGTGTTGGGCGTGCTCCTCCTCGCTCTTCGAGTAGATCAGGATGTCGTCAATGAACACCACGACGCACTGATCTAACAATTCTCTAAACACATTGTTCATAAGGTTCATGAACATTGCTGGAGCATTTGTTAACCTGAAGGATAACACTGTGAACTCGTAGTGGCCATATCGAGTTCAAAACGCCGTCTTCGGAATGTCTTTCTCGGCGATCCTCAACTGGTGATACCCAGATCGCAAGTCGATCTTCGAGAATACTGAAGCTCCCTTCAGTTGATCAAACAGATCCTCAATTCTCGCCAGTGGGTACTTATTCTTAATTGTCACTTGGTTCAGTCCCTGATAATCTATGCAGAGACGTAATCCTCCGTCTTTCTTCTTGACGAATAAAATCGGTGCTCCCCAGGGGGAAGTACTCCGCCTTATGTACCCTTTCCCTAACAGCTCCTCGAGTTGGTCCTTTAACTCCTTCATTTCCAATGGTGCCATCCGGTATGGAGCTTTTGAGACAGGCTTGGTTCCCGGAATGAGATCTATAGTGAATTCAAGATCTCGCTCAGGTGGCAGGCCCAGAACGTCTTCAGGAAACATGTCCGGGTACTCTCTTACCACTGGAATGATGTCAACCTTGCTCTCTTCCGCCTCAAGGTTGTGAACGTAGCACGCATATAACTTATACCCCTTACGCATCAAGCTAGTTTGAGGGCACTAACGATTTTGTTGCTCCTCTTAGGGGGCTGAGAGTAAAAGATAACTCTCTTTCCCCTACTTTTTGACAGGGTGATCTTTTGGCATTCGATCACCGCTTTATACTGGGACAACAGTCCATCCCCAGTATAATGTCAAAGTCCCTTAAGTTAAATTCTACTAAGTTTGCGAAGAATTCTACGTTCTTGATCACTATAGGAATTCCGTTATATCGTTTAGAGCAAGCTACTACTTCTCCTGAAGGCAATTGAATTCTTAAACTAATTATCTCGCACTTAGGTAGATCTAACTCAGGCACTATTCTTGATGCTATGATTGAGCAACTAGCTCCAGAATCAAATAAAACTCTAAGGGGTGTATTCAAGACATGAAATGTACCTGCCATCACTTCTCCTTGTGCAGGCACGTCCGCCTGGTTAACCACGTTAAGCCTCCCCATAGGGCGTCCCGGATTGCCTTGCTGATTCGGGTTCGGCTGCTGATTTTGCTGTTGATTTTGGTTCTGAGGTGGTGGAGGACGTTGGTTCCGATTCTGATCGGCGGCCTAAATTGATTTTGAGGGGGTCTATACCCCTGATTGTTGTCGTTCCGTCCGTTGTGGTTTTGAGGCTGTTCCGGCCCCATGAACAAGTCTTCCCTCTTTGCTATATTTTCAGTCCTTGTTCGGCATTCCCGACGCATGTGGCCCATCCGACCACATCGAAAGCATGCCCCCTGTTGAGGGTTTCCCCTCGCCAGATGGGGTCGTCCACATCTCGGGCAGGGTGGTACCGGTTCTTCCTGGATAAACCTCCTTCCATTATTTGTTTGTTGTGGCCTATTCGGCCCTATCCTCTGCTCATTCCTCCCCGCATTATTTTCGCCTCTCGCGTCTTTGTTCCTCTTGTCTTGGGGACCCCGGCTGGACTCCCCACTCACTCTCCTTTTCAGTTGTTGTACCCGCGCCATAGCCACAGCGCGATCATATACAACTTGCAGATCGGGGTAGTGCACCCCTGTGATCACCTCGCGCAATGGTGTTATGAGGGCTATCTAGTGGCCTTGATCCTTTTGGTTTTGTAGTTTTTGCATTCGGTTGGGTGGTTTTTTGTTTGTGGTTTCTTTGTTTTTTTTTTCTTTTTTCTTTTCTTTGAGCAGCCGATGAGGCATTGTTTACCAAAAAAAATAGTAGTTTTAAAATATCCGGGCTCTGATACCAACTTGTAACACCCCGGTTTTTGGTCACCCAGGTCGGGATGTCACCGCCACATCTTCCTAGCAAAACACGGTTTCTCCGGGCTTGCTAAAGAGATGCAAGGCTAGGTATTGCAGAATTCAAAATATTTAAAACATTTAAAAACCGCCCATACGATATAAGTTCGAAAATAATATCATAATGCAGCGGAAAAATAATATCTAAGTGTAAGTATTGCAGCGGAAAATGTAAATAGGGCCAACATGGCCAAAACACGGGTTAAACAGGCCCGGTTATTCTATAGTCTAATGCAAAAATCAAAATATTAAATGTTCCCAAAAATCCCAAGCATGTAGTGCTCATGCTCATTCCACATACTCTGTAAGAAAAAGAAATGAAATGATTTGGTCAGCACAACTTGCTGAGTAAGTTAACACATATATAATCGTGGGGTTTCAAAGCCATTAATTTAATACTTAAATAAAAGCATGCCATTAAATCATAAACAATTTAATTTAATTAACTAAATAACTTGCATAATCTAATTCATGGCTCTAAAAAAAATACGTTTAACATAATCTAAAGTGAAAGCCATAATTAATTTAAATAAACCAAAAATAAACATTTTAATTATCCCCATTACACCCAAGATTTACTATTTTAGTATTTCACGATTGCATTGCAATCTAGTCAAGTTTAGCCGGTAGTCCGGCGGCCGCAACCGTATCTGTCATACTGTAATACCCGAGAAATCGACATCGAATATTAAATCCAAAAATTTAAGAATCGGATTTAATTATCGGAACCGAAATAATTCCGAGGGAGCGGAATTAAATAATTTCGGACGATAGCAACTCGAAGAGAGTTATCGGATTATCCAACGATCTCGGATAATTCATATTATGATTTTTAATTTAAAAATCATAATAAAAAAATGGATGAATTTGGACACTGTGTTGCTTATAATAATTTGGACTTAAGAAGTAAAAACATGGGTATTTGGGCCGAAATGGTTGGGCTTATAATAAATAATTATTGGGTCAAAATAATTGAACCCCTTTGGGCTCAAAATATTATACTAAATGGATAGAAAATTTTTGGGCTCAAATTTTGGGCTAAAATAATAATACTAGTAGTCTAAAAAATAATAATAATAATAATAATAAATTTAAAAATAATACTTAGTTCAAAATATTGGTTTAAAATAATAATAATAGTAGCTTTAAAATATTCCGGGCTCTGATACCAACTTGTAACACCCCGGATTTGATAACCCAGGCCGGGATACCACCACCACACCTCCCTAGCAAGACACGGATTCTCCGAGCTTGCTAAAGAGATGCAAGGCTATCGGTATTGCAAAAAGGTTTAAAAACAAGTCCGGAATTTATTTAAAAATAATAATAATAATAATAATAATAATAATAATAATAATTCATCCACACGTAGCAAACCGGAAAGTAAAATATCGCAGCGGAAATGTAAAAGGGCCGACATGGCCAAAACTCGGGTTATACAGGCCCGATATGCAAGTGTCAATAAAAGCGATAAAAAAATAAAGTTTTAAAGTTTTTCTCCCCCAATGCATATGCTCATGCATTATCTCCATACTCTGAAAAGAAAAGATAAACAACAATTTTATCAGTATATAAAATACTGAGTAAGTTTATCCTAACATAGCAATAAAGGGATTTAATTAGATAATTAAAATTTCACTCCTAAACATGCATTTACAAATTTAAAGGAAATAATATTTTAGTTGTGTACTTGAACATGCATTTAATCCACAATAACAATTTAGTCATGATATGAAATTTAAAGACATAATTTAAATGCATAATTTAAAGACATGCATAAATAAATAAATACTTAAAAATATTAAATCTTTTATTTCCCCGTTACGTAACCATTTCTCAATATTTTGTATAGCCGGTGATCCGGCGGTCGCAGCCGTGTCGTAAGTATCTTGTATAGCCGGTGATCCGGCGGCCGCAGCCGTATCTGCCATACCCAGTAACACTCCGGAGCCTCGGGAAATCCATGCGGACAATCCCGAGAGAGTAGGCCATGTATCTCCCGCCGATTGGCGTAATATCTCATCTAAATTCTCTCGTCCATTATAGGCCCGAAGAGAAAGGCTAGAGGGGCACCCTGCAGAGCACTCACCCTCCACCAAAGTATCTCATGTATCGTTTCAATTTAATGTATCGGGTTTTTCAAAAGTATAGATGTATCGTATTTCAAGTCTTTGATCGTTTGTTACGAAATTTCAAAATCTCTCGATTTAAAAGTCTCTTGGCGTCACAGTTTACGCCTTTTTAATTTAAAAATTCATTTCAAGTCCAAAAAATCTGAAATTTTCACAGTATATCAAAAACATCCTGGCGAACAACTTTTGTTTTTTAATTTTTTCGAAATAAGTTGAGGAAACATGTCAAAAATCGAGTTTATTACGCAAACAGAATTCTGTCCGGACTCAGGTTTGACACAGTTCAAAGTTTCGACTTTTTAACGTATCAAATGGACTCCAAAAATTCTGAAATTTTATATGCACATAGTAGACATGATTATCTACAACTTTCATTTAGATTGCAAAGATCAAATCGGAGTAGAAAATATAGAAACATGCTCATCAAGTTCGAATATGATCACTGTCAGTTTTCGAAAGAGTCCTAGTAAAACAGTTTATGTCCGGTACGATTTGAAATAGCAAACGTTAACGAAGATGTCTGAAATTTTTACACGACCTAGATTTATGTGTTAGGATTAAAAGTCTAATTTTGAGTTTTTCGAATTGAATCCTCGAAATATGAGTTTTAGGCCGATTTCAGAAACTGCGCGTGTTGGGGTTTTTAATTTCGGTTTTTACGTTTCGTTATGTTACGACTACTTTGGACGCCCCTAAACCACCCGTATTGATATGGAAGGCTCAACTTACAGTGATGGTGTTCATGAGTCGTCCTAGGGTCGCTCGGCTTGTCAAAAAATACTACGAACGGATCCTTGCACACATTCTCTTCCTCCTTCGATCACGAACGTGTTTACAAGTCCAATATTCGAAAGTTAGATTAAAGATTGGAGATAAAAACGAGAAAGACGAATCTGGATACGTCTTACCAAGATCCAAGGGGTGTGAACTCTGATCTACACGTTCCTACGGCCGTCGATGGTTCTCGGAAAGTCGCCGGAAGTCCGTCGAAAGTTCGTCGGGAGAGTGTTTTGGCTTGGGAGAGTTTGAGAGTGAATGAGGAGGGTTTGGAGGCTGCCAATGGAGTGAGAGACACCCCCCCCCCCCACGACCTAATACTCCTTCCCCCGTTCAAAATCCACTTTCCATAGTCGGGGGGTCGGATTATGGAAAGAAATCGCCGAAAACGCGTAACTTGCACAATTCTGGGGGCTCACGCGGGGTTGGCGCGCTGAAGGGCCAAACCCCGCCCGGCCAGCGCGCGGCTCCCGCCTGGACTGCTGTCCGGGCGGGTCCGTGCGATCCGATCCGTCGGGTCTTTTCCTCCTCTCTTTCGGGCTTCCATCCTTCCACGTTTTCGCGCTCGATTTTCCAGATCATTTTCGGTTTATTCTTCTCATCATAAATTTATTCCGACTCATTTCGATTTCATGTTTGAAATCTTAAGACCGTCGGTTTCGGTCGTCGGGTTCTAAATCGTCGTCTTTTGACTTCCGTGCATTTCGGAGTTTACGGGTTCTCGGAAACAAAACTTTCTTTCCCATTGGATTAATTCCTATTTTATATTCTAAAATTTACGGGTATTACAGGAGTGGTCGGTTTGCAGACATCCCAATCAGTTCTACTTCGGTTAGGTAAGGTATCCAACTCAATCCCTTGATCTTAGAGTCGGATTTCAAGCCCTAACATCAAACTTTGTTCTTACAACCCCCAAAATAGGATTCGTTCGGTAGATTGCGGAAGAGTGGGACTGTGTGGTCGATTTTGGAGCAAACATGAAGGAGGAATTCGACACCAATCTCTTGAAAAGTAAGTTAGTATTGTGCATCTCAAGTTTTAGGGGTTTTGGTGGAGGATCCATCAAGCTCTTGTTCGAACTCCACTCATTGCCAAATCTGCCATCTAGGGTTTTTATCCGTATAGTTTATGTTGCTCTGCGTTTTACACTTAGATCCGTTTGTTTTTGGGAAATCCTTTCTAGATGAAAAATGTTCCTAACATCTTAAATATACTCCCTGTAAATTTTCATAATTTTTTAACATGATTTGGGCATCGAAAATGGCTGGTATTCTAAGATTTTGTGCTGTCAGTTTTGGTGCTATTGTGTAATCAGGTTTTTTGGTCCGATTTACTCTTGCCTATGATCATTCTTAGTGGTTGATGTCTTCATGAAATTTGTTTCATTATGTGTCTAGATCATCCCTGTAAAATTTCATAATTTTTGGAGCATGTTCGAAATTGATATGGATTTTCAAATGGACTGTGGTCGAATGAACAGTAGAATTTAAACTCTTTGAGAAAGTTGGTTCTGAAATCATTTTTTTAGGTCACTTAGAATCCGAATATGAAGAAACCTATTTCTAAGAAAAATGTTCATTTGGGTGTGTTCTAGCTCCTGTAAAAATTTCAGAATTTTTAAAAATGCTTTGCTAAGTTTCCATATGCGATTTCTGAAACTGCCCAAAGACTATTTTTGTCGGTAAATCTGGAAATGTGTGATTTTGTAAAGTGTTAAAATTATGGTTTTGAAACTTTGTGAGTTTTGATCGAGTGGGATGCCCAATGTGTTAAAGGGTAAGTGCACTTGGCGTGAGCTCGTTGGGCCGCCCCCTCTTTTGTGGCCAAAACGGCGCATATGATATTATGGTTTCATGATTGTAAGAGTCTATACTCCTAGGTGTATCCGTATGGGTTATCTAGGGCTCCGGAGCGGTCTATATAGGGTCATTGCTTTCATATCCCTCGTGGGTACGAGTCCCAGAGGTGGGTTGATTCCAAGGGTACGTCCCTAGAATCGTTATTATATATTGGAGTTCTTGTGGGTGTAAATACCAAGGGCTTATTTGGTGTCCTCGATCAAAATAAACATTGGTAATTTATTCGTGTGGCAAAGTGTAAGAATTTCCGTAAATTATTTTTACTCACTTATTTTAAAATTAAGTTCCTATCCTTTTTTTCACTCTTCTAAAAACTCTAAAATTCGTTATGCTATATATTAACTTACGCAGTACCTTTTGTACTGATAAATTGTTGTTTTCCATTTTTTGCAGAGTAAGCAAATGCACGATGGGATGGGATTTCGCAAATAAAGACTTGTCGCATTTATTTTTAGTTTTATTTTCCGCACTGGACTTTGGACTTTGGTTTTGGCCGTTTGTTTTGGCCCTTGTTTTGCTTCCGCATTACTTTATTACTCTATGCATGTCGAACTCTGATTTGAACTTCGGGCTTATTTGAATGGTTTTAAATTATTTTAAAGAATTGTTACAACTAGCCTTAGCATCTTTCTAGATAAGCTCGATTTGGATCGCGTCTTATTTAGAAAGGTGTGGCAGTAGCGTCCCGGCCTGGGTAATCAAATCCGGGTATTACAAAGTGGTATTAGAGCCCGAGAATTTTTAAAGCTATTGTTTTTCCGGCCCACCATAGAGGCCCAAATTATTTAATATTATTTTAAGAATTTTAAATATTATTTCCATGGACAAGGAATTTTATTTTAAAACCCATGGGAAGGTATACCTCGAAAAATTGACAAGTCTTAAAATTAGTATTATTTTTGGGGGGAAAGCATGTGCATTAACAAAATTTTAATATAATGTGCCAAATTCCTTAATGTAAAACTTGTATGATTAGATGGAAGATCCGAGGTTGCTAGACTCTATCAAGCGCTTACTGTGTTCCATGTCCGACATTATGCACGAGCTTCGCCACATTCGTAGGGATGCCGAAGACGACAGGAATCGTATTAGGTCCTTGGAGGATAAGATTGAGGCACTGACTATAGAAACTAATCAAGTTACTGCACGCCAGACTACCCTAGAGACCGAGTTTGATGACTGTCGTCATCACGTTCATATGTTGCATGGCCGTGTTTTCGCACTGGAGGAAGTGGTGATTGGGCTGCAGAATCAGCTCAATCCAGGGCCGGAGATGGAGGAAGAAGAGGAAGAGGATCCGGACGAGCCCGTTGACATTGAGGACGAGGAGCCCGAGGAGGCTGTGGAGAACCCTCCACTGCCTCTTGATACGGATGAAGAGATCGAGGCCGACCGCAGGATGCTCGGCTACTCCCCTGATTACTTGCTCTAGGCTATTGCTTGCGGCTTCTGTGGATGGACTTTCCTTTACTTGTTTTTACTAGTATTTCGTTTCCGTACATTGCGTATTAGCATTATCACATCTTGTTTATCTTATCATTGCCACATTTTACGTAGTGGTAATCTATTGCTATATCGATGTAGTTCCTTAATATCAAGCCGTTATGATCTAATGGAATCTAGTACTCGCTTGTTTTTCCTTTTCACCTTTCAGTGTTCTTTTCGCGCTTAGAGTCTATGAGATAGAATTCTAACCGTAGTCTAACTTGACTATTAACCTACATCTAACTGCGAAGCTGACCTCTGCGTGCTTGATTATCAGAATGCCGCCGAGAGGGAGACCCAGAGTGGAGATTCCAATGAATGAAAATGCTAACGCTCCAGCTGGGGCGAACCCGCCAAATCCTGGAGGCCAAGCTAACCCGGCCCCCAATGCACTTGATGAGCGACTTAGGACAGTCGAACAAGTCCTCGTTGCTTTGGGAAACGCGGAAGTCAATCGAGCACAGGCAGTAGTGCCACCTCCAGCAGCTCGAATAAATTACTTGGCGATGGTAAATCCCTACCAGCCGCCCCATTATGAGGGACAGGAAGACCCCGCAAAGCTGGAGGACTGGATCAGGACTTTCGATAAGCTTTTGAACGCGGTCAGTTGTCCCGAAAATGAGAAAGTAGGAGTGGCGGCCTACTACTTAAGTGGGGAAGCGGATGAATGGTGGCAGAACCACCAAGGAGGGCTGGCGGATGGTGAGCATGTTTACTTTTGGGAAGAGTTCAAGGAAATGATGAGGGAGAGGTTCTATCCCCTCAGCACTAAATCAGCAAAGTACGAAGAGTTCATCAATCTTCGTCAAGGCACCCAGACAGTTCAGGAGTACTACGCGAAGTTTAAGGAGCTTGTCCGTTTTGCTCCAAGGCTTGTGCCGACTAATGCTGACAAAGCCCAGAAGTTTGAAATGGAGCTGAACCTCAGCATCAGAGAGATTTTGGTAGGAGGACAGCACACAACTCTGCAGGCTATTTACGATCGTGCAGTGGCAATTGCACGAGTACAACAGCTGAAAAGCAAAGATCAAGGAGAATCAAGCAAGGGCTCGAACAACCTTGATTAGAGAAACTGAAATAACAACACTGGAAATCACTTCAGAAGGGGGAATGACCAAGGAAGAAATGACGGACAGAGGAGGCCAGGGAATAGAGAATTCAATCTGGGAGGCCAAGGAAACCGAAGGCTGGATAACCAAGGCACTTTCATACCCCGATGCCAGAGGTGCAACATTCCGCACTTGGTACATGAATGCCCAAAACCGGGGCATTGCTATCGATGTGGCAGAGAAGGCCATATGAAGAAGGAGTCCTGGACAAGGGAAGACCGTATAGAGAAGAGGCCGGACCTGTTGAACCGTCCTTAGGGAAACAGGCCAGCTGGGCCAAACCAGCAGAACAATCAAGGACAGAGGTTCCCTCAGGCACAGAGGCCCCCTCAAAATCAAAACCAGCAAGGCAACCAGGGTGGAGCAATGGGATGCTTGAACATGATCAACCAAGCGGATTTGGCCGCTCAAGGCGATGTGATCGTAGGTACGTTTACTGCTTTAAGCGTACCTGTCAAAGTCTTATTTGACTCAGGAGCAAGTTGCTCTTTGATTTCTATGAGAATTCTACCTGCGCTAGATCTACCTGCGCCAAACAACATTAACTTAGAAATCCAATTACCATCGGGTAAAGTAGTATCGTGCTCTGAACGATACGACGGAATCCCGATAGTAATCAAAAATACCGAATTCTTCGCGAATCTCATAGAATTTGACCTTAAGGATTTCGATATCATCTTCGGAATGGACAGGTTGACTCGATATAAGGCTGTTATTGAGTGCCAGAAGCAGAAGATCTCTTTGGCAAAGAGTCGCGGGATGAAGGTCATTTACTACATGCATTCTCAAAGGAAGAGTGCCAAGGTGGTAAATGCTATGAAGTTTTGCAGTCTCATGCACAAGGGATATCAACTGTACGCAAGCTACGTGCATAACCTGGAAGACGAAGGAAGCAAGATTGACCGAATCCCAGTTGTGAACGAATATCCTGACGTCTTTCCTCAAGATATCCCAGGAATGCCACCTGAACGTGAAGTCGAGTTCATGATCGATATGGTACCCGGAATCAAACCAGTATCGAAGGCACCATATCGTATGGTGCCTGCTGAAATGAAGGAGCTGAAGGAATAACTCGAGGAGTTGCTATCAAAAGGTTACATTCGACCGAGCACATCACCGTGGGGAGCACCAATCCTATTCGTCAAGAAGAAGGACGGAGGACTTCGACTGTGCATAGACTACAGAGGTCTTAATCAAGTGACGATTAAGAACAAGTACCCGCTACCTAGGATCGAAGATCTCTTCGATCAGCTGAAAGGAGCGTCGGTATTTTCGAAGGTTGACCTGAGATCGGGATACCATCAGTTGCGTATCGCCGAGAAAGATATACCGAAGACAGCATTTTGCACGAGATACGTGCACTACGAATTCACCGTAATGTCCTTTGGACTCCCGAATGCTCCCGCAGTATTCATGAACCTCATGAATAGTGTGTTCCGGGAGTTGTTAGACTCGTGTGTCATCGTATTTATCGATGATATTCTAGTCTACTCTAGGGATGAGGAGGAGCATACAAGACATCTTCATCAAGTGCTTCAAACATTGAGAAAGAATCAGTTATACGCGAAGCTGTCGAAGTGCGAATTTTGGATGAAGGAAGTTGCGTTTTTAGGACACATAGTATTGGCTAAAGGAGTGTCGGTTGACCCGGCAAAGATATCTGCAGTGACTGATTTGCCAGCGCCAACTAGTCAGATGGAGATACGAAGTTTCCTAGGACTAGCCGGATACTACAGAAGGTTCGTGAAAGATTTTTCGAAGATTGCTAGGCCGATAACCCAATTGCTGAAGAAAGGGTTAAAGTTCGAATGGACAGCTGATTGTGAGGCGTCGTTTCAAGAACTCAAGAAAAGACTCACATCAGCACCAGTCTTAGCATTGCCATCGGAGACTGAGGATTTTGAAGTGTACAGCGACGCTTCAAAAGAAGGTTTTGGTTGCGTGCTTATGCAAAACCAAAGGGTTATCGCTTACGCATTGCGGCAACTCAAGCCACACGAGGAGAACTATGCGACACATGATCTGGAATTGGCTGCGGTGGTGTTTGCTCTCAAGATCTGGCGACACTACCTATATGGACAAACCTGTCGAATGTTCACGGACCATAAGAGCCTCAAGTATATTTTTAGTCAAAAGGAGTTAAATATGAGGCAGAGGAGATGGCTCGAGGAGATCAAAGACTATGACTTTGACATAGCCTACCATGAGGGCAAAGCGAACGTCGTGGCAGATGCACTGAGTCGGAAGACGAGGCATACGGCAAAAACCCTTATCCTACCTTCGGGACTGTATATGGACCTAGCAAAGTTGGATACCGAACTAGTCCATTATGGAACTGTGGTAGAAACGGTGAATGCCATAGCAATTGAGCCTACCGTGTTCGATGAGATTCGAACAGCTCAACCCGAAGATGAGAACCTTCAAAGGATCAAGGAGAAAATTGAAGGAAAAGCAGTAGGATTTATGATCCACGAAGACGGAAGTGTCGGCTTCAAAGGAAGATGGTGCGTTCCTCACAAGTGCGAGGACTTGAAGTGGAAACTGATGGAAGTAGGCCGTAGTACACCTTATTCAGTACACCCAGGAGGTGATAAGCTGTATAAGGATCTGAAGAAAATTTACTGGTGGCCGCGAATGAAACAAGATGTTGCTGATTTTGTGGCTAAGTGCCTAACTTGCCAGAAGGTGAAGGCGGTGCGGCAAAAGACGTTGGGATTGGTGAATCCATTGGAGATCCCAAATTGGAAATGGGACAGCATCTCCATGGATTTCGTCTCAGGGCTACCAAGATCTCCCAGAGGCATGAACAAAATTTGGGTAATAGTTGATCGGCTGACGAAAACCGCCATCTTTATACCAATGAAGGAAAATTGGTCGATGGATCAACTAGCCAAGGCATACATCGAGAATGTGGTCCGAAGGCATGGTGTGCCTCACGACATTATCTCGGACCGAGACAGCAGATTCGTCTCAAACTTTTGGACCAAATTGCAAGAAGCCTTGGGAACCCAAATTAAGATAAGCACGGCTTTTCATCCAATGAGCGACGGTCAAACTGAGCGAACAATTTAGACACTCGAAGACATGCTTAGAGCGTGTGTACTTGAATTCAAGGGAAGTTGGGAAAACTACTTACCGCTAATTGAATTCTCGTATAACAACAGTTACCATGCTAGTATTGCATGGCACCGTTCAAAGCTCTCTACGGGCGCAAGTGTCACAGTCCGTTGTGCTGGGCAAAGGATGATAACTCCGTGGTTATTGGACCTCGGCTTGTTGAAGACATGAGCAAGCAAATCAAGGTGGTTCAGCAAAAGATGAAGGCCAAACAAGACAGGAAAAAGAGCTATGCCGACACGAGACGACAAGAGTTGGAATTCCAAGTGGGAGACAAAGTTATGCTAAAAGTGTCACCAATGAAGGGGGTGATGCGATTTGGCAAACGAGGAAAGTTGAGTCCTCGCTATATCGGTCCATACGAGATTTTAGACCGTGTGGGTACCTTGGCATACCGTTTGGCTCTTCCACCGGAATTGTCGCGAGTGCACAACGTGTTCCACGTTTCTCAATTGAAGAAATATGTGCACGACCCAACTCACATCTTACAACCCGATGTGATCGAACTGGATGACGACCTGACATATGAGGAGTATCCGATCGAGGTACTCGATATCAAAGAAAGGGTCACGAGGAATTAGACCGTGAGAATGGTGAAAATTCTATGGTGAAATCATGGCACCGATGAAGCGACATGGGAATTGGAAGCGGATATGAAGCAGAGATATCCCAAACTTTTCCGAAGCGACTCGGGAGCAGTTATGGGGGCATAACTGCAGTTCTAAGGGGGGAGAGGATGTGACACCCCGCACAAAGTCGTCACGCACACACCCCGCACAGAGTCGTCGCGTACCGTGGTAAGAATTTAAATTTGCAAGCCTCAATAATTTCTACGTGCCAATTATCTGCATTGTTTATATTTCCGAAGTGCGACCCAACTTTGAGGGTAAAGTTGATTTCTAAGGAGGGTAGACTGTAATACCCGAGAAATCGACATCGAATATTAAATCCAAAAATTTAAGAATCGGATTTAATTATCGGAACCGAAATAATTCCGAGGGAGCGAAATTAAATAATTTCGGACGATAGCAACTCGAAGAGAGTTATCGGATTATCCAACGATCTCGGATAATTCATATTATGATTTTTAATTAAATTAAAAATCATAATAAAAAAATAAAAAAAAATCGCGCAGCAGCTGGCCGCGCGGCGGCGGCGCGTGGCCGCGTCAACCCCGCGCCGGCGGCCAGTAGGTGGCGTTTCAAACGCCATAGGCGGTGTTGCTCCAATTTTCGAGGTTTTACGTTTCCAATCGACCCAACTTCGGTTACCAGATCCTTAGGGATGTATTTGGACACTCTTGGATAGATTTTGGGTGTATTAAACATCTACAAAATTGGAATGAAAGAGATACATGTACACAATTGGATTAATTAAACTATGTTGGAGGTTGGTGCAATGGATGAAGTTTGGAGGGAGTAAATTCGAGATTGGACTGTCATAATGATCCTCCTACTTCCCAGTGTCATCAAAGCCTCATTTGGAACTCTCAACACAGCCATTCCAACCTTTAATCAGTCTCAAAACCTCCACCATTCCATTAATCCGGAAATTGGTGTTCTTGAGAGTGTGTGGTGAGTTGTGTGAATTCTCTTCACTTAGGCAAAGGAATGGTCGGTTTCCAGACATCCCTATCTGTTCTACTTCGGTTAGGTAACGTATCCAAATCAATCCCTTGATCTTAGAGTCGGATTTCAAGCCCTAACATCAAACTTTGTTCTTACAACCCCGAAAATAGGATTCGTTTGGTAGATTGCGGAAGTGTGGGACTGTGTGGTCGATTTTGGAGCAAACAAGAAGGAGGAATTCGACACCAATCTCTTGAAAAGTAAGTTAGTATTGTGCATCTCAATTTTTAGGGGTTTTGGTGGAGGATCCATCAAGCTCTTGTTCGAACTCCACTTATTGCCAAATCTGCCATCTAGGGTTTTTATCCGTATAGTTTATGTTGCTCTGCGTTTTTCACTTAGATCCGTTTGTTTTTGGAAAATTCTTTATAAATGAAAAATGTTCCTAACATCCTAAATATGCTCCCTGTAAATTTTCATAATTTTTAAACATGATTTGGGCATCGAAAACGGATCTGGTATTCTGAGATTTTGTGCTGTCAGTTTTGGTGCTATTGTGTAATCAGGTTTTGTGGTCCGATTTACTCTTGTCTATGATCGTTCTTAGTGGTTGATGTCTTCATGAAATTTGTTTCATTATGTGTCTAGATCATCCCTGTAAAATTTCATAATTTTTGGAGCATGTTCGAAATTGATATGGATTTTCAAATGGACTGTGGTCGAATGAACAGTAGAATTTAAACTCTTTGAGAAAGTTGGTTCTGAAATTATTTTTTTAGTCACTTAGATTACGAATTTGAAGAAGCCTATTTCTAAGAAAAATGTTCATTTGGGTGTGTTCTAGCTCCTGTAAAAATTTCAGAATTTTTGAAAATGTTTTGCTAAGTTTCCATATGCGATTTCTGAAACTGCCCAAAGACTATTTTTGTCGGTAAATCGTACTTTGTGTATTTTGATGATCTACGAGTCGAATGGCTCTCATTTTTGGAAATATATGAAATCTGGAAATGTGTGATTTTGTAAAGTGTTAAAATTATGGTTTTAAAACTTTGTGAGTTTTGATCGAGTGGGATGCCCAATGTGTTAGAGGGTAAGTGCACTTGGCGTGAGCTCGTTGGGCCGCCCCCTCTTTTGTGGCCAAAACAGCGCAATGATATTATGGTTTCATGATTGTAAGAGTCTATACTCCTAGGTGTATCCGTATGGGTTATCTAGGGCTCCGGAGCGGTCTGTATAGGGTCACTGCTTTCACATCCCTCGTGGGTACGAGTCCCAGAGGTGGGTTGATTCCAAGGGTACGTCCCTAGAATCGTTATTATATATTGGACTTTGGTTTTGTCCGTTTGTTTTGGCCCTTGTTTTGCTTCCGCATTACTTTATTACTCCAGATAAACTCTGATTTGGACTTTGGACTCTGATTTGAACTTCGGGCTTAGTTGAATGGTTTTAAATTATTTAAAGAATTGATATAACTAGCCTTAGCATCTTTCTAGATAAGCTCGATTTGGATCGCGTCTTATTTAGAAAGGTGTGGCGGTAGCGTCCCGGCCTGGGTAATCAAATCCGGGGTGTTACACATACCCAGTACCACTCCGGAGCCTCGGAAAACCCATATGGATATTCTCGAGAGTGTAGGCCATATATCTCATGCCGTTTTGGCAATGTATCTCAAATTTCGCGCGGGGTCACCATCGTCCATAAAGACACGAAGTGAATAGTTAGGGGCACCCTGCAGAGCACTCACCCCTAATTTTAATTGATCAAGTTTGTAAGGGGATTTTTCAAAATTCTTGTTTCGTATATTTATTTTGAAAAGAGATTTCTACTCGTTTAAACCTTAAAAGCTAATTTCACCGTTTCCCAAGATTTTCAAGATTTGACTTCGGTAAACCACTGTTTACTCCAGAATTAATTAAAAATCAGTTTTAAGTCCGAAAATTCTGAAATTTTACCAGTCATTCGAAAACACAGAGATAAACAAGTTTCGTGTTTTAACGTTTTCAATCCGAGTTAAAGAAATAAGTCAAAAACGTAGATTTCTATCAGGATGCAAATCTGTCCGAAATAACCAACAACAGTTTTAAGATTTCGAGATCTACCAAGCAAACGAACTCCAAAATTGATGAAATTTTACAGGAGGATACCTAAGACACATATCTACAAGTTTCATGTTCGACTAAAGTTCTGAATCGCTCTAGATCTATCGTCAAAAATGTCTACGAGTTCGGACCTAAGTTCTGTCAAGATTTCAAGATTCAGATTTAGAACAGTTCGGTTCGGGGTCGATTTCAGATATCAAAACATAATGAAAAATTCTGAAAATGTTACAGAAGATAGATCTATGTCTTAGGAACGTTTTTCATGTTTTAAGTTTTCTCGTTTGAACAGTTTTAAGGGTTCGGAAAAATCGTGCAAAAACGCTGCGCCGTAAAGGTTTTCGTTTTGACAGATTTTACGTTCTTGGTTTCAATCTTTAGTTCACGTGTATTTTAATTCTCTCAAACCATGTAAATATTAACTTACAGAATTTGTGATCGTCTCGGCTCGTCGATTCGGAGGCGTGGCTTCCAGTCCACCGTTTATCTCCACGGTTCGTCGGGTTCTTCGTTCTAGATCTGGTTCGTGGTGTAGAAAAGAAAAAGATTAAGTTAGGATTCGTTTTCGAATCAAGAACGTAGAAGATCGAACGGATCAGAACTTACCACGATGATAGAAGACTTCAAATTCGTCCAAAACAGTCCCTCTCTTGGTCTCGTGCCTCCGACGACTCCGGGATTAGGGTTTTTGAATGTATAGAGAGTATGAAGGTTTTGAAAAGGGGTTCAGGATAGACTAGGACGACTATTTATAGAGGTAAGGGACCTAGGGGACGTCCAAGGTCCGCCTTAGTGAGTCTTGAGCCGCAAGGTGAGCAACCGAAGTCGAAAAATCCGGATTCGGGCGAGAGAATCTCGCAACGGCCGTTTCTGTCCGTTGGCGCGGGGTTGGCGCGCGGCTAGGGGAAACCCCGCGCGGCCACCGCGCGGCTACCGCCTGGACTTCGGTCCGGGCGGGTCGTGCAATCCGTCGAGCCTTTCCTCCTCTCTTTCGGACTTCTATCCCTCTATGTTTTTGGATTCCGATTTTCGGGCTATCTTCGGGTGTAACACCCCCAAATTTAAAACACCAAAATATAGAGGGGCTACCGCCACAACTCTTGGAATAAAATACTTTGCGTGAAAATAACAAGAGTTGTTAAGGCTATCAAAACAAATCCTACAACTTTGGCAATTATTTCGCGCAAAATTCAAAGTAGTTTAAAAATAAATATTTTGCAAAATATTAAAAGTCTCAACGCGTAAAGGAAAAATAGCATGAGTCAAATAAGATTACATATATAATCATATATAATTTTATTTAATCAAAAATAGTCTTCAAAATTGTCTTTCAAGGTCCCTTCCCCAAATGTGTGCAATGCTCAATGTATCTCATCTTCAAATTCTGAAAAATAAATCCACGCACACACAAATCAGTAAAGACTGATAAGTTAATCCCAATTCCATATGACTACAAACATGTAACGAAACAATTGACACACAACCACAAACTATCCTTCTTAACAAAATGGCAAATTGATATTGACGAGGACACAACCGCATAAAACCGCATAATACCACACATATTAAGGTTCGTCAACCCATTTTAAATAATATTGACAGAGGGGGCGAGTTGCGTCGCTAGAGACCCGTCACGGTCATGCCCCTCAACCGCACAATCCGCAAAATCCGCATAGAAGTGTCCATTCGTCAATACCAATTTAACCACAACCCGCATTCTACCAGAGAATTCATCTAAATAAAATGAATCATAATACTAACATTGAATGACAACCATAACAAATTTCTACACGCCCACCAGTAATCAATTCTCAAGTGGGATTATGTAGGAAAGCTAGATGACAGATGAGTGTTTACACAGTGAGATGTAAGCCTATTTTATGACCATATAATTAACTGAAAAAATACTTCCAACCCTCCATCTCATATACTTTACTCCAAGAGAATTTAACAAGGACTTGGTTCACACTTGACAAACAGATTCGAGAACAACTAAACACAACTCTTGGAAAATAGTTAGGATCCCTATACCGCATGACTCACTTGAAGATTCCTGCTATACCAGCAGTCACACATAAAACCATGGAACAAGTGTAGGCATTTTCAGAACGAAAAGATCTTGACGAATGTAGGAAACGGAATCAACTTACCACCAATCAAAATGGTAACGAAGGCACTGGAAGGCATGGCAAGACGGACTCCGATTTCACTAAATTATTCATCAAACTTAGACTTCAGGATAGCAGCTTCCGGTTTCTAGCAAAGCTTATCTATAGAGCCATAAGGAACCTTGGTTTGGCAGGTTTGGTAATACAAAAATTTGTGGGATTGATTGGTTTAAATTAAGCCAGCCATAAATTTAATAATATGTCCTGTCCTCATTTACATAGTGCACGGTGGTTTTGCAAAGTAATTGGCCAAGAAATAGTCTCTCAATAATTGCTAGTAATTCTTAAATTTCTAATTGTAAAAGTCTATCCATTTCTTCCCGTAACATGCTGCTATGCCTACCCTTACCACTACTCAAATTTATCCAAATCTTATCACACTTGCATGTGCATCAATTTAGCTAATTTATCACAAGTGTATTATTAATGTCAAGACCATATGAGGTTTGATTGCCAAATAGGTTGCCAAAGATGAAATAATTAATAATAATAATAATAATAACAACAACAACAACAACAACAACAACAACAACAACAACAACAACAACAATAATAATAATAATAATAATAATAATAAGCGAAATGAATTTCTCGGGTATCACAATCTACCCTCCTTAAAAATCGACTTCGTCCTCGAAGTCGCTTAACGTCTATGGATAGACTATTCCATGTAAGTGTGCAATGTGTTCAAAGAAATAGGAATGCAAGATATAGATCGAGATAGTGTGTTAGCTCGACTGTAACTTATTGAGTGCACATGTATGTATATATGACCCATCCCTTGAGTTTTAAAAAAAATAATTAATACATGATTTAAAAATATATTTTTATGTAAGACCAAGTTTCCAAGAATTTCTTTACAAAGAAAAAAAATAATAATAATATTCTTATGAGCTTAAAAATTATAGTATTTTTACACACTTAAAAATCTAATACATAGCTTTTATAGAAATATAGCAAAAAAAATATTTATATACTCCTCAAAATATTTGGTCCGAAAGAATCGAACCGCTCTGATACCACTTTGTAACACCCCAAATTTAAAACACCAAAATATAGGGGGGCTACCGCCACAACTCTTGGAATAAAATACTTTGCGTGAAAATAACAAGAGTTGTTAAGGCTATCAAAACAAATCCTACAACTTTGGCAATTATTTCGCGCAAAATTCAAAATAGTTTAAAAATAAATATTTTGCAAAATATTAAAAGTCTCAACGCGTAAAGGAAAAATAGCATGAGTCAAATTAGATTACATATATAATCATATATAATTTTATTTAATCAAAAATAGTCCTCAAAATAGTCTTTCAAGGTCCCTTCCCCAAATGCGTGCAATGCTCAATGTATCTCATCTTCAAATTCTGAAAAATAAATCCACGCACACACAAATCAGTAAAGACTGGTAAGTTAATCCCAATTCCATATGACTACAAACATGTAACGAAACAATTGACACACAACCACAAACTATCCTTCTTAACAAAATGGCAAATTGATATTGACGATGACACAACCGCATAAAACCGCATAATACCACACATATTAAGGTTCGTCAACCCATTTTAAATAATATTGACAGAGGGGGCGAGTTGCGTCGCTAGAGACCCGTCACGGTCATGCCCCTCAACCGCACAATCCGCAAAATCCGCATAGAAGTGTCCATTCGTCAATACCAATTTAACCACAACCCGCATTCTACCAGAGAATTCATCTAAATAAAATGAATCATAATACTAACATTGAATGACAACCATAACAAATTTCTACACGCCCACCAGTAATCAATTCTCAAGTGGGATTATGTAGGAAAGCTAGATGACAGATGAGTGTTTACACAGTGAGATGTAAGCCTATTTTATGACCATATAATTAACTGAAAAAAATACTTCCAATCCTCCATCTCATATACTTTACTCCAAGAGAATTTAACAAGGACTTGGTTCACACTTGACAAACAGATTCGAGAACAACTAAACACAACTCTTGGAAAATAGTTAGGATCCCTATACCGCATGACTCACTTGAAGATTCCTGCTATACCAGCAGTCACACATAAAACCATGGAACAAGTGTAGGCATTTTCAGAACGAAAAGATCTTGACGAATGTAGGAAACGGAATCAACTTACCACCAATCAAAATGGTAACGAAGGCACTGGAAGGCATGGCAAGACGGACTCCGATTTCACTAAATTATTCATCAAACTTAGACTTCAGGATAGCAGCTTCCGGTTTCTAGCAAAGCTTATCTATAGAGCCATAAGGAACCTTGGTTTGGCAGGTTTGGTAATACAAAAATTTGTGGGATTGATTGGTTTAAATTAAGCCAGCCATAAATTTAATAATATGTCCTGTCCTCATTTACATAGTGCACGGTGGTTTTGCAAAGTAATTGGCCAAGAAATAGTCTCTCAATAATTGCTAGTAATTCTTAAATTTCTAATTGTAAAAGTCTATCCATTTCTTCCCGTAACATGCTGCTATGCCTACCCTTACCACTACTCAAATTTATCCAAATCTTATCACACTTGCATGTGCATCAATTTAGCTAATTTATCACAAGTGTATTATTAATGTCAAGACCATATGAGGTTTGATTGCCAAATAGGTTGCCAAAGATGAAATAATTAATAATAATAATAACAACAACAACAACAACAACAACAACAACAACAACAACAACAACAACAACAACAACAACAACAATAATAATAATAATAATAATAATAATAAGCGAAACGAATATCTCGGGTATCACATCGGGCTCCTATTTCCTATTGTCATTTTATTCGGATCTAAATTTAAGTTTGGACTCGAGTTTCTGAGTCTATCGGTGTTGGGTTCCCGTGTAACCATTTATTTAACTCAACTAAATTCCTTTTTAAATAATTGTCTTTAATTCCTTTTTAAATTAAATTCCATTTCTCATTTCCTTTATATTTATTTATTTATTGTATTCTATTTACTATTTATTTATTTATTTACTTAGTTATTTATTTATTTTATGTTACAAAATTCTCGGGTATGTAACACCCCGGATTTGATAACCCAGACCGGGATGCCACCGCCACACCTCCCTAGCAAGACATGGATTCTCCGAGCTTGCTAAAGAGATGCAAGGCTATGTGTATTGAAAAAAGTTTTAAAAGCAAGTCCGGAATTACTTAAAAAATAATAATGTAATATCATCCATGCATGACAAGAAAAATAATAAGTTGCAGCGGAAATTAAAATACAGGGCCGACATGGCCAAAACACGGGTTAACAAGCCCGTATGCAAGTCATGTAAAATATTTATCTAAATGTCCAAAGTGATCCCCCGATGCATGATCATGCTCTGTACTCTGTAATAGAAAAATAAAACAACGGGTTTTATCAGTATATAAAATACTGAGTAAGTTAATCCCTAACGTAACAATAAATGGACTTTAAAAATGATTTAATTAATTTAAAAATTACTTTTACTCAGGCTTGAAATATTAAAAATTCATAATTTTACTTGCAGCGGAAAAACATAATTAATTATGCGAGACTAGAATGCAAACCTTAAAGGTATAATTAAAAAGGGTAATTTTAAAAGCGTGATAAGTAAATACAACTTAATTAAATACATCCACAAGTCTTTTAATATTATCCCGAGAACTAAGAAGAGGACACCACACAAGGGAGATCACTAACGAGGCAATCTCAATAATCATAATCAGTTAGCCGATGAATCGGCGGCCGCAGCCATATCAATATTGACTGCCGTTTTGGCTAGCCATGTATCTCGATTGCCGTTCCGGCAAGCCGTGTGTATCGATTGCCATTTTGGAAAGCCGTGTGTATCTACTGTCAATTTGACAGGCATGTATATCGACTGCCGTTTTGGCAGGCCATGTGCACAACTGCAATTTTGGCATAGTAAGGAGATCACTAACGAGGCAATCTCAAATAGTAGGGAGACCACTAACGAGGCAGTCTCAAAGGTAGTTGTATGAAGATCGGCTCAGCCTAGTGAACGGGATTTTTCGAAAGTTCAATTTTTGTCTTACAAAAGATTCAACGTCGCATTTCATAGTTCGAGTTTTCTCAAGTTCGAAAAATCCAATTCGTCACAGGTTACGCCTTTTTAATTTAAAGATTCATTTCAGAGTCAAAAATTCTGAAATTTAATCAGAACCTTAAAAACATCTTTACGAACAACTTTCATGTTTTAAATTTCTCGAAATTAGGTAAGGAAACAAGTCGACTTTTACAATGCTCTCAAAAAGTGAAATCTGTCAACTTTCCGGTAACGGCACACTGTTTCTAAAACATGTTTTTGACCTAGCAAACGAACTCCAAAATTTATGAAATTTTACAGGCTCGTACACGACACGAAAATGAACAAGTTTTATTATAGGCATTTTATCCGAAAACATTCCGGATCAGATCAGTTTTGCGCATTAAGTTAGACAAGAAAATCTGTTCAGAAATTTCATTTTAAAATGATGACTGTTCAGACCGATTTCGAAGGCCCAAACGTTAACGAAAACTAACGAAATTTTACGGACACAATATTTAGACAGTTAGCTACAACTTTCGTTTTTACATCAAAGTTTATTTTTGAAGGAATCCATTAGAAAAACGTTAAAGAAGTCGGATAGGAAATTCTGTCAGCTTTTACGGGTTTGAAGAATAACTCAGAAAATACCAGATCGGATTTGACAGACCAAACATCGACGAAACATTCTGAAATTTTAACACGATATACTTTAACTCATTAGGAACAAGTTTGTAGTTTTAAGTTTATCCGTTTGAAAGCTCGAAAAGGGCTTAAAAGTTGCATTTCAGAAAACGCGCGTAGATGAGTTCTTGGTGACAGATTTTAGTATTTTGTTTAGATCTCTCGAAACACTCGACCAAGGGACTCCGAAATTGATACGCAAGGAATTAACTTACAGTGTTAGAGTTTAGGATCGTCACAGGGCTCTCTCGGGTTGTCTAGGGTCGCGACGAGCGGGTATCTTCCACCGATCTCCTTCTCTTCGGTCCCGATTTGCGATTATAAGAGAGAAATCTCATCCTTACCACCACAAGGCGTCCGGCATGGCTTGGCCTCGTCCAAAACTTCGTCTCCTCCGTCGGGCGGCCTCCGGAAGTCTCAAAGATTAGGTTTTTCGAATGTGTGTGTAGAGGGGGTGATGGGGACGGCTGCAGCAAGGTTTTTGGCGACCTAGGAGCTGCAAAATGGGTTTATAAAGACTCCCCCACAACCCTAGATGAGTTGCCAAAGCTGGAGCACCAAAACAAGGAAAGAAATCTCCATAAAAGTGCAACCCCCGCAGCCTGCTGTTTGGCGCGGGCGTGGCGCTGTAACACCCGGGTTTTTGGTCACCCAGGTCGGGATGTCACCGCCACACCTCCCTAGCAAGACACGGTTTCTCCGAGCTTGCTAAAGAGATGCAAGGCTATGGTTTTTCAGAATTTAAACATTCAAACAGCCCGTTTATATATAAATTAAAAATAGTACATTAAAGTTGCAGCGGAAAATAATATTTACATAAGTATAATGCAGCGGAATTTAAATATAGCCAACACGGCCAGAATACGGGTTAAACAGGCCCGTTCATGCAATTTCTAGTCTAACGTATCATTTACAAATAAAGCATTTCCCCAAAATTCCCATGAATGCATATGATGATGCATATTCTTCGGCTCTGAAAGAAACAGGAAAAAAAATACGGTTTTGGTCAGCACTACGTGCTGAGTAAGTTAACACATACAAGATTATGAGGTTTCAAAGCCTTTATTTAAATTTAATGAAAACATGTGCATAATTTAAATAATTCATGTAATCGCATAATTTAGAAATATGGATTCATAAGATCATCATATAGCTTGCAACGTAATTAAATAAATTGCCATAAATTTAACAACACAATTTAATACAGCTCTAATTTGGAATTCTCGCAACTTCTCGTTTCATATCTTTTACAGATCACCACCGCTAGGGCTCTTATGTCCGCCAGCCTTACGCCTGGGCTCTTATGTCCACAGGTATCTTGGTCGATCTTTTAGTTAGAGTTAATCCGTCCGCTAGCCATACGATCACTGTTTCGCTAGGGCTCTTACGTCAACCTAGACATACACTTGGGCTCTTATGTCCCAAGCCGCAGAGAACATTGACAGTATCTAGCTTAGTCATAACCCGCAATATTTTAACCTTCTCGTTTCGTGTATCGTATGTCAAAGTATTTTTATCCGTTTCAACCTCAAAGGCTAATTCCACCGTTTCAACAAGATTTCAAGTTTTGACTCGGTCAACCACAGTTTACTCTAAAATTCGTTAAAAATCAGATTTAATTTCAAAAATTCTGAAATTTTACCACTGACTCAGAAACATCGAGATCTACAACTTTCGTGTTTTAACTTTTTCAATCCGAGATACCTAAATAGATCAAAAACACTAATTTTCACAGAAGTACTGTTCTGTCCGAATTTCATAAAACTCAGTTTAAAGATTTCGAATTCTACCATAGCCATTCAACTCCAAATTTGATGAAATTTTGCAGAGATCTTCTTAAGACAATTATCTACAACTTTCATGTTTGGCTAAAGATCTAATTCGGCCTAGAACCCTAGTCAAAAACGTCAACAAGTTCGAATCTATGTTCTGTCCGGTATTCAAGATCCGATTTCAAACCAGTTCGGTTTGGGGTGGATTTCATATATCAAATCATCACGAAAAATTCTGAAATTTTACGGAGGTATTCATAACGTATAGATCTACAACTCTTATGTTCAACGCCAAGCCTAGATCGGTCTAGATCTAAGGTAGAAATCACCAACAAGTTCGAATAAAGAATCTATCATCGTTTCAAGATCTAAATCTAAAGCAGGTCTGTTCGTGGTCGTTTTCGGATATCAAAACACAATGAACAATTATGAAAATTTTACAGTAGATAGATCTAAGCCTTAGGAATGTTTTTTGTGTTTTAAGTTTTCCCGTTTGAGGTCGTTTAAAGGTTCGGAAAAATTAGACAAAACTGTTGCGCCGTTAGAAATCACATGTGGACAGATTTACGAAAGATTTGATTAAGTTTCTAGATTTAAATATTTTAACTACTCCCAAAACCGTGTAAGCGTTAACTTACAGATTGTTGAGCGTCCAGGATCTTCGATTCGGAGGCGTGGCTTCCCGTCCTCCGTTTATCCTCTCCGTTTGTCGGGTTCTTCGCTCTCGATTCGGATCGGGGGTTTAGAATAGAAAAAGATCGAATTTAGGATTCGTTTTCGAATCACATATGAAAAAGAATGGATCAAGGCTTACCACAGCGATGGGGGTCTCCAAATTTCGTCCAAGTCAGTTCCTCCTCTCGGTGTTGTGCCTCCGACGACTCCGGGATTAGGGTTTCGACGTATAGAAGGATTTCGTAGGGTTTCAAATGTATTCGGAGCTCTTAGGAGGTCTTATTTATAGATATTTAAGACCTAGGGCGTCCAAGGTCTGACCTAAAGGTCTTGGGTCGGGAGATGTTCAACCGAAAGTCGAAAAATCCGCGTTCGGGCGAGAGAATCGCGGAACGGCCGCAACTGCCCTGCCGGCGCGCCCTTGGCGCGGTCTTCCCCTTTGGAGCGCGCCGCGACCGCGCCGTCCTGGCCTGGACTTCGGTCTGGGCCGGGTCGTGCGATCCGCCGGGCGTTTCCTCCTCTCTTTCGGACTTCTATCCCTCTATGTTCCCGGATTCGGATTTCCGGGGTATCTTCGGGCTCCGATTTCCTATCTTAATTTTATTCGGATCAAATTTTACATTTGGACTCGAATTATTGAGTCCATTGGTGTTGGGTTTCCGTGCAACCATTTATTCGATTAAATTGTCTTCGGCTTCCCGGGTTCTCGAAATCTTGATTCCTTTTTAATTCAAATTCCATTTCTCATCTCTTAGGATTCTTTATCTATTTATCATGATTGTTTATTTATTATTTTTATTTGTTTATTTATTTATTTTATGTTGTAAAATTCTCGGGTATTACAGTCTACCCTCCTTAAGAATCAACTTCGTCCTCGAAGTTGTGTTTCGGCTTTTCTCGTGCTAAGGTCTTTTGTTTGTTTTATTATTTTGTGACTGCACTTAGAATTAAGACTTCTAAGCTGCCTACGTACCCGGTGAAGGGATCAAGCCATAACGTAGTTCAAAACAACTTGAATTTGTTTATTTATTTATTCGGAATACATATTGTCAAAAATAAATGTCTATCTTACGGGGTATTACATCCTCTCCCCCTTAGGACTTCAGTTATGTCCTCATAACTGCCTACTTATTATTCTCAAGAAGGTTCGGGTCAAGGTTTTAATGAGCAGTGCGTTTAAAATGGATTTGTTGTTTGGGAATCCAACAAATTTTTTGGAATAGTGTTTTAATAAAAACTTGTTTTTTTATTGTCTCCACATAAGGAAGTTTTCCAATTCGTACTAGGATAGGAATGGCTAAGGCCAAGATTTGTTATGCTTAGGTGAGCGCATAGATGAATGAGATCTAGAACTACGGCAAGATCAGTCTCTAGTGAGCGTTTCTAATTCGATGTCAAGCGTCTAAATGATCTAGTGCAAGCAAAAGATCTAAGTTAGAACATATCGCTTCTAGGTTCTCTAAGGTATAGAAAAAAAATGTGGTATGCACATGCAGATGATGATTTCCCCCCAAAAATAATTCATGCACTATATATTTTTTTTCCATGGGTTTTAAAATAGAAATTCATTTCCATGGAAATAATGCTTTAAAAAATTTAAAAATAATAGTTAAAATTCTTGGACCTCTATATTGGGTCAAAATAATTATCATTTGGGCTCAAAAATAATTTGGGCTAGGACACTTTCAAAATAATAATTTGGCTTCAATAATAATTCAAAAATAATAATGGTTTAAAAATAATAGTTTAAAAATAATAATAATAATAGGTTTAAAAATACTAATTTAAAAATAAGCCGGGCTCTGATACCACTCTGTAACACCCCGGTTTTTGGTCACCCAGGTCGGGATGTCACCGCCACACCTCCCTAGCAAGACACGGTTTCTCCGAGCTTGCTAAAGAGATGCAAGGCTATGGTTTTTCAGAATTTAAACATTCAAACAGCCCGTTTATATATAAATTAAAAATAGTACATTAAAGTTGCAGCGGAAAATAATATTTACATAAGTATAATGCAGCGGAATTTAAATATAGCCAACACGGCCAGAATACGGGTTAAACAGGCCCGTTCATGCAATTTCTAGTCTAACGTATCATTTACAAATAAAGCATTTCCCCAAAATTCCCATGAATGCATATGATGATGCATATTCTTCGGCTCTGAAAGAAACAAGAAAAAAAAATACGGTTTTGGTCAGCACTACGTGCTGAGTAAGTTAACACATACAAGATTATGAGGTTTCAAAGCCTTTATTTAAATTTAATGAAAACATGTGCATAATTTAAATAATTCATGTAATCGCATAATTTAGAAATATGGATTCATAAGATCATCATATAGCTTGCAACGTAATTAAATAAATTGCCATAAATTTAACAACACAATTTAATACAGCTCTAATTTGGAATTCTCGCAACTTCTCGTTTCATATCTTTTACAGATCACCACCGCTAGGGCTCTTATGTCCGCCAGCCTTACGCCTGGGCTCTTATGTCCACAGGTATCTTGGTCGATCTTTTAGTTAGAGTTAATCCGTCCGCTAGCCATACGATCACTGTTTCGCTAGGGCTCTTACGTCAACCTAGACATACACTTGGGCTCTTATGTCCTCTTACGTCAACCTAGACATACACTTGGGCTCTTATGTCCCAAGCCGCAGAGAACATTGACAGTATCTAGCTTAGTCATAACCCGCAATATTTTAATCTTCTCGTTTCGTGTATCGTATGTCAAAGTATTTTTATCCGTTTCAACCTCAAAGGCTAATTCCACCGTTTCAACAAGATTTCAAGTTTTGACTCGGTCAACCACAGTTTACTCTAAAATTCGTTAAAAATCAGATTTAATTTCAAAAATTCTGAAATTTTACCACTGACTCAGAAACATCGAGATCTACAACTTTCATGTTTTAACTTTTTCAATCCGAGATACCTAAATAGGTCAAAAACACTAATTTTCACAGAAGTACTGTTCTGTCCGAATTTCATAAAACTCAGCTTAAAGATTTCGAATTCTACCATAGCCATTCAACTCCAAATTTGATGAAATTTTGCAGAGATCTTCTTAAGACAATTATCTACAACTTTCATGTTTGGATAAAGATCTAATTCGACCTAGAACCCTAGTCAAAAACGTCAACAAGTTCGAATCTATGTTCTGTCCGGTATTCAAGATCCGATTTCAAACCAGTTCGGTTTGGGGTGGATTTCATATATCAAATCATCACGAAAAATTCTGAAATTTTACGGAGGTATTCATAACGTATAGATCTACAACTCTTATGTTCAACGCCAAGCCTAGATCGGTCTAGATCTAAGGTAGAAATCACCAACAAGTTCGAATAAAGAATCTATCATCGTTTCAAGATCTAAATCTAAAGCAGGTCTGTTCGTGGTCGTTTTCGGATATCAAAACACGATGAACAATTATGAAAATTTTACAGTAGATAGATCTAAGCCTTAGGAATGTTTTTCGTGTTTTAAGTTTTCCCGTTTGAGGTCGTTTAAAGGTTCGGAAAAATTAGACAAAACTGTTGCGCCGTTAGAAATCACATGTGGACAGATTTACGAAAGATTTGATTAAGTTTCTAGATTTAAATATTTTAACTACTCCCAAAACCGTGTAAGCGTTAACTTACAGATTGTTGAGCGTCCGGGATCTTCGATTCGGAGGCGTGGCTTCCCGTCCTCCGTTTATCCTCTCCGTTTGTCGGGTTCTTCGCTCTCGATTCGGATCGGGGGTTTAGAATAGAAAAAGATCGAATTTAGGATTCGTTTTCGAATCACATATGAAAAAGAATGGATCAAGGCTTACCACAGCGATGGGGGTCTCCGAATTTCGTCCAAGTCAGTTCCTCCTCTCGGTGTTGTGCCTCCGACGACTCCGGGATTAGGGTTTCGACGTATAGAAGGATTTCGTAGGGTTTCAAATGTATTCGGAGCTCTTAGGAGGTCTTATTTATAGATATTTAAGACCTAGGGCGTCCAAGGTCTGACCTAAAGGTCTTGGGTCGGGAGATGTTCAACCGAAAGTCGAAAAATCCGCGTTCGGGCGAGAGAATCGCGGAACGGCCGCAACTGCCCTGCCGGCGCGCCCTTGGCGCGGTCTTCCCCTTTGGAGCGCGCCGCGACCGCGCCGTCCTGGCCTGGACTTCGGTCTGGGCCGGGTCGTGCGATCCGTCGGGCGTTTCCTCCTCTCTTTCGGACTTCTATCCCTCTATGTTCCCGGATTCGGATTTCCGGGGTATCTTCGGGCTCCGATTTCCTATCTTAATTTTATTCGGATCAAATTTTACATTTGGACTCGAATTATTGAGTCCATCGGTGTTGGGTTTCCGTGCAACCATTTATTCGATTAAATTGTCTTCGGCTTCCCGGGTTCTCGAAATCTTGATTCCTTTTTAATTCAAATTCCATTTCTCATCTCTTAGGATTCTTTATCTATTTATCATGATTGTTTATTTATTATTTTTATTTGTTTATTTATTTATTTTATGTTGTAAAATTCTCGGGTATTACAGGCGCGCCAGCGCGCGGGGAGCGCGTGGCCGGTCTGGGCCGTTGCGCCCGGGCTGGCCGTGCAATCCCGTCGGGCCGTTTCTCCTCTCTTTCGGACTTCGGTTCTCCTACGTTCTCGGCTCGATTTTTCGGGTCTTTC
Organism: Hygrophila difformis; assembly: GCA_030278955.1. NCBI lineage: Eukaryota > Viridiplantae > Streptophyta > Magnoliopsida > Lamiales > Acanthaceae > Hygrophila > Hygrophila difformis. The sequence goes on along the minus strand of JAOANR010000003.1, from coordinate 31,671,987 downwards.
TCGGGTCATAAATTCCTATTTTTAAATTTATTTCATCTCGAATTAGTCCCGTATCCGAAATCTTGAATTCATCGTGTTTGGAGTTGTTGGCTTTGAATTTGTCGTCATTCGATTCCCGTGCAATGATTTATTTCTTTAAATCATTTTCGACTTCACGGTTCTTGGAATTAAAATTTTTTTCCTTCTCGTATTTAATTCCATTTCTTTTTATAAAAATCTCGGATATTACAGTCTACCCCCCTTATAAATCAACTTCGTCCCCGAAGTTGCGCCCTCACTTCCTTTTGGGCTCAACTTAATGTTGGGGTATTTCCATCTACCTTCCTTAAGGACAAACGTCTTCCATAAGAAATTAATTCCATTCCTTTGAACGTGAATTAAATTTCCCGGGTGTTACATCCTCTCCCCCTTAGGAATCAACTTCATCCTCGAAGTTGGCCGTTAGCTCCTCGCGAGCTCGGACATTGTTTGGCTGCGTGATTGTATTATTGTGTGTTGTTGTTTGTTTTTATTTGACTGAACCCAGAATTGAAATTTCCAAGTTGCCTACGTACCCTGTGAAGGGATCAAGTCCTCACGTAGTTCAAACAATTTGAATTTGTTTATTTTTGATTGGATACAATTCGTAGAGTCGAACTCAAAAATAAATGCAGTTATCGATGGTTGAAAACTTCTTACGGTTGCTTGGGCCGAGTGGTCACGTCCTCTCTCCTGTTTATGTTTTCTATTCGCGTCCGGCAGTCACGCAGCTGATGACCATGTCGACCGCACCGAAGGCATGCTCCAGGTTGAGGGCATCCTCTCGCATAGTGTGGTTTACCACACCTTGGACATGGTGGCGCATAGTCACCATGGTTGAAGACTATCCCCTTGTTTCGTCCATTTTCGTTTTGATGTGGTCGGTTCGAGTTTCCACGGAAATGGTCCTTATTCCTCTTGTGTCGCCCTTGTGGTCCTTGGTTAGTCCCACCTACCGGTTTCCGTTTCAGTCCTTGAACTCGTGCAACCGCTACTGCGCGATCATACACAGCTTGTAGGTCAGGGTGGTGTTCACCCGTGATCACCTCTCTAATAGATAGGTTCAGTCCCATCTCGAACTTTTGTGCCTTCTCTACATCAGTTGGCACTAGTCTCGGCGCGAACTGCACCAACTCCTTGAAACGGTTATAGTATTCTTGGACCGTTTTTCCTCCTTGCCTCAGTGTCAGGAACTCCTCATACATAGCAGTCTTCGTGCTCATGGGATAAAAGCGATCCCTTAGACCCTCCTTAAGTTCATTCCATGTATAGGCCTCTTGATCTTCCTCTGTACTCCCTTGGAGGTTTTGCCACAACTCGTCGGCTTCACCTCTTAAGTAGTAAGTTGGCACCCAGACTTTCTAATTCTCCGGGCATTTGACCGCATTCAGGAGCTTGTCGAAAGTACGAATCCAATCCTCCAACTTGGCCAGGTCCTCTTGGCCGTCATAATGGGGTGGTTTGTAGGGGTTCACTAATTCTAAGTAGTTGGCTCGGGCTACCGGTGGTGGTACACCCGCTTGTGCACGTTGCACTTCAGCATTTCCTAATGCTACGAGTACTTCTTCTACCGTCCTTAAACGTTCATCCATGTTGTTGGGAATAGGAGGTGCTCGATCTCCTACGTTCGGAGGTATCTCATTGTTGTTAGGTGCGTTTGGGAGGTCAGTGTCAGTGCTGTTTTGACTTACCTTCCTCGGTTTTCTCCTAGGTGCCATTCTCTGTTATTAAACACACGAAGGTGAGTTTCTAATCTAAGGCTCGTTAGAGTCAAGAAGATCTAAAAGATATGAATGGTAAGGGGAGAATGATAGACGTGGGCACGCTAAGTATTCTTGTTCAACATCTAAAAGTAAAGCAAGATTACTCTCAAGTTAGCGCCTCTAAGTAGATGTCAAACCAGATTAGAACAGTTTCGCGCATCAAGTTAGATAAGAAAATCTGTTCAGAAACTTCATTTTAAAACGATGACTGTTCAGACCAATTTCGAAGGCTCAAACGTTAACAAAAACAAACGAAATTTTACGGACACAATATTTAGTCAGTTAGCTACAACTTTCGTTTTTACATCAAAGTTTATTTTTGAAGGAATCCATTAGAAAAACGTTAAAGAAGTCGGATAGGAAATTCTGTCAACTTGTACGGGTTTGAAGAATAACTCAGAAAATACCAGATCGGATTTGACAGACCAAACGTCGACGAAAAATTCTGAAATTTTAACACGATATACTTTAACTCATTAGGAACAAGTTTGTAGTTTTAAGTTTCTCCTTTTGAAAGCTCGAAAAGGGCTTAAAAGTTGGATTTCAGAAAACGCGCGTAGGTGAGTTCTTGGTGACAGATTTTAGTATTTTGTTTAGATCTCTCGAAACACTTGACCAAGGGACTCCGAAATTGATACGCAAGGAGTTAACTTACAGTGTTAGAGTTTAGGATCGTCACAGGGCTCTCTCGGGTTGTCTAGGTCGCGACGAGCGGGTATCTTCCACCGATCTCCTTCTCTTCGGTCCCGATTTGCGATTATAAGAGAGAAATACTAAAAGCCAGGTTCTAAATTCCACTAGGGCTATGGAAAAAGGGATTGAAATCTCATCCTTACCACCACACGGCGTCCGGCATGGCTTGGCCTCGTCCATAACTTCGTCTCCTCCGTCGGGTGGCCTCCGGAAGTCTCAAAGATTAGGTTTTTCGAATGTGTGTGTAGAGGGGGTGATGGGGGCGGCTGCAGCAAGGTTTTTGGCGACCTAGGAGCTGCAAAATGGGTTTATAAAGACTCCCCCACAACCCTAGATGAGTTGCCAAAGCTGGAGCACCAAAACAAGGAAAGAAATCGCCATAAAAGTGCAACCCCCGCAGCCTGCTGTTTGGCGCAGGCGTGGCGTGCCAGCGCGCGGGGAGCGCGTGGCCGGTCTGGGCCGTTGCGCCCGGGCTGGCCGTGCAATCTCGTCAGGCCGTTTCTCCTCTCTTTCGGACTTCTGTTCTCCTACGTTCTCGGCTCGATTTTTCGGGTCTTTCTCGGGTCATAAATTCCTATTTTTAAATTTATTTCATCTCGAATTAGTCCCGTATCCGAAATCTTGAATTCATCGCGTTTGGAGTCGTTGGCTTTGAATTCGTCGTCATTCGATTCCTATGCAATGATTTATTTATTTAAATCATTTTCGACTTCACGGTTCTTGGAGTTAAAATTTGTTTCCTTCTCGTATTTAATTCCATTTCTTTTTATAAAAATCGCGGGTATTACAGGGTATTACATACAAATTTTTCTATAGCAATTAAAAGACACTTTTCATTTCCCAAATCATTGTGCACATGTCAGAATCCATTTTTGATGTAATTTATTCCCAATTCCGGTACTTAAATATTAATTCTACTTTTTATCTCTCAATTTAGCAAAGCATAATTCACAAGATTAGATTCTAACATTTAAAATTATGCAGAATAGTGTAAATAATCTAACAATTATGGTAAAATAACAGTAAAACATGGTAAAATGGATTTTAATACTAAATTTAGAATGTGAACAGATTAGAATTTTTATCAGATTATTGTAGACAGAATATGCAGAATGATCGATCAGTCCAGATTCAGCAGATTAAAAATACAGATAGATTTGTGCCAAAACATAATTGTCGATCAATTTCAGGCATCCAATACATAATCCTAATCCAAATTCTAACAGTTCTTGCAGATTAATTCAGATTACACAGATAAACATCGACATTTATTATACTTCCATAAAACATAAATTCGTACTTCAAAAGTGATTTTGAACTCCCGTTCTAGATCACTCCTAACACGAACAATACATAAATCCGTCTACAAATTCGAAACATAATAACAGATTGCATTTAGAGGCAAATTCATAACATTACAAAGCAAGAAAAAGAAAGGCAACACCTAGAATAGGAAGAACACCCCCAGAACAACGTTCTTGATGCATTCCTCCGGCATGGATTTGTGTTTCCGGCCTTCTTCTCCCATTAGCAGATGTTTTCAAAGTGTCTCTGGTGTTTTTCGCAGTCTGAATGAAGAATAATGACGAAGAACGGTGATTAAAACCGAGTTTGGGAGGTTAGAAAACTGTCCAACCGCGACGGTGGCGCTCGGAAGGAGTTTCAGGCGCCACCAAGAAGCTGCAGCGCATCCTGACGATTTCCCAATTTTCTGATTGCGGCGCCTAAAGTGGTGCCTGGAGGGTGATTTCGGCGCCGCCAAGCACGTGCGGCGCATCCTGACGCTTTTTCATCCGAAATTTTCCCAAGTGCTGAAGTGGCGCCTGATGTGGCGCTCCAAGGTAGTTTTGGGCGCCGCCATGCCTATGCGGCGCATCCTGGGCACATTCCAATGTTGAAAATTCCGAATTTGACATCCTTTGTCCTCCGAATATCTTTATTTCTTCATTTTAATACATGAAACATCATTGCAATGCATTAGATTTGCCAAAGTCTTATTAAAAAACATAAAACATGGTAAATTGAACTCAAATAAGCTTAATTTAACCATGATTATTAATATTTACAGACCACATAAAATATAAACTAAAAAGCATTAAATTAGGGCCACATGCATGCAATTTAGGTTCATTTTAACACAATTTAAGCTCATTTAAATGTGGTTTCACAGGGTGCATCAACATCCTCACACTTAAATATTGCTCGTCCCTTGAGCAATGAAATCAATTAATACATCGACTTGTCAATCAAGATAATAAAGATGAAGTCACTATACTTCTGCCAAATCATAGATTTCAACAACAAAATGAGTTAAAAAGGGTTCAAAGTTTAATGTGCTAGAACAAGGTAAATTAATATGCATCAGTTATTAAAACCAGATATCCAAAGCACTTACAATACAGAAAACAAATTAATTACACATAGCACTTGAAATGGGAGAGTTGATAATGTAAATATGCTTTTCTATTCCAGTCTTCAAATATGCTCAATTAATGACTCGGTTTCACTATATTCTAGACACTTTGGCTGAGTTGTAGACGGTTGAATTTCAAAAGCTACTCGTGTCACCGAATATGTGTCAGTCATCCAGTCAAGAGTTTATAAATTTTATTTAATTCCCCTTTGAATTTTTTTTTTTTGATCTTGCATTCTTCAACATTTTTTTTCTTTTTCTTTTTGCAAGATTTGAGTACTATATTTTTATTATATTTGTTTTGTTTTTTTTTTCAAATATAGGGGTTTTACTTCAACTTTATTTTAATTAAGCATTTAAGAAGACTTGGAACGAGCATATTCATATATATATAATGATAACTCTCCACAAAATAAATAACTAGTCTAATTAATCAATTAGTTTTCTGCAAGGTAAATAGAATTGTCACTAACAATTCGAACAACTAGCATAACAATTTAACGAAGTCTGGAACTTTAAACTAAGAAACCTAATACTCATTAAGTTGTAAAATCGGATTTAAGCAGAACATTTAGACTTATTTGGATTTTCTCTAGATTGGTAGTGATGTGATAATCTCAAAATAATAGCACCACTGTGAAAGCACAATTTAAATTTAAAATAATTAATGTGTCCTTGTTATGCATGTACCATTTTATTCAAAACATAATAAATATTAAAATAAAACTAAACTAAGCTCTTACCAAAATATTTCATGCAGATTGATAAACATAAAACATGAAAAGATCACACCTGGAGTATATAGATCTTTAGAATTTCTCTTTACCATCATGGATGTTCCTTTTTTTACTTCTTCTTGGCATATCCTGCTTCTTTATATATTTACTAGTCATCTTCGTTGTGCGATGCACAACATATTTTGGATATACAACTGCCCATGGAAAAGAGAAAAAAATATTCCTTATATTGTCGTTACAATGTGCTATAAATATTATAACATTTTTTGAAAGAGGTTTAGTTGTTAGCTCATGTTTATAATTTATAAGAGTAGGACTCTTACAAGGACAATTTGGCGTTTTGCATAAAGTTGGTGCTCTTTTGCATAAAGTTGAATGAGGTTGTCGTTGAAGTTGACGCATAAGAGTAGGACTGTTATAAGAGTATAACATCCTTTAAATAAAGCAGTGACGGTTGGCCGACGATATAATGAGGTTATCGTTGAAGTTGATGTGTAGGCCAGATGTATCATCGTTGAAGGTATGTGAATTTGAACTTCGAGCTGAGTAAACAGTGTATGAAGAATTCATTTGGCTTGTTTATATGCAGAAAATTTCTCATGTTGGCCCAAATATGTTTGCCTATGGCTATTTAAGAATTCATATAGGACATTTGTGGATATAAGCAGGCCAATATAATGTAAGCTATGTGAATATAGCCATCTCCATAGTGAGCATATCTATAAAGATATTTAATGAGTTATATGACGGAATTGTATATAGTTAGTTTGTACATTATAATTGTATCGATGTACATAGGCATTGTGGTCTGTACGAAGCATGTGTTGGTTGAGAGATCAAACAAATGTTTAAGTGGCCATACAACAAATTAATCTTTAACCAAAATAACAACCATGATCGAATGAGTTGAGTAAGATTGTATGGGCAAAACATTTTTTCCTCAAGGAAATGTTTAAGCCATAGGATTTGTTAAAATTAGTGGTTAAGATAAATGAGACAAGCATTGATTTGTTATGGCGAAGAGACTGATATTTGTGTTTATGCCTGAAGCATTTGATCTATACAGGAAGTTTAAGCAAGTCATAAATTTATGGGCGCAATGAATACATGGGGTGCATGGCAGTGGCAGAACTGGGTGTGGCTAGTAAGAGCCAAACATGGAATGGTATGATAACACATTCAATATGCGAATGATAATCAGTTTTTCAGCGAAAGCATCATTCTTAGGAGCGACTCCCCTGGTAACGCATTCACTGTTTGATTAATCCATAACCAATTGACATAAGTATTCAAATATTGCACAGGATGCAATATTAGGGAGGAAACAAAACCAAGCGAGCTACTAAATATACAGAACAGCCTCCGGTGTTTGCTTCAATTTAGCACCATCAGGCATAATTACCTTAGTTTAGCATAATTAAGTTGAAATCAGATACTTTTGTTGCCTTTACCTGAGCGAAAGCATATATTGCTTGCAAGATTCTACCATAATCAGTTCCAAACATCTGAATGACAATGTCCGCCAACATCGTACCCCACATCCTGAAAACCAAGATTAATATATATATTGATTGGAGACGGAATAGATGCAGCATAAATTTAATGTGTATGACAAGAAAAGTGGTATAAGATGGCCCTCGTAATAAAGATTACAACTTCAGAAGCAACAGAATTACTATATAATAGAAATAAATAAATAATTTTTGTAGACAATATCCTAATGAATTTACACACACCTGCACATCCTTGATGAGTGTTTTAAAAAAGATACATAATGAGACATTTTCTATACATAATATTTATGGTTTCCAGTAAATATATAGGGTAGACAAGCAAGAATCATTTGTCCCAACTTATAGCTCACTGTTCAGTTAAAGGTATAGTAACCTTCTTAACTTTACATAAATGCCTGCTGTTACCAATTGAAACTAATTTTTCAGGAGACAGCGACGCACAATATCCATCGTTCCCTAACCCGCAAAAGTTATCTTTAAATTGTTTGAAAACTACATGGAGTAAATCTTTTGTCTATATCAAACTTTCTCTCTTTTTTTCTTGGTGATAACTCATTGAATGTAGCGAGCTACTGAGTCTGAAATTGTAAGAGAAAATGTTAAACCTAAGGCTCTTAATCCTCGCACACTATGCTGTGTGGGTTTTGATTTCTGCAAACACCAGCATCCATTAGATCATAATCAAAAGCAAGTAAAAGTTTGCATGAATCTTAGATAGGAATAGAGGCTTTTACTTGTTCTCCAAAAACGCCAAACACAGGAATTAGACTCACATGAATCAAGCAAAAATTATTTGAACCTGTGTCAAATAATTAAAAGAATAGGTAAAATAACAATATAAAGAAATTTTTCAAACAAATCATTCCATACATAATTTTTACGATCAAGTGATTTTACGGTATCCTCAAACACAAATAATACTGTTCAGAATGAGCACATTAATAAAAATTAATCAACATATGTATAAACAAGAAATAATTGAATCTGGAGAGGAGGAAATGCTTCTCTTCTTGCAATACTTATCCACAAGAGCTCAAAATGGAATAGCAAACTCAGAGAAGAATTGAGCTCTAGTATACAAAAGAGAGAACCAAGGAAATTGATGTATTTTGCCCTCTGACACTGCAGCCTTACCAACTGAGAAGAGCAGCTGTCGCAGAGCTTCAATGAATGGCATAGATTCTATATCTCCTGTATTATTGAAAAAACATAAAAATGATATTAAGTTTAGGTAGTCCAATTCTTGATAAAGAAGTTTTCACATCCTGAGAACAATTACCTACAGTTCCTCCCAATTCTATAACACAAACATCTGATGGGCCCTCTTTTCCATCTACTGGGATAGCAAATACCCTCTCAATCCAATTCTTAATGGCATCAATGATGTGAGGGACCACCTAACATTAAAGTAAACATGAAAATCAGCAAATAATAAATCACCATACTCCACAATCTCTGAAAATCAAATAGGAACACTTGATTTAGTAAACATCGCAACCTGTACTGGCTTCCCAAGGTAATCACCTTTCCGTTCCTTATCAAGGACAAACTGCAAAGAAAACCACAAGTGCATCAGAGAATAAGGATAAAAATTTCCCCCATACAAAATATAAAAAGAAAAAGTACCTGATAAATCTTTCCAGTAGTAATATTGTTGTCTCTAGTTAGTCTGAAATCCAAAAATCTTTCATAGTTACCTAAATCCAGATCCACCTGTTGAACACAGGTGTTAGGGTGCAAGCGATTTTTCTCTTTTGTTTTCTTTTTTTTTTTCCTTTCTTTTCATGTGGGGATGTAATGTAAGAACTTCAATCACCACCTTTCTTTTTTTTTATGCTGGATAGGAATAACTTCACATAGAAGGATGGACAGAGTACAAATCATCCTACCTCATTACGCAATGTACTATCTACCCATCGCCCAGCAACAGCTGTGACTCTCAACCGCATCTGGCCATCAGGGCTTTGATACCTGTTGCCAGACAGGCATATTAATTTTGGGCATAATTTGAGCTGGATGAATATAACAATAACATGAAATCACAAAAATATGAAAACAAGGGCAGGCATGAAGCATATCCTACAAGTTTGTTAGTTGCTAGTCTGTTATGATTTGTGCTCTTCTATTTGGAAATGCTTTTGCAACCTACTCAGGCTTATTTAAAAAACCTAATTAGAGAAAGTGAATGCTCATGTACCTTGTGAGGAAGTGTATATATAACTGAGGATTAGACCCAGCTGGATCAGATTCCTCACTGGATGAAACATCAAAAAACACGGTCAAGCAAGTGGTTTTGTCAAGGCCACACAACTTCCAAGCTGTAGTATTTCCCTGTCCTATAACTCTGGTTGCAACAGCAGGCTCTTTCTGCACTATAACCAGATCATTATCATGCATGATTGCCAGAGATCAATCACAGTATAGAGAACAAACAGAAAATAAAGCATACTACAAAGTAGGAATCACAAACATGTTTCGTAATATGTGCCATTTAGCTGGATGTACAAACCTACAGCTACAGGAGACTCATTTTCCCCAAGCTTAGAAATAGTAGCAACGATGACAATGAAAGAGTAAAAACTAACAATGCCACATGCAATTCCGAAAAATCCGAAGGAAAATGTGTTCAACCAAACAGTTTAAACAAATGCAATTAGCAGCAAAAAGAATAAAGAGATTAATCAAGAACAATACCATCGTTGCGGCGCTTGAAGACGTAGCGCTTGAAATGGGATGGACGGTGAGGCAAAAGGCGAGGCGACATGTTGGGTAAGGAAAAACCACAGGAACCAACATTTGAAAGAATCGCGACACGTTGAGGCCCGCTAATTAAAAGCACATTAGAAATAGTAGGATTAAAAAAACAGAAAAACCAGAGGAAAAATAGCAGAGAACGCCCCCAGCTTAGCACAATCAACACACAAAGAAAAGGAATTGTTAAAAGACGACTACAAAATAGTTGCTACACAAACAGTATGCCATAAGGCAGAAATAAGCCAGCAAGGGAAACATATAATAGCCCGAGAGCTCACAAATTGGTGATGCAATCAGGCCACTCGAAGAAAGGTTGGGGAAATCACCAATGCTAGGAGACACTGTAGCTACCAGAAAAGGGAAATCACCATTAGTAAGAAGCAAAACAAGCTGACAACCGCTCATTAAAAGCATGTAAAAAAGAGCAAGCAAACAGAAAGCAGGAGCAGCAAAACCTTGGGGGAGGTCAGCACAAAGCTGGACTCCAGGAAGTGAAACAGTTCTGCCTTGAACACCTCGTGCAGGGATTGCTTCAGGAAAGCGTAAAGGGAAACAATAAAAAGACAATTAAGAGTTTAATAAAAGGACAAAGGAGAAAACAAGAGAGTAAGATAAAAAAAAGGATAAATATAAAGGAAATGGTGGAAGCAGAAGTACTCTGTAAAGAAGAGGCCGAACCAGGGAAATAATCAGAAACCCCAACTGTCTTTAGGGGCAGTAGAGAGGAGCAAGGTTTAACGACACATTCAACCAAACCGGCATCAAACGGAGATGCTAATGGGGCAGCCGTTTAAGAACCAGTCAAAACATAGCAGAAAAGGACACCGTTTAGCACAATTAAAAGAAAAAGAATTGCTTAAAGACAACTGCTAAATAATTGCTACACAAACAGGCAGACATAGGCCAGAAATAAGCCAGCAAGGAAAGTATATAATAGCCTGAGAGCTCACAATTTGGTGGTGCAATCACTCCACTTGAAGAAACGTCGCGGAAATCACCAATTCCGTGGGCTGGTCGGGATTTATCCGAAGATTTTCACCCAGCTAGAAGCTCAAGTAGCACAACTCCATAGCTGTAAACATCGCTCCTTGGAGGCATGTGGCCTTTGAAAACAAGACAAGCAGTTGTCAAATTCAACTTGTAATATGAAAAGAAGCTAATTAAGGGATGACAACAGGCTGATAGACTCTCATAAAAGTGAATACACTAATAGCTTAAAGTGGAGCATTTGCTACCTGTCATTATATATTCTGGCGCTGCATAGACATATGTTCCCATAATGCAAGTTGAAACAAGAGATTTGTCCCCCACTGGCCCATCTTTAGCTGAGCAAATATCTGAACGCTTTGCATTGTACTCTTGTTTAGAGTGGTTGTTAGATCAAAATTCTACAAAAAGATATAGTTGCACTAAGTAAATTCCTTGGTTTGCTTTGCTTTTAAATTTACACTTAATCGAATTCTGTTGGACCATTAACTGAATCAGCTGTTGTATGCTACCTGGTCCAATTTAAAATCGCAATATATGACTGGTTTCTCTGCTTCATGCAAAAAAGCAAGCCCTTTTGCTGCACCAAATGCTATCTTCATTCTAGTACACCATGGAAGAGGAATCAACACCCCTGCACCAATCTGAGTCCTCAAATCAGTAAATAGAACATCAAACATAGAGATGGCGGGGTACTCCGTACTAACTATGAGAACCGAAGCAAGTATCCACCATTTAATAGATTCTAGTAGAGAGAATCTAAATTCATCACCTGCTATTTTATTACTTTAGCCTATGAAGTAGACAAACATATAAACACATATCTAAGGGAGCTTATTAGCTTTCACCAAGATCAAGTTAACATAGAAGAACTAAACAAAAACAAATTGGGCGACCACAAGTAAGAAAAGAAGACACATGTATCATCTCTTCAAAAAATTTAGTAGAAACATTCAATAATTTTCCTCCAGCTTATTCGAAAGCCCTTCTCTTGTGGGCCTCAGAATATCAAACGCCAGTTCGATTAGTATATTCTCCTGCAAACAACATCCAAAATCAAACTCAAACAGCAAACAAAAGTTCCAAACAAAAATGGAAACATAATCAGAACCAAATCAAATCAAATCAACAGCTTCTCTCTTGAGAGCTTCGGCCGTCATCATTCGCCGCCATGTCTACATAAACAAACATAAAACCGTGAACAAAATTACATAAAGTCACATAGCATATGCATGAATGATGGATCCCTAAGTGTTAAAGATTCCCATGCAGTTGGCCCTATTCATTTCTTCTCAGTAGAATACAGATACTTTACAAAACTAACCACCCAAAATCAAAATATGGCTAGGAAGTGCAACAAATTTCAAACCGGCCAAAACAATTATAATTGCACTTCATGTTCAATGGAGGGAATACTATCCAAAAAGGAAAGCCAACGAAAAGTACTATTAAGTTGGGCAGTCCCCATATACATAGATTCTGCTCGAGCCACTTCACATACAATAATCTGGCAACAATCAAACAAGAGAAAAAGGATAATTGGGCATAGAACAAAACTTAGTGTTACTAAAAATATAATCAAGAATGCTGTTAGGGAACCAACCAACATAGCTCCAAGGAGGGCAGACAGGCTAAAACCAATTCCAACGGAGAACCATACTCTCAGGTACCTTAATAAAAGTCCACCTTAAATAAATAAGGAAAAGACTAAAACAAGGATACCAGGAGAAGGGAAATGAGGAAAAGTCACGACTTGGAATGCCTGCGACCAAAATGAAACAAAGGTTCATAGAGGGCTAAAAACTTGAAATCACAATACCTGGAGGAATTGGAGATTGCAGTCATAAATATATTCAAATCTTAAACAAGAAAAGGAAATTTTATTTTTAATTGAATCAGTTACTACTGACCAGCAAGAGACAGTATTGTATAATTGCCTGGTGCGGCGCAGGGGTAGAATAGTTGGAGCACCACCCCACCGTCTTCCTCGTCGTCGACCTTCCATAAACCTGAGCTACTTGAATTGAAAGAAGCAGAAGAGAAAGCAAAAATACCTTTTCTTCTACCTTCTTCTGAATATTAGCCTTGTCGATCTGCAAAAACGACCACATTTTTTTAAAAGATACAGATGTGTTTATAATAAACTATTTTACACCTTAATTATCAGAAAGAAAAGCATATTGCATTCTAGTTCACTTGTGTCCAGCCCCACCTTTTTAAGGTCAATCCAGTAATCGGATTGGGTCTTTTATCAGAGTGGATACAATACTAATGTATAATTCAAGGAATACATCAACTACTGCAGAAAGTTGTACATAATTCTGGCTTCCAACTTCCAAGTAATGAAAGGACATTCTTATTCAAGAACCTTACAAGTTTATATATTAGAAAATACATTTGAGAGTGCTTGGAGACTTAAAATGGTTCAGGTGCAAGCACTCAATGTTCATCAATTATGAAATATGTAAGAAATCAGCTTAAAATGTAAGAAATCAGCTTCTACTCATCGGGTGCACAGGTCCTGCACAATTTCTTCAATTCGATTTTTGTCCCAATGAAATACAAAATTGAATACAATCTGTCTTCTTCTACAAACCCAGTAAGTGAAATTTTAACAAAGATAATATTTCTTTGGGACGACAAAGAAGGATTCAAAGTGGTATTTTCCCCTATAGAATAAGGCACAAAAAACTTTAAATACAACAGGGGGGGAAGAAAATCCAAACGCAGAAAGATCTACCTACCTATTAATGCACATCAACCTTGTTATTTTCTAGGGTATGTGAAAGCAGACATCAGAAAGAATTTGGTTGGGGAAGAATTGTAAAATTCATAATCAGACACATAAATGTTTGGTCAACCCAATTGTTTAGAGATGGGTACCCAAACTGAGCCCACCCTATCACAAACAGTTTGAATATCAACATATTTGCAAAAAAATCTAAGAGTAAAGAAGAAAACTTGCAGATACCCAAAGATAATTCTTAGTTTTCTATTCACAACAAAGTCCTTAAAAGCATAATCATTAGCATGGGAAAGGGGAAAAACAAAACATACTTGTTACAGTTCTAAAAGCTTCTTTTCTAAATCTTTAATAGCATCAGGTCGCTCCTGAATACAGCCAAAGTGTCCAATACCTGTAAACAAACATAATATAAGATAGACGATAAAAGATATAAAGACAAATTTAGCACAGTTCAGAATGCTTTGAGAAACATGTCTATAAGCATTGGTAGACTGGAAAGACTGGAATGAAGAAAACAGACAATGAGAGGAGCACAAAGTAGGAAATATAAGAACATATGATAACACCTGGCCGCGACCTTGTTCTCGAATAGCATTTTGGAAAAACTGTTCACTGTCACCTGTCTATATAAGCTTATCCTATGTTACTCGGACTCTCTTTTGAGTGTCGGACACGATTCGGGAATCGGAGGAGTCGACACTGAATTTTTAAAATTTGAGGATACGGGGACACGGTCAAACAAGTGTCTTGACCATTTTCAAGACACGGACACGATTCGAAGTGTCCGAAAAATAATAGTAATAGTGGACACTCAATTTATTTATAATTATATTATATTCATACTATAATAATTTATTTTTATATTTACAGCCCAATAGCCCATTACCCTTTTAGGATAATAACACAGCACATTAATAGTACTATAACTATATTTTTACTATTTATCCCAAGCCCAGCCCAATTGAGTAAACAGCCCACATTTACCCAACCCTAATTCTCCACCATGTTTACCTACCCTATCGCCGTTCTGCATTTCCATTCTAACATTCCATTTTCGTTCCCACTCCCATTCTCACATCTCTCAATCACTGAAGCCCTACTTCCGATCTCTCAATCACTGAAGCCCTACTTCCGCCAACAGCGCCGGAGCGCCGCCTCCCTCCTTCACTTGTAACCGTTGTGCTGTAGCCACCAACAGCTTCCTACTCGTCGCCTCCGATGTGCAGACCATGGATTCCTTCCTCCCTCCGACTCCTTCCTCCCAACAAAGTCGACTCCGTGTCCACTCGCCGGAGTCGTTGCCGGACACGTGTCCCGTGTCGTATCCGGGATAGAATCGTGTCCGGCCATGATTCTCGACCCTAAAGAGGGTGTCCGAGTTTCATAGAGCTTATCTATGGTCTACAGATATAGATAGATCAAGAATGAATTATGTACATCGGAGTAATCATTAAATGAAACTTAATAGGTTCAAAACCTAGAACAACGGTTCCAGCAATTATGAACATGAAGCAAAACACTATCGAACAATCCCCAAAACAAAAGGAAAGAAAAAAGGCCACAGAATCAATTTGACGAAAACACTCGAAAATAACTTATTCAGCGATAAAACCAAGCTCCAAATACTTTAAATGGGAAAAGCGACGCACAATTAAATCTCACCTGCATGCTCTGTTGTCTACTCCTACACACCAGAAGATAATGCTGTCATATTATATTGCATAAAAATCATTAAACTTCCAACAATGAAAAAGTGTGCTTCAATGACTTCCTGATGATACCCTTCAATGAATTTTGGTATAGAGTGATGAATGACAAACCGAACATCAGGCTTGTTAATGGCTATCAAGGATTATGTCAATACATGCCATTTACAAGCTCCATATGCAAGAAAAAGGTCAGGGAGGTTACCCATTCCAAATGCCACTGTTGGGCATATTATGTTGAGCTCATCCTTGCTCCACTGTTTCTGAATCACTGCACACTGATTAGCATCCATGCTGCCATGGTAAAAGGCTGCCTTATGGGCATACTGCTGAAAAGAAGAGATTAAAGTTTTACTATAGGCTGAATGTTGTCGAGCATTTAACAATTGTTCTGTTTTCAATAAAATACAATGCTCCCACCATTACAAAATAGTCACCACTCACCAGATGGGTTTGTTGTGTCATAACGGCAAGCGTTTGGGGGCATTGTTTTGAATTGCTAAATTGTATCAGTCACTCAGTCAGATATTTATGATTGTTTAGAGCTGCCAGCTTTGTGACTCTATGTTTTCACCTATTCCCTTCGCTTTTCCCTCCCACTATGTATTCCCAATTATTTCACCTTTTTCCAACCCAGTCAGCTGCCACTCCATTATACCTGTTCCCCGTTGCTTATGCACTACAATGAGTACAGGGACGGGTACCAATGGCTAGGAGTGAGCAATATAACAGGGGTGAAGGAAGGAAATGTAAAGGAAAAAGCTGGGTCAAGGGAAATGTAAAGGAAAAAGCTAGGGCAGGGTTATTTAGCAGAAACACCAACCTGATGGCAAGTGTGTCATGGGCTGATGGCAGATGTGATAGCTTCCAAGATTCCAGACTAAATTCCTTTGAAGAAGATGAAGCCATGCACAAAGCAAACTACTCTTTTGCCTCTTCCTAGAAGTGCAACATCTTGGCATCGTTCTCTTGTACCTGGCAATAGCATAACTGAATATAACAGTACAAATAAAAGCAAAAACGAGACATGGGCAAGTAAAAATCTAATTTTTATATGGATAGTCACCTATTGAATGCACTTTGGCAAACAAAATATCTATAGCCTCCTGCTTTTCTTTGCCATTACCAGGGCATAATTTCTCTTTCTCTTCTCCGTACGATCTAATGAGGACAGAGAAGACAAACATTAGTGTCTGGCTGTCTGCATACAGCAATGAAAGAAAAAGCTTTAACAAAAAAATACTGGAAACAAGCAGATCAATGCTTCCTACTTGTATTCTGTTGTCCATCGGATTGTGAGCACCTTTGAATGTGGAAGAAGTCAACAATTTTGGTTTGAATAAGAGGTACAACAGTTTGACATACCTTCATCTCATGGCCAGTGAAAATGACAACAGCAACAATGAAGTCATTGTTTCTAAGACTACACCCCTGGATACATAGGCAAAAAAGCATAATTCAAACATAGTACCAACTACCAAGAAGTAAGGAACCTACAAACGTCACTTTCTATTCATAAGAAAATTATAGCAGAGGTTTATATATTAAGTAGAATGGGCAGAACAAACATATTGAAAAAAAGTAACAAAAATGGCTCTATTCAGAGAAGACACAATTTCATACCCGTAGGAGAACTTGACGTGGACTGAGTGGGAATGTTTGTTTATTTATGATCAAGTTGCCAGTAAATGTATACAGAGAATAATTTGGTTGCTCACAGTGTACCTCACCTGCATTCAACCAAACCCATTGGCACAGGAATCACCATAAAGAGAACTAAGCTCATCTTCAAAAATCTGGTTTCCATTATAATTCATTAGGCCATATCTGCTCACTTCATAACAAAGAATAAATATTTGCCACAAATTGACAGGACCAAACTTACATAAGCTATTCCCCCAAGAGGCTAGAACTATTATATATGTGCTATTTCGAGTGATAAATGAAAAGTAAGACCATCATCATACCTTCCCACTTTACACACCCATAACCATCACCCATTCATCCCCCACTGAATTCTCGGTTTGGAAACCAGATCATCTTTCTCACAGTTTATTCACTTCCCAGATATCTCCCCAACACATAGAGCATAAATCCTACCAAGGTTAGATTACAACTTGACACCATCATAGCGAGACAAATTTGATCATATCAAATTATGGATAATCTATTGTATGCTGGTATTCCAATCAGCAGACAACAAATACCCTCATCTACGCCCATTTGCTCTTATCTGAAGTACTCTTAGGAGGATGAGCAACACGAGCTGGCACCTTACCTGGAGAAGAAAGGATAAAAGTAGCAATTATAAGGTCAGCAAAGGGCTAAAAAAAAGCACGTAAAGCAGCCTCTGTGTAATAATTATACTTTTACAACGGCGAAGCTTCCGTGGGGGCTGCAAACCCTCTTCAGAGAATGCGGGAAGAACTACAGTAAATAACACTACACCAATGTCACAAAAAATGTAAAGGAAAAGTCAGAAATGGTAAAGCAATACATGACAAAATAGCCCACCATTTCTTTGGCACCGTTCCACTCTATCTGCACAGCAAAGAAATGAACACACGAAAACCAAAGCATATACACCATAATTAATAACAATGAATATGATGGACAAAGAGCCGACAACACCCAACAAGGAAATATTTTAACAAACCTAGCACAGAGGTAGAACCAACATGCGTTACAAGAACAGGAACATTTGTTGCTACATCAATCCTTGGAACAACGTCTTTTTTAAAGAACACAAAGAAACAGGGAAAAAAGCAAAACCATTTCACCGCAAAGCAAATCCGGAAGAGAACCAGAGACAGGTAAACAGAACATACAGGTTCCTCCAATGGTATCATAATGGCTTACTCCGTGTCAATCGAATTATGCAGACCTTTATAACAAGACCACAAAATAAAAAAATAAAAATCCAGAGTAAGTTTAATTTTCAACATCACATGCATGTATGATATGGATTTCAATTAGCTAGGGATAGCTTACTAAATGGAATGAAACATTAGCATAACACGAACCTCACTTTGTTTAGGACTGCGCTCCCAATCGTTTCAACCAACGCGGAACTTCCATTTAGCTCTCTAGGCGCTACCAAATATGGGTGTCTTTTCCACAAAGAATTTTGCAATATCTACACAATATAATGAGGAGTCAGCCCATTGCATACAATGATAACATAAAATAGGAGTCTCAAGTCCCGACAGACGGAACAATTAGGTAGAGAGGGAGTAATTAATAGTAACCATTTATAACAAACATAAGTTTGGTTTCCTAAAGCTTCATACAATCAGGCCTAAGTTTATACATACAAGCATAGAACCATGACACGAGTTCGTTATGATTTGAACTCACTGATGCATTTCCAATACTAACTTAAGAAACAAATACAAAACTCTAAGAAAAATGTTTACCTTTTCTATATAAAATATCCATGCACACTGTGCCAAAAAATTATTTTTTTCTCGAGTTCTTTCATTTTGTTTTCCCTTAAAAGTAAATCTCAAATTGGGCAAACAAGAAAGTTTTGGCATAAGCAAAAAGAATAAACCAAATAAGTACAAAGTAAAGTTACACCAATGATTCACAAGCAACATGTTTCAGATTCATACTAAACAAGAATAAAATTAATCGTATATAAAAATTTACAGGATGAATTGCAAGTTGCAACTCTATTTTTTATCTGAGTAATTAACAATCCAAACCTCAAACTACAACTCATGGAGTTTAACCTACACTTGATTATAAGCTTCTTTTGCAATGATCGTGCATTGTCGAGGTATAACCAAACAGAACATAGTAAAGTTCAGATAATGCCACACAATTCAGACTCATACATGTAAGCAAAGGTCCTGAGACAAGCTCCAATACCTGCCGCCCTAGGTCTGCTCTCCAAATCCGACACGCTCGAGGAACTCCCGCCTCTCGATTCCACCGATCCTTGTGACCCGGGCTGTCCTACACAGCTTTTCTTTCCCTTACCCGATGCAGAATCGATCCCGGATCGACCACTGGCCGGGTTCGTAGCACTTGCTGCCGAATCGGACAACCTTAATTGGGACCTCATCGATGAGCTGGATCGCATCAAAGCCGCCAGAGTTTTCTCCCTATCCAATCACCCCCTCAAATTCATTTCGGTTTCCTTCCTTTCCTCCGCACTTAAACCTGAATTCCCCCCGCCGCTATCGCCGGCGGCGGTTTCCCTGTCGATTCTCAAGTTTCTTTGCTTCTCAGACCTCCTCCTTTTGGCCTCCATTATTCTCAAGCCCTGCATCTCCTTCCTCTTCCTCTTCCTCCACTCCTCCTCCGTCTCTACGGGAAGTGAGGAGGACCGCGTCAGGGTTGCGGCGGAGCCGCCGCCGCGACAGATGCGTCGCTGTCGTCCCTCAGGGTGGGTAGACAGCTGGCAATCCATGAGGATCTAACCAGCGTCTTGGAACTCCTGTTCACGCAGGCGGGTCGGGCGGGCGAGATCCGACACTCCACGGTACAGAAACGCCACAACGCAGGAGACGGAGTGAAGGGACAGGTGTTTGGCGGGGCAAGGCAGCGCCGGCGGAAGGTGAGAGGCTCGATGGGGGGGTCGGAATCGCGATTTGATGAAGATGGAAGAGAAGTCGGGCGGGGAACGAACGGGGGAGGGGAATGAGTATCGAGGAAGCCACAAAGAAACAGAGGATCCGACGATCCAAAATCACAGCATCGGACGGCCAGGAATGATATTGGGGATCGGTTGGTCCAATTACAATCATGCAACGATCCAACGGCTACGCAGACTCAGGGACATCCAACGGGTAGAAATCAAATTGGATTGGGATGGACGGTCCAGATTTTAATTGTAGAAGGAAATATTTATGAACCTCCTCTTTATATATAGTAAGACTAGTTAAATACCTGTGCGATGCACAGCGTAAAAGGGATGTACAACTGCCTATGGAGAAAGAAAAAATAATTATAGGTAAGTGTATGTGAGTTCCTATCTACAACAATTTATTTCCTAATTTGGTTGCCAGAGTAAGATCGTGGTGTGAGGAGCTCCGAATTTGAACTGTCAACTGAGTTCCGGCGTGGTGAGGGGGTCGCCGACCCATTGCCATAGGTACGGTACCCATTTCCATTCTTAAAGCTGTTGTTTCTCCGCGGACTTGGCTTAGACCCATAGATGGATTCTTTCTCAGCGAGGAGCATATCATGTATCTTTTTCTGATCCTGAATGGTAGTTGCAAATCAAATTCAGTACCCCAACCATGCCTCTTATACATTATAGTAGAATATAAAACCTAAACCTCTCTTTATCATTTGACAGCATAAAAGCAAACAATTCTTATGAAAGAATGACTTGATGTAATGAAAATTACCCGGGCTAGCTTCTTTTCCTCCTCCTTGAGCCTTTTTGTTAGTTTGTAATCCTCCAGTATTGACACCAAACGCACCTGTGTATAAGAGGGAGAATACAGTAATCAGATTCAAACTACGCGAAGTAGTGAAAACACCAAAATGCTAGAAAAGTTATAAAAAATTTACCCCATCATAGAGGAACATCTTTTGTTCATCCTCCCACATTAGTATCTTGCTAATCAAATTTTCCACCATTGCTGAACATACTCTCTGTTGGCAGAAAGCACAATCATTTGCAAACAAGCTAAAAGTAATAAATTTATTGAGATACAAGTGCAATCAACGGGAATCATACAGATATGGACAAGAAAACTTGCAAATCAACCTGAAAGGGGCTTACATGATCTGATGATGTTTGAAAGTTAGCCCAAACAGAATGAATCAAATGCACTGCGCTCCTTGGTCCCCCTTCCTTCCATATATACTATAATATAGATTTTTTATATAAACATTTACATGCTGCAGCATGTACAAAATCTGAAGGATGCCATTTAATTAAACATGGTGATCTTACATTGGCCAGAGCATTTAGTTTTGCAAAATTAGGTGAGCTCTCATCTTTTGAATTCCAAACCAAGGAAACTTGCACCTTACCTGACATTGATTGCAAAAATTATTAGCTCAACAGACAATAAGGCCGGTTCCGTCATTAAATATCTACCAACCATTTTTATATCTTTCAGCGGCAGGAACTGGTGTGTTGTATGTGTTGTAGGTTGTCACAGCCATCTGCAAAGCAAAGGCAATTTGTTGACATAGGCGTATCTATCAGTATCATTCATTAAAGACATTTTATATTTGATTTTCTTGAGTTTGGCAGAAAGAAATAATTTGCATCATATTGATTATGGTAATTCGGTAAAATAAAACTTGATAAAGAAAATCATGAAATCAAGATTTATAAAATAGATGTCAATTAAAATGATGAGAAAAAGAAAGATCAGACATATCTAGTAACACTATCATTATGAGAACACTCACATTAAGTAAAATAGCATTCAATTATAAGTCCATGCAGCCGTTTAGTCCCTACTCAACAAATATAAACTTCCATTTGAGGAGAGCATCTCTATAAAAACCGAATATGGTCGAATGGCTTTGGAACTAACCGCTGCAAATACATAAACAATTTTAGGTTTTAATAATGGCTTTGTATTGAGATATTTATGGCTGCATCCCAAAGCAGACTCCTCCCTGCAAAATGAAGTGCCATAAGTTAAAAGCTATAGGTTCTATAATTAGGTCTTAAGATGTGAGATACAGAGGGCTTACCACAATCTCAGCAATGACTCGGGGCTGCCTTAATGGCCTGAAAAGATATGCAAGAACCCGTTTAGGACCACTACCAGGCAGATTTGTACGATCACAAGAGGGAGCGCGTAATGGAGAGGATTATCCGCTTGGAAGACCCCATTTGAGGTAGCCTTCATTGACATCGTTGGGCAAGTCACCGTGGAATTTGTCGCCATTTCGCAGAGAATACACCTCAGTGGGATGTGAGAAAAAACTTATATCGATTGATGAACGCCTGCACTTTACAATCATTATACTAAGATCAATTTGGTATTAATAAATAAATATTCAAGCAAGGAATCTATGTTCCAAAGGTGAACATGGCTTACCTTGTGATTGAAAACAAAAAGATGAATATATATCAAGATACAGGTAGAATAAATCGGAAAAATCGAAACAAAGGAGAAGTTAGCTTTCATTTTCATCAAAGGTAACATGGAATACAGACATAAAGCTTTTCATCTAAGACAAACATAGTTTCAATATCCTCAAATTTCAGCCTGTCCACCAGAGACCAACACTACTGATTGAATCGAGCACATACCACATTGTTGCCCAAAAGTCATCACATAGCACAAAAACATCCTTTTCGAACATAAAACAGAGAGGTTGGAGAACCAAAGTAGTCAACATGGATAAAAAAAGAATGTGCAAAACAATTGGAAAATGCTATACAAGAGACTATCAGATCATCAGGATATACTTCTCCAAATCATATTTTGATGACCAGTTAAATATCATTTTAAAAACTGGAAAAACCAAGAAGCAAGGCACAAAACCACATGAAACAAATAAAGAAAGCTCAAATTTCAAGTATACTTTAATGGCAAATGCCCAAGTCGCAAATCATACCTTGGCTCTGTGACATCAGATTTAAGCTAAACATGTTGGCCTCTGTCTAGTTGAATCACTTTTATGATATCACTCCCTCGAACTTGAGAAGGAGAATCTCTAGAACAAAATGATACAGTAAGATTGTCATTTTCTAGGACCTTTTGACCCGGCTTATGTTCAGCCAGAGCTGAATCTCATTTTTAAAAAATGTTTTTATGATCTCAAATTTCAATCTAACCTCTATTCTTTCAAAATCCTAGATAATGATGTCTGCTTAATTATAATGGTAACAGGTACATATCTCTTCAAACATGCTCAAGATCGACCAAATGAATCCACCTAGTTTTTGCAGGATGCAATTTACTTACGTAAGATGTTTTGAGTTCACTATACTCATAAATAAACAGCCTCCATTTTCCAAGATGGAAATAGCACATTCAGTGTATTTCTTCGTAACAGCTCTGTGAAGTACAGATTCACCTTCATCATCAACAGCATTTGGATCAGCACCCGCGAATAATAACTCCTATTCACATTAAAACATAAGAAAGAAATAAACAGATAGCAATCGATATTAAAATTCACTTGAGCAAATATATCTTGAATAAATAAAATAGGAAGAGGCTCGGAGCCATTTTTCAAGTTTTCGTATTTGAACTTGCCAAACTGACTCCTTGATTTAGGCTTTGGTTTGGAGCCATCTGGTATCTCACTACCAGAGTCGCTGCTGTCCTCATGAAGGGAGAATAAATTTGGGTCGAACTCAAGTGCCCACATCATCTGTTGAAGAGAGATCAAATCAGGCAGCAAAAACCAAATGCAAGAAAAGGAGAGGAACATGAATAAAAAAGCTTAAATACATATAGCTCTGGTCACCTGTTGCACCAATTTCCCCCGGTCCAAAGAGGTTTTGGAGGCCATATCTAGCTAGCACCTGGAAGAGTGCCCAAAGAACAAAATAAAAGGGGCATCTCCTTCAACGTCGTATGCAATAAGTGATGCTTATAGAAGTTAAATACACAAGCAAGTTGCAAAAGAAATCAAATTATTTAATGATTCGATTATCACATTAAAAAAACAAATAGCTTTGCCATTTGATAGTTTAAGATGGCTTTAAGGCATCCAACAGTCAAGCAAGCATGCCGATGGCTTTAAGGAATCCAACAGGCATCTAAAAGTTTCTAGATTGTTTTCTCAGAACATCAATTTATTTTGACGCTATTATAGATGTTCGTAAAGCAGTTCAATCAACAGACTCTTGAAATCAGCTAAATTAGGAAAAGGCATAGAAGGTTACCCCGAAAATTCCAAATACAACAACAGCAAGAAGGTATGTGATATACTCCAAGAACAAATGCATTTCTTCCTCATCCTGCACAAAAATTAAATCGACATTGATTCTAAATCTGATGCAGTTATTGACAAAGAGAGCCGCCTTGAAGAACTTGCAGTGCTGAACCGACTAAAAGAACCGCTCCGTTGAAATTCTTCTTCCAGAGTAGCACGATCCATAATCCTCATTCTTGTTTGGTTATTAAACCTGGGTGCTTAACCTGGAAAATAGAAAAGCTTCCATTCAAAAAACTGTATAGGACAGAATAGCATCATTATTGCAAATCAGCTACAAGCTTATGCTATTACTTCATTATTGAAAACCAACATCACAATTCACATGATCCATAGTACACAACAGCTCATTGAAAAATAATAATTAATTCACAAAGAATATGCACAATAAATGTATGTAATCAATCTATTTCACAAACCAAGAATACACAATTTCAACAGATGGTATAGTTTCTTGTCCTGAGAAATCTCGACGAAACAAAACCATGAGAATTCTGAGTGCAAAGAGATAATCACCACTTCCCAAATAAAAATAAGTAAAATGCAAAACGAAAATATCAAATTTAACCAAAAGTCAAGCAAATTTCCTCCTAATTTTGTACCCAAAAAACCATTACAAAAAAATAGCCCAAAAGATAGAGGGACATGTTTCAAAATTCAACCTGTAAAAACACTAAGTTTCTTCTGTTCATTCAATTATCATGCCATGTGAGTGGGAAGAATACATCACCTCATCTTCACTGAATCTCCCAGCATTGCAGATCCTCTCAAAGAGTTCTCCACCAGCCGCGTATTCCATCACGATAGCTAGATGTGTGGGCGTCAAAACCACCTACGCACATCTCACAATCCAAACCCCTAGTGCGTATTCCTACTCTGCAGTCACTCCTAGAGAAAGACTTGATATAACACAGCTTACCTCCTTGAACCGAATTATGTTGGGATGCCGAAGTGAGCGATGATTTATTATCTCACGCGCCACATTCTCATCGACCTAAAAGACAAATATTCATTAAAACACCTTAATCCTAGTTGAAGTCCAAGTTATATACACCTCATCAGTTCACAACCAACCTAAACAGCAATAAAAACACAGAATCTAAAAAGACTGAACATCATCCTAGAAGAAATCCAATGATTCACAATTCATCACATCCAATATCATGACCACCGTAGACAATAAGTTGACCTTGTCGCTGATTACGGGATTTACTGTTGTCCTCCAACCAACGTAAAACAATGACAGGTAGCCTCTTTTCAACAGATGACAACTGTAGCTTGACAACATTCTTTGACAAACCATTTTCTTGGCCATTGATACAAGAATTTTGTGATGTATTCAAAAATAGAATATCTCCATCTACGTATCCAACAGCAAGAACAGATCCATCAGTAGAAGCCCAACAAAGAGCACTAATCTCTTTTTCTAAATCATGGGAAGGTTCTTCGTGTATAATGTTGGTAGATGATTCATTTGGAGGAGCAATTTTTTTTTTTAGTGGAAGGAGTTTATTGCTTCGTAGAAAAATAACTTTTGCTTCAACCACATCCCACAGAACAATCAGCCCATACCCGTAAGTAATCAATATCCTGAAATGTAGAGTTAAATTCTAAAATGCTGGTTGTGAACAGTAGATAAAAATGTCAAGAAAATCAAGAAAGCTATAATATGCTAATGTGGAAGAAATAACAACTATGAGAATACATCTTGTAAGTTACTCTGTAATCCTATAATTTATAACATCTGTCTAAGCGCTCATTTTAATTTACATTCCAAGTTCTTGAGATTCAAATTGTAAAAGATACACTACTATGAGAAGTAGATAAAACATGTATCAGGTAGACAAAAACTCTGCATGTGATATGCAAGCAATGATGAAGAATGCACCACAACAAAACCTTATGAATGCCATTGGACAAGACCAAGTGACTAAAGCAATGATGGGATCACAGGTAAAGCTTCAGAAACTCAAAATTTGATGCTAAATATTCATGTCTCAGGCAAACATAAACTGTCTGTAAACTCAATAAAAGGCTAATGAAAATATATGGTGGAGAAAAACAAAACAAATACCCAGAAATTTAGGCTCATCATATCTTGCCTATTCCAGGAAGAACAAGGCTGAGGAAGAATTCCAACTATGGGTTTCCGGCTAGGAATTGATAATCCAGTAGCTTCTGTGAAAAAAATAAATGTTGAGCATATATAAGTAGGATTAAATAAAACAAGTTACCGTCACTACAGATGAATCTAGCCTTTTTCTCCTTTCTAACAAATTATTTTGTTAATAGATTGGATAATCTTGTAAGAATTATGCAATATAAACTGTGAGTCAAGTAACTCTCCATTAAACAGTAACATTCGCTGGATAGAGATGCTGGGGAAAGGCTTTCATTCTTGGGATAAACTCTAGGGAAGAAATAAACAATAAAATTGGGACGTACTTAAGGCCTTACACTTTTAATTGTAAAAATTTTTTGATGAATTACAACATCCATAGAGTTATCTGTGTTGTTGTTAAGGAGGGCTGAAATCTGTTAAAAAAAACTTGGTGGAACAAATGCAACTCCCATCTGGCTAAGAACACTAAATTTGTTATGGATATGACTGCAGGGAGAAGGGACAATCTATATCATTTAGAGAGCTATAAAAAAGCTTTAAAAATAAAAAATAAAAAATAAAAGCGAAAAAAGGATTGGTTTAAGGGGAATCATATAGAATATAAATAAGGATAACATGGGTTGCCATTAATCCCAATACAAACGTAAGAACATAACAGGAAAACAGTAATTGCAACCTAGAAAAATTACTAAATGATTAGTAAAATAAATCATATATTGGGTCCAAACATATTTCAACAGTTGTCACGCTTCATGGTACTCACCAGCAAGAGATTCTGCAGAAAGTTGATACTGGGTCTGCAAAAGTTCTGAATGTTCAGGATCATACTTCAGAACCGACATGAAGCCGTATTCATCACCAACATACCTAGAGTGGAAAAGAAAAAACTGTCATATGCATAAAACCAATCGTAAACCCCCCAATGGGATTTTGCACCATCTAATCAAACACAGATTTCTACCAATATCTTACATAAATGAGGAGCCACTGATTACAGAGAAAGCAGTTACATTGGATTCCCACTGTAAACTACAATCTATTGACCTCTTGTCCATATTCCAAACCTAAGAGAGATTAAACAATTAAACATTTATGCCAAAACTCGAACAATGTGGAGGATTGGTAGAATCACAAGATAAAGTTATATATTCCTGATGTTAAAAAAATCAAGAGAATTATGCAACCTGAATATCATTGTCATATGTAATGCTAACTAAGAAGCCTTGAAAATCCACACATATTAGGGAACAAAATGATATTTTGTAGAATATTAGTAATAAAATGAAGATGTTTATTAACTTCACTGTTTTAAAATTAAATCGAAAAGTATTCATCTATATCATGTTGCTTTTTTAAGAAAAAGTTAGGCCCCCTAAAAGTCAATTACTCATATGTATGGTACGTGTGCAATAACAGTGAGATATATTGTGAAGTTAAATCAAATAAAAAAAAATAATGTGCTTTAGGGCTTGATAATATTGGCCCCCATAGAGTACTAAACTGCCCTGCTCGAAGTCCATTCCATCAATAAAATTAAGTGAAAAAAGATTCAATCAATACTGAATGATTACGGTACTTGTATAGCTTGCACAGCAAGCAACAATCCTCTATCTAAGTCATATGAGTCGGTTGGGATTGCAGCGAACACCAAATCAAATGAATGGTACGGAGAAGCCGAAAATGAGATTAAACCATGCAAAAGAAGAATTACTTGAATGAAATTCGCACCTAAAAAGGGAGAATGTATGTAGGCAGTATGTGTGTTTACATATCCAAGTTCTTACCTTGTCTCTGAAGGATCATCTGGAGATACGATTTTGTGATCCATGGTCCATTGATGCCCATCCTTGATGATTCAGTCCCCACTATCTGTGTAAGATATTTACAATATCAAATAGTATAAACAAACCAATGAGCATCCAAATATCTTATTAACCACAGATATTCCCATGAGAGATGCATACCACATACTATATGTAAATCATAAATCAGATACAGAAACACATTAATTTCTTATGGCCATAACATGTGATTGAATCAAAGATGAATAATTCACACATGACACATATTAATTAAGGAATGTTGGCGTAAATTATTGAGCAAACCACAAATGCCAAGGTAGAAAACGTCCAAGAAGCTGTACAAATCTAATCTTATCTATCTATCACCAAAAACCCATTTGCAATTCCATTCCCAATTAGAACCATGTTCAGAATTTTAGTCCACACCTGCAAAAATTATGGAAGTGAAGCAAGCTGCAACCACAACAATGACAATTGACAACCAAAGAACCACAACAATATTGAGCTCACTTTAAGGTTCTAGTCATAACTCACTTTCCAGAATTGAGGATCTCATTTCTCAAATCTTGAGCACGGGATTCCCTTACTGCAATTTTTGTTACACTTCTTGCAACATCCTGCATATGGTGAGAAATCAAGTTTGAGCACACTGTAGCATTAGTAATAAAATAAACTATAGAAATTTAAATTGACCACCTAGCAGTTAGGAATCCAATACTTTTTTTGAGTGGATCATCTTTCAGTACAACACCCAAGGGGCTTGCACATGGAAAAACAAAACTACAGCAGAAAAAACAATATTCATTCGTATTGGAAGATAAAGAGTAGAATAAGGTAAACATATACTTCCACGAAGATGTGAAAATACATAAATTCATTGGTTGTTAGGGTAGGCAGTTAGAGAGATATGGCTGCAGATAAGATTGCAAAATAATAATATAGTGCAGCCAACTGCCATTATGATTTATCCAAATAATATAAACTGAGCTACCCCCAAAGAGTCTCAACCCTGCATTCAAAAAAATATTTCAGATTAAGGAAGTAATAAGTGACACAGGGTTTCAGTAACAGCTAATGTAAAACAAATGCAAAAGTTGATACTTAAATCTTTGAAGCCATAAGTAGAAAACATTTTTTAGTTTGCTTAACCTAGAAATATGGAAGGTCTTCCTTGGATAAATTACCTCAACTCTATATCGCCATGCCTCTGCAGCATTGTGAATAAGTGGAGAAAATGGAGCAATAAATTTCGAATCCTCCTCGTCAACAGACAGAATTCCATACACGGGGGTATGAGGGACTCAAGAAAGCAAGACAAAATTCAGGGCAAGTAAAACGTGATAGGGTGTGTGGTAAAACTTTGGAATACAATGATTAGGATTACAAAAGTATAATAAGCATATGAAGTTACTTATGATTAGCATCTTCTGTCAGATGAATATAAGGACCAAAAAAGCTTGGTTGATGGAAGTACGGGTATTGACAATTAATTTACTACAGATGAAAAGCTGCATTTCTATTGTGTCTTTGATTTATGCTAATTAACTAACATCACTGATTCACTATGCCCAAAATGAAATAACTCAAGTAGCATTCCAGGCAGAAGTAATATTACCTCAATTGGTTTTGGATCTTGAACATATGCTTGAAGGCTGAGCAGAACAGTTGCACCTCTAGGATAGCGGAAACAAACTGGTCTGTCATCAATCTGGGCTGCAGTATTCACCATTTGAACAAGCTCAACTTCATCAGATGGAGCCATCACAATCATGTTTGGCAAGCATGACATGTATGTTATATCAAATGGACCAGAGTGGATTGCACCAGCAGAACCAGCCAATCCAGCACTTGTAATTACAAAACGTACAGGAATCTTCTGCCTATCCACATCATGAACCACCTAAGAAAGTAGGTTAGTTATAAGGCAACTTATGTACTCTGAAAACTTCATCTTCCACCTAGTACCCATATTAATAAATCATATTTCAATTCCAAAAGAAGAATGGCAGCAGAGGGAGAGATGATAGGATTGAAACCTGGTCGTATGCTCTCTGGAGGAATGCTGATGGGATTATACAAAAAGGCTTCAATCCCCCACATGAAAGACCAGCTGAGAATGTAACTGCATGCTGTTCAGCCATGCCAACAGGGAAATATCTGTCTTTGAGCTTATCTTTCAATAATTGAAAAGAAGGCTCCATATCCATCCCAGCATGTACTACTACAATATTTTCGTCTCTCTCTGATTCTGCTGCCAAAGCCTCTACCAGGAGGTCACTGTATGTATGAGGTATAGAAACCATTGGCGATTCAACCTCAGAGGAACCTGTGAGGGCATTCACTAAGAAATACATCAAAGGATATAGAATTTTTTTTACACAACTTGTAAGCAATTAGCATGGCAAACAAACACACCATAGAAGTTACAATTTTATGTTCAATGTCATGTAACTATAGTGAGGCGACATAGATGTTCAGAATGCAGTCACCAAACAATTAAGGAGTTCATAAACTCCTAGAAATGTCCTCGCACAGTCGCACTTACTTTTGCTCACTGTGACTTTCAAAAAGCCAAAAACCAAGAAACAGACCATTAAATCATTAAACAAAACACTATGCACTGTTGTCATTAAAGATTAAATAGAAACATGATGCAGAAATCGTTTTACAATAACAATGAAAGATTTTTGCTTCCCGGATGTATCCAGGCTGCATATTATGGAGCTAAGAGCACTCGATAGCTTTAATTTGGTATAATTTGCACCCTCGAAAATAATTTCATGAAACAATTTCTAGACAATTGCATTTCACCTTATTTTCAATTCTCATCATATTGCAACCTTGAAAACGCATAACTGTAATCAATATCAAATCATAAGGAGATTCCATGTTCGAGCAGATATGACTTAGAAAGTAATCACTAAAGAATAATCAATTCAGTAGGAATCTTCAACTTGGTCACCTGAAATTTTACTCATCTGGTTATCTTCTAATCCATAACCATCCTTTGTTATGACGTGGACCAGAAGAGGACCCATTGAGTTCAATAATTAAACACGACAATAATGTGCAAATCTCTATCTTCCATTACCATATTGTATGCTCAAAATGAATAAAATTATCACACTCACCAGTCAATTGATCATTAACACCACAAAGCTGGATGTGCTAGAATTTGACCCTTTGGTCTCTCTCCCACCCCAAAACTGAAAATACCCGAACCAAAACAAAACAACCGATTGTATACAAAAAGAGCAATTAGTAGCCCTTCTATTTCTTCTTTTGGAAAGAACACGTAAACCTTAAATAGTACAAATTGGTGCCAAAATCCATATTTGAAATTCAACTCAGCCATTTGCTAGTGAAATTCATTCAACAAGTAAACTTATTTTCAACAATGCAAGGGGAAAATGAATCTACGATCCCTAAGTATAACTTATACAAAATTTTGATACATCCAATAGGATCAGTGTTCTTTAACAAAACAAAAGCCTGCATACATACCAAATCTTAGCAGACCGAAAGAATAAATAAAGATAAACCAAGAACTCACTCAAGAAACAGGTAACGACATAAACATGGCTATCTCCGAGTCACGGTCTTATCTGTAAAGAACATGAAATGTTCACTTCATGCATGGCAATGAGAGGTTTTCTCAACTGGTGCATCAACACAAATTGTCCCTGCGAAGAAGACCAAGACGAAAACTTGTTATTCCGCTGTTTAATGGTTGTCGCTAAATTAAGCCAAGGCTTTCTACGTACATTGTGAAAGAAGGCAGGCTGAAGTATCATAAATTAGGAGGAACAGTATCATCTGTCTTCTTACGCTTGCTGGCTGGCTCATCGTCTTCTTCGTTGTTATTACATACAGCGCTGACAGCATCCGCACCTAGAAGAGAGACATGCTTGCTGGTGATCTGACGGCCTGCCCTGAGTTTAGGCCCCCAATGCCTCTCTGGGTTGGGAAGGAATCTTGCAACCTTTTTTGCCTGGGCTTTGCTCAAGGAAGAAACAGCTCGTGCAAAGTTGGCCTGTCAATTAAGTAGACAAATGAATTGTGGCGCACTAAACCAGGGCCAACTACTGTTATGGAAGTTAAAATCAACTCAATACAGGCAGAAACTTGTCATTCAAACAAAAGAACAGTGAAGTTGACACCTGTAAAACAGGTTCCTTGGAAAGAATCACACTTCCGGGCAGATCAGGCGACTGAGGTTTTATGGGATGGTTTTTTACCTGCACAAGAAAATGAAATCAAATACTAATCGACACTTGACAGATCATAAGGTCAGAAGATTGAAAGTTTATTTTCACTAAATCTACACAGTTGAGACCCAGTATCCTAAATAAAGACAAGACAAACTTCCATACCGATGAAGGCATGCCTAATTTCATTAAATTGGCCAAAGCATCACATTTGATATTAAAGCACGGCTCCCTAAACAATGCTTAAGCACAGAGATGACCAACAATGGTTCTTACCCAGCAGCGCATAGTATCCCAGACAACTTCCATTGGGGCATCTGTTTTCAGGCCAAGGGGATTTACGTGACTTCCTGATATACGATACCCGGCATTAATTACAGCAGACCGGAATATAACTGCTGAAGGTGATGTGCATTTCAATGTTGCACAGAGGTTGTGCAAACTTAGAAAGAGTGGGACATCCGGAAATTCCTGCAATTTGCATCAGAAATATGTAAACAGTATAGCCCAAGTGAAAATTTTGTTATACAATATAGGTGCATAGGATTTAGTGAGTGTGCAAAATTTTAAACTTAAATCAGGATAATAATTTAGTTTAAATTGTTTGGTTTCATATTTAAGAGGAAAAAATGCAAGATTGGAAAAATGGTGTGGGTTGAAAAGTGCAACTTTTTTTTTTCTTTCTTTTTTTTTGGGTGGGGGGGGGGGGGGGGGGGGGGGATGGGAACACAAAACGAAAATAATGTAAGATTAAATCCAAACATGGCTACTATTTTCCTTCATGATAAAATTCAAGTGAACGCACTACAGCAGAATATAATCGTATAATCACACTATTGACAGAGTTCCCACAAACATACATGCAATCAATGTAAAAAAATTAATAAAAAAAAAGAAACCAAAAACAAAACAAAACAAAACAAAATAAAACAAGCACAGATTGGAACCTATTTAAACAATCGATGTCAAATCCAAAAGAGCAACTCAAACAATGAATTTAGTAATAATAAACTCCATACCCAATGTAAGTTGTTTTTATAACATGTGGAAATAAAACTGAAAATTCCACTGACAGTGCACGGCGTACCTCTGAAATTGTTGTTAGCACAGCGGATATACGTTCAAAAGCAGGATACCGAGGCTTCATAGACTTTACATCTGCTAGAATGGAAGTAACCCACTCCATATCATGAATTGGAGCTGACCATATGGGACCGCCCATATTATACTTCTTGCCACGGTCACTACAATCTTGGCCAACCACAGGACCAAATCCAGGTAGATATCTCACACTTTTATTCTGCAAATTAACATTATTTAAAAAAAAAAATGAACATAAAAGATACAGAGCACATGGTTTATATACTGTAAAAAGACATTGGCTTTTGCTGTCCTAATGATTGGAAACATAGCTTATTACAACACAATGATCGGTGTTAGACTGTTAGTAGAAAAAGACGTCCTATGCTACCCCAACTACAATAATCAAGTTCATAAGTAAGGAAACTGTCCCCATTCAAAATTTGAATGTAGAATAATAACAAACCATCCTCACATTGTTTTTAAGCTGGTTTCCTGTGAATTGACTGAATACATATATGATGGAGAATGTTTTCTAAACACAACTGTTGATCAAGGAAACTCAGTAACCATTCAACAAGTTTCAAAAGAGAAAGCCAGATGCGAACTAAGGATTTTAAAATGCAGCAGAGCAAAGGCATATAAGAGAGACTGCAATAATTAGCAAAATCAAAGATTATGTTACAAATATAAAAGCCTCATATTGAATATTGATAACATGGTATATATTTTATAATATTGTTAGAACAATTCCCATATTTATATTAATATGAAAAACATAGGCCACAGAGACGAAATTGATACAGACCTTAGTAACAGTCCTTCCAACTGACTGGAGGTGAAAAGAATCGCAGCCGGTGCATTGAAAGACATATGACAGCTTTAAAGGAGTATTCTTCATGGCACCAGCAGAACTACATGCAATTATCATTTATTTAGACAACATGATGGATAAAAGAACTAAGTGCCCAGCCATATGATATAGACTTCAAAGAGGAAACACTCACGTATATATACGAACAAAGACCCGTACATAGAAATCCATTTGAACAGACAACACAGGGACTATGTACCGCTTGTACCGATTTGCATGGCTCTGCAATTCAAAGAGACATTTACCTCAAACTTTATAAAGAGATGAGTGTAAGATTCATTAAACAATGATGTAAGAGAAGTATCTCTTTTAACTTTTGGATTCAGTGCTCAAAAGAAAAGCCATGTTAAAAAAAATCAAACAAAATTTCTAATTTTCTCTGTGGCTATCTCGTGGAGTGGCATGAAGTCTCTTTAAAAATGAAGTTCAGATCCAGCAGATAAAGCTTTTGTTTAGTGGCCACCTACTCCACGAAAAATTACCCCCCCCCCCCCCCCAACAACAAATAACTATATTTGTACTTATTTGTGGCTGTTATTTTATAATAAAAACCGAGAGAAACTTTTAAGGATCACAAAAAAATAAACCGAAAGAAGAGATAAATACCAATTCAATTCTTACCCTAATGCCAAACATTCAATAAAGTTAGTGTACCTCAATACATGCCAGAAGCATTCTCAAGGCCATCTCATGGCAATACTTTCCTCTCAATGGATAAGCGCCATATCTATTTTCAAGAGAAGTCCGGAGTCAAGAATCATCCACTTAGTTCAAGAAAATATATAGAAAGTACTTGGTAAAATTAAATTTTACTTAGAATAGCAAACTTCGCCATTTCCACCACAGAGTACTGCCATATCAGTTGCTGTACACATCAAGATGCCTCCATCAACAACTGATTGCACAGCAGAGTCCAGGAAAACAGAAGGTGAACCGTAAGGATCAAGATCAACCTGTAATAAAAACCTAAATGAGTAACAACTAACAACCACTACTAAAATCAACATAACGTACATGGACCAAAATGGTAACATCATGAGCATATAAAAGACTCCCGCTCCACATGGCACTAAGGTAAAAAAAAAAATTCCAAATTATTCAACAAAGCATATAGTTTTTACTTTGGAAGACTGTTTCGTAACATATTGAGGTGTATATTTATTGGTTGGTCATGCCACAACCTTGTTGCATATGTTTTAAGTGCTTTACATGTTGATAATGTTCCATTTGGTTCTCAAGCATTAATTAATGTGTAACTTTCTCCCTTTATAACATCAAACACTAATTGAACCATTATTCTGGATAATGTTAAAATACAAAGAATGGTTTCAAAAAGGTATACCACATCAAATTCTTTTGGGTGCGTGAGCATATAGACTCTGGCATCAGCATGGTGTGACTCCACCTTTGAACTTGCAACCGAACCATTAAATTTAATGTTTCTCTTGCAAGCTTCAACACACGCTGTAGAATATGGAGATGTTAGGGCATGTGTACAATGTCACGGAAAATGCATCCATCTTCAACTGTAGAGAGTACCACTCATTACATGTATAAAAGAATTAAGATTAGCATATCCTATTTTCTAAATAACCAGCAGAAATTTATTGTGGAATCTATACTTGGAAAAAACAACTTACCTTTATCATTGTCCAATGCTACAACTTGGCCAATTCCATCAATTTCTCGAGCATACCTTAAAGCTCTGAGTCCAGATGCTGACAACGCCTATTAAACCAGAAACCAAGCATGTGTAAGCCACCACCAAAAACCAAAATGTTTACCAAGAACAACAATAGCATGAGACCATTAATAACCTCCAATACTCGAGGTGGCTTGAGTTCCCCACGACCTTTTCCCTCATTGTTTGACTGTGGTTGTTCAGGTATGATGCAAGATTCATCCCGTGATACCTCTTGAATAGCTTCGCAGTCCCCATTAGTTTCTCCGTCATGCATTTCTGCATCATTTGAAGCTTCTATGTCTTTAGAAGTTTCTGTACCTTTAGGAGCTTCAGATTCCGCATCCCCGGACACTCTATCATTTTTCATGCGCCTGGACTGCTTTGTTTCATGCTCTTGCTTGCGCTTCGATATAAATGTCCTCAAAACAGCAATAGACATATCCCTGTTATTAACCTGGCATCAGGATTTAAAAAGTTCAAAACTTCTTCAAAGCAGAACCACCTTAAAACCAAATATTGAGCTAAATAAGCAACAGACAAGTTTGCTTATGCCATCAATAGACAGATTCTTCAAATTTACAAAAACAATGGGATCATCAATCATCCAAAGTTCAAACTTTTGGATTACGCATAAACCCAAGATAGGACCTTTTGCTCCTAAAAGAAGCAAGTTAGAGAAATCTGCACAAATTGTGATAAGAACCTGGGCTTTGTTAAAGAAAACTTCATTCTTGGCGTGCATTAGAATCTCAGCCTCTCCTTCTTTGACGATTTTGAAGTCATTGATATCAAGTGGAGCAGCGCTCTGGCGTGGATCTTCCTCCCCGATTTGTTCAGGTGTGGCGGCCATTGATGGCTGGTAGTGGGTGGAGGAATAGGGGTTCCCAAAACTCCAATTAAAAACAAAAAACCGTACTGCCTTTACAGGAACTGGAACGAAATTTCCATCTGTAAACAGGAAAAAGTTGGCATTTGCAAGGATTCGAAGAAAAGCAAGGTATATATTTTTTTTAGTGGGATTATTCAACAAGTGTGCTCATGTGCATGACGGAAAAGACAACCCAAAGCATTGACAAAGTCGAAACCCTCAGTGGCTCCACCCATTTACGGCCGTCGTTCGCGCAGGCTGGGTGGACAGGAAGGCGGAGCTGCGTGCGGCGCCGGCGGAGCTTGGCGTACGAAGTCGCTGCTCAGGCGAACCAGCGGCGCAACCGAGGCGCGCGGAAGAGAAGCAGTGGAGTGGCGCGACGGCGAGGGTGACGGATTCTGGCTCCATTCCTCCCCTTGTCCTTCGAACGCCACGGCGAGGTTCTAGGAGCGCCGACAGCAGAGATTGAGAAATTAGGGTTTGAGGCGATAAAAGTGGAGGAGCGGGGGATTCATCGGATTTCAAATTAGGCATGAAGGGATTTAGTGAAAGCGACAATTCCAGGCGAAGGGTACAGAGGCGGTGGGAGGCTCGCCGGAGGGTTTGGAGACAAAGATTTAAAGAAGGGGAGTCGCTCGTGAGGGCGTGCGATTGAGAAGAATCGGAAACGAAGCAAGAAGGGAGGAATCGAAGCAAATTGGACACAAATGCCTCGAACACAACGGCAACGAGACACCTGAGTGGAAGATGAAGAATGACACATACCCGACCCGGCCAAACTCGGGTGACATCGAACGGTCATAAACAAAAATTGAAGACTCAATCCAACGGACAAGATTACAATTCAAGTGGACAAGTTAACGCCTCTCCCTTTTATATAGTACTAGTCAAATACCTGTGCGATGCACAGCGTAAAAGGGATTTACAACTGCCTATGGAGAAAGAAAAAATAATTATAGGTAAGTGTATGTGAGTTCCTATCTACAACAATTTATTTCCTAATTTGGTTGCCAGAGTAAGATCGTGGTACTGTGAGGAGCTCCGAATTTGAACTGCCAACTGAGTTCCGGCGTGGTGAGGGGGTCGCCGACCCATTGCCGTAGGTACGGTACCCATTTCCATTCTTAAAGCTGCTGCTTCTCCGCGGGCTTGGCTTAGACCCATAGATGGATTCTTTCTCAGCGAGGAGCATATCATGTATCTTTTTTCTGATCCTGAATTGTAGTTGCAAATAATAAAGAAGTTTTGGGTAAGCGATGCATCTTTGTAGATAACTAAATTTTGTGGATGAGAAAACATTGTTGGCATGTAGATTTGTATAATATAATTGACACATCAAAGCATCTTTGCATTAGTCTATGCTATTAGGTATTAAGTACTACCAACAATACTTAAACACTATGAAGAATGTTACTCACAGGCAGTCTCGTACAAAATGAAAAGTAGCCAAAAAAAAAAAAACTAAATAGCTGCGAAAGACAAAAGACACATGAATACAATAAATTATTTTACTCTGATACATACCCTCTATGATTTTTCTAATCATCTGCATCGGAGTGTGAACTCAATCGCGTGCCATGGTAACATCTGCAACAAACAAAATCATACAAAGGAATCAAGAACATATTTCTCGCATTTTTATTGGATTTATGTTTTTGTCTTTTAGAAATTTGTATGAGTAAAATTATTAACGTTGGATCCAAGAAGCTTTATATTATACCACATACCGAGTCCTAAGTCAATTAAAAATGATATGGACAAACATACATGAACTTGGCTAACAATAAAAATATATGGTTTTTATGTATTATAGGTAGAATAGCATCTAGTGAACACATGGTAGAAATCAATTGTGGTGGGCTGGAACGTCTTTCCAGCACAATTGATATCTTGTAATCACAGAAATTAAAAGTTCACCTTTAATCATATGAACCATCATCTTATATTATTTAAACAGATGCACCAATAACCCAAAAACAATGAACTTGACATTTAAAACGAAATATATTCTAGCATCAACAAATCAGAGAGAAAGAAGGCAACATATTCTACTATCATAATGGCTAATCCGATGCCTAACCTCAGGATCATACTAATCTGAGATGGTGAAAGCTTTCATCATTGACTTCAAATCTACCTAGACGGAATCCAACTTACCATTGTATTAAACCCAAAAATAATTCATTCGACAATTAATTCATTCGCCATTGTAGATTCTTGCAAAGGTTTTCACTCCATGTAATGGAATTTAAAAAAATTCATGCCATTTTTAACAAGCAGAGAAATGATTGGTTGATCAGCAATAATATATAGATTCCCTGTAAAGTAGGGGTAAGAAATATATGGCTATATCAGAAGCTCATTGTAGATTAGGAGCACCTGTAATATGTTTAACTCCAAAGGTGTTCACTTATTTTTCTTATTTAGCCATTTGAGAGTGAGACCAAATGTAGCAATACATGTTGGGGGAAGCTAATCTCCTTGAAACCTAAATAATTCAATGCAAACTAATCCACTTTCTTATGATCAATTTTTGGGCATTAATTCAATCACTTAAATAACATAGATAAAATAGATAAAAGTGCTATTTTGGGTTAAAACTTTAAAAATGATAGTATTTTCATATGCCTCCTACACATTAATTCAAGAATTCCATAATGTAATAAAAGAATTCCAGAATTCCACTGCATTACAAACCGACAAAAATTCCAGAATTCAACTGCATTACAAACCGGCAAAAATTCCAGAATTCCACTTCTAAGAAATCGAACTTAACAGATTACAAGAATGTAATAAAAACACCAACCTTCCAATAATGTAATAAAAACATCTTCCTAAAGTTAAAATGAACAAGAATGGCAATTATGTTAAAAATAAAGAAATATGGTGGCATTGTTATATGTGACCAAACCTCATATTTCCAAAGTTAATCCAGTTCCCTTTAGTAGACTTCTCTACCATACTTTAGTAACAATGGCTGAAGTGTCGAGACTACACTTTTCGAGCTGCACAGGTATTTAACCATAACATCATATCAAATTACACCCTATAATTTCCAAAACACATTATATGTTTAATTTAATTGGCACAAACCTGAAGAAAAGAATCCACTTGTTAGTGTTCAAGTGGAGAGAAAGATAGATCTCTTTTTTTTTTCCCTGCAATAAGTCCACTTTCTTTACCACCTGCAGACATAAAGCAATCACTCATAACTGAAGGAAACCAATCTTAACCAATAACCATAAGAATCTGAAGTTTTTCAATCCCAATAATCAAGTAAACGAATAAAAGTAAAACTTATTACTTGATCAATATAGGAATTTCATTTCAATTTTAGTACTTGATCAAGAAATCACTTCACTGGTTTCTACAGTTGTGCTCGCATGAATCTTTCTCAAACCGATTAGTGGAGGAGTAGTAGTAGTAGTAGTAACATCGGGGATGTAAATATAGGAGGGCCACTGGGGAAAGTAAAAGGAGAGTTGTTCAAAGGATGAGTAAACGCATTCTTCTTGGAAGATTCTAGATTTAAAATGATATTTAGGAAACTGGATGGATCAATCAATCGTAAAAGTTCAATTAGAAACTATAACGAGCCAATAGAAATTGTGCAATGAAATTAAAAAGAGAAAAAATAGACAAAAAGAAGCCCCCAAATTAAACAAAAAGCATGTGAAACACGTTGCTGAAATCATCACTCCACAATTACCAAACAATTGGAATGTAGCATTAAGACAATCACAAAAGCACAAAAGGTCAGCAACGAAAATGAATCAACAAAGAATTTCAATATCCGTCATCAAAATGGAAAGAAGAATTTACGAAACCAATTATTCACTTAAATATCAGGATTCGGGACCATAACAAGCACCACTTACACAGAAAGGTCGAATACCCATATAACAGTTAATAGATCCCCAAAAATAAGGAGAAAGGGAAAAAAAACAAGCTTATCAAGAGATGAAAACTTCATCAATTCTCATGAGTTTTTCGATCACCTGAAACTCAATGCAATCCATTAAACAAACAAATAGAAAATGTTTTTTTATTAAAAAAAATGAATTGAAAACAGGGTAAACAAAATCCGAAGCACACCTCAGGCCAATTCAAAAAGCTTGCCTTTTTTGTCGTTTCTTTTTTGTTAAACTTCAAATCCGAAAATGGCGAAAAGCGAAATGGGACATTGAGAAATAAACAATTTAACAAAAATCTTGTGAAGGGGGTGGATGTCTGGTCATTAGTGCTAATGATGGGATGTTGAATTTGGATTTTGAGGGTTTAAGAAGTGCTTCTGGAATGAAATCTCTAGGAAAAATATCACTAATCAAAAGTAAAGAAAAAATTGTAAGTTTGTAACCCTAAAATCCAAAATCTCGACATTCAAAATCAAAATTGAACGGTAATCAAATCAGAAAACCTGTTGTATAGGAAAATCAAAACAAAAGAGCACATAAATCATAGTCGAGCTACGGTAAAAAAGGAATGATCGACTGACCTCAATTGAACATAACTTTTCCTAAGTCGCATTGTGCAGAATTGCGTGTTGCCCTAGAAATAATGAGGCTGGAGGCAAACGGTGGATGATGAAGAGTAAGACAAAAACATGGCAGAAGGGAGGGCTTCGAACGTGGGAAAGAGCTAGGGTTGAGGAGAGTGTTGCATGTAATGCTGCTTCAGTCTAACGAGGGCTTTTCCAGAAAGGAGATGGACAAATAGGATGTTAATTCAATGGCCACAATTGTAATTGGACTTCTGATCCAAGGGCAGAAAATCAAACTGAGACTTGGAAAATTTTTTAAAGAGATAAATATTTTTTTAGGCCATCAATAGGCAGGTAATTCACTTTTGGGCCACGAAAGATTGAATTATGAAGTTGAGCCACCAACCGACATTCGGGCCGAATTTAAAGCCAATTTGACCAATACCACACAAAATCGGGCCGCGTGCAACCCACTCACCACACAATGGCTTAAAAGCGGAAAGTGTCTCCTTTTGGTGGCCTGTTTTAATTGTTTGGTAATTAAAATAAATATTTCTCCACCATTCCATTATTTATGCCTCACTTTCTTTTTTCTGTCTATTTCAACATTTTTGTCTCATTCTCATTATAGTAAATACTCCCTCCGTCCCAGTGTAATTATCTTGTTTGACTTTTTGTCACTGTTAATTATTTAACTTTGACTTAATGTTATTACAAGTATATATTAGAAAGAAATAGTCGAGTTGGGTCTTGTTAGAATCTTAAACTCATGTAGTATTAGAATATATATTTTATATAATTCTTTTTTTTTTTTACATATTTTGAGATATTAACGATTGAAAATGTGCATTGGATGTGTGCACAAATCAAACAAGATATGTTAAGTGTGACAGAAGAAGTAATGAAATATTAACCATCAAACCTACCTTAAGAAGTAATGAAATATTAATAACTGTATAGGCTGTTTTGCAACAAGAAAAAAAATCACCAAACCTACTGCATCACATCAATAATTAAAATTTCAAACTGACGACAATTAATAAATTCCAACACACGACCATACATCACACATAACTAAATTAATTAAAATTTCAAATTTAATATAATTATATCACATAAATTTCTAGTTTACTCCTACAATAAATACTAATATACACTACATTAAATATGCTCTATCCCCACATAAAGTACCGTGGTCAAAATACCATGATGTGAAATAAACATTCATTAAAATAAATAATAAATAAAAATAAAAGAAATATATATTATAAAAAATAAAAAAAAATAATAATAAGTAGAATTAATTGTATTAATAATAACATCAAGAATTAATTAAAGTATCTAACCTAAAATAAAAAATAAATAATCTAAAAAATAAATTAAATTTTGACGGACAAAAGATATTGTGACGGACAATAAAAATGAAAGTGAGACATAAATAAATAGTTGGATGAAGTATTATTTAATTTAATTTAAAACAATAGAAATAAAATAAAAAACCTAAAATAGGCCATCAAAAGGTAAATATTGCAACTTTTAGGCCAGCGCGTGAGAGTGTGTGGCGAGTGGAGCACACGCGGCCAGTTGAGACGTTGACTTGGTCAATTTGGCCTAAAAAACCAGCCCGAATGCCCGTTGGTGGCTCAATTTCATAATTCAATCTTTCACGGCTCAAAAGTGAATTATCTGCCTATTGATGGCCTCAAAAAATATTTATCTCTTTTTTAAAACTAAAATTGCTAAATCTCCTTAGTTTAGGAAGGCACGTGAATACCTGGAAGTACTGTAGCTTGGTCGCCATAGACACAGCTAAATCAAACAGATGTTCATTTGGTAATGGGATCATTTGACTCTACCTGTGTACATCATTAGAAATTAATCTCAGCCCATCAACATTTGTAGAGTGAAGCTATACTGATAACTTCATGAAACAAACTATTATCAAATGTTTCAATTGCATAGAAGGTAAGCACCATCAGGATTTATATTATACATACTCAGTATTCTAATTGTTATTTGCTTACATCTATACTTTCAAATTCTAAAACATTTAATTTTCACAATGAATATTGCATGATATGTATTCTGATACGTAATCATTTTGAATGTCCATTAAGACCATCTACAGTTCAACTTCTGCATAAATTATCAAATTGATGATTTCAAATCATCACACTTTCCAAAACTATACATCGATGCTTATGCCCATTAACATTCGTACATGAATCCAAAAAACATCTTGTTCTTGGCAACACATTATAAATTAGTAGAGTAAACACCCCAGTTTTATCATGAAAGAACTAAAATTTTGCAGTATAGCATTACACATACCATGTCATTTATAATCAATAGTTAACCACTGGGCATCTTCCTCTAACATCATCTAATAATGCACATATGACGAATAAAAACCTAAACAATGTATTTGCAAACCTTTATCCTGCCTAAGCGCCTACATAGAGAATATGGGCACACCCTACTTTTTCATCACTAAAAGATTATAACCAAACAAATCCTAAGCAATTACCGTGTTGATGAGATCTATGATGACAGAAAGTTCATTGCGGGCTAAGTAGATTCTCCACTACGCGCTGCCACTGTCATTGTTCTTCTGTTTTTTGCTTCTTGTTGGGATCCTCCCTCTCTACAGCCCATGCAAAGTCAATTCTCCTTATCAAGTTCACTCTCTTCTCATCATAACCTAGATCACTGCAAAAATGCACTCAACAATATCACACAGTCCATCATGCAACTCATAGCATTACGTATGAAATAACATAACACTAACTTGGGAAAGCATTCGAATCCATTTTCCTTCAAGGCTTCCAGCTGCTTAATCGGGATCTTGTCCAGCGATATTCCAAGATCTCCGTTCATTATTATGTCAAATCCGCAAACAAGGGCAGTATACCAACAACGAAGTTTTCAGTTACTCTCATGAGGTGAGATTTTCACACGGATTTCGGTTGGACAAACGAATCAACAACAACCTTTAGAAAAAAAAATCCACAAAAAAATAAAACAA
This sequence comes from Hygrophila difformis, assembly GCA_030278955.1. Lineage (NCBI taxonomy): Eukaryota > Viridiplantae > Streptophyta > Magnoliopsida > Lamiales > Acanthaceae > Hygrophila > Hygrophila difformis. The sequence continues at coordinate 31,627,639 of JAOANR010000003.1, read as the reverse complement.
AAGAGTCCGGCAATATTAACTAATCGTGAAATTAAACTCCAGAACATTCAATTATTACCAAAATGATTGACATTCAAGCAGGCGAAACAAAAGCACTGCCACCAAGTGCAACAAACAGGACGAAGTTTAAACGGAGGTGGCTGTTGTGTTCAGAAATTTATTACGCGAGCCCAACCCAACAAGAGCGGACACTCAATCTTATTTTCATATAAACCGCAAGACTCCTCATTTCTTCGATATATACATCAATCTCAATACATAGATGAATTCATAAATACATACATCCACATTGACAGAGAGGCAGCGGCGAAGATAATGGCTCCCGGTGGCGGAATGGTTGAGGCCTACAGAGATATCAAAGTTATAATACTTAAATGTCAGAGCTATGGATGAGTTTTGAATCAAACAAATTCAAGCACGAATTCCACAATACTTTTTTAATAAAGAAACTTAATTATTCAAATAATGTATGACTACAGTTCGAAATGTTGATATAAATAACAAAGAAAATATAATCTTAAGCTCAAAGCTCATCAAATCAATTCAAAATAGAAGCCTTCCCAAATGTGGCTTCTTAATTAACATCATGAACAAGTAAAACAACAGCATGTATCGCATATTAGCTTGGGCTCATGAAAAAAGCAAAGAAAATCATCAAGCATTTAAAGCTTATCCAAGAAGTTCAAGAACCAAAAATTTATTCAAAACAGAAAAGGGCAGAAAACCGATATTTTGAAACACTCATGCTTACTTCTGAGCCAGAACAGGACCAGATTTCATGATCCTACGTATGCCCTTGGTTTTGTGTGGCGCCTAGCTAGATTGCTCCCAAGGTTGCTGGATTATGAAAAATCACGAGATTAGAAATTTGAGAAGAACTGTCATCAAGCATGCTGAAAGAGTTCTGTAATTTTGGTTTCACTTACCGTTGTAGATTGAGCAATTGAGCAAAACAGAGAAATTTTCATTGAAACACCATCCCAATGAATGGATATGGAAATAATAGCAAATTAAGCCAATTCTTAAAAAATAAAAATAAAATCTTTTTCCTTCACTTACTATTACACAAAGTAATTTTGTTGTTTGTATATATGTTCATGTCTTAGCCTCAAACAAAAACAGAGAAACATCACAAACAAACAGTAATTTATCGGGGTGTTAAAAATATTTGATCCTTACCAATGTTCACATGAACGTCAGCATCAACTTTAACATAAAACTCTTCGTCTTTGGGGATAGATCAAGGTATCCTTCAACATGATCTTGGATAACACTATTTAAATACGTAAGGATAACAGAACAGTAAATCATGGTTACAAGTGCAGATTGCCCAACAAGATCATGTGGTAGCTTCATAGATAGCGCTAGATTTCATCATTAATGTAGTCTCTCATGGAATGTTCAAAGTTTTGAAAGAAAAAGACAAAAAAGGAAAAGAAGAAGATATACCAATCACAGAAAATCTCTATGCTTCCTATCTTTCACCTCAATGGCTCTACAGGAATGCCACCTGATGTTGCACTGTTGATCAGACAAACAAATCAGACAAGGTGATATTAGGTGTCAATCTTGTCAATTTGTGAATTGTTCTTCACCATTGACCAATCAGAAAATTAATTCTAATGCCCTTTTTTTCCTCAAGTATTTTTCGTTTATCACCTGCAGTGAGCAATAGATTGGAATAATAAATTAAAACTAATTAACTTCATCAATCTAACTTAATCAAAGTACAAACATTCAAGTAAGAAGAACCTTGCAGGATCCATGTAGCGCACTGAATCTCTTCAGATATCGTCAAGTCTTCAGATAATGGGGAACCAGTAAGTAAAAAATCCTGTGCAGCCCCTGCGGCAGCTCCATTCAAGTCCGATATTGTTCTGTCCAAGGAACTACAATTGCCAGCAACCATGAGTTTTGCATTAAGCGACTAATATATATATATATATATATATAGATATATAGATAAAGAAACATTGCAGGCTTACTGTTAGTATTGTGCGTCTTTGAAGCTTCCCCTAAAGCATCCATGGATCTGCCTCTTACATACTGCCCAACAAAAAAGGAAAATAAATTCCACATCACTAATTGAACAAGTACAACTTCTTTGTGCATAAAGCAAAACATGTTAGCATAAATCATGGTAATGATCATATTGGTAGAGCTAAACATTGCAATTTAAAAGCGGGAAGAGACTAATATATGATCACATGAACTCACAACTTTCGTAATGCAGTCATCTGAAACCAACTTCAATTTTTCATCTGAAACTCCCTTCAACCGTGGTGCATACTTTCAGTAAATGTCTACATCCTGTAAGCGAGTAGCTCATATTTAAAGAAAAAAAAAAGAAAAAAAAAGAAAAAAATAAAAAAAAAATTGATGCTGAAACTGAGGATAAGGTCATATAAAAAATGATCTTAAAATGTGTGATAAAGCCACTTGAAACAACAAAGATAAATCTTACTCAAGCTTTTGGTGGACTGAGCTTGAGCTGCAGCATGTGCTTGAAGGGCTTGGGCAGCAACAATTGCCTGAGCAGCAGCCATTGCAGCAGCTGATGGTGCCATTGGAACCTGACTAAGAGTGCCCATTTTAGTGGTTGCAGCTAAAGCAGTCATCAAAAGATTATGAGGAGAGTGATTAAACTTGCAAACAGTGCTTGCACATCGTCCATTTAGGTATTCTCCACATATTTCACCGCAAGATGAGCCTACTCCAGGTAATACAACCCCACCTGAGGCCCCAGAAACAACACCTGGAACCACCCCAAGCAACCTTGGAAAAGCACCAGATACAGAGTCAGAATAATTTGGCATATTTGGCATGGTCTGGTTAACTAAATTAGGAAATGATGCCGCTGGAGCCATGCCAAGTAGCCCTCCTGTTGAAGTTCTAAACAAAAGAAAGACATTACATTAATTCTCTCTTTCAATTCATTAGAAGAGCATTAGTTCAAGTCAAAGTCAATTGCAGTCCAGGGAGTGCATAAAATGCACGATGCAAAACAAAAATAACCATATGATTTTTGAGAAACTACACATATGGAACGAGAAGATTTAAAGATGAGAGGTTGAGAAAGCATTATGGTAACACCAAAACACTGAATGTTGTATTATTGGAATAGTGAGTTGAGTTATTATCAGTACCAAAGAAAAACTTTAAATAGAAACAGTAACCAATTCACAGAAGCAAGGATTAAAAAAAAAAAAAAAAAAAAAAAAGAACTCTTTGATCAATCATGGAACTCTAATTTGAATAACCATATATAACCAAAGAACCCAAATACAATTTTTTTGAAATTTGAGAGCAACAGCTAACTCAAACAGTATATTAATAAACACACTCTTCGGCCACATCTGTAGAACATTGGAAACAATTTCAACACTAACTTTACATAGAAACAATCAGCACCAAACCTAAATATATGTATGTAACACTGTTTCAGTTTCAAAAGAAATTAATTCCATTCCCCTAGTATAAAGGGCTCGATTTTCTTACATGATCCCAGCAGCTCTTGCGTTTGCCATGGACCCATGATGAGCTTGAATCACCAGCATTTAGCAGATCACATGATAGAACAAACTTACATGTCGTGCTCGAGCCGGAAACGCCGCAATGGATGAACAGTTCACGATCACCTTTTCCCGCCGGCCCCAAAGATTTGCTCCGCAGCAGACATCAACACCGGGTTTTCTGAACCCACAATCTAACAACAATGTTTCACAAAGATTCAGCCTTTACACAAATGGGAACACAGGATTTATATTTCATACAAAGGGATCACTACTAATTCGTTGAATTACATTTAATTTTTTCGAATGACCAATTGAAACACATAGGAATCAATTTATAAGTTTATGAATTCATTCACTTGCAAGCAATATGCCTACTTTTCCACATAGGAGCACTGTAATAATATTTTGAATAACCCCTCCACTAAACAAACATCCCAAAGTTCATTACATTAAAAGATTAGTGGAAACATGGCGCAATTAACATAATCTTGGGTGGACATCTGTGAAGATTAAACTTGGGTATCTTGGTCGATACTGTTGAAACTTGAAAGGGATCTTCTGTACCACGTCACTACATGGACAGGCAACATAATCGAAATATGTCCGAATATTCTAACAGTTGAAGTTTCAGGGCATTTTGCACTGCGATCATCTTATCTTATAAAGTAGTGGCCTCGCTTTTCCTTCGCATTCTGCCCAATTTTGGACGGAAAATAAATAGTAATATTGTGTGAGAGGGTTCTGGGTTATGTATCGCCCTTTGTAATTTCCTACCCTTTCTTAGTAGAAATAGACAACCTTATTTCTCACAAAATCAAGAAAAGAAGACACGCTCACCGATTGAAGATTCTTGTTCAATGTCAGCAAGTCTTCAGCAACCACTTCGAACATGTCGGACATCGGGCGAAGACCTTTCGGCTCCTTTGTCAAGTCCATTACCGGCGAAAGTCCATCCTCAACCCCTGCAATAATGCCAAAATCAATCGACGACAATTGAAGTAAAAATTAGTGATTATTACTGCCTAGCACCATCAGTAACACAAATCAAAAAGTAGAACTGTTATTATTACCGCTCAGGAAAGCCTCGGGGCTCCTGGTGAAAAACACAAGGCAACGCCCGATTTTGCGGCGGCAACATAGGAATCCCCTTTTCACATTCCTAAGTAGTCCCTTTCTTACAGCAAATGAGGCATTGGAAGAACAGGTAAGAAATTAAAATTGAAGCTGGCATCCAACGGTAGAAATTGTAATTGAGGCTGGCATCCAACGGTTGAGATTGTAATAGAGAGTGGAGAGATTGAGCTCTCCCGTTTATATAGTATAATAGATAGATAATAGATTAATAGATAAGATAGTAAGATATGGTATTCACTCGTACAAAAGATAATCATTAGAGCACATGGTAAATTATAAATTAAAATAATTAAATCCTATCCATAATTTATTTAAATTCATATTTTTTTTATTGAATTTCAGATTTTATTTTTTTGTAAGCACTTTTTACCAATTAAGTAATTATGGACAGATTTAATTAAAATATTAAATTTTATAAATTTACCAAAAGCAAAATACCACAAGTTCTAGCAACTATTACATGAAGATGCTAATTTAAAGTAAGCAAAATACTACAAAAATTAATCTAATCATGACAAATTTAATCAAAAATGGAGCAATCCTATCTAATCAAAATCTAGATTTCTAAAGATCTATTCGAATCATCTACTTCAGTCTCCCTAGGATCATCATCACTATCTTTAGAGCTCGAATCATTAGGAGGAGCATATCGATCACCTAAACTTTCAGACGTGAAGTGCTCAAGTCTGGAAGAAAGTCGTGCAAGTTGTGTCTGTGTACTATCCTCCTTCTTCTTCATCTCGGCCCTAAGCTGGTGAATCTCATAGGTCATCTTATTAAGTGCCACCTCTGTAGGTCCTACACTAGTACCAGATGTACTAGGTATATCAGGATGATGAATGGGTGCTCTGTAAGGTGAAGTCGGGTAAGCTAGCTCTGCACATCTCACTCCTGGCTTGTGATAGAATCTCTTGAAAGTGATAGGAGGCTTACTCTTCAAATCTTGAGCATAGGCTCCCAAATTTACTCCAGCCCTCTCACAAAGTTCCCAAATAAGTGCAGGAACCCGAATGTAGATCTCGCAGCATCAGATCCCATACTATCCATCTCACTTGCTATCATCTCCCCAATATCAATAGGTAATCCATTCTTCACACAATACACAAAATATAACTCTTCTGCACTAGGCTGGGCAGTGTGTGAAGTAGGAAAAATCCTATGCTTATAAAGCAAGAAATCTGGTATAAAGGGGCATCCATCAAAGTAGCAACGACCCGTTCATTATTTGAATCCTCTATGTAGGCAACTTTCTTCTGCTTTCCAAACATCTCCTTTAAAATTTTCTTTTCTAGCTCCTTTCCTCCTTCTTCAGAATACACAGGATCAAAGAAAGCATTCTTCTTTGTAGCCGGACAAGAGACATCCACAGTACCATAGAGCCGGTTGATGGTGTCTGGATCATAAGGCACAGGCACTCCCCGAATCCATGAAGTAAAGTGCCCATACTGGGCATTGGCCAGAAATTGCCTAGTAAGCTCCCACGAATATACTCCATCCGGATGTTCAGCAAATTTCATCCATCCTCGACTTTCTAAGGCATCATGAATCAAAACCCGCTCCATGTCATCTTCAACAAAGCCTTTATCTTGGATAATCCAACTTTCACTCATTCCTTGATAGTAAGAATAAGCATGTTGACTTATAAAGATCGCCGGATTAAAAGTGTCTCCAGTTAGTTCCTCCAGAGGAGGTGTATCGTCCTTCCTGTTATGACTTTTTCTCTTTGCTTTAGAACCACGTGAATGTTTAGTCCCCTCCTGTGAAACTTCTTCTGGAGATTCAACTTCATCCTCTTCCGGTTGTGGATCATCCTCTCCTTGTTGAGCATAATAGAAGGGAACTTCGTCTCCATCCATTGAATCAGCAACCAGCAAGTCATTCACGAACATACCTTCAGTACCCACAGCAGCGGGCTCCAGATCGGGTTCCCTAATAGAAAGGGGCTGCGATTGGGGCACTTCCTTGGCTTTCTGCTTCTTTCCAGCATTGTTCCTCTTGTTTCCTTGAGTTGATTTCCTCTTAGGTCCCATGAGTAATGACTTTTACAGTAATTTAGAAGGTAGGACATGTATTAAGAAGCTAATTAGACTGAAAGAGAAGAAAGTGGACAGATTGGGTAGAATGTGAGATGATGACCGATCGGTCTCTTGCTTTTAAAGAGGGTGAAATCTTGATTTTGTTGAGATGAGTGATTATTTGAATCCAAGTCTAAATATACTCAAAATATATGATTTAGAGTCAGTATAATGCTGTTTTGGATCCCAAAAATCGATTGGATATGATGTGAATATCTTAGATTCGCGGATTTTTCAAAAATTCGCGTCGGTGGCGCCAAATGTGGCGCTCGGAGGTCGATTTAGGTGCCGCATAGTGCATGTGGCGCATTCGGTAGAAGAATTAAATCCGCGGCACTGAAAGTGGCACTGATAGGGGGTTTTATGCGCCCGCACAGTTGATGCGGCGCATCCTGAAGCAAGGTTGGGAAATTCACAATTCTGCGGCGCCCAATGTGGCGCTCCAGAGGACTCTTAGGCACCACATAGTGCATGCGGCGCATATCTGGAAAATTTTGAAAATTTTTCTAAGTGTCCAGGCGCCAGTGTGGCGCTTAGTAGCCAATTTTGGCACCACACAGTATGTGTGGCGCATTCTGAGCAAAATTCGGGCAGAATGTGTTTTTCCTAAGTTTGTCCCCATGATGTCCAACATCTCCATATCAAACAACAACACCAATCTTACTTCTTCTACACCTCAATCATGTCCAAACATACTTCAATGATTTATTCAATGGTTCAAAACATCACAATCTAACATGATACCGGCAAGTGCTATTTTATTGAACTTAAAAGCAACTAATGATATAATTAGGATTAATAAGAACTTTTCATGCTAAAACCAACAAGGTAACATCAAAACATAACCAAAATAACCAAATAGTAGCAATAGACTTCAAGACGATACAATAGAAAATAAAACCAACTAGAATGTAGCAAAATGAAGACAATATAGGCAAATACAAAGGCCTATCAATACATGTCATCTATCACGATCAAAAGCCTATCTATCCATCATCACTCAGTCAGAATCGTCAACTTCATCGTCCTCATTGTCTCCTACTTCCTCATATCCATCTCCAGCATCATCATCCTCAGCCTCATCATCATCTCCATCCTCATCACCATCACCAGAGCCCACATAGTCCTCATCATCATCATCCTCAGAGGGTGTTTGAGGGGCAACGTATCTCTGTCCTAAACTCTGGGACATAAAGTACTCCAGTCGTGCGGCGTGGTGGGCTGGGCTCGCGCATTCTTCGCGATCTGATCACTCAAAAGATGTTGCCTCTGAGCTACCAACCTCATCTGTTCGTCCATGGTGTTCATCCAATTCTGCTGGTTGGTCATCATCGTCTGTTGGTTTATCCGCAATGCCCTAGCCCAATCAGGCTCTCCCTGATACTGCTGGGAGTTCTGTGACTGAGTCCAACTATGGCCTCTACCTCTACCACCTCGTGTGCCCCGAGTGGACTGAGAAGGAGCCTCAGAGTGCCCCTGGCTACCCTGTGATGGAGCTGGTGGTGGTGACTTCCTAGGTAGCTGTCTGGGGAGTGTCATAGGCTGGCATCTCATGCCAGGCAACTTGAAGTTCTTACCGAATGGAATCGGAGGCCTCATCTCCCAATCCCTCTCGAACTGGTCCATGTTCACCCCTGCTTTGGCACAAAGAAGCCAAATCAAGCTAGGGAACATGAGAGCTGATCTCTTTGACACCTCCGGTGTCTGCCTCAGCTCAAGTGATATAAGCTCTCCAATATTAATCGGGCTCCCCATCTTGATACAGTACGGGATATACAAATCCAAGGCAGTTGGTCCCGAAGTATGAGTAGAAGGACTCATCTTGGACCGAAACAGCATCAGAAGCTGATACATAGGGGCATCCATCCTAGGCCCGTCCAACTTGTTCGGGTCATCACCATACATAAGGATATCCTCCTGGCCCTCAAACATAGACATTAATACCATTTTATTGAAATCCTCCTTGTCCTCAGCTCTCATCACCGGCTCCCAGAAATCTCTGCCATAAGGCACATCGACTACCCCAAATACTTGATTGATGTGCTGTGGAGTGATGGGAACAGTGACTCCAAATATCCAGGAATCCTCCTCCTCAGCATTGGCTAAGAATAGCCTAGTCAACACCCATGAAAATGAGTCGACTGTGTGTCGCACAAATCTCTCCCAACCCCTGGATCGAATAGCATCTCTCAGCAACGGATGTTGTAAATCCTTTTCTGAAAAACCTCTGTCTGCAATGATCCTCTTCTTGTGAAATCTCTTGTACAAGTCATATGCCCTAGCGCTCCTGAATATAGTGGCATCAAAGATGCCCTCTTTGACATACTGCAGCTCAGGGACATAGGCTCTGGGATCCTGCCGTTTCTGCCTTCCCCTAGTAGTATGCTCCTCCTGCTCAACCTCAACATCATACTCCTCCTCTCCCACAGCCTCAGGAACAGCCTCCTAAATGGCCAGTGCAGCAGATCTCCCTCCCCTAGGCCGAGAGGAAGTAGAACTAGTAGCAGGTGCCTTCCCCCTAGCAGCTCTAGAGGGTGCCTGAGAATGATTAGATGCCTCGGGCTGGATAGGCTGATTGACCTCCTGCTGGTCATCAGTGGGTGCAGTAGTATGCCTCGAAGAAACACTCTTGGACTTACTCTTCCTGAAATAGGAGAGAAGTCCCTTGGACTTAGAAGCACCTCCTGACTCCTGTGGTGGATCCATTTGGCTTGGATTCTTAGTACGGAGTCTGCGATGTTCAAAGACATGTTCATGAGGAATAGGAGTAGGAATACTATCTGGTGACTGTGGATCATAAATCCCCATCCTTCCCTCGGGCATTGGTATATACCTATAACCCGATTTCTTAGGGAGGTTTGGAGGATTATACATTATTTCAGTACCTGGTTGTACAAAAATCATGGGTTAGTATCACATATATGCATTGCCTCTCATCCTCACACTTAAGCTTAAACCAAAGGTTTAACTTAAGTGTTGAGTATAAAGCAAACATATACATCAACCTAGAATGTGGGATTTAAGTGACTCAATGATCAAAATGTTGTATTTTAAAGTTATAAATCCTAAACTTTGTTAAATATATCATCCATTTTACTCCAAAGCTTAATATTCATGGTAAAGCATACTTTTTTTTAATAAAAACTCCATATTTTATTAAATTTCCAGATTTATAAAGTAAAAATAAAAATAAAAATAACCCAAAATAATATTTAAACTCATTTTAATTTATTTAAATGATAAATTAACCCATTTTAGTGAAATATATAATATAAAAGAGTTTTTATCAAAATATGCTCTAAGTTGACTCACATTATGAAGAACATGGAATTTTTTACATGAAAATGAACTTATATTTTCAATATAATTAAAATAGCATGTTTAGTGATGTTATATCCATTTAATTGATCAAAAATGCCATTTTAAATTATTTCTAAAGAAATTTTCAGATTTTAATTTATAAGAATTTCAATTTTTAAAAAGTAATCCAAAAACTCCACATTATGAATGAAATCCATGTTCTACAACACTTTGTTCAAGTTCAATTAGAGTTTAGACAATTAAAATCAAATTTAATCCCACATTCTAACAAAACCTAAAATTTGAGTAACAACACCAATACCAAAACTAATGCATTTCAAATCACTAGAATGTAACAAGAATTGAAATATGATAGCCATTCTTACCCAAATTGAAGCTTTGAAGCACTTTGAAGAGGAATCCCCAAAGTTGGAAGAACTAGGGTTGATGAGAATTGATGTAAACAAACAAGTTTAGGAAGAATTTTACCGGAGTGTGGCGCAAATTGTGTCGCTTGGAACAAGGTGGCGCTTGGTTATGGGAAAGGGAGAGTGGGATTGGCCGAATGAAAGGAAGAAGAAAGAATAAATTATTGGGTTTAAAACCCGATCAAAACCGGGTCTGGCGCCCGACCCGGCGGGTCGGGCGCGAGGGTGGCGCTCGAATGGCATTTCCGGCGCCGCAAAGGCCGTGCGGCGCCTGGTCCGATCGCAATTTTAGCTAAGTCTGAGAATGGCGTCCATGTTGGCGCTCGGAGGTGAATTTATGCGCCACACAGCATGTGTGGCGCATAGTCTGACTTTCAATATTTCCAGGTTCAGAACCGGCGCACAATGTGGCGCTCCAACGTGATCCTAGGCCCCACCAAGAAGGTGTGGCGCCTGATTTGCACTTTTGAGCTCCTATGGCGTTCGGATGGCGCTCACATGCTCATTTGGGTGCCACACCTTGTGTGCGGCGCCTGAACTGAGTCTGTGACACTCGAATTTCAGCTCAAACTCAACCAAAATGATGGCCAATTCGATTCCTAAGATTAGCATATATAACCTCCCTAAATCCTCCCGAGTCATAGTTCTCCTCAATTCTTCACCGTATAACACCCCGGTTTTCAAAACTCCAAAAGGATCGAGATGCTACCGCCACATTTCCCAATTAAGCTCGCCTCAGGCTAACTTAACTAGGAAATGTTAAGGCTAACTCATATAAAACTTTAAAATCCATTGTAGAATACTTTACAATGGAAAAATAAATGCATTAATTTAAAATAAGGCCAACATGGCCAAAATAGAGTTCTAAGTGCTTAAATTAAAATGCGGAAGCTAAATACAATGAATTCTAAAAAAAATATCCCATGATCCAATGAATGCCGTGCTCTCATGTGCTCGTCAGAGTCTGTAAGAAAAGGTAAAACAACACATATCAGTAAATTACTGAGTAAGCCAACCCATCCCATATCAAGTATGGGGTTTTAAAAGGGATTGACTTAAATCAAAGTATTATTTTGTTTAGAAAAAATATTACTTTAACACTCAAGTCAAAAGATTAAACATTATTTAAATAATTAAGCTAACAAGAGAATCATGTTTTCACCATTGTGCCTAGAACGTGGGGACACCAAAAGAGCTCCAATAATAATGGGAATCCATCCCTCAACAATGCCAACGGCAGCCTATATCGACACGCACTCTGGGCCCATAAATAACAGTCGTAAGTATTATTTAGGGATATAGACAAAATCATAATAATCAACATAAGGAGAGGGGCGGCCACGCATGGCTCCACCCTAGTGCACTCGCTCTCCGGAGCCTAAACGTGGGCATACCTACCCAAATTCTACACACTATGGTTTCCACATTTAACACACAAGTAACATGTATAAATTTCTTTCTCAAAATCGATTTCTGCCATCATAGGCTCATCAAGATATCATCTTTATCTAAATCATACATAAGATAATTCATTTACATCACCAAAGAGTTCATATCATGTATGAAACACAAATAGTATAGTGGAAATTAGTAAATCCTCCGCATTCAAAGCAAAATATGTCTAGCAGTGCATCAGTCGCAAAGATCATTAGCCTGGGAATGAACCGCTAAGCGAAAAATTATGAAATTTTTCCAGATCGTAGGAAACACAAAAATAAACATTTTTCGTGAAATACACTTTTGTCAAATTTGAATCCTTACTGGGTGAAATCGGCAGTCAACAGAAGGCATATTTTTTTCACGAATTCAGAAGACACATTTTAAAGGTAATTTTTCTGGTAATGCATGTTTAATCCAAAAATAACGAAATTTTACAGTAAGGTTCTATACACATAGATCTACAATATTCGTGAAGAAACATTTAGCAAAACAGGACTCGAGGTTAAAGATTTTGGACGGTTTTCACAAAGAGTATGATTGACAGATTTCGAAAGTTCTGGAGCAGTTTTAGAAAATCAAGTACCAATGTCGCCCAAGTGCTTCAAAAATTATGAAATTTTTACAGGAAGTCAAGAACACGTAGATCTACAACTTTCATGTTAAAGCCTTTCCGAAATTTCAAAGCTAAATTAAAGAAACAATTAGACTTTTAGAGAATGTAAAAACTGTCAGAAATTTTAAAATCCCAATTTTCGATTTCTACGACTCAAACGAAGAAAATTTCGACCCGAAACATGGTAAGGGGTGTGTTGGCTTACCTTACACCAAGTTAGGGTTGGAAAAACATGAACTTGATGATTTGATTTGAGGGAAAAATCGTCTGCGGCCTCCTCTCTACGAAGAACACTCTAGGGTTTTCTTATTCTTTTTTTTTTTTGTACGTATGAATGGTTTGATTAACAAAATATGATGATGAAGAAGATTTCATTTTAAAAGGGGGTAAGGAGCGGCATCTTTAGAGATTTAGGGTCCAAGATTTGTTTCCAAATATTTGCAATCATAAAAGGTTACACAATATCTAAAGATAGATTGAATCATATCTAAATGATATTTTAAATATTATGCATAAATCTATATATTGTTTTATGATACTAGTTGTTGTTGTTATTATTATTATTATTATTATTATTATTGTTGTTGTTGTTGTTGTTGTTGTTGTTATATGCATACTATTTCCTACCTATTATTAGTGTATAAAAATAAGAAACCCTGAATACTAATTAGGTTCCAACAAGTACACATTATAGCAATTCAAAAATTAACTCTTCCTCCGTCACTTAAACACAACATATAAAAATTATAGCATAATTGAAGACTATGTATATCAATCCAGTTTAGATAAAATTGTTAATCAATAAATCCATAAGTAATGAATAATAATCTCGGGTATTACACACCGAGTCAACTTTCACAGTTAAAATCAATCATCAAGCACACATGATTCCAACATTTCTCAAAGTCTTGCTACTAATCTAATTTATTGGCAAGGTTTGCTCAGTTTATTCAAAAACATGCAGTTAAGAAAACATGAAATTCAAACAACATAATTAACTTAAAGCAACATTTAAACTAGCATATAACATAAGCAACAAAGAAAATAAAAGCACATAAACAATAAAATCTAACATTTTTATTTTTCTTTCATTTTATAATTTTATTAGTTTTTATCATTTTAATTAATAAGATAAGAACTTATAAATTATTTAAAATGCAATGCATCCATTTTAATAAGCAGGTTTAAATAACCAAAGGCTTAACATTAATTTGTTCGATGAATTTAACTTCATCTCCAAAATAATGTTTAAGTCTTTGACCATTTACAGTGAATTCTCTTTCATCTTCAGCTTTCAAGACAACCGCACCATTATCTAACACTTTAACAATCTTAAACGGCCTTGACCATTTTGTCTTCAATTTACCAAGAAACACTTTAAATCTAAAATTGTATAAAAGCACTAGTTGACCAGCCTCAAACACCTTAGGCCTAAGTAATTTATCATGATAAAGCTTTGTCCGTTCTTTATAAAGTAGAGCATTGTCATATACATGACGTCTAAGTTCTTCTAACTCATTAAGATCAACTTATTTTTCTCTAGTGCTTCTTTAAATTCAAAATTTTATTTCTTCATTGCCCACAATGATTTAAACTCAAGTTCAAAAGGCAAGTGACAGGATTTACCATAAACCAATTTAAAAGGGGTCATAGGTGTCTTAAATGCTGTCCTATAAGCCCATAGTGCTTCATCTAACTTAAAAGCCCAATCCTTTCTAGATTTTCCTACAGTTGCTTCCAAAATCTTTTTAATCTCACGATTAGTGACTTCTACCTGACCATTGGCTTGGAGATGATAGGTTGTTGTTATCCTATGATGAACATGAAATCTAGACAACAATTGATTAACAGCCCTATTGACAAAATGAGACCCACCATCACTAATGATTGCTTTAGGCACACCAAAACGAGTAAAAATTTGCTTTTTCAAAAATTTAATCACTTGTTTAGAATCATTTAATGCACATGCTTCAGCTTCTACCCATTTTGACACATATTCTACAGCAACTAGAATATATAATTTACCATTAGATGGTGGAAATGGACCCATAAAATCAATTCCCCAAAGATCAAACAACTCAACAGGCATAATTCCTTTTAATGGCATTTCATCTCTTTTAGTGATATTACCAGCCCTTTGACATACATCACATTTTTGCACAAATGATCTAGCATCACGATAAATGTTAGGCCAATATAAACCACCTTCAAGTACCTTATGAGCTGTCCTATTAGGTCCAACATGTCCTCCTCCAAGTCCTTCGTGGCATGCCTTTAAAACTTTCTCAAAATCCTCATCAGGGATGCATCTCCTTATGATTTGATATGCACACAGTCTAAACAAATAAGGCTCATCCCAATAAAATACTTAGCATCAGTTTTAAACTTTTGCTTTTGGCTATGCCATTTTAAATGATCAGGAATTACACCACATGCCAAATAATTTACAAAATCAGCAAACCATGGATCAGATGAAGTATTATTTACTAAATACAAAATTTCATCAGGAAATGCATCATTTATTAATTTTTCTTCCCCTTTTTCATGTTCCAATCTAGATAGATGATCAGCTACAGGATTTTCATCGCCTTTTCTATCTTTAATCTCCAAATCAAATTCCTGTAGCAATAATACCCATCGAATTAATCGTGGTTTAGCATCTTTCTTTGCAAATAAATATTTAATAGCAGCATGATCAGTGTAGACTACAGTCTTAGAGCCAATCAGATATGGTCTAAATTTTCACATGCATACACAACAGATAATAATTCTTTTTCAGTGGTAGCATAGTTTCGTTGTGCAGAATTTAAAGCCTGACTAGCATAATAAATAACATGAAGCTTCTTATCCTTTCGTTACCCAACACTGCTCCAACAGCGAAGTCACTTGCATCACTCATGATTTCATATGGCAGGCTCCAGGTGGCTGAATAATTGGTGCAGTTACCAATGCTTCCTTGATCTTATTGAACGCCTCAACACACTCATCAGTAAAATCAAATTCAACATCCTTACACAGCAGTTTAAACAGAGGCAATGCAATTTTAGAAAAATCCTTTATAAACCTTCTATAGAATCCAGCATGTCCCAGAAAACTTCTCAAAGTTTTTAAATTATTAGGAGGTGGAATTTTAGCAATCACTTATACTTTAGCCCTATCAACTTCAATGCCATTTTTAGAAATTCTCTGTCTTAAAACAATGCCTTCATTAACCATAAAATGACATTTTTCCCAATTAAGAACTAAATTTGACTCTTCACATCTAATCAAAACTTTTTCCAGATTTATTAAACATTTCTCAAAGTCAGATCCAAACACAGAAAAATCATCCATAAATACCTCAATGCATGTTTCAATTAAATCAGAAAATATAGACATCATGCATCTCTGAAATGTAGCTGGTGCATTACACAAACCAAATGGCATTCTCCTATATGCAAATGTACCATAAGGACATGTAAATGTAGTCTTATCTTGATCCTCAGGTGCAATTGGAACTTGATTATAACCAGAATAACCATCCAAAAAGAAATAAAATTCATGACCAGCTAAACGCTCTAACATTTGATCAATAAAAGGCAATGGAAAATGATCTTTCCTAGTCTTATAATTTAATCTCCTATAATCAATGCAAACGCGCCATCCAGTAGTAGGTCTAGTAGGTACTAATTCACCATTTTCATTTCTAACGACAGTCATACCTCCCTTTCTAGGCACTACTTGCACTGGACTCACCCACTGACTATCAGAGATAGGATAGATAATACC
Organism: Hygrophila difformis; assembly: GCA_030278955.1. Taxonomy (NCBI): domain Eukaryota; kingdom Viridiplantae; phylum Streptophyta; class Magnoliopsida; order Lamiales; family Acanthaceae; genus Hygrophila; species Hygrophila difformis. Next base: position 31,611,366 of record JAOANR010000003.1, on the reverse strand, counting down.
TGCATCGAGTATTTTAATCACCTCTGCCCTTACAACTTCTTGTAGATGTGGATTCAGTCTCCTTTGGGGCTGTCTCACTGGCTTGTCATCCTCCTCCATGTAAATCCGGTGTGTACATAATGCTGGACTCAGTCCCTTGATATCAGCTATCGTCCAACCTATTGCTCGAACATGCTTACTCAACACTTGGGTTAATGCATTTAATTGATCATCATTTAGTTTATTACTTGCAATAACAGGTAAAGTATCATTCTCACCAAGAAAAACATACCTCAAGTGTGATGGCAGCTCTTTCAAAGTCAACGTAGGTGGCTTTTCAACAGATGGGACTAACTTGGATTCTTCTATTGCACATGCTACTTGCACAGGTAATCCTCCCTCACACTTACTTTCAGCTAATTCCTCACAACTCTCCTCTAACTGCTCAAATTTCCTATAGGGATCATGTCTAGTGATAATGGCCAAAATTGTCCATTATTTCCAATCCATTTCCGTGTCTGAGACGGACATTTTGATCGTGTTTCCATCTTATTTCAATAAGAAAGCAGTTGAATTTGACAGATTAATGCTAGTTTGTAAAAACATCGAGCCGGTAATGAAAAGACACAAAATATGCAATTTTTAATTGTATTTGTGTTATAAAAATCTAAAAACATGAAAAAAGGAAAAAGAAAAGAAAAAGGAAGAAAAATGGGCAAAAGAATAAAAGAGCCCATAAAAAAATCAAAAAGATGGGAAAAAGATTGAAAATCCCACAACTGAAATTTGGTAAAGTGTTGAAGCACAATTCGAATTATGCAATTCGAATTAATTCGAATTGCACACAATTCGAATTGCTGAAGAGAACAAAAAAATGGTTAAGTGTTGGGAAGGGATGCAGAAGCCTAATTCGAATTGTTCAAATTCGAATTAATTCGAATTAGGCAATGAAGAGAAGGAACCCAAAGGCAAGATGAAGATGCAATTCGAATTGTCCAATTCGAATTAATTCGAATTAATTCGAATTAATTCGAATTAATTCGAATTGGCACAAACAATTCGAATTGCCACAAATGCAAGGAAGCCAAGCAGAAACCCTCATCCAATTCGAGAAAAGACCAATTCGAATTATCCCAACAATTCGAATTGATAACTGAAGGCCAAAATCCCAGCTCAAGGAAGAGATCTCACAATTCGAATTAATTCGAATTGGTTGAGATAATTCGAACTTCACTCAAAAATTCATCAAAAGCTGTGGAGCATGAGCACAATATTGGTGGGCCTAGGGCTTCGAAGTTTGTCTATAAAAGCTGACCTCTCTCAACACAAGAAACATCCTTAGATCAAGAATTTTGCCAAAAAGCAGTTGGGACAAAAAGAACAGCAGGAGGTTCCACACCCCTTAAGGGTTAGGTAGGTAGTTTAGTTTAGTTTAGTTTATTTTCCTTGCAAGTAGTTTAATTTTTACATGCTTTGATCTTAGTACAGTGTAGAAGCAGTTTGTGTAACCCTTAGAGTAGCCATTTCCAGAATTTTTACATGCTTTCTAGTTAGAATAAACCCTACCTTCAAGCTAATGATGGTTTTGGGTTCTTTATTTTGCTTTCAAAGTGTCAATACAAGAAAAATTTCCAGAAATGGTGTTATTCATGTGTTTTGGCACTCGTTAATGCTTTCCTTAGAAATAAATGCTTAGCATGTTTGTTTGTTTCAACTAGGTTACATTTATTATGTCCTAGTTGACATTCAAACTTAATAAATGCATGTTTGGTGGGTTTTTGGCTTGATTTTGTGCCTTAGAGCTTCAAATAAGTGTTCTTAGGTTTTAGATGTTTTGGGGTCTGTTAGAATTTATCTTTATGCTTTATTTTTCCTGCCTTGATCTTATTTTATGCTGCCTTAGATAACTTGAGTGTTCTTAGTTTATTTATGCAGTTCTTAGATAACTAGATGTTTTAGGTTCCTTGATCTTTGAATCCTTTGTTTGTAGAAATAGGGTTTGAATCTTGCCAATACCCACTGGACATGTGTTTGTTTATTTCTTGAAAACCTCACTAGGGTGGCTGTGAAGTGACACTGATGTGAGATGAGGGATTTGGTAAATCCAAACCCATCATTAACCGCACAGTGTACACCTAACCCATACTTGTGAGAACAAAAATTGTTATTGCTCGAAAATATGTAATTCGAATTGAGGCAATTCGAATTATCTCGAATTGCCTAAGAAATTCGAATTGCATAACCAAAAATTCTCTTCATGTGGTCTCCAACCAATTCGAATTCTCTAATTCGAATTAATTCGAATTGATTCACACAATTCGAATTGGCATGAGAAACCACATTGTATTGCATACCACCCATTCATGTCTTGGTTTATTTCTTCATCTCTAACCAATTCGAGTTGTGCAATTCGAATTAATTCGAATTGCTGAACAATTCGAATTCACCTCCCTCTTGAGGTAAATGCCTTAGTCAATTTGAGCAAGAAAAGGACTTCGCCAATTCGAGTTGTCCAATTTGAATTAATTCGAATTGGTCAATAATTCGAATTAGATGATGTTCCAATTTCTAGCAATGATCAATTGGGTAAAGTAATACTTCATCCTTCATGCATTCTCAATTTGAATTACCCTAATAATTCGAATGGAACTAACCTTTTATTTTGAAAATTCCAAAAATATTTTTCTTCCATGATTTGTGTAAGTTGCATGGATGTATTGAGCCTAGGCCCAATTCATCTGATTTCTATCCATTACACATTTCGACCCATTAGTGTCCACTTATTGTGTGCTTAACACCCACACAATACCAAAAATATTTTCTTACCTTTCATGTTTTCCCTTTTATTGTGTGTATGAACGGATAATGAGAAACACATAGATTAATGTTGGTGAAAGGTTCCTTCACAGGGATATCGATTAACCCGTCTTCTGTGTGTCAATCATTATCTGTTATTTTGCATGATCTGGTTAGTGGTTGGTGGAAGCTTCGGCGAGCGTTCTCTTCACTAAGAGTTTCGATTAGTCACTCAGCCAATTCCTAATCAGATACAGTTTTAATTTTCTTTATCTTAATTTCTCAACCTGAATTCAAGTTGCAATAGTATCAACTGATGTCGACCAACATCAGTAGAGAAATATTACAGCAAGAAATATGTGGGTTTTTCTTCCACTCACAGGCAAAAGAAAACTGAATGACGGCGGTCACCGTCGTTTGGAATTCTTTCTGTCTAAAATCAGTCATCTGGGAAAATTGGGAACCGGACAACAGATGTTTGCAGTCCGGAAAACCCCAACTATCTCTGGCACCTCTTTTTAGCCGATTTCTTCTTATCTCAGGCTAATCCACCTTTGTGTATCGCATTCTGTCTAACCCCACCATATATTTTGGGGTACTTTATTTTCCTTTTCATATACTTGTATGCATCATACTATTATGTAGATGTTCTGGTCTTATTGCTATTTTGGGGATCCTTCCCCTTGGCCACAGAAGTCTTGATATAAATCTGATGTTGCATAATAAACTTCCAACAAAAATTCCTTTATAAAATCCGTATCTGAGTAAGGGATAAATTCAACAGTTATGACTAATTCATATTCCACTGGGGGTTGATTTTGAGAGCTTAGAAGCAGAGTCAGCGATTAGGTCTCACCTAGACTGAAAGGATCTGTGTTTTAATTGAGAGTTTAGTACCTGTCTAGGGAATGATTTTCAAATATTTGTTTGCCTCTCGAAATTGCTGTGTCTTGGAAATCTGATATTAGATATCGCATTAAGTCAATATCCACTTGGGTGTAGATGAGATGTGATAAATAATACTAGAGGAACAACATGTAGGCCTTGGTGAATTCCTAAGGTAGGGTTGAGTATTCCTTCGACTACTATCTTCTTCTGCCAAAGTCTAGAATCGAGTCTTGAATGAGTATATCCGGAACAGATTCATTTATGGGTCTATTTCATTTAGTTTGTATCTCATAACCACCCAGATGTTGTAAGCCCTGTGGCTTATCGATATCTTGGGGGTTCCTGATCTGCATCTGGTCACCAAGACCAGGGGCTCTTTTATACTAACGGAAAGAGACGTTTTTAACGCTTCCGAGTGATAGATTTAAATGCTTTCTTTACAGCTTTCTTTACTGCTTTCCTTTAAATGCTTTCATAGAGGTCACTCGGAAGAATTAGGGGCTGTCCATCTGTTAAAAGGTTTGAGAGTTATGGAATGGTTTGGGGCTTGTTTTGAAACTTTGGGTGTGACATGGGGGAATGATAGGAGTACTTGGCATGTCAACTAATGATTTGTCAGGTGTTGCTTGTCCACCACAGATGAATAATACGCCTTAGCATGGCCATGTGAGGGCAGTTGTGAGTCTGTGGTATCTTAGAAATTGTTGTCTTAAGAGCATGTAAATTCTTACCGTAAGTACCTGTCTGTTAAAGGGAACATGGTGTAGAAAGCATGAGAGTTAGCTAACTAGAGGATTATCCCAAGCTGAGATCTGTGTATTAAAAATGGAAGTTTAATTGTGTTTCATCTGAATCTTGTCCAATCTTTATTATTTCCTCCCTGTCCCTTCTGTCACATTTAAACCTGCTTTCTAGATAGTGTAGCATAGTTTTATATTGCTTTCGTAGTATAGATTTAATTGCTTTCTTCGATCTAATTTACCATGCTTTGTAGAATAATTTTTACTGCTTTCATGAGCTGGTTTAAATTATGTCAAGTAGTTGTTAGAAACCCTTGCAAAACTGGAAACGAGTAACCGAGTGGAAAATCTTAGTAAACGACGTGGGCCCTGCTTCCATCGCACATCCTCCAGTGAACGATCCGGTACTTACTATAAATTACTGCAATTTTTGACTCCGTGCGCTTTCGGGATGCACAGTTTCTTGACACGAGTAAATAAAAACACAATATTTTGGGAAAATACTCATATAGTGGGAAGATGTTCAAAAGCTTCATGGCAGGTGCTTTCGTGACATGAAATTATGAGAAGTATCATGGCGCAGATACCAGGGACTTTCAGGGTGACAGACTGAAGGTCAATCCTGGTTGCTCCGTGATATTTGTCAAAAGTTTCATGGCGGGGAGGACCGCAGCGCCGTTTGAGATTAAAACACCCCACATGAGTAATAAAAAGGGAAATCTTAACATATCCTTAAACCCCTTCCCTACATCAAAACTCCTTTCATTCAATAAATTCAACCTGATATTTCAGAAAATTACTCGTGTTAATGAAACTCGTCAAAAGTTTCATGGCGCCGTTGCCGGGGAGGATGCATCGCCGTTTACTAGGAGAATTACACTCCTGATTTACTCATAGATAGTTTTTGTATATACCATCAAACCATCACTAACTTGGGGATTGTACAGGTACTGTCAAAATCTTGATACCAACTGCTTATGCAACAGAGGAGGAGCACATTGCCGGAGTTACCGTTCGATCTAGAAATAGAAAGGACCGCTCGCCAACTGAGGGCAGAAGCCAGAAGACGGAAAGAGCAGGAGCGTCGGACCCGCACTTCACCTGAAACATCGAGCAGCGATCTATCAGACATGGCAGATAACCAGAACATTCCCCCGATCTTACCCATAGACCAACTACCAAATAACCCTGGTAATGGAGCTGACGGAGGAATGGTAGAACATCCTAATCGTGTCAACGAAGAGGAGAATCTGGCAAATCCCAATCAGCAACAATACCAGCAATTCCACCAACCACCACCACCACCCTTAAACCAATTTCACCAAAACCAAAACATACCAAACCAACAATACCAAAACCAAGCTTTCAATCCAGATCAGTTTCGGAACAACCCACAAGATCCACATAACTTCCAGCAATTTCCCAATTACCACCAACAGTACCAGAACCAAGCTGAACAAGGAAATCAACAACAGCAGCAAGCAGCAGCAGACTTCATGCAACCAATAGTGATGGACCTGGGAGAGCACACTTTCCTGCACGCAATTTCGAGCTCAAACCGGCACTCATTAATTTGGTGCAAAACAATCAGTTCTGCGGTGCAAATCATGAGGACCCTCATGATCATCTCCAGACCTTCCTGGAGCTTTGCGACACGATCAAAAATCAGGGAGTCTCTCCTGATGCTATTAGGCTAATGTTGTTTCCATTTTCTTTATATAGTGGTGCCAGGGACTGGTGTAAGTCATTGCCTATCAATCAGAGGAGCACTTGGGCAGACTTGGTGAGGAGCTTTTTGCTGAAGTATTTTCCAGAATCAAAGATTGAGGAAGGACGAGCTAAGATTGGAGATTTTAAAATGAAGCCAGACGAATCATTATAAAGAAAGATTCTTGCGCCTCATCAGGCGATGCCCCCCCAACACGGATACGCACCATGGGAGCAATTGAGGAAATTCTACGGAGGACTCACCCACCCATGGAGAACAATGTTAGACGCTGCTGGCGGACGACATTTACTCCACCTGCCTATGGACCAAGCTTGGGAGAAGATTGAGACAATGTCTGTCAATAGATCCATCCTAAACACAGATGATAGGAAGGAGGGTCCTCCTAGAAAAGTCCTTGCTGTAAGTGAAGGGAAAACAGATTTTGAAAAATTGCAAGAACAGGTAGCTGCGATACAGCTGAGCCAGGATAAAGGGAAGGGAATAGACGCTTCTCAGGCAGGAACCTCATCAGACCAAGTTCAAACACAGCAATCGGGAGTTGTCTGTGGACTGTGTCAGGGACCTCATCCAACTGATACATGCCAACAGATAGCTACCGAGAGTTGTAACTATGCCGGGAACTACCAAAATCGCCATCCCAATCTCTCCTATTCCAACAACAATGCACTTAATGCGCATTTGTTGCAGCCAAACCAGCCTAACCAGTTCGCAAATCAAAACCCACAGCAAAACTTCAGACCTCAGAATCAAGGATTCGTCCAGCAAAGAGTGCAGAATTTTCAAAATCAGAATCAGAATTTCCAACCTCAGATCCAACAGAGGCCTAATCAGAACCAAGCCCAGAATTTCCAGAATTTCCAATCCCAACCTGATCAAAATCAACAATATAACCAAAGGCCACCATCTCGTCTGGAGAATCTGATGACTGAGTTTATAGCCAACCAGAAGGATATAAACCAACAACTGCAGTCATCAATCAAGAATGTGGAGACGCAAGTCACCCAATTGGCCAAGGAACTGCAGAACAGGGGGAAAGGAACACTTCCAAGCAGTACTGAAGCTAACCCGCAGTGTAAAGCAATCACATTGCGGGGAGGCAAGACTCTAAAAGGAATTGTTGGACATGGAAAAGAGACGGCCGAGGAGGAAAAGGATCCAGTGGAGGGTGAAAAAGAAAATGAAAGGATTGAAGGAGGAGACGGTATTGGATTGGTCGAGGACAAATCAGAAACAGCTATTCCGCAGGCTGAAGCTGCAAAGGGAGCTGAAAAGGGTAGGGTTGAAGGTACAACTTCCTTCTCTTTACCACCAAAAACAAACAATAATAAGTACATGCCAAGGGTGCCATACCCAGCACGTCTTAAAAATAAGGAACATGACCTTAAATTCAAGAAATTTCTAAAACGGTTAAGGTCTGTAGAGATAACCATTCCTCTCGTGGAAATGATTTCAGAAATGCCCACCTATGCTAAGTTCTTGAAAGAATTGATTTCAGGGAAAAGGCAGGTAGAGCAGGAGGAGGTGATTGTTCTCAACAGCACATGCAGTGCCATAGTCCAGAAGAAACTGCCCGAAAAGAAAGAAGACCCTGGATGTTGCACGCTACCAGTACAGATTGGGAAGGCCAAAGTGAGCATGGGGTTATGTGATCTAGGATCCAGCATCAATGTGATGCCCTTAGCCATGGCAATTCGCCTAAGGCTCGGGGAGATTGAACCAGTCAAGATGAAGCTGCAGCTTGCAGACAGATCAATCACAAAGCCCGTAGGAATCCTCAAGGATGTGGTAGTCAGAACCGGTCAAGTTCTTTTCCCGGCTGACTTCATCATCCTCGACATTGAAGAGGACTCTGAAATGCCACTTATCTTGGGACGCCCGTTTCTGGCCACTGGCGGTGCACTGATTGATGCCAAATCTGGAAGAGTCACATTGAGGGTCGATGACAAAGAAATCACCTTTGACATGGAGCAGCTGCAGAAATTTCCGAATGAGGGATCTTGTTCCATATTTGATGTAATAGAAAGTAGGGGTGAGGATGAGAGCATAAACTCTGTGACTGATGAGCTAACCAAAGTTTCAAAACAGGTACTGAAGCCTGAAGGTGCGGAGCAACCAAGGAACTGCAACGCTGTCCACTTCGAGGACCCTATCTCTGGGGACCTTGAAGAATTCGATGGGGTTGAGTTCATCCCGGAGGAAGAGGAAAGCACCGCTGAGGAGGAAATGGATCCTGTACTGACACAGGATCCTGAAGGTAAATCTGATCTCTCTCTCCCACCCATTTCTCGCAAATTATTGCCTTCCGTTGAATGCCCACCAGAGCTCGAACTTAAAATACTTCCGAATCATCTTAAGTACGTCTTTCTCGCTGAACATAAAAGATTACCGGTAATTGTGTCTGCCAAGCTGACACAAGAACAAGAAAAAGCTCTGGTAGACATTCTAAAGAAATATGTACATGCAATCGGATGGACCATTTCTGATATAAAAGGAATAAGCCCCTCTATTTGCATGCACAGAATTTTAATGGAAGAGGAGTACAAGCCCTCAAGGCAACCACAAAGGCGTCTGAACCCCCATATGCAGGAAGTGATAAGGAAAGAAGTTATCAAGCTCTTAGATGCTGGTATCATCTATCCTATCTCTGATAGCAAATGGGTTTGCCCAGTGCAGGTCGTACCGAAATGTGGGGGGATCTGTGTAACGACCAATGAGCAAGGAGAAGAAGTGGCGACGCGTCCAGTGACCGGTTGGAGAGTTTGTATCGACTACCGGAAGCTCAATACCGCTACCAGGAAGGACCATTTTCCCTTGCCATTCATTGATCAGATGCTGGAGCGGTTGGCCGGAAGGGAGTTCTATTGCTTTTTGGATGGGTACTCTGGCTATAATCAGATTGTAATAGCTAGCGAGGATCACGACAAGACCACATTCACTTGCCCATATGGAACTTTTGCGTACAGGCGCATGCCTTTTGGACTTTGTAATGCGCCTGCCACATTTCAAAGATGCATGATGTCAATTTTCTCAGAATTTATCGAAAAATGCATTGAAGTTTTCATGGATGACTTCTCTGTGTATGGAGATACTTTTGATGAATGTTTGACTAATCTTGCACAAATTTTGAAAAGATGTGAGGACACCAACCTAGTTTTGAACTGGGAGAAGTGCCATTTCATGGTCACCGAAGGAATAGTGTTGGGTCACCGCATCTCGCGCGCAGGCATCGAAGTCGACAGAGCTAAGGTCTCAGTCATCTCAAACCTACCATTGCCTAATTCAATAAAAGCAGTTAGGAGTTTCTTAGGGCATGCCGGTTTCTACCGGAGATTTATTAAAGACTTTTCTAAAATTGCCAAGCCGCTCACTAACTTGCTTTGTAAAGAAAATCCTTTCGTAATAAATGAAGCGTGTGTCAAGCCTTTGACACGCTCAAAGAGATGTTGATTTCTGCTCCAATAGTGCAACCACCCGATTGGTCAATGCCTTTCGAGGTAATGTGTGATGCAAGTGATCTCGCCGTGGGTGCAGTTCTTGGGCAACATAAGGAAGGGAAGCATTGTGTAATTCATTACGCAAGTCATGCCCTGAATGAGGCCCAAATTAACTACACCACCACGGAGAAGGAGATGTATGCTGTGGTTTTTGCGTTTGATAAATTCAGACAATATCTTATTGGTACAAAAACCACAGTGTACACAGATTACTCTGCACTGAGATACTTGTTTAGCAAACAAGACGCCAAACCTCGATTAATCAGGTGGGTACTTTTGTTGCAAGAATTCAACATTATAATAAAAGATAGAAAAGGCAGAGACAATGGTGCTGCTGACCATTTGTCTCGACTAGAAAATGATAAAAATGAGCTAGCCGTAAATGAGAATTTTCCGGACGAGCAACTGTTTGCCTTGCATCTTCATGATCAAGCTTGTCCGTGGTTTTCCGATATTGCTAACTTTTTAGCATGCGGAATAACTCCACCATTTCAAAGCAGGGGCCACAAAGCAAGGTTCAACCGAGATGTAGTCAACTACTTCTGGGAAGATCCTTATCTGTTCAAGCATTGTGCAGATTCGATTATTAGACGATGTGTAACTGAGCACGAAGCTTATCAAATCGCTAAGAAATGCCATGAGTCGGAATATGGAGGTCACCATGGCCCCACTCGAACAGCTCATAAAGTGCTCGAGTGTGGTTTTTATTGGCCTACCATTTACGAGGATTGCAAGGCGTTTGTTAAAGCTTGCGACAGATGCCAAAGACTAGGGAATATCTCCAAGAGGGATGAGATGCCTCAACAAGGAATTCTCACTCTCGAGGTTTTCGATGTATGGGGTATTGACTTCATGGGACCATTCCCGACATCTGATGGGAACCATTACATCTTGGTAGCTGTCGATTACGTTTCCAAGTGGGTTGAGGCCGTTGCACTGCCAACCAATGATGGCAACCAGGTCGTCAAATTTTTGAAAAATAACATTTTCAATAGATTTGGTGTACCCAGGGTGATCATATCAGATGGAGGAACCCATTTTGTTAATAAAGCATTTGCAAATCTTATGAGCAAAAATGGGATTCTCCACAAGATCGGCACGCCTTACCATCCCCAAACCAGTGGTCAAGTCGAGGTCTCAAACCGTGAAATCAAACACATACTCGAGGCCACTGTGGGGACAACTCGCAAAGATTGGTCACGTAAGCTCAATGATGCTTTATGGGCATACCGCACTGCATTCAAGACTCCCATTGGGATGTCTCCATACAGACTCGTCTTTGGAAAGGCCTGTCATTTGCCCGTAGAACTAGAGCATAAGGCTTACTGGGCCGTACGAACGCTCAATTTTGACTCACGAGTTGCTCAGAGTAAGCGCAAGTTGGACCTCAATGAAATTGAGGAAATACGTGCACAAGCTTATGAGAGCTCGAGGATTTATAAAGAGCGGACCCAGAAGTTACACGATCGTCGTATTAAGTCTAAACACTTCTATGTTGGCCAGAATGTCTTGTTATTCAATTCTATGTTGAACCTGTTCCCCGGAAAGCTTAAATCCAGATGGGAAGGGCCATACGAAGTGGTGCACGTGTTTGAAAGTGGAGCTGTCAGGATTCGAACTGACAAAGGAGAGCTGGTAGTGAATTGACACAGATTGAAGGAGTATCTTGGGCAGTTCGACCCCGAAAAAGAAGCTCAAATGACAACAGAACCGGCTTATGCTCAATAAATATTATATATATATTTACTTACTTATTTATTACTTGCTCCACCTATTTTTATTGGGATGAAGTATCCAAAAATCAATTGAACATTTAGAGTACTAAGACTCTAAATGTGAGGATGTTGATATTTGGAGAAAACCTAATGCTTTCTTATAATTGTTTTGCAGGAATTCGAGGAACCAACAAAAAGAAAGATAAAGCTTCCAAAAACCAGGTTCCCGGTTGGTTAATATCATATTTAATGGAGATTAATTTTGGAAATTAGAGAAATCTAAAATCCAGAATAAATTCATAAAATAAAATTGTTAACCCAACCTAATTTATGCAAGCAATATGTTTTAGATTCTATCTCTGTGTATAAATGTTTGCTATTGAGTTCATCTTGATGAACATAAATTTTTGAAAACCTAAAAATTTTTTCCTAAGTCTTGAATGTGGTTTATTTCTCATTTCAAGAAAATTCGAATTAATTCGAATTGCTTGGAATAAACCACATAAGACATTTTGCCTTGGAAATTTTCACTCTCAGTATAGTTAATTCGAATTATGCAGGCAGTTCGAATTAATTCGAATTGACATGCAAATTCGAATTGGCACCCAAGGCAGAACTTTCGGAGGTTTTATTTGGCCCAGTACTGCAATTCGAATTATAAGGCAATTCGAATTAATTCGAATTGCCTGACTAATTCGAATTAGCATACAAAAGGCATTCTCCTCAGCAAGTGAGCAATTCGAGCTATTCAAGCAATTCGAATTAATTCGAATTGGCCAAAATAATTCGAATTAGCTCACTTGGGCACCTTGTGCAAAATTTTGCCCTCAACCTCAAGTTCGAATTGTGAGTCAATTCGAATTAATTCGAATTGATCTCAGAATTCGAACTTGCTTTGTTTCTGTGTCTTTCAAGCCAATTCGAATTAATTCGAATTGGCCTGAATAACTCGCACCCCTCACAGAATGCATCAATTCGAATTAATTCGAATTGATGCATAATTCGAACTTCCATCCAAACTCTTTTTATACCCTTCTTTCCCTCTCATTTCCCTCACTTTCACTTTCCACATTTCCAAAATCCCCCGTTCTCTCTCTCGCGAAACCCTTCTTCCTCGCGAAACCAGTCGCTCATTTCAAGCTTTCCTCCGGCCAAACCATTCGGAAATGGCTTGTCGTCGTCAAACCCTAGTGGGAGTCGGGGGTAAGTATCTCTGTTTCGTTTTCGCGCTAGGTTTCAAGTTTACAGTTTTGTCTTTTCGTATTCCCCGCGAAATCGGAGAGGGGGAGGGGAATGTGCTCTGTTTTAACGACGGGGATGGTTGCAAGTGGTCGGGGATGACTGGGTATAGTCAGTTATGGGGTTGAAACCGAGTAGGCAGAACTTAGATTTTTAGGGCTTTTTGTTGAAACTGCCATGTTTGTGGATTCGAACGTTTCTGTGGTAAGAGGGCATCTCATTTTGAAAATGAGGGTTGCAAAACCTTCGAAAATCCGGTTTTTGTTATTTTTGCAGTGTTGTTTTACTGCCCTGCTTATTTTTATATTGTCTATATCGATTTTGGTAACCTGTGAGTAGGATGAACACTGTGACATCTTCCTTTAGTCACTGTTATTTTGACCATTATATGCTTGATGATGATGACTGACAAATGGATGTTGATGATGTCTGAGAATCAATGTTGTGAAGCATGATTTTTGGAAAGATTTATGCATGACATTAGTATGTACGGACCATCTGTGTTTGTTTGTTTTTTATGTTTGCATGTATTATGCTATATGAGTAAATTGGTAATAAATGCTTTTGTCAGGTACATGTTGCCCACACTTTGCAAACTCAACTCTAGAAGTTGATGTTTGCACATCCGGGACACATGGTACAGACGAAACCATGCCAAAATTTTTCCAACACTTTTGGCAAATCATTTATGTGTAAAAAAGACAAAATGATAGAATGTTCTTGATCTTTATCACTTTGGAACAAGTGGGGAATATTCATGAGAAATGTTTTGTTCTATTCCTTAAAAACCCACTTTCCAAAACAAAATCCAAATGGGGGACCACTTACACCCCCAATTTCATTAAATAAACAAGTCAACACTTTCCCATAAAAATCCAAAAATCACCTTTTGTATGTATGCATGTCTGCTTTTACTTTCATTTTTATTCTTATTTTTAGTCACGGTCCATTGTTACATACTAGTAATTGCGTAATTTGCCGCTTGCATTTGCTTTTCATCATTAATCTTTTATCTCTCCTTTCTCTCACATGATTTCAATCACTTTTTAAGTGATAAAAATCAAAATCCCTTCGTAGGCTCAACAACCTACGAAATATTCTCTTTGGTCCTTCGACCACCCAAAAACATCTTAGACTATCTATAGTCCAAGAAAAGTTTCTAAGGATCCAAGATCCTTATATCTCTCTTGCTTTCCTCATTTCTGCTGCAATAAGAGTTAGATTTAACAATCCAGCTCTATATTTTTCTTTCTATAAATTCGATTAGAAACCAATTAACTCACATTTAGAGCTTAGCTCAAAATGTGAGGATGTTGACTTTCAACTCGGATCCACTTATCAAAAATTTGTTAAAAATAGCTCCAACTCTTTTTTCTCTCCAGGGATCAATTCATTATAGATTCCCTGATGAGTCTTCCAAAGACAACTCCAGATCGTGCCTTCTTAGAAATTGAGAGGCTGAAGAAAGAGGCAGAGGAAAATAGGGTGGCCATAAGGAATGAGCATAACCTGCCTATGGACCACCAGATTGAATGGAGATTCGAAATGAAGGACCATTGGTGGAATGCGATTCCAGAGGAAGAAAGAAATGATAGAGCGACGGGCCTCGAAAGAGACTTTTGCCAACATGTATGTAACTTCTGGAACCAAGAGTTCGATGAGGCAAGGTACGATCAACGGTTTGACGACCCGAGAGTTCACTATGAGCGGATGGTTTGGAGGATGAAACGACAGAAGGCTTATTGGAACAGAATGCTTGAAATCCACTTCGGAGATAGGAGAGCCTCAGCCTTTGATCCAGTCCTCATCCAACCACCCATTACAAGGGAAGTAAAAATGCAATATGCTCCCAAGACGCCTCCACCGTACCTAGTTGCGTCAACTGGTGTACTCTCCATGACAGAGGCCTTTCCATTTACGTACAAGAAGGAACTATTCGACAATGGGACCATTTGCGGACCGGAAGAGCAGCTATGGCTGACATTGCGTGCAAAAGAGCGTCATACTGAAATGACATGCAACTTCCGGGACTCTCTCCAGGCAGTGCTGAACTATGGACAAGCCCACCACACTCCCATGCTGGATTCGATTATTGAGAAAACAAAAGCAGTCAGGAAACTGTGGGGGGAATACATGATTGCATGGGGGAAATGGGAAAAGGACATCAGGAAGTCTGTACTAAGACCGGGATTAGTAATACCTCCGGGAAATGTGGAGATTATGCCAGTCTTCTTACCACAAAGGATTCCGGCAGTTGAACCCCGAGAGACTACAATGAAGGGGATGCCCAATTTCGAGCTAATGAGAGCTGAATGCATCGCAATGATTCGAAACAGATCATGGGACAGAATGGGACGCAAGAGGAAACAGATCTCAGTCATGGGCAAAAACAAGTGTTTGGAGTTTCTCAATATTCCACCAGTCCGAGACCTAGGACATCTAAAGGAAAAAGAGGCGGACATCATGGACACCTTGTACACGGAGATGAAAAAGAGGTTCTTCGACCTGCTACGTGAAATGGATGCAGAAGGTCTAAGGCACTGTCAAGAACACCGACCTCGTTTGCAGTATAACACGGGATTCCAAGGTGTCCTAGGCAGATATTTCACATTAAAGTGGATTGCGCAACTCACAGCCATGTCTGAGCCTAAATTCATCCAAAAATTTCTGAAGATCAAAGGACCGGAATTTGGATTGAATATTGAGGATGAAGAACAGATCATTGACGATTATGTTGATCCGAAATCCGAGCAATCTGAACCTGCCGAACATGAACCCTCTCAAACTGAATCCGAGTCAGAGCCACCCAAGAAGAAGAGAAAACTGATAAGGTTGGCAGATAAAGAAAAGTCTGAAAAGTCTGCTGAGCCTCAGATCAAAATCCAAGAACCCCCGAGTCAGCCAAGGATCATTCCCCCTGTGCCCAAATTCTATGATGAGCCTCCCAAGCAAAAAGACAAAGGCAAGGATCAAGCCATTGAGTTATCCAAGAAAGAACAACAGCGTAAGGCCCAAGTGCAAGCCGATGCAGAATTGGCAAAGAAGGCTCAGGAAGAAGCTGATGCAGAAGCAGCAAGGATAGCTCAAGAAGAAGCTGAGATAGATAGGATTGAGGCACAGAAGAAAGCCGAATACGATGCCCGACAAGCTGAAAGAGCAAGAAGGGAGAAGGAGGAGGCTGAGATCGAAATGGCAAAAGAGACGGAGGAGTGGAAGCAGAAAATGGAAGCCGCAAGGGCTGAGAAAAATCGACTTTGGAAAGAACAAATGGCCAAGGCAGCCGAGGAGGAGGCCAAGAAAGCAGAAGAAGATGCCAGGAAGGCAGAAATGGAGGAAAATATTAGAAAAGCCCGAGAGGAAGAGGAGAATAGAAAAGCTGCTGAAAAATTGCAGGCTGAGCTAGAGAAGAAGAAGAAAGCTGACACTGAAATACAGGTTGAGGTTGGGGATGATGATTGTCAGATAATCCACGGAACCGACATTATTCCTGTCAAGGTGAAAGCCGAGCCAGCAGAATGGGCAAGGACAAGCAAGAAAAAGTGGAAAGATTCACTGCTTGCAAAGACGACACAAGGGCAGATGTCGAGAAAGCAAAGGAGGGAATGAGGCCTACAGAGGAAATAGAGGAAATGGTGCACGAGAGCAATGAAAGACTTGAAGAGTCAAAGAAGAAGTTTGCCGAGCTTGCAAGTGATTTGAATGAAATAGCGGCACAAACTCTGGCGGCAGCCACTACTCAACCGCAACCCACAGTGCAAGAAACAGCAAAAACTGAAAGCAGTAGTGGTGACAAACGAACAGACTTGGAAACCATAGAAGACTATTTTAAGGACAAGTCGTTTCAGCAAATACTCCAATACGATCTCAATATTCCTGTGGAACAAGGAGATGATATGGGGGAGGAATTCGAAGATTTGACCATCCGAAGGGAAGTCGAGGCATCACAAAGAGAATATCAACATGTAGTTGATCCTTATCTTCACGAGGATTTCCTAGACTCCGTATTCCCCGAAGATCCTTGTAATTTGCACGAGCAGGAAGCAACTCAACGAGGTGAAGAAACTGAGTTGGGACAAACTGAGGAAGAGCCGCAACCGAATACACAGGTTGAATCAGAACAGCACGAGCAAACTGAACAGAGGGAACAGCCAAGAGAGAATTCCGACTCTGATGGAGAACAAGCAGGAACTGAAGGAACCCAGGAATCGACCGGATCAGTGCGATCGGCTGATTATTGGGCCAACTCAACTTCAAGGGGCAGACTGGGTGTATCCACTAAGAAGTTCAGAAAATTCCGCATCACGGATGATGCTGACATAATGAGGAGGTTCAACGGGAATGAGCAGAATGCGGGACGATACATGGCACTAAGTGGAGTGTTTGTCCCTGATAAAGGGTTCAGTCCAGAATTGATTGATCATCCAATGCTACTCACATTGAAAGAAAACCACGGATGGACCGAGTTCCTTAAGCATCACGCTGAACCCGGGATAGCAGAATTGGTTCGGGAATTTTACTGCAACATCAATGCCACACGAAAGACAAGTTGGGTGCGAGGAGTTGACATAAACATCTCGGGGGAATACTTGAACAACTTCCTTGGCACACCCAACTGGAGGTTAGAAATTCCGACATCTGAGCATTTCGAGAAGGGAGCAAGCAGGGCAGCTGACAGGCAATATCACGACAACATCACTAGGTCTCTTACTGCTGAGAGCTACACTGGTGAAATCCCCTTCAAAGCAAAGCACCTGAAGCTGGAGTTTCAACCCTCCTATGACTTCTACATGTCGAAGATTAGGCCAAATCCTCATGCACATGAAACATCTGGTCGAATGTTGAAGGGTTTTGCCAAGATTTGGCATGGACTGAAGATCAACGTGGGGGAGCAGATTTTTCATGTCATGACAACAAAAGTCACAGGCACCAGAGCTGCTGCTTTATGCTATCCCAACCTCATCAGGAGAATTTGTGAAGCCCAAGGAGTAGATCTAAAAGCTTTTGCAGAGAGCGATCTTATTGATATGAGCCGGCCGATCCCAGTCCCAAAGACAAGGATAACTAAACCAGTTACATACATTATGCCGGAAGAATCAGACGCTCAATCTAGATACACTCCTAGGACACCAACAGCCGGACGCAAAGGACGCAAGAAGAAGGACCGTACTGAAGCGGTACCTTCAACAGAAGAAGCTGCAGTCACGCCAACAGAACCTGCTCTCACTCCCACTCATCCTGGAACTGATGTTTCCACTCCAAGCTTATCACAAAGACATCCAGTCCGACCTTCTCGCAGAAGCCCGACTGTGTCTCAGTGTCCAGCTGATTCTCAAACTCTAGAAGCAGTGAGCAGAATGGGAGAGTCAATGATGCAGAGTGTCAGATCTTTGGCCGATGTCATTGTTTCGACTCACGAGAAACAAATGCAGAAAGAGGAAGAGTTTAGGCTGAGAATGCTTGAGAGAGAAGAGGAGTTCAGAAAGGAAGCAGCAAGGCAGCATCAAGAAAGGACTGAGAATGAGGAAAAGAATAGAAAAATGTTCGAAGCAGTGTTCGTCAGTCAAGCCAGAATGTTCGACAATCAAGCCTAAATGATGAAGACCATCCTCAGCAAGTTCCCATCACCTCCAAGAGGTGCCACCGGATCCTCCACACAGCCCACGGAGAAGAAGGACTAAGCCCAGTGATCACATTCATGCGAGCTCCATTGTAAACATCATGCATTAGATCTTCCATTCATTCAGTGCACTTTCAATCCTCACCATGGAAATCTATTGTAACTGATGTACATTTACTGCTTTCCACAAGAGAATTTCGTCTTGAGTTCTCTATTATTTGAAAAAGATGTGTGGCAGTCCAAGATGAATAAGTGACTGTCACGCCAAAAACAAGCTGTGACATGCTTGCATGTTCACAGTGTCTTTTTACTGCTTTCAATTAAACAAACCGGCATAAAACAAGCATAAATCTGTCACCTAAGTTCACATGTTGAATTTAGGCTGATGATGAAATTTTCAGACTATTACATTGGGATAAAACAATTAAAAATATGCATGACATGAATTCTCGAAGTTTTGGAGCTATAAAAATCCAATGATATGATCACTTGAAAGAAAAACAAATCTTCATGTTGAGAATTTGATTGAATAAGCTGCAAGAAATTTTTCAAAGGCTAAATTTGAGAATAAATGTATGACATGATCAAACCGTCCATGTGAGATCTGAGCCGAGTCATTTTTACTCAATATTTCTTTGATTGTGTGAATCAATTCGATTAAAGGACACTAGAACTTGCAATTGGGACCGATTCAAGACCATGCCATATTCCCGAAATTGAGCATATGATCGAGGCACTTAGAAAAACCCAAAAATTTTGGCTTTCGTTTGAATTCCAAACCTAAAAGCATTTTCCCTTTAGGATTAACCAAATTGAGCCTTTAAGCCTAATTTTTCTTTGAAACCACTATATTATTCCCAGCCTTACAAAAAGACCAAGAAAATCAAACCCAAGTGTACATGAGCCATCCCATCAAGGCATTGTAATTTTTGATCATCAAATATGTATCAAATCGGTATGCTATAAACCGATTCAAAAAAAAAAAAGGAAATAAAAAGAGAAGAGAAGAAAGAAGAAAAGAAAAGAAAAAAAGAAAAAAGAGAAAAATGTTGAGATCTAATCAACAAGAATAAATTGCAAATGACAAAGCAAATTAGACAAAGTCTAATGTCATGCAATAGGAAAGGAAAGAAAAACAAAAGAAAGGAATAATGATGATCATAAATTCTACAACATGCCAAGTTATGATGGAATGGTGTCGTGTCACTTTTTAGCCCAATATTTTCCTTTCCCACCAAATATTACAACCGTATGCCCCGTTATAACCTTGAATAAGACCTCGGGATCTCGATTTGAGGAAATGAGTAGGTGGCGAGTTGGTCCAATTGCAAGCTTATGGGAGAATTTATTTGAATTTGATTATGAGCGTATTGTTTAAAAGCCAACTTTGAGAGTGAGTGAAATTTCCGACTCTACTATATGTGAGGCTCTGCTTTAATTGATTAATGTTCATGTCATGCTTGAATTCAAGGATTAAGCCAATGAGATTTTCTAAACACATATTCAAGAAGAATTAACAATAATGATTGGTCTATATGTCTACTCAAGTGAGAAGTATCATTCCATTAAACACTGCAACCAAGAGAGTTTAATACTTGTAATTTTGATCGTCTTATCCCAAAATAAGAAGAATGAAATTTCTGAGGCCACGCAAATGGATTGAATATGCAGAGTCCAAGCTCCTAGGAGCACTGACTCTGACTGCTCGGGGACGATCAGTATTAAATGTGAGGATGTTGATAATGGCCAAAATTGTCCATTATTTCCAATCCATTTCCGTGTCTGAGACGGACATTTTGATCGTGTTTCCATCTTATTTCAATAAGAAAGCAGTTGAATTTGACAGATTAATGCTAGTTTGTAAAAACATCGAGCCGGTAATGAAAAGACACAAAATATGCAATTTTTAATTGTATTTGTGTTAGAAAAATCCAAAAACATGAAAAAGGAAAAAGAAAAGAAAAAGGAAGAAAAATGGGCAAAAGAATAAAAGAGCCCATAAAAAAATAAAAAAGATGGGAAAAAGATTGAAAATCCCACAACTGAAATTTGGTAAAGTGTTGAAGCACAATTCGAATTATGCAATTCGAATTGCACACAATTCGAATTGCTGAAGAGAACAAAAAAATGGTTAAGTGTTGGGAAGGGATGCAGAAGCCTAATTCGAATTGTTCAAATTCGAATTAATTCGAATTAGGCAATGAAGAGAAGGAACCCAAAGGCAAGAAGAAGATGCAATTCGAATTGGCACAAACAATTCGAATTGCCACAAATGCAAGGAAGCCAAGTAGAAACCCTCATCCAATTCGAGAAAAGACCAATTCGAATTATCCCAACAATTCGAATTGATAACTGAAGGCCAAAATCCCAGCTCAAGGAAGAGATCTCACAATTCGAATTAATTCGAATTGGTTGAGATAATTCGAACTTCACTCAAAAATTCATCAAAAGCTGTGGAGCATGAGCACAATATTGGTGGGCCTAGGGCTTCGAAGTTTGTCTATAAAAGCTGACCTCTCTCAACACAAGAAACATCCTTAGATCAAGAATTTTGCCAAAAAGCAGTTGGGACAAAAAGAACAGCAGGAGGTTCCACACCCCTTAAGGGTTAGGTAGGTAGTTTAGTTTAGTTTAGTTTATTTTCCTTGCAAGTAGTTTAATTTTTACATGCTTTGATCTTAGTACAGTGTAGAAGCAGTTTGTGTAACCCTTAGAGTAGCCATTTCCAGAATTTTTACATGCTTTCTAGTTAGAATAAACCCTACCTTCAAGCTAATGATGGTTTTGGGTTCTTTATTTTGCTTTCAAAGTGTCAATACAAGAAAAATTTCCAGAAATGGTGTTATTCATGTGTTTTGGCACTCATTAATGCTTTCCTTAGAAATAAATGCTTAGCATGTTTGTTTGTTTCAACTAGGTTACATTTATTATGTCCTAGTTGACATTCAAACTTAATAAATGCATGTTTGGTGGGTTTTTGGCTTGATTTTGTGCCTTAGAGCTTCAAATAAGTGTTCTTAGGTTTTAGATGTTTTGGGGTCTGTTAGAATTTATCTTTATGCTTTATTTTTCCTGCCTTGATCTTATTTTATGCTGCCTTAGATAACTTGAGTGTTCTTAGTTTATTTATGTAGTTCTTAGATAACTAGATGTTTTAGGTTCCTTGATCTTTGAATCCTTTGTTTGTAGAAATAGGGTTTGAATCTTGCCAATACCCACTGGACATGTGTTTGTTTATTTCTTGAAAACCTCACTAGGGTGGCTGTGAAGTGACACTGATGTGAGATGAGGGATTTGGTAAATCCAAACCCATCATTAACCGCACAGTGTACACCTAACCCATACTTGTGAGAAGAAAAATTGTTATTGCTCGAAAATATGTAATTCGTATTGAGGCAATTCGAATTATCTCGAATTGCCTAAGAAATTCGAATTGCATAACCAAAAATTCTCTTCATGTGGTCTCCAACCAATTCGAATTCTCTAATTCGAATTAATTCGAATTGATTCACACAATTCGAATTGGCATGAGAAACCACATTGTATTGCATACCACCCATTCATGCCTTGGTTTATTTCTTCATCTCTAACCAATTCGAGTTGTGCAATTCGAATTAATTCGAATTGCTGAACAATTCGAATTCACCTCCCTCTTGAGGTAAATGCCTTAGTCAATTTGAGCAAGAAAAGGACTTCGCCAATTCGAGTTGTCCAATTTGAATTAATTCGAATTGGTCAATAATTCGAATTAGATGATGTTCCAATTTCTGGCAATGATCAATTGGGTAAAGTGATACTTCATCCTTCATGCATTCTCAATTCGAATTACCCTAATAATTCGAATGGAACTATCCTTTTATTTTGAAAATTCCAAAAATATTTTTCTTCCATGATTTGTGTAAGTTGCATGGATGTATTGAGCCTAGGCCCAATTCATCTGATTTCTATCCATTACACATTTCGACCCATTAGTGTCCACTTATTGTGTGCTTAACACCCACACAATACCAAAAATATTTTCTTACCTTTCATGTTTTCCCTTTTATTGTGTGTATGAACGGATAATGAGAAACACATAGATTAATGTTGGTGAAAGGTCCCTTCACAGGGATATCGATTAACCCGTCTTCTGTGTGTCAATCATTATCTGTTATTTTGCATGATCTGGTTAGTGGTTGGTGGAAGCTTCGGCGAGCGTTCTCTTCACTAAGAGTTTCGATTAGTCACTCAGCCAATTCCTAATCAGATACAGTTTTAATTTTCTTTATCTTAATTTCTCAACCTGAATTCAAGTTGCAATAGTATCAACTGATGTCGACCAACATCAGTAGAGAAATATTACAGCAAGAAATATGTGGGTTTTTCTTCCACTCACAGGCAAAAGAAAACTGAATGACGGCGGTCACCGTCGTTTGGAATTCTTTCTGTCTAAAATCAGTCATCTGGGAAAATTGGGAACCGGACAGCAGATGTTTGCAGTCCGGAAAACCCCAACTATCTCTGGCACCTCTTTTTAGCCGATTTCTTCTTATCTCAGGCTAATCCACCTTTGTGTATCGCATTCTGTCTAACCCCACCATATATTTTGGGGTACTTTATTTTCCTTTTCATATACTTGTATGCATGATACTATTATGTAGATGTTCTGGTCTTATTGCTATTTTGGGGATCCTTCCCCTTGGCCACAGAAGTCTTGATATAAATCTGATGTTGCATAATAAACTTCCAACAAAAATTCCTTTATAAAATCCGTATCTGAGTAAGGGATAAATTCAACAGTTATGACTAATTCATATTCCACTGGGGGTTGATTTTGAGAGCTTAGAAGCAGAGTCAGCGATTAGGTCTCACCTAGACTGAAAGGATCTGTGTTTTAATTGAGAGTTTAGTACCTGTCTAGGGAATGATTTTCAAATATTTGTTTACCTCTCGAAATTGCTGTGTGTTGGAAATCTGATATTAGATATCGCATTAAGTCAATATCCACTTGGGTGTAGATGAGATGTGATAAATAATACTAGAGGAACAACATGTAGGCCTTGGTGAATTTCTAAGGTAGGGTTGAGTATTCCTTCGACTACTATCTTCTTCTGCCAAAGTCTAGAATCGAGTCTTGAATGAGTATATCCGGAACAGATTCATTTATGGGTCTATTTCATTTAGTTTGTATCTCATAACCACCCAGATGTTGTAAGCCCTATGGCTTATCGATATCTTGGGGGTTCCTGATCTGCATCTGGTCACCAAGACCAGGGGCTCTTTTATACTAACGGAAAGAGACGTTTTTAACGCTTCCGAGTGATAGATTTAAATGCTTTCTTTACAGCTTTCTTTACTGCTTTCCTTTAAATGCTTTCATAGAGGTCACTCGGAAGAATTAGGGGCTGTCCATCTGTTAAAAGGTTTGAGAGTTATGGAATGGTTTGGGGCTTGTTTTGAAACTTTGGGTGTGACATGGGGGAATGATAGGAGTACTTGGCATGTCAACTAATGATTTGTCAGGTGTTGCTTGTCCACCACAGATGAATAATACGCCTTAGCATGGCCATGTGAGGGCAGTTGTGAGTCTGTGGTATCTTAGAAATTGTTGTCTTAAGAGCATGTAAATTCTTACCGTAAGTACCTGTCTGTTAAAGGGAACATGGTGTAGAAAGCATGAGAGTTAGCTAACTAGAGGATTATCCCAAGCTGAGATCTGTGTATTAAAAATGGAAGTTTAATTGTGTTTCATCTGAATCTTGTCCAATCTTTATTATTTCCTCCCTGTCCCTTCTGTCACATTTAAACCTGCTTTCTAGATAGTGTAGCATAGTTTTATATTGCTTTCGTAGTATAGATTTAATTGCTTTCTTCGATCTAATTTACCATGCTTTGTAGAATAATTTTTACTGCTTTCATGAGCTGGTTTAAATTATGTCAAGTAGTTGTTAGAAACCCTTGCAAAACTGGAAACGAGTAACCGAGTGGAAAATCTTAGTAAACGACGTGGGCCCTGCTTCCATCGCACATCCTCCAGTGAACGATCCGGTACTTACTATAAATTATTGCAATTTTTGACTCCGTGCGCTTTCGGGATGCACAGTTTCTTGACACGAGTAAATAAAAACACAATATTTTGGGAAAATACTCATATAGTGGGAAGATGTTCAAAAGCTTCATGGCAGGTGCTTTCGTGACATGAAATTATGAGAAGTATCATGGCGCAGATACCAGGGACTTTCAGGGTGACAGACTGAAGGTCAATCCCGGTTGCTCCGTGATATTTGTCAAAAGTTTCATGGCGGGGAGGACCGCAGCGCCGTTTGAGATTAAAACACCCCACATGAGTAATAAAAAGGGAAATCTTAACATATCCTTAAACCCCTTCCCTACATCAAAACTCCTTTCATTCAATAAATTCAACCTGATATTTCAGAAAATTACTCGTGTTAATGAAACTCGTCAAAGTTTCATCTAGCAAAGAACTCTCTCTCAATCACCTCATCTTCCTGATAGATGGCTGTCACTCTATTGCACGGGTAGGTATCAGAACTAGCGTGTTGTGTTTTAATTGTCTTAGAAATGTCAAACGACACTTGTTCATTACCTACTTTAAGTGTAATTTTACCATCATCCATACCAACCATAGCCCTACCAGTTTGTAGAAATGGTCTACCTGAAATCAGAGGAATATTCATGTCTTTTTCCATATCAAGAACAACAAAGTCAACAGGGAAAATGAAGCTCTCAACTTGAACAGGAACGTCTTCTACAATGCCTAAAGGAGTCCTAATAGATCTATCAGCAAGCTGCAGTTGCATCCTAGTAGGCTTTACTACTACTACCCCTAGTTCTCTAAAGACATGTAAAGGCATCAGATTAATACTAGACCCAAGATCACACAAAGCTTTGTTGAATTCTTTAGTGCCAATAATGCACGGAATAGTGTAACTCCTGGGACCTTTTTGTTTAATGGGTTGCCTTCTTTGTAGGATTGCACTACATTCCCCTGTCCGTGTCACTTTCTCTTCATCATCAACACTCCTCTTCTTTGATAGAATTTCTTTTAGAAACTTAGCATAAATGGGCATTTGTGCTATAGCATCAGAAAAAAGAATATCAATTCTTAAATTTTTAAACACTTCTAAGAATTTAGCAAAATCTTTGTCATCTTTTGCCTTTTTAAGACGATGTGGATATGGAATAGGTGGCTGATATGACTTGATTGGGACAACAGACTTTCCCTTATCCTTATCCTTGTCAACTCTAAGTTTCTCACTCTCCTTAGGCTCATCAGTGTTTTTCTGCTGACTTTCCTCCTCTGTATCCTCACTTTGATCATCTACAGTATCAGCTAAAACCTCTGGATCATCTAAGGTAGGGTAAGAATTAGGCAATTCATTTTTATTCCTTAAAGTGATGGCTTTACACTGCTCTTTTGGAATAGGATCAGGCATACTTGGTAGTGTTCCTTGCGTCTATTTGAAGTATCCCTAGCAATTTGACCAACTTGAACTTTTAGATTTCTCATTGAGGCTTGCATTTGCTGAATTGTTTGTTGTTGAGATAAATTGTATTCATTAATTCTTTTAAATTAACCTCATCCCCTCCTTGTTTTTGTTGCAGCTGTTGTTGAGGTTGGAAGTTCCTAGGCTGTTGGTTAGGGTAAAAGGATTGATTTTGATTTCTGTTTTGATTAAAGTTTTGATTCTGGTTTTGGTTTTGAAAGTTTTGATTTTGATTTTGATTTTGCGGGTAAGGTGGACGGTTATTTTGTGGGTAAGTGTTTTGTTGAAATTGAGAAATTTGATTTGGATAGAAGTTTTGATTTTGAGGACGGTTTTGGTTGAAATTTTGCTGCCTATTTCCCATGTAATTCACATCTTCCACTTGCTCCTCAGTCCCCTCAGACTGCATAGTCTCTTGAAGTCCTTGATCGAGCAGGTGACAGGCTGATGATTCATGAGGTCTATGACAAATACCGCATCTCACAACTTTAGTTTGATCTTTCTTAAGTGAGGCAACCTCCCTCATCAAACCATCTAACTTAGAATCTATAGCAACTGTCTTTTCTACCTCATATAACCCTGCTTTTGATTTTGTTTCTAGCATTTTTCTTATCAGGAAATTTTTTCATGTTAGATATCTTTTTCTCAATGATTTCCTTAGCTCTAGAAGGTCCTATAGATAGAAAAGAATCTCTAGCTGCTGCATCCAACAAGTTCCTCCAACGATCAATCAACCCATTGTAAAAGAAGTGCATCTGCTGCCAATCTTCAAAGCCATGATTTGGACATCTAGCCAATAATGTGTTATATCTATCCCATGCATCAAGTAAAGTTTCACCCTCATCTTGCACAAATTCTTTGATCTTTTCTTGCAATTCTAAAACCTTGGAAGGTGGGAAGAACTGTTCTAAAAAAGCTTCTAACATTTTATCCCAAGTAGTAACATCCCTTAATTGAAGTGAGTTATACCAAGTTTTAGCTTTATCCCTAAGTGAAAATGAGAACAATCTTAACTTAATCTCGTCACTGGTAACACCGTTAATCTTCACTGTGTCACAATAATCCAAGAAATTTCTTATGTGTTCTACAGCATCATTAGTAGGTGCTCCATTATATTGATTAGCTTGAACCATTGTGATTAGTGCAGGTTGAAGGGTAAAGCTTAAGGCATCTACATCTGGCCTTAGAGTTCTATTAAGCAGATTTCCACTAGTTCCTTGTAAATGTTCCTCAATGGTCATTTCAGTTTGATCATCATGTTCCACATCACCACCGTTACCTCCATTATTACCCCTATTATTTTCATTATTTTCTGCCATGTTTAACCTATTGAATTGAGCAACTAATTGATTAGTTTGTATTGTTGAAACTCCAGTAATTGGAGAATAGTTTTCTTCATCAGATGATGAGTTAATTAAGATTTCCAACTGAGCTGGTCTCCTACGTTTTCCTAATCT
Source organism: Hygrophila difformis (assembly GCA_030278955.1). Lineage (NCBI taxonomy): Eukaryota > Viridiplantae > Streptophyta > Magnoliopsida > Lamiales > Acanthaceae > Hygrophila > Hygrophila difformis. The sequence goes on along the minus strand of JAOANR010000003.1, from coordinate 31,584,225 downwards.
AATAGCTCTAAGAGTATGCTCAATTTCAGGATCATAAGCTATTTCTGCCTGTTTGCTTCGCACTGCAATTATTAAATAAAAATAGAGTAAAATAAGTAACAGTTAAATTAATATTTAACTTAATTAATTTTAACTAATAAACTAAAAACAATTAAAAGTTCACAACAAATTCCCCGGCAACGGCGCCAAAAACTTGATGAATGATTTTCACTACTCATATTTTACCACAAGCGGATGGTTGTCAACAAGTAATAAAAACCGGTGAATAACCGAGTCGAACCACAGGGAATTTCAGAATATTATTTCATTCCGGAGAAGATTTCAATTGTTTTTAAGTTTATAAAATACTAGATTTTTTCGCCCGCTACGCACGGGTGTTAAACTAATATGACGATATAAAATGCGAATATAGTATTTTTTTGAATTACATGATATTCATATAACACTCTATAAAATTTTAAACAAGATTAAAAATTTAAATAAATAAATATTCTAAATTTCCCATTAAATTTAAAACATTTTAAGAGGATGATATATTTTCAAAGCAACGACTATTTAATCGGATTTAATATAAATTAATTAGTCATTTCGAAGCTAAATTCCCTACCTGCATTGTAGCGCAAATTAAATCCTAATCGCGTGATGGGCGGATGCCGAGAACTTTGGAGTATAGATCCATTACTTTATAAATGTTGGATTAATTACTAATGAAGGACTATATTATAAAATTAATCATTATGATTGGATTTAATCATTATAAAATTAAACCCATTTATGGAAATCAAGGATGATCCTTTTACTTAAATAGATTATTCAATCAGGAGATTTGAATTATTTTAAATTCATAGATTTTAATTGCAAGAATACGATTTAATATTAAAGGATGGACTAAAATGTAGAATGAACCCCTATGACTTGTTTAAAGTACATGGATAATTAGATTATGAAATTAACAAGTGATCGAATGGTAATTAATAAAATTATCCAATTTAAGAGATTGAAGTCTCAAATCATTTTACTAATGATAACAATTTCATAAGTGATTTAATACATTAAATCCATTAAATTAAATTACAAGTGTAAAGACCATTCGAAATTAAATTAAGTTCTTATGATTAAATTACAATACTTAACACATGTCCGACTTCTAATTGAGATGGTCCCGAATTGGAAAATGTGGAGTCTTGGATTACTCGATTAGTGGTAAGAATTATTAAGTCCATAATATAAGTCAATTAAGACCATAATTAGGGATGACAATGGGCTAATTTGTTGTAAGTGACCCAATAAGCAAAATGAATTAAAATTGGCCCAACCCAAACCCCAAAAGCCCAACCACTAACACAACTCCAACCCTAAGCCCAAAACAAACCCTAACCCTAAATTTCATCCTGCCGCCGCCGCCGCCACCTCCGGCGCCGCCATCGCCGGAGCTCCGCCGGCGCCACCGCCACAGCACCACCTCCGCCACTGGAAACCTCCATCGCCACCTCTCCACCATGATTCCCCCTACAACCCCAAACACCACCACTGCCCACCTCCATTTCTGCCTCCACCACCAAGGCAGTCATGGCCGCCGCCGCCCCTCCTCCATCTCCGCCTCCCTTAAACCACATCACCACCACCATTCCTTCTCAAAACCAACAAACCAATAATCAAAACAAAAAGAAGAAAGATGGAAACAGAGAAGAAAGGGAGACGAGGAGAGAAAGAGAAGGAGAGGAGGAAGAAGGCCGCCACCGCCACGGCCGCCGCCACCTTCAACCGAGCACTGCCACCACCACCCTCCTCCTCGTCAGTTCTCGCCGCCTCCGTCGCCCAACCTCCGCCACCACCGCGGCCGAGCCATCTCCTTCCTCAAGCCGCCTCAAACGCAACCACCACAAACCTCCACCATTTTCGCCACCACCACCACCTCCCAACTCCATTGTCCACATTCATACCAAAACCAAAACAGAAATAATAAGAGGAAATTAGAAGAAGAAGAAGGGGAAGAGGAAGGAAAAGAGAAGAAGGCTGCCGCATCGCCGCCGCCCTTCCTCCGTCGCCGCCTCCGCGCCTGCCGGAGCTACCCTGGAGAGAGAGGGTAAAAAGACAAAGGAAATGGGGTGGAGGAAAGTAAGGACGCAGACAGAGAGCTCTACAAAGCTGGGAGGTTGAAGACAAAATTTTTCCAAAATGGGGGAGGGGGGCAAGAGTTGACCATGGGTTACAGGAAAATTAATTAGGGACAGGGACACAAAAGAGGAAATGGGTATAGCTGGAAAGAACAAAAAAAAATGGGAATATCTGGTATTACAACCAAGTCTCGTCTATATAAGTCCCTCCACCCCTTTCCTCAATTTCACACCAAAATCAGTTTCCCTGTTCTTAAGGTTATGAAGTACTACTTCATTTTCTATTATTTAGTTTAGTTTAGTCTAGTGTAGATTAGTTTAGTGTTTTTGCAATTTAAGTAGCAATATTGAAGATATTTCAGTAGTTGAATTCTCGAGTAAGATTTTTCGGTGCAAGCCAAAGAGTTTTGGAGCTAAGTAAGGATTAGTACATATAGCGAGTCAGTGAGAGCACTCGGGTAAGATTTATTAAATTGGAAAATTTTAGTATTATTTCCATTAAAATATCATTATAGCAAATGATGTTAATATTATAATTTTTGCTAGTCAAATAGCTGTAAAGGGATATCTGCTCGTAGGTCTGTGCGTGTGTTGAGTTCCATTCTCCCCACGGTGACGGTAAGTAGATTTTTACTCTTTGGAGTAAAGCCAAATTTATTTTAGCTTAAGCATAATTTTTACTACCGCTTTATTATTTTAAATTTATGCTTAAAGCTCCCTACTATTTTTGGATTACTGGTATGCCATTTTACTGTGCTTTATAATGTTCGCAACTATTCACAAAATCCTTTGGATTTTTGAGCTCATTGTTACGGGGATGAGCGATGTGCCATGGGTCGCAGCTGCCCAACTCCCACGCTGTTGTGCACTTAATCGCCACACGGGGACTATTGGGACTCACAGCTCGGCGCTATGGTCTTCTCTCATAGTGGGCTTGAGGAAATTTCTTACCTCCCCCACACCCTTGAGTGCATGTGGGACTTGAGTCCGACAAACAGGGACCCCACCTTCGAGTGGGACTAGAGCCCTAGAGCGGAACCCCACATACGGTGGCTGAAATATTTAAATTTCGGTAACGTATATTGCTGTATTATCTTTTTCCGGGATTTAGATTAATATTGTCTTTATGTATAAATTATTCTCGTTTTAGCATACCATGACCTTAACTGTTGTTTTTAAATTATTTCTGCTACCCTATCTCCTCCGGGAGTAAACTTCTACTTACTCAGCGATTGTTTTCGCTGACTCTACACTTGTCACCATTTTCTTTCAGGTTTCAGATCTGCAAGGTTCGATAGAGCATATTTTGCACGGGCAAGGTATGGGGTATTAATTAAAAGAATGTATATTTTTAATCCCCTTTGGGATAAGGACATATTACTTGGCATAGATCATTTTTTTATGAGGCAAAGATAATTTTTATAAAGCATGGTAAAGTATTTATCAAGCATGAGTAAATATTTGGGTTTTATCCCGTTTATGCAAACGTTGTGCCCTACTGTTTAAACAATGCATTTTTGCATTTAGCAATGTTATTTTTGAAATACGAGATAGACAACCCCTTATTATAATATTTTTGAAATGCGAGGTACAACCTCTTTTAAAATAAAAATTTCCATGGATTTATTCCATTCCTATTGTTGAGCTCCTTTGAGGAATGCGTTCCTCCGTTTGGTTACGCTATACCAAACATTTTTTTATTAAGCTTATTTTATACTTGTTACGGTATTATAAGCTTTTGTGCAGAGTATATGCTAACTTGCCCGGGAAGTGGTTAGCATATGCATTAAACTCTGATGTTCTGCACTCATTATTTTTAGCCTTAGCGTATTTCGGGCGGTCCGGAATACGTGGCGGTAGCACCCCACCCATTGTTCCCGCACTTTTCTTCCGCTGCATCCTTAGGGAAAATGGGGGTGTTACAGTTTGGTATCAGAGCGTTTGCTCTTGGAATTTGTGCATTTAAATTATTTAAAATTTATGCACTGTAAATTGTTTTGAAAGCTCTATGGCTATGCAAGTAGTGTATTTAAATTATTAAACTTTTACACGAAAAAGCATTGGAAGTATTTTTGCGATGGAAAAACGTGCATTTAAATTACTTAAATTTTTGGCACGTAAGGGATTATTTTAAAGCATGATTGCTATGCTAGTAGTGCATTTAAAATTTTTGAAATTTGTGCACGAAGGAATTATTTTTGGAGCATTTTTGCCCAAGGAAGTAGTGCATTTGAATTACTACAATTTTTACACGAAAATAATTTTTAAAAAGACTATGCCAAGTATTTTAAAAGTTATATTTTGGGATGGGAACACACACACATTATGCATATAGGCACGAGCAGAATTTTGGTTGTTATAAGTTATCCTGATAAGAATTTTTCCCAGATGTCGGACCAGGCACTTTCGGCACTTAGTGACACCGTGACCAAATTGACTAGGGACGTGGCCATGCTCGAACGCAAAGTCCACGGCCATGAGGCCAAGAAAGCCCAACTGAGGGCAAGGCTGAAAGAGTTGGAAGCTCAGGTGGAGACCGAGTTTCGCCTGAGAGTGCAGATGCGAGACTGCATCAAGGCTGTCGCTCAGCGACAGGATGGTGAGATTGCGAGACAGCGACAGAGGATCGCTGCGCTGGAGACACACACCATCTCACTCTTTACGGAGCTTCACCACTTGGAGGATGAGTGGGGGCCCCGTCGTCGGGTTCCCGGGTTGGCCCGTACCTACCGTTACCATGACATGAGAAACGCGCCCGTGGCCACCATTGCAGCTGAAGCTGGGGAGCCCCAACGAGTGGAGCCGTTCCACCTCGTAGCTGAGGATTGATGCCACGGTTGCCTTTATCTATTTTCCCTTAGTATCTAGTTCCCAGAACCTAGTTGCTTTATCTAGGCCCTATTATGTAGACGATGACTACAGTAGGTGACGATATTTGCACTTAGTTTTACTTTTATCATCGGTAAGATCTCGGGGACGTTTACCCCAACAGTAGATCTACCAAATCACGGCGTTATATCGAACCGGCCTTGAGCCATTTTGCGTTATCGGATATATAACTGAATTTCTACTATCATACCTTGGCTTAGCAGTATTTATGGGCTTAGTTAAGGTGACGCCTTAGACTCGTAAGAACACAATTTATGTGTTAACCACGACAATCACACAGATAACCAAGAATAAGATTTTTTCTAAATAATATATAGTCTTAAAGATAAGACTCGGTTGTCATGAAATGGAACCAAAAGAATTATAAACTCACCACGAGTTCTACAAAATATTCACAAAGTTCCCCTAAATTTATACGCCAATTGGCAAAGGAAGTTAAATATCTACCAAGAATAATTTGCCTCAGTAAGCGCTTAAATGATTAGCTTAAGACGGTAAATTCTATCCTTTAGGTTTAAGAACTCGGAACCCAATCCCTAATTAAGATGATCTACTAATTAAGACTTGATGGAATAGTTGGGAATTACTTTTATCTACCTCGATAGGATTCCCAAATGTGTTATGTAAAAGGTTTCTCCTTCAAAAATAATGATAATAACAACAACCACAATAAAAATAAAACTACACAAGAGCCTATGATACGATGGATTGAATACTGTGGATTTCCAGCTTATAATTAAGGACGGAAGATTGCACACCCGATAAAATTTAAAATTCATAGTTACCAAGATACGGTGGATAATCTATAGTTGGAAATGTCGTTTATCAAGATGATAACCCACCAAGCAAGGGAATTCTTCATCGAAATTATTATTATTTAAAAATAATGAACACCTATTAAGATAGCCTATTAAAGAGAGAACTAACAACAAGACATAGTAACAACAAGACATAGTAATGAGGATATTATTATAAATTTCATAAGCCAAGCAACTGAACTTAACCTACTTTCATGTAACCATTGATCGGGTATCCAAGAAGAATAATTAACTAGCATGTGGAAATTTCAAAGTGACCGAGACTTGGAAATAATTAAAAGATTCACATGCGTGCAACTAAAGACGATTAATGATGGACTTTAGACGTGAACGTTTCCGGTTAAGGATGAGCTGAGTTGGATTTCCAAAGGATTTAAATTTTATCTATTTTGGGATGAACTCGAGGAACTTACTTTAATATTTTTTTAAATGTAAGGACGCTCCAAGCATAACAATTAATTATCGGACCAAGTATATCAAGCAAAATTGACCAAGTGTTTCGAAACGATTATATAATTTTTCCTAAGGACAACAGTTTACCAACAAGACAAGTGGGATTTATTAAGGAGTATAGTGTATTCACATGACGCGTAACAATTTAAAATGAATTGATAGAACCCCAAAACGGATGTAAGATAGCATATCAATGGATCTTTTGACCTAGGCTTATTAAGATATAGGGAATGGGTAAATAATTAAATGAGATAGTCTATCTTTATCTCCCTACGAAGTGAATGGGGTACGGAGCCGTTAGCATACCCCGGTAAAGAAAGCTTCACGAGAAAGATGAACCAATCCATATTTGACCTCAATAATTAAGGACCATATATAAAAATTTTAGAGATACCGACAGAATTAAAATGAGACGATTCCTGCCATGTACAGGATATACCTGAGGAGACCAAGCGGATATTAGGAATAAATGTTTGCGGCCAATTGAAGGAAATTGAAATTAATAGGTAAAAATGATAAAAGCTTCCTATAAAACATGATTATGAACTACTCTTAAGTTTTGTCGTGAGGCTTCGAGGACGAAGCCTTATTTTAAGGAGGGTAGACTATAACAATCTATAAAATTTTAAACAAGATTAAAAATTTAAATAAATAAATATTCTAAATTTCCCATTAAATTTAAAACATTTTTAGAGGATGATATATTTTCAAAGCAATGACTATTTAATCGGATTTAATATAAATTAATTAGTCATTTCGAAGCTAAATTCCCTACCTGCATTGTAGCGCAAATTAAATCCTAATCGCGTGATGGGCGGATGCCGAGAACTTTGGAGTATAGATCCATTACTTTATAAATGTTGGATTAATTAATAATGAAGGACTATATTATAAAATTAACCATTATGATTGGATTTAATCATTATAAAATTAAACCCATTTATGGAAATCAAGGATGATCCTTTTACTTAAATAGATTATTCAATCAGGAGATTTGAATTATTTTAAATTCATAGATTTTAATTGCAAGAATACGATTTAATATTAAAGGATGGACTAAAATGTAGAATGAACCCCTATGACTTGTTTAAAGTACATGGATAATTAGATTATGAAATTAACAAGTGATCGAATGGTAATTAATAAAATTATCCAATTTAAGGGATTGAAGTCTCGAATCATTTTACTAATGATAACAATTTAATAAGTGATTTAATACATTAAATCCATTAAATTAAATTACAAGTGTAAAGACCATTCGAAATTAAATTAAGTTCTTATGATTAAATTACAATACTTAACACATGTCCGACTTCTAATTGAGATGGTCCCGAATTGAAAAATGTGGAGTCTTGGATTACTCGATTAGTGGTAAGAATTATTAAGTCAATAATATAAGTCAATTAAGACCATAATTAGGGATGACAATGGGCTAATTTGTTGTAAGTGACCCAATAAGCAAAATGAATTAAAATTGGCCCAACCCAAACCCCAAAAGCCCAACCACTAACACAACTCCAACCCTAAGCCCAAAACAAACCCTAACCCTAAATTTCATCCTGCCGCCGCCGCCGCCACCTCCGACGCCGCCATCACCGGAGCTCCGTCGGTGCCACCGCCACAGCACCACCTCCGCCACTGGAAACCTCCATCGCCACCTCTCCACCATGATTCCCCCTACAACCCCAAACACCACCACTGCCCACCTCCATTTCTGCCTCCACCACCAAGGCAGTCACAGCCGCCGCCGCCCCTCCTCCATCTCCGCCTCCCTTAAACCACACCACCACCACCATTCCTTCTCAAAACCAACAAACCAATAATCAAAACAAAAAGAAGAAAGATGGAAACAGAGAAGAAAGGGAGACGAGGAGAGAAAGAGAAGGAGAGGAGGAAGAAGGCCGCCACCGCCACGGCCGCCGCCACCTTCAACCGAGCACTGCCACCACCACCCTCCTCCTCGTCAGTTCTCGCCGCCTCCGTCGCCCAACCTCCGCCACCACCGCGGCCGAGCCATCTCCTTCCTCAAGCCGCCTCAAACGCAACCACCACAAACCTCCACCATTTTCGCCACCACCACCACCTCCCAACTCCATTGTCCACATTCATACCAAAACCAAAACAGAAATAATAAGAGGAAATGAGAAGAAGAAGAAGGGGAAGAGGAAGGAAAAGAGAAGAAGGCTGCCGCATCGCCGCCGCCCTTCCTCCGTCGCCGCCTCCGCGCCTGCCGGAGCTACCCTGGAGAGAGAGGGTAAAAAGACAAAGGAAATGGGGTGGAGGAAAGTAAGGACGCAGACAGAGAGCTCTGCAAAGCTGGGAGGTTGAAGACAAAATTTTTCCAAAATGGGGGAGGGGGGCAAGAGTTGACCATGGGTTACAGGAAAATTAATTAGGGACAGGGACACAAAAGAGGAAATGGGTATAGCTGGAAAGAACAAAAAAAAAATGGGAATATCTGGTATTACAACCGAGTCTCGTCTATATAAGTCCCTCCACCCCTTTCCTCAATTTCACACCAAAATCAGTTTCCCTTTTCTTAAGGTTACGAAGTACTACTTCATTTTCTATTATTTAGTTTAGTTTAGTCTAGTGTAGATTAGTTTAGTGTTTTTGCAATTTAAGTAGCAATATTGAAGATATTTCAGTAGTTGAATTCTCGAGTAAGATTTTTCGGTGCAAGCCAAAGAGTTTTGGAGCTAAGTAAGGATTAGTACATATAGCGAGTCAGTGAGAGCACTCGGGTAAGATTTATTAAATTGGAAAATTTTAGTATTATTTCCATTAAAATATCATTATAGCAAATGATGTTAATATTATAATTTTTGCTAGTCAAATAGCTGTAAAGGGATATTTGCTCGTAGGCCTGTGCGTGTGTTGAGTTCCATTCTCCCCACGGTGACGGTAAGTAGATTTTTACTCTTTGGAGTAAAGCCAAATTTATTTTAGCTTAAGCATAATTTTTACTACCGCTTTATTATTTTAAATTTATGCTTATAGCTCCCTACTATTTTTGGATTACTGGTATGCCATTTTACTGTGCTTTATAATGTTCGCAACTATTCACAAAATCCTTTGGATTTTTGAGCTCATTGTTATGGGGATGAGCGATGTGCCATGGGTCGCAGCTGCCCAACTCCCACGCTGTTGTGCACTTAATCGCCACACGGGGACTATTGGGACTCACAGCTCGGCGCTATGGTCTTCTCTCATAGTGGGCTTGAGGAAATTTCTTACCTCCCCCACACCCTTGAGTGCATGTGGGACTTGATTCCGACAAACAGGGACCCCACCTTCGAGTGGGACTAGAGCCCTAGAGCGGAACCCCACACACGGTGGCTGAAATATTTAAATTTCGGTAACGCATATTGCTGTATTATCTTTTCCCGGGATTTAGATTAATACTGTCTTTATGTATAAATTATTCTCGTTTTAGCATACCATGACCTTAACTGTTGTTTTTAAACTATTTCTGCTACCCTATCTCCTCCGGGAGTAAACTTCTACTTACTCAGCGATTGTTTTCGCTGACTTTACACTTGTCACCATTTTCTTTCAGGTTTCAGATCTGCAAGGTTCGATAGAGCATATTTTGCACGGGCACGGTATGGGGTATTAATTAAAAGAATGTATATTTTTAATCCCCTTTGGGATAAGGACATATTACTTGGCATAGATCATTTTTTTATGAGGCAAAGATAATTTTTATAAAGCATGGTAAAGTATTTATCAAGCATGAGTAAATATTTGGGTTTTATCACGTTTATGCAAATGTTGTGTCCTACTGTTTAAACAATGCATTTTTGCATTTAGCAGTGTTATTTTTGAAATACGAGATAGACAACCCCTTATTATAATATTTTTGAAATGCGAGGTACAACCTCTTTTAAAATAAAAATTTCCATGGATTTATTCCATTCCTATTGTTGAGCTCCTTTGAGGAATGCGTTCCTCCGTTTGGTTACGCTATACCAAACATTTTTTTTATTAAGCTTATTTTATACTTATTACGGTATTATAAGCTTTTGTGCAGAGTATATGCTAACTTGCCCGGGAAGTGGTTAGCATATGCATTAAACTCTGATGTTCTGCACTCATTATTTTTAGCCTTAGCGTATTTCGGGCGGTCCGGAATACGTGGCGGTAGCACCCCACCCATTGTTCCCGCACTTTTCTTCCGCTGCATCCTTAGGGAAAATGGGGGTGTTACAATTCAAAACCATTTGCTTAAATAGTGGTTGAAATTCAAACCCATGTGGAAATAATATAAAATAAATTATTTTTACTGTTAAAAAATTATATATACATATATATAGTTTTTTTTCATATCTAAAATGATGAGAGCAAGTGGAAAATAAATACCCTTAACTATTCAAAATTAGAAAACAATACTCCATCCGTCCCACTAATTCTGTCTCATTTTCATTTTTGGTCCGTCCCACTACAATTTCACATTTCACTTTTTAAAAAAACTTACTCCATAAAGATCAACTAAAACATCGCATCAATTAATTTCTCCGCTTTATCACAATAACCTATTATACCTAAAATACCGTGTCCAAAAAACTTATATTATACCTTTTTAAAAAAACTTAAATATTATTTAAAACTAAAGTGATACCTAAAATTACTCCGCTTTATCAACTAAAGGTTTTTTTAAAAAAATATTATTTATACCTTTTTCTATCTTTTTATCATTTAAAACTTATATTTTATTATGTAATGTATTTTAAATTTTTGTTGTGATTAATTTTTATGGACTAATCCATAATTTTATAAAATAAATTTTAGTTATAATTACGTTTTGATTATCTGTTAATTTTTAAATATTATTTTTGTCGATTATATCTTCTCAATTTTTCTTTTCCATATTGACTATGAAAAAAAATTGGTAGTTAATATTTTCATTTAATTTAATTAAATTTTTATTATTTTTTAATTCATTATATTATAAGCCTTAATTCGAATTTATACTCCGATACCAAGTTTTTTGGGGCATGTTTGGCACGGTGTATAGTATTAAGGTGTATTGTACTATTTAATGCAGATTTATTGTACTATGAAGTATTGTATTAAATTAATGTTATACAGTATTTGGTGGCACACTGTATTATAATTATACCGTGTTTGATGCTAATATATTGTATTGTACTTGTATTATTTTTATGGTATTATTGAATAGTTTAAATTATTTAAATATTGCAATGTTTATATTTTGAAATATTTATGATTCATAGAAAATATATTATTTCAAAAATTAAAATTAATCTATTTACCAAAAAAATTAAAATTAATCTAATTATTTTCTTAACTAATTTAGATAAATTAATTAGTCAATGGGATGGGGAGTAGCTGTGTTTAAGGAATTCGCAGAGCAGGGAAGTCTGGGGAAGGGGATAGGTCGGGATTAAAGAGTGAGAAAGAGAAAAATAGTGATGTACAGTCTAAACCCGCATTTACTTCGGGATTAAATAATACATTGAAATCCGCATTAAAATTACTTGTACAAACTTACAAATGAATAAAACATGGGTCTGCATTATTCTTTTGCAAAAAAATAGTACTGTGAGGCATAATACACCCGGCCTTAGGGGTATACTCTTTATATTCTTTTACAGTACACATTATTTTTTAAAAAATTGTATAACAATTTACTCCAAATTTCATATACATTTTTATTTTATACTGAAATAGATGAAGATGACTGGATTAAGGATATTATGTTTAATAATTAAACTATAATGTGTTTTAGTCTTTTTTCCTTTTCTTTCTTTTCTTCTTTAAAAAGAAAAAAATATATGTAGAATTTATTTAGAATGGTAAAAAAATTTGTAGGTTATTACTCATTTTACTTTAATCAATATTTTTAGGGTCAATTTAATGTTTACAACATATTTTTAATGAAATATTTTTATTTAAATATAGTTATTATATTGATTATATTGATATATGATTATATATTTTTTAAACATAAATTTGTAACCTAATTAAATTTATTTATTAATATTATAGTATTAATATTTTTAAAAATATTATGTATATAATCAAATAATTTATATATATATATATTCGTAATCAATTATATCTTTTTTTTAAAAATATATAGGAAGATTTTCTCAAGATTTTGTTATATATTAATACGTAGATTTATTTTCTAAATATAGGTTTTGATGATGTGTCCGATTATAACACACCGGTTTTTGGTCACCCAGGTCGGGGTGTCACCGCCACACCTCCCTAGCGAGACACGGTTTCTCCGACCTTGCTAAAGAGATGCAGGGCTATGGTTTTTCAGAATTTTAAAATATTCAAACAGCTCATTCATATATAATTTAATAATAATACATCAAAGTTGCAGCGGAAAATAATATTTACATATATATTGCAGCGGAATTTAAATATAGGGCCAACATGGCCTAATCACGGGTTAAACAGCCCCGTTCATGCAATTCATATCTAAGGCTAGAATAATAAAAGAAGATAATATTTCCCCGAATATCCCATGCATGCATATGATGATGCATATTCTTCATACTCTGTAGGAAAAAGAAAAAAAAATGGTTTTGGTCAGCACTACGTGCTGAGTAAGTTAACACGTACAAGATTATGAGGTTTCAAAGCCTTTAATTAAATTTAATGAAAACATGTGCATAATTTAAACAATTCATGTAATCGCATAATTTAGAAGACATGGATTCATAAGATCATCAATATAGCTTGCAACGTAATTAAATAAGTTGCCATAAATTTAAAAACACAAATTATCAAGGACTTAATTGGATTCCCTCAACGATGTCTCGTTTCGATTCTTTTACAGATCACCACCGCTAGGGCTCTTATGTCCGCCAACCTTACGCCTGGGCTCTTATGTCCACAGGTATCATGGTCGATCTTTTAATTAGAGTTAATCCGTCCGCTAGCCATACGATCAGTGTTTCGCTAGGGCTCTTACGTCAACCTAGACATACACTTGGGCTCTTATGTCCCAAGCCGCAGAGAACATTGACAGTATCTAGCTTAGTCATAACCCGCCATATTTTAATCTTCTCGTTTCGTGTATCGTATTTCAAAGTATTTCTATCCGTTTCAACCTCAAAGGTTAATTTCACCGTTTCCACAAGATATCGAGATTTGACTCGGTCAATCACAGTTTACTCTAAAATTCGTCTAAAATCAGGTTTAATTTCAAAATTTCCGAAATTTCACAACTGACTCCAAAACGTTGAGATCTACAACTTTCGTGTTTTAACCTTTTCGATCCGAGATACCGAAATAGGTCAACAACGTCAATTTTTGTCAGATCAAAAATTTGTCCGCGTTTTCACACAGCAGTTTAAAAGTTTCGAGATCTACCATAGCAAATGAAATCTAAATTTGATGAAATTTTACAGAGATCATCTTAAGACAATTATCTACAACTTTCATGTTCGGCTAAAGATCTAATTCAGCCTAGAACTCTAGTCAAAAACGTCAACAAGTTCGAATCTATGTTCTGTCCAGTTTTCAAGACCGATTTTAAACCAGTTCGGTTTGGGGTGGATTTCATATATCAAATGATCACGAAAAATTCTGAAACTTTACGGAGGTATTCATAACGTATAGATCTACAACTCTTATGTTCAACTCCAAGCCTAGATCGGTCTAGATCTAAGGTAGAAATCACCAACAAGTTCGAATAAAGAATCTATCATCGTTTCAAGATCTAAATCTAAAGCAGGCTCGTTTACGATCGTTTTCGGATAGCGAAACACGATGAAAAATTATGAAATTTTTACAAGAGCTAGATCAGTGTCTTAGGAATGTTTTCCGTGTTTTAAGTTTTCTCGTTGAACGTTTAAGGGGTCCGAATAAATTCAATAAAAGCGCTGCGCCGGTGTAGACAGATTTTAGGTAGGGTTCCATTAGATCTATATGTTCGAATCTTTTAACAACCCAAAACCAACGTAAGCGTTAACTTACTGATTGTTGAGCGTACGGGATCGTCGATTCGGAGATGTGGCTTCCAGTCCTCCGTTTATCCTCTCCGTTTGTCGGGTTCTTCGCTCTCGATCCGGATCGGGGGTTTAGAATAGAAAAAGGATGAGGTTAGGGTTTTGTTTTTGAATCAAGAATGTATAGAGGAATAGATCGGATCTTACCAAGGTAATAGAAGACCCCAATTTCGTCCAAGTCAGTCCCTTCTCTCGGTGTTGTGCCTCCGACGACTTCGGGATTAGGGTTTCGACGTATAGAAAGATTTCGTAGGGTTTCGTCAAGAGTTTGGGGCTTCCAAGAGGGTTTATTTATAGATATTTAAGACCTAGGGCATCCAAGATCTGACCCTAAGGGTCTTGAGTCGAGAGATGTTCAACCGAAAGTCGAAAAATCCGGAATCGGGCGAGAAAATCGCGGAACGCCGCAACTGCTCTGCCGGCGCGCCCTTGGCGCGGTCTTCTCCTTTGGAGCGCGCGGCGACCGCGCCATCCTGGCCTGGACTTCGGTCTGGGCCGGGTCGTGCGATCCGTCGGGCGTTTCCTCCTCTCTTTCGGACTTCTATCCCTCTACGTTCCCGGATTCGGATTTCCGGGGTATCTTCGGGCTCCGATTTCCTACTTAATTTTATTCGGCCCTAAATTTATGTTTGGACTCGAGTTATTGCGTCCATCGATGTCGGGTCCCCGTGTAACCATTTATTCAATTAAATTGCCTTCGGAGCCCCGGGTTTTCGGAACTTTGATTCCTCTTTAATTTAAATTTCATTTCTCATCTTTTATGATTCTTTATCCCTTTATCATGTTTATTATATTTATTTATTTACTTATTGTATTTATTTTATATTGGAAAATTCTCGGGTATTACACCGATGACGTGGAATTAATCAGCAGATTACGTGTAAACTTAAGATCCGTTGATCTATAAATGAGCATATAATGAATGATTAACCATTTAAAATTAAAAAGGATGAATTAAATTTAATAAGGACAAAAGAGTCTGCACAGACCAAAAAGTATTCAGGATTTATTATATAGATTAATTTTTTTATTTATTCTATTGATTGAGGATAATATTTTAGACTCATATTTACATATAATCAATATAATATATTTGAAAATATAACATATTCAATTAAAGGATTTATAATATATTGGTTTTACTAAATTTGTCATAAACATCAAATATATTATAATTTATTTCCAATTTATATCTTTGTAAAATATATGAAAAGATTTCTCAAGATTTTCATATACTAATAAATAGATTTAATATCTAAATAAATGATTTAAAAGGTTGATGACGTGGCAAGGAGGATGATTATGCGCTGATGTGTGAATGACTGTATTTTTTTGTATGATTAATCAGCGCCTACGTGGAAACCTAGGGCATAATTACTTTTTAACCCTTAAAATTTAAAAAGGATGAAGTATATTTAATAAGGACAATACAGTCTGAACATGCCAAAAAGTATTCAGGATTTATTATATAGATATTTTATATATTTTAAAGAGTTTGTTTAATTCTAAAGATGATTGAATTAAAAACAATGACTTTAAATTTAAAAATAAAGCAAGTTAAATTTTTAATGAATAAAAATACAGATGGGAGATGCTTGTAATATTTTAAATATTGCCATCTTTATATCAAGTAGAAATTGCATATTGATTTAACATTTTCCAATGGCTAAAAAGATCAATTTCTTAAAATTTAAATATTTTATAAAGATTAAAAATATAGTAATCTTCTAAGATTCAAATTATGCTTATACGGACTTCATGGAAGCTGATTAAATTATCTAACATTCTGCAATAATTATTCTAGGCCTAAATTTGAGTCTTTCCCAAGCATACAAATTTTCCTATAGCAATTAAAAGGCACTTTTCATTTCCCAAATTATTGTGCACATGCCAGAATCCA
Source organism: Hygrophila difformis (assembly GCA_030278955.1). NCBI lineage: Eukaryota > Viridiplantae > Streptophyta > Magnoliopsida > Lamiales > Acanthaceae > Hygrophila > Hygrophila difformis. The sequence continues at coordinate 31,568,057 of JAOANR010000003.1, read as the reverse complement.
TTTTTAATGTAATTTATTCCCAATTCCGGTACTAAAATATTAATTCTACTTTTTATCTCCCGATTTAGCAAAGCAGAATTCACAAGATTAGATTCTAACATTTAAAATTATGCAGAATAGTGTAAATAATCTAACAATTATGGTAAAATAACAGTAAAACATGGTAAAATGGATTTTAATACTAAATTTAGAATGTGAACAGATTAGAACTTTTATCAGATTATTGTAGACAGAATATGCAGAATGATCGATCAGTCCAGATTCTGCAGATTAAAAATACAGATAGATTTGTGCCAAAACATAATTGTCGATCAATTTCAGGCATCCAATACATAATCCTAATCCAAATTCTAACAGTTCTTGCAGATTAATCCAGATTACACAGATAAACATTGTAATACCCTACATTATTCTAAAAATATTATAAATTAATCCATTTATTTATATACTAAAATCATTTTATTACGTGTGTAATTACTATACGCATAATTATTAATTAACACTTTATTTTATTATGTTATAATAATAATAATAATAATAATAATAATAATAATAATAATAACAATAACAACAAAACAATCTATATATATACATAGCAGAATAATTGGAAATAAATATTTAGTCTATATTTATTAATATGAGAAGATTCACTCTATTTTTAGTATATTGTTAAACCCAACAATATATATGCATGCTAGTTATAATAATATTTAGTCTATTTTTAGTATATTGTCAAACCCAATATGATAGGAAAAGATTTGGAATAAATCTTTGATTCTAAATCCCTAAATCTAACGCCCATTACTCCTTTCAAAATTTAATCTTCCTCATCTATTTTGCTATTCAAATCAATTCTATGTACAATATATAAAATAAGATAAAACAAAATAAAATAAATAACTATATCAACAATATAGAGATATTTGCTTAGTAGTAGTTAAAACAAAATCTAGCATATCTTTAGTATATAAAAGTTAGAATACATAGTATATTATTGTATCTTTCAAATAACAAATATTGGTGACAAACCTTAAATCCTAACAACCCCTAAGTGCCGCCCCTTTACCCCTTTTTAAGCTAAATCTTTCTCGTCGTCCTATTTTGTTACTCCAACAACTTCTACATACAAAAAAATAAAAAAATAAAACAAAAAGAGAAAAAAAAAGAGAACGAAGAGGGAAAAAAACCTAGTTCGTGGGTGTTGAGGACGATCTCGACGGAGAAGAAGGCACATCGGGTGGATTTCGACACACCAAAGCGTAGATCGGGTGGTGAGGAAGAAGAGACGACGGAATTTGGACGCGTGCGAGGATCTAGGAGTCAAACGGTGAACATGGAAGCCACGCCTACGAATCGACGAGCCGGATAATCCAATTCTTGTAATTTAATACTTACCGTGGTTTTGGGAGACTAAAGCAACCGAACGAATAAGATCTAATAAGAAATCCTAACTAAAAATCTGTTCACACCGGCGCAGTCACGTAGCACGAATTTTTCGAACCCTTAAAAGTGTTCAAACGGGAAAACTTAAAACACAAAAAAACGTTCCTAAGACACTGATCTATTCCCTATAAAACTTTCATAATTTTTTATTAAGATTTGATATCCGAAAACAGTCTTGAAACGGTGACAGATTTACTTCAGAACTTGTTAGTGATTTTTACATTAGATCTAGACCGATTTAGGAATAGTGTTAAACATAAGAGTTGTAGATCTATAAGTTTAGAACACCTCCGTAAATATTTAGAATTTTTCGTTAAGATTTGAACCTCCAAACCTGAACCGAGCCAATCTGCGTTCTTACCGAATTCATAAAAGCTGACAGAAATTAGTTTCGAACTTGATCCAAATATTAACCCCTGATCCGACGAGAATTAGGCTTTGAGTTCTAAACGGAAGTTGTAGATAATCGTGTTAGAAATAAGCCTGTAAAATTTTATCAAATTTGGAGTTCATTTGCTATGGTAGATTTCGAAATTTAGAAACTGTGGCTGTGGAAATTTGGACAGATTAATATCCTGATGAAAAACCATATTTTTGACTTATTTCCTTAACTCGGATCGAAAAACTTAAAACACGAAACTTTTTCGTTATTGTGTCAGCAAGCTACTGCTCGAATTTGAGAATTTTTGATCGTGAAATGAATTTTTAAATGTTATTGGAGCGAACAGCATCGTGAAATAGTATATATTTGAGAAACTTACTAAATTTGTGAAATTGGTCTTTCTAAATAAAGAGAAGATTAAAACATTGTTGTTTATGACTAAGCTGGATACTATCAATGTTGTCTACGGCTTGTGGACATAAGTGCCCAAGTGTATGTCTAGTGGACGTAAGAGCCCTAGCGAAATATTGATTGTATGGCTAGTGAACTAAATAAACCTATTAAAAGATTGACCATGATACTTGTGGACATAAGAGCCCAAGCGTAAGGTTGGCGGACATAAGAGCCCTAGCAATGGTGATCTATGAAAGAAATGAAACGAGACATTTATAAGAAATTTAAATTAAATTCTTGTTAAATTGTGTTTTAGTTTATGTCAATTTATTTAATTACTTTGCAAGCTATATTTATGATCTTATGGAATCCCTGTCTTTTAAATTATGCAATTAAAATATTATTAGATGGATAAAATTAAATCATGTCTTGTATGCACATGTTTTCTTTAAATGTAATTAAAGGCTTTGAAACCCCATAATCATGCTAGTTGTTAACTTACTTAGCACGTTTTTGCTGACCAAACCACGTTTTCCCTTTTTCTACAGAGTATGAAGAATATGCATCATCATATGCATGCATGGGATGTTTGGGAAAACATTTTCTTTTTATTATTATGTTCTTAGTTATGAATTGCATGAACGGGCCTGTTTAACCCGTATTTTGGCCGTGTTGGCCCAATTTTAAATTCCGCTGCATTATACATATGTAAATATTACTTTTCGCTGCAACTTTAATATTATGATTTTTAAATTATATTACAATGGGCTGTTTGAATGTTTTAAATTCTGAAAAACCATAGCCTTGCATCTCTTTAGCAAGCTCGGAGAAACCGTGTCTTGCTAGGGAGGTGTGGCGGTGACATCCCGACCTGGGTTATCAAAAACCGGGGTGTTACAAAGTGGTATCAGAGCTCGGAATATTTTTAAACTATTATTTTTTAGTATTATTATTTTTAAAGCTATATATTTTTAAACTATTAATATATTTAAAGAGCCCAATTATTATTTTTAAATTAATTGTTAGCCCAAAAGTTTTTAGAAGCCCAAATATTTTTAAAGAAGTCCAAAAAGTTATTATTTTCGGCCCAATATAGAGGCCCAAAAATTTTTACTCATACTTTTAAATTTTCCATGCAATAAATTTTATTTTAAACCACATGAAAAAATAAATACAGTGCATAATATTATTTTTGGGGGATTATCATTTGCATACATGCATTCATTTAATTATATATTTAAATCCAGTAATTAGATGATTCTTGCAGTCAATAAATTTTACTGCTTGAAGGCACATTTAGATTCTCATATTCACCTTAGACATCGTTCTTTAGCATTGACCTTATCAACTTGAAGCTCTAAATATCAAAAGACACTCACATCTCTCCCAAAATCATTATGAAGCAGTTAGCCATAACTGCGATCCTAATGGGGAGGATGCAACAGCCTAATAAGCATTTTACTTTAGCATACTCTGCACTAATACGTTATCTCTATATCTCACATGTACATTTCCTTAAACTTTGATCATTCAAATGAATTACTCTATCCTTATATGATAGGTGACTTCGAGGACGAAGTCGATTCTTAAGGAGGGTAGAATGTAATACCCGAGAGTCAACTTCGAGGACGATGTTTATTGTTAAGGAGGGTAGATTGTAATACCCTACATTATTCTAAATATATTTTAAATTAATCCATTTATTTATATATTAAAATCATTTTATTACGTGTGTAATTACTATACGCATAATTATTAATTAACACTTTATTTTATTATTTTATAATAATAATAATAACAACAAAACAATCTATATATATACATAACAGAATAATTGAAAACAAATATTTAGTCTATATTTATTAATATGACAAGATTCACTCTATTTTTAGTATATTGTTAAACCCAACCAACAATATATATGCATGGTAGTTATAATAATATTTAGTCTATTTTTAGTATATTGTCAAACCCAATATGATAGGAAAAGATTTGGAATAAATCTTTGATTCTAAATCCCTAAATCTAACGCCCATTACTCTTTCAAAATTTAATCTTCCTCATCTATTTTGCTATTCAAATCAATTCTATGTACAATATATAAAATAAGATAAAACAAAATAAAATAAATAACTATATAACACCCGAGGAAAAACAAATTCAAATTCTTTTTGAACTACGTCATGACTTGATCCCTTCACAGGGTACGTAGGCAGCTTGGAAGTCTAAATTCTAAGTTCAGTCACAAAATAAATCACAAATTAAATCACAAATAAATCACAGGATCAATCACAAAAACGTTAGGAGGATTTGGAACTAATTTAACTAGACCAATTAGGGCATGGAAATGTTACGAGCGTTAAGCCCGAACTCGTAACAAGTTTAAGGTAAAGATTTCGAACCGGAAACGACCCGAGGAGTCGAGCTAACACGTAGAGGGTAGAAAACCGATAGAGAAATGAAGAAAAGACCCGACAAACCACGCGGACCGCCGAACCGGCCGGCACGCACTCGCTGCGCGCCGCCGCGCGGCCACCGCGCGGAAGGAGGCAACGCGTCCCAGGACTGGTCACGCGGGCAAAGCTCTACGTGCGTGTCACCACCGTGCCAGAGGAGCAGAAGGTGTAAACTTTCCTTCCATGGCGATTTTCTTGCCTAAATTAACATTCCCTTCGATGGTAAACGGATCCCAGCAGTAGGGAAGGGCATAAGTTCGGTTTTGGGCGCCCCCTACCCATTAGTTTCAGAAAACAAACCCTAAACTCTCCCATCCTTCCTCTCCAAGCCAAAATCTCTTCGACTCCACTTTCCGGCGAGTATTCCGGCAACGACGAGGCAAACGGGACGAAGCCTCTGCTTCCTAGACCTTTGGTAAGCCATGGTATAGTGTTTAGTTCATCCATAAACCTTAAAAACTCGAAATCTAACATCCTTTCTTTTACTACGATTTCACGTCAGGGGACGAACAAAAAGCGATCGGAGAAGTTGGCCATTCGTCGCGACCTTAGGATATCCGGAAACCCCTTCCGACAACCCCACTCTCTAACTAAGTAAGTTAAGACCTTACTCTTGAATTTTTGTGGTTTATTGTCATTTAAAACTTGAGATCTAGACACATAACAAAAATCGGTTTTCAAAATCCCTATTTTCGTCCAATTTTTGAAACTCGCCTAAAACCCGACCTTCGGGAATTCAAACCGAAAACTTTTCAACATAGATTTTGTTTTTAAGACTCTAATCTACCTTGTGTCCAAATTTCAGCCATTGACATAAAGATTTGCTATCCCAAATCGCACCGTAAAGTTTTTGTGACAAAACCGAACATTTGAATTTTGGACAGATTTATAGACTCGACTTGATGCATATTTTTCACCCATTTTTAGATCGATTCAACTTTGCATTTCTAAACAAAAGTTGTAAATAATTGTGTCCCGATTATGCAGATAAAATTTCATGAATTTTGGAGTTCATTTGATATGTCAAAACGGACAATTTTCAGAAACTGTTCTAAACCAACTTTGGAGTCCGCGCGTATGCAGCGTGTTGTGGTCGACATTTGAACATCTAAAATTCATTATTTCCAAAATCGTAAAACATGAAAGTTGTTCAATAAGGTGTTGTGCACATCTTGTAAAAATTTCGGACCAATTGGCTTTGAAATGAATTTTTAATCGGCGTCGCACGTAACTGTGTCGGAATTAGTCGTTTGGACAGAAATCATCTTTTGCAAAGAACTCGAAATTTGACTCACTTCGAAATCTTATTTCCGAAAACTTAAAACATGAAAGTTGTTCGTATGTGTGTTTTTGAGCTACTTTATAAATTTCAGAATTTTTAGTGTAAAGATGAATTTTTAATTAAGAAAGGCGTAAACTGCGTCGAATCGGATTTTTCGAACTTGAGAAAACTCGAACTACGAAACGCGATATCGAATATTTTGGTAACATTTTTTTTTTGAGGAAAGAGTTGTTTCATTAAGCATAAAATTGTACTATTACAACATTATCAATTGATTGCTTGGGATCTCGAGCCAAAATGTAAACCAAAAGTTTTGCTGCAATCCAACAAGTACATCGCGTTCTCTCCAAATCCCTATTCAGACCATCCCAAATATTCAGTCTGGAAGACAAGCTTGCCAGCAACGGCCACACTCTTGCGTCTAGAAGTCAAGCAGCAGAGCGACCAGCAGCCCTCCATGTTTATCTTGCGCTGCGAGTCCAGATTTACTCCAAAACATTGTATATCTCCAACGTCAATACTTGCCCATCCTTTTCTCCCCATCCGCTTATAGTTATTCCATCTACCTCTTTCGAAGTCTCATACTATCGAGTATTGAGTCGCCGTGACATTCCTAGCACATATACCAACCATTATATTTTCCCTACTATAGTATTCAAGCCAATGCATCAAATAAAAAAGCCAAGGTAAGGCTAATGAACAGGGCCTCGGAGGAGTGGACTGCCTCGAAGGAACAAGGTCAAGGAAAGGCTAATTGACAAGTAAGGCAAATGAAATAGGTCAGGGCTATGTTTAATCAGTAAGATGGAGGAATGGACTGCCTCGAAGGAGATGGGGAGATGTCTGCAAATGTACACACTAGAGTCTAATCGTGTTGCACAGAAATAAACCCCAAAACTCTAATTACTATCTACCCAATTGAAATACCCGATGATGCTTCCTTATAGCATGGCGACAGTCCTAGAGCTCTCCCACACCACCTCCCTGTTATCTGCTTCTTCTCCCTTTTTCTATTCTTCTACTTTTTTTTTTCATGACTTTTCCATGTATTGTATTCATCTGTCCCCAATTATCTATTCCAAAGCTCAACCAAATATTCCTAGCCAAAACATGGGACACTTGATACCATAACTACTATGTTCAAGTCCAATTATGATCCCTCCGCTCTCTTTCTTAAGGGAACAAGCTCTCCTATATTACATATTTCCCACCTCCTCTAATTTCCCAACAACAGTATTTGCAGCATCAATAAGATTCTCCATATGTACATTACAGACAAATCCAAATTCACCAAGAGGCAAAGACTTTGTATGGCAGTGTCATGATGAAGCAAAGGGGTGGCTATTGATTCAGGTTTCTAATGTCATGAATGGGCAAATTGGGGACATCTCTATGGGGCGCAGCTATTGCATGCTTCGAAATTCAAACCGTATGGTTGAAACAGTACGGGCATTATGTCAAGTGCAAGAACATTAGATCAGGTTTCTACTATCAAGAGGAATATTTTGGTAACATTGAAATGCGAACTTTCGAAAAATCCCGTTCACTAGGCTGAGCCGATCTTCATGCTATCATCATCTTTGAGACTGCCTCGTTAGTGGTCTCCTTACTATCTGAGATTGCCTCGTTAGTGATCTCGCGCGCTGTGTTATTTGGATCGCCTCGTTAGTGGTCCTACTATCTTTGAGACTGCCTCTTTAGTGGTCTCCCATTTATTTGGACTGCCTCGTTAGTGGTCCTACGTTTTGAGATTGCCTCGTTAGTGATCTCCCCGGTATGGTGTCCTCTTCTTAGTTTGCGGGATAAATATAAAAGACTTGTGTGAGTGTTTAATTATGCTTAAAGCCTATTTACCATGTTTTTAAATTATGCTTCTAAATTACGTTCTTAAGTTATTCTTTTAAATTACGCTTTAAAATTTAGTCCTTTAATTATGTATTTTCGTCTTGAATAAATTAATCATGTTCACCCGCTGCGAGTAAATTATGATGTTTAAATTAACGCATGAAAAGTGTAATCTTTAGTTAAAACGCATGTAACCCCTTAAATTGTTTAGTTAGGGATTAACTTACTCGGTATATTTTTATACTGATAAACCGTTGTCATTTTTCTTTTACAGAGTATGTCGAGTGACGCATGCACATGCACTTGGGGGGAAACATTTATGAACATTTTTAATTACTGCATCGTACTACTATTTTACCGGGTCTGTTAAACCCGAGGTTTGGCCGTGTTAGCCGTGATTACTTTTTCGCTGCATTTACTCTATTTCGTGCCTGATGATTATTACTTCCGTATTTTGAAATAAGTATTATTAATTTCCGGACTAAATGTTGAAATGTTTTTAAATCTTTTACGTACCCATAAGCCTTGCATTTCCTTAGTGAGCTCGGGAAGCCGTGTCTTGCTAGGGGGATTTGGCGGTGACATCCCGGCCTGGGTTATCAAATCCGGGGTGTTACAAGTTGGTATCAGAGCCCGGAAAACTTTAAAGCTACTACTATTATTTTAAACCATTATTTTTAAACCAATTATTATTTTTAAATTTATTATTTTGACTACTAGTATTATTTTTAGCCTAAAGCTTATTTTTTTTACGTAGCCCAATATCTTAGCCAAAGAAATATTAAATTTTTGGTCCACTATAGAGGCCCAACTTTTATTCCTACCCATGTAGTAGATTTATTTTAAATACATGGATAAATTAAAATTTTTAATGGGGAAAGGGGGACTTGCACTTGCATGTTGCATATAGATTTAAATCCATGCATGACTAATCTTTCCTAAAACATATTCTAACCTTAACCTACCTTGTTAACATTAGATGGCCGCCCAAACTCCAGTTGCTGTTATTGATCCTGCTCTTGCTGCTGGGCCCAATTGGCCAGCAGGCCCAGTGTTCCATGGGCCCCTTGGCACGGGCACCATCGAGGATTCGAGTGATGAGGATGACCCCATGGAGGACCCGACCACCTATCCTCCCCAGGCTTAGAGATTTTTGATACATTATTCCTATTGTTCTCCTTTCTATTTTCCCGAACTATTATCAACATTTTGATTCCTATCGCTTGTACCGAATAAAGTTCCCTATTAAGCAATAAGTTCACAAGTATCTATTCTATACGCAGACTTTACGTTTTATTTCGTTGAAACTCAACAAACCAAGGGAACAAGACAACAATAAACAAGCAACATATCTATATATGCATAACAAATCGGCAAGGTACCTCGAACCCCAAAATCCTAAAACCCAGGGTCTCAACGTTTCAACCCTTACACCCTTAACATAAACGACTGAATAAATAAATACAAATCCTAACCCACTCTTAGTAGGCATCGCTCAATTTAGCAAAGCACTTTCTCCCAACACTCTATCAAATCCCCAGAAATCTAAACCTACTTGTGCTCGCATGGTGATAACAGGATGGCACCTGGAGGACGACCAAGGACCTTCCCTACCACCCCCAACACCCGCGACACGCCAGGACAACCCAATGAGCAGGCACCTAACGTTGAGGCGCCAAACCCAGCATGCCCGATGCCCAACCCTGCGGAAGGGCGAATGAGGAACATGGAGGAACTACTGGTCGCACTGGGCAATGCTTACGTTAACCAGGGTGGAGCAGCCGCGGCACTACCGCCGGAAGCAAGGATCAATTACTTGGCTTCGGTAAACCCCTACCGACCTCCCTACTATGTAGGGGAGGAAGATCCATGTAACACCCCCATTTTCTTATCTTAAAAATCACAGCGGAAGTTACCAATAAAAAAAACGGGGTTGTTACCGCCACACTTCCAATTAAGCTCACCTTGATCTTGCCTCGGCTAACTTAATTAAAAGTGCTAAGGCTATTTAAAATAGTTACAAACATTAATTTAAACTATTTACTAAAATTCAAAATATATTTAATTTAACAAAATATCAGAGTTTAAAATTACAATAACTGCGACCAATTATTAAAACGACAACCTTACTACAAGTAAAATATTATTTAAAATAACCACTTGTAAAACGATACGGACTCCCCTGCCCGTGCCCGTGATGTTAATGAGCTTCACAAATGTCAAATCCTGAAAAAGTGAGTAAGTAACATTTATCAGCACACCGGCTGAGTAAATAAATTTTTATCCCTTGGACAAAAATAATTAACTACGACTCAACAGTAAATGCCATGTCAAAACAGTTCCAATAATTCAATCCACATGTAGCTCGACTATGATGCCTACACCCGGGGTATCTCATAGGACCTAACATGCCCTCATAATGACCGAAGTCAAAATATGAGTACACAAGGATGGCCCTACCTTGCGATCTAGAAAATGACTGTGAGACCCTTGGTCAAACACAATCCTGTTCATGGGAATCCCTTGGATAACCCACGAAATATCTCACGAAGATATCCACCTCTGGGGTATATCTCGCATAATAACAATTCAATAATTCACATGCCACACACTGAAATTTCACTTTTCAGATGAATGGCCTAGCCCCAAAATTAATTTAAACACATAATTGCATGAATAAACCCTAACATTATTAAAACACGAAGATATTTAGACATGCAAAAATTTAATCCTACGACAAAAGCCCGTAGAATAAAAATTTACTTACAAGTTCTTCCGTAGTTAGCTATTAAAATCGACAGCACTCCCTCCTCTATCTACCGTTCTCTTTCTCTAACACTCTGAACTGATCTCTCACTCTCACCAACTTTCCTCTCGTATGACTTGATGATTCAATATTGAGCGTACCTGCCCTTATTTATAGGCATCCCAGCACCTCATTAGTCATCAGTCTACACACTACTCAGCAAGCTATTGCTGCTCCTCTTCGTTACACGCATTTTCCTTATTACCACATACACAACCATGCACTTATCTGTATTCTCATCCATTTCAAAATGGCTGCCTCGCATGATTACACAATTGACGTGGTAGACTTCTTTCTTTAATAATCAAATAGATATTGATCACTTGATAATGCCTACTGAAAATGTCATATTATAGTGTTCATAAATCTATACTATTAACAAAGATTATAAAATAGTTGTGCGGTAACAATCTCTTAATTGACATATGTATTTCCATAATAATAATAATAATAATCTCTTGCAATTTATATCTATCTATCAATAATGTTAATTCAAATCATAAAATATAAGTTGAATCTTACCATACTAGACTATTTATCATATTTCAGAATTTGTGCTACTTAAAATTAATTATACTTAATATAAAATCATGATAGAAAAATAATACTTAGCTAATACTATTGTCAAGTATTCATCTTTATTAGATATTTTTCCTTGAAAAAATATACTTCTCAATTCAACTTAATTTATTTCCCTTGGAAAATAATTCATTTCCCTCGAACCAATCTCTATCTTGGAAAATATTAATTTATTTCCCAATTCAATTTATTTTCTTAAGAAATAATACTAAATTAAAATATTATCAACATAGCAAAATTTTAAGGTATTACAATCTACCCTCCTTAAAAGAAACTTCGTCCTCGAAGTTTACTCAAATAAACTATTGCAAGACTAAAAACGAGGCTCGCAAATAATTAAACTTTCATACCTTATTCTATAGAGCAGGGCTGTGCGATCTCCTCCCCCACTTGTTTTTACAGCTCTGTCCCCATAGTTCCATAGTTGTATCTGTGGCAGGAAATAGCTCTGGATACTTAGCTTCCATTTCTGCCTCCGTTTCCTATGTGGCATCGTTCTCGTCGTGGTTGGACCATTGGACCTTGACCATACGAATGATTTTGCACCTTGTGGCTCGTTCTTTAGTATCTAAGATCTTAACTGGTCTCTCTTCATAAGTAAGGTCATCATCTAATTCAATTATCTCTGATGGGATTAATCTCTGAAGGTCATGATGATATTTCTTAAGTTGTGATACGTGGAACACATCATGAACTCGAGATAATTCTTCTGGTAAGTCTAGTCGATATGCCAATGTACCAACTTTGGCAATGATATCGAATGGTCCAATGTAACGAGGACTTAGCTTACCACGTTTACCAAACCGCATCACTCCTTTCATAGGGGATACTTTTAGTAACACCTTATCACCTATTTCGAACTCTCCTTCTTGCCTCCTCTGGTAAGAATACGTCTTTTGTCGTTCTTGGGCGGCTTTCATCTTGAGTTGGACTTGCTCGATAACATGCTTTGTCTCCTCAATTAGTTGTGGTCCAACAGGGATTGGATTCTCGCCCTTAGTCCAGCAAAGTGGACTTCGACACTTCCTACCGTATAGTGCTTCAAATGGGGCCATACCAATACTAGCATGATAACTATTGTTATAGGTAAATTCAACTAGCGGTAGGTGATTTTCCCAACTCCTTTGAAATTCTAAAGCGCAAGCTCTTAGCATGTCTTCAAGGGTCTGGATGGTTCTTACAGTTTGGCCATCAGTTGTTGGGTGAAATGCTGTACTCATTTTTATTTTAGTACCAAAGGCTTCTAATAACTTAGTCCAGAAATTCGAGACGAATCGACGGTCTCGGTCTGAAATAATGTCTTGAGGACTCCCATGTCTCCGTACGACATTCTCGATATAGGCCTTAGCTAACTGATCCATACTCCAAGTTTCTTTCATGGGTATGAATATAGCTGCCTTTGTCAATCTATCGACAATGACCCATATCTTATCGTTTCCTTTGGGCGTCTTTGGCAAACCTGAGACGAAGTCCATGGAAATACTATCCCATTTCCATTCTGGAACTTCTAGTGGTTTTACCAATCCAAGAGGTTTCTTCCGCTCTGCTTTGACCTTTTGACAGGTCAAACATTTTTCCACGAATTCTGCTACTTCTCTTTTCATTCTAGGCCACCAAAAGACCTTTCTTAAGTCTTTGTACAACTTGTCTCCTCCAGGGTGTACAGAATAAGGAGTTTCGTGGCCCTCTTCGAGTATACGTCTCTTGAGATCTTCGCATACTTTCGGCACGCACCAAAGACCTTTAAATCGGATGTTGCCGTCTTCGTGAATTTGGAAGTCTGTAGCTTCACCTTGACCTATCTTCGCTTTGATCCTTTCCAATTTGACGTCACCGGATTGTCTTTCTCGGATTTCATCAAAAATTGTTGGCTGGATTGTGATGGCATTGATTCGCTGAGTAGGAATACCTTGGTATACCAAATCAATGTCAAATCGTGCCAGTTCCTTATATAACTCGTGCGGCAAGATTCTTGTGTTACCCAGATGTTTTGACTTTCGACTTAGTGCATCAGCCACTTTATTGGCTTTTCCCTCGTGATATGTAATGCCTAAATCATAGTCCTTCATTAGCTCTAACCACCGCCTCTGGCGCATGTTGAGCTCTTTCTGAGTATAGATATACTTTAGACTTTTATGGTCTGTGTATATCTGACACTTTCGTCCGTACAAGTAATGTCTCCATATCTTTAGAGCGAAGACAACTGCAGCTAACTCAAGGTCATGAGTTGGATAGTTTTCCTCGTTTGGCCTTAGTTGTCGAGATGCATAGGATATAACTTTTCCTTTTTGCATTAACACGCATCCCAACCCAAATTTGGAAGCATCGCTATAAATTTAAAAATCGTCTTTCTCATTGGGTAAGGTTAGAACTGGTGCTGTGGTTAGTTTTTCCTTTAATGTTTGGAATGCAGCTTCGCATTCAGGTGTCCATATAACCTTTGATCCCTTCTTCAAATTTTGTGTTAGTGGTCTCGCAATTTTTGAGAAATCCTTGACAAATCTTCTGTAGTAGCCTGCCAAACCAAGAAAACTTCTTATCTCGGTTTGAGAGGTCGGTACAGGCCAATCCTTTACTGCGGCTACTTTAGCAGGGTCAACTGATATTCCATCGGCAGAGACGATGTGACCGAGGAATGCAACTGTGTTGAGCCAAAAGTCGCACTTAGACAACTTGGCATACAGTTGATGGCTTTTTAATATTTGCAGGACTTGGTGTAGATGTTGTTTGTGTTCTTCTTCATTCTTGGAGTAAACCAATATATCGTCAATGAACACAACTACACATTTGTCCAACAATTCTCGGAAAACATTATTCATCAAAGCCATGAATACTGCTGGAGCGTTGGTCAAACCAAACGACATTACGGTAAACTCATAATGACCATACCGTGTTCTAAATGCCGTCTTTGGGATATTCTGCTCAGCTATCCTAAGCTGATGATATCCAGACCTCAACTCAATCTTCGAAAAGACTCTGGCTCCTTTAAGTTGGTCAAATAAGTCATCAATTCGTGGCAATGAGTATTTATTTTTCACAGTCACTTGATTGAGACCTCTGTAATCAACACAAAGTCTCATTCCACCATCCTTCTTTCGTACAAATAGGACAGGTGCTCCCCACGGAGATGTACTAGGACGAATGTATCCTTTCTCTAGAAGGTCTTCGAGTTGTTCCTTCAATTCCTTCGTTTCAGCTGGTGCCATCCGGTATGGAGCTTTTGATATGGGTTCCGTACCTGGAACTAAGTCAATCGTGAATTCTATCTCACGTTCAGGTGGCATTCCTGAAATATCTGCAGGAAATACATCCGGATATTCTCTTACTACTGGAATATTGTTTAGCTCCACCTCCTCTGCTTGCAAATTATGGACATAGCAAAAATAAAGGGGATTCCCTTTTCTTACTAATGTTGCTAATTGCATCGCTGAAACCACCATCATTGTCGGTCCCTTGGGCTCCATATAATACGAAATTCATTGTTTATTGGGCCCATACATTGTTATCTTCTGTTAGGCACACTTGATGGTGGCTTGGTATTTTGTAAGCCAATCAATTCCCAAGATAACATCAAAATCTCGTAGCTCGAAGTCAATGAGATCAGCAGGGAATTCAACTTCGCAAATACGGATAGGAACTTTCTCATAACGTGTTGAGCAATTAATAACTGCTCCGTTAGGTAAAGAGATTCCTAATCCTATTTCCTGGGGTTTATCGAGTCCCAACTCGGGCAATTTTCTACGAGATATGAATGAACAGGTAGCTCCAGAATCAAACAAAGTACGAACTTTAGAGGCTTTAATTTCAAAAGTACCTTCAACCAGGTCACCAACTTCTTGAAGATCAGCTTGGTTGACTACGTTCAACCTTCCTTGGTTGGGTCTGCCCTGGTTTTGTGGAGCTCTATTGTTTACTCCTGGATTTGTTGGGAAAGTTGGACGTTGTCCTTGATTTCCTTGTTGGTTTTGAGGCCTTCGTATTTCTGGGCAATAATCCTCTTTTCGCAAGTCAGGCCGAAGTCTGTTAGGATCAAGTCTCAGGCGACAGTTTCTGGCCCTGTGACCTGTCATGCCACAACGGTAACATTCTTCGCCTTGTGGACATTGGCGAGTTGCATGCCTCTTGCTGCACCGATTACACGGAGTGGGTACCGGTTCCCTATACTGGTTGGGATAGGGGAACCTACTCCTGTTGTTCTGCTGGAAATCTCCCCTTTGCCTGTTATCTTTGGTTTCCTCAAATTTTCGATTTCCTTTATTCTGAGGGACTTGTCTTGAGCTTTCTCCTTTGTGTTCTGATCCTTCGACTTTTTCAACGGTCATAGCTCGATTGTAAGCTTTTTGTAAACTTGTAAATTGTTTCCCACCAAATGCCTTTCGAATGTACTTGTTCAGTCCAAGCACAAACTTCTGGGCCTTTGTCTGATCTGTTGCTACCAAGTCTGGAGCAAATCTCAAAAGTTCAGTAAACTTAGCATAGTATTCTTGCACAGATCGACTACCCTGTTGAAGAGTAACAAACTCTTCATACTTGGAATTTTTAAGGCTGAGTGGATAAAATCGTTCTCTCAGACTCTTTTGAAATTCTTCCCAAGTAATCTGGCGATCTTCTTGTGACCTCCACCAAGTATTTGCTATTCCGGTCAGGAAGAAAGTAGCTACTCCCACCTTACGCTCTTCAGGGCATTCTACTGCCTCGAGTAGCTTTTCGAGTGATTCAATCCACCCTTCTAATTTGGCTGGGTCCTCTTGTCCGTTATATCGAGGAGGTTGAAACTTATTAACCGCCTCGATACAATCCCCTTGTGTTTCTGTATGATGTTCTCCTCCTTCAGCTTGCTTCTGAACAAATGCTCCGAGAGTGAGCAATAGTTGTTCTATCTGTTGTTGGCGGTCGTTGTTATCGGCCATGTTGGTTTTATGTTAGTTCCTAGGAAACATCAGTCAGTTAATCAGTTAGTTGTTTTCATTAGTCGAGATAAACAAATAATACTAGTTTTCTTTTATAAATAACAAGAGTACACTTCAAAACTACCAATCAAATATTTCTAACTTGCCGAGACTGGTATACAAGTACAAATTAAGCTAATATATTATTTTTTGGACGTGTCCTCTCTAATCTGGAATGTTCTTCGTGTAACAATCCTTGTACTTATGCCCCTTCCTTCCACAACGGAAGCACTCTCCTTTGCCGGGGCAACGCCAAGTTAGGTGCGGCCTTCCACACCCCGGACAAGGTGGCGGCACGGGGAATCCTGCGGGATTGCACTCAGCATTTCTCAAGCGTATCTCTAACTCAGTGGTCCGCCCTTCATAGTATGAGAGCATAGCTTCCAGATATTTTATTTCTTGGTCTCTTCGAAAAATTTCTTCCTGATTCCAGGATATAAAATCCTTTTCTAGTAACAGTTCACTCTTAAGGCTTCTAATCTCAGCTTCCATCTGATCTTTCTTGTCTAGCATTTCGTTTACTTCCCAATTGTTCATCTGCAAGGGACTTTTTAGTACATATGACGAATACTAGTAATAATTCTTTTAATATTTTTTTATTTTATTTATTTATTTATTTTTTTAAAAAAATACTTATGCAAATAAAAAGATAGATTATATTTCTTTAATAAAAGATACACACCAAAATCGTCGACATTTTCATTAACTAGCCGAAGTCGACATATGTTAATACAAGTTTGAAGATTTATACATACAAACTAGTCTAATATATTAGTGAGTTTCTAAGATATCTAATATTTCCGAGCTGTTACAATCTTGGTGTGGCATTCCCTAGCGACATGCCCAACCTTTCCGCATCGAAAACACTCCCCAGGTTCAGGGCATCGCCAAATGAGATGTTGTTGGCCGTATTCTCCACATCGTGGTGGAAGAAGCTTTCCAGGAAATCCTTTACAAATCAACCCCTCATTCTTTCCTCGTAAAGAACTAATCATCTCCTCATGTTTGACAGCCAGGCTTTCTAGGTATAAAACTCTATCTTTCAGCCTATGTATCTCTTCTTCTTTTTGTATTACCTCTTCTTGGGCTCCTTTCGCAAAATATTGTTCTAGAATTATAGTTTCCCTTAACTTCCTTATCTCAGATTGCATCTGAGATTTTTCGTCAAATGTTCTGGTTCCTGAACTACTCATCTGCATATAGGACTCAAATAAGATATTTGATTAAAATATAAATATCTTTTAAAATATAATAGTTATATATTTAACTGTTAAATAAAAATAAAAAGGGCATTCCGTAAAAACTTAGTTATTAATGAACATCTATTCATTTCTACAGAATATTTGTATAAAAAGAAAAAAAATTGCACGACTAGCGTATTAATTTCGTAGTTAATTGTCATTCATGTGCACTATACACCTTTTGCATCCTATAAAACTCACCACATTTTATTTCTAACAATTCAAGTAAAAATTTCTTAAACCGAGTACACTATCAGAAGACTCAAATCATTATTATCTTCTTTTTTTTATACTTGGGAAATACTATACTTAAGTGATATAATCTATATATTTTTTTTATTAATTATCTACATATATATATTTTAATAGTATAAAATAAATTTTTAAATCAAGTATACTTTCAAAAAAAACTCAAACCATCTTTATAACTTTTGAAATCATAATCGTATTAATTGGCTACTTTTATTTCAATACCAGATGATATAATCTTTTTTTTTAAACAACTGTGAAAATAAAATAGAAATTATATCAAATAAGCCGAGAAAATTTCATTTTACTTTTATATAAACTTGGATACAACGGTTCAAAATTTCCAAGTTAAAATAGATACACACATATTTAGCATTTAGTCTATACTATACTAGACTATACTATACTAGACTATACTATATAGCATCTAGTCTAAGGTGAATGTCACATCATGGGCTGGCTGGATGGTACTCCGGAGAGCGGATACATTCACGAACTGGACTCGTCTTTTCTTCCTCCTCTGGGTCTTCGGAATCTTCAATGCGCTGAGGACGGGATGAGGATCCTGGGTCACTTCTACGAGCAACTGCTCTGCGGCCTCTCCAGTACAGCTGGTCGGCTTGTCTACATATGATTCTTTTCTGTCGCTCTATAGTCGCTAAATTACGGCTGTTCTCCTCTTGACTATCCTTCAGTTCCTCCTTCACGTCCTCTAACTCCTCCTTTACGTCCACCAATTCTTCCGTTTTCTCCGTGTAAAGGGCGTCGAACTCATCCCGTTGCTCTTCGGCTGAAACTCTCATCTCGTGTTCTTCATTATATTTGTTTTCACTTTCCGCCTCCTCTTCTAGATGTTTTGTAAGTTCCGTAATTAATAAGTCTTTTAAATGTTCAGCTCGAGTATGCTCCCGTTCACATGTTCTTACTAGCTCACGGACTAGGTCCGGGACTACTTCCATCATTCTAGCGTTAAAGTTATTTCCGGCCATCTAATCAAACAACATTGTCATAAGCATAATGCAATTATTAAGTATAAATAACAATAAGGGCTGTGCCTAATGCAAGTGCATCGTGTCCCTTCCCAATTTTTTTTTAAGTAAAAACATATATATATATTTTAAAAATTTCTTATGAAACTCTAACTCCAAAAATTTAATTTGACTTTAAAGAAATTTTGACTCACGCTCTGATACCAACTTGTAACACCCCCATTTTCTTATCTTAAAAATCACAGCGGAAGTTACCAATAAAAAAATGGGGTTGTTACCGCCACACTTCCAATTAAGCTCGCCTTGACCTTGCCTCGGCTAACTTAATTAAAAGTGCTAAGGCTATTTAAAATAGTTACAAACATTAATTTAAACTATTAACTAAAATTCAAAATATATTTAATTTAACAAAATATCAGAGTTTAAAATTACAATAACTGCGACCAATTATTAAAACGACAACCTTACTACAAGTAAAATATTATTTAAAATAACCACTTGTAAAACGATACGGACTCCCCTGTCCGTGCCCGTGATGTTAATGAGCTTCACAAATGTCAAATCCTGAAAAAGTGAGTAAGTAACATTTATCAGCACACCGGCTGAGTAAATAAATTTTTATCCCTTGGACAAAAATAATTAACTACGACTCAACAGTAAATGGCATGTCAAAACAGTTCCAATAATTCAATCCACATGTAGCTCGACTATGATGCCTACACCCGGGGTATCTCATAGGACCTAACATGCCCTCATAATGACCGAAGTCAAAATATGAGTACACAAGGATGGCCCTACCTTACGATCTAGAAAATGACGGTGAGACCCTTGGTCAAACACAATCCTGTTCATGGGAATCCCTTGGATAACCCACGAAATATCTCACGAAGATATCCACCTCTGGGGTATATCTCGCATAATAACAATTCAATAATTCACATGCCACACACTGAAATTTCACTTTTCACATGCATGGTCTAGCCCCAAAATTAATTTAAACACATAATTGGGCAATACCTCTGCATAAATAAATTGCATGAATAAACCCTAACATTATTGAAACACGAAGGTATTTAGACATGCAAAAATTTAATCCTACGACAAAAGCCCGTAGAATAAAAATTTACTTACAAGTTCTTCTGTAGTTAGCTATTAAAATCCACAGCACTCACTCCTCTATCTACCGTTCTCTTTCTCTAACACTCTGAACTGATCTCTCACTCTCACCAGCTTTCCTCTCGTATGACTTGATGATTCAATATTGAGCGTACCTGTCCTTATTTATAGGCATCCCAGCACCTCATTAGTCATCAGTCTACACACTACTCAGCAAAGCTATTGCTGCTCCTCTTCGTTACACGCATTTTCCTTATTACCACGTACACAACCATGCACTTATCTGTATTCTCATCCATTTCAAAATGGCTGCCTCGCATGATTACACAATTGACGTGGTAGACTTCATTCTTTAATAATCAAATAGATATTGGTCACTTGATAATACCTACTGAAAATGTCATATTATAGTGTTCATAAATCTATACTATTAACAAAGATTATAAAATAGTTGTGCGGTAATAATTGACATATGTATTTCCATAATAATAATAATAATAATCTCTTGCAATTTATATTTATCTATCAATAATGTTAATTCAAATCATAAAATATAAGTTGAATCTTACCATACTAGACTATTTATCATATTTCAGAATTTGTGCTACTTAAAATTAATTATACTTAATATAAAATCATGATAGAAAAATAATACTTAGCTAATACTATTGTCAAGTATTCATCTTTATTAGATATTTTTCCTTGAAAAAATATACTTCTCAATTCAACTTAATTTATTTCCCTTGGAAAATAATTCATTTCCCTCGAACCAATCTCTATCTTGGAAATATTAATTTATTTCCCAATTCAATTTATTTTCTTAAGAAATAATACTAAATTAAAATATTATCAACATAGCAAAATTTTAAGGTATTACAATCCATCTAAGCTCGAGGAATGGTTGAGGACCTTCGACAAATTACTGAATGCGGTGAGATGCCCGGAAGGGGAGAAGGTTCACGTGGCTTCGTACTATCTGGGTGGCGAGGCCGACGAATGGTGGCAAGCTACTCAGGGGAAACTTGGCGAAGACGACGAACCGTACTCGTGGAACGAATTCATGGAGTTACTCCGGGAGCGCTTCTACCCAATGAGTACTAAGGCAGCACTGTACGAAGAGTTCTCATCCCTGAAACAAGGGGAAAAATCTGTTCAAGAATACTATGCTCGGTTTAAGGAGCTGGCTAGATTTGCGCCTCGGATGGTACCCACGGACGGGGAGAAGGCGCAGAAATTCGAAATGGGGTTGAACTTGTCAATTCGGGAGGTGATCACCGGGGTTAACTACCCGGACTTACAAGCAGTCTACGACCGTTCGGTGGCATTCGCACGAGTACAACAGCTAAAGAGAAAGACTGCAGGGGAATCTAGCCGAGGGGTACAAGGACCAGACAAAAGAAACCGGGACAATAGGACGGGCAACACTATTGGTGGGGACAACTTTCGGCGAGGGCCGAACGGGAATGTTCAGAACAACAATGGTCGGAATTACAAACAAGGAGGACGAGTGCCACCGTATCCGAGGTGTGGCAGGCCGCACCTGGTGAGGAGATGTCCTCAGGTGGGCGAATGTTTTCGGTGCGGCCGTATTGGCCATAGGAGGGAGGAATGTCGAACCCGACTCGAGAACATCACAAAGAGAGAAGATTTGGTCACTGGACCCAATGAGACGTTCAACCAAGGAGGCAGGAACGGCAACAATCAGGGATATCGGCCTCCTCCGAACCCGAACCAGCGCCCTCCGAACCAGCAACAAAACGTAAATCCGAATCAGAACCAGCCGGCCAATCAAGGGAGGCCGATGGGGAGGTTGAACGTGATCAACCAAGCTGACATACCCGCGCAGGGTGATGTGAGGGCAAGTACCTTTCACGTCCTAAGTACTCCGCTTAGAGTTTTATTTGATTCCGGAGCCACTTGTTCCATATTATCTTCGAGAGTTGTAGCTGAACTAGATCTACCTAAGTGCGAAATGATTAGCTTAGGAATCCAACTGCCTTCGGGAGAAGTAATAGCCTGCTCTAAGCGTTATAACGGAATACCTGTGGTAATAAAAAACGTAGAGTTTTTCGCAAACTTGGTAGAGTTTGATGTCAGAGACTTCGACGTCATACTAGGGATGGATTGGCTAACCCGTTATAAGGCCATGATCGAATGCCAAAAGCAAAAGATCACGCTGTCAAAGAGTAGGGGGAGGAGAGTCATCTTCTACTCCCAACCCCCTAAGAAGTCTAACAAAATAGTCAACGCCCTCAAGTTATGTAGCTTAATGCGGAAGGTTTACGCGCTATACGCATGCTACATTCATAACCCGGAAGCTGAAGGAGTCAAGGTAGACGACATCCCGGTGGTGAGGGAATACCCAGATGTGTTCCCTGAAGACGTTCCCGGTATGCCACCCAAGAGAGATCTTGAATTCACAATAGACCTCATTCCGGGAACGGAACCTGTTTCGAAAGCTCCTTACCGCATAGCGCCACTGGAAATGGAGGAACTAAAGGAGCAACTCGAGGAGTTGCTGGAGAAGGGATACATTAGACCGAGCACGTCCCCATGGGGAGCACGGTCTTTTTCGTCAAGAAGAAAGACGGAAGATTACGACTGTGCATCGACTATAGAGGACTCAATCAAGTCACCGTCAAGAACAAGTACCCGTTGGCCCGGATCGAAGATTTGTTCGACCAACTAAAGGGAGCTACGGTATTCTCAAAGATCGACTTACGCTCAGGATATCACCAATTGAGGATCGTCGAAAAGGACATCCCAAAAACGGCGTTCAGGACTCGTTACGGGCACTACAAGTTCACGGTGCTATCCTTTGGGCTAACGAACGCCCCAGCAATGTTCATGAATCTCATGAATAACGTATTTCGAGAATTGTTAGATCAATGCGTGGCGGTGTTCATAGATGACATCTTGATCTACTCAAAAGGTGAAGAGGAACATTCCGAGCACTTACACAAAGTGCTAGGGATCCTACGAGTAAACCAACTGTATGGTAAACTATCCAAGTGCGACTTCTGGTTAAGGGAAGTGGCATTTCTCGGGCATATAGTATCCGCCAACGGAGTGGCAGTAGATCCGGCGAATATCTCGGCAGTGACCGAGTGGGTACCGCCGAAGAGTCCAACGGAGATAAGAAGCTTTCTTGGACTGGCAGGTTATTATAGGCGATTTGTAAAGGATTTCTCGAAAATCGCCCGCCCGTTGACTCAACTGTTGAAGAAAGGGGTGAAGTACGACTGGACCAGCGAGTGTGAAGCCGCATTCAAGGATCTGAAGAAACGACTTACCACAGCTCCAGTACTGGCGTTACCATCAGAGGATGGAGACTTCGAGGTGTACAGTGACGCCTCGAAGGAGGGATTGGGATGCGTGCTAATGCAAGATCAAAGGGTTATAGCGTACGCATCGCGCCAACTAAAACCACACGAGGAAAACTACCCGACGCACGACCTGGAATTGGTCGCGGTCGTGTTCGCCTTAAAGATTTGGAGACACTATCTCTATGGGCGAAGGTGTCGAATGTTCACCGACCATAAGAGCCTCAAGTACATATTCACGCAAAAAGAGCTGAATTTGCGGCAGAGGAGATGGTTGGAACTGATTAAGGATTATGACCTGGAGATCGCGTATCACGAAGGAAAGGCCAACGTCGTGGCCGACGCCTTGAGTCGAAAGACTCAACACATCGCGAACTCACTCGTGATACCGGCCGAGTTGTACATAGACTTGGCGAATTAAGTCTAGAACTGGTGCATCCTGGCACGGTAACCGGGGCCGTCAACGCGATGGTAGTGGGACCTACCATATTCGAAGAGATACGACTCGCCCAACCGGGTGACGAGAAGTTGGAAGAAATAAGGAGGAGCATTGCCGAAGGAAAAGCAATGGATTTCAAAATTCATGAGGACGGAAGCATCCGCTTCAAGGGAAGGTGGTGTATACCACGAAAATCCGCGGATCTGAAGAAAAAAGTGATGGAGAAGGGCCACACCGCCCCCTACTCGGTTCACCCCGGAGGGGACAAGCTGTACAAGGACTTGAAGAAGAACTATTGGTGGCCGAACATGAAGAGAGAGGTAGCCGAGTTTGTGGCAAGATGCCTTACCTGCCAGAAGGTCAAGGCAGTACGACAAAAACCCCTAGGACTAATGCAACCATTGGAGATCCCAAGCTGGAAATGGGATAGTATCTCAATGGAGTTTGTTTCGGGGTTACCCCGCTCACCGAAGGGAATGAATAAAATCTGGGTGATCATGGATAGATTGACAAAAGTCGCCATATTTATCCCAATGAAGGATACTTGGTCAATGGACCAATTGGCAAGGGCGTATGTCGACAATGCGGTACGCCGGCATGGGGTACCACATGACATCATCTCAGATAGAGACAGTAGGTTTGTCTCTCAGTTCTGGACCAAACTGCAAGAAGCTCTCGGTACGCAAATAAAGATGAGTACCGCGTTCCATCCCATGACGGATGGGCAGACGGAGCGAACGATCCAAACGCTGGAGGACATGTTGCGGGCCTGTGTGCTAGAATTTAAGGGAAGTTGGGAGAATCATCTACCTTTGATCGAGTTTTCCTACAACAACAGTTACCATGCGAGCATCGGCATGGCACCCTTCGAGGCACTGTATGGACGTAGGTGCCGAAGTCCATTAAGCTGGGAAGAGAACGATAAGACGGTAATAGTGGGACCACAACTTGTTGAGGACATGGCTCAACAAATCAAGGTCATCCAAGGGAAGATGAAAGCCGCTCAGGACCGGCAAAAGAGTTACGCGGACGTGAGACGGAAAGACTTGGAATTTCAAGTCGGTGATACAGTCATGCTGAAGGTATCACCAATGAAGGGTGTGATGCGCTTCGGCAAACGAGGAAAACTGAGTCCACGGTACATAGGACCATATGAAATCCTGGAAAGAGTGGGAAATCTCGCATATCGGCTAGCATTGCCACCACAATTTGCTCATGTTCACGATGTATTCCACGTCTCCCAATTGAAGAAGTATGTGCACGATCCGACCCATGTGCTCCAACCGGAAGAAATTGAGTTTGAGGATGACTTGAGTTACGAGGAAGTTCCGGTGCGAATACTTGACTCGAAGGAAAGAGTAACGAGGAATAAGACCGTGAGGATGGTCAAGGTCCTTCGGTCCAACCACGAGACGGAGACGGCAACGTGGGAATTGGAAGCCGACATGAAACAACATTACCCTACCCTCTTCCAAGATGAACCGGCCACAGTTATGGGGACATAACTGTATTCTTAAGGGGGGGAGGATGTAACACCCGAGGAAAAACAAATTCAAATTGTTTTGAACTATGTCATGACTTGATCCCTTCACAGGGTACGTAGGCAACTTGGAAGTCTAAATTCTAAGTTCAGTCATAAAATAAATCAAAAAATAAATCACAAATTAAATCACAAATAAACCACAGGATCAATCACAAAAACGTGAGGAGGATTTGGAACTAATTTAACTAGACCAATTAGGGCACGGAAATGTTATGAGTGTTAAGCCCGAACTCGTAACAAGTTTAAGGTAAAGGTTTCGAACCGGAAACGACCCGAGGAGTCGAGCTAACATGTAGAGGGTAGAAAACCGATAGAGAAAAGAAGAAAAGACCCGACGAACCACGCGGACCGCCGAACCGGCCGGTCCGGCCGGCACGCACCCGCCGCGCGGAAGGAGGCAACGCGTCCCAGGACTGGTCGCGCGTGCTCCGCGCGGGCAAAGCTCTACGTGCGCGTCACCACCGCGCCAGAGGTGCAGAAGGTGTAAACTTTCCTTCCATGGCGATTTTCTTGCCTAAATTAACATTCCCTTCGATGGTAAACGGATCCCAGCAGTAGGGAAGGGCATAATTTCGGTTTTGGGCGCCCCCTACCCATTAGTTTCAGAAAACAAACCCTAAACTCTCCCATCCTTCCTCTCCAAGCCAAAATCTCTTCGACTCCACTTTCCGGCGAGTATTCCGGCAACGACGAGGCAAACGGGACGAAGCCTCTGCTTCCTAGACCTTTGGTAAGCCATGGTATAGTGTTTAGTTCATCCATAAACCTTAAAAACTCGAAATCTAACATCCCTTCTTTTACTACGATTTCACGTCGGAGGACGAACAAAAAGCGATCGGAGAAGTTGGCCGTTCGTCGCGACCTTAGGATATCCGGAAACCCCTTCCGATGACCCACTCTCTAACTAAGTAAGTTAAGACCTTACTCTTCAATTTTTGTAGTTTATTGTCGTTTAAAACTTGAGATCTAGACACGTAACAAATATCGGTTTTCAAAAACCCTATTTTCGTCCAATTTTTGAAACTCGCCTAAAACCCGACCTTCGGGAATTCAAACCGAAAACGTTTCAACATAGATTTTGTTCCTAAGACTCTAATCTACCTTGTGTCCAAATTTTAGCCATTGACATAAAGATTTGCTATCCCAAATCGCACTGTAAAGTTTCTGTGACAAAAAACCGAACGTTTGAATTCTGGACAGATTTATTGACTCGACTTGATGCATATTTTTCACCCATTTTTAGATCGATTCAACTTTGCATTTCTAAATAAAAGTTGTAGATAATTGTGTCTAGTTTATGCATGTAAAATTTCATGAATTTTGGAGTTCATTTGATATGTCAAAACGGACGATTTTCAGAAACTGTTCTAAACCAAATTTGGAGTCCGCGCGTATGCAGCGTGTTGTGGTCGACTTTTGAACATTTAAAATTCATTATTTCCAAAATCTTAAAACATGAAAGTTGTTCATTAAGGTGTTGTGCACATCATGTAAAAATTTCGGACCAATTGGCTTTGAAATGAATTTTTAATCGGCGTCGCACGTAACTGTGTCGGAATTAGTCGTTTGGACAGAAATCATCTTTTGCAAAGAACTCGAAATATGACTCACTTAGAAACCTTATTTCCAAAAACTTAAAACATAAAAGTTGTTCGTATGTGTGTTTTTGAGCTACTGTGTAAATTTCAGAATTTTTGGTGTAAAGAAGAATTTTTAATTAAGAAAGGCGTAAACTGCGTCGAATCGGATTTTTCCAACTTGAGAAAACTCGAACTATGAAACGCGATATCGAATATTTTGGTAACATTGAAATACGAACTTTCGAAAAATCCCGTTCACTAGGCTGAGCCGATCTTCATGCTATCATCATCTTTGAGACTGCCTCGTTTGTAACACCCCGGTTTTTTGTCACCCAGGTTGGGATGTCACCGCCACATCCCCCTAGTAAGACACGGTTTCCCCGAGCTTACTAAAGAGATGCAAGGCTAGGTATTGCAGTATTTAAAACATTTAAATCATTCAAAAATAGCCCATACAATATAATTCGAAAATAATATTAACATAGCGCAGCGGAAATAATAGTTTTAGTATAGTATCGCAGCGGAAAATATAAATAGGGCCGACATGGCCAAAACACGGGTTAAACAGGCCCGTTCATAATATAGTCTAAAGTATGAATTTAAAAGCAAAATAATGTTTCCCAAAATCCCATGCATGAACCGTGCTCACACATGCTCAATCCACATATTCTGTAAGAAAAGGAATAAAAACGGTTTTGGTCAGCAAACTTGCTGAGTAAGTTAACACATGCATGATCGTAGGGTTTAAAAGCCATTAACTTTAATAATTTAATAAAAGCATGATAATAACATAATATTTAATTTAATCCAACCGATAGCATAATTTATTTCAGGGCTCTATTTAACAACACATTTCGCATGACTTAGAATAATAGCCATAATTTAAATAAAGCATTTAAATAATTTAATTGGACATCAAACATAATTTAATTTAATTTAATTTAATTTAATATCCCCATTACATCCCCGATTTGGTATTTCAAAGTTTCACGATAGCATCGCGATGTCAACAAGTTTAGCCGGTAGCCCGGCGGCCGCAACCGTATCAGCCATACCCAGTACCACTCCGGAGCCTCGGGAAACCCATGTGGATATTCACGAGAGTGTAGGCTCTGTATTTCGCCGTTTTGGCAATATCATATCTCAAGTTTAGCGCGCGGGGTCACCATTGTCCATTAAGGCACGAAGTGAAGCAGTTAGGGGGCACCCTGCAGAGCACTCACCCCTAATTTTAATTTATCAAGTTTGTAAGGGGATTTAATTTTTTAAAAATCTGACTTTAATTGTATTCATTTAAAAATAATATCTCAACTCATTTCAACCCTAAAGGTTAATTCCATATTTCAACAAGATTTCAAGATTTTGTTTCCGGTAAACCACAGTTTACTCTAAAATTCGTCTAAAATAAGATTTAACTCCAAAAATTCCAATGTTTCACGACTGACTCAGAAACGTCGAGATCTACAACTTTCGTGTTTTAACTTTTTCAATCCGAGATACCTAAACAGGTCAAAATCACCAATTTTCGTAGAAGAATAATTCTGTCCGAATTTAATGTACCACAGTTTAAAGATTTCGAATTCTATCATAGCAATTCAATTCCAAATTTGATGAAATTTTACAGAGATCATATTAAGACAATTATCTACGATTTTCGTGTTCGGCCAAAGATCTAAAACAGTTTAGATCCTATGTCAAAAACGTGATCAAGATCATTCCTAAGTTCTGTCCAGGATTTCGAGATCTAGATTCAAGCAGTTCGGTTTCGGTTGGTTTTCGCATATCAAATCATCTCTAAAAATTCTGAAAATTTTACAGTAGATAGATCTAAGCCTTAGGAACGTTTTTTGTGTTTTAAGTTTTTCCGTTTGAAGTTGTTTTAAGGTTCGGAAAAATTCATCAAATCTGTTGCGTCGGTGGAAAGTATAAATTGACAGATTTTCGATTTCTTGTTAATCTTTTAGTTTTGAATGTTTTAATTCATCCCAAAACCATGTAAGAGTTAACTTACAGAGTTGTGAACGTCCGGGATCGTCTATTTCGAAGGCGTGGCTTCCAGTCCACCGTTTCTCCTCTCCGTTCGTCGGGTTCTACGATCTAGATCCAATACGAGGTGTAGAAGAGAAAAGAAGAAGATTAGGATTCGTTTTCGAATCGTATATAGAACAAGGATTGGATCGAGACTTACCACGACTATGGAGATCTTAGAATTTTCGTCCAACAGTGTTCGCCTTGGTTTCGTGCCTCCGACGACTCCGGATTTAGGGTTTCGAATGTATAGAAAGTTGTAGGGTTTTGTAAAAGTATTCGGAGCTCCTGGGAGGTCTTATTTATAGATAACTAAGACCTAGGGCGTCCAAGATCTAACCCTAAGGGTCTTGGGTCGAGAGATGTTCAACCGAAAGTCGAAAAATCCGCGTTCGGGCGAGAGATTCACGCAACGGGCGAATTTGTCGCGTGGCGCGGTCGTGGCGCGCCCAATGCCTATGGACCACGCGGCCACCGCGCCGACTTCGCCTGGACTTCGGTCCGGGCGGGTCGTGCGATCCGTCGTGCCTTTCCTCCTCCCTTTCGGATTTCTATCCCTCTATGCTCCCGAATTCCGATTTCCGGGGTATCTTCGGGTTCATACTTTCTCTCTAAATTTTTACTCGGGTCTAATTGGATGTTTGGACTCGAATTCTCGAGTTCATTGGTGTCGTGTTTCCGGTGTATAATTTATTTACCTTTAATAATTCTTTTTATTTAATTAAATTCATTTAATTCCTTTTTAAGTTAAATTTCATTTCTCATTTCCTTATCTTTATTTATTTATTTATTTGCTGGATTTATTTATTTACTTTATTTATTGTATTTATTGTTTATTTATTTAATTATTGTTTTATTTTATGTTGGAAAATTCTCGGGTATTACAGTCTACCCTCCTTAAGAATCAACTTCGTCCTCGAAGTTGTGTTACGGCCTTTCTCGTGCTAAGGTCTTTTGTTTTGTTTGTTTTGTTATTTTGTGACTGAACTTAGAATTAAGACTTCTAAGCTGCCTACGTACCCTGTGAAGGGATCAAGCCATAACGTAGTTCAAAAGTTTACAAAAATGCACGAAAAATAGGTGGTATGACATCCTCTCCCCCTTAAGATTGCAGTTATGTCCCCATAACTGTGTCGGTATCGGTTTGGAACAATGTCGGGTAGCGTTCTCTCATGTCGGATTCTACTTCCCAAGTTGCCGTCTCACTTTCGTGGTTTGACCAAAGAACCTTGATCATTTTGACGGTTTTGTTCCTCGTTACTCGCTCCTTAGTGTCAAGAACACGCACTGGGACTTCTTCATAGGTCAAGTCTTCATCGAGCTCAATTATCTCCGGTTGAAGTACGTGTGTCGGGTCCGGCACATACTTCTTTAGTTGCGAGACATGGAAGACATCATGAACTCTATCTAAGTGTGGCGGTAAAGCCAATCGGTAGGCTAGAGTTCCGACTCGTTCTAGAATTTCGTAAGGTCCTATATATCGAGGATTTAACTTCCCTCGTTTGCCAAAGCGCATCACCCCCTTCATGGGTGATATCTTTAGCATGACTCTATCTCCCACTTGAAATTCTAGGTCTCGTCGTCTCACGTCGGCATAACTCTTTTGACGGTCTTGTGCGGCTTTCATCTTCCCTTGAATCACTTTGATTTGTTGAGCCATGTCCTCGATAAGTTGTGGTCCCACTACCACGGACTTATCGTTTTCTTCCCAGCTCAACGGGCTTCGGCACTTTCGTCCATACAACGCCTCGAAAGGTGCCATGCCGATGCTAGCATGGTAGCTATTATTATAGGAAAACTCAATCAAGGGTAAATGAGATTCCCAATTCCCTTTGAATTCCAACACACATGCTCTCAGCATGTCTTCTAGTGTTTGGATTGTCCTCTCGGTTTGTCCATCCGTCATCGGGTGGAATGCGGTGCTCATTTTGATTTGAGTACCGAGAGCTTTTTGTAACTCCGTCCAGAAATGAGAGACAAATCTACTGTCTCTATCGGAAATGATATCATGTGGTACTCCATGTCGTCGTACCACATTATCAATGTAGGCTCGGGCCAATTGGTCCATAGTCCACGTGTCTTTCATTGGGATAAATATGGCTGTCTTCGTTAGCCTATCCACAATCACCCAAATCTTGTTCATGCCTTTAGGTGATCGGGGTAATCCCGAGACAAAGTCCATTGAGATGCTATCCCACTTCCAACTTGGAATCTCTAGTGGTTGCATCAATCCTAAGGGTTTATGTCGCACTGCCTTAACCTTTTGGCAGGTGAGACATCTCGCCACGAAGTTCGCCACTTCCTTCTTCATTCCCGGCCACCAATAGATCTTCTTCAGATCTTTGTATAGCTTGTCACCTCCGGGATGTACGGAATATGGCGTGTTGTGCCCTTTCTCCATCAACCTTTGCTTCAACTCGGCACATTTGAGGGGCATACACCATCTCCCTTTAAAACGGATGCTTCCATCCTCGTGGACAGCAAATCCTACTGCCTTTCCTTCGGCAATATATCCTTTTATCTTCTCGAGTTTCGGGTCGCCCGGTTGAGCGAGTCGAATCTCGTCCAATATTGGAGTTTCTACGATCATGGCATTGACCGTTTCTCTCACTGTGCCAGGATGCACAAGTTCTAACTCCAATCTTGCCAACTCCATGTACAATGCCGGCGGAATTACCAACGAGTTTGTCACGTGTTGGGTTTTCCGACTTAGGGCATCGGCTACCACATTCGCCTTCCCCTCGTGGTATGCTATCTCTAAATCGTAGTCTTTAATAAGTTCCAACCACCTTCGCTGTCTCAAATTCAACTCCTTCTGAGTGAATATATATTTCAAGCTCTTGTGGTCGGTGAACATTCGACACTTCTGCCCATAAAGATAATGTCTCCATATCTTTAGAGCGAAAATGACTGCTGCCAACTCCAGGTCATGGGTCGGATAATTCTCCTCGTGAGGTTTTAGTTGGCGTGATGCATATGCTACGACTCTCGAGTCTTGCATCAAGACACAACCTAAACCTTCCTTCGAAGCATCGCTATATACTTCGAAGTCACCATTCTCTGATGGTAGTGTTAATACGGGTGTGGTTGTGAGTCGTTTCTTCAGCTCTTGAAATGCCATCTCACAAGCTTCGGTCCACTCGTATTTTGCTCCTTTCTTCAGTAGCTGGGTCAAAGGACGTGCAATCCTTGAAAAGTCCTTCACAAATCGTCTATAATACCCAGCTAATCCAAGGAAACTCCTTATTTCCGTTGGACTCTTCGGAGTTGCCCATTCCGTCACGGCAGAAACCTTTGCCGGATCCACTGATACTCCATCAGCGGATACTATGTGTCCGAGAAATGCCACTTCTTTCAACCAGAAATCGCATTTGGACAATTTGCCGTATAGCTGGTCGAGTAAACAATAGAAGGTAATAAAAAAAATAATTTTCGAGGCTCGCGCGGCGACCGCGCGGCCAGGGCAGTTCGAAAAAAAAGGGCTCGCGCGGCTTCGATTCTCTCAAATTCGTTCTCTCATTTTCCGCCCCATTTCCGCTTCCGAGGCTTCTTCTAGTTTCCTCTCAAATTCGTTCTCTCATTCCCCGATTCTCTCATTCCCGGCTTTGATTTTCCTTTGCAAGGTATGCGTCTACTACTTCTACTTGTCAATTTCAGATTTTATGCCTTGTTTAGCCTTAATCTTTGGGTGAATTTCAAAATTAGGGTTTAGGGACAAGAATTGGGGATTTGTTGTTTTTAGACTTAATTTGTGCAATTAGCGAGTTTGGGCGATACTTGGTGTTATTTTTGTTGATTAGGAAGTATTTGTGCAACAATGTATGCCTAGTTTGAAGAAGTTTTTACTAGCTTCAATACTTTAGGGGAAGCATGAATTTCCCGATTTGTATTGGTATTGTGGGCATGCGGATGAGTTCGTTGTCGTTGTTTTGTGCCCTATTATGATGATGAGTTATTGCCTACGCAATTGTTTTGATTTGGGGATGTTTCCCACGTGTTCACAAGTAAACCTTGAATTTAATTTATTGCGCACACAACGTGTTCGACTAAATGTCCCAAAGAGTTTTGGGACTTCTTTAGACATAGTCTTGGTTTGGTTATCTTCTTGATTGCTCGTGTTAGAGCTCACACTTCATGTTCTTGTGTTTTCTAGACTATACTTAATGTAATCGCCGTGTAGGTTTATCCTTACATTTGGTATTGGTTGGATATCTGCAGGATGCTGCTTTTTCTGTGGGTTGTTTTGGCGTCACTCATGTGTCCCCCGAGGACCAGGAGACGAGTTGCTCAGCGCGATGAGGCTGGTCCTAGCACTGCCGCTCCGGCGATGCCTGATTTTGATGAGAGCGAGCCAGAGGAGGATGAGGAGCAGCGGGGCCCTAAGCTCAAGGGTCTTCCCGACGAGGTGCGTCCCCACCGACACGACAGGTATCGGTTTGCTACTATGGCCTCTCAGGAGTTCTATTTCGACGAGCTTCGTCGGAACAGGTCTTATGTCCCGGAGAGAGGCATGGATCCTCGCCATATGGACGACGACAGGGTTGGTCCAGTTTTGGGCCTTCTTCAGTGGACTGGACTTGCGCGCCATCCCGAGGGCATCGCTTCCGGGTATTTAGCTATGGAGGTCATCGCCAACATCGGCGGTCTCGGGGAGAACATCGACTTGTCTCGAGTCTGGGTTCGGGGTCGCCATCTAGATTTCAGTGCTCGGGCGATCAACGTCTACTTCGGCCTTCCTGACGACGGCGTATTCCGGCCACAGCCTGAGGGTCGTATACCCCCGCCTGCGTGGGGCGTTTTATGCACCTTGATGGCTCCCCTGCTCGAGCACGATCACGAGCTGAGGTTGACGACGATGGACTCTCCGTGGCGCGAGCTAGCTCAGATATGGTTAGGCCGTGTCCGGCCGATCACCCGGAGCCATATTGTTATAGACCACGTCTATGAGACTATCTGCTTTCTCGCCCGAGGTGGTAGGGTGAATGTTGGGGCTTGTATCGTGGACAACCTGAGGGGTATGCGCCGAGGACGAGGGAGTAGGGTGATTACCCACGTTCATCTTATTTGCGGCATGTGTGCGGCTCAGGGGATCCGTACGTCACCAGAGACGGATCCTTACGAGCTAACCGCTGGCGGCTACTACCGTATCCCTACCTATGCCCCTCGACGCAGTGCTCTTCGACGTGGGGCTCCTCCGGCTGTCCTTCGCCCGGAGCCCAATGGTGATGGTTTGATTCTAGTTGTCCCTCCTGAGCAGCCACCTCCGCCTCCCGTGGTTCCCCAGCAGGGTGCGGAGATGCCGCAGATAGTTCAGATGCTGCAGGGTATGCAGCTTAGTATGGATGCGGGGTTTGCTCGTATGGACGCTGGGTTTGCAGCCGGGCAGGCTCGCTACGACGCTCTGTATGCCAGGATGGATCTATACCAAGCTCGCATGGATACGATCACTACGAGACAGCTGGAGCAGCAGGCCTCCATGACCGACATGTACGCCTACATGCGTCAGATGGGCAAGTATATGCGTCGTCAGTTCCCGCCTCCCGACCAGTGATCCTTTGTTTCTGCGTTTCCATCTAGGCTTGCTGTTGTAGTGTTTTATTTAGTTGTTTTCTTATGGACTGTACAAGGATGATCTTGCTGATTATGTTTCGCAGTTTATGTTCCCGTTGTATCCTTGTTGTCTGATTTGACTGTTATCGTTTAGAGAAAATGCGGTAGAACTGTTCCGGTTCGTTTTTTTTTTTTTTTTTGCGGACAGGTCTGTCCGAATTATTATTTTTTTTTCTTTTTTTTTTCGATAATTTTGGGCTGAAGAATTTCAAAAAAAATCAACTCGCATTTCATTCCTTTAAAAGAAACTTAATACAAGTAATAGGATGCACAAATAAATGTACTATCTAAGATAAAGTATCTAAAAGATCTCTGCGTCCTCTGGCAGAGTAGCGGGGTCTTCCATAGGATCATCCTCATCAGAGACTTGGCCGGTGCCCAAGGGTCCATGAAACACTGGGGATGGTGGATCAACGGCTTCCGGAACTGGTTCCGGTGACTCCTCCAGATGATTCTCCACGGGGCTCGGGTTTGGCGACGGGCGGACCATGTGGGGCCAGAGCCCAAGGGTTCCGTAGCGTCCATGGATAAGGCCGGATGGGCTCTCCACTGGGGGTGTTGGGCTTCGTGGTCACATCAAGTGGTCTTCCACAGGGCTATATGGTACTACTATGTCAGTGAGGTCAAGCAGGTCCGTCCCTAGATCCTCGACTCTATCTATCACAGCATCGCTCCGTTCGGTGAGTTTTTGCACTTGGGTTTCTAAGTCTTTTATGCGATCTTGATCAGCGGCTCTCAAGTTCAGGAAGTGCTGGAGGTCAGCTTCCCTTAAGTCTCCCATTTGGTGCAGATTTGCCTCCAAGTGAGCTATACGATTTTTCATTTGTTGTATGGTTTGTTGGGTGTCAAGGTGAGCGTTCATCATCTTGATCATCAACTGCATCATGTCTTGACTAGCCATCTAGCGCAAGCAAGAGATCTAAGTTAATATTCGCCAAGATTCTAAGTTCAATTCGCCAAGATTCTAGGTTCAATTCGCTAAGATTCTAAGTTCAAGTTTCGCCAATATTCTAAGTTCATAGCAGAGATGCAATATGCAAATGCAAATGATGATACCCCCCAAAAATAATTTGATGCACCATATATATATATCTTTCCCATGGGTTTTAAAATAAAAATTTCTCCATGGAAATAATACTTTAAAATTTAAAATAATAGTCAAAGTATTAATAATAGTTTTAAAAAAATAATAACGGTTTAAAAATAATAGTTTAAAAAGTAGCCGGGCTCTGATACCAACTTGTAACACCCCGATTTTTGGTCACCCAGGTCGGGATATCACCGCCACATCCCCCTAGTAAGACACGGTTTCTCCGAGCTTACTAAAGAGATGCAAGGCTAGGTATTGCAGTATTTAAAACATTTAAATCATTCAAAATAGCCCATACAATATAATTCGAAAATAATATTAACATAGCGCAGCGGAAATAATAGTTTTAGTATAGTATCGCAGCGGAAAATATAAATAGGGCCGACATGGCCAAAACACGGGTTAAACAGGCCCGTTCATAATATAGTCTAAAGTATGAATTTAAAAGCAAAATAATGTTTCCCAAAATCCCATGCATGAACTGTGCTCACACATGCTCAATCCACATATTCTGTAAGAAAAGGAATAAAAACGGTTTTGGTCAGCAAACTTGCTGAGTAAGTTAACACATGCATGATCGTAGGGTTTAAAAGCCATTAACTTTAATAATTTAATAAAAGCATGATAATAACATAATATTTAATTTAATCCAACCGATAGCATAATTTATTTCAGGGCTCTATTTAACAACACATTTCGCATGACTTAGAATAATAGCCATAATTTAAATAAAACATTTAAATAATTTAATTGGACATCAAACATAATTTAATTTAATTTAATATCCCCATTACATTCCCGATTTGGTATTTCAAAGTTTCATGATAGCATCGCGATGTCAACAAGTTTAGCCGGTAGCCCGGCGGCCGCAACCGTATCAGCCATACCCAGTACCACTCCGGAGCCTCGGGAAACCCATGTGGATATTCACGAGAGTGTAGGCTCTGTATTTCGCCGTTTTGGCAATATCATATCTCAAGTTTAGCGCGCGGGGTCACCATCGTCCATTAAGGCACGAAGTGAAGCAGTTAGGGGGCACCCTGCAGAGCACTCACCCCTAATTTTAATTTATCAAGTTTATAAGGGGATTTAATTTTTTAAAAATCTGACTTTAATTGTATTCATTTAAAAATAATATCTCAACTCATTTCAACCCTAAAGGTTAATTCCATGTTTCAACAAGATTTCAAGATTTTGTTTCCGGTAAACCACAGTTTACTCTAAAATTCGTCTAAAATCAGATTTAATTCCAAAAATTCCAAAATTTAACGAATGACTCAGAAACATCGAGATCTACAACTTTCGTGTTTTAACGTTTTCAATCCGAGATACCTAAACAGGTCAAAATCACCAATTTTCGTAGAAGAATATTTCTGTCCGAATTTAATGTACCACAGTTTAAAGATTTCGAATTCTACCATAGCAATTCAATTCCAAATTTGATGAAATTTTACAGAGATCATCTTAAGACAATTATCTACGACTTTCATGTTCGGCCAAAGATCTAAAAAAGTCTAGATCCTATGTCAAAAACGTGATCAAGATCATTCCTAAGTTCTGTCCAGGATTTCGAGATCTAGATTCAAGCAGTTCGGTTTCGGTTGGTTTTCGCATATCAAATCGTCTCTAAAAATTCTCAAAAATTTACAGTAGATAGATCTAAGCCTTAGGAACGTTTTTTGTGTTTTAAGTTTTTCCGTTTGAAGTCGTTTTAAGGTTCGGAAAAATTCATCAAATCTGTTGCGTCGGTGGAAAGTATAAATTGACAGATTTTCGATTTCTTGTTAATCTTTTAGTTTTGAATGTTTTAATTCATCCCAAAACCATGTAAGAGTTAACTTACAGAGTTGTGAACGTCCGGGATCGTCTATTTCGAAGGCGTGGCTTCCAGTCCACCGTTTCTCCTCTCCGTTCGTCGGGTTCTACGATCTAGATCCAATACGAGGTGTAGAAGAGAAAAGAAGAAGATTAGGATTCGTTTTCGAATCGTATATAAAACAAGGATTGGATCGAGACTTACCACGACTATGGAGATCTTAGAATTTTCGTCCAACAGTGTTCGCCTTGGTTTCGTGCCTCCGACGACTCCGGATTTAGGGTTTCGAATGTATAGAAAGTTGTAGGGTTTTGTAAAAGTATTCGGAGCTCCTGGGAGGTCTTATTTATAGATAACTAGGACCTAGGGCGTCCAAGATCTGACCCTAAGGGTCTTGGGTCGAGAGATGTTCAACC
Source organism: Hygrophila difformis (assembly GCA_030278955.1). NCBI lineage: Eukaryota > Viridiplantae > Streptophyta > Magnoliopsida > Lamiales > Acanthaceae > Hygrophila > Hygrophila difformis. Next base: position 31,530,482 of record JAOANR010000003.1, on the reverse strand, counting down.
GAAAGTCGAAAAATCCGCGTTCGGGCGAGAGATTCACGCAACGGGCGAATCTGTCGCGTGGCGCGGTCGTGGCGCGCCCAATTCCTATGGACCGCACGGCCACCGCGCCGACTTCGCCTGGACTTCGGTCCGGGCGGGTCGTGCGATCCGTCGTGCCTTTCCTCCTCTCTTTCGGATTTCTATCCCTCTATGCTCCCGAATTCCGATTTCCGGGGTATCTTCGGGTTCATACTTTCTCTCTAAATTTTTACTCGGGTCTAATTGGATGTTTGGACTCGAATTCTCGAGTTCATTGGTGTCGTGTTTCCGGTGTATAATTTATTTACCTTTAATAATTCTTTTTATTTAATTAAATTCCTTTAATTCCTTTTTAAGTTAAATCTCATTTCTCATTTACTTATCTTTATTTATTTATTTATTTGATGGATTTATTTATTTACTTTATTTATTGTATTTATTGTTTATTTATTTAATTATTGTTTTATTTTATGTTGGAAAATTCTCGGGTATTACATCGTTAGTGGTCTCCTTACTATCTGAGATTGCCTCGTTAGTGATCTCGCGCGCTGTGTTATTTGGATCGCCTCGTTAGTGGTCCTACTATCTTTGAGACTGCCTCGTTAGTGGTCTCCCATTTATTTGGACTGCCTTGTTAGTGGTCCTACATTTTGAGATTGCCTCGTTAGTGATTTCCCCGGTATGGTGTCCTCTTCTTAGTTTGCGGGATAAATTTAAAAGACTTGTGTGAGTGTTTAATTATGCTTAAAGCCTATTTACCATGTTTTTAAATTATGCTTCTAAATTACGTTCTTAAGTTATGCTTTTAAATTACGCTTTAAAATTTAGTCCTTTAATTATGTATTTTCGTCTTGAATAAATTAATCATGTTCATCCGCTGCGAGTAAATTATGATGTTTAAATTAATGCATGAAAAGTGTAATCTTTAGTTAAAACGCATGTAACCCCTTAAATTGTTTAGTTAGGGATTAACTTACTCGGTATATTTTTATACTGATAAACCGTTGTCATTTTTCGTTTACAGAGTATGTCGAGTGACGCATGCACATGCACTTGGGGGGAAACATTTATGAACATTTTTAATTACTGCATCGTACTACTGTTTTACCGGGTCTGTTAAACCCGAGGTTTGGCCGTGTTGGCCGTGATTACTTTTCCGCTGCATTTACTCTATTTCGTGCCTGATGATTATTACTTCCGTATTTTGAAATAAGTATTATTAATTTCCGGACTAAATGTTGAAATGTTTTTAAATCTTTTACGTACCCATAAGCCTTGCATTTCCTTAGTGAGCTCGGGAAGCCGTGTCTTGCTAGGGGGATGTGGCGGTGACATCCCGGCCTGGGTTATCAAATCCGGGGTGTTACAAACTATATCAACAATATAGAGATATTTGCTTAGTAGTAGTTAAAACAAAATCTAGCCTATCTTTAGTATATAAAAGTTAGAATACATAGTATATTATTGTATCTTTCAAATAGCAAATATTGGTGACAAACCTTAAATCCTAACAACCCCTAAGTGCCGCCCCTTTACCCCTTTTTAAGCTAAATCTTTCTCATCTTCCTATTTTGTTACTCCAACAATTTCTACATACAAAAAAAATAAAAAAATAAAACAAAAAGAGAAAAAAAAAAAGAGAACGAAGAGGGAAAAAAAAAAAAAACCTAGTTCGTGGGTGTTGAGGACGATCTCAACGGAGAAGAAGGCACATCGGGCGGATTTTGACACACCAAAGCGTAGATCGGGTGGTAAGGAAGAAGAGACGACGGAATTTGGACGCGTGCGAGGATCTAGGAGTCAAACGGTGTGGAAGCCACGCCTACGAATCGACGAGCCGGATAATCCAATTCTTGTAAGTTAATACTTACCATGGTTTTGGGAGACTAAAAACAACCGAACGAATAAGATCTAATAAGAAATCCTAACTAAAAATCTGTTCACACTGGCGCAGTCACGTAGCACGAATTTTTCGAACCCTTAAAAGTGTTCAAACGGGAAAACTTAAAACACAAAAAACGTTCCTAAGACACTGATCTATTCCCTATAAAACTTTCTTAATTTTTGGTTAAGATTTGATATCCGAAAACTGTCTCAAACGAACCTGCCTTGGGTTTAGATCTTCAAATGGTGACAGATTTTACTTCAAAACTTGTTAGTGATTTTTACATTAGATCTAGACCGATTTAGGAATAGTGTTGTAACGGTCAAATAATCACTCCACTTGAGGATATGTCGAACTAACACACAATCACACCGTTTGACTATCTCGCATGCTCAAAGGTCACATTTCCTATAACCCTTGGATGAATTACAATCCTTATACCTTAAGCGACTTCGAGGACGAAATCGATTTTTAAGGAGGGTAGATTGTGATACCCATAAAATATTAATAATGGTTATAATAATATATACATAAATAAATTAGTATTTAGAATTTAGAGTAATAATAATGATAGTAGTAGTGGTGATATTAATATGGTCCTTATAATAGATACATAAATGAGTTAAATAATTAGAAAAAATATATATAATTATAAATAAATATGCATAGGAATTTTGAATAAGTGTTACTGTCCTAAACATAGGACTTAGAGTTGATTAAAATTGAAATCTAATCTCACAAATAAACTAGGAGGGATACGGTAGATATGTGTAATTTAAAAGATATGAGTGATTTAAAAGTAATCCAATCCCAAGAATCTTGCTAATCTAAACAGTCAATCCTTATAAATCCATTAGCAAAAGTCATACCTAGAACAATCCTAGTTTTTGCTGTCTCATTCTGCCGTGCTTGGAGTAGAGAATAGCTGTCCAGAGAGAAAGCTTTCGTCCCTTCTGCTCTAATCAATTGTGAACAGTAAGTTCACCTCATCTTCCTATATTCTTTTAATCGTTCTTCCCAGGACTAGTTTATGGAAGTATTGTGTTATCAATTTAAAAATATTGGTCCTCTGTAAGTTAATTCTGTATTCTACATCGTCCAAATTTTGTTGTCCAGTATTTGCCTGAATTTGCTCTATAGTCTTTTACAACCCTGGTGTATTATTTACCATGTCATGGGTGACGTGCGACTACCGGTATATCAGATACCCTCCCTGGAATGTCCGCTGCAAAATCCTAATTAAGTGTTCAGTATACAAATTTATATGGGTTTATGAGTAGCCTGTATAGAGTCAAGTGGTCAGAGTCATGTGGTATGATTGACCTTAATTATTTAATTTTAATTTGAGTTAAAGTGTTTGAAATATCTAGCAAATGTGTATATAATATACTAGTTGCTTAGTAGTCGTCTAATGGAGTCCAATATGGTGGCGAGTGTACCAGACCATGACTCAATATACATACATATCTACACATATAATATTATTATTAGAGATGCAAATGCATATACATTTATACTCTCTGGATAAACTAAAGATACCTAATTTGGCATTTCCAATGTAGGACCTTGCTAAAGTGTTGTGGGCGGTTCTGAGTTTCAATTTCTTTGTTTTATTAGTTGTTGCTGTCAAGTTATAATGTTAATTCATCGTAGGAGCTATGGATAAAGGCATGACATGTTATGTGTCGTTTCTTTAATGAGTTATTCGTAAAATATGTTTTATGTGGGCAAGTTACTATTGACGAGTTGATGCTATGTGCGGATTATGCGGAATTTTGTGGATTATGCGGTAAAAAAATGTCCTCGTCAATATTAATTCGTCTTCATATTAAATATGTTAATATTGCGGATGTGTCATTTCTCTGTGTTGTCCTTGTGGAACTGTAGTTAACTTACCAGTTTATACTGAGTTGTGTGTGTGTTTTTCTTTTCTCTTTTCGGGATTTAGAAGTGAGTAGTGATGAGCACGTGCAGCATTGGGATGGGATTTCAAGTTTTATCTTTAGCTAATAAAAATCATCTTTAAATTCATGATATCTTTTGTACAATTACTTTTGAAACTATAATGGATTATGTTTTCTTATTACAGCCTTAGTGGTTGATTCGTGCGTTATAGTATTCTATCCAAGAGATGTGACAGTAGCATCCCCATTATTTTGGTGTTTTAAATTGGGGGTGTTACAGTGTTAAACATAAGAGTAGTAGATCTATAAGTTTAGAGCACCTCTGTAAATTTTTAGAATTTTTCTTTACGATTTGAACCTCTGAACCTGAACCGAGCCAATCTGCGTTCTTACCGTATTCATAAAAGCTGACAGAAATTAGTTTCGAACTTGATCCAAATATTAACCCCTCATCCAACGAGAATTAGGCTTTGAGTTCTAAATGAAAGTTGTAGATAATCGTGTTAGAAATGAGCCTGTAAAATTTCATCAAAATTGGAGTTCGTTTGCTATGGTAGATATTTCGAAATTTAGAAACTGTGGCTGTGAAAATTCGGACAGATTAATATCCTGATGAAAAACCATGTGTTTGACTTATTTCCTTAACTCGGATCGAAAAACTTAAAACACGAAACTTGTTCGTTAGTGTGTCAGCGAGCTATTGCTCGAATTTGAGAATTTTTGGTCTTGAAATAAATTTTTAAATGATATTGGAGCGAACAGCGTCCTGAAATAGTATATCTTTGAGAAACTTACTAAATTTGTGAAATTGGTCTTTCTAAATAAAGAGAAGATTAAAACATTGTGGTTTATGACTAAGCTGGATACTATCAATGTTGTCTACGGCTTGTGGACATAAATGCCCAAGAGTATGTCTAGTGGACGTAAGAGCCCTAGCGAAATATTGATTGTATGGCTAGCGAACGTAATGAACCTATTAAAAGATTTACCATGATACTTATGGACATAAGAGCCCAAGCGTAAGGCTGGCGGACATGAGAGCCCTAGCAATGGTGATCTGTGAAAGAAATGAAATGAGACATTTATAAGAAATTTAAATTAAATTCTTGTTAAATTGTGTTTTAGTTTATGTCAATTTATTTAATTACTTTGCAAGCAATATTTATGATCTTATGGAATCCCTGTCTTTTAAATTATGCAATTAAATTATTATTAGATGGATAAAAGTAAATCATGTCTTGTATGCACATGTTTTCTTTAAATGTAATTAAAGGCTTTGAAACCCCTTAATCATGCTAGGTGTTAACTTACGAGCGAGTTTTTGCTGACCAAACCACGTTTCCCTTTTTCTACAGAGTATGAAGAATATGCATCCTCATATGCATCAATGGGATGTTTGGGAAAACATTATTTTTTTTTTATTATTCTGTTCTTAGTTATGAATTGCATGAACGGGCCTGTTTAACCCGTATTTTGGCCGTGTTGGCCCAATTTTAAATTCCGCTGCATTATACATATGTAAATATTACTTTCGGCTGCAACTTTGATATTATGATTTTTAAATTATATTACAATGGGCTGTTTGAATGTTTTAAATTCTGAAAAACCATAACCTTGCATATGTTTAGCAAGCTCGGAGAAACCGTGTCTTGCTAGGGAGGTGCGGCGGTGACATCCCGACCTGGGTTATCAAAAACCGGGGTGTTACAAACATCGACATTTATTATACTTCCATAAAACATAAATTCGTACTTCAAAAGTGATTCCGAACTCCCGTTCTAGATCACTCCTAACACGAACAATACAGAAATCCGTCTACAAATTCGAAACATAATAGCATATTACATTTAGAGGCAAATTCGTAAAATTACAAAGCAAGAAAAAGAAAGGCAACACCTAGAATAGGAATAGCACGCCCAGAACAGCGTTCTTGATGCATTCCTCCGGCATGGACTTGTGTTTCCGGCCTTCTTCTCCCATTAGCAGATGTTTTCAGAATGTTTCTCTAGTGTTTTTCGCAGTCTGAATGAAGAATAATGACGAAGAACGGTGATTAAAACCGAGTTTGGGAGGTTAGAAAACTGCCCAACCGCGACGGTGGCGCATAAAGTGGCGCTCGGAAGGAGTTTCAGGCGCCACCAAGAAGCTGCGACGCATCCTGACGATTTCCCAATTTTCTGATTGCGGCGCCTAAAGTGGCGCCTGGAGGGTGATTTTGGCGCCGCCAAGCACGTGCGGCGCATCCTGAAGCTTTTTCATCCGAAATTTTTCCAAGTGCTGAAGTGGCGCCTGATGTGGCGCTCCAAGGTAGTTTTGGGCGCCGCCATGTCTATGCGGCGCATCCTGGGCACATTCCAGTGTTGAAAAATCCGAATTTGACATCCTTTGTCCTCCGAACATCTTTATTTCTTCATTTTAATACCTGAAACATCATTGCAATGCATTAGATTTGCCAAAGTCTTATTAAAAAGCATAAAACATGGTAAATTGAACTCAAATAAGCTTAATTTAACGATGATTATTAATATTTACAGACCACATAAAATATAAACTAAAAAGCATTAAATTAGGGCCACATGCATGCAATTTAGGTTCATTTTAACACAATTTAAGCTCATTTAAATGTGGTTTCACAGGGTGCATCAGCCTGTTAACCCGTGTTTTGGCCATATCGGCCCAATATTTATTTTCCGCTGCAAACATAGTTGATATCGTGCATGGATGATTATTACTCTATTTTTAATTTAAGTACTTCCGGACTTATTTTTAAATTATTTTTGAAATATCTTTAGCATTGCATCTCTCAAATGAGCTCGAATGAAGTGGTGTCTTACTTGGGAGGTGTGGCGGTGGCATCCCAGCCTGGGTTACCAAAACCGGGGTTTTACATTGCTAATTTGGTAATTTCAAATGTAAAATTTGGTTAAGGATTTTTAGTATACTCATACTTGCTTAAATAATTCTACTTCTTTTCGTGTTTTAATAATTTATATAGAAAAATTAAAATTTATTTAATTATTCATATTTTATTACATTTCAGGATTCTCAATAAACCATATTATAATATTCAAAAACATTATTAAATAGTATATCATCAAAAAAATTGTATATCATCAATAATTTTGGGTAAAGAGATTTTACTTTACATATTTTGTTACATTTTTGCTCAGTATTATTTTTTTTAGTTTATTTGTTGTTCGCTTTCTGTTGGCTTCAGATAGGAGCGTAGAGTACGGTGTTAGCCAAATTTTGATATTGTATCCAACTATATTTTGGGAATAAAAAACCTTTCTCCTAAAAAAAATAAAAATAAATAATGTATGGTCGAAAAATGGACATGACCCAATTAAGTTTATATAATAAAATACTTGAATTTATAAATTTTATGTTATCTTTTTTTTTAAATAGATTAGCATTACTTCTCGCGCATTGCGTGGGCAGGTGTGCTAGTATCTTTTTAAAACTGAAAATTGGATAAAACTAAAAATGGTGGGAATAAAACAATGCAAAAATCTACAATAAATAAATAAATAATGAAAAATCTAAAATAAATAAATAAAAATAGAAAATTTCAAATTTCAAATCTTTAAAAACTAAAAATTGTGGAAATTCCATATAAATTAGAAATTTCATATCTTTTGAAAACCATAAATTGAGATTTCCATAGTCAAATTAATATAGTATCTTTTATCATGAATAAATAAATAAATATATAAATTCCATATCTATAGAAATAAAATGCAAAAGATCTATAAATATATCTATATAAATTGATATTTTCATATTAAAAAATACAAAAATTTATAAAATTTGGAAATTTCAAATGGATACACCATATTAAATGTTGACTAAAATTGGGAATTGTATATATTTAAATTTCATATCTATAGAAATTGCGATTTTCATATTAAAAAAATGCAAAAATCTATAAAAGTTGAAAATTACAAATAGAGACACCACATTAAATGTTGACTGGTTGACATCTAATAGTTTTAATAATACTAGTATTACCCGCCCGCGTGATGAGCGGGAAGAAAAGTTTTTAAAATATATAGAAAAAATATTTAGAGATTAAAAAAAGAACAAATTGTCCTCACGATTGAATGAAAGTGTAACATCCCGGGTAATTAATTTATAACTAATTAAATTAATTACAATTAGTTGAAGTCAAGAAACTAGCTTGGGCTCAATGAATAAGAGATAAAGGGCCTTTGCCCATGATGCAGATAATTGAATTAAGAAGATAAGCCCAATGGAAAGAAAATTTCACTAACCTACCAAGAGAATGGCCCAAGCCCAAGCCCACCAACCTTACCCATGATCCGGCCCGTCTGCCCCGACCCGACCCGGATGACACTAATACCTACTAATACTCCAAATCAGCCATTGTAGGCTTATTTCCCCTTCCCAACTCAATTTCTTATTCAAGAAAGTATCATTCCCGCAAGAGAGAAAGATGGAGATTTTGAAGGTCATTCTTGAGGGATTCTTGCAAGGTATGCTTGGAATTTCATGGGAGTTTCATTATATAACCAATGGGTAAGTGATTTCTGGTATTGTTTCATGAATTTGGTGGGTTTTGGGGCTGTTTTAAGGGTTGTGTAAAGGGGTGACGAAAATGATGATGTTATTGGCTAAATTTCATAGATTGGGAGTTGGGAAGTTATTTTTGGCTTTCAAAATTCAACTATTGAGATTGTGCATGTTGACGGGAATGACTTTGACCTATAATATTGTGTATCTTGAGTGTGAGTTTGATTGCATGATAAATGTAGTAGTTTGGTGGTGGAAGGATGAAGAAGGGAAAAAGGGGATGTTTAATATGAGAATCTTGATTGTAGAATTGAGGGAGACTTGGAAACACTTCAAGAATTGGCATTGGTGCTTTGCATGTCATAAGGTAACATTCTTGCTCATTTCCTTGTTTGCATTTTTGAGGTTTTGAATGGGGGAATTGATACTTGGAGGAAGAGGATGATAAAGATAGGGGTAATGTGTTTTGATTTCAAATTTGTAGATTGGTGTTGAATTGGAGTTTGAGGAGCTTATGGCTTGAAGTTTGGAGCTCAATTCATCAAGAATTTCCAGGCAAGGGATAGGATAATGCTTGATTTGAATAATGGTAGCAAGATGGGAAAATGAATTTTGTTTTGGACAGTTAGCCATGGCGTATTTTGACGCCAGGGAGCCATTTTTGGCGTCAACAAGCCTAGTTGACGCCAAGCAGGGAAGAATTTTTTTTCCCCACCATCAGTCCTAGCGTATTTTGACGCCAGGAAGTCATTTTTGGCGTCAACAAGCCTAGTTGACGCCAAGCAGGGGAGAAATTTTCTCCACCTTCAGGTCTGGCGTTTTCTGACGCCAGGAGACTCTTTTTGGCGTCGGTAGCCTTGCCGACGCCAGCTGTTGAAAATTCTCATTTTTCAGGGTTGGCGTTTATCTACGCCAGACATCCTATTTTGGCGTAGTTAGCCTTGTCTACGCCAGAAATTCAAATTTCATGTTTTTGTGACTTCTTACTATTATATCTTCCTTGATATATGGTTATTGATGTTGGAACTTACGAGATACGAACCTAGACAAATTCATAAGTTCATCTTATGTGATTATGCGTTAGAATTGGGATTATATTATGGTTGCCGTTATGCGAGGCTTGGCAAATCTCAGTCGTATATATATATGGATATGTTGAGTTCATTCTATGTGCTTGATTGGGATTTACTCCCTTGACTGGAATTGACCCATAGGGATATTCAGCTGATATCCCGGGTCTGTGTGTTGTGCGTGTGGCATGATGCGGCAATTGGGGAGTGAACCCTTTGCCATGACCCGCTAGACGCCGCTCTGGTCAGTGACGACTATCCGGCTCCCTCACCTATGTTATTGGCCCTGCGTAGGCTGTTCGTCCGCGGCGGGGGCGACGTGTACGGGCAGTTCATTGTGATGGGAGAGGGTGGTGTCCTATCGCCAATGATGACTGTCGACCATGGTTATTAGGAAATGCGTTAGACATGATTAATTGCTGCATTTAGGATAGATAGACACATAGGTCATATCATTCATTTCATCATATCATAACATTTATTTGATTGCAGTGGTTGCTTATTTATTTAATTACTTTGTTAATGTATGACAGTAGTATGTGGTTGATGTATCCCCATCCCCCATTATTCTTCCCTTGCTCAGTACCCGTACTGACCCCCTGCTATTTTCTTTTATAGATACTCCTGAGGATGGCGCGGTGCATTGGGCATATTGAAGGGTTGGGGATGAGCGAACATGTTTTATTCCCTTAAATGGTTTTTGCTCACTTAGCTAATGGACATATTATATGCTTTTATAGTTAATTATTCTGCATTGAGTTTTAATATAATTAGAAATGCTTGTGAGCCGTAGTAGTTCAAGACTTCGATCTATTACTGAGTTAATATGTTAACTGATAATTATGAGATTGATAGCAGGGCCGGATGCCCGGATATGTTGTTAATTTGATATATATATATATAATTACTATAATTATGGTGTGGTGGGATTTTTCTGATTCTTCAGGTACTCAGCTTCGTGTTACAGACCCTAAGTTGACTGGCCAACAGCTTAGGTGATGTAGCACGGCAGTGACGTCACGGAAATTTTTGGTTTAAAATTTTCGGGACGTTACAGAGTGGTATCAGAGCGGTTTGCTCTATTATGTGTTAAAACTTGATAAAAGCATGTGGTGAGGTGCGCGGGGATTGCATATAGGATAGGTTTTGCATTGTCATATGCTAGTTAGATTTATTTTATGTTATTGGTTTTCTGATATATATACTGCGCACCTTGTATTAAGTCATGGTTTGTAAGATAACCATGGGTAAATAACAAGGATATCCTTAGGGGATCTATGATAAAATTCAGTTAGCAACTTATTTAGAAGTTGTTGAACAGTTATGTTAATATTATTAATTTATGGTATTGTGGTATGTTTGGAGCCGTCTTTGAGGCCAATGCAGGTACGGAATATCCGGATGACGCGAGTGCGAAATATCGACAAGAAGCACACAAACCGCTAAGCGTGGGGTCACCATCAACAATAATTTCTTCTGCTGGCCAGTACCTTATTGAAGCTGATTAACACTATTAAATCACTCATGAGGCCATCCGAATGATCCTCATCGATACTCTAGCAGCATTAATATTTTTCTACTGCTTCGATATTTTAATAGTTTGAATTACTTCTCGTCTACAATGGTATAGTATCAGTGCATTATTTAAAATTTTTCAAACTCTTCTACAGTCCCCCAAAATTATATGCTACATTCTCTCTGACTTCCTTATTTCATTGGAAGAAGCTTCTTAAGTTTTTGTTTGAGTCAGCTTTCCTTTCATTCATTGTTTAAATTGTACTACTACTTCATTTCTATTCTATGTAGAGTCATTGCGTAACGAGTATTCGGTTAGTGCCTTCTAATTTCTATAGAATTATTATTCTTATAATAATTCGGAGTCTATATCCGTCAGTATGATTCATGTTGCTAATTTGAATCATCTCATTATTGATTTGCTTAGTCAATTATATTGTTCCTTTATATAATAGTTTCCGTCTCAGTGTCCTTATTTCTGCAAACAACGATTTTAGTTGTTTAGCATTTTCCTTCTACCAGTATCGGAATATTTTAACTCCCGATATAATCTTGAATTTACCATACCCTTGGGAAGTTGATCTCACTTTCTACCTTGTGTGGGGATTGTTGTTACTTTTTGTGATGCAGGTTCATACCGAGTCAAGAACGTCTATGGAACCGTTGAGATAACACTACACTTTATGCACTTGCCATCAGAGATACGAAGCAAAAACTCACAACAGTGCGAAGCTGTTAGCGACTGAGTAAATATGTAAGTGGATTATCCATAATAGAGTTAAGTCCCAACACAATTCAAAGAAATTCTTATGGAATGATTAACGACTTTAACCTTTAAGAATTGTGTAAAATATCATCAGAATGAGATGGAATCTAGGAATGTTATCAAGATGAACGCTACAAGCCATAGATTGAGATGACTCTCGGGATAAAATTCACTATAGTTGGGATCGGTAAGTATGAAACCGGAGTGGATTGTATTAAATTTCCAGTGTTTCAATGAGAAAACATGAGACTGACGAGAGAATTGTGTGATGAGGTACAACAAAACACAGAGCTTCAGGCCAACATAACGATTGCATCTCAGAAATCGTGATGCAAGCCGTATAAGAATGAGAGAAGAATCACGGGAAGAGCTTGAGATTCACGGATTACCAACGAATGGTAAGCTCATTTAAAGACGACACACCTAATCGACCTGCCGGAGTCGACGTAGCATTAGAGAAAAGACTACCGCTTAAAGTGGAATACGTGATATAATTTGGATTTTTGTGACTGAATACAAGGTTGTGTATTTGGTTTCAGTGTAAGAGGGAGAAACATCTGGTGATGCTAGGTTTCTCTTATGTCATCCAACAACGTTCGAGTTCCCGGTTGGCATTGTTTTGGAACTAATTTAAAAGATACCCTCCCTCATTCTATTATAGAATGACGAGTCTATTTCTATCCAATAGTACAAGAACGAATAGGTTTCTTTGAAACCTACTGGGTACTATTATCAAGTTTCAAGTGAAATGCTTGGAAGCCATCAATTGTGATTTTATGCGTGACAGTATCATATCTATAATACCGTTGACCGCTTCAACTTGTTAGCTGAGGCCTCTTCCTAATATAAGGCATTTTGCTATAAAGGAAGATGCCCTACTTGTTTATCTTCATGGAGTTTCATGCACAGTAATGTTTAATTTATTAGCATTTTCCCTCCATTAGCATTCAAGGATATGGTTCTCGATGCTATCATGGAATTCCAAAATATTGGGAAACTCAACCTGACTTTTTATTGTGATATAGAAATCACTTGTTTCTTTTGCAGGCTATAATTAGTTCCAGTCAAATCAAGGATATTGGTTGAATGATTGCAATAATGCCACATGTAGTATCCTCAAATTCGGAGACTTGCAAAAAGATTCGCAATACTATCGGGTGAGGATCAATAAGCTGGCAGTAAATAATCGAAACCGAATTGAGACAGAATACGGTCCAATTTAAGGACTGAGTATCTGTCGTAGCAGTTACGAGTAGTGGATATCATACCTCCATATGAGAAGAAAGCTAAGAGCGTTATCGAACCAACGGACGGAAATTGTATATTAATAGGATACTCGAAGTGATATGTACTAAAGTCCGAAATGGGCATGCAGAAAACCGAGGAATCCATTATAATTCCAATGTTCTAACGGCGAAACTATGAGATTGAGAGAACTACTATACAGCGTGAGGTATTGAAACTGGGGAATTGATGTCGACAACGTTATCCAATCTTGGAAAAGTATAGTGTAACATATAAGAATGCTTATGAAAAGACGTTAAATGAGCTCAAGACTCACGAACTAAAAACGGGTAGCAAACTTATGGCGGGACTATCTATCTGGTATAAGTGTTGGAATAAGGCTTAAGACTTGGAATGAAGGGGAAGATATTGAAACAGTATAAAGATAAGCCGTGAAAGGTGACGAATCTCTATGGATTTGCAGGGTCAATTCTAGTGCAATTAGGAAGATCATCCATAATTATCGCGATTCTCTTATAATTTATGTCAACGTACCGGGAGCATCTTGAGGTCGTTTGAGAATCTTTGAGGAATAAAGTGTGGGCACTTACAAGAAAAGGGGATGATTCTTAAAAATAGTAAAGTTGAATATATAACTCATCAAGTAGATCAGCGGGATTGATGAATTTACAGACATGATGAAGGTAATCGGCCATCAGGGTGTGATCTCCTTACCATCACCAGCAACACACGAGGAACATGCTGAAGTTGTACCAAAATCAACAAGGATGAAAGTGTAGAATCATGAGCTGCAAACCCCATAGCTCCTAGAAATAAGTACGGTTGAATCCTTAGCTCGTCAGGCGAAAGGGAAGTTAGTGGTGGAATTTCTCAAAGGCATGATGAAAGAAGTTCCAGACACGTAAAACGTTACGCTGACATGAAGAAGTAAGGTGTGAGATGGGGGGGGGGGGAAGAAATTGGGTATGCAAGCTAAGTTCAATTCATAAGTCCAGTTGGGAAGTAAAGAAAAGCTGGAATCGAGTCTATCGACTCATTAGGTCTATTATAGACATGAATCCATACGAAAGCACCCACGTAATTAAGAGAAAGAATAGTGTATACGAAAAGTAACACTGTTTAATGTAATGAGATGAAGGTGACAAAGGTCGCAAATAACAAATGTGTACAATAACCATGTGTCATTCGGGGACGAATGATCCCAAGGGGGAGGGATTGTAACATCCCGGGTAATTAATTTATAACTAATTAAATTAATTACAATTAGTTGAAGTCAAGAAACTAGCTTGGGCTCATTGAATAAGAGATAAAGGGCCTTTGCCCATGATGGAGATAATTGAATTAAGAAGATAAGCCCAATGGAAAGAAAATTTCACTAACCTACCAAGAGAATGGCCCAAGCCCAAGCCCACCAACCTTACCCATGATCCGACCCGTCTGCCCCGACCCGACCCGGATGACACTAATACCTACTAATACTCCAAATCAGCCATTGTAGGCTTATTTCCCCTTCCCAACTCAATTTCTTATTCAAGAAAGTATCATTCCCGCAAGAGAGAAAGATGGAGATTTTGAAGGTCATTCTTGAGGGATTCTTGCAAGGTATGCTTGGAATTTCATGGGAGTTTCATTATATAACCAATGGGTAAGTGATTTCTGGTATTGTTTCATGAATTTGGTGGGTTTTGGGGCTGTTTTAAGGGTTGTGTAAAGGGGTGACGAAAATGATGATGTTATTGGCTAAATTTCATAGATTGGGAGTTGGGAAGTTATTTTTGGCTTTCAAAATTCAACTATTGAGATTGTGCATGTTAATGGGAATGACTTTGACCTATAATATTGTGTATCTTGAGTGTGAGTTTGATTGCATGATAAATGTAGTAGTTTGGTGGTGGAAGGATGAAGAAGGGAAAAAGGGGATGTTTAATATGAGAATCTTGATTGTAGAATTGAGGGAGACTTGGAAACACTTCAAGAATTGGCATTGGTGCTTTGCATGTCATAAGGTAACATTCTTGCTCATTTCCTTGTTTGCATTTTTGAGGTTTTGAATGGGGGAATTGATACTTGGAGGAAGAGGATGATAAAGATAGGGGTAATGTGTTTTGATTTCAAATTTGTAGATTGGTGTTGAATTGGAGTTTGAGGAGCTTATGACTTGAAGTTTGGAGCTCAATTCATCAAGAATTTCCAGGCAAGGGATAGGATAATGCTTGATTTGAATAATGGTAGCAAGATGGGAAAATGAATTTTGTTTTGGACAGTTAGCCATGGCGTATTTTGACGCCAGGGAGCCATTTTTGGCGTCAACAAGCCTAGTTGACGCCAAGGAGGGAAGAATTTTTTTTCCCCACCATCAGTCCTAGCGTATTTTGACGCCAGGAAGTCATTTTTGGCGTCAACAAGCCTAGTTGACGCCAAGCAGGGGAGAAATTTTCTCCACCTTCAGGTCTGGCGTTTTCTGACGCCAGGAGACTCTTTTTGGCGTCGGTAGCCTTGCCGACGCCAGCTGTTGAAAATTCTCATTTTTCAGGGTTGGCGTTTATCTACGCCAGACATCCTATTTTGGCGTAGTTAGCCTTGTCTACGCCAGAAATTCAAATTTCATGTTTTTGTGACTTCTTACTATTATATCTTCCTTGATATATAGTTATTGATGTTGGAACTTACTGTAAAACCCCGGATTTGATAACCCAGGCCGGGATGTCACCGCCACACCTCCCTAGCAAGACGCGGTTTCTCCGAGCTTGTTAGAGAGATGCAAGGCTATGGTTTTTCAGAATTTAAAACATTTCAAATAGCCCATTTATAAATATATAACAAAAATCATTACATAGTATTATCTATGTTGCAGCGGAAAGTAATATTTAAATATAGATATAGCAGCGGAAATATAAATAGGGCCAACACGGCCAAAACACGGGTTATACAGGCCCGTTATGCAAGTCATGTATAAAAACGAGAGTAAACGTTCCCAAATCCCAATGCATGCTATGCTCATGTGTAAGCCTCATACTCTGAAAAGAAAAAAGAGAGCAACGGTTTGTCAGCATAAACATGCTGAGTAAGTTAACCCCTAGCATAGAATAATTGGGTTTCAAAGCCTTTAATTATTTAAAAAAAGAATTGACTTACATTTAGCATGATCGCAGCCACTATATAAATTAACTCATCAAGATAATGGAATTTAATTGTAGAAATCAAAGGTAAGCATGCCAAATGATCACATGTATAACTTGCAAGGCGATTAAATAAATTGATATAAACCAAAACACAATTTAGCAAGGATTTAATTAAATCTCGTATAAATTTCTCGTTTCGTTTCTTTTATAGATCACCATTCGCTAGGGCTCTTATGTCCACTAGCCTCATGGTCAATATTTCACTAGGGCCCTTACGTCCGCTAGTCATACGCTTGGGCCCTTATGTCCACAAGTCACATAATCAATATCGCGCTAGGGCTCTTACGTCCGCTAGACATACGCTTGGGCCCTTATGTCCACAAGCCACATAGTCAATATTGATAATATCTAACTTGGTCACAACTCACCAAAGTTTCAAAATAATTTAAAATTTTTTTTTTTATTTGTTTAGACATATCTCGCAAATCATGTGTTTCTCAAAGACGAGTTTTTCAACATTTCAACCAAGCCATTTCCACAGTTTACGCCATCTCAGTTTAAAAATTTATTTCAAGGGCAATCGACTTGAAATTTCTATAGTAGATCGAGAACACGCTAACGAACAACTTTCGTGTTTTAAGTTTTCCAAAATTATGTGAGGAAACGGGTGAAATTCTACAATATTTACACAAGCCAAAATCTGCCATAATTGTCTACACAGCGCACTGATTTTCAAAAGAGTTTTTAACATAGCAAGCGACCTCCAAAATTTATGAAATTTTACAGGCACTTAAAAGACACCCAATAAACAAGTTTTATTAGAGGCAAATTATGCAAATTCATCATGGATTAAGTCAGATTAATCCACTAAGTTTGGATTAAAAATCTGTCGATTTTTCCTTCTTGGACACAGTGTATTCAACACGGGCTTTGACTATACAAACGTTAATGAAAATGCACGAAATTTTACAGGCATGTTGGCAAGACATTTATCTACAACTTTTATGTTTACACCAAAGATTAGTTTTGATCACAAGTGATAGAAATATGCACATCAAGTTCGATCATATAGTCTGTCTCAGTTTTCGAAAAGTTCACGCGCAACAGAATATGTTCGACGCGGTTTGGGGTAGCAAATCTTAATGAAAATGAATGAAATTTTACAGGGGTATTCAATACTCATAGATCTACAAATTTCATGTTTTGCACAAGTCCTAATTCGGCCTAGATCCAAGGTCAAAATGGCTAACAAGATCGAGAGTGAAATCTGCCAAGTTCTAAGTGCGAAAATAATTTCAGAGGTGTTCAGACTCGGTTTTCGGGATCAAACTTTCACGAAAAATTATGAACATTTTGCAGCATGTATATCTATGTCTTAGGAACACTTTTTATGTTTTGAGTTTTCTCGTTTGAAGAATTTTAAGGGTTCGAAAAATTCCTCCAAGAACGCTGCGCGCGTGTGAATATCTTGTTGACAGATTTCATCGAGTTTTCCGTTAGATCTCATGTTCGGGTTAAATTTTAGCCACCAAAAACCGTATGTAAGAATTAACTTACATAATATGAGTTCTAAACAGCCCTTGGTTCGTCCGGAATCTACGGATGGCTACGAACGGATCTCCTCAACGCGAAGCTTCCGACTTTGGCCACGAATTCGACTCGAAAGAAGAAATCTAGTGTTAGATCGACTTTTCGGGTTTGAAAATGTGTAGGAAAACTTAAGGAAACACTTACCCACGTCCTAAAGGGTCTGACCTCTCTTCTCCAACGCCCTCTTGCTCCGGTTGCTCGTCGGGAACTCAAGAACACAGGGGATTTTGGGGTTTTCGGTTTTGGGAGAACAAATGAGAGAATATGGAGTGTTGAGGAATGAATTAAACGGTTAGGATCTGAATAATGGTATAAGGATCAACCAAATTTCGTCCATAATACCTTTCCCCTATTCGTGATTGAGTTTCCATAGTCGGAGGTCGAAAATAAGGCAAGAAATTGCCAAAACGTGCAAGTGTGCAGCTGCCTCTGTAGTGGCGCGGTGGTGGCGCGGTGCTAGGCCAACGGGCGCGCGGCCTGGTCTGGGCCGTGCGTTCGGACTGGGTCGTGCGATCCCGTCGGGCCTTTTCTCCTCTCTTTCGGGTTTCTATCCTCATACCTTTTCGGGCTCGATTTTTCGGGTCATCCTCGGATTATAAATTCATCTTAAATTTATCTCGTTTCGAATTAATCCCGTATTCGAAATCTTGAGTCCGTCGCATTTGGATTCGTCGGCTTCTAATTCGTCGTCTTCTGGCTCCCGTGCAATAATTTATTTAATTAAATTATTTTCGACTTCTCGGGTTCTTGGATATTTAATTCCTTCTTGAATTAAATTTCACTTCTCATTTCATCTCTTGGAATTAAATTCCATTTCTCATTTTATCTTTAAATTATTTAATTTATTTATATATTGTATTTATTTATTTATTTATGTTACAAAATTCTCGGGTATTACAGTCTACCCCCCTTAAGAATCAACTTCGTCCTCGAAGTTGCGTTTTTAGCTTCTCTCTCGAGCTAAGAACTATGGTTCTTTTTGTTTATATTAGTTTTTTTTTTCTTTATTTTTGTATTGTGACTGAACTCAGAATTAAAATTTCTAAGCTGCCTACGTACCCTGTGAAGGGATCAAGCCATGACGTAGTTCAAAACAATTTGAATTTGTTTATTTATTGATTTGGGATACATAATATTCGGGTTGTTACATCCTCCTCCCCTTAAGATTACAGTTATGTCCCCATAACTGCCTAAGCATTATTCTCAAGAAAGTTCGGGTTTTGACCTTGTTACGTGTCAGTCTCTCCTTGCTGAGGGTTCACCAGATCTATTCTCCTTTCGATCGCCTCCTCTGGCGTTCGGCATCCCCTAGCCTTATGACCAAACTTGCCGCACTTATAGCAGGCTCCAGGCTTCGGGCACTGGCGTACCAGATGTGCATGGTTGCATCGTGGGCAGCGTGGTATGAATGCTTCACGGTTGTCATCTCTTCCATTCTCGAGACCTTTATTTTCTTTCCTTCGAGATCCATTGTCTTTCCTAGAGTTTTTGTTGTTGTCTTTCCGATCCTTCTTCTCAAGTCCTTGAGAGTCCTTGCTCGACTCACCATTTTCCTTACGCTTCAATTGCTGGATTCGAGCAATTGCTACAGCGCGATCATATATCGTCTGCAGGTTTGTGAATTGTCCTACTGCAAGTATCTCCCGGATACTAAGGTTCAGACCCATCTCGAATTTCTGAGCCTTGTCAGAATCGGTTGGTACTATCCTCGTAGCAAATCGTACTAGCTCCTTGAATTTGGTGTAGTACTCTTGCACTGTTTGTGCGCCTTGCTTCAGGTTGATGAATTCCTCGTATTTCGCAGTCTTGGTGCTCAGTGGGTAGAATCTTTCTCTCAAGGCTTCCTTAAGTCCTTCCCAGGTGTAGGATTCTTCATCTTCCTCTGAATTCGCTCGAAGGTTTTGCCACCACTCATCAGCTTCGCCTCCTAAGTAGTAAGTCGCTACACGTATCTTCTCCTCGTCGGGGCATTTGATAGCGTCCAAGAGTTTGTCAAAGGTACGGATCCAACCTTCCAACTTGGTCGGATCCTCTTGGCCGTCATAATGGGGCGGGTTGTAGGGGTTCACCAATGCCAAGTAGTTGACTTGGGCTACTGGCGGGGGTACTGCTGCTTGTGCCCTATGCACCTCGGCATTTCCTAATGCTACGAGTACTTCTTCTACCGTCCATGTTGTTGGGAATAGGAGGCGCTCGATCTCCTACGTTCGGAGGAATCTCATTGTTGTTAGGTGCGTTTGGAAGGTAAGTGTCAGTGCCGTTTGGGCTTACCTTCCTCAGTTTTCTTCTAGGTGCCATTTTTAGTTATAGAAGCACGCGAAGATGAGTTTCTAAGTGATCAAGATCTAGGACTAAGGCAAAGTTAGTCTTTAGCAGGCGCTCCTAAGTCAAAGTCATGTCGGATACTAATTTAAGAGTGTCTTCATAGAGTCGATGATTCTCATAAAAAGAGTGAGTGCAATTATGTATGTATGCATATGCAATCCCCCCAATAAAAAAAAAAATTTAATTATGCATGCATTCATTTATCCATGGGTTTTTAGAAATAAATTTATTCCATGGATAGATTTTAAAAGAATAAGGATAAAGCATTTGGGCCCCTATATTGGGCCAAAAGAAATAAATTATTTGGGCTTGAGTAAAACAAGGGTATTGGGCCGAAATAATTGGGCCAACATAGTAATTAAATATTGGGCTAAAGATTTGGGCTAGGAAAAATAAATTTTGGGCTCAAAAGGTTTGGGATTTAAAATAATAAATTTGGGCTAAAAGTTAGGGCTTAGAAAAAAAATTTGGGCTCAAAAATGTTAGTTTAAAAATAATAATGGATTTTTAAATATAATACTAGTTTAAAAATAATACTCGTAATAGTTTAAAAATAATAATACTAGTTTTTAAAAAAAATAGTCCGGGCTCTGATACCACTTTGTAACACCCCGGATTTGATAACCCAGGCCGGGATGTCACCGCCACACCTCCCTAGCAAGACGCGGTTTCTCCGAGCTTGTTAGAGAGATGCAAGGCTATGGTTTTTCAGAATTTAAAACATTTCAAATAGCCCATTTATAAATATATAACAAAAATCATTACATAGTATTATCTAAGTTGCAGCGGAAAGTAATATTTAAATATAGATATAGCAGCGGAAATATAAATAGGGCCAACACGGCCAAAACACGGGTTATACAGGCCCGTTATGCAAGTCATGTATAAAAACGAGAGTAAACGTTCCCAAATCCCAATGCATGCTATGCTCATGTGTAAGCCTCATACTCTGAAAAGAAAAAAGAGAGCAACGGTTTGTCAGCATAAACATGCTGAGTAAGTTAACCCCTAGCATACAATAATTGGGTTTCAAAGCCTTTAATTATTTAGAAAAAGAATTGACTTACATTTAGCATGATCGCAGCCACTATATAAATTAACTCATCAAGATAATGGAATTTAATTGTAGAAATCAAAGGTAAGCATGCCAAATGATCACATGTATAACTTGCAAGGCGATTAAATAAATTGATATAAACCAAAACACAATTTAGCAAGGATTTAATTAAATCTCGTATAAATTTCTCGTTTCGTTTCTTTTATAGATCACCATTCGCTAGGGCTCTTATGTCCACTAGCCTCATGGTCAATATTTCACTAGGGCCCTTACGTCCGCTAGTCATACGCTTGGGCCCTTATGTCCACAAGTCACATAATCAATATCGCGCTAGGGCTCTTACGTCCGCTAGACATACGCTTGGGCCCTTATGTCCACAAGCCACATAGTCAATATTGATAATATCTAACTTGGTCACAACTCACCAAAGTTTCAAAATAATTTAAAAAAAATGTTTTTATTTGTTTAGACATATCTCGCAAATCATGTGTTTCTCAAAGACGAGTTTTTCAACATTTCAACCAAGCCATTTCCACAGTTTACGCCATCTCAGTTTAAAAATTTATTTCAAGGGCAATCGACTTGAAATTTCTACAGTAGATCGAGAACACGCTAACGAACAACTTTCGTGTTTTAAGTTTTCCAAAATTATGTGAGGAAACGGGTGAAATTCTACAATCTTTACACAAGCCAAAATCTGCCATAATTGTCTACACAGCGCACTGATTTTCAAAAGAGTTTTTAACATAGCAAGCGACCTCCAAAATTTATGAAATTTTACAGGCACTTAAAGACACCAAAATAAATAAGTTTTATTAGAGGCAAATTATGCAAATTCATCATGGATTAAGTCAGATTAATCCACTAAGTTTGGATTAAAAATCTGTCGATTTTTCCTTCTTGGACACAGTGTATTCAACACGGGTTTTGACTATACAAACGTTAATGAAAATGCACGACATTTTACAGGCATGTTGGCAAGACATTTATCTACAACCTTTATGTTTACACCAAAGATTAGTTTTGATCACAAGTGATAGAAATATGCACATCAAGTTCGATCATATAGTCTCTCTCAGTTTTCGAAAAGTTCACGCGCAACAGAATATGTTCGACGCGGTTTGGGGTAGCAAATCTTAATGAAAATGAATGAACTTTTACAGGGGTATTCAATACTCATAGATCTACAAATTTCATGTTTTGCACAAGTCCTAATTCGGCCTAGATCCAAGGTCAAAATGGCTAACAAGATCGAGAGTGAAATCTGCCAAGTTCTAAGTGCGAAAATAATTACAGAGGTGTTCAGACTCGGTTTTCGAGCATCAAACTTTCACGAAAAATTATGAACATTTTACAGCATGTATATCTATGTCTTAGGAAAACTTTTTATGTTTTGAGTTTTCTCGTTTGAAGAATTTTAAGGGTTCGAAAAATTCCTCCAAGAACGCTGCGCGCGTGTGAATCTCTTGTTGACAGATTTCATCGAGTTTTCCGTTAGATCTCATGTTCGGGTTAAATTTTAGCCACCAAAAACCGTATGTAAGAATTAAATTACATAATATGAGTTCTAAACAGCCCTTGGTTCGTCCGGAATCTACGGATGGCTACGAACGGATCTCCTCAACGCGAAGCTTCCGACTTTGGCCACGAATTCGACTCGAAAGAAGAAATCTAGTGTTAGATCGACTTTTCGGGTTTGAAAATGTGTAGGAAAACTTAAGGAAACACTTACCCACGTCCTAAAGGGTCTGACCTCTCTTCTCCAACGCCCTCTTGCTCCGGTTGCTCGTCGGGAACTCAAGAACACAGGGGATTTTGGGGTTTTCGGTTTTGGGAGAACAAATGAGAGAATATGGGGTGTTGAGGAATGAATTAAAGGGTTAGGATCTGAATAATGGTATAAGGATCAACCAAATTTCGTCCATAATACCTTTCCCCCATTCGTGATTGAGTTTCCATAGTCGGAGGTCGAAAATAAGGCAAGAAATCGCCAAAACGTGCAAGTGTGCAACTGCCTCTGTAGTGGCGCGGTGGTGGCGCGGTGCTAGGCCAACGGGCGCGCGGCGGGCGCGCGGCCTGGTCTGGGCCGTGCGTTCGGACTGGGTCGTGCGATCCCGTCGGGCCTTTTCTCCTCTCTTTCGGGTTTCTATCCTCATACCTTTTCGGGCTCGATTTTTCGGGTCATCCTCGGATTATAAATTCATCTTAAATTTATCTCGTTTCGAATTAATCCCGTATTCGAAATCTTGAGTCCGTCGCGTTTGGATTCATCGGCTTCTAATTCGTCGTCTTCTGGCTCCCGAGCAATAATTTATTTAATTAAATTATTTTCGACTTCTCGGGTTCTTGGATATTTAATTCCTTCTTGAATTAAATTTCACTTCTCATTTCATCTCTTGGAATTAAATTCCATTTCTCATTTTATCTTTAAATTATTTAATTTATTTATATATTGTATTTATTTATTTATTTATGTTACAAAATTCTCGGGTATTACAGTCTACCCCCCTTAAGAATCAACTTCGTCCTCGAAGTTGCGTTTTTAGCTTCTCTCTCGAGCTAAGAACTATGGTTCTTTTTGTTTATATTAGTTTTTTTTTCTTTATTTTTGTATTGTGACTGAACTCAGAATTAAAATTTCTAAGCTGCCTACGTACCCTGTGAAGGGATCAAGCCATGACGTAGTTCAAAACAATTTGAATTAGTTTATTTATTGATTTGGGATACATAATATTCGGGTTGTTACATCCTCCTCCCCTTAAGATTACAGTTATGTCCCCATAACTGCCTAAGCATTATTCTCAAGAAAGTTCGGGTTTTGACCTTGTTACGTGTCAGTCTCTCCTTGCTGAGGGTTCACCAGATCTATTCTCCTTTCGATCGCCTCCTCTGGCGTTCGGCATCCCCTAGCCTTGTGACCAAACTTGCCGCACTTATAGCAGGCTCCAGGCTTCGGGCACTGGCGTACCAGATGTGCATGGTTGCATCGTGGGCAGCGTGGTATGAATGCTTCACGGTTGTCATCTCTTCCATTCTCGAGACCTTTATTTTCTTTCCTTCGAGATCCATTGTCTTTCCTAGAGTTTTTGTTGTTGTCTTTCCGATCCTTCTTCTCAAGTCCTTGAGAGTCCTTGCTCGACTCACCATTTTCCTTACGCTTCAATTGCTGGATTCGAGCAATTGCTACAGCGCGATCATATATCGTCTGCAGGTTTGTGAATTGTCCAACTGCAAGTATCTCCCGGATACTAAGGTTCAGACCCATCTCGAATTTCTGAGCCTTGTCAGAATCGGTTGGTACTATCCTCGTAGCAAATCGTACTAGCTCTTTGAATTTGGTGTAGTACTCTTGCACTGTTTGTGCGCCTTGCTTCAGGTTGATGAATTCCTCGTATTTCGCAGTCTTGGTGCTCAGTGGGTAGAATCTTTCTCTCAAGGCTTCCTTAAGTCCTTCCCAGGTGTAGGATTCTTCATCTTCCTCTGAATTCGCTCGAAGGTTTTGCCACCACTCATCAGCTTCGCCTCCTAAGTAGTAAGTCGCTACACGTATCTTCTCCTCGTCGGGGCATTTGATAGCGTCCAAGAGTTTGTCAAAGGTACGGATCCAACCTTCCAACTTGGCCGGATCCTCTTGGCCGTCATAATGGGGCGGGTTGTAGGGGTTCACCAATGCCAAGTAGTTGACTTGGGCTACTGGCGGGGGTACTGCTGCTTGTGCCCTATGCACCTCGGCATTTCCTAATGCTACGAGTACTTCTTCTACCGTCCTTAAACGTTCATCCATGTTGTTGGGAATAGGAGGCGCTCGATCTCCTACGTTCGGAGGAATCTCATTGTTGTTAGGTGCGTTTGGAAGGTAAGTGTCAGTGCCGTTTGGGCTTACCTTTCTCAGTTTTCTTCTAGGTGCCATTTTATGTTATTGAAGCACGCGAAGATGAGTTTCTAAGTGATCAAGATCTAGGACTAAGGCAAAGTTAGTCTTTAGCAGGCGCTCCTAAGTCAAAGTCATGTCGGATACTAATTTAAGAGTGTCTTCATAGAGTCGATGATTCTCATAAAAAGAGTGAGTGCAATTATGTATGTATGCATATGCAATCCCCCCAATAAAAAAAAATTTAATTATGCATGCATTCATTTATCCATGGGTTTTTTGAAATAAATTTATTCCATGGATAGATTTTAAAAGAATAAGGGTAAAGCATTTGGGCCCCTATATTGGGCCAAAAGAAATAAATTATTTGGGCTTGAGTAAAACAAGGGTATTGGGCCGAAATAATTGGGCCAACATAGTAATTAAATATTGGGCTAAAGATTTGGGCTAGGAAAAATAAATTTTGGGCTCAAAAGGTTTGGGATTTAAAATAATAAATTTGGGCTAAAAGTTAGGGCTTAGAAAAAAAATTTGGGCTCAAAAATGTTAGTTTAAAAATAATAATGGATTTTTAAATATAATACTAGTTTAAAAATAATACTCGTAATAGTTTAAAAATAATAATACTAGTTTTTAAAAAAAATAGTCCGGGCTCTAATACCACTTTGTAACACCCCGGATTTGATAACCCAGGCCGGGATGTCACCGCCACACCTCCCTAGCAAGACGCGGTTTCTCCGAGCTTGTTAGAGAGATGCAAGGCTATGGTTTTTCAGAATTTAAAATATTTCAAATAGCCCATTTATAAATATATAACAAAAATCATTACATAGTATTATCTAAGTTGCAGCGGAAAGTAATATTTAAATATAGATATAGTAGCGGAAATATAAATAGGGCCAACACGGCCAAAACACGGGTTATACAGGCCCGTTATGCAAGTCATGTATAAAAACGAGAGTAAACGTTCCCAAATCCCAATGCATGCTATGCTCATGTGTAAGCCTCATACTCTGAAAAGAAAAAATGGAGCAACAGTTTGTCAGCATAAACATGCTGAGTAAGTTAACCCCTAGCATACAATAATTGGGTTTCAAAGCCTTTAATTATTTAGAAAAAGAATTGACTTACATTTAGCATGATCGCAGCCACTATATAAATTAACTCATCAAGATAATGGAATTTAATTGTAGAAATCAAAGGTAAGCATGCCAAATGATCACATGTATAACTTGCAAGGCGATTAAATAAATTGATATAAACCAAAACACAATTTAGCAAGGATTTAATTAAATCTCGTATAAATTTCTCGTTTCGTTTCTTTTATAGTTCACCATTCGCTAGGGCTCTTATGTCCACTAGCCTCATGGTCAATATTTCACTAGGGCCCTTACGTCCGCTAGTCATACGCTTGGGCCCTTATGTCCACAATTCACATAATCAATATCGCGCTAGGGCTCTTACGTCCGCTAGACATACGCTTGGGCCCTTATGTCCACAAGCCACATAGTCAATATTGATAATATCTAACTTGGTCACAACTCACCAAAGTTTCAAAATAATTTAAAAAAAATGTTTTTATTTGTTTAGACATATCTCGCAAATCATGTGTTTCTCAAAGACGAGTTTTTCAACATTTCAACCAAGCCATTTCCACAGTTTACGCCATCTCAGTTTAAAAATTTATTTCAAGGGCAATCGACTTGAAATTTCTACAGTAGATCGAGAACACGCTAACAAACAACTTTCGTGTTTTAAGTTTTCCAAAATTATGTGAGGAAACGGGTGAAATTCTACAATCTTTACACAAGCCAAAATCTGCCATAATTGTCTACACAGCGCACTGATTTTCAAAAGACTTTTTAACAAGCAAGCGACCTCCAAAATTTATGAAATTTTACAGGCACTTAAAAGACACCAAAATAAACAAGTTTTATTAGAGGCAAATTATGCAAATTCATCATGGATTAAGTCAGATTAATCCACTAAGTTTGGATTAAAAATCTGTCGATTTTTCCTTCTTGGACACAGTGTATTCAACACGGGTTTTGACTATACAAACGTTAATGAAAATGCACAAACTTTTACAGGCATGTTGGCAAGACATTTATCTACAACTTTTATGTTTACACCAAAGATTAGTTTTGATCACAAGTGATAGAAATATGCACATCAAGTTCGATCATATAGTCTGTCTCAGTTTTCGAAAAGTTCACGCGCAACAGAATATGTTCGACGCGGTTTGGGGTAGCAAATCTTAATGAAAATGAATGAAATTTTACAGGGTATTCAATACTCATAGATCTACAAATTTCATGTTTTGCACAAGTCCTAATTCGGCCTAGATCCAAGGTCAAAATGGCTAACAAGATCGAGAGTGAAATCTGCCAAGTTCTAAGTGCGAAAATAATTTCAGAGGTGTTCAGACTCGGTTTTCGGGCATCAAACTTTCACGAAAAATTATGAACATTTTACAGCATGTATATCTATGTCTTAGGAACACTTTTTATGTTTTGAGTTTTCTCGTTTGAAGAATTTTAAGGGTTCGAAAAATTCCTCCAAGAACGCTGCGCGCGTGTGAATCTCTTGTTGACAGATTTCATCGAGTTTTCCGTTAGATCTCATGTTCGGGTTAAATTTTAGCCACCAAAAACCGTATGTAAGAATTAACTTACATAATATGAGTTCTAAACAGCCCTTGGTTCGTCCGGAATCTACGGATGGCTACGAACGGATCTCCTCAACGCGAAGCTTCCGACTTTGGCCACGAATTCGACTCGAAAGAAGAAATCTAGTGTTAGATCGACTTTTTGGGTTTGAAAATGTGTAGGAAAACTTAAGGAAACACTTACCCACGTCCTAAAGGGTCTGACCTCTCTTCTCCAACGCCCTCTTGCTCCGGTTGCTCGTCGGGAACTCAAGAACACAGGGGATTTTGGGGTTTTCGGTGTTGGGAGAACAAATGAGAGAATATGGAGTGTTGAGGAATGAATTAAAGGGTTAGGATCTGAATAATGGTATAAGGATCAACCAAATTTCGTCCATAATACCTTTCCCCCATTCGTGATTGAGTTTCCATAGTCGGAGGTCGAAAATAAGGCAAGAAATTGCCAAAACGTGCAAGTGTGCAGCTGCCTCTGTAGTGGCGCGGTGGTGGCGCGGTGCTAGGCCAACGGGCGCGCGGCGGGCGCGCGGCCTGGTCTGGGCCGTGCGTTCGGACTGGGTCGTGCGATCCCGTCGGGCCTTTTCTCCTCTCTTTCGGGTTTCTATCCTCATACCTTTTCGGGCTCGATTTTTCGGGTCATCCTCGGATTATAAATTCATCTTAAATTTATCTCGTTTCGAATTAATCCCGTATTCGAAATCTTGAGTCCGTCGCGTTTGGATTCGTCGGCTTCTAATTCGTCGTCTTCTGGCTCCCGTGCAATAATTTATTTAATTAAATTATTTTCGACTTCTCGGGTTCTTGGATATTTATTTCCTTCTTGAATTAAATTTCACTTCTCATTTCATCTCTTGGAATTAAATTCCATTTCTCATTTTATCTTTAAATTATTTAATTTATTTATATATTGTATTTATTTATTTATTTATGTTACAAAATTCTCGGGTATTACAGTCTACCCCCCTTAAGAATCAACTTCGTCCTCGAAGTTGCGTTTTTAGCTTCTCTCTCGAGCTAAGAACTATGGTTCTTTTTGTTTATATTAGTTTTTTTTTTCTTTATTTTTGTATTGTGACTGAACTCAGAATTAAAATTTCTAAGCTGCCTACGTACCCTGTGAAGGGATCAAGCCATGACGTAGTTCAAAACAATTTGAATTTGTTTATTTATTGATTTGGGATACATAATATTCGGGTTGTTACATCCTCCTCCCCTTAAGATTACAGTTATGTCCCCATAACTGCCTAAGCATTATTCTCAAGAAAGTTCGGGTTTTGACCTTGTTACGTGTCAGTCTCTCCTTGCTGAGGGTTCACCAGATCTATTCTCCTTTCGATCGCCTCCTCTGGCGTTCGGCATCCCCTAGCCTTGTGACCAAACTTGCCGCACTTATAGCAGGCTCCAGGCTTCGGGCACTGGCGTACCAGATGTGCATGGTTGCATCGTGGGCAGCGTGGTATGAATGCTTCACGGTTGTCATCTCTTCCATTCCCGAGACCTTTATTTTCTTTCCTTCGAGATCCATTATCTTTCCTAGAGTTTTTGTTGTTGTCTTTCCGATCCTTCTTCTCAAGTCCTTGAGAGTCCTTGCTCGACTCACCATTTTCCTTACGCTTCAATTGCTGGATTCGAGCAATTGCTACAGCGCGATCATATATCGTCTGCAGGTTTGTGAATTGTCCTACTGCAAGTATCTCCCGGATACTAAGGTTCAGACCCATCTCGAATTTCTGAGCCTTGTCAGAATCGGTTGGTACTATCCTCGTAGCAAATCGTACTAGCTCTTTGAATTTGGTGTAGTACTCTTGCACTGTTTGTGCGCCTTGCTTCAGGTTGATGAATTCCTCGTATTTCGCAGTCTTGGTGCTCAGTGGGTAGAATCTTTCTCTCAAGGCTTCCTTAAGTCCTTCCCATGTGTAGGATTCTTCATCTTCCTCTGAATTCGCTCGAAGGTTTTGCCACCACTCATCAGCTTCGCCTCCTAAGTAGTAAGTCGCTACACGTATCTTCTCCTTGTCGGGGCATTTGATAGCGTCCAAGAGTTTGTCAAAGGTACGGATCCAACCTTCCAACTTGGCCGGATCCTCTTGGCCGTCATAATGGGGCGGGTTGTAGGGGTTCACCAATGCCAAGTAGTTGACTTGGGCTACTGGCGGGGGTACTGCTGCTTGTGCCCTATGCACCTCGGCATTTCCTAATGCTACGAGTACTTCTTCTACCGTCCTTAAACGTTCATCCATGTTGTTGGGAATAGGAGGCGCTCGATCTCCTACGTTCGGAGGAATCTCATTGTTGTTAGGTGCGTTTGGAATGTAAGTGTCAGTGCCGTTTGGGCTTACCTTCCTCAGTTTTCTTCTAGGTGCCATTTTCTGTTATAGAAGCACGCGAAGATGAGTTTCTAAGTGATCGAGATCTAGGACTAAGGCAAAGTTAGTCTTTAGCAGGCGCTCCTAAGTCAAAGTCATGTCGGATACTAATTTAAGAGTGTCTTCATAGAGTCGATGATTCTCATAAAAAGAGTGAGTGCAATTATGTATGTATGCATATGCAATCCCCCCAATAAAAAAAATTTAATTATGCATGCATTCATTTATCCATGGGTTTTTAGAAATAAATTTATTCCATGGATAGATTTTAAAAGAATAAGGGTAAAGCATTTGGGCCCCTATATTGGGCCAAAAGAAATAAATTATTTGGGCTTGAGTAAAACAAGGGTATTGGGCCGAAATAATTGGGCCAACATAGTAATTAAATATTGGGCTAAAGATTTGGGCTAGGAAAAATAAATTTTGGGCTCAAAAGGTTTGGGATTTAAAATAATAAATTTGGGCTAAAAGTTAGGGCTTAGAAAAAAAATTTGGGCTCAAAAATGTTAGTTTAAAAATAATAATGAATTTTTAAATATAATACTAGTTTAAAAATAATACTCGTAATAGTTTAAAAATAATAATACTAGTTTTTAAAAAAAATAGTCCGGGCTCTGATACCACTTTGTAACACCCCGGATTTGATAACCCAGGCCGGGATGTCACCGCCACACCTCCCTAGCAAGACGCGGTTTCTCCGAGCTTGTTAGAGAGATGCAAGGCTATGGTTTTTTCAGAATTTAAAACATTTCAAATAGCCCATTTATAAATATATAACAAAAATCATTACATAGTATTATCTAAGTTGCAGCGGAAAGTAATATTTAAATATAGATATAGCAGCGGAAATATAAATAGGGCCAACACGGCCAAAACACGGGTTATACAGGCCCGTTATGCAAGTCATGTATAAAAACGAGAGTAAACGTTCCCAAATCCCAATGCATGCTATGCTCATGTGTAAGCCTCATACTCTGAAAAGAAAAAAGAGAGCAACGGTTTGTCAGCATAAACATGCTGAGTAAGTTAACCCCTAGCATACAATAATTGGGTTTCAAAGCCTTTAATTATTTAGAAAAAGAATTGACTTACATTTAGCATGATCGCAGCCACTATATAAATTATCTCATCAAGATAATGGAATTTAATTGTAGAAATCAAAGGTAAGCATGCCAAATGATCACATGTATAACTTGCAAGGCGATTAAATAAATTGATATAAACCAAAACACAATTTAGCAAGGATTTAATTAAATCTCGTATAAATTTCTCGTTTCGTTTCTTTTATAGATCACCATTCGCTAGGGCTCTTATGTCCACTAGCCTCATGGTCAATATTTCACTAGGGCCCTTACGTCCGCTAGTCATACGCTTGGGCCCTTATGTCCACAAGTCACATAATCAATATCGCGCTAGGGCTCTTACGTCCGCTAGACATACGCTTGGGCCCTTATGTCCACAAGCCACATAGTCAATATTGATAATATCTAACTTGGTCACAACTCACCAAAGTTTCAAAATAATTTTAAAAAAAATGTTTTTATTTGTTTAGACATATCTCGCAAATCATGTGTTTCTCAAAGACGAGTTTTTCAACATTTCAACCAAGCCATTTCCACAGTTTACGCCATCTCAGTTTAAAAATTTATTTCAAGGGCAATCGACTTGAAATTTCTACAGTAGATCGAGAACACGCTAACGAACAACTTTCGTGTTTTAAGTTTTCCAAAATTATGTGAGGAAACGGGTGAAATTCTACAATCTTTACACAAGCCAAAATCTGCCATAATTGTCTACACAGCGCACTGATTTTCAAAAGAGTTTTTAACATAGCAACCGACCTCCAAAATTTATGAACTTTTACAGGCACTTAAAAGACACCAAAATAGACAAGTTTTATTAGAGGCAAATTATGCAAATTCATCATGGATTAAGTCAGATTAATCCACTAAGTTTGGATTAAAAATCTGTCGATTTTTCCTTCTTGGACACAGTGTATTCAACACGGGTTTTGACTATACAAACGTTAATGAAAATGCACGAAATTTTACAGGCATGTTGGCAAGACATTTATCTACAACCTTTATGTTTACACCAAAGATTAGTTTTGATCACAACTGATAGAAATATGCACATCAAGTTCGATCATATAGTCTGTCTCAGTTTTCGAAAAGTTCACGCGCAACAGAATATGTTCGACGCGGTTTGGGGTAGCAAATCTTAATGAAAATGAATGAACTTTTACAGGGGTATTCAATACTCATAGATCTACAAATTTCATGTTTTGCACAAGTCCTAATTCGGCCTAGATCCAAAGTCAAAATGGCTAACAAGATCGAGAGTGAAATTTGCCAAGTTCTAAGTGCGAAAATAATTTCAGAGGTGTTCAGACTCGGTTTTCGGGCATCAAACTTTCACGAAAAATTATGAAAATTTTACAGCATGTATATCTATGTCTTAGGAACACTTTTTATGTTTTGAGTTTTCTCGTTTGAAGAATTTTAAGGGTTCGAAAAATTCCTCCAAGAATGCTGCGCGCGTGTGAATCTCTTGTTGACAGATTTCATCGAGTTTTCCGTTAGATCTCATGTTCGGGTTAAATTTTAGCCACAAAAAACCGTATGTAAGAATTAACTTACATAATATGAGTTCTAAACAGCCCTTGGTTCGTCCGGAATCTACGGATGGCTACGAACGGATCTCCTCAACGCGAAGCTTCCGACTTTGGCCACGAATTCGACTCGAAAGAAGAAATCTAGTGTTAGATCGACTTTTCGGATTTGAAAATGTGTAGGAAAACTTAAGGAAACACTTACCCACGTCCTAAAGGGTCTGACCTCTCTTCTCCAACGCCCTCTTGCTCCGGTTGCTCGTCGGGAACTCAAGAACACAGGGGATTTTGGGGTTTTCGGTTTTGGGAGAACAAATGAGAGAATATGGGGTGTTGAGGAATGAATTAAAGGGTTAGGATCTGAATAATGGTATAAGGATCAACCAAATTTCGTCCATAATACCTTTCCCCCATTCGTGATTGAGTTTCCATAGTCGGAGGTCGAAAATAAGGCAAGAAATCGCCAAAACGTGCAAGTGTGCAGCTGCCTCTGTAGTGGCGCGGTGGTGGCGCGGTGCTAGGCCAACGGGCGCGCGGCGGGCGCGCGGCCTGGTCTGGGCCGTGCGTTCGGACTGGGTCGTGCGATCCCGTCGGGCCTTTTCTCCTCTCTTTCGGGTTTCTATCCTCATACCTTTTCGGGTTCGATTTTTCGGGTCATCCTCGGATTATAAATTCATCTTAAATTTATCTCGTTTCGAATTAATCCCGTATTCGAAATCTTGAGTCCGTCATGTTTGGATTCGTCGGCTTCTAATTCGTCGCCTTCTGGCTCCCGTGCAATAATTTATTTAATTAAATTATTTTCGACTTCTCGGGTTCTTGGATATTTAATTCCTTGAATTAAATTTCACTTCTCATTTCATCTCTTGGAATTAAATTCCATTTCTCATTTTATCTTTAAATTATTTAATTTATTTATATATTGTATTTATTTATTTATTTATGTTACAAAATTCTCGGGTATTACACTTACGAGATACGAACCTAGACAAATTCATAAGTTCATCTTATGTGATTATGCGTTAGAATTGGGATTATATTATGGTTGCCGTTATGCGAGGCTTGGCAAACCTCAGTCGTATATATATATGGATATGTTGAGTTCATTCTATGTGCTTGATTGGGATTTACTCCCTTGACTGGAATTGACCCATAGGGATATTCAGCTGATATCCCGGGTCTGTGTGTTGTGCGTGTGGCACGATGCGGCAATTGGGGAGTGAACCCTTTGCCATGACCCGCTAGACGCCGCTCTGGTCAGTGACGACTATCCGGCTCCCTCACCTATGTTATTGGCCCTGCGTAGGCTGTTCGTCCGCGGCGGGGGCGACGTTGACGGGCAGTTCATTGTGATGGGAGAGGGTGGTGTCCTCTCGCCAATGATGACTGTCGACCATGGTTATTAGGAAACGCGTTAGACATGATTAATTGCTGCATTTAGGATAGATAGACACATAGGTCATATCATTCATTTCATCATATCATAACATTTATTTGATTGCAGTGGTTGAAGCACCGGTATGAGACGGTGTGATGGTTTGCATTCTTTTACTTATTTATTTAATTACTTTGTTAATGTTTGACAGTAGTATGTGGTTGATGTATCCCCATCCCCCATTATTCTTCCCTTGCTCAGTACCCGTACTGACCCCCTGCTATTTTCTTTTATAGATACTCCTGAGGATGGCACGGTGCATTGGGCATATTGAAGGGTTGGGGATGAGCGAACATGTTTTATTCCCTTAAATGGTTTTTGCTCACTTAGCTAATGGACATATTATATGCTTTTATAGTTAATTATTCTGCATTGAGTTTTAATATAATTAGAAATGCCTGTGAGCCGTAGTAGTTCAAGACTTCGATATATTACTGAGTTAATATGTTAACTGATAATTATGAGATTGATAGCAGGGCCGGATGCCCGGATATGTTGTTAATTTGATATATATATATAATTACTATAATTATGGTGTGGTGGGATTTTTCTGATTCTTCAGGTACTCAGCTTCGTGTTACAGACCCTAAGTTGACTGGCCAACAACTTAGGTGATGTAGCACGGCAGTGACGTCACGGAAATTTTTGGTTTAAAATTTTCGGGACGTTACAGAAAGAAAATCTACTATAAGATAAAATAGTTGATGATCGAAGCAATGAATAAGAAATTGATCAAGATTAAAGGAATGAAAGTTTTGACTGTAAAACTGACGTTTAATTGTCAATGTTGAAAGAATATCAAAGTTTTCTTATTTGTTTTCTTGCTCCGGCTCCTCTAAAGAAAATAATTTATACATGCGTAAAAGTAATAAAGATGACAAAACAATTTTTTTAAAAGAAAAAGAAAAAAAACATTCTAATAACGTCTTGCATTCCTTTCCCATAGCATTTCTAAATACAATTTCATGTAATTTCATGTCACTAACGTCATGAATAAAATTGCCATTATCATTATCAGAATGTTAAAAATAAAATGTACCCTATTTAATCTGACGATTGTTAATACCATCGAATACAAATTATGGAATAAATATGTTTTTAAATACAATTAAAGTCTTTTGAAAACAAAATACAATTAAATTTTAAATCATCAAGTAAGATCATAAAAAAAATACAGTTTCATTGTAACACCCGAGGAAAAAAACGAATTCAAATTGTTTTGAACTACGTCACGACTTGATCCCTTCACAGGGTACGTAGGCAGCTTGGAACTAATTTCTAAGTTCAGTCACGAAATAAATCACAAAATAAATTACGAAATAGATCACAAGGACGATAGGAGGAGTTGGAACCAATTTAGACTAGGCTAATTAGGACACGGACATGTTGCGAGCGATAAGCCGGACTCGTAACAAGTTTAAGGAAAAGATTCCAAACCGGAGACGACCCCAGGAATCGAGCTAACACGTAGAAAACCGATAGGGGAAAGCAAGGAAAGACCCGACGGAACACGCGGACCGCCGAACCGGCCGGTCCGGCCGGCCCGCGCTCTCCGCGCGCCGCCGCGCGGCCACCGCGCAGACGGAGGAGTCGCGACTCCAGGGCAGACCACGCGTGCTCCGCGCGGACAAAGGCCTATGTGCGCGCCACCAGCGCGCCAGAGGTGCAGGAGGTGTAAACTTTCCTTCCATGGTGATTTTCTTGCCAAAAATCCGTCCTCTATCAAGGGGAAGCGGATCAAGGCAATGGGGGAAGGTTATAGAGGCTGTGTGGCCGCCCCTCCCCCCATATTTTCCAGAAAACAAACCCTAGCCACCTCCAATATTCCTCTCCAAGTCGAAACCTCTCCGAACTCACTTTCCGGCAAGTATTCCGGCGACGGCAAGGCGAAAGGAACCAAGCCCTGCCCTCTAGACTCTTGGTAAGCTATTTTACAAAGTTTTAATTCGTCCATATATCTCAGAAACTCATATTCTAACCCTTTTTCCTTACTACGATTTCCCGTCGGAAAACGAACAAAAGGCGATCGGAGAAGTTGGCCGTTCGTCGTGACCCTAGACGTCCGGAAACCCAATCCAGCGACCCTATCCTCATTCTAAGTAAGTTAAAACCTTACTCACAAATTTTCGTGGTTGTTTGTTGTTTAAAACTCGAGATATAGGCTTGTAACAAAAATCGGTTTTCAAAAACCCTATTTTCGTCCAATTTCAAAGACTCGCCTAAAACTCAACCTTCGGGAATTCAAACCGAGAACTTTTCTACATAAAAGTTGTTCCTAACACCTTTATCTATCTTGTGTCAAAATTTCAGCCGTTGACATTAAGTTTTGCTATCCCAAATCACGCCGTAAACTTTCTGTGACAACCCGAACATTTTTAAACTGTGACAGTTTTCTTTACTCAACTTGATGCATGTTTTTCACCCATTTTTCGAATGATTTAACTTTGCTTTCCTAAACAAAAGTTGTAGATAATTGTGTCTAGATTATGCATATAAACGTTCACGGATTTTGGTGTTCATTTGATATGTCAATCGGTCGAATTTTCAAAACTGTTTTAAACCCTATTCGGAACCCGCGAGTATGCAGTGAGTTGTGGTCGATTTTTGAGTACCAAGAATTCATTATTTCCAAATTCTTAAAACATGAAAGTTGTTCCTTAACGTGTTTTGTAGTTACTGTAAAAATTTCGCATCGATTGGTTTTGAAATGAATTTTTAATCGGCGTTGCACAAACCTGTGACGAAAACAGTTTTTAAGACAGAAATTATTCCTTGCAATGAACTCGAATTTCGACTCACTTCGGAACCTTATTTCCAAAAACTTAAAACATGAAAGTTGTTCGTATGTGTGTTTTTGAATTACTGTAAAAATTTCAGAATTATTGGTAAAAAGACGAATTTTTAATTAAGAAAGGCGTAAACTGCCTCGAATAGGATTTTTCGAACTTGAGAAGACTCGAACTATGAAAACGCGATATCGATCATTTGATAACTTTGAAATATGAACTTTCGAAAAATCCCGTTCACTAGGCTGAGCCGATCGTCATGCTATCATTATCTTTGAGACTGCCTCGTTAGTGGTCTCCTTACTATCTGAGATTGCCTCGTTAGTGATCTCGCGCGCTGTATTTTTGGATCGCCTCGTTAGTGGTCCTACTATCTTTTTGGATCGCCTCGTTAGTGGTCCTACTATCTTTTGAGACTGCCTCGTTAGTGGTCTCCCATTGTTTGGACTGCCTCGTTAGTGGTCCTATGTTGAGATTGCCTCGTTAGTGATCTCTCGGTATGGTGTCCTCTTCTTAGTCTACGGGATGAAATGTAAAAGACTTGTGTGAGTGTTTCATTATGCTTAAATCGTATTTATCATGTCTTTAATTATGTATTTAAAATTTATGCATCTTTAATTATGCTTTAAATTACGCTTTTAAAATTAAGTCCTTAATCATGTTTTCCGCTGCAAATAAATATTGTATTTTAAATTCACGTACGGTAAGCGAAATCTTTAGTTTAAACACATGTAACCCCTATTATTTGTTAGTTAGGGATTAACTTACTCAGTATATCTTTATACTGACAACCGTTGTCATTTCTTTTTACAGAGTATGTCGAGTGACGCATGCACGCGCATTTGGGGGGACATAATTGTGAACATTTTTATTTACTGCATCATACTACTGTTTTACCGGGTCTGTTAAACCCGAGGTTTTGGCCGCAGTTGGCCGTGATTACTTTTCCGCTGCATTTACCTTATCCATGCATGATGAATTTTTTTTCTATCGTACTTGATTTGAAGTATTAATAAATTCCGGACTCATTGTTGAATGTTTTAAAACTTTGTATACCCATAAGCCTTGCACCTCCTTAGCGAGCTCGGGAATCCGTGTCTTGCTAGGGAGATGCGGCGGTGACACCTCGGCCTGGGTTACCAAATCCGGGGTGTTACAAGTTGGTATCAGAGCCCGGAAAATTTTTAAAGCTACTACTATTATTTTAAACCATTATTTTTAAACCCAAGTATTATTTCTTTTAAATTATTTATTTTGACTACTAGTATTATTTTTAGCCCCCAAAAGCTTATTTTCCTTTTTACATAGCCCAAAATCTTAGCCAGAGAAATATTAAATTTTGGCCCACTATAGAGGCCCAACCTCTAGCAATTTATATTAAACATACGAATAAATTAAATATTAATGGGGAAGGGACTTGCACTTGCATGTTGCATATAGATTTAAATTTCTGCATATCTTAACCTTGCCTGAAAATGTCTAACTCTAACCTCCCTTGTTGACATTAGATGGCCGAGCCCAACGCGAACATGGTCAATTTGATGGTGAAATTAATGAACGCATACCTTGAGGGCCAACAGCACATCAATTACTTCAAAACGCGGGTAGGACAGTTGGAGGGTAACGTGGCCCATCTGGGTCATCTTAGGGAGGCAGACCATCACCACATAACCCAGCTGCAGGAGCAAGTCGCGCAGCTTCAGGCCCAAGTGGCCCAGCTCCAGGACCAGAGTGATGGCTTGGAAGAGCAAGTGGAGAACCTGGGCTGGGACCTGACCAACTTAACCTAGGACGTTGGTGAGGCGATCCTCCAGAACATGGGCCCTGGCCCCGACGTCGCTGTTCCCATTGAAGTATCCAGCGATGAGGACGACCCCATCGAGGATGCCCCTACCTGTCCCCTCTAGATTAGGGATATAGTTATCGATGCATTACTACTTGTACCTTCTTTGACTATTGTCAGCACTACTACGTTCATCCTACCGCGTATAACCCAAAAAGTTTCTTTTGGAGCAATAAAGGAATTTCCAGCAGTTATTTCAAATATCCTTTATACTTATTCGTGTATCATATCCACATACCCGGGAGAAACTCAACCACGTAAATGCACAATAACTAGTGGGCAGCCTCCACTCATGTAAATGCAGTGAAGAGGTAACGACGAAACCGTAGTACCATAAATCATAACTAAAGCGGGACAGTTCAACCATACTTCTAAAACAACAGTAAACCACTAACACATGTCAAACACCTAACTAAGCAATAACATAACGAAAATATAAATCACAAATCCCAGGCAACAGCAACGTCCTCATAAGGAGGAAACTAAACAACGTACGTCTAATGCAAAACCTAAACGAAAACACGAAACCAAAAGGGGACATCACTGATCGGGAGGCGGGAACTGCCGGCGCATGTAGTCGTCCATCTGCCGCACATAGGCGTACATGTCGGACATGGTGGCCTGCTGCTGAGCCTGCCCCGTAGCAAACGAGTCCATACGGGCCTGTAGAAGTCCAACCTAGCGTCAAGGGCGTCATAACGAGCCTGCCCAGCTGCAAACCCGGCGTCCATACCGACCCGCATCTCCTGCATCATCTGCAGCATCTGAGTCATCTCCTGCCCCTGAGGTGCCACAGCAGGAGGTGGAACTACTGGAGGAGGGGGTGGCTGCTCCGGTGGTACAACAAGGATCAGGCCGCCGTCATCAGGCTGCGGGCGAAGTACAACACGGGGAGCCCCACGACGTAAGGCGCTACGCCGGTCAGCATAAGTCGGGATATGGTAGCAACGGCCCGGTGCTAGGTCGTACGGGTCTGTCTCCGGTGTAGTGCGAATCCCCTGCGCCGCGCACAACCCACAGATGAGGTGAACGTGGGTAATCACCCTACTCCCTCGTCCTCTCCGCATACCCCGCAAGTTGTCCTCGATGCAAGCTACTACATTCACCCTACCGTCTCGCGTGATAAAGCAAATGGTCTCGTAGACGTGATCCAGGACAATGTGACTCCGAGTGATCGGCCGGATGCGCCCTAACCACAGCTGAGCAAGCTCTCGCCAAGGGGAGTCCATCATCGTCAAACGAAGCTCATGACTGTGCTCGAGCTAAGGAGGCACTATGGTGCATAACCACGCAGGAGCAAGAACACGTCCCTCAGGCTGTGGGCGAAATACGCCATCGTCGGGCAAGCCAAAATAGACATTGATCGCCCGAGCACTGAAGTCGAGATAGCGACCACGGACCCATACCCGGGATAGGTCTTCACCCTCCCGGAGACCGCCAATATTGGCAATAACCTCCATAGCCAGATAACCGGAGGCGACGCCCTCGGGGTGGCGTGCCAGACCGGTCCACTGCAGATACTCCAAGACTGCACTGACCCTGTCATCGCCCATATGAAGAGGATATATGCCTCTCTCAGGGACGTAAGCCCTGTTTCGACGAAGCTCGTCGAAATAAAAGTCCTGGGCAGCCCTCGTCCTAAACCGGAACCTGTCGTGCCGGTGAGGACGCACCTCGTCCGGGAGACCCCTGAGTCGCGGGCCCCGCTGCTCCTCGTCCTCCTCTGACTCGCTCTCGTCGAAATCAGGCATCGCCGGAGCGGCATGACTGGGGCCAGCCTCATCAGCAACTCGTCTCCTAGTCCTCGGAGGACACATGAGAGACGCCAAAACGACCCACAAAAAGAGCAACATCCTGCAAGTTACCAAATACCGATTATAAGACAAAGTCCCACACAGAAGTCAAGCGAAAATACGTAAAGGGCATCAATATACACTTCCAACGCGAATATACCGTAAGAACAACAAATCCTACCGTTGGCAAAGACCAACCAGGAGGTAATCTAGACAAAGGATATTCTCAAACTAGTGCCCAAACCCTTTGTGGCATTTCGTCGAACACGTTATGTGTGCAATAAACCAAAACCTAAGTTACTAACAACACACGGAAATTGCCCGCAGAATGAAATAATCATTCTAATAACAACACAACATATCCTACAGCACCAAACAATAGGGGAACGAACTAATAATCACACCCCAATAACAACCAAACATCAAAAACTTCATAGCCTTCCTAAGGATTCGAATTCAACAAGAATTTGCCAAAAACATAAACACATTATAACATAAACATAGGCAAGGCAACAAGAGTAACAACAATTGCCACGTACACTCGCTAATTTGCACAAATCAAGCCTAAAAGTCACAAACCCCCAATTTTTGTACACAAACCCTAATTTCCTAAATCTCCTCACAAATGAAGTCATTCGAAACATAAAAGTTGAAATTAGTAAGTGGGTTTAGTAGAATCGTACCTCGATGAGTGAAATTGAAGTCGAATCAAGCAAACAGGAAGGTAACTCGCCGGATTTAGAGAGGATTGGGGGTGTGTTCTCGAATGCAAAATGGGGGAAGTGGCTCGCGCTCCGCGCGAGCCCTATTTTCTTGAACAGAGGGAGCCGCGCGCTCTCCGCGCGCTGGGGCGCATTACCGCGCGGCCACCGCGCGGGACCCGGAGGGAGTTTTAAGTTTTTTCCTGTTCTGCTCAATCTCTTTTGCTATACGCTCCTCACTGAACCCGGGCATACATTGACAGTGAAATACAACGACATGGGGCACCACCTGGCCTTATTCCTGGCAAGGACAGCAGAATTGCCTCACGTCCTCCTTTCGCAGGACTACAGGAAACCCTTGGACGTAAATACATAGGGACCATAAAAAATTCCGTAGGGAATAGAAACCGCTTATTAACTAACGTCCCCACCACAGTTTGCTCGTATCCATAACGAGCTCCACGACCCCCAACTGAAGAAGTATGTGCCTGACACGTCGCATGCACTCCAACCGGACGTAATCGAATTGGATGATGACTTGACCTATGAAGAAACCCCGTTGCAAATACTCGACTACAAGGAAAGGGTGACAAGGAATAAATCTGTAAAGATGGTCAAGGTCCTGTGGTCCAACCACGAGACAGAAACAGCGACCTGGGAATTGGAAGCCGACATGAGGCAACTTTACCCTACCCTCTTCCAAGACGACCCGACCACAGTTATGGGGACATAACTATATTCTTAAGGGGGGGAGGATGTAACACCCGAGGAAAAAAACAAATTCAAATTGTTTTGAACTACGTCACGACTTGATCCCTTCACAGGGTACATAGGCAGCTTGGAACTAATTTCTAAGTTCAGTCACGAAATAAATCACAAAATAAATCACGAAATAGATCACAAGGACGATCGGAGGAGTTGGAACCAATTTAGACTAGGCTAATTAGGACACGGACATGTTGCGAGCGATAAGCCGGACTCGTAACAAGTTTAAGGAAAAGATTCCGAACCGGAGACGACCCTAGGAATCGAGCTAACACGTAGAAAACCGATAGGGGAAAGCAAGGAAAGACCTGACGGAACACGCGGACCGCCGAACCGGCCGGTCCGGCCGGCCCGCGCTCTCCGCGCGCCGCCGCGCGGCCACCGCGCGGACAGAGGAGTCGCGACTCCAGGGCAGACCACGCGTGCTCCGCGCAGACAAAGGCCTATGTGCGCGCCACCAGCGCGCCAGAGGTGCAGGAGGTGTAAACTTTCCTTCCATGGTGATTTTCTTGCCAAAAATCCGTCCTCTATCAAGGGGAAGCGGATCAAGGCAATGGGGGAAGGTTATAGAGGCTGTGTGGCCGCCCCTCCCCCCATATTTTCCAGAAAACAAACCCTAGCCACCTCCAATATTCCTCTCCAAGTCGAAACCTCTCCGAACTCACTTTCCGGCAAGTATTCCGGCGACGGCAAGGCAAAAGGAACCAAGCCCTGCCCTCTAGACTCTTGGTAAGCTATTGTACAAAGTTTTAATTCGTCCATATATCTCAGAAACTCATATTCTAACCCTTTTTCCTTACTACGATTTCCCGTCGGAAAACGAACAAAAGGCGATCGGAGAAGTTGGCCGTTCGTCGTGACCCTAGGACGTCCGGAAACCCAATCCAGCGACCCTATCCTCATTCTAAGTAAGTTAAAACCTTACTCACAAATTTTCGTGGTTGTTTGTTGTTTAAAACTCGAGATATAGGCTTGTAACAAAAATCGGTTTTCAAAAACCCTATTTTCGTCCAATTTCAAAGACTCGCCTAAAACTCGACCTTCGGGAATTCAAACCGAGAACCTTTCAACATAAAAGTTGTTCC
The DNA here is from genome assembly GCA_030278955.1 of Hygrophila difformis. Taxonomy (NCBI): domain Eukaryota; kingdom Viridiplantae; phylum Streptophyta; class Magnoliopsida; order Lamiales; family Acanthaceae; genus Hygrophila; species Hygrophila difformis. Next base: position 31,487,531 of record JAOANR010000003.1, on the reverse strand, counting down.
TAACACCTTTATCTATCTTGTGTCAAAATTTCAGCCATTGACATTAAGTTTTGCTATCCCAAATCACGCCGTAAACTTTCTGTGACAACCCGAACATTTTTAAACTGTGACAGTTTTCTTTACTCAACTTGATGCATGTTTTTCACCCATTTTTCGAATGATTTAACTTTGCTTTCCTAAACAAAAGTTGTAGATAATTGTGTCTAGATTATGCATATAAAATTTCACGGATTTTGGTGTTCATTTGATATGTCAATCGGTCGAATTTTCAAAACTGTTTTAAACCCTATTCGGAACCCGCGAGTATGCAGTGAGTTGTGGTCGATTTTTGAGTACCAAGAATTCATTATTTCCAAATTCTTAAAACATGAAAGTTGTTCCTTAACGTGTTTTGTAGTTACTGTAAAAATTTCACATCGATTGGTTTTGAAATGAATTTTTAATCGGCGTTGCACGAACCTGTGACGAAAACAGTTTTTAAGACAGAAATTATTCCTTGCAATGAACTCGAATTTCGACTCACTTCGGAACCTTATTTCCAAAAACTTAAAACATGAAAGTTGTTCGTGTGTGTGTTTTTGAATTACTGTAAAATTTCAGAATTTTTGGTGAAAAGACGAATTTTTAATTAAGAAAGGCGTAAACTGCCTCGAATAGGATTTTTCGAACTTGAGAAGACTCGAACTATGAAAACGCGATATCGATCATTTGATAACTTTGAAATACGAACTTTCGAAAAATCCCGTTCACTAGGCTGAGCCGATCGTCATGCTATCATTATCTTTGAGACTGCCTCGTTAGTGGTCTCCTTACTATCTGAGATTGCCTCGTTAGTGATCTCGCGCGCTGTATTTTTGGATCGCCTCGTTAGTGGTCCTACTATCTTTTTGGATCGCCTCGTTAGTGGTCCTACTATCTTTTGAGACTGCCTCGTTAGTGGTCTCCCATTGTTTGGACTGCCTCGTTAGTGGTCCTATGTTGAGATTGCCTCGTTAGTGATCTCTCGGTATGGTGTCCTCTTCTTAGTCTACGGGATGAAATGTAAAAGACTTGTGTGAGTGTTTCATTATGCTTAAATCGTATTTATCATGTCTTTAATTATGTATTTAAAATTCATGCATCTTAAATTATGCTTTAAATTACGCTTTTAAATTTAAGTCCTTTAATCATGTTTTTCCGCTGCAAATAAATTATGTATTTTAAATTCACGTACGGTAAGCGAAATCTTTAGTTTAAACACATGTAACCCCTATTATTTGTTAGTTAGGGATTAACTTACTCAGTATATCTTTATACTGACAACCGTTGTCATTTCCTTTTTCTACAGAGTATGTCGAGTGACGCATGCACGCGCATTTGGGGGGATATATTTGTGAACATTTTTATTTACTGCATCATACTACTGTTTTACCGGGTCTGTTAAACCCGAGGTTTTGGCCGTGTTGGCCGCGATTACTTTTCCGCTGCATTTACCTTTCCATGCATGATGATTGTTACTATCGTACTTGGTTTGAAGTATTAATAAATTCCGGACTCATTGTTGAATGTTTTAAAACCTTGTATACCCATAAGCCTTGCACCTCCTTAGCGAGCTCGGGAATCCGTGTCTTGCTAGGGAGATGCGGCGGTGACACCTCGGCCTGGGTTACTAAATCCGGGGTGTTACATTCATAGCCCATAAGTTTTATAAATTAGATTATCTAGAGCAAATCAGTCAAAATGAATATGTAAGTTTTGATCAAAAAATTAATATAAAGCTATACCATATACAGGACCACTAATGCAATAAATATCAGTTATAAAGTTTACTTTTATTTATATGAAAAATGAAATAAGTATCATTTTTCAAATTCAGTGTGCACGATATGATTTCTTTAATTTTAACCCCATTTAACTTCTTAAAATTATAACTTTTTTAAAAAAAAAACCCTAAGAATAAATGTAATGCACTTACAATTCCTTTATATTTATTGGTATCGCGACAATCAAGTATAAGATTCATTTTAAAGCGGCTAATATTTAGAGAATCAAACAATGCTTCATTGAAAAAGATTATTTATAAAGCGGTTAATAAAATTCATCAACCAATATGTAATCAGAATGTTAAAAGTAATGAATTGGTTGACAATTTCATGAAATTGGTTGACAATTTCATGTCACTAAAGTCATGAATAAAATTGCCCTTATCATTATCAGAATGTTAAAAACAAAATGTAATCTATTTAAACTGACGATTGTTACTACCATCGAATATAAATTATGGAATAAATATTTTTTTAAATACAATTAAAGTTTTTTGAAAACAAAATACAATTAAATTTTAAATCAGCAAGTAAGATCATAAAAAAAAAGTACAGTTTCATAGCCCATAAGTTTTATAAATTAGATTATCTAGAGCATATCAGCCACAATGAATATGTAAGTTTTGATCAAAAAATTAATATAAAGCTATACCATATACAGGACCACTAATGCAATAATATCAATTATAAAGTTTACTTTTATTTATATGAAAAATAAAATAAGTATCATTTTTCAAATTCAGTGTGCACGATATGATTTCTTTAATTTTAACCCCATTTAAATTCTTAAAAATTATAACTTTTTTTTAAAAAAAAACCCTAAGAATAAATGTAATGCACTTACAATTCTTTTATATTTATTGGTATCGCGACAATCAAGTATAAGATTCATTTTAAAGCGGCTAATATTTAGAGAATCAAACAATGCTTCATTGAAGAAGATTATTTATAAAGCGGTTAATAAAATTCATCAACCAATATGTAATCATCTAGATCATAGAGCAAAACATTATACTTCGATTCAAACATTCGTATTAACAAATCCATTATAGCATATCACTTGAAGATTTTGATACATAAATGATGATTAAATTTATTAGTCAGTCCGATAAGACCCTTCCTAATATCAGAAAACCAAACCTCGTCAAACTTCCTCAACAAAGGTTTCGCAACAAACTTCCTCAATAAAGGTTCCGCAGCACGGAAATAGTTACCCTTCAGATACTCTAAAAAACGTCCATTTGCGCTACAATACATTCAAACATATCATTTGGAACGGCTAGAAAAGTTACATTGTCCAGTCATGCCTCATTTGTTCAATATCTTATCATCATCATTGGATAAAATTCTATAGTCTTTATGTATATGTTTAATAAATACAGAAGTTATATTTTGAAGGAGAATGAAAGTATAGGAGTATTTCTACTTGCAATTATTTCCAGACAGGAGTTCGAGGGGATGACCAAGAATTTTGTCAATAACTTGAGCAAATCCAGAGATAAAACAGAGCCAAACCACATTTCTCATTGATGGCAGGATATAAATTTTTCATGTGCCTATAGATATTAGTCTTCTGTTTGTCACAGCATTCTGCAAAATGACAATTGTATATGATTAAGAATCGGGGTCATAATTGCACTAAACATGGAAATAAAACTAAAGAAACAAAATAAATTATTAAAAAAATCATCACCAACACGCCTTAATTTTGAAGTGAAACTTAAGCATGTGTCGCATACTTCCATTCCATTTTCTAAATTAAAGCCCAAACATCAAGCTATGTTCAAAGCCAAAATTAAAGTTAAGAAATTCATTTAAGTAGGAGAAACTCCATGCCATTGGTACTATATTCAATATCCATATCAAGATAATCTTGGAAGTTTCTGCAAAATTTAAATACTTTGTGCGAAATATCCTTGCTCCTTTTTGTCCAATGAGATGATTTGAATGCATTTCAGGCAGATGTTTCGAATTCTTGTTAATTATTAGCCAATGTATATGTCTAATTCTTGTTAGTTATTAAAACAGTGCATTTAATCCTGCTATATTTTTGGCATATTAATTTTTTCATCATCATTTTCTATTATTAATTATTCCCAAAAATTGTGCACTTAAATTGAGCAGCCGGGATCTCTTTCCAAATTATTCAAGGTGTCTAATATTATAAAATCCACCAAACGATACATATTAAATATAAGAATTAAAGTAAATTATCATTTTTTGACATGATTTTTAACTATCCAATTAGTAATAATGTTTCCCAAATTATACTCTTTAATTATGGGATCATTTCATTCTATATTAGTGTACATGATTTAAATATTTATGATTTTTTGATCTAATAAAGTAACACACATTTTTTAAAATTTAAAACTGCATATTTAGAATTGTTTATTTAAAAAATACATATTCTAATATTTATTTTTCATTTTTTATTTAATATTTAGTTTTCAAAATATGGATATATTTATATGGAAATATTTAGTTTCCAATATAAATAAAATTATTCTAAAATACGGGTATACTTATATGAAAAGATTTAGTTGCCAATATAAATAAAATGATTTTAAAATATGAATATATTTAAATAACGTGATCTAATGTTAAATCATCGTAATATATCTATAATTAAAATGAATCATAATAAATTGATTCTAAAATGATGTGTTAAATGATTCCATTTAAAAACGTAGTATCTATATTAAATCATCACAATATTTTTTCCAAAGTTAATATTATAATTAACTTATTGCTATAATTAGCCAATTGCTATAATACAAATTTTTATAGAATTGAAAGATAATATCTTAATTTAAAGAATGATTCAAAATTGTCATATTTAATGGTTTCATAAATGATTTCATTTTTGTTTATTCAATGGAAATCAATTTAATCAATTTAATTATTGTAATCAATGTAATCAATATAATTAATTGTAACAGATATGTATAAAAATCTTTTGATAATCAATGTAAATCAATTACCCCATCATCTTTGCTTTATTTTTGTTGTGTAGCAGTTCAATAAACAAATCATACTAATATAAAATGGTTTATTTTTAAAAAATTACATATTCTAAAATTTAGTTTCCATTTTATAATTTAATTAATATTGTGTTTCCAAAGTTTTCGTCATTAATCAATTCAAAAATCCATTGATTTTTCTTCCCGATTTTAATAATTTAACACAATAATTTAATATTGTGTTTTCATTTTCTTCCAAAATTTTCTTTATTGATATTTAGTTCCATAAGTTGGAAAACTAAATATTCAATGAACTAAATATAAAGTAATCTTATCCGATAATAATTCATCCACATTAATTAAAGTAATCACTTGTTAACATTATTTACATTTTTCATTGAATAATTCATGTAATCCTTAATTTTCTTCCCGATTTTATTCAACAATAATTGTTTAATATTCATTGATCATTACATTAATTGTGAATATAATATAATTAATGTTAATACAAATAATTATTGAAGAAATTATTCATAATTTTATTTAATCTTGATCAACCATTGATGTGATTACTTTATATTATATTTTTATATCTTTTTCGGAATATTGACTAAAAATTAGGGATTTATTGAGATAAGAATCGAGAATATAAATAATTTACCTTTTTGGAATTATTTACTAAAAATTATGTATTTAAGAAATTTTGGAATTATGTATTTAGAATGGTTTATTTATAAAAAAATACATATTCTAATATTTAGTTTAAATTTTTTATTTAACTAATATTTAGTTTCCAAAATATGGATATATTTAGTTGCCCGTATAAATAAAATGATTCTAAAATATGGATATACTTATATGAAAAGATTTAGTTGCCAGTATAATTAAAATGATTCTAAAATAAGAATATATTTAAATAACTATCTAATGTTAAATCATCACAATATATCTATAACTAAAATGAATCACAATAAATTGATTCTAAAATGATATGTTCAATTATTCCATTTAAAAACGTAGTATCTGTGATACCCCGTAAATATAGTAGTAATAATTACATAAATAAACTAATTGGGAATAAGTAAATAATTAGAAAATATAATAATGATAAATAAATATGAATACGAATTTTGAATAAGTCTTACTCTCCTAAAACACATGACTTATGGGTGATTCAAATTGAAATCTAATCTCACAAATAAACTAGGAGGGATACGGCAGGTATGAGTGATTAAAAGATATGAGTAATTTAAGGATATCCAATCCCATGAATCTTGCTAATCTAACCAGATTAGTTCTTTATAAGTTATTAACAATAGTCATACCTAGAGCAATCCCAAACTCTGTCGTATCACCCTGCCAAAGCATGGAGAAGAGCCGCCCAGTGAGAACCTTCTCCCGTTCGTCTTGTAAGGCCAGTTGTCCCTGTCTCCTCTAAGCAATTGTGAACTGTAAGTTGGCCTCACCTTCCTAAATTCTTTCGTCTTAATCATTCTTCCCATGATCAGTATTGGGAGGATCGTGTGATTAATTTAAAAATATTGGCCTGTATAGATTCAACCATTCAGTCCTATACTTGTTCAATTTTATCTGTCAATTAACGTTAGAGTGCAGTTAAGTTGATCTCATAAACATTGGTTGGAATCAGTATTTATTATTAGCTAAGTCCGCCCTTAGAACACTACGTTTTAATATTAAGAGTCTGTCAACTTCTCATCGGTTCGAGTCAGTATATTATTTTCAGCAATTTGGAGTCAAATTGGGTGGCTGCTGTGTGTGAGTGTATATATGATGGCTTGTGTGAGTATTATATACATATGCATATATACGTACAAGGGCATATAGGTAGCTAAGGCATGTGTGGATTTTTATTTCCTAATTCTAATGGCGTTGCAAGTGATTTTGGAGCTTTCTGGTCAAACAACTACGTAAGCAGATATCTAACCCTTATTTGCAAGTTAAATCTATAGGACCTTGCTTAAGTAGGTGGCAGTGTTTGATTTCTTTAGTTGCGGTTAAAATTTCAGTAGCAATGTCTGTCAGATACAAGCAACATAAAGGAATTGTTGGTAAAAATAAGTTTTATTCTTGTGTGGACAAATTGGTATTGATGAGTAGATGCTTATGTGCGGATTTTGCGGATTATGCGGTTGAGGGGCAGGACCGTGACGGGTCTGCAGCGACGAAACTCGCCCCCTCTGTCACAAAGCGAATTATGCGGTAAAAAGTGTCCTCGTCAATATTAATCCACCATCACTATTATTTTTGCGGTTATGTCTTTTCTTTGGTGTTGTCTTTATGGAACCGTGGGTTAACTTACCAGTTTATACTGAGTTGTGTGTGTGTGTTTTTTTTTTTCCTCTTTTTCAGGATTTGGAAGTGAGTAGTCATGAGCACGTGCACGCATTGGGGCGGGATTCAAGCTCTGCATTTAGTTCAATTTTAGTAGATAAAACCTTTTTAAATTCATGATGTCTTTTGCACAATTATCTTTGAAACATTTAAGGATGATGCATGATTTGAGAATAAAAGTTATGTTTTCTTATTAGAGCCTTAGCATCTCTTGGATTGAATTTTTGTTTTAGTATTTCATCCAAGAGATGTGGCGGTAACACCCTTTAATTTAGTGTTTTAAATTTGGGGTGTTACAGTATCTATATTAAATCATCACAATATTTTTTCCCAAATTAATATTATAATGAACTTATTATTGCTATAATAGCCAATTGCTATAATACAATTTTTTTAGAATTTAAATATAATATTTTAATTTAAAGCACTGATGATTTAACATTGTCATATTTTAATTCGGCTTTGTTGCTCAAATGGAAGTGGCGATTCGGAAACGAAACATCTTTATGGAAGAGTGTCATTGCGGGAAAGTACTATGGAAAGGATACAACATTGGTGCCGGAACCTAAGGTATGTAGATCTATTTGGGGAAATATATGTAAGGCATGGGGTGAGTGGGAAGGGGGGCAACAGGGGGCAGGTTTTAGGATATTGGTGGGGAATGGTGAGAGTACCAGGTTTTGGGAGGATACTTGGGTAGAGGAGGGTAGGGCATTGAGGGTACTGTTTCCTAGAATTTTTGCTTTGGCTACAAATAAAAGGGGGACGATTGGGGAGTTTGGGCGTTGGTCAGGGAATGTGTGGGGTTGGGATATTCAACTTAGGAGAAGATTGTTTGATTGGGAGAATGATTTTTGGGAGAGCTTTTTGGGGGTGTTGGAGAGAACACAGTTGAACCGTTATACTAAGGATAGGGTGGCTTGGTTAAGTACAGGGAGTGGGGCATTCACAACTAGGTCTTGCAGGAAGAGAGAGTCAGGGGTGGGGGTAGAGGTTGCTCAGAGACAGTGGAGAAGATTTTGGAGGATTAAAGTCCCAATGAAGGTGAAGGTTCTTGCTTGGAAATTAGTGCAGAGGGGTTTACCCGTCAGGGAAGCTTTACTTAGAAGGGGCTGCGTCCTGCCAGAAAATTCCTTATGCCCGTGTTGTGAGAAGGAGGTTGAGTCGGATGATCATCTATTCTGTAGGTGTGGCTTTGCTGGGCAGTTGTGGTACTTTGGTGTGGCTGTCTATGGGGAAAAGTGGGCTATTCCTGGTAGTGTGAGGGGGCTAGTTGAATGGTGGATGTATGGCAGCCCGAACAATAGGAGGTGGGAAGGTTGGGCAATACTGGGCATGTCAATTATATGGACAATTTGGAAAGTTAGAAATGAGGTTGTTTTCAAAGGAAAAACGATTGATTTAAGAGAGGCGATGGAAGAAACAAAATGGAGGGCATGCTTGTGGTGGAGAGTGGCGGAGCTGGGCTATGGGTACAGTATGATGGAGCTTGAAAGACAATTCCCAAATGTAATGATAAAAGCTATTAAGAAGAGAAACAATGATTCGAGGAGTGGATTGGTATGGATCCGTCCCCATAAGGGATAGTGGAAAATAAATACAGACGGATCTTCGATCGGTAATCCGGGGCCGGCGGGTGTAGGAGGTGTTATTCGTGATGACAATGGTGAGGTTATCTTCATTTTATCAGCTTACATAGGAATTGCGGACTCTACGGAGGCTGAACTTGCAGCGATTAGCCGTGTGTGTGAAGTCATTATTCGTGACCAGAGGTTTCCTGTTCCAAGGCTCATCTTTGAGTGTGATTCTAGTAATGTTGTAAGGTGGCTATCAGATTTGGGGAGAGTCCCATGGCGACTACACAAGTACGTTGGACCTATTGCTACAATAAAAGAGTGTGCTTGTGAAGTTCACTTTGTAAATATACTCAGGGAAAGGAATTCGATGGCAGATGAATGGGCTAAGAAAGGGGCAGAAGGGGGGGCAACTGAAACTTGGGTATGAGTAAAATGGTATTTTGGAATGTAGGATGCTGCTGATAATGGAGTGCTGGTGATAAATCTGCTTGAAGTGCGTTAGAGAGGTAGTTAATGCTGTCTGTTGTCGCTGTTGATGATGCATAAGGCCAACAATGATGATGCTCATGGAGGGGCCGGCGATTCTCGTGTATGAATTGAATGGTCAGGTACATACTCTTGAACTTGCTACATTTGTCATACTGAGCCTGCATTTATTCAGATACAGTGCATTGGAAAGTAAGGGCACTATGAACTCCTGTTTGCTATCATCTAAACCAACAATACACTCCCATACTTCTCATTCTTTTTACCCCATCCTATCCACTTTGTGTTGACACAAATCTGGCTCCCTATCTTCTGTTTGCTATCATCTTAACCAATACTTTACCCCCATTCTTGTTCTTCTTCCTTCCCTATTCTGTCCTCTTGGTGTTGACACACACCTGGCTCCCTATTTCTTTGGCGTGTTACTCATTTTACTATAGAGTTGTTCATGGATCTGAAAGGTGTCAAGATTCTATGTATGAATCTGTACATGAAAATTGGTGAACTGAGTGGGTGTGGGGTGCTCCGATCATTGTGAGGAGTGAGCGGTATATTGGGGTGGTCTTTGACGTATCTATTAGCTAGGCTGAGGATTGAATCTCTATTTCCGGCATCTGTTTGTGACTGTCCCGGTAAAAAAAAAAAGTGAACATTTTATTCTGGGTTAGAAGAAAGAAAAACAAAAAGGAAAAGGAAAGAAGAAAGAAAAAAATTAAAAAAAAAAATAAAAAACAAAAGGGGGGTTCGAAAAGAGAGGTAAATCTGATTTGCTTGTTGGGACAGTCTGTATTGAGAGTCTGAGTAGTATTTTGGATTATTGATTATGTTGTGAGAATGGAGATAGGATCCCATATGTACAGTTTAGGCAAATTGTCAGGGTTTGAGATTTGGCTCCTGTGTTTCGAACTATTGGTGCTCTATAGACTGTTGGTCTCTCATCCACCCTGCATGGTCTTTCCTAGCCTTTTCCTTTGCTTGATATCCGGTGCGAACTTTGTTCATATAATGCCGCTTACTTTTGCAATGTGCTGGTTTGAGTATAATGTTGGGACAGCTGTGATTTGTAGCATGCTCATGTGTGTGTTCTGACTAACCAATCTATGTGGTGAGGGAGTTGCTGAGATGCTGTGTTCAAGAGATTTGTTGGGATGGTGCAAAGGTCTCGATGGTTGCTGATGGATTAGTGCAGGCTTTGAATTGGTATGGGTGTGAAGAGGAGATGATGTTTCTTGAGGAAGATGCTAATGCTACTGGAGGCGGCCTCATAATGTGGTAGAGCAGGAATCGATATTGAGGTGTACAGGAAGACTACTCGCTTGTCTGTTGTTTCTCTCTGTTTACTTCGCTTTGAAATATCTCTAGTTTGTCTGTCTTAATGTTGGAGTCTGGCTCCATTGTGTCTTGATGTATTTGAACATTTGATTTCTTATGAAATACATCATATCCTCAAAAAAAAAAAAACTTTTAAAGACCAATTAATGTTATAATAAAACTTAATGTTAGTAAAAAGTCAATTAAAATTAATGACATAATAAATTCATGGTTGAAATTATTTCATTATTTATTTATATTAAAAATTTCCATTTTGTGAAATTGGGAATACAATCCTATAAATCTAACATTGAAGGGATTATTTGAGTATAGAATTAATTTAACTTTTGGGATTATTGACTAAAAATTAGCTAGTGGTTTTAGGCTAGAAACTTTTGCATATAATTTTAGGTTAATAAATGGATTTAAGTGTAAACTGAATACTCCCTCCGTTTTTTTTTTTTTTGTTAGCTACTGTTGACTAATGGGTACTGTTCACTTATATACTTTGACTTAAAGTTTTCTCATGGTTATACAAGTTAAAATATAGCCAAGTGTGATCTTGTTAGATTCGTCTCGTCTTGTAGATTTTAAATATCGAACTTTTAGAATTTTTACATGTACCAAATTTGAATTATTAATGGTTTAAAATGTGCATTGGACTGCGTGCTGAGTGGGTCTGTAGCTATCTTTTAAAAACGGGGGAATTATTATTTATATAGATAAATAAATTCCTAATGTGGATTTATTATTCACCACAAATAAATAAAAATATCGTATTTGTAAACATTATAGTAATAGTTGAAGGGCTAATTTACATTAATTATTCTTTATTTAAGGGTAAATTTATTTAAGTCCATTGATCATCTCATCTTTTACGATTATTCTTTGCACTTTCCATAATCATTGCATTGTCTATAGTCAACATTTCATTTTTGTTTATTCAATGGAAATCAATTTAATCAATGTAAATTAATGTAATCAATGTAATCAATATAATCAATGGAAATCAATTACCCCATAATCTTTGCTTTATTTATGGGGTAATACTTAGTTTCCATTTTTTATTTGATATTGTATTTTCAAAATACGGATAAATTTATAAGGAAAGATTTAGTTGCAATATAATTAAAAATTACTTTATAGACAAATCTATGTAATAGTCTAATAGATATGTATAAAAATCTTTTGATAATCAATGTAAATCAATTACCCCATCATCTTTGCTTTGTTTATGGGGTAATATGTAGTTTCCATTTTTTATTTTATATTGTGTTTTGAAAATACGGATAAATTCATAAGGAAGATTTAGTTGCCAATATAAATAAAAATCATTTGATAAACAAATTATATTCAATATCCTAAATATTTTATTTCCCTCCATCATCCCCATTGTAAAAATTCTGCATCTGCTTTCCCCATCACCGCAAATCTCATTTGCACAAATAAAATACTTAATACATATTACATACATATTTTACTACCATCATGATTTCTCCATCATAATTTTATTACCATATAATTAATAATTCATATTTTATTTTTTTGGTTAAATTAGATTTAATCTGTACTATATTTTTGGCATATTAATTTCTTCATCATCATTTTCTATTATTAATTAATCCCAAAAATTGTGCACTCAAATTGAGCAGCAGGGATCTCTTTCCAAATTATTCAAGGTGGCCAATATTGTAATAAATTATTTTCTATATACATAATAAAATAAATTTGCGATGATTAACATAAATGTCAACAATATCTTCATAAAATATATCGTATTCAATTATTTATTATCTATAACCTATTTTAATTTGATATTAATAACACATAAATGGTAGCAGATTTTCAATAAAGTTTATAATTAATTACCTAATATTATAAGATCTACCAATTAAAGTAAACTATCATTTTTAACTATCAAATTAGTAATAATTATTTTCAAATTACACCCTTTAATTATGGGATCATTTCATTCTCTATTAGTGTACATGATTTAAATATTTATGATTTTTGTATCTAATAAAGTAACATACATTTTTAAAATTTAAAAACACATATTTAGAATGGTTTATTTTAAAAAATACATATTCTAATATTTATTTTTTATTTTTTATTTAATACTATTTAGTTTCCAATTTCCAATATATGGATATATTTAAATGGAAAGATTTAGTTGCCAATATAGATAAAATCCATTTAAAACCGTAGTATCTATATTAAATCATCACAATATTTTTTCCAAAGTTAATATTATAATTAATAAACTTATTTCTATAATTAGCCAATTGATATAATAAAAAATTTGTTAAAATTTAAATATAATATTTTAATTTAAAGCAATGATAATTCAACATTGTCATATTTAACTTGAGAATAGAATTAATTTGATATTAATCAATCATTGAATGGAGTAATTGAGAATATAGCATGGATAAAAATGATATAGACAAATTCGAAACTCTCTTATTGAATAAAACACAAATGATTATGAAAAAATAATGCTATAACAAATAAACTCATCCAATTATTTACACTCGGTGGAACAAATCTTTCCATAAAAAGAACAACCAAACAATTGGTTTATTCTTTTATGATTATGAATATTCCTTAGCTTTTCATCCATTCAAAATGCTCTTCGTCATTTGAGTTTGTACTATCGTTGTTCCAATAACTGTCACCAAAACTGTGATACCCCGCAGAGAGTCGTCACGCGCCGAGGTAAGAATTTAATTTTCAAACCTCAAATATTTTATGCGTGTCAATTATTACATGCATTACTATCAGTCTGAGTGCGACCCAACTTCGAGGACGAAGTTGATTTCTAAGGAGGGTAGACTGTAATACCCGAGAAATCAACATCAAGTTTTAAAATCCGAAATTTACGAATTTGGGTTTATTTATCGAAATCGAAATAATTCCGAGAGAGCGGAATTAAACATTTCGGATAGTCGCGACTCGGGATAGATGTATCGAATTATCCCAACAATCTCGGATAATTCATATTATGATTTTAAAGGGATTAAAAATCATAATATTTAAAAAAAAAGTTAAAAAAAAAGAGAAAAAAACGCTGCTGCTGGTGGCCGCGCGGGGCGCGCCACCAGCAGCAGGCCTGCAATTCAGGCGTTACACTTGATGTTTGCGTTTGTTTTGGCTTGGGAAGTTTCTAAACGTTGGGAATTAAATTCCCAGATGTTGGTGGACGTTGTGGGAGGCTTATCAATGATTATTGGGTGCATTTAAGTCCCCAATAATCAGCTCTTAGTGGAGACATGGGTTATGGGATTCCTTGGAGGCCAAGTGGTGTGGGGGAGGTTTTGGATGAGATTTGAGGGAGTTAATGTAATACCCGAGAAATCGACATCAAGTTTTAAAATCCGAAGTTTAAGAATTTGGATTTATTTATCGAAATAATTCCGAGAGAACGGAATTAAATATTTCGGACAGTCGCGACTCGGGATAGATTTATCGAATTATCCAAACGGTCTCGGATAATCCATACATTATGATTTTTAGAAGAAAAAAAAATCATAATAAAAAAAAAACGTGGGCTGGTGGCCGCGCGGGGCGCGCCACCAGCAGCAGGCCTGCAGTTCAGGCGTTACACTTGGTTTTTGCCATTATTTTGGCTTGGGAAGTTTCTAAACGTTGGGAATTCAATTCCCAAGTGTTGGTGGATGTTGTGGGAGGCTTAGCAATGATTATTGGGTGCATTTAAGTCCCCAATAATCAGCTCTTAGTGGAGATTTGGGTTATGGGATTCCTTGGAGGCCAAGTGGAGTGTGGGGGAGGTTTTGGATGAGATTTGAGGGAGTTAATTCGGATGTTACGAGTTGAAACTTGTCCCCTCACCTCCTTAAGCATCCTATGGCAGTCATGGACATTCCCTACCCCTATAAATACCCCTAATCAGCCCCCAAAGCCACCCATTTGCACTCTATCCGAAAATAGTTCCATAGTGAGTGTTGGTGAGTTTGTGAGTTGTTCATCATCTTTCCAGGGAGTGTGGACGTGTTCAAGAGGTCCAATCCATTCTCACGTGTGTAGGTAAGAGTTCTATTCCTTTCTCTTGGTCCTAGGTTCGAGTTTTCTATCCTAGAACTTAGATTTCCTCCGACAACTCCAAAATAGGTTCAATCGGAGAAGGGTGTTGATTCGTGGGACTGTAGAGCCTGTTTCGGACGATCTCAGGGAGACCACCAAGGAGGATTTCGACTCTACCTTGTTCCTATGTAAGTTAGTATTGTGCACACTGATTTTTAGGAGTTTTGGTTGAGTATAACTCGAGATATAGGTTCATCTTTTCATTTTACAAAATCTGTCAAATAGGGTTTTCCTATGACCAATTTTATTGTTCTGTGAATTCGACCATGATCCGATCGTTTTTAGAAAATCTCTCCAAAATGAAAAATGTTCCAAACATCCTAAATATACTCTTTGTAAATTTTCATAATTTTTGGACATGATTTGATCATCGAAAAAGTATCTGGTATTTACTGCTGCAGATTGTGACAGATTAGTATTTTGATGTAGTTCGGTTTTATTGTGTATTTTATACCATGCTATGATCGTTTTTAGTGCTTGATGTCTTCATGAAATTTGTTTTAATATGTGTCTAGATCATCCCTGTAAAATTTCATGATTTTTGGAGCATGTATGAAATTGTTATGAATTTTTGAAAACACTGTGGTCGAATTTACTGAAGTATGAAAAATTGTAAATCAATAGCTTTCTGTAATCGATTAAAATGACCAATCTAGAGTCTGAATTTTGAGACGGCTATTTCTATGAAAAATGTTTATTTTGATGTTTCCTAGCCACTGTAATTTTTCCAGAATTTTTAAAGTTGGTTTACTGCATTTTTAAAGGCGATTTCAGAAACTGCTACAATGTCACTATTGGTCGGTTAATGCTATTTTGAATATTCGATGAACTAAGAGTCGACTGTTACTCGTTTTTGGATATATATGAAATCTGGATATGTGGTGAATATTATGGAATGATAAAAATATGGTTTCGAAACTTTGTAAGTTTTGATCGAGTGGGATGCCCAATGTTTTAGAGGGTAAGTGCACTTGGCGTGAGCTCGTTGGGCCGCCCCCTCTTTTTGTGGCCAAAACGGCGCAAATGATATTATGGTTTCGTGTTAGTAAGAGTCTATACTCCTAGATGTATCCGTATGAGTTATCTCGGGCTCCGGAGTGGTCTGTATAGGGTCACTGCTTACACATCCCTCGTGGGTACGAGTCCCAGAGGTGGGTTGATCTGAAAAGGCTTCGGCCCAGGATCGTTATTATTGCCGGCTTGTGGACATAAGCGCCCAAGCGGATGTTGATCTGAAAAGGCTTCGGCCCAGGATCATTGATACCGACGGCTTGTGGACATAAGCGCCCAAGCGGGTAATCTGGATGTCCTCGATCAAAACAAACAATGGTAAAATAATGTGTTTGAGCTCTTGCGGGTTTAATTCCCCAAGAATGGTTATTCTCGATTAAAATGAATAATGGTAATTTATTTGTGTGGCAAGGCGTAAGAGGCTTCGGAAAAATTATTTTTACTCGTCCTCCTTTTAAATTAAAAATCCCACTTTTATATACTCTTCTGGAATTTTTAAAATTCGTTGTGCTATATATTAACTTACTCAGTACCGTTGTACTGATAAGATACGTTGTCTCTATTTTTTTTTTCAGATGTGGAGGATTAGCGCATGGCATTTTACCATTTGGGATGGGAATTTCCGAAGACTTGTCGCACTTAATTTTTTTAAATTCTTTTACGAATTCTGAACTCATGTTTGGTCCTTACTGAGCTTCCGCACTGTTTTTAAATGATACATGTTAGGCTTTACTCTGATTTAAACCTTCGGGCACTGTTTGAATGGTTTTAAATTATTTTTCTAAATTATTGATACAACTTAGCCTTAGCATCTTCTCAAGCGAGCTCGAAATGGTTCGCGTCTTGCTTGGGGAGGTGTGGCGGTGGCATCCTGGCCTGGGTTATCAAATCCGGGGTGTTACAGTTAATTCGGATGTTACGAGTTGAAACTCGTCCCCTCACCTCCCTTAGCATCCTATGGCAGTCATGGACATTCTCTACCCCTATAAATACCCCTAATCAGCCCCCAAAACCACCCATTTGCACTCTATCCGAAAATAGTTCCATAGTGAGTGTTGGTGAGTTTGTGAGTTGTTCATCATCTTTCCAGGGAGTGTGGACGTGTTCAAGTGATCCAATCCATTCTTCTAAGGGTAGGTAAGAGTTCTACTCTTTTTCCTTGGTCCTAGGTTTGAGTTTTCTATCCTAGAACTGAGATTTCCTCCAACGACTCCAAAATAGGTTCAATCGAAGAAGGGTGTTGATTCGTGGGGACTGTAGAGCCTGGTTTGGACGATCCAGGGAGTTCTACCCAGAGAAAATTTGATCCTAAACTCATCCCAAGTAAGTTAGTATTGTGCACGTCGATTTCTAGAGGTTTTGGTTGAGTACAACTCGAGATATAGGTTCATCTCTTCATTTTACAAAATCTGCCAAATAGGGTTTTCCTATGACCAATTTTATTGTTCTGTGAATTCGACCATGATCCGATCGTTTTTAGAAAATTTCTCCAAAATGAAAAATGTTCCAAACATCCTAAATATACTCTCTATAAATTTTTATAATTTTTGGACATGATTTGGTCATCGAAATTTCATCTGGTATTTTCTGCTGAAACTGTGACAGATTAGTGCTTTCATGAACTTCGGTTTTGTTGTGTATATTACATTGTCCTATAGTTTTTATCAGTGGTCGAACTCTTCATGAAACTTGTTCCATTATGTGTCTAGATCATCCCTGTAAAATTTCATGATTTTTGGAGCATGTATGAAATTGTTATGAATTTTTGAACACACTGAGGTCGAATATACTGAAGTATGGAAATTCTTAAATCAGTGGCTTTCTGAAATGGGTTAAAACGACCAGTTTAGAGTCCGAATTTTGAGATGGCTATTTCTATGAAAAATGCTTATTTTGATGTTCCCTAGCCGCTGTAATTTTTCCATAATTTTTAAAAATAATTTGTTGCATTTTTAAATGCGATTTTGAAAACTGCCACAGTATTACTTTTAATCGGTAAAGGCTATTTGGTATATTCGATGAACTAAGAGTCGATTGTTACTCGTTTTTGGATATATATGAAATCTGGATATGTGGTGAATATTATGGAATGATAAAAATGTGGTTTTAAAACTTTGTGAGTTTTGATCGAGTGGGATGCCAATGTTTTAGAGGGTAAGTGCACTTGGCGTGAGCTCGTTGGGCCGCCCCCTCTTTTTGTGGCCAAAACGGCGCAAATGATATTATGGTTTCGTGTTAGTAAGAGTCTATACTCCTAGATGTATCCGTATGGGTTATCTAGGGCTCCGGAGTGGTCTGTATAGGGTCACTGCTTTCACATCCCTCGTGGGTACGAGTCCCAGAGGTGGGTTGATCTGAAAAGGCTTCGGCCCAGGATCGATATTATTGCCGGCTTGTGGACATAAGCGCCCAAGCGGATGTTGATCTGAAAAGGCTTCGGCCCAGGATCATATATACCGACGGCTTGTGGACATAAGCGCCCAAGCGGGTAATTTGGATGTCCTCGATCAAAACAAACAATGGTAAAATAATGTGTTTGAGCTCTTGCGGGTTTAATTCCCCAAGAATGGTTATTCTCGAACAAAATGAATAATGGTAATTTATTTGTGTGGCAAAGCGTAAGAGGCTTCGGAAAAAGTCATTTCTAATTGTCCTCCTTTCTAATTTAAAAATCCCATTTGTTTTTATATATTCTTCTAAAATCTTTAAAATTCGTTGTGCTATATATTAACTTACTCAGTACCGTTGTACTGATAAGATACGTTGTCTCTATTTTTTTTCAGATGTGGAAGATTAGTGCATGGCATTTTACCATTTGGGATGGGAATTTCCGAAGACTTGTCGCACTTAATTTTTTTTAAAATTCTTTTACGAATTCTGAACTCATGTTTGGCCGTGTTTGGCCCTTACTGAGCTTCCGCACTGTTTTTAAATGATACATGTTTTGCTTTACTCTGATTTAAATTCGGGCACTCCTTGATTGGTTTTAAATATTTTCAAATATTGATACAACTTAGCCTTAGCATCTTCTCAAGTGAGCTCGAAATGGTTCGCGTCTTGCTTGGGGAGGTGTGGCGGTGGCATCCCGGCCTGGGTTATCAAATCCGGGGTGTTACAAAATGGTATCAGAGCCCGGAAATTTTTAAAAAAATATATATATATTCTTATTTTTCGGCCCAATATAGAGGCCCAAAATATTAAATATTATTTTTAAATATTTTAAATATTATTTCCATGGGAATGAAATTTTATTTTAAAACTCATGGAAAAATATATCTCAATTACTACTATTTTCGGGGGGATGCATTTGCATACATGCATTATTTAAAAATGTTCGTTGTCTGTGTTAGGTAACATTCTTATTCGGCTTGACCTTGACTTAGGAGCGTTAGCTTGAGGCTAATTTATCCTTTGTCTTAGATCTTGATCACATGTGCTTAGCGCACCTGTTAGAGTTTTGTTCAATTCGGGCGCAAGTTGCTCTTTAATTTTCACGAGGATTATATCTGCCTTAGATCTTCCAGCGCCTAACTTAGGAATTCAATTACCATCGGGTAAGGTGATATCCTGTTCGAAATGATACGATGGGATCCCGATAGTAATCAATGACCTAGAATTCTTCGTGAATCTAGTCGAGTTTGATCTTAGAGATTTCGACGTCATCTTAGGCATGGATTTCTGACTTAATACAAATCCGTTATTGAGTGCCAGAAGCAGAATATTTCCTTAGCCAAGAGTCGAGGGAAGAAGGTGGTGTATTACATGCAGCCTCCAAAGAAAAGCGCTAAGGTGTTGAATGCCTTGAGGTTCTGCAATCTCATACAAAAGGGCTATCACTTATATGCATGCTATGTGCATAACATCATAGACGAGGGAAAAAAGAACGACATAATCCCAGTCGTAAATGGATGTCCAGATGTAATGCCGCCAAAGCGAGAAGTCGAATTTAAGATTGATCGGGTACCTAGAATAGAGCCGGTATCCAAGTTGCCGTTCGAAGTTCTCTACGGACGCAAGTGTCTCCGTTATGTGGGTTAAGGATGATAGTTCTGTGGTTGTAGGACTTCAGCTCATTGAGGACATGAGCCGACTAATTAAGGTAGTGCAACAAAAGATGGAAGTTGCACAAGATAGGCAAAAAGGGTTATGCCGATACAAGACGACAAGAATTGGAATTCCAAGTGGGAGGCAAGGTCTTGCTAAAGGTGTCACCGATGAAGGGGGTGATGCGATTTGGCAAATGAGGAAAGCTGAGTCCTCACTACATCGGTCCATACGAGATTTAAGACCGTGTAGGTACCTTGGCCTACCGATTGGCCCTTCCACCGGAATTAGCACGAGTTCACAACGTGTTTCATGTTTCTCAGCTGAAGAAATATGTGCACGATCCAACTCACGTCTTGCAAACTGATGTGATTGAGCTGGATGATGACCTGACGTATGAGGAGTATCTGATCGAGATACTTGACGTCAAAGAAAGAGTTACAAGAAACAAGACTGTGAGAATGGTAAAGGTACTATGGTCCAATCATGGCACGGAAGAAGCGACGTGGGAATTGGAATCGGATATGAAGCAGAAGTATCCCAATCTTTTCCAACGCGACTCGTGAGCAGTTATGGGGACATAACTGCAATCCTAAGGGGGGGAGGATGTGATACCCCGCAGAGAGTCGTCACGCGCCGAGGTAAGAATTTAATTTTCAAACCTCAAATATTTTATGCGTGTCAATTATTACATGCATTACTATCAGTCTGAGTGCGACCCAACTTCGAGAACGAAGTTGATTTCTAAGGAGGGTAGACTGTAATACCCGAGAAATCAACATCAAGTTTTAAAATCCGAAATTTAGGAATTTGGGTTTATTTATCGAAATCGAAATAATTCCGAGAGAGCGGAATTAAACATTTCGGATAGTCGCGACTTGGGATAGATGTATCGAATTATCCCAACAATCTCGGATAATTCATATTATGATTTTTAAAGGATCAAAAGTCATAATATTTTAAAAAAAAAAGTTAAAAAAAAAAGAAAAAAAACGCTGGCTGGTGGCCGCGCGGTGCCCGCGCGGGGCGCGCCACCAGCAGCAGGCCTGCAATTCAGGCGTTACACTTGATGTTTGCGTTTGTTTTGGCTTGGGAAGTTTCTAAACGTTGGGAATTAAATTCCCAGATGTTGGTGGACGTTGTGGGAGGCTTATCAATGATTATTGGGTGCATTTAAGTCCCCAATAATCAGCTCTTAGTGGAGACATGGGTATGGGATTCCTTGGAGGCCAAGTGGTGTGGGGGAGGTTTTGGATGAGATTTGAGGGAGTTAATTCGGATGTTACGAGTTGAAACTCGTCCCCTCACCTCCCTAAGCATCCTATGGCAGTCATGGACATTCTCTACCCCTATAAATACCCCTAATCAGCCCCCAAAACCACCCATTTGCACTCTATCCGAAAATAGTTCCATAGTGAGTGTTGGTGAGTTTGTGAGTTGTTCATCATCTTTCCAGGGAGTGTGGACGTGTTCAAGTGATCCAATCCATTCTTCTAAGGGTAGGTAAGAGTTCTACTCTTTTTCCTTGGTCCTAGGTTTGAGTTTTCTATCCTAGAACTGAGATTTCCTCCAACGACTCCAAAATAGGTTCAATCGGAGAAGGGTGTTGATTCGTGGGGACTGTAGAGCCTGGTTTGGACGATCCAGGGAGTTCTACCCAGAGCAAATTTGATCCTAAACTCATCCCAAGTAAGTTAGTATTGTGCACGTCGATTTCTAGAGGTTTGGTTGAGTACAACTCGAGATATAGGTTCATCTCTTCATTTTACAAAATCTGCCAAATAGGGTTTTCCTATGACCAATTTTATTGTTCTGTGAATTCGACCATGATCCGATCGTTTTTAGAAAATCTTTCCAAAATGAAAAATGTTCCAAACATCCTAAATATACTCTCTATAAATTTTTATAATTTTTGGACATGATTTGGTCATCGAAATTTCATCTGGTATTTTCTGCTGAAACTGTGACAGATTAGTGCTTTCATGAACTTCGGTTTTGTTGTGTATATTACATTGTCCTATAGTTTTTATCAGTGGTCGAACTCTTCATGAAACTTGTTCCATTATGTGTCTAGATCATCCCTGTAAAATTTCATGATTTTTGGAGCATGTATGAAATTGTTATGAATTTTTGAACACACTGAGGTCGAATATACTGAAGTATGGAAATTCTTAAATCAGTGGCTTTCTGAAATGGGTTAAAACGACCAGTTTAGAGTCCGAATTTTGAGATGGCTATTTCTATGAAAAATGCTTATTTTGATGTTCCCTAGCCGCTGTAATGTTTCCAGAATTTTTAAAAATAATTTGTTGCATTTTTAAATGCGATTTTGAAAACTGCCACAGTGTTACTTTTAATCGGTAAAGGCTATTTGGTATATTCGATGAACTAAGAGTCGATTGTTACTCGTTTTTGGATATATATGAAATCTGGATATGTGGTGAATATTATGGAATGATAAAAATGTGGTTTTAAAACTTTGTGAGTTTTGATCGAGTGGGATGCCAATGTTTTAGAGGGTAAGTGCACTTGGCGTGAGCTCGTTGGGCCGCCCCCTCTTTTTGTGGCCAAAACGGCGCAAATGATATTATGGTTTCGTGTTAGTAAGAGTCTATACTCCTAGATGTATCCGTATGGGTTATCTAGGGCTCCGGAGTGGTCTGTATAGGGTCACTGCTTTCACATCCCTCGTGGGTACGAGTCCCAGAGGTGGGTTGATCTGAAAAGGCTTCGGCCCAGGATCGTTATTATTGCCGGCTTGTGGACATAAGCGCCCAAGCGGATGTTGATCTGAAAAGGCTTCGGCCCAGGATCATTGATACTGACGGCTTGTGGACATAAGCGCCCAAGCGGGTAATTTGGATGTCCTCGATCAAAACAAACAATGGTAAAATAATGTGTTTGAGCTCTTGCGGGTTTAATTCCCCAAGAATGGTTATTCTCGAACAAAATGAATAATGGTAATTTATTTGTGTGGCAAAGCGTAAGAGGCTTCGGAAAAAGTCATTTCTAATTGTCCTCCTTTCTAATTTAAAAATCCCATTTGTTTTTATATATTCTTCTAAAATCTTTAAAATTCGTTGTGCTATATATTAACTTACTCAGTACCGTTGTACTGATAAGATACGTTGTCTCTATTTTTTTTTCAGATGTGGAAGATTAGCGCATGGCATTTTACCATTTGGGATGGGAATTTCCGAAGACTTGTCGCACTTAATTTTTTTTCTAAATTCTTTTACGAATTCTGAACTCATGTTTGGCCGTGTTTGGCCCTTACTAAGCTTCCGCACTGTTTTTAAATGATACATGTTTTGCTTTACTCTGATTTAAATTCGGGCACTCCTTGATTGGTTTTAAATATTTTCAAATATTGATAGAACTTAGCCTTAGAATCTTCTCAAGTGAGCTCGAAATGGTTCGCGTCTTGCTTGGGGAGGTGTGGCGGTGGCATCCCGACCTGGGTTATCAAATCCGGGGTGTTATAAAAACAACAACAAAAGAAAATAAAAATATTAGCAAAAAAGGGAGAAAGAGGCATGAAATTGAATCATAAAAGCTATAAAATGGTCGTGATATGTATTTGTCATAGAAGAAGGTGTCACAACAGTTGATTTAATCTTTTATGATTATGAATATTACTTAGCTCTTCATCCATTCAAAATGTTCTTCGTCACTTGAGTTTGTACGCTCGTTGTTCCAATAACTGTCATCAAAATAATAACAAAATAAAACAAAGATATTAGCAAAAGAGGGAGAAAGAGACATGAAATTGAATAACAAAAGCTATAAAATGATGGGAGATGTATTTGTTAAATGGAACAAAAGCTATAATATTGAGAGGAATGTTAGATGAAGATATAAGGATATGATTTTGATGTGGGTTATAATACACATATTTATAGGAGAAAGGGAATAAATGAGATGCATGTTTATATAGAAAGATTATTGGAGTATGGTCCATGGCAAATTTGTAATTATCATCGATGTGGAGCACGGTCCAGTGGCAGAACCGTAAATAAGTTAGTGTGTGAGAGAGAGTGTAAAAAAATGAATTTTGTGAGGGAAAAGGTTTGGGCGGAAGTGTGTGTGTGTTACACTATTTTGTTTTATATTATTATATAGATATAGATATAGATTTGAGACGCAAACTCACTACAAAGAAATTATTATGCATATTCTAATTCTAATAGATGTATTGAAAATATAAAAATTTAAATACATAAATAAAAACTGAAAATTGTGGGTATGTAAAAATGCAAGAAACTAAAATAAATAATAAATAAATAAATAATGTAAAAATATAAAACAATAAAAAATATAAATTTTCAAAATTTTCAAAAACTGAAAATTGTAGGAATTCTATACAAATTAAAAATTCCATACACCTTTATCTCCCTTTGTAATTTGTGTGGTTTGGCTCCCACACACTTTTGCCGACACATGAGTGTCACCGTTTACCAAAAAAATTCCATATATTTTAAAAACTGAAAATTTTGTAAAAATGAAAATTGTTGAATAAAAAATGCAAAAAAAAAAACTAAAATTAATAAAGAAAAAATACAAAAATCTAAAAAAAATATATACAAAAATACAAATTTTCAAATTTTAAATCTTTTAAAAACTGAAATTTGTATGAATTCCATATAAATTGAAAATTTCATATCTTTTTAAACTTGAAAATTGAGATTTCCATATCCAAATTAATATATGGATTGATATATATTTCCATATCCAAATTAAAAATTAAAAAAAATTTATGAAAATTGGAATTTGGAATGAAGATACCACATTAAGCTCGGGTAGTCTAGCATATTCTCACCCCTAAGCTAGACGTTGTAACACCCCCAATTTCAAAACATCAAAATAAAGGGGATGTTACCGCCACATCTCTTGGCTAAAATACTATAACACACAAATCAACCAAGAGATGCTAAGGCTCTAATAAGAAAACATACTTTTATTCTCAAATCATGCATCATCCACAAATGTTTCAAAAATTAATTGTGCAAAAGTCATCATGAATTTAAAAAGGGTTTTATTTACTAAAATTTAAATAAAATGCAAAGCTTGAATCCCGCCCCAATGCGTGCACGTGCTCATGACTACTCACTTCCAGATCCTAAAAAGAGAAAAGAAAAACACACGCACAACTCAGTATAAACTGGTAAGTTAACCATAGTTCCAAAAGGAAATAACCACATAAATGACATAACCGCACAATTATATTTTTAATATGGTGGCGAATTAATATTGACGAGGACACTTTTTACCACATAATCCGCATAAACCGCATAATCCGCAAGTTCCTGTTGGAACAATGTCTAAACCTATAGCACCGGTGCCCTAACCTAGGCCCGCAGGCGAGGTTAGGGGTTTAGACCCACAATACCGCATATTCAAAGGTTCGTCAACCTAGATTTAATTAATTGTGACAGAGGGGGCGAGTTTCGCCGCTAGAGACCTGTCCCGGTCCTGCCCCTCAACCGCATAATCCACATAATCCGCACATAGCATCTACTCGTCAATACCAATTTGTCCACATTAATATTTACACACTAGATTGATGACACTTTAAAAATATTTATTCCTCATACAATCTCGACACGGCCACTCGGCTAGGTATGGATCTAAACTGAATGTTCTAGCAGTCACTTCCCAAATTTTATTTATTAACGCACAAAGACAGCAACCAACTTTTGACTACTTGACATGGGAATTTCAGTAATCAAACCTAGATCTGGTAAGCCTACACTCACACATTTGTAGCATATAACAAAAAGAAAAATGATTATTACATACACAACCATGAAATATATGTGTATAGTTGCCTGCACTCTCCCAGGAAGCCACCAAGGGTACTACTAATCTTGATACACATTTTTATTTCCCAAGGTATAAACAGAAGAAACGAAAATAAAAGAATGCTACCAGACAGAAACTTCAAAAACTAATACTAGGAAAAGAATAGTTAAAATGTCTTTTATCTAAACACTACAACCACATGCAAGGACTTGTAGATGACGTATTAGAAATTCAAAAGAGTCAAAGATGGTAGACTCATGAACAATTAAAGACTTGGACATACTGGAAAATATTAATGAATACCGAAGCATAAAAAAAATATCGATACTATGTTATCACAGGTAGACAAAATATTGAGAGGGCAACGCATATAGACTCATGAGGGATTACAGATTATTTGACAAATGGGGACTGGACGAATATAGGAAGATGATTAACTTACACAGGACCAATATTTTCAAATTGCTCACATAATACTTCCAACACTAATCATGGGAAGAATGACTAAAAGAATATAGGAAAGAGTGAATTAACTTAGGGTCACAATTTAGGCTGGAAGGGGAGAAAAGAGATGATGCTTGCTGGAAAGTCACACGATCCAGAAGAGGCTACTGGAAGGGACGGCTTCAATTCATAGAGATTATGATGTGATTTTAGGGTTGTACCGGGTAATGGCTTGTATAGAAACTATTTATTAACTCAAGCAAATCATGTGCAGGATTTATGGAATTTGAATATTTGATCCCCAAAACTCTCCCTACCCTTTCTATCTCATATCCCATGATTGGGATTAGATTTTAATTTGAAGGGAGTATAACCGTATTTTAGTGCTAGGAGAGTAAGGTTTGTTTGACTAAACTTATATAAAATAGGAACCGCACTTACTAACTAATAGATTATAAATATTCCTCATATCCCTCTAAATTTTCTATGCATATCTTTTATTTACATATTTCTAATTGATTAATCCATTTATGTATTTATTATTATAACCATTATTAATATTTTATGGGTATTACAGACGTGTCGAGCCGAGACCATTCGAGGGCAGCAGGGCTGACCTATATGGGGTCTATTTTTTTGGCGATACAGCCTATGCAGGCTAGAGAAGAAAGTAAAATGAACTACATGGCCAAAAGATCCAGCTAGAGACGTGAGAACCACGTTCCAGCCAAATCCGCTGCTAAGGAAGACTTGACAACATCCGGAGGAAAAGCCCACGTTGTAAAAAACAACTCACTCTCAGCTCCCAATTTGGCGAGACCATCCGCTACCGAGTTCCCTTCTCGTAAGATATGCTCAAAGTGGCAAACTTGAAACTGAGCTCGCACCTCCCTAATCCTCAATAAGTATGATGATAACCAATGCAACGAATTATGAGGGCTGCTTATCAAACGTATCACTTCTTTGCAATCACAACAGCAAAAAATGGCCACAATCCCAAGCCTCATTGCCAACTCCAGCCCATGCAGAACCGCCGCTACCTCAGCCTGAAGCGCTGAAACATTTCCCAGAAAACCCGTGACACCTCCAAGCCACGCACCAGAACAATCCCTAACCACAGCTCCGAACCCCGCCCGACCCCTCGTAGCAGAGTAAGACCCATCTGTGTGTAGGAAGACACCATTCCATCCCCCCATATTCCATCTAACAAGCCGAGGGATTACACTATGGGAAGAAGACTGCCCACCAGCTTTGGTTAAAGATTCACAAAGCATCCCCACCTTACGAAGCATTCCAGAAAGAGGCGTGATGGATCCCCTGAAAATTCTACAATTCCTCTCCAACCATATACTCCAAACAGACGCCAGAAAAACACACCCATATTGACTGACCATACCTTGAAGCCATGATGAAATAAGAGTTGATGGCATGTCCCGAAGGTCAGGGGGAATGTCAACCTATATGGGGTCTATTAAAAGAGGTCGTCTGGTTTATAAATAAAATAATTTTAAAATTTTAGGCTCTCCGCCACCTACCAAACATTCATAGAGTCGGCTCCTCCTCTTTTCAAGGGAATTTTAGAAATGGAGTCTCCATCGAAACTACTTTCTATTATTAATGATTGTTTGAGTCAAGGCCCCCCATTTGAAACATTTAGAGATAGTCCTCCTGTTACCATATTTTTAGTATATTAGTTACCATATATTCTTAGCTACATAATCTATTATTGTAATTTTTCTAAGAATTTTTCTGTTGTTTTCCTTTAAATTGCATTATTAATATACTTTAAACAATATGAAGATTGAAGAGGAAAACTTTTGTAATGAAGCGATTGATTGAGTGATATTCTCATGTAGATTGGTTACGTTGTCTCATCCTTTGTTTTGTTTTTCTTTTATTGTGTGATTGAATGTAAATTCTTAATTTGTAATTGTACGTGAATTGATCGTTGCGGTCATTGTACGGAGATTGGTGTGATTATTGCATATATAGACTGTAGATTTACTTCATAATTTAGGGGCGTGATTATTGAATACAAGTATTACTTCAAAATTTAGGGGTGTGATTATTGAATACAAGTAGTACTTCAAAATTTAGGGATGTGATTATTGGTGTGATAATAGTTGTGTACAAGAACTTATTTTTTTAAAACATTGACATTTCATGTGTCGGCAAATGTGAACCCCAACAATAAGGTTGGAATAATTTAGGTATAATTTATTTAGGGGTGTGATTACTGTATGGAAAAAAGGTTAAATACGTCCATTTTCTTTTCCAAAAATCTAAATGATTCCTTTTTTATTTATTACCAAAACAGTCCGCTACAAATGCTAATTATGTCCAAATCAGTCCATTTTTCACTAGTTATGACCTAATTGCTGATGTGGCAATGGTATAAATTTAAACCTGACACGTAGGCATAATATTAGTCCTTTTTCTTTTATCTTTTACCAATTCAATCATAAACTTTTGTTTTGTTCCATTTTGTCCTGTACCAAATCAGTCACTTTTATATTACTTGGTCTCAAACCTTTCAAATTATTTCATTTTAGGACCAGAACCTTAAATTTTTATTATTATTAGTCCATTTATCAAATAAATGTCCAACACACTTCTGTAAATAAAATTAAACACCAAACCTCATACATACATTGGGTTTGACTGGCTTGTTACCTGGTCTTCCAAGCTCCGGGTACGGACTCCCCCGACCGCAATCGATGGTTCATTGGTTCTAGTTTCCGTCAGCAACAATCAGCATAATCTTACTTTGTTTCCTACCTTAGGACTTAGTAATGTTTGAGTAAATAAGTTAATTTTAATTTTTGGGTAAATGACTTAATTTTACTTTTTGGAAGGTTGTGGATGCAGGAAGACTGGACAATAAAATTCAGGCTATTTTTTAATAATATTTTTAATATTTTTCAATAAAATCAAGGCTTCTTGGGCATTTATTTGATAAATGGACTAATAATAATCAAAATTTAAGGTTCTAGGCCTGAAATAAATTAATGTAAAATGTTGGAGGCCAATTAATATAAAAATGACTGATTTTGGTAGATGACTAAATGGAACAAAATAAAAGTTTTGGACTGAATTGGCAAAAGATAAAAGAAAAATGACTAATATTATGTCCACGTGTCAGGTTTAATTTAAACCCTTGCCACATCATCAATTAAGGCATAATTAGTGAAAAATGGACTGATTTGGACATAATTAGCATTTGTAGCAGACTGTTTTGGTAATGAAATAAAAAAATGACTGATTTAGATTTTTGGAAAAGAAAATAGACGTATTTAACTTTTTTCCGATTATTGTATATAAGTACTTATTCATAATTTAGGGTTTATTTAATTTGGGTTTGAAGACGTGTAAACATGTTGGACCACAAGTCCACAACATACACATCCTGCAAAAAAGATTGTTTAGTCCGTTTTCTATCCAAAAAATCTAAATCGGCCCGTTAGTAATTTTTTACCCCTGTTAAACGAGAAATTTTGCAGAAGGAATAAAGAACAAGAATTGAACTAAACAAACTTGAAGGAAGTAAACTGGAATTGAATTACAATGCTGGAATTTAGAGAAAGTGGTAAAGAATTTAAGACAGAAAGCAGTAAAGGAATGAAAATTGCGGAAAGCTAGAAAAGAAAGCAGAAAAACTAAGAAAAAGTAAAAAAGAAAAAAAGTAAGGCGTCTCTTTGAAGAGTTTTGTTGAGATGTCCGCGTTAAGGAAGCCGTCTAGAATTTAAAGGCTACCTCCAGACTTCACTTCGAGTCAGTTTTCCCTTCATCCCACGTCGCCACATTCTTGGACTTTCAATCGCCAGACTTCATCCATAACTTTTACCCCGACAACTCTAAATCCGTATTGCAACACGGACTGGGCCGATACATGGGTTAGTCAAAATGCTATTGTGCCAAAACTTAATGGGCCACTGATTATGTTGGGTCAACAGATGCCCCCCTCGCGCAATTTGTCTGTTTAGGGTTTCTTAAGACGAATTCGCGCGTTCAACTCAAGCCTGGCCCATTTAGGTAATAAAAACCATCAAACCCCGTCAGACACATTTTTTTTTTCTTTTTTCCTTCTCCACGCCGGCCACTGTCCTGAAGCTCCTAGACGTCGTTCGAAAGCTTCCGGCCGCCACCAGGGACTGCTTAACCACTGCGTACTGTTTCCGGACGTTGAACGCTCGTCAGTGGAGCCAGGATGCTATGGCACCATCTCAGCCGCCACCTGCCTACTCTCTGCCGCCATCAGAGGGCTTCCAGCCGCCACCCGCACGTTGTCAGCTATCGTGGTTGAATTTCCAACCGCAATGGGAACCAACCGCTGCTTCAAGCTTCCAACCAACACTCTCACAGGCCTAGCCGCCACCTGCTTGGTCCCCAGCCGCCATCTGCGTTGTCCCAGCCACCATTTGCTGTTGTCCAGGCTATGTTGGCTTGGTCTTACTTCGAGCAATGAATCGTCAAGCTTCTGCCGCCATCCATTCTTTTCCAGCCGCCATTTTATCTTGCTCAGGCTGCTATCCGCCTTGCTCAGGCTGCTACCCACCTAGCTCAGGCTGTCATCTGCCTTACTCAGGCTATTTTCCGCCTAGCTCAGGCCGTCATCCGCCTTGCTCAAGCTGTCATCCGCCTAGCTCAGGTTGTCATCCGCCTTGCTCAGCTCAAGCTGCTCCAACACGTCTCCAGCCGCCACCAAGACCTCATGGGCCGAAACTTGCGCACGCCGAGCCGCCATCGCGTGTGTCTGGGCTGCCACTCCAATCTACTTGAGCCGCCACAGCCAGGCCACCAGCCGCCACAGGACACCTCCAGGCCACCATTGAGAAGCTCCTGGCCGCCGCTGCTTGGCTCTCAGCCGCCATCCGTCGCCAGCCGCCACAGCATCGCCTTGGGCTGCCAATTGCTTCGAGTTCCAGCCGCCATCAACACATCTCAGCCGCCACCTGGGCTCTCCCAGCCGCTGAAACTTTTGACAAGTTTCACTAACACGAGCTTTTTTCTAAAATATACCAGGTTAAGTTTATTAAAGGAAAGAGTTATGATTCGCGGGAAGAGGTTTAGGGATACATCAAGATTGTTATTCTTTTTATTACTCAAGTGTGGTGCTTTAATTTCAAATGGCGTTGTGGTCCTCTCTGTCATGAAACTGTTGACAAATCTCATGGTACAGCCGGGATAGATTGACCTTCAGCCTGTCACACTGAGGGTCCCCGGCATATGTGCCATGATACTTCTCATCACTTCTTGCCATGAGATTCCCTGCCATGAAACTTTTGACAGATTTCCACTACATGAGTATTTTCCGAAAGATCATAATCCTGGTTTAGGTTTTATTTAATGAAACCAATTTATGATGGCGGAGTTGTGATTAGGGATGTATTTATAAGTTGTCACGTTTTTATTACTCGTGTTAAGAAACTGTGCCCCCGAAAGCGCACGGTGTAAAAAATTGCAGTAATTTATAGTAAGACCGGATCGTTCACTGGAGGATGTGCGATAGAAGCAGGGCCCACGTCGTTTACTAAGGTTTTCCACTCGGTTACTCAATTCAAGTGTGTGTTTTTTGACTATCAACTACTTAACAGAATTTAAATCTAAACTATGAAAGCGATTAAATGAAGCAGATAGAGCTATTCTAGAAAGCGAATTAAATTTAATCTAGGAAAACAATAAGATTACTCTAAGAAAGCATATTTAAAATGAGACAGAAGGGACAGGAAGAAAATAATAAAGATTGGACAAGATTCAGATGAAACACAATTAAACTTCCATTTTGTTACACAGATCTTAACTTGGGATAATCCTTTCAGTTAGCTAATTTTCATGCTCTCTATACCATGTTCCCTTTAACAGACAGGTACTTACAGTAAAAGTTTACATGCTCTTAAGAAAACAAACTCTAAGATACCACAAACTTACAACTCCCCTTTGCAATGCCTTGCAAGAGTATGTTGGCCATCTGTGGTGGACAAGCAACACCTGACAAATCATTTATTGAAGTGTCAAGTACTGTTATCATTCCCCCATGTCACACCCAAAGATTCTAATTAAGCCCTAAACTATCCCTTAACTCTCAGTCCTAGTAGCAGTTACACAACTCTCAATACAACCGAGTGACCTCTAAAGAAAGCAGTTAAAAGAAAGCGATAAAGAAAGCAATTAAAATCCTATCACTCGGAGGTTTTTGAAAGTCTGACCCTGGTAGTAAAAGAAAGCCCCCAGTCAGGATGATCGGGTGCGGATCAAGAATTCCCTAATCTCAGTGAACCGCTTGAAGTGTTCACTTCCCGTCGGGTGGTTATGAGGGTGGTTATGAGATACAAACTAATGAAACAAACTAACAGATTAGTTCGTTCCGGATGTACTCACTCAGGACTCAAGAATAGGCATTGGCAGAGGAGGATAGCAGTTGAAAGGAACTCAACCCTATCTTAGAGAATAACCAAGGCCTATGTGTTGTTCCTCTAGAATTATCTATCACACCGTATTTGAATCCAAGTAGATCCCATTTCAGTGTGGTATTTAATACCAGATTTCCAACACACAGCAATTTTGGAAAGCAAAAGATGTTTGAAAATCATTCCCTATCAGGTACTAGACTCTCAATTAAAACGCAGATCCTTTCGGTTTAGGTGAGACCTAATCGCTGACTCTGCTTCTAATTTCCCAAAATCAACCCCCAGTCGGATCTAAATTAGTCATAACCGTGGAATTTATCCCTTACTCAGATCCGGATTTTATGAATGAATTTTTGTTGGAAATTTAATGTGAGACATCTGATTATAAAAATCAAGACTTCTATGTCCAAGGGAAGGATCCCAAAATAATATTGACCACAATATCTACATAATAATATCATGCATAAATTTATAGAGAAGTGTAAAATTAAATAACCCAAAATATAAGGCGGGTTTAGACAGAAGTGAGACACAGAGATGAAATAGCCGGAGGTGAGAAGAATTTATTTGGCTAAAAAGATGACAAAAGTAATCAGGATAATCCAGACTGCAAACATCTTCTATCCGGGTCCTGACTATTCCAGGTGGGATGATTTTTAGACAGCAGAAGATCTTAACAACAGTGATCGCTATCATCAAGACCCCTACTACCTGTGAAATGAGAGAAAAACCTACATGTTTTCTTACTGTAATACTATTCAAGCAATGTTGATCGACATCATTTGATACTATTACAGCTCAAAATTCAGGTTTGAAATTAAAATAAAGAAAAAGAAACTGTATCCGGATAGGAATCAGTTGAGCAGCTATTATAATCCCGGATGGACGAACCGCCAAGGCTTCCACTGACCACTATTCGGACCATGCAAGATAACATCTAATAATTAATATACAGACCACGAGCTAGTTATCCGTGTGGGAATACCCACCAACATTAATCTGATATATTCCTTATTAGCTGTTTCACACATCACGGAAAAGACAAAATAAATAAAAGAAAAATATTTTTGGGTCATCTTGCATGAGGGACATTGGTTTCTTATGCAAGGTATGGAGATGATTCCATAAATACTCCTCATGTCTAAATAATCACTCATTCCATAATTAGTTAATTACAGTCCGGATTATGTGCTTAGATCATGAGAGTTTAATTACTTGTAGAAGAGTCTTTTAGTGGAATTGAACAAAATTCTTTACATCAAAATGATCATGGGTTGAGATCATTGGATTTCAACCTCAAAATATTAATATAAAGGTCCAATTGATTAATGAGGAAGATGAAGAATAAAAATTTGGCAAAGAGATGCCACTTTGTCGCGGAGTAGAATTTGTGTCGCGGACCATGAGTCCGCGACAATGGTTTCGCGATAAAGGGTGGGAAATGAGAGGAATGGGATTTTGAAAATTAGGGTTTGTTTTGTCGCTAAGCAAAAATTTTGTCGCGGAACATGGTTCCGCGACAAGGAGGTATAGCGACAAAAAGGTTGAAAATTGGACAAGGGCATAATTCTTGTCGCTGAACAAGAGGTTTTGTCGCGGAACGTGGTTCCGCGACAAGGTTGCTTCGCGACAAAGCCCTTCCATAATAAAATCACAAGTATTTGGGTCCTTGGTCGCTAATCAAGGATTTTGTCGCGGAACGTGGTTCCGCGACAAGAGTTGTTTCGCGACCAAGGGTTTTAAAATATGGCTAACAAGTGTTCTTTGGCACCTTTGTCGCCAAAGCATCATTTTGTCGCGGAACGTGGTTCCGCGACAAGAGTTGTTCCGCGACAAAGGTGTGTCCAGGACACATGTCAGAAAAGTAAGGTGGAACAGTGGCATGCATTGTGTGTGATCTCACCCATTTCAGATTCAAAAGCTAAACTAAGCTAAAAATGACAAAACAAATTTGAATCTAGCTAGAACATGCTTGAACATAATAGAAATAAAACAAACTTAAAACTAGAGAAACCCTAATCTAAGCTTGATCACCCATAAGCATGCAACATTATCCAAAGAAAAGTCACCAAGCAGTGACATTAAAATGCAAAATAAGGATCAAATGACCCAAAGAAAACGAAAGCAGTAAGATCCATGGGGTGTGAGACCCATTTCATGATTTTTGGGACACAAATGGAGAATGTTTTCCCATATTATTAAATGGTGTTGTTAATACCCATGATTTGGGTATTACAAACCCTTAAACAAAAGTTTAGAACAAGAAACAAGATGTAAAAACTGGCTATCTAAACTAAAATGCAAGAAACTACATCTAACTAATGCATGAATTAAATAATACAAGAAAAACCTAAGTAAACTACCCTAAACTAAACTAAACTACTCAGCTCCCAACTTGTCTTCAAGAGTGCATATTCTCTCTAAAATTCTTCCAACCTTTAGCTCAAAGGAAACACCTCATATTTATAGAGATGTAACCCTAAGCCCATGGGCCTTGATTCGAGCCCATTGTGTCTCAAGACATCACACACATCACAGCTTTGTCTCGGAGCATCAAGTTTGGTCGCGGAACACATTGCATGTGGCAAAGCTTCTCGACTGGGTCTTGTGTCTCTAATGGTGCATCTTTGTCGCGGAATAGACCTTTGTCGCGGAACAGGGCATCGCGACAAAGGTATCGCGACAAAGGTATTTGGCTGGTCTCCTTCATCTGAGCTTGCTTGGTCGCGGAACCCTCCTTTGTCGCGGAACCACGTATCGCGACAAAGGGGCTTCCGCGACAAAGGTGTTCCTGGGCCTGCTGGATTGGGCCAGATGGGCCGAAAGTATTCTTTTTGTGGGCTTTTCTCTCTTTTTCCCATCTTTTTGTATTCCTTTTTCTTTTTGATTTCTTTTTCTCATGGTTTTGGATTTTTCTAACATAAATATGTAATAAAATTACATATTTATGCCTTTTTCACACCAGCTTATTATTTTTACAATTATGCATAAATCAGTCCAATTCTACTGCTTTCTTACTTAATGTAAGACCGGAATGCGATCAAATGCCCGTTTAAGACACGGAAATGGATTGAAAATAATGGTCATTTCTGGCCATTATCAACATCCTCACATTTAATACTGATCGTCCCCGAGCAGTCAGTCAGTGTTCCTAAGAACACGGACTCTACGTATTCAATTCATTTTCGTGGCTTCATAAATCACATTCTTTTTGGATTGGGATAAGACAATCAAAAACTACAAGTATTAAATTCCCTTGATTGCAGTGTTTAATGAAATGATACTTGCTCACTGCATTGGGCCTACAAATCAAACATTATTATCGATCCTTCATGAATATCATGTTTGAAAGATGCAAAGATTAAGGATGAGAATTAGAGGATGACATGAACATTTTTAATGAAACAGAGCCTCACTTATAAGAGAATCGGAAATTTCACTCACTCTCAATTGGGTTTATCATGACCGCTCAAAATCAAATTTAATTAAATTATCCCATAAGCTTGCAATCAGACCAACTCGCCACCGGCTCATTTCCTCAAATCGAGATCATGAGGTCTTATTTAAGGTTATAACGGGGCATACGGTTGTAACATTAGGTAGGAAAGGGAAATTATTGGGCTAGAAGTGGCAAAGATTTATTCTATCATAACTTGGCATATTTTTATTTAAAA
Source organism: Hygrophila difformis (assembly GCA_030278955.1). Lineage (NCBI taxonomy): Eukaryota > Viridiplantae > Streptophyta > Magnoliopsida > Lamiales > Acanthaceae > Hygrophila > Hygrophila difformis. Next base: position 31,451,554 of record JAOANR010000003.1, on the reverse strand, counting down.
ATTTATGATCATCAATATTTTTTTTCTCTTTTTGCTTTTTCTTTTCTATTGCATGACATTAGACTATCGTCTAATTGCTTTGTCATTTGCAATTTATTCTTGTTGGATGGATCTCACCATTTTTATCTTTTTTCTTTTTCTTTTCTTTTCTCTCTCTTTTTTTTGAATCGGTTTATAACATACCGATTAACATGGATTGATGATCATAAGTTTAATGCCTTTGATAGAATTTATCCTTGCACACTTGGGTTTGAATTTTTTGGTCTTTTTATAAGGCTAGGAATAATATAGAGGGCTTCAAAGAAAAATTAGGCTTAAGGCTCAAAGTGGTTAATCCTAAAGGGAAAATATTTTTGGGTTTGGATTTCAAAAGAAGGCCAAAAATTTGGGTTTTTCTAAGTGCCTCGATCATATGCTCGATTTTTGGAATATGGCATGGTCTTGAATCGGTCCCAATTGCAAGTTCTAGTTTCCTTTAATCAAATTGATTCACAAATCAAAGAAAATAGAGGAGTAAAAGTGACTCATGGCTCAAATCTCACAAGGTTGGGTTGATTCATGTCATACAATATTCTCAAATTTAATCAAAGCTTAGTTCTAACACTTTATTCAATCCAAATCTCTAATATGCAGATTTATTACCCAATAAGCTGATCGCATCATTAAATTTTTATAGCTCAAAACCTTAGGAATTCATTTCATGCATGTCTTCAATTATATTATCCCAATTTAAAAGTTTGAAAATTTAATCACAAGCCTAAATTCAACATGTGAATTTAGAGCAAGTTTATGCATATTTTTGCTGGTTATTTAATTTAAAGCAGTAAAGAGGCACTGTTAACATACAAAGTATGTCAACAGCATATTTTTTGGCCTGACAGTCACTTATTCATCTTGGACTGTGCAGACATCTTTTCAAGAATAAAATTGTTTGGACTGCAAAATTCCAAAATTAAAACAGTGGATGATATCAATTACAAGAGATTCCATTGCAATCAGAACGATTTTGCACACGGGAAATGAAATTCTCTTATATGATATTTACAATTACGCTCAATTGAAAAGACCATTGCATACTCAATCTGTTTTCTCTCCTAGCTGATTTGATGGTCCTGCTGCATCTGATGGAGGTGGGGGTGGCTTGGGAAGTTGACTGATGAGTGCTTGCATCAGTGTTTCCATCATCTTGCGCTGCTTTTCTTCATTCTCCAATCTTTCTCTGTGCATGCGCTCTTCCCTTTCCATCATCATTTTCTTGAATTCCTCCTCTTTCTTTTCCTTCTCCTGCTTCTCCTTTCGCTTCTCTTCCTTTTCTCTCCTACGCTCTTGGCGTTCTTCTTCTCTCTCCCTCCTTCGCTCTTCACGTTCCTCTTCGGCCCTTTTTCGCTGTTCCTCTTGGCTTGCCATAACTACATTAGTCATGGACTTCATTCCCTCGAGCACAGATTGACTCATCTTGCTCACCATCTCAAACGCTTGGGAATCAGCAGGGAATTGAGATACGTTCTGGCTTTGAGGAGGCATCTGAGGTTGAGGTCGAGTCGGAGCTGCCGGAATTGGATTTGGCACTTCTGTTTGCTCTTGGTCTGCAGGAGGCTCGTCTTGGACATTTGAAGGTCCTGCATCAGCACAGGTTTTCTGTGTTCCCTTCTTTGTCTTGGGCTGTCTCTTTCTTTTTCTCGATGCTTGCCCACTTGATATGAAAGAGGATTGGTCGTCTGGATTGTCTCTACCGAACATTTGAGGGAGAGAATATTTAATACTCTCACACAGGGGAAGTCTCGGCACACTGATAGGTGGGTTTACTTTCACCACCGTGTCACCCTCGAAAGCGCTCAAATCAACTCCCTGAGCAATGCAGATTCTCCTAATCAGATTTGGATAGCATAGCACCTGTCTGTCCTCTATCCGGGTTATCATCACTTCGAACATATGCCTCCCTACATTCAGCTTCGCTCCGCTCCACATTCTTGCAAATCCCATTAATACATTCCCAGATGTGGTGTGCGGGTGCGAATTAGGCCGGATTTTAGACATGTAAAACTCGTAAGTTGGCATGAATTTCAGACTCAGCCAATTTGCGTCGAATGTGTGCCCTGGGGCAGTTATTCTTGTCATGCTGTTAGCCAAGGTTGCATACCTCGCATATTCGCTCGTCTTGGCTCTCTTTGTCATGATCTCATCAGGGGGAAATTCACTTCGGATGTCCGGAGTCCCGAAGAACTGATTCAGCCAGTCAGGTGCAATGTTTATCACTTGTCCTCGGATCCATGTTGTTCTGGCAGCTTTGTCGATATTGCAGAAGAATTCCTTTGTCAGCTCCACGAAGCCATCTTCCTCCTGGTGTAGCATGAAATTCCCCCACTCTTGATTTTTGTAGAAGGTCTCAACAGTGGGGTGAGACAAGGCATAGAGTCTGAATCCTTTGTCCGGCACTATCCTTTTCTGCAATTTCTTGTACTTTTCTGCATTTTCTTTATTGCCATTGAACTTGATCTGAACCTGTTCTGCGCTCAGCTTTTTCTTCTCATACCCCTTTGAAACGCCTATCCTCTGCCTCACAGTATTCTCGGACCAGAACTCAACTGGCCGAATGGATCCGACAGATTCGTCGTCGCTCGTGTGCCAGTCTGTCCGATCGTCTCCTTCCTGCGGCTGGTCATCCATTGGTTCAGCCTCATCTCTCCTCTGACTTGGCTCTCCTTCTCCATGAGCTGTTTCATCTCTGAGTTCCTCCTCAACCTGTTTAATTACATTTTTCATTGTATTGAGTTCACAATTTACAGGCAAAGAAAATGTAGTTACATGAAAATGACGGTCATCAACATCAGTTGATACCTCCTCCTCCTCCCTAATTCTTGCAGCTCGTCCTACTGGACGTTGCAAAATAGGCGCCATCTGGTCCATGAATTCCTGCTCCTCCTGCCGAGCTTCTTCTTCTGAATCATTTCCCTCTGCAGCTTCAGTCACGATTTCCTGAACATTTTCCTTAAGCGCAGAGGCCATGGGATGGTCGCCTGGCTGCTTTTCCAAGGTTTTGGCCAGTGCTACCGGATCTATGGAATCTTGTGGTCCTTCTGACTGTTCAGCTTGATGTGACGGGCCCTCTGCTCCTGCTTGCTGAGCCATTTTCTCTGCTATCTTTCTTCTTTGCTCTGCCTTTTCAGCCAGGTAATCCAGGAAGAGAGGGTCGTCCTTTTTAAGCCCAAAGGATGTTCTGAAATCTTCATTTCTTTATTCAGGAGTCAAGTGTGCCAAGGGATGAGGATCGTCGCCTCTGGTGGATGGCCTAACTTCGGGCATCTTGTCTAACATTAGTAGCTCATCCTCATCGATGTCTCTAATTGTCTTTGGTTCGGAAGATTTCTCCTTCTGTTGTTCAGCCCTTTGCTTCTCCATCTCTTCACCTTTTTCTATTTTTACTTGGATGATTTTCTCCCGAGTTTGTTCTTTAGTCTCAGCTCCTCTCTTGGCTTCAAGCTCAGCCTCAAGCTTCCGCACAGCTTCCTCGTCTTTTGTCTGCTGAATGTTTTTCATCATCTGTTCTTCTGCTTCAGCTTTCTTTCCCATTGCCAAGCATTCTTCCTCAGTCACTTTCTCTACTCCCGAACCACCTGTTGCTTGATCAATGAGGCCGGCTGATGCAAATTCTTTTTCTTGCAATTTTCTGGCCAGCTCAGCATCGAATGCCACTTGATGCTTCTTTTTTCGGGGGTGGTGGTGGCATCGGCTTCTTACCTCTGTCCTTGGGATCTGTGGGCTCTGCCACTTTCCTAGCAGTTGGCTCAGGTTCCTTGATCTCCACCTTCTTTTCCGGAGCTCTTGCTGGTTTATCCTTGTCAGCAGATTTTATCAACCTTCTCCTCCTTCCCGGTTGAGGTGCTGGCTGACCTTCAGATGTAACAACAGTATTGGATGTTTGCTCGGGCGGTATGGGTGCCTTAGTGGTGGCAGGTGCTGGCACTTCAGATTGAGCTGGCTGTATTGGAGTCCGAAGTTCTTCTTGCTGCACCACTGGCTCGGACGTAGCAACTTCTTGCACTTCAGTCTGCCCTCTTGGCGGTAAAGCCGAAGCTTGTACTGCTGGCTGGGTAGGCTGTGGGTTGGCCTCAGGAGGAGTGGAGAAGTAGGCATCAATCTCAGCGTCTGGATCTTCTTCTCTGTTTGGTTCATCCTCATAGCCTAGTTGCTTCTCGGCGCGCTGTAAATAATCCTCAATGAAACTCTTTTGAGTGATTCTCCCCAGCTGGTCCTCCCAGTCCTTCTTGATCTTGGCGCAGAACTTACTCCGAACATTGTTGTTGTAGTGAAAGATCTTCTTCCCGTTTGCAGTGCTATTACAGAATTGAAGTGCAAACTTGTCCATCTCCATGATCAGATCCCAGTAAGAATCCCTGTACTGATTCATCATAGCTCCTATCAGATCCTTTTGAATTCCTTCAAGGTAGGACATATCTTTTGCCGAATCATACTTGAGATACACTCCAGCCTCAGTCTTTGATAATAAATTGAACTGCTTTTCCTTTTTCTTTTTTGGTTTCCAGCCACCTTTGCGTATATCCACTTGCAGCTGTTCCCTTAATACTGCTATGTGCTGGGGAAATTCATCATCCTTGTTTGTTCCATACCGTCCATACCTTCTATGTGTGAAGATGGTTTCGAGTACCTCATCTGCAGGTAACGATACTCCCTCATCCGGAAAGGACTTAGTGATGCTTGTATTGCCTTTTCCCCAGACCGTAGTCAGTTCGTCCCATTGATCGCGTGCATCCTTGATCATCTTCCTCATTGTATTCAATAATGAGGTGTTGTGGCTTTGCTCAAATTTCTCAGCGTGTTTGAGGCGGTTGTACAGATTGAAGGTCAGCTCTCGATGCCTGGCACGAGCTAGATCTGTAATCCACCTCTGCTCCACTGGTCCTTTTGCTTCGAACAAATATGGATTCCACTTGAATGGGAATGCTTCATACATCATGATGGCTCCACTGTTTATGACCCTTACTTAGATCCATCTGCTTGTGCTCGAAGGCCATCCAAACTTGAGGATCTATGATCTGATTAGGGATGATGATGTCGAACTCAACGATATTTGGGTCTTTCGTCCCTTTTTCCACATGTCGGTTCCACACAGCCCTGTGCTCTTTGAACTTTAATTGGATGCATTCGTGGTGGACTTCTGGAGTTGTCTTTACATCTTGGGGGCATGGTCCATCATCCTTATCCAAAACTTCTTCAGAATGATAGTAATCCCTCTCTATCGATGCAGCAACTATTGTTCTTTTTTCTGGAGGAATATGCACGTCCCATCCCGGGGGAAGTTTCAGTTTTTCATCCGTAGTGTGGTCCAGAGGTACTTTGTGAACTGATTTGATGGCATCTCTTATGTCCTTAATTTCTGTTCGATCAATTGAGGCCTCCTTGCCAGCAGCCTCATATGTGCAGTCAGGCAACCCGATGCCTGATTGTACTACCAACTCATTCCTGAAAAAGGCCAAAGTGTTTAGATACATTCAAATTTTTATAATTTTTCAAAGATTACTCAAGTTTGAAAATCAACATCCTCACATTTTGAGCTTTGCTAAGCTCGAAATGTGATTTAAGTGATTTAATCTTGAGTTTATTAAAAGATCCAAAGATAAGGTACTTATGCCTTAGGACCTAGAAGGAGATATCTTAATTGGACTATTGAGTCCAATCAAAAGGGAGAAATAAAAATAAAGTGGTCATTGGACCAAAAATTCCTTTTTTAATGGGCCATTGGGCCCAAAAGTTTGTTTTTCAAATTTTATTAAACAAGCTCGAGGCACTTGTTGAAAATGGAATGAAATGACGGCGATGGAATGGATTGCTCGAGAATGGAATGTGCAATGGAGACGTGGCGGAGTGGAGTTGCTATTTCCGGATTGTTTGGACTGTCATTGGACAGTTAAAACGTTCAAGAAAATTGCAAACACTATTTTTAATTTTCTGAAAAGGTTGACTTGATTTTATTTAATGAAAAGTGAGATGGGTGTGGTCCCATTTTTGGATCTTGTAAAAAGATAGCAGTTGAGGTGGCAAAAATACTGCTACTTAACTCACACTTTTTCGTTCCATTGGGAACAAAAACACATTTGTCAACCCAAAATTCCTAGTACTATTTTTTTGTCTTTTTGTGAAAAAGTGAACTTGCAAAAGGGGATTGGTGTGCACAGACATGCCAAAACAATACAGACACTCACTTTCCTCAATTGCTGCACACATACACAGATATACCAAAACAGGGAAAACAGCATTAAATGAATATTGGCATGCAAAACAACATGAACACAGAGGCATACCAGCAGCCATCTTACACCAAGTCATGCTCCTATTCCAAGAACATAAGATTAATCCAACTAGCATGCTTTACTTACTGATGAAATAACAGGGACATCATTCATGCTCCAAAATCACTGAGCAGACAACCGACAACATGAAGATATTCAAAAACACCCACATGCTCATTGGTTTTCAATCGTAAGCATCAAAATCTCAAAAGAAAAATCAGTATTACTGCCACACTTATGGATTCAAGCATATCTCACAAAAAACCCCTAAAAACTCTAAAGTTCATCGATGGTGCAACAGCCCTAATACATCCCCAATCCTGCGCTATGTTCTCCAACAGCACTAAATGTCAAAATCAGGATGCCCATTTAAAAACGACCAATCCCTACCCCAATCAAAAACGTAGAACAACATAATTTTTTCCAAAACATGCTCGGCCAACACAAAAATCGCAGCAATCCTCAAGTAAGCAATGCCCACATCAAGAATCGCTTAAAATCGAACTAAAACAGAGGGAATGAACATAAAACAGCCCTATTTACATAAATGGAAAAGAAAAAGAAACAACAAAAGAATCGCATAACAGGGCTTGCGCGAACTCACGAAATGCAGGGGAGAAGTGTTACCAGGGTTCGGTCTGCTTCGGGGGCGAAGATGAAGATGGGGGTTCCATGGCAGAAATCGGGCAGAGTTTCCCTTGGGTATGGAGCGAACAGGTGCGAGGAACACTGTGGTGTTCTTCGGGCGAGGGAGGTTTCGAGCGAGAGAGGTTTTGAAAATTTCTCTAAGTCCGAATGCGTAGGGAGGAAGAGGGAGAAGGGGGGGGTTTAAATACTAATGGGCCGGTCGCGGAACCCTAGCCCATTGTCGCGGAACAGGGTTTCGTGACCAGGCCTTGGCGACATTAGAGGTGTTGCGGAGTCATGGGATTTTGTCGCGGAGCCATGCTCCGCGACAAAGGGTACCGCGACAAAATAGGAAGGAAAAATGGGGTGATATGCCCGTGTCGCGGAACAGGAGCTTTGTCGCAATGCAGTGCTCCGCGACAAAGTGTTCCGCGACAAAAACAAACAGAGTTCAGGGATGAGTGAAATTTTGTCGCGGAATTGCATTTGGTCGCGATGCTGGGCATCGCGACAAAATGGTTACTCCGCGACAAAGACAAACAGTGTTTGATGATAAGGGGAACTTTGTCGCGGAGTTGCACTTGGTCGCGGAACGTTGTTCCGCGACAAAATGGTCATTCCGCGACAAACCTTTTTGAATCTTAAAATTTTCTACGGACTGGGCCCGAGTGTGATTTTGGGCCTGAGTCCATTTTATTTGATTTGGACCTGAATGAATTCAGTCCAATGAAATTCAAAACATTGGGCCATTATTTAAAATAATCTACTTGCATAAAATTAGGTTGGGTCAGTTCCATTTATCTGGGAGATTTATTCCGGATCTTAAATTGCTTTAGTTTCCGAAAATAATTTCTCAGATTTGTGGAATTTTCCCAACCAAGAACCTGGTTTTCCATGCTTTTTCTGCTCCTTCTTTTTGGGTGGTTCCGAATTTCCTGCAAGACAGATAAATACCCATTAGGTTAGGTTTTCTCCCCAGTTCAACATCCTCACATTTAGAGTCTTGGTACTCTAAATGTTCAATTAATCTTGAGGGTACTTCTTCTGTTCTGAATTAGATATATTACACTAAACCAAGCTAATCTATGAGTAATCATGAGTGTAATTCTCTTAATAAACGACGCTGCATCCTCCCCGGCAACGGCGCCATGAAACTTTTGACAAGTTTCACTAACACGAGCTTTTTTCTAAAATATACCAGGTTAAGTTTATTAAAGGAAAGAGTTATGATTCGCGGGAAGGGTTTTAGGGATACATCAAGATTGTTATTCTTTTTATTACTCAAGTGTGGTGCTTTAATTTCAAATGGCGTTGTGGTCCTCTCTGTCATGAAACTGTTGACAAATCTCATGGTACAGCCGGGATAGATTGACCTTCAGCCTGTCACACTGAGGGTCCCCGGCATATGTGCCATGATACTTCTCATCACTTCTTGCCATGAGATTCCCTGCCATGAAACTTTTGACAGATTTCCACTACATGAGTATTTTCCGAAAGATCATAATCCTGGTTTAGGTTTTATTTAATGAAACCAATTTATGATGGCGGAGTTGTGATTAGGGATGTATTTATAAGTTGTCACGTTTTTATTACTCGTGTTAAGAAACTGTGCCCCAGAAAGCGCACGGTGTCAAAAATTGCAGTAATTTATAGTAAGACCGGATCGTTCACTGGAGGATGTGCGATAGAAGCAGGGCCCACGTCGTTTACTAAGATTTTCCACTCGGTTACTCAATTCAAGTGTGTGTTTTTTGACTATCAACTACTTAACAGAATTTAAATCTAAACTATGAAAGCGATTAAATGAAGCAGATAGAGCTATTCTAGAAAGCGAATTAAATTTAATCTAGGAAAACAATAAGATTACTCTAAGAAAGCATATTTAAAATGAGACAGAAGGGACAGGAAGAAAATAATAAAGATTGGACAAGATTCAGATGAAACACAATTAAACTTCCATTTTGTTACACAGATCTTAACTTGGGATAATCCTTTCAGTTAGCTAATTTTCATGCTCTCTATACCATGTTCCCTTTAACAGACAGGTACTTACAGTAAGAGTTTACATGCTCTTAAGAAAACAAACTCTAAGATACCACAAACTTACAACTCCCCTTTGCAATGCCTTGCAAGAGTATGTTGGCCATCTGTGGTGGACAAGCAACACCTGACAAATCATTTATTGAAGTGTCAAGTACTGTTATCATTCCCCCATGTCACACCCAAAGATTCTAATTAAGCCCTAAACTATCCCTTAACTCTCAGTCCTAGTAGCAGTTACACAACTCTCAATACAACCGAGTGACCTCTAAAGAAAGCAGTTAAAAGAAAGCGATAAAGAAAGCAATTAAAATCCTATCACTCGGAGGTTTTTGAAAGTCTGACCCTGGTAGTAAAAGAAAGCCCCCAGTCAGGATGATCGGGTGCGGATCAAGAATTCCCTAATCTCAGTGAACCGCTTGAAGTGTTCACTTCCCGTCGGGTGGTTATGAGGGTGGTTATGAGATACAAACTAATGAAACAAACTAACAGATTAGTTCGTTCCGGATGTACTCACTCAGGACTCAAGAATAGGCATTGGCAGAGGAGGATAGCAGTTGAAAGGAACTCAACCCTATCTTAGAGAATAACCAAGGCCTATGTGTTGTTCCTCTAGAATTATCTATCACACCGTATTTGAATCCAAGTAGATCCCATTTCAGTGTGGTATTTAATACCAGATTTCCAACACACAGCAATTTTGGAAAGCAAAAGATGTTTGAAAATCATTCCCTATCAGGTACTAGACTCTCAATTATAACACAGATCCTTCCGGTCTAGGTGAGACCTAATCGCTGACTCTGCTTCTAATTTCCCAAAATCAACCCCCAGTCAGATCTAAATTAGTCATAACCGTGGAATTTATCCCTTACTCAGATCCGGATTTTATGAATGAATTTTTGTTGGAAATTTAATGTGAGACATCTGATTATAAAAATCAAGACTTCTATGTCCAAGGGAAGGATCCCAAAATAATATTGACCACAATATCTACATAATAATATCATGCATAAATTTATAGAGAAGTGTAAAATTAAATAACCCAAAATATAAGGCGGGTTTAGACAGAAGTGAGACACAGAGATGAAATAGCCGGAGGTGAGAAGAATTTATTTGGCTAAAAAGATGACAAAAGTAATCAGGATAATCCAGACTGCAAACATCTGCTATCCGGGTCCTGACTATTCCAGGTGGGATGATTTTTAGACAGCAGAAGATCTTAACAACAGTGATCGATATCATCAAGACCCCTACTACCTGTGAAATGAGAGAAAAACCTACATGTTTTCTTACTGTAATACTATTCAAGCAATGTTGATCGACATCATTTGATACTATTACAGCTCAAAATTCAGGTTTGAAATTAAAATAAAGAAAAAGAAACTGTATCCGGATAGGAATCAGTTGAGCAGCTATTATAATCCCGGATGGACGAACCGCCAAGGCTTCCACTGACCACTATTCGGACCATGCAAGATAACATCTAATAATTAATATACAGACCACGAGCTAGTTATCCGTGTGGGAATACCCGCCAACATTAATCTGATATATTCATTATTAGTTGTTTCACACATCACCGAAAAGACAAAATAAATAAAAGAAAAATATTTTTGGGTCATCTTGCATGAGGGACATTGGTTTCTTATGCAAGGTATGGAGATGATTCCATAAATACTCCTCATGTCTAAATAATCACTCATTCCATAATTAATTAATTACAGTCCGGATTATGTGCTTAGATCATGAGAGTTTAATTACTTGTAGAAGAGTCTTTTAGTGGAATTGAACAAAATTCTTTACATCAAAATGATCATGGGTTGAGATCATTGGATTTCAACCTCAAAATATTAATATAAAGGTCCAATTGATTAATGAGGGTGATGAAGAATAAAAATTTGGCAAAGAGATGCCACTTTGTCGCGGAGTAGAATTTGTGTCGCGGGCCATGGGTCCGCGACAAGGGTTTCGCGATAAAGGGTGGGAAATGAGAGGAATGGGATTTTGAAAATTAGGGTTTGTTTTGTCGCTAAGCAAAAATTTTGTCGCGGAACATGGTTCCGCGACAAGGAGGTATAGCGACAAAAAGGTTGAAAATTGGACAAGGGCATAATTCTTGTCGCTGAACAAGAGGTTTTGTCGCGGAACGTGGTTCCGCGACAAGGTTGCTTCGCGACAAAGCCCTTCCATAATAAAATCACAAGTATTTGGGTCCTTGGTCGCTAATCAAGGATTTTGTCGCGGAACGTGGTTCCGCGACAAGAGTTGTTTCGCGACCAAGGGTTTTAAAATATGGCTAACAAGTGTTCTTTGGCACCTTTGTCGCCAAAGCATCATTTTGTCGCGGAACGTGGTTCCGCGACAAGAGTTGTTCCGCGACAAAGGTGTGTCCAGGACACATGTCAGAAAAATAAGGTGGAACAGTGGCATGCATTGTGTGTGATCTCACCCATTTCAGATTCAAAAGCTAAACTAAGCTAAAAATGACAAAACAAATTTGAATCTAGCTAGAACTTGCTTGAACATAATAGAAATAAAACAAACTTAAAACTAGAGAAACCCTAATCTAAGCTTGATCACCCATAAGCATGCAACATTATCCAAAGAAAAGTCACCAAGCAGTGACATTAAAATGCAAAATAATGATCAAATGACCCAAAGAAAATGAAAGCAGTAAGATCCATGGGGTGTGAGACCCATTTCATGATTTTTGGGACACAAATGGAGAATGTTTTCCCATATTATTAAATGGTGTTGTTAATACCCATGATTTGGGTATTACAAACCCTTAAACAAAAGTTTAGAACAAGAAACAAGATGTAAAAACTGGCTATCTAAACTAAAATGCAAGAAACTACATCTAACTAATGCATTAATTAAATAATACAAGAAAAACCTAACTAAACTACCCTAAACTAAACTAAACTACTCAACTCCCAACTTGTCTTCAAGAGTGCATATTCTCTCTAAAATTCTTCCAACCTTTAGCTCAAAGGAAACACCTCATATTTATAGAAATGTAACCCTAAGCCCATGGGCCTTGATTCGAGCCCATTGTGTCTCAAGACATCACACACATCACAGCTTTGTCTCGGAGCATCAAGTTTGGTCGCGGAACACACTGCATGTGGCAAAAGCTTCTCGACTGGGTCTTGTGTCTCTAATGGTGCATCTTTGTCGCGGAATAGACCTTTGTCGCGGAACAGGGCATCGCGACAACGGTATCGCGACAAAGGTATTTGGCTGGTCTCCTTCATCTGAGCTTGCTTGGTCGCGGAACCCTCCTTTGTCGCGGAACCACGCATCGCGACAAAGGGGCTTCCGCGACAAAGGTGTTCCTGGGCCTGCTGGATTGGGCCAGATGGGCCGAAAGTATTCTTTTTGTGGGCTTTTCTCTCTTTTTCCCATCTTTTTGTATTCCTTTTTCTTTTTGATTTCTTTTTCTCATGTTTTTGGATTTTTCTAACATAAATATATAATAAAATTACATATTTATGCCTTTTTCACACCAGCTTATTATTTTTACAATTATGCATAAATCAGTCCAATTCTACTGCTTTCTTACTTAATGTAAGACCGGAATGCGATCAAATGCCCGTTTAAGACACGGAAATGGATTGAAAATAATGGTCATTTCTGGCCATTATCAGCCGCCACTGATCCTCAGCCAGCCGCCACTCAGTCCTTTCTGGCCACCTTGAGACAAGCCCCAGCCAACGCTAGAGGCCAAGGCGGCCTCTTGAAGGTCTTAGAAGCCATGGCAGCCTCTTGGATGCCTTAGAGGCCACGACGTCCTCTTGGAGGCCACGGCAGCCTCTTGAAGGCCTTAGAAGCTATGGCGGCCTCTTGGATGCCTTAGAGGCCATGTCAGCCTCTTGGAGGCCATGACAGCCTTTTGGAGGCCAAGGTGGCCTCTTGAAGGCATTAGAGGCCATGGCGGCCTCTTATAGGCCTTAAAGGCCATGATGGCCTCTTGGAAGCCAAGGGCCTCTTGAAGGCCAAGCAGCCTCTTGAAGGCTTAGGAGGCCATGGCGGCCTCTTAGAATCTGTCGAGGATGTTCTAGCCTGGGTTGTTTCCACCCAGGATCGTTGCAGAAGCCACCCCCATTGATTCGTTTTCCTCTTTACCGAACTTCACTTCTTTGGAATGAATCCCTTGTAGAGGCTGACTCTTCACATCTTTTTCCTCAAGGAACTTTTCCAAGCAGGCCGCTCTCTCGGCCAACTGGGCAAGATCAGTTGCATCCCGCACAATTAAATGTTCTTTTAGTTTTGGCAACATGTTAGCCACTGCTATATTGGCTATTCTCCTATCAGGGATTGCCACGATACATCGGCCCTTAAGCCGCTGTAACCTGTTAATGAAAGTATTTGCCGTCTCATTGGCAAATTTTTTCGCATTAGTTAAGTCTGCGAGACTAACTTGTGACAGCGGGGTGTAGAATCTGTCATGGAATGCTTGTTCGAGGTCGGCCCAATTTTAAATTGAGTTAGGCTGCAGAGATGTATACTATGCGAAGGCAGGTTCAGTGAGGGATGAACTGAACAGCCTCAATTTGAGCCAGTCATTGGCTGCCTCCTCACCACACTGGAATCTGCCCACATGCTCCACAGTGGACTTGCCATCGTCCCCTGAGAAGGTGGTGAACTCGGGCATCTTGAAGCCCCTGGATACGGTTTCATGGTATCTACCCAGTCAGAGTAGGGTTTTCTATATGTAGGCCGCTCCATCAGCCTTAGTTGAATCCCGAAGTGTTGCTGCATCATGTCTGCCAGCAACTCGGGTGAGACTGTCGGTGCCTGTGTAGGAGGCATGACGGCTGGAGGTGTAGCAGGAACAATGGCGGCTATTGTGGCATGAGTCACAGCCACTCCACATGGTTGTGACGTCTGCCCCCTGGCTGTGGCATCAGCCCTCAAGGCTGTGGCGCCTGCCCCTCTGGCTGTGGCGCCTGCCCCCTGGCTGTGGTGTGTCTGCCCCCAAGGTTGTGGCGCCTGCCCCCTGGCTGTGGCATCTGCCCCCAGGGCTGTGGCGCCTGCCCCCTAGTGTTGGTGGCATCCAACCAGGGTTCAGTGTTGCCGGTACTGGTGAGTAATTAGGCGCATACAGTGTGGTTGAAGTATTCGTCACAAGAGATGCCGCTTCGCGTGGTGCCACTACAGGTCCACCAGTGGCCGCCGTACAGCCTGGTGAGGCACTGGACGCCATTAGGCATCCTGGTGACGCATAGATCAACACTGGAGGTGCCGCATGGCCAAGGTTCGGCATGGTAGGTGCCGTTGGAGTGAAGGCATATGCAGCCTGATATGGGAAGATGAACGGACTAACCAAGCCTCCAGGCATCTGCATAATCCCCTGTTGCGGTTTAGAGGTGCTTGTCGCATCAACGGTGTCCTCAGATGGTGTTCTAACTGATGTCTTCTTTTGTAGAGACATTTCTTCAAAATTTTGTGTCAAATCGCTCACCAGTCTACCAAATCTCAGACGCATATACTCAAAGCGGATATGGTTTCCACTCGGGTCCCACTGGGCGTGCCAATTTGTTAACCGAGAAATTTTGCAGAAGGAAGAAAGAACAAGAATTGAAATGAAAAAACTTGAAGGATTATAGAAGTAAACTGGAATTGAATTACAATGCTGGAATTTGGAGAAAGTGGTAAAGAATTTAAGACAGAAAGCAGTAAAGGAATGAAATTGCGGAAAGCTAGAAAAGAAAACAGAAAAACTAAGAAAAAGTAAAAAAAAAGTAAGGCGTCTCTTTGAAGAGTTCTGTTGCGATGTCCGCGTTAAGGAAGTCATCTGGAATTTAAAGGCTGCCTCCAGGCTTCACTTCTAGTCAGTTTTCCCTTCATCCCACGTCGCCACATTCTTGAACTTTCAACCGCCAAACTTCATCCTTAACTTTTACCCCGGCGACTCTAAATCCATATTGCAATACGGACTGGGCCGATACATGGGTTAGTCAAAACATAATGGGCCACTGATTATGTTGGGTCAACAACCCCATATAGTCGTCTAAGTTTGCTATTTTTTTCAATTCGGTCCTAATTACGTAATTAGTCTGAGGTTGCTGACGTGGTCGAAGTAAATCATATTTTACATCCACCGTGACCAATCTAGAGTCCCTACACATAACACATCAGCTTAATAAATGTTCGAAGTAAATCTTTGAATGCTGCCATAACACATCACTACTATAAAAAAATGCCTCAAGCGGGTCAATTGAGCCCCTTTTTCATTGGGTTTAGGGACATAGTCTCCACTTGGTTCGCATTGAGTCTTCTTTGGGGTTACCGAACCCACAAAGAAACAGCAACCATTCATTTGCACACATTATATATCACAATTGATCTTCATTTTCTTGAGAAATACCAAAAATTACTGAGACCTAAAAGAAGATCCACTGTGGCAGCTGCTGACCAGAATTTCAATGGTATCCAATAAAGGCACTGCCCAATCCGATTCGAGAATGGACTTCACACAGAGGAGGAAATCGCTTGACCTACGTTTACCAAGAACATCAATTTCTTGTTGTGGTGAAGGGGCTGAGATAAGGGTTGTTGAGTCTATCTTGAATGGAAATGAAAGTAAGCTCTGTTATTGTTGAGAATGGTTGCTGTTTCTTTGTGGGTTCGGTAACCCCAATGAGGGCACAATGCGAACCCATTGGAGACTATGTTCGTGTCCGTTATCCCAGTGAAGTAGGCTCAATTGACCCACTAGATGCACTTTTTAGGGTAGTGATATGTTATGGTGCTTTCAAACATTTATTTCAAACATTTATTAGATTGGTGTATTATGTGTGGGGACTCCAGTTTGCCACGGTGGATGTAAAATGTGATTTACTTCGGCTACATTAGCAACCTCATGCTAATTACATAATTAGGACCGAATTGAAAAAAAAATAACAAACGTAGAGGACTATATAATGCGAAAAATTACTAACGGACCGATTTGAATTTTTTAAAAAGAAAACGGACTAAACAATCTTTTTTTTTTCCTACACATCCTCTTAAAATATTCATGAATAATGAAGTACTAGTATTTTACTATTTTGATGTATATATGCATGCAACTCATCAACCTTCTCTTTGAATGGAATTTGAAAACTAGACAAGCCACAAGTCATTTCACAAAATCCTTTCTTTTCAACGAATTAAATATTAGTTTATCTTTTTTTATATATAAAATTAGATATATATGTACTGATTGTACTTCCTTTGTTTTTTTTAAGTGTAACATTTTTCATTTGCATATATGCCGATGCACGTTTTAAATTATTAATAACTGAAATTCAGTACAAGTAAAAATTCTAAAAATTTAATATTTAAAAACTACAAGATGAGATAAATTCAACAAGTAATATAAAAACTACAAGATGAGATAAATCCAACAAGATCTCGCTTCGCTATATTTTTATAATTATACTAAAAATAGAAGTCAAAGTGTTATAATATGCAGTAAAAAGTCAAAACGGAGGGAGTATGTATCAAGTAAAACAAAATGGACAAACTAGAGAATAAAAAATGCAGCATTTTTATTTTTCCAAATAAAACTGGCACTCATTCCTATTCCTTCCTCTGTGAATACTTGTAGTAAATACATGAGCACTAATAATTCAGCACAAGGAAATAAAATCTCATCACAAGAAAAAAGGAAATAGTAGTTAGGAAACCAAGTAAAGTAGCAGTAATTTCTTTTGATTTATTTAGTTTTAGACTTTATGCTCATACATGGAAAAGACATAGGAGTGAATATAGTACATACATACACACATGCATGTAACAAAGACATAACTTTACTACTTTAGGAAGCAAAGACAGCAATCTTCATCCCACCTTGGCAATAGCCAGGGTCCAGGGAAGTTGCAGATGAAGAAATTCTGGCCCTTCACAAGCTTCACCCGATCTCTTCCATGCACTTGTGTAGGTCTTGCCCCCCCTTGGAGTGATGCATTTATTGTACGCTGACGCGCCCCATTCACAGTCACCACAATGTGGAATTGGCTGTTGTTGAAAACTTCACGATTTCCATTAATTAATTGCAATGGATTTGAAATCTATTCTTAAATTCTTCCCAAATCCCTTATTCCAAAGTCCAAACATAACCTTAAAGAATAAATTAAAGCTAAGCTACATATAAATTTGGATCTATGTTGGCTCACCAGTCCTGCTAGATCTCCACACACAGAGAACAGTGTGAATTTGTATCTTACCCACAACTCACATGATGGAATGAGCCAACATATCATCAATTTCGTTTTATCCATTTTTGTCTCCTCGTGAGCTATGCATCTTGTGTTTAACCCTTTCTTGTACTGTTGTACACAATTTAAGTTTTATGTCCAAGAATTTCAAATAAATTAAAGCAGTAGAAATTTTTAGTGAGTCAGGGCCCAGGGGTTGTTTGGTACTTTACTATGTCCAGGTAATGAAGTCATTCCTTAGTCTAGAAACTTAGATTCACTAAAAAAAATCCCTCAAATTTACAGACAATTAGAGTTTAGACCTTGAAATTTAAGGATATGGAACTTACCAAGTGTGTCTCCTGCCCTAAACTGCTTGCCCTTAGTCCAATTAGCGCGACATTGAAAGTCCAACCACCAGCTCTGCCCACCGTGTAGATGGTGGCGTCAGCCACCGGAAAATGGCTGATAACCACCATAGCCACCACCATGACTGCCACACCCAAAACTACTGCACTGCCTCTTCCCTCACCCATTTTCCCATTTCTTAAAAACCTCAAAAAGTGAAACTTTTTAATCTGCAGATGTTGAGAGATTCAGTTTCACGTCATGCTATCGACGAGCATGTCAGCAGTGGGTGCAATATACAAAGTAGTTTCTATTACACCCAACAGGTTACAAACTTGGCTCACTGCATCAAAGAAACACGCCATATATGCCCAGACTATGTTTGATCAGATCTATGGAGAGGTATCCCTGAACTGGATCTAGTTTTATAATCATATTGTTGCTTTCAATCCGCAGCTCTTCGGAAATTCAGATAATTATGGCAGTTGGTAGTGTTTATCATTGTTATCCATAAAATGTAGCGTAGTTAATAACTAAAAGATGGACTATCTAAATTGAGAAAAGAATTGTTCCAGAATATTTTTGATCAGATCTAAGGAGAGGTAACCCTGAACAGGATCTAGCTTTATAATCCTATTGTTGCTTTCCATTATGCAGCTCTTAGGAAATTCAGAGGATTATGGTAGTCTATGTTGCTCGGACTCGGGTACGGGTGTCCGACACGGGTGCAGGGATATGTGGCGGACACTTACTATTTTAAAAAATAGGATACGGGGACACGACAAAAAAGCATCCGGAATTAGGACACGGGTGCGGGGACACGTCTCAAATTTCTTTTATATATATGAGATATAATATAATTTTACTTGTGCATATGAGATACAATATAATTTTTATATAATTTTTTTATATTTATCAGATACAATATAATATTACTTGTTAGAAAATACTATAACATGTATTAGTTCATGTTGGACTATAGTATGGGCCAAAATATTTGAAATTACTAGTTGTATTCATATTAGCCTAGATAGTTAGGCCCATTAAAGGCCCGATTTTAATAAAACTAACCCTAGGTTCCAGCCTCTACGCTGTTGCCCTCTTTCCTCCCCTTTTCCTTCATTCCCTTCTTCAATTCCGCGATTTGAAATGCCATTTCAGGCGATGTAGCCGAGTCCGCCGGAAACCTGAAGCGTCAGACGCAGATCCCGTACCGGTATCCGTGTCGGCTGTGGATTTTTAGGTCTTTCGGTCCGCTCAGGTGGTCGGATCAACCATGGCTTGCTTGGGTTGTAGCCTGTGGAAGTTCGATGGGTTTTCCTTAAGTTGGCCTTCAAACTTTGCAGCTTTTCTTACCAGATCGGAGATGTTCACATATCCTCTCATATCCATTTCTTCGAAGATCTCGGGCCTCAAACCTTTTGCAAATCGGGTCAGTGTGATCAACGGGTCTTCATTGAATCGTGCTCTCATCATGAGCATTTCCATTTCGCGGTAGTATTCCTCAACAGTTCTCGACTCCTGTTTCAGACTGATCACCTTTATGTACATGTCTGGTTTGTAGGTGCGAGGCACGAATCTTCTCTCCATGAGTTGCAGAAAATATTCCCGGTCAGTGACTTGGGGTTGGCCAGCATTATGATGATCAATTGTGAATTTTTGCCACCAGAGTTGGGCGTATTCCTTGAATTCCTGAACTGCCAGTTGGATCTTCTTGAAATCAGAGTAGTTGTGGCAGTTGTAGATCATCTCCAATGTATTTCTCCAATCATGAAATTCATTAGGGTCACAGGTCCCCTTAAAAGTAGGAATGTTGAACTTAATGCATTGCAGATTGTCATCCACATCATCGAGTTCATCTATGTTCATTACAGGCGCATTTCGGGGTCTATTTGGCATAGGCGCTGGAGGAATGGCTAAAGGATCATTGATGCGTAGTCCTTCGTCTGCTCGGGGAGGAGGAATTGGTGCCATCGTAGGTGGCCTTCAGACACTGGGGCCCTGTCAACGATCAAACGTCCCGATTGCGATTTGTTCCTCTTCCCTTTCAGCTATGGCTTCCTCTGCCTCAGTCATGTCAGCTTGTTGGACTCGGCTACTGCTTCCAGATGCTCCATTTTGTCCGGAGGTAGAAGGATGATAGAATGTTTCTTCCAATCTACGCTCAACCCGATGCATCACTCGCAGTGCCAACGCCTCATCCTGCATTTTCATGCGTCCTGCAAATTCATTGCTCAGATTATCAATGCGTTCGTTCACAGCAGTAATATTGGAAACATTAGCATCAAGAGTTTGCTTAAGGGTCTCGAAATCAGCCCTTTTAACGGTATCTGATAATGGCCAGAAATCACCATTATTTTCAATCCATTTCCGTGTCTGAAACGGGCATCTGATCGCATTCCGGTCTTATATTAAATAAGAAAGCAGTGGAATTGGACTGATTTATGCATAACTGTAAAAATATTGAGCTGGTGTGAAAAATATATAAATGTGTAATTTTATTACACATTTATGTTAGAAAAATCCAAAAATATGAGAAAAAGAAAAGAAAAGAAAAAGGAAGTGAAAAGATGGGAAAAGAAATGAAAAACCCACAAAAAGTTGATTTCTCAGGATATTACGACGCTAGACACAACTACGACGCTATGCATGGATAGCGTCGTAGCTTGGTCTAGCGCCGTAGGAGGAAATCAAAGCTAACATCTGAGGAAGAGTGAACGACGCTAAGCATGGATAGCGCCGTGATCAAGTATAGCGCCGTAAAGGATGGATAGCGCCGTAGGCTGTTCACTGAGAGACAGAGAGTCTTCGAAGTGGAAGACTACGACGCTAGACCTATAGCGCCGTAGCAAGGATAGCGCCGTAAGCCACCTATAGCATCGTAAGCCTTGCCAGAATTCAAATTTCAAGGCCTGGGGGCCCATGAGCCTAGGATTTCCCACCTATATAAGGACCAGTTGACTCCAATGATCAGTCACTTCACCACATTTGAACTTGGAGACAACTGAAGTTCTTGAGGTGTGTGTAGATAGATTAGGTTAGTTAGTTAGGCTTTACTTTTTTTTTTTTGTATTATTTACTTTTCAAGCATTTCCTTATCTATTATGCAATGTTAGCTTAGATTTTTGTTAGTTCTCATGTTTTAGACCTAGTTAGCCACTGTTTTAATTTTTTACAGTTTTGTTAAACTTTTATTTAGGTTTGAAATACCCAAATGATGGGTATTATCAAACCATTTGATATAAAATGGGAAGTTAATCATGACAGTGTCCCAAGAACATGAAATGGAAATGATTCCATGGATTTTCTTGCTTTATTTTTGATATAATTACCATTTGGTCACTTTATTTTCTTTTACAATGTGGGTTTTCTGTTTTCTCCTTCTTTTTGGGTTCCTATGCATGTTCTTATGGTTGAAAACCCTCATTTGGGTTTGTGGTTCATGGGTGTGTGCTTTTAGCTTGTTTTGTTATGTTTTTATGCATTTTGGTCTGCTGTTTTCATCTTATTTCACTACTGTCATTGCATTGATGAACCATGAACTTGAAAATAGGGCTTGCAATCGCAGAGATTGCATTACCCGAACAACAACATATTTTTGGGCTAGCTACGACGCTAACCGCCCTACGGCGCTATCCTTGGATAGCGTCGTAGGTGAGGTTTAGCACCGTAGTTGCCCAGAACTTAAACAAAAATTTGCCCTACGGCACTAAACCAACGGCGCTATCCTCAGATAGCGTCGTAATTTTTGTTTAGAGTCGTAGGTCCCCAAAATTCTTCTTTCTCACAGAACCCACCTACGGCACTATCCTTACGACGCTATCCTAGGATAGCGTCGTCATTTAATGTTTAGCGCCGTAATATCTCTTCTTTTTCCAAAAACTTCTTATTTCTCAAACCACCTACGACGCTACACCTGCGACGCTATCCTAGTATAGTGCCGTAGCTTAGTGTATAGCGTCGTACATACCCCTTTAACCCAAAATCTACTCTCTCTTGCACCAACCCATGACGACGCTATTCTAGGATAGCGTCGTAACATCTGTTTAGCGTCGTAATCAGCATCTTCATGCAGATTTTCCATTCTCCATTTTCATCATTAATTAATTGAACCCTCTGGTCATTAATGATTGATGATTATAATTAGCAATGATTAAACCACTAATTGTTGTGATTAAAGGATCTTTGTTCAATTACCATTAAAACAATTTTCTATAAACAAAATCATGATGTTTTAAATAGATAATACGGACTGTAATCAATTATGGTAGGAGGGATTATTTAAGCCATCAAATATGGATTGATTCCATAACCTTGCATGAGAAACCAATGTCTCTCATGCAAGTTCTTCTCTTTATTTCATTTTATTTTGTCTTTTGCGTATTGTGTGTAACAATTAGTAAAGAATACATCAGACTAATGTTGGCGGGTATTCCCTCACGGATAACTAGCTCGTATTCTGGGTATTAGTTACTAAGTGTTATTTTGCATGGTCTGGATGGCAGTCAGTGGAAGCCTTGGCGGTTCGTCCATCCGGGACTATAATAGCTGCTCAACTGATTCCCATCCGGATACAGTTTTATTTTATTTATCTTAATTTCCAAACCCAAATTCTAGTCTGTATTATAACTCTGCTAATGTCTGTCAACATTAGCTGATATACACTGCAGAAAGGAAGCATGTAGGTTTTTATCTGAACTCACAGACAGTAGGGGCCCAACTGGTAGCGACACTGCCATTTTAGGGCTTCACCTGTCTAAATTCACTTCATCCGAGTAATTGGGAAATTGGACAGTAGATGTTTACAGTCCACCCGATTATTCTGCCATAACTCTGGTCCTTTGACCACTTCATAATTGTGTCCCACCTTCTATCTAGACCCGCCTCTATATTTTGGGTCAATTAATTTTACACTTCCATATATTTGTATGCATGCTATTATTATGTATTGTTGTGGTCTAAAATATTTTGGGATCCTTCCCTTGGACAATAGAAGCATAGATTTAAAACAGATATTGCATATTAAATTTCCGACAAAAACTCCTTTAGAAAATCCGGATCTAAGTAAGGGATAAATTCTTCAGTTTTGACTAATTCATATTCTATCAAGGGTTGATTTCAGGAAATTAGAAGCAGAGTCAACGATTAGGTCTCATCTAGACTGAAAGGATCTGTGTTTTAATTGAGAGTCTAGTACATGTTTAGGGAATGATTTTCAGATTCATTATTTTCCAAAATTGCTGTTTGTTGGGAATCCAAGATTACTTAGTACACCGAGATGGGGTCCACTTGGACTCAAATACAGTGCAGTAAATAATCTTAGAGGAACAACATCCAGGCCTTGGTTATTTTCTAAGATAGGGTTGAGTTTTTTTTTCAACTGCTATCCTCTTATGCCAAAGCCTATTTTTGAGTCCTGAATGAGTGCATCCGGAATGAACTAATTTATTAATTCATTTCAATAGTTTGCATTTCATAACCAACCGGAAGGAAGTAAACACACGAGTAGTTCACCGAGAGCCGGGAATTCTTGATCCATACTCCTTCATTCTGATGGGGAGTTGTCTTTTACTACCAGGGTCAGACCTTCAAAACCTCCGAGTGATAGAATTTTAACTGCCTTCTTTACTGCTTTCTTTAAATGCTTTCATTAGAGGTTACTCGGTTGTATTGAGAGTTGCGTAACTGCTACTAGGATTGATAGTTAAGGGATAGTTCAGGGCTTGATTAGAATCTTTGGGTGTGACATGGGAGAATGATAGTAGTACTTGGCATGTCAATAAATGATTCGTCAGGTGTTGCTTGTCCACCACAGATGAAGTAACATACCCAGGCCAGGGCAGTTACAAATCTGTGGTATCTTAGAATTTGCGGTCGTAAGAACATGTAAACTCATACTGTAAGTACCTGTCTGTTAAAAGGGAAAGCAGTACTGAGAGCATGAGAATTAGCAATCTGACAGGATTATCCCGAGCAAAGATCTGTGTATAAAAATGGAAGTTTAATATTGCCTTATCTAAATCTTGTCCAATTTCATTCTTTTCTTCATGTCCCTTCTGTCCATACTGTGAATCAGCTTCATGGCTAGCATAGTGTAAATTTTCATTGCGTTTATAGATAGTATTTATTGCATTCTTAAAGTAAGTTTACCCGCTTTCTAGAATAGAACTTATTCGCTTTGTAGAATAAATTTAAACGCTTTTGTAGTTTAATTTAAATTTATGTCAGTAGATGTTAATCACTTTTCAAACCAATTGGAGCAATACGAATGGAAAATCTAGTAAAACGACGTGGGCCCTGCTTCTATTGCACATCCTCCAGTGAACGATCCGATCTTACTATAAATTACTGCAATTTTTGACACCGTGCGCTTTCGGGCCACAGTTTCTTAACACGAGTAATAAAAACTTGACAACCTATAAATATATCCCTAATCTCAACTCCGCCTTCATAAATTGGCTTCATTAAATAAAATTGAAAACCAGGAATATGATTTTTCAGAAATACTCATGTAGTGGGAACTTGTCAAAAGTTTCATGGCAAGGATCTTCAAGGCACGAAATTGTCAAAAGTTTCATGCCGGGGAGGTCCATAACGCCGTTTGAACTCAATGTTTCCCCTCATGAGTAGTAAAAAGTGAACTATGTCCTTAAACCCCTTTCCCATGAATCATAACTCTTTTCATTTAATAAATTTAACCTGGGATATTTTAGAAATACTCGTGTGCGGAAATTGTCAAAAGTTTCATGGCGCCGTTGCCGGGGAGGTCCATAACGCCGTTTGAACTCAAGGTTTCCCCTCATGAGTAGTAAAAAGTGAACTATGTCCTTAAACCCCTTTCCCATGAATCATAACTCTTTTCATTTAATAAATTTTAACCTGGGATATTTTAGAAATACTCGTGTGCGGAAATTGTCAAAAGTTTCATGGCGCCGTTGCCGGGGAGGATGCAGCACCGTTTTATTAGAGAATTACATTCCTCATTGCTCTTAGTTAGCTTATACTTATAAATATAAATATTCACCTTCAGAACCAATTCTAACCTGGGGATTGTACAGGTACCGTCAGTATTGAAGCCGTTGTTCTATGCAAAGGAGGAAGCAGACGCCAGCCGAAATCCCGTACAACGCAGAGATAGAAAAGACAGCTCGACGTCTTAGGGCGGAGACTAAACGAACACGGGAATGGGAGAGACAGGCACTACTTTCGCCAAGCACCAGTAGCGACATTTCCGATATGGCCAACCCTGACCTTCCCCCAATCATCCCACCTAATCCACCACTCCACAACATTGAGGAAGATCCCGAAGATGCTGATAACGATGATTTGGATGATCCCCCTCCTCAGATCATACAAGGAGGCGGGAACCCACCAAACGTTGAACAGCAGCACTTCGAGGCACCTCCTCCCAATCCAAACCCTCAAAACCCACCAAACAACCAAAATTTTCAGAATCCTCAATTTCCAAACCCCCAGTTTAACCAAAACCAGAATCATCCTAACCCGAACGATTTCAATGATCCCAGAAATTACTATCCAAATCAGAACTTTTACCCACAGCAATACCAAGGAGGGCCAGGGAACAATCAACAGGCAGCCGCAGCTGACTATATGCAGCCCATTCTAGAACCATATTTGAACATTCCTGGACAAGCTCCATTCTTGGCCAGGAATTTCGAATTGAAGCCGGCACTCATCAATCTTGTTCAAAGCAATCAGTTTGCGGGGGCAAGTCATGAAGATCCGCATGATCATTTGCAAACATTCTTGGAGCTATGTGACACCATTAAGAATCAAAATGTATCTGCTAACACTATTCGATTGAGATTATTTCCCTTCTCTTTGACTAGTGGAGCACGAACATGGTACAAATCACTGCCAATTAATCAGAAGTCCACCTGGGAAGAAGTGATCCGAAACTTCCTGGCGAAATACTTTCCGGAATCTAAGGTGGATGAATGCCGTTCCAAAATCGCGGAATTCAAGATGAAGCCAGATGAGTCCCTGTATGATGCCAAGGAACGATTCTTCAACCTGCTCAGAAAGTGCCCCCAACATGGCTTCCATGAATGGGAGCAGTTAAGGAAGTTTTACAGCGGTTTGACCCCATCCTGGAAATACATGCTTGATGCTGCTGGTGGTCAACATTTGCTCTACATACCAATGGATCAGGCCTGGGGCAAGATTGAAGCGATGAGCGTAAATAGATCTGTTTTAACTGGTGATGTTGATCCCCCTCCCCCTCGTGGTTTATGTGCTGTAGGTACAGTAGGGAAATCTGAACTGGACAAACTGAAAGACCAAGTGGCCGTCTTGGCCTTGAATCAGGAAGCTGGGAGTTCTACACAGGCTCAAAATGCTGAAGCTGTTTGCGGGACTTGCCAAGGCCCGCATTCCACCGAGTCCTGTCAGCAAGTGGTGAATAAAAGCTGTAACTATGCAGGAGGATTCCAAAATCAGCACCCGAACCTTTCATATTCCAACAACAATGCTTTGAATTCCCACCTGTTGACCCAGCCCCAACAGTTCAACCAACCAAGGCCCCAGCATTTTAACCCAGGTTTTCAGCCTCAGATTCTAGCTAGGCCACCTCAAAACCAAAATTTCCAAAACTTTCAGCAGCCACAGAATCAGTTTGTCCCAAATCAAAATCAGTTTGGTCAAAACCAAGGTCAGAACCAGAATTGGAACCAGAACCAGCAGAAACCCCCTTCCAGATTAGAGACCCTCATGACTGACTTCATTACCAGTCAAAAGGAAATCAACACTCAGTTGCAGTCCTCTATCCGGAATGTGGAGACGCAGGTTACGCAAATGGCCAAGGAAATGCAGAAAAGAGACCAAGGAACTCTACCCAGCACTGCTGAGAAAAATCCTCAGTGTAAGGCCATCACACTGAAGTCTGGCAAAATTCTGGAAGGACCCAAGGGCAAGGAGAAACTGATACAAGAAAATGAACTGGAAAGTGATATTGAGGAGAATGAAAAGGAAGCCGAAAAAGAGACAGCCAATCTGCAGACTGACGTTGCACCTGAAACGGCTGAAACAGATAAGGGTACAGGTGGAGGTACAACTTCCTTCCCTTTACCACAAAAACAATTTGATAATAAAAAGTTCATGCCAAGGGTGCCATACCCGGCCCGACTTAAAAATCAAGAACAGGACCTTAAATTTGAAAAATTTCTGAAAAGACTGCAAAAAGTAGAAATAACTATTCCTCTCATCGAAATGATAGCTGAGATGCCAGCATACGCTAAATTTCTGAAAGAATTAGTTTCAGGAAAAAGGAGAATTGAGCAGGAAGAACTGGTAGTTCTTAACAATACATGCAGTGCTATCATCCAGCGCAAGCTTCCAGAGAAACAAGAAGATCTAGGTTGTTGCACGCTGCCGATTCAAATCGGGAAAATCAAAGCAGGAAAGGGCCTTTGTGATCTCGGTTCTAGCATCAATGTTATGCCTTTGGCTATGGTACAATGTCTCAAGCTGGGACACATCGAGCCAATCAAGATGAGACTCCAATTGGCAGACAGATCCATCACGAAGCCTGTCGGCATCCTCAAGGACATCATAGTGAAGACTGGGAATATTTTATTCCCAGTTGATTTTGTGATACTAGACATAGAAGAGGATCTGGACATGCCATTGATCTTGGGGAGACCATTCCTTGCAACAGGCGGAGCACTGATAGATGCAAAAGCTGGACGAGTAACACTGCGAGTCGATGAGGAAGAAGTTACATTTGACATGGCACAGTTACAGAAATACCCAGATGACGGGTTCTGTTCATCAAAATCTGTAATAGTTAGGAGTGAGGAGAGAGAGCTTGACTCTGAATTTGATCATGAAATGATGCTGAATGAACTATCAAAGCAGGTATTGAGACCTGCTGGCGTGGAGCACAAAGGATGCAAAGCCGTTCACTTTGCCGATCCCGAAACAGGGGATTTGGAGGAGTTTGACGGCACAGACTTCCATGACGACGCCGACCAAGAGGAGGCGGATCCTGTACTGATGCAGGATCCGGAAGGTAAAACTGATCTTCTCCCATCTAATTCTCGCAAATTACTCCCTTCAGTGGAATGCCCACCAGAGCTTGAACTAAAAATCTTACCGGAACATCTTACGTATGCGTTTCTCGCAGAACATAAAAAATTACCGGTAATTGTGTCAGCCAAGTTGACACAAGCTCAGGAAGACGCTTTGGTGGGAGTACTTAAAAATTATGTGCGTGCAATCGGTTGGACCATTTCTGATATCAAAGGAATAAGCCCTTCTGTTTGTATGCACAGGATTTTAATGGAGGAGAATTTCAAGGCCTCTCGCCAGCCCCAACGAAGATTGAACCTACCCATGCAAGAAGTGGTAAGAAAGGAAGTGATCAAGCTGTTAGACGTCGGTATTATATACCCGATTTCTGATAGCAAATGGGTCAGTCCTGTGCAGGTTGTTCCGAAGTGGGGTGGGATGTGCATTACGCAGAATGAACAAGGGGAGGAAATTGCCACGCGCCCAGTCACCGGATGGAGAGTCTGCATAGACTACCGGAAGTTGAACGAGGCAACTCGCAAGGACCATTTCCCTTTACCTTTCATCGATCAAATGTTGGAACGATTGGCGGGAAGGGCGTTTTATTGTTTTTTAGATGGTTATTCTGGATACAATCAAATAGTGATCGCCAGTGAAGATCACGAAAAAACTACCTTTACATGCCCCTATGGCACTTTTGCCTATAGGCGTATGCCTTTTGGATTATGCAATGCACCAGCTACTTTTCAAAGATGCATGATGTCTATATTCTCTGAATTTACCGAAAAATGCATTGAGGTCTTCATGGATGACTTCTCTGTATATGGAGATACGTTTGATGAATGTTTGACTAATCTTGCTAAAATTTTAAAGAGGTGTGAAGACACTAACCTTGTTTTAAACTGGGAAAAGTGCCATTTTATGGTCACTGAGGGCATAGTGTTAGGTCATCGCATTTCTCGTGCAGGCATCGAAGTTGATCCAGCCAAAGTTTCCGTCATTTCCAATCTCCCTCTCCCTAACTCGATCAAATCAGTTAGGAGCTTCTTAGGGCATGCCGGTTTTTACCGGCGATTCATTAAGGATTTCTCTAAAATTGCCAAGCCGCTCACTAACCTTCTTTGTAAAGAAAATCCTTTCTTAATAAATGAAGCGTGTGTCCAAGCCTTTGACACGCTCAAGAAGATGTTGGTTTCTGCACCGATAGTGCAACCACCCGATTGGTCAATACCTTTCGAGGTAATGTGCGATGCTAGTGGTCTCGCCGTAGGTGCAGTACTCGGACAACATAAGGATGGGAGACATTGCGTAATTCATTACGCAAGTCATGCCCTGAATGAGGCCCAAGTCAACTACACCACAACGGAGAAAGAAATATATGATGTAGTCTTCGCGTTTGACAAGTTCAGACAGTATCTGATAGGTACGAAGACCATAGTATACACCGATCATACAGCATTGAGATACTTGTTTAGCAAACAAGATGCAAAACCTCGATTAATCAGGTGGGTACTTCTGTTGCAAGAATTCGACATCATAATAAAAGATAGGCGAGGTCGAGATAATGGTGCTGCTGACCACTTATCTCGATTAGATAATGATAAAAAGGAAAAAGCCGTTAATAAAGAGTTCCCGGACGAACAGTTGTTCGCATTACACTTGCACAATCAAGCTTGTCCATGGTTTTCCGACATCGCTAACTTCTTGGCGTGCGGAATAACCCCACAGTTTTCGAACTATCATCAGAAGAATAAGTTCAACCGAGATGTATTAAATTACTTCTGGGAAGAACCTTATCTCTTCAAACACTGCGCCGATTCAATAATCAGGCGATGTGTGACCGAGCATGAAGCTTACCAAATTGTCAGAAAATGCCATGAATCAGAAAATGGAGGTCACCATGGTTCCGCTCGAACGGCCCACAAGGTCCTCGAATGTGGATTTTATTGGCCTCACATCTATGAGGATTGCAGGACATTTGTGAAAGGTTGCGACAAATGCCAAAGATTAGGAAACCTCTCCAAGAGGGATGAGATGCCTCAAAAGGGAATTCTCACACTTGAGATTTTCGATGTATAGGGCATTGACTTCATGGGACCGTT
The DNA here is from genome assembly GCA_030278955.1 of Hygrophila difformis. Lineage (NCBI taxonomy): Eukaryota > Viridiplantae > Streptophyta > Magnoliopsida > Lamiales > Acanthaceae > Hygrophila > Hygrophila difformis. Next base: position 31,421,914 of record JAOANR010000003.1, on the reverse strand, counting down.
TCCGCCATCTGGTGGAAACTACTATATCTTGGTAGCTGTCGATTACGTGTCCAAATGGGTTGAGGCTGTCGCATTACCAACCAATGATGGTAGCCAAGTCATCAAATTCCTCAAGAACAACATTTTCAGTCGATTTGGCATACCTAGGGTGGTGATATCTGATGGAGGAACACACTTTATTAATAAAGCCTTTGAAACTTTAATGAGTAAAAATGGAATCCTCCATAAGATAGGCACGCCTTATCATCCTCAGACTAGTGGTCAAGTTGAGGTATCCAATCGCGAAATCAAACACATACTCGAAGCCACTGTCGGGATAACCCGTAAGGATTGGGCACGTAAGCTCAATGACGCTCTATGGGCATACCGCACGGCATTTAAGACTCCCATTGGGATGTCCCCTTACAGACTTGTCTTCGGAAAAGCCTGTCATTTGCCCGTGGAGTTAGAGCATAAAGCTTACTGGGCCATTAAAACGCTTAACTTCGATCCGAAAGTTGCTCAGAGCAAACGCAAGTTGGACCTCAATGAAATTGAGGAAATACGAGCATTAGTTTATGAAAGCTCTCGAATTTATAAGGAGCGGACCCAGAAGTTGCACGATCGCAGGATTAAGCCTAAGCATTTCTATGTTGGTCAAAATGTATTATTATTCAATTCTAGGTTGAAGCTGTTCCCTGGAAAGCTTAAATCCAGATGGGAAGGACCACATGAAGTGCTGGAAGTGTTTCAAAATGGAGCCGTCAGGATCCGAACTGACAAGGGCAACATAGTGGTGAATGGACATCGATTGAAGGAGTACCTCGGACAGTTCGATCCGGAGAAAGAAAGCCAAACAGTGGCAGACCCGGCTTACACTCAATAAGAAACAACATTTAAATCATAAAAATTTCATTTCATATTACCTATTTATATATGTGTTATTTTGTCAGAGAATATCCAAAAATCAATTAAACATTTAGAGTACTAAGACTCTAAATGTGAGGATGTTGATATTTGGAGAAAACTTAACCTATTGGGTATTTATCTGATTTGCAGGAAATTCGAACCAACAAAAGAAGAAGCAGAAAATCAAGAAGAAAACCAGGTTCCCGGTTGGATTAAGTCCATGAATTTAAGAAAATGATTTCGGAAATTAAAGCAATTTAAAATCCGAAATAATTTTTGCAAACAAATGGAATTAATCCAACCTATTTTATGCAAGTTTAATTTAATTTAGATAGCCCATTAACACACAAAAATGTTTTGGACTAAAATCTCCCAAGTCCAAAACAAATAAAACCAACTGAGGCCCAATTTCATCTACTCGGGCCCAGTCCGCCTAAATTTTGAAGAAGTTCAAAACTGAAGTGCAGATGACTCTCGCCTTCAACTACGACGCTATCCTCAGCTACGACGCTATCCTAGGATAGCGCCGTAGTGATGGGATAGCGCCGTAGGGCACTTCCCCTTCTTTTTGATCTACCTACGACGCAGTCCTTTAGAACGACGCTACCATTGGATAGCTCCGTAATAAAGGCATAGCGCCGTAGTACGCCCTTTCATTCCCACCACTCTACGACGCTGAACCAAGCCTATGGCGCTAGCATAGCGCCGTAAGTTAAGTATAGTGTCATAGAAACCCTTTTTTCCCACCTATAAATACCCCGACAGTCTTCTTCTTCATTCCCATACTGTCGCACTTCCATTCCGAAATCCACTCTCAAAAACACATACGCAGAACGCAGAGTTCTTGTACAACATCTCTCTCCATAAATCCAAGGAGACACCATGGACAGATTCTACAGAATCCTTCCAAACTTGGGACCTTTGCCCAGACCCGAGCCATGGAGGGCAGGGTAAAACCCATGTTTTCCATCCCTGTTCATGGCCTCCATCGGAGTCTTTGTTTTCTTTTTCTTACTTTTTGATTAAAAATGGCACAATGTGGGTTGTGTTCACTTTTGTTTTTCTGTTTTGGGTTGTGAATGCTTTCGGTTTTGATGGGTGGTTTGAATCTTTTTGGAGCCTGTCAGAACTTGTTTGAGAAGTTGTTCTTAAAACTGTTAAGGATTAATGGTCATAAGTTTTGAAGTTTAAAACTTGAAAGACAAACTGACGAACGTTAGGGTGCTGTTTCGAGCACCATGGTGTTGTTAGTTTTTCTATTTTTGAGTTCTTGACAAAGTAGGATCGAATTTTTGGGTGTTTATGTTCAGACTTTGATTTTGATCTTGTTGTGTATACTTGTTGTGTTGGTTTGGAACATTAATTAGGGTGACCTTTTGGTATATTTGCATCTGCATGTCAGAAATCTTTTGGAATAAGTGTCATCTTATTTTTGGAAACATGGTACAAGCACCCAATAGGAGCCTACCACTTTTTCAAAGGAAAGTGACCTTATGAAAAAGACAAAAAGAGTTAATAGATTTAATAATTGACTTGTGTTCTTTTTGTTCCCAATGGAACTTTAGTGTGAGTAAATAGCAGTATTTTTGTCATCTAACTGTTATTCTTTTCAAAAATCCAAAATGGGACCACTCACATCCCACTTTCCTTAAATAAAATAAGTCAACCCTTTAAAAATTAAAAATAGTGTTTGCAAATTTTTGGATGTTTTAACTGTCCAAGACAGTCCAGGCAGTCCAGAAATAGCAGATCCATTGCGCCACGCTTCCACTGCACATTCCAAAACTCGAGCATTTCACCCCATCCACCCATCTCATACAATTTTCAACAAGTGTCTCGGACTTGTTTAATAAAATTGGAAAATCAAACTTTTGGGCCCAATGGCCCATTAAAAATATATAGGGGCCCAATGACCCCTATCTCTTCACAAAAAGTCATTTTACCTATGCTTTATACTCAGTTCAAGCCAGAAACTCAATAATCTCACATTTAGAGCAAGACTCTAAATGTGAGGATGTTGGTTTCTAAACTTGAATAATTTCTGAGAAAATTATAGAAATTGGATTCATCCCTTCTTATCTTTTCAGGGGAAATCTTCCAATTCCAGACCCAATGCCTGGAGGAACCCATCTGTTGGACCTGCCAGAAGAGCTCCTAGGTGAAATCCTCTCCAGAATAGGAGAGGATGAGATAAGGGAAGTGTTTACTGCACAAGAGACATGCCGGAAGCTTAGGAACGCAGGAAACCTTGCCATTTTTTACAAGCGATGCGAGTTGGATATGGCCAGGGTGAGGCAGTGGCAGGGGAGGATACGGCGACAGAAAGAGAGATTTCTGAACACGTGCACTGAGGCTGGAAACTTCAACCTCCGAATTGTTCCGGCACTCCTGGCATTCACAGAAAGTGATGAAGAGCAAGCCCACGAACTGTTGCGGCCAGGCATCGAGGACAATCACAAAGCGTCTATCTTCACCCGTGGATTGATGCTTATGAGCAAAATGGATGAAGGCCAGGTCAACCAGGGGATCGCAATGATAGAAAGAATGGTGACCGATCGAGAGGTCTTCAACTACAAATCTACCAACACTCTCTCGTGGATGGCAGACAATCATGCCCCCTACTTGTTTGCAGGGCAACCACCCCGAGTCTTCTGCAGAAGGATGCATGAACCCTTGAGAGACCACAATGGCTGGTGTCTGCGCTGTGATCTGACCAGCTACGTCCACTGGCTCAGATACATGTTCTGAGAAAAGAAGGAAGGAGGAATGAATCCTAGTATGCTCTAGTCCCTTTTAAGCCCTAGTGTAGGCATCATATAAGGGATTTCCTCTTTTTGCATGCAGGTTTACGCTAACTGCATAGGAATCCCTTAAAATTATTGTACTTTATCGCTTTCCACAAATTGAACTCAAGTTTGAGATCCGCAGCAATCTTTATTTGCTTCCTTTGAAAAGATGTCTGATAGTCCAAGATGAATAAGTGACTGTCAGGCCAAAAATATGCTGTCGACATACTTAGTATGTCAGCAGTGCCTCCTTACTGCTTTAAATTAAATAACCAGCAAAAGTATGCATAAACCTGCTCTAAATTCATATGTTGAATTTAGGCTTGTGATTAAATTTTCAAACTTTTAAATTGGGATAATGTAATTAAAAACATGCATGAAATGAATTCCTAAGGTTTTGAGTTATAAAAATTTAATGATGCGATCAGCTTATTGGGTAATAAATCTGTATGTTAGAGATTTTGATTGAATAAAATGTTGGGATTAAGCTTTGATTAAATTTGAGAATATTGTATGACATGAATCAATCCAACCTTGTGAGATTTGAGCCATGAGTCACTTTTACTCATTCATTTTCTTTGATGTGTGAATCATTTTGATTAAAGGAAACTAGAACTTGCGATTGGGACCGATTCAAGACCATGCCATATTCCCGAAATCGAGCATATGATCGAGGCACCTAGAAAATCCAAATTTTGGCCTTCTTTTGAAAACCAAACCCAAAAATATTTTCCCTTTAGGATTAACCAATTTGAGCCTTTAAGCCTAATTTTTCTTTGAAGCCCCTTATATTATTCCAAACTTTCCAAAAAAAGACCAAAACATTCAAACCCAAAGTGTGCAAGTATAAATTCTATCAAGGCATTAGATTTATGATCATCAAAAATGTATTAATCGGTGATGCTATGAGCCGATTCAAAAAAAAAAAAAAAGAGAGAAGAAAGCTGAATTCAATTCAACACAAATGAATTGCAAATGACAAAGCAAATTAGACTTAGTTTAATGTCATGCAAAAGAAAAGCAAAAGAAAGAAGGAAAAATATCAGTGATCATAAATCTTTAAATAAAAATGCAAAGTTATGATCGAATTAATTCTTGCCACTCCTTAGCCCAATAAATTCCCTTTCCTACCAAATGTTACAACCGTATGCCCCATTATAACCCTTGAATAAGACCTCATGATCTCGATTTGAGGAAATGAGCTGGTGGCGAGTTGGTCTAATTGCAAGCTTATGGGATAATTTAATTAAAATTGATTATGAGTGTTCACTGATTAAACCCCATTGAGAGTGAGTGAACTTTCCGATTCTCTTAATATGTGAGGCTCTATTTCATGAAACATGCTTATGTCATCCCTTAATTCTAATTTTTAATCTTTGCATCTTTCAAACATGATGTTCATGAAGGATTGATAATAATGTTTGATTTGTAGGCCCGATATAGTGAGCAAGCATCATTTCATTAAACACTGCAATCAAGGGAATTTAATACTTGAAGTTTTTTATTGTCTTATCCCAATCCAAAAAGAATGTGATTTATGAAGCCACGAAAATGAATTGAATGTGTAGAGTCCGTGTTCTTATGAACATTGACTCTGACTGCTCGGGGACGATCAGTATTAAATGTGAGGATGTTGATAATGGCCAGAAATGACCATTATTTTCAATCCATTTCCGTGTCTGAAATGGGCATCTGATCGCATTCCGGTCTTATATTAAATAAGAAAGCAGTGGAATTGGACTGATTTATGCATAACTGTAAAAATATTGAGCTGGTGTGAAAAATACATAAATGTGTAATTTTATTACACATTTATGTTAGAAAAATCCAAAAATATGAGAAAAAAGAAAAGAAAAGAAAAAGGAAGTGAAAAGATGGGAAAAGAAATGAAAAACCCACAAAAAGTTGATTTCTCAGGATATTACGATGCTAGACACAACTACGACGCTATGCATGGATAGCGTCGTAGCTTGGTCTAGCGCCGTAGGAGGAAATCAAAGCTGACATCTGAAGAAGAGTGAACGACGCTAAGCATGGATAGCGCCGTGATCAAGTATAGCGCCGTTAAGGATGGATAACGCCGTAGGCTGTTCACTGAGAGACAGAGAGAGTCTTCGAAGTGGAAGACTACGACGCTAGACCTATAGCGCCGTAGCAAGGATAGCGCCGTAAGCCACCTATAGCGTCGTAAGCCTTGCCAGAATTCAAATTTCAAGGCCTGGGGGCCCATGGGCCTAGGGTTTCTCACCTATATAAGGACCAGTTGACTCCAATGATCAGTCACTTCACCACATTTGAACTTGGAGACAACTGAAGTTCTTGAGGTGTGTGTAGATAGATTAGGTTAGTTAGTTAGGCTTTACTTTTTTTTTGTATTATTTACTTTTCAAGCATTTCCTTACCTATTATGCAATGTTAGCTTAGATTTTTGATAGTTCTCATGTTTTAGACCTAGTTAGCCACTAGTTTCATTTTTTACAGTTTTGTTAAACTTTTATTAGGTTGAAATACCCAAATGATGGGTATTATCAAACCATTTGATATAAAATGGGAAGTTAATCATGAAAGTGTCCCAAGAACATGAAATGGAAATGATTCCATGGATTTTCTTGCTTTATTTTTGATATAATGACCATTTGGTCACTTTATTTTCTTTTACAATGTGGGTTTTCTGTTTTCTCCTTCTTTTTGGGTTCCTATGCATGTTCTTATGGTTGAAAACCCTCATTTGGGTTTGTGGTTCATGGGTGTGTGCTTTTAGCTTGTTTTGTTATGTTTTTATGCATTTTGGTCTGCTGTTTTCATCTTATTTCACTACTGTCATTGCATTGATGAACCATGAACTTGAAAATAGGGCTTGCAATCGCAGAGATTGCATTACCCGAACAACAACATGTTTCTGGGCTAGCTACGACGCTAACCGCCCTACGGCGCTATCCTTGGATAGCGTCATAGGTGAGGTTTAGCGCCGTAGTTGCCCAGAACTTAAACAAAAATTTGCCCTACGGCACTAAACCAACGGCGCTATCCTCAGATAGCGTCGTAATTTTTGTTTAGAGTCGTAGGTCCCCAAAATTCTTCTTTCTCACAGAACCCACCTACGGCACTATCCTTACGACGCTATCCTAGTCATTTAATGTTTAGCGCCGTAATATCTCTTCTTTTTCCAAAAACTTCTTATTTCTCAAACCACCTACGACGCTACACCTGCGACGCTATCCTAGTATAGCGCCGTAGCTTAGTGTATAGCGTCGTACATACCCCTTTAATCCAAAATCTACTCTCTCTTGCACCAACCCATGACGACGCTACCCTCACGACGCTATTCTAGGATAGCGTCGTAACATCTGTTTAGCGTCGTAATCAGCATCTTCATGCAGATTTTTCATTCTCCATTTTCATCATTAATTAATTGAACCCTCTGGTCATTAATGATTGATGATTATAATTAGCAATGATTAAATCACTAATTGTTGTGATTAAAGGATCTTTGTTCAATTACCATTAAAACAATTTTCTATAAACAAAATCAAGATGTTTTAAATAGATAATCCGGACCGTAATCAATTATGGTAGGAGGGATTATTTAAGCCATCAAATATGGATTGATTCAATAACCTTGCATGAGAAACCAATGTCTCTCGTGCAAGTTCTTCTCTTTATTTCATTTTATTTTGTCTTTTGCGTATTGTGTGTAACAATTAGTAAAGAATACATCAGACTAATGTTGGCGGGTATTCCCTCACGGATAACTAGCTCGTATTCTGGGTATTAGTTACTAAGTGTTATTTTGCATGGTCTGGATGGCAGTCAGTGGAAGCCTTGGCGGTTCGTCCATCCGGGACTATAATAGCTGCTCAACTGATTCACATCCGGATACAGTTTTATTTTATTTATCTTAATTTCCAAACCCAAATTCCAGTCTGTATTATAACTCTGCTAATGTCTGTCAACATTAGCTGATATACACTGCAGAAAGGAAGCATGTAGGTTTTTATCTGAACTCACAGACAGTAGGGGCCCAACTGGCAGCGACACTGCCATTTTAGGGCTTCACCTGTCTAAATTCACTTCATCCGAGTAATTGGGAAATTGGACAGTAGATGTTTACAGTCCACCCGATTATTCTGCCATAACTCTGGTCCTCTGACCACTTCATAATTGTGTCCCACCTTCTGTCTAGACCTGCCTCTATATTTTGGGTCAATTAATTTTACACTTCCATATATCCGTATGCATGCTATTATTATGTATTGTTGTGGTCTAAAATATTTTGGGATCCTTCCCTTAGACAATAGAAGCATAGATTTAAAACGGATATTGCATATTAAATTTCTGACAAAAACTCCTTTAGAAAATCCGGATCTAAGTAAGGGATAAATTCTTCAGTTTTGACTAATTCATATTCTATCAATGGGTTGATTTCAGGAAATTAGAAGCAGAGTCAACGATTAGGTCTCATCTAGACTGAAAGGATCTGTGTTTTAATTGAGAGTCTAGTACCTGTTTAGGGAATGATTTTCAGATTCATTATTTTCCAAAATTGTTGTTTGTTGGGAATCCAGGATTACTTAGTACACCGAGATGGGGTCCACTTGGACTCAAATACAGTGCAGTAAATAATCTTAGAGGAACAACATCCAGGCCTTGGTTATTTTCTAAGATAGGGTTGAGTTTTCTTTCAACTGCTATCCTCTTTTGCCAAAGCCTATTTTTGAGTCCTGAATGAGTGCATCCGGAATGAACTAATTTATTAATTCATTTCAGTAGTTTGCATTTCATAACCAACCGGAAGGAAGTAAACACACGAGTAGTTCACCGAGAGCCGGGAATTCTTGATTCATACTCCTTCATTCTGATGGGGAGCTGTCTTTTACTACCAGGGTCAGACCTTCAAAACCTCCGAGTGATAGAATTTTAACTGCCTTCTTTACTGCTTTCTTTAAATGCTTTCATTAGAGGTCACTCGGTTGTATTGAGAGTTGCGTAACTGCTACTAGGATTGATAGTTAAGGGATAGTTCAGGGCTTGATTAGAATCTTTGGGTGTGACATGGGAGAATGATAGTAGTACTTGGCATGTCAATAAATGATTCGTCAGGTGTTGCTTGTCCACCACAGATGAAGTAACATACCCAGGCCAGGGCAGTTACAAATCTGTGGTATCTTAGAATTTGCGGTCGTAAGAACATGTAAACTCATACTGTAAGTACCTGTCTGTTAAAAGGGAAAGCAGTACTGAGAGCATGAGAATTAGCAATCTGACAGGATTATCCCGAGCAAAGATCTGTGTATAAAAATAGAAGTTTAATATTGCCTTATCTAAATCTTGTCCAATTTCATTCTTTTCTTCCTGTCCCTTCTGTCCACACTGTGAATCAGCTTCATGGCTAGCATAGTGTAAATTTTCATTGCGTTTATAGATAGTATTTATTGCATTCTTAAAGTAAGTTTACCCGCTTTCTAGAATAGAACTTATTCGTTTTGTAGAATAAATTTAAACGCTTTTGTAGTTTAATTTAAATTTATGTCAGTAGATGTTAATCACTTTTCAAACCAATTGGAGCAATACGAATGGAAAATCTAGTAAAACGACGTGGGCCCTGCTTCTATTGCACATACTCCAGTGAACGATCCGATCTTACTATAAATTACTGCAATTTTTGACACCGTGCGCTTTCGGGCCACAGTTTCTTAACACGAGTAATAAAAACGTGACAACCTATAAATATATCCCTAATCCCAACTCCGCCTTCATAAATTGGCTTCATTAAATAAAATTAAAAACCAGGAATATGATTTTTCAGAAATACTCATGTAGTGGGAACTTGTCAAAAGTTTCATGGCAAGGATCTTCAAGGCACGAAATTGTCAAAAGTTTCATGCCGGGGAGGTCCATAACGCCGTTTGAACTCAAGGTTTCCCCTCATGAGTAGTAAAAAGTGAACTATGTCCTTAAACCCCTTTCCCATGAATCATAACTCTTTTCATTTAATAAATTTTAACCTGGGATATTTTAGAAATACTCGTGTGCGGAAATTGTCAAAAATTTCAGTATCCTCTTTCATTGTACGTAGCATCTCCATGATGTCAGTCATGCTTGGTTCAGTATTACCTGCCATGATTCTCAGAAAAATAATATAGATATAATGTGGGTCAGAAAATAAGTGCTAAAATATGTAAAGTGAACTCTCAATTCGCACTCAGTCTGGGTACTCAACACCACTTCAGCTCGATGCCTGCTCAAACAATTCAATCAGATGCAAGAGAAGTACAGACAGATAATTGTGGTGCACAGTTCAAGAGTCAAATGAAACTGTTCGACTCAATCAAAGAACGCACAGATATGTATGCATGCACGGCAGTCTGATCAAGTTCACAGTTTTAAACAGATATTGCAACAAAAAAACAGTGATATGTGTCCCAATTTAGAAGTGGAAAATAAAAGCTCACAAGAAAATTGCACTCAAGAAATAAAAATAAAACCCAATTTACTCAAATGACTTCTCGGGCTTGGGTTTCACAAAATGCCAGTCACGATATCCACTTTATTGTACGAGTACTCAAGTGGCTTCTCAGGCTAGGTTTCAAATTGTGCCAGCCCGATATTCACTTTATTGTAAATCCACTCAAGACACTAAAAAATATAAGAAGGAAATAATACTGGAGTTGGAAATCACTGTCAACACTTGTGAAAAATTGGAAAAATTTGACTGGATGCGGTTAACTGGAACAGACCGCATTAATGGAAAAAAACCGCATGTGATTGCCTTGAATTGGAGATCGCCTTCTGAGGGGATGCGGTTTAATTGGCCGGATGCGGTTTAATAGACCGCATCGATGGAGACCACATTGGTTGGATATCGCATCGAGTTTCCAGACTTAGAAAATTTTCTTTGATGTTGCGAGATGGGATGCAGTCTAATGTAAGGGATGCGGTTTAATGAGACCGTATCAGTCAGGCAGACCGCATCTGTGCCTTAGACAAATTTTTGCTACTGGATTTTCTCGGGACAAATTCTTCTTCTTCTTGATTTTCGTACGGGACACGTGTCTCCTTCAGATTTGTTTGGGATCTTTTTGCTTGATAGGTGTCAATCCAACATAAATGCTTCAAGTACACCACAATTAATTCCCCAAGATTGATTGTTCTCTTGTCAAATATCTTAATGCTTATTACCCGGTTAATAGTACACAAGATCCTACCAACCTCTTAACCGATGGGTAATTTGCATGCAAGGATTTCTTCTTCAATCTCCAAGAACAATATGAACAATATGATGAACAATCTTAAAAAAATAGCAAGAACACCAAGAACAAGATGAACTCGGTGAACACTCAAAACTCACGAAAAAACTTCTCACTCCCAAACCCACAAAACCCGTACACTGTTATGCTCTTAATAATCTTGTTTAACCCAATAAACTCAAGCAATCATGCAAATACATTCATACATGAGATAAGGATAATAAGACTAACATCAAGCAACAAACAACATACACGGTATGAGAAACGAGGGTAAAAACCGAGAGCAAGAACACCAATATTTTTAAGGTTTTCACATATTTTATATGGATGAAAATACAAAATAAATCATGGATAATAACATGAGAATATGGAGAATAATCCTATTGCACTAACAAGTTTGGCTCTGATACCAAATTTCTATATATACCGTAGATCGAAGCTTGTATAGTGACAATATCCGGATTAGATTGTAGGGTTAGGTAAAATGATGATTAGAGAAAACAAAAGCTCGGTTTGCAAGTAGGGTTAGGTAAATGATGATTAGGGGAAATAACAAGCATAACCGAGGCAAGATAGAAGATGAAGAAGAATAAGAACACACACAAAGATGGGTTTAATTAAAGATGATGAAACTAAATTGTAAGATAAGGATAAGAAAGCTTATGAATAAAGGGGACCCGAACTTGCCAAGGGAAGTGAGGCGAACTCAAGACAAATGACTTCCTTCAAGTACATCATTCATGAAATCCATCGAGCAAGCTTCCAAAAACTTGATGGCGTGAGGGAAATGAGCATGAGCTCAAGACAAACACGGATGGAGGAGAACACTTTTGAGAGAGTGTTCTCAGTTTTGAACTTTGAAAATATGATAGATTGATTTCAAATTAAGCAAAGTTGTGTACAATGGTGTGGGATGACATATATATAGTCCAAGCCACAAGGAAAGCAAGAAAATACATAAAAATATAATATTGAGCTCAAAATAGCCAAAATACAAAAGTGATGCGGTCTGGATAGTCGATGCGGTCTAATGAGGCAATGCGGTTTAGACCGCATTGATGCAAAAAGACCGCATGTATTGAAAATGAAGTCTTCTTCGCATTCTGGGACGATGCGGTAGGTGATGCGATGCGGTTTAGACCGCATTGGTCAGACCGCATCCGTTGACTTTTGACCGCATGTCTTCGATTCAGTCTTGTATGAACTGGATTAACTCTTCACCTCAGCTCTTCAATTGCACATCTAGTATTAAACTGGATACCTTGGAAAATGGCTGCGTTTCTATGTTTCCAAATGGTCCATATTATCACCAATCCTAACATTGACCATGCCCTTCGAGCACTAGCTTTAGGAGAGGCATCAAACCACCACTCCATCAAGGTCAAGCTACTCCCTGGAATGACCCACCTCAAGCCAAACCACTCCACACATGCATACCAAATCGGGATCACCATATGGCATTGACAGAATAAATGATCAACTGTCTTTACCGTTCTTCCACAGCATGGGCATTCCACATCTGCAACTTGTATCATTCCTCTCCTAACAAGCAAGTCACGGACTGGAACAACACCTTGGGATAATTTCCATGCTAGTACTTCATCGGACATTTAATCTTCCACAATACTCGCCACAACCATCTTCTTTCTGCCTCAACTCCCCCATCACCTTGATGCCAACATGAGGCAGTAGTGAAACGACCACATCCATCCTTTGACCATATAGCCCGATCCTCCATATATCTATTCATCTTATTCGAACTAATAGCCTGTAACATACTGTTCCACACCCCAATCTCCCAGTCAAACAAAACTCGTCTCAATCTAATCCGCCACTCCCACACAAAATCATTCCAACTTCCACAATCAGAGATCAAGCATTGTTTGTTGACAGCTAATGCGTATAACCTTGGGAACAATACCTTTAATGTCTGACCACCATCAATCCACCTATCAAGCCAAAACCGGGTTCGAGCTCCATCTCCAACTTGTATAATAAAACCATCTGCTTGCCCCTGACTCTCCCATGATCGACAGATTTGTCCCCATATCGAGTTGCCAAATTTTGGTTCTGGCATAATTGGACCACTGCCATTATAGTATTTGATTCAATAATCTCTTTCCATAATGCACCCTCCACCTCAAACCGCCATCTCCATTTTAACAATAGCGCATTGTTAAATTTTCTAGTTATACAAGTTAAAATATAATCAAGTAAAATTTTGTTAGATTTGTCGTGCATGATGGGTCCATAGCAAATAAAAGAAAACAGATGAAGTATTTAATATTTTAATGATTATATTAATTTTCCTTTTTTTCCCAAAAAGAAAACAAAGAAAATTCATTTAAAAAATTAATTTAACTTTTTAAAAATTAAAGGCGTTTTCCTATAAAGGCGTTAGAGAATTAGAAGTATTAATATAGACGTTTTTTAACTTTAACTTTTTAAATTTTGACACCCAAAAGTATTTTGAATTTTTTTAATTTTTGTTTTGATTTTTTTTTTAAAAAATAAAAAGAGAAGCAAAAGTTGAAATTCTGATTGTTTTCAAAATAGGTAGGAGTTACTTTAAAAAAAAGGTGAAATTATTTTTAAAAATAAAAATATAAAAATATCTCTATCTAAAAACTAAAAACAAAATGAATTTTAAATATTATTATAAGATTTTTTTATCTCATTTTTAGTAATTTTGATATATATATATATGTCCTTCTACACACAATTAATCCAAATATGCTTTCGTTAAAAAAATAACTTTAATAATATGTATCCAAATAATTATTTGAACGACATTTGCTTTTAATTATCTTTCTCACTCATTCTTCTTGTTCCACAACTTTTCTTTTTTTTTTTTAAAGTCAAAACAAATATTTTCTTAATTTAATTCCTTGTTTCCTATAAAAAAGAAAACAAAGAAAGAATGGCGTTTCTTTTATTAAAGGCGTTAGAGAATCAACACGCACATATTACCACAGTTTCTTTTGAAAATTCATTTAAAAAATTTAGTTTAATTTTTGGCATTCAATTCGCATCCGTACGCTTTGACCCAGAAGGCTCCAAACTGGTCTGCTTTCAAACTAAATTAGGGTTCTTCCATTTGAGTTCCTTCTCTGTCTCGTCCTTCATCAATCTAACCCACCGGTTGTTTTTGGGTAACCTAAGATTGCAGTTGAACATGAATGGCGAGGAGTTAACGGAGCACGAGACTGCCCTTTATGATCGCCAAATTCGCGTCTGGGGTGCCGATGCTCAACGAAGGTGCTTCGTACTAGCAAAGTTTCTTTCCTGGTACTTTTGTTTTTCTTTTTAATCTTTGCCAATACACATGTTTACGTGTTTTTTCATTGGTTTTGTTGTTAGGTTGAGTAAGTCTCACATACTGGTTAGTGGGCTAAAAGGCACCGTTGTTGAGGTAATTACTAAAAATTATGAATATTTTTGAGTTCGAAAATTCTACTTGGGTTTATTTATTTAAATAACATGATTGCAATGCAACTGGGATACTGCTGGTGCCTGATTATGTTGTTTCTGTGGTTCTCCAGTTTTGCAAGAATATTGTGCTAGCTGGCGTTGGTAGTTTGACATTGAACGATGACCGTACTGTGACGGAGGAGCTGTTGTCTGCTAATTTTTTGATTCCACCGGAAGAAAATGTGAACTCCGGGAAGTCGCTTGCTGAACTTTGTTGTGATTCTTTGAAGGATTTCAACCCTATGGTTCGTGTATCTGTTGAAAAAGGTATCTCCTTTTCTTTTGATTTTCTTGTGTATTTGAATTTACTGAGTGATGGGTTTGAAAGCTGTTTGGGAATGGCGCTTTTGTTTCCTTCATATTTTCTCTGTACAATCTATAATGTACACAATCTGCTCGAATCATGGTGAATGAGATCCACGCTGAATACAAAGTGTTTTGATTAATTCAGATTCTACATAATAATTCAGATTGTAAACGACACTCCAAAATCTGGTGTATTCAATTGAGATTTTAAAATATGCTAATTTGCATGTATTCAATTTGGATTCTAAAATATCAATTAAAATCTGAAGGTATCCGAATATTATACTTAATTGCTCGGGGGTTTTAAGGGATTAATGGATTTTGTAGTATTGTTACATCTCATGAAATCCGATACCATAGGATGAATTCTATATGAATTCAAAATAATCCTTGGATTTAAAAAATCCAGCGAAATCCGTATTTTTTTTTTTGGTACACTTGGGACAAAGGGGAGGGATAAGGGGCCGGATGGGGAATCGAATCCCCAACCATTAGGTTGGAAGTCAGTGGATTTAACCATTAGGCCAAGTCCTCATGCCCAAAATCTATAGATTATTATTAATTAATCCACCCCCTAATTCTGGCTTTATGGCATGTTAATGATTTCCTTTAGTTAAAGAAACATACTTGGATATTCTAAAGTTCTGTGTACCTTTTTTGTGTGATAAGAACTAAAAATTTAAATTGATTCAAGTATTTGTTTTGTTATTTTATTTTACTTTTTTCTTATTTTATGCATTTCATTCTCATGCCATGTCAATCAGCTACTTATTGTGATTGTGTGTTCAGGTGACCTGTCAAACTTTGATGTTCAATTCTTTGGCAAGTTTGATGCCGTAATCATCAGTTCTTGCTCAGTTTCAACAAAAGTATGGCTGTCCTCTCATTCTATGGGAAAGAGTTAATAATATTTTTGCAATGCTTGGTTTATTAGTGTGGCTAGCTACAGCCTACATTTTTTTCTTATGTAATCTTTTGATATACTTTCTGCAGCAATCAGTTAATGAGAAGTGTCGTAAATTGTTAAAGCGTATAGCATTTTATTCAGTGGATTGCAGAGACTCCTGTGGTGAAATATTTGTTGACTTGCAAAATTACATCTACTCCAAGGTAACATGTTTCTACCTTACCCATTTATTCATATTGATTGTGTGTTTGGCTAAGCTACATATTTCCAATCTTTTCATTGATTTCTCAGAGTTTGTAACAGCTCTTTTGCTGTCTTTTGTTTCTTCGCTGCAGAAAAAAGGTGATGAAACTGTTGAGTGCCTTCTAGAATACCCTAGTTTTGAGGTAAACAATAGAATTTGGGTAAAGATGGTATTGTTTCTTTTACGGTTAAGTTCTGCATACTTACCTAGGTTTTGACAACTGTTAGGGTTTAACTGGATTGCTAATCATGAGAGAATTTCATTGTAATGTCATCAGTAAGCTACATTTTTATTAGGAAATTTCCATTATCTTTGCTGCTGATTCTGATGAAGCTGCTAACAATCTTTTGTTTCTGGGGGTGGGGGGGAGACAATCCTTACAATATCTGTATTCATGATGGCCTCCTTTCACAAGTGATAGCTGTTGATAGTTTCTAATATTACTTTTCATAATCTTTTGCACTGGCAACTTGCAAGCCAGTTTGGTTCTTCCTAAGTTCATCAACTCCCTTGGTGGTAAACCCTGTTGTCTAAAGTGATGTTACTTTACCAATGTATTTTCCCGGCTGCCACATAATTAAAGAATCTTGTTCGAATGGTTTACTCCTATAACACACGTTTTTCTGCAACTATGTTAGTCGTAAACCGTTCAATGAACTTCCCATGTAGCTTTTCTTTATGTGGTGAAATAGGTTTTAATATAAATATGGGGTATACAAGATTCCTAGATTCCATCATCTGTTCGTATTCATGCACATTAAAGTTGGGTCCTCTAGTATGCTTCCCAGTAATACAATTCAAATTAATGAATGAGTCCAGCTTCAAATGTTGAGAATTGAATTACAGCAATATGATATGCCAAATCTAGTATGGTTGCTAGTTTTATTTTGACAAAGGAAATATACATACCATGTGGATGATGAAAACATATGTATGTTGAACATGGGTATTTGTTTGCAGAGGTTCATGCTCAGAAAACTATTAATTTATTTTTCACATTTTTAACTCTTAAATTTCTGTTGTAGTCTCAAATTGTGTTCTTCCTTGGTTTGTTGTGCTGTGACGAGCTTCAGGAGTGAAAGGATTGATGAGAATACAGCTCCATGTAGTAGGAGTAGTCTTTCGTATTTTGTGATTTTTTTTGCTCAATAGCCAATAAAGGCTAGTCGTATTTTGTGAATTGAGATAAATGTGATGCAGATTGTTTTTCTACAAATTCAAACGGACTGAATCGTTGTCTGTTTGGTCTTCTCTGAGATAAACAGTCTTATGCAGAAACCTTGTGTGTTCCTACAATTATCGAAACTAGGTTTTAAGGTTTTATGGCATACCTAATCCGTGTGCATTATTCTTTTCAAGCTTCTAATTTGACCTAGTTTATAGATGGTTAAAGTTTAAGTACATGTTTACATAAATTACTTTAACACTACCCCAAGTTTACATGGATGCGAGAAATGGTGGTGGGTTGGTTTGGTACATGGGATCATTTGGAGTTTTGGACAAAACCATTACATTACAGTGATACACTTTTGGTATGTATATATCAAGGTATTTTAGGCACTTCATTAGAAGTTAAAAAAACTGGTCATTTTGATCCACCTTTTCTTAATAATAGTAGTATGAATTGTTGGCAACACAGCCATACATACACAGGATTGCATTTTGCTGGCTTCCTGCCAATGTTAGATAGGAATTGTCTTAAAAAAACAACTCACTTGTTTTTTTGTTCTCTCAGGAAGCCACATCTGTTCCATGGAAATCTCTTCCAAGGAGAGTTTCTAAGTTATATTTAGCAATGAGAGGTATGAACTTTGGACTCTGGTTTGTAGAAAATTCTTTTTCTTGTAATTCATATTGTTGTTCTTATCTTTTAAATTTTAATAGGTACATGTTACCAAGTAGGAAAGAAATGGCACACAACTTTGCATCTTAATATGAGTCACAGTATAGTGCGTTTTCTGGTGTATTGATTTTAAGAATGTATTGTTTGATGGTAGTAAAGGCTTGCAAACTGTCGTTTGAGTGCCCTATTGTTTTCTGTAGACAAGTATATTGGAGTTTATTATCCGGGGCCAGGGCCTATGTAAAGTAGTTTTCAAGTGCCTGAAAATGGCCCTTTCAAGTCATTTATAATGTTAGGGCTCTTCCATTTTCAGTATTAGAGAAGTTTGAAGAGCGAGAGGGCTACAATCCTGGGGAAACGTCTGCTGCTGATTTGCCCGGCATTCAAAAACTTAGGAAGGAACTTTGTGCTGCCCACGTAAATCTCATAAAAATTCATGGTGCTTTCCATATACGTTCTGATTGAAACAGTTTCAATAATTTAACTTTACTTTCTGATGCAGTCTCTGGATGAATCACAAATTCCTGATTCCCTCCTGGAGAGGTTGCTAGAGGGCAGAAGAGAATTTCCACCTGTTTGTGCAATTGTTGGGGGAATCCTAGGACAGGTATCATCAATTGCTACTTTTGTGCATCTATAGAGAATTTGCTTATTCATTTTAAGCATTGATTCAGAAAAATATAATTCATTGTTGTAGGAAGTCATCAAGGCAATATCAGGCAAAGGAGATCCTCTGAAAAATTTCTTCTTCTTCGATGTGATGGATGGAAAGGGTGTAATCGAAGACATATCTCTGAACAAATCTTGAAGACTTGGCAATGTTGTGGTTTCTGAAGATACACTGTTGTTGCTTGATCTTGGTCTTGTCTTAAATGTGTATCTTAGAGCTAGTGATTTGTTAGTCTTAGACATTGACTGTAGTTTCAGCAAGCCACACTGTTCCAATTGCAGCACTTTTTATGATTGTGAAAGGCTATTTATATTTTCGACAGAAGGGATATACTAGCTAGTTAGTAGTTATTTTCTCTGTCATGAATGGCTGAATGCAACTCCAAAATTTTGATAGACTATGTATGATTAGAGAATCATTTGCATAACTTTCTATGCTGTCTCTCAAAAAAAAAAAAAAAAAAAAGAGGGAAAGTTTTTCAACTATTTTGGGATTGTATTTGAGCATATCATTTGGATAGTGGAGGAAAAGATTGCCATGTGTGGAAAAAACACGTACCGGTAGTCAGCCGTGAGGAAAAATACTAGTTGAGTTTTGAGTTGTCATACATATCAAGATATGCACCAACACCGCCCGGGTATTCATGCCCCATGATTTTTGGTACGGTATTTTGTGAGGAATAAAGATATATTTGTATTTCAAATAAGGTATACTAGGTATTTATATGATGTGATTATATTGAATTTAAAATTTTAACCTATTTATTATTAATGTGCTGTGATATAATTTATTAATGGGGATTTGAAATTTTAATTTATCTATAGATGTGATGGTGGGGTGAGCAATTTGATATACCGATTTGAAATTTCACTAAAATCTTTATTCATATCCAATCTGGGGAATATCGTTCCGTTTCTACATTCTAGACTTGGGGTCTGTTCTGCACGTAGTTTTTTGGAGCTTTTGGTAGCTTTAACTTTTATTTCAAAACAAAAGCTCTGTTCTACACACTAATTTTTTAGAGCTTTTGGAAATTTCTTTTTAAAAACTACTTCTTGTAGCGTTAAAAATAAGCTCCTCCAGCTCGCATAACAGACCCAAAAATATGGCTTTGGCATTTACACAAAAAGTCACCAAGGATCTTAGGGACATGGAGAGAGATTTTGTCCTTGTAAACAATCTTGTAAGCTGTGGCGTCCCAATCATGGTGAAAATGTCTTCATGGTGAAAATGTCTTTGGAGGCATGGTCTTCTCGTTGCAGCAGAGAATCCTCCCACTACACCAATGTGGCATTGATAGCTCTATTTTTCTACATGCCACGTGGCATTGAATGTGTTTCCCTTGCTTGAACAGCCTCCCGGGGTTCCTTTTGGGGAAACACATTGTGCTGGTGTAATTGTTTTGGTTCCTATACGGGCGGAGCTGTAAGATATACATAGACCATAAAAATCTCAAATACATCCATTTTTTTTTGTTCTTGCTATAGATCCACACAACACGTTGTCCATTACATATTTTAAACCATGAAAACTTATATTCGGTACAAATAAAAATTCTAAAAGTTTTATATTTAAAAACTACAAGACGAGACGAATCTAATAAGATCCCATTCGCATATATTTTAACTTGTACAACTATGATAAAACTTTTAATCAATGTGTGATTGTGAATAGTAGCAAAACACTACATGGTGAAAGAAAAAAAATGGAGGGAGTACACACATAGAAGGAGCTTAACATGCGCCAGAGGCGATGATTGGAGTTGATGAAGGACCACGACTTAGTTATATCACCTATCACGAGGATAGAGCCAATAAAGTGGTCGATACACTAAGTCAAAAGTCAAGACCTCTAGATAATATTATAAGGATTTTGCCACCAAAGTTGTATACAAAGGTATGCCAAACTGAGGGCGATATGACTAGGGTTTCTCTGCCGCTACATGCTACTTCTCCTGCGAAGCATGATTCGGCGGCCGTTCCGTCGGAACAATCCCCCCTGACCCTGGAGGCGAATCGAGATCCTTTGCTGATATACTGCACGGCGGTGCTTCGCCGACCACGCCGGTGTATAAAAGAAGAGTCTTGATTGCGGAAAACTTGATTACTAAAAGTTACTTGGGGAACAATCTATCTATCCCTAAATTTGTTATTGCTGAATCTGTTGAGCAAGAAGCGAGTAAAGACTGGGAAGATGCATTGGTTATCAAGTTACTTGGGACGCACGTCGGCTATATAGTTCTACAGGAAAGATTGAAACGATTATAGAAGATTGAGGGTACCATGACGTTGATAGACGTCGGGCATGGGTGTTTTATTGTTCGTTGATTTAATGTCTGGCCAAGAAACGGTGGTGAATGGCGGTCCATGGATGCTCTTCGATCACTACATTGCAGTCATGCCATGGTCACGAGACTTCAACACTAGGACAACACAGGTGAATAAAATGCTCGTTCGGGCTCGGATGAATGGGTTACCAATGCCTAGATTCCGCGAGGATATCCTTTGGGCATTAGCATTGGGCATCGGAGAGGTTATAAAGTTTGATAACTGTACTCGCATGACTTCTCGTGGCAAGTTTGCTAGGGTTTGCGTTGCGCTTGATCTCCCCAAACCTGTTACGGGGAAGATATTGGTGAACGAAGAATGGATCCCTATCTTGTACGAGGGCTTGCATTTGTTATGTACTAAGTGCGGCCGCTATGGCCATTTTGAGAGAGATTGCTCCTTTATTGCTAATCCTGAGTTGGTACCTGTGGATGAATCTACTAAGGCGGAGGATGAGGTGGTTGGTCAGGCCTATGAGGGAGCTTCTGAAGGTGCGCCGGATGCTCGAGGGGATTCGGGTATGGTTGAAGCGGTTTAGCAATCTAAGGTGGAGGTTGCTAAAGTGGATCTGTGTAACGAGCCGGAGTTTGGTGAGTGGTTACTGGTGGTGCAATGAGGGAATATGAAACTAAGCAACAACGACAGAAGGTGGTGGTGGAGCCCCTAGCTAACTCGTCCGGGAAAGATAAGGGTGGGGCTGGCAGGATAAGGGTAAAAAGGTGGAGGTATCCCCGGTCATCAACGACCAGCAGCAGATGGCTCAGTAGTGGGGGGAGGTTCGGGAGCTTGCTGTTGTTCCTTACGTGGGAGGGACGGGTCCATCTCAGGCCCCGCGTCATGGTACGAAACGTCCCCGGATTGAGGAGGTGGGGGAGTCGTCTGGTAGGCGATCGGAGGGGATTCTGGAGAGCAACAGTGGATTCAGGCCCCGTTTTATGATTATGGAATTTAAAGATTACTCAATTATCGTGTGAAATGTATGTGGCCTAATGAGTTGAACGGCCCAACGGTGGATGGAGGAGTTGATCCGGGATCACAAACCTGACGTGCTTTGTATACTAGAGCCGAGGGGAGTATTTGCTCGGCTACGGAGCTATTTTGTAAGAGTAGGGTATGTACTGGTTGACATCCAGGAAGCCCAAGGTATGGGTGGTGGGATATGGGTGGTAAAGCGTATGGCGATTGACTGCCAGAACAACTTATTTGATAGTCGAGATAGCATGATTACGGTGGAACTTGTTAAGGGTGAAGCGAGGTGGCTGCTCACGGCCTTGTATGCTTTTCTCAATTATCAGCGTCGTCGGAGCAACTGGGTGGATTTGAATCAGTTGGCGGTGAATATTGATGGCCTTAGATTGTTATGGGTGACTGGAATGAGATCTTGGCAGAACATGAAGTTCAGGGGGGTGCTTTTCTTTCGGAAAGGGCTGTAGAATTAAGGGAAACGGTTGATTCTAGTCACCTACTGGGGGTTCCGTCTGTTGGCCCGGCCATCACTTGGTCTAGGATGGCGGGAGGAGGTCAGCGGATTAGTAAACATCTGGATAGGGGGTTATCTAATTTGAATTGGATGAACACGTTTTAGGAAGGTAGAATTAACCATCTCCAACGGATGGGGTCGGATCATTGCCCGCTTCAATTGTTATGTGGTGATCGGACTAGGGCTGCCGGGGTTCGCCCGTTTAGATGGGAAGCAGCTTGGGGTTGCATAAAGACGATAAGAAAGTTATTACCAAGTGCAGTGAGCATGGAGAGGTGGATTTAAATTCCCTGCTGGATCGGGTGCGTGTAGAGTCCTTCAAGTTTAACAGGGATAACTTTGGTAATAATCGAGACCGCAAGAGAAAGCTTAAGAATCGGCTTATAGGGGGTTCAGAAACGATTGATGTTTGTTGATTCTGCATGGTTGAGAAGGCTTTAGGGTGAGATTAAACATGAATTGGATATTCTTCTAGCACGGGAGGAGATGCTTTGGTTTCAAAAATCTAGGGATAAATGGGTGAAGTTGGGGGACAGAAATACGCGATACTTCCATGCAAAGACACAAGTACATCGCCATTTTGGTCGTATTTATGGGTTGCAAGTGGATGGTAATTGGGTCATGCAGCATGGGGCGTTGCAAGAGCATGTTTTGAGATATTTTGAAGGTATGTTTGCAGCACAGCTGGAGCAGCCTGCTGGTAGCCCACTTCCGCCGCTGAATTCCTTGTTGGACAGGCATCAAGCAGCTTTAGTCAAAGACGTGTTAGAGGAGGAAATTGATACAGCTCTACATTCTATGAGGTCGTTCGCTGCTCCTGGGCTGGATGGGTTTCTTGCCGGGTTCTACAAGCAGAATTGGGATGAATTGAAAGCCCTATTCGTGAGCATGGTGATGAGGTCCGTGGTATCCAGAAAATTACCGCAGGGCTTAGCTCATGCTTATATGTGTTTTCTCCCGAAGGTGGAAGTTCCAATTTCCATTCTACAGTTCTGACCTTTAATGTTATGTAATGTGGCCTTTAAAGTTATTAGAAAATTCTTGTTCAGAGACTCAGGCCGATTTTTTGTGAAGCTGTCAGTCCATTCCAATCGGTGTTTTTACCTGGCCGCCGTACTGCGGATAATAGTATCCTTCTTAAAGAACTTGTAGCGTCTATGGAACAACCTCGTAGTCGTTTTCGAGCTACCATTGTGAAGATTGACCTTGCTAAAGCTTATGATACGGTGAATTGGGAATTTCTTGACGCGTGTTTGAGAGAGTTGGCGCTTCCTCAAGGATGCAGGGAGTTAATCATGGAATGTGTGACATCTTCCAGCTTTTCGATCCTTTGGAACGGTTCGCCAGTTGGAAATATTCAGGTTGGTCGGGGTCTCAGACAAGGTGACCCTCTCTCCCGTTATTTGTTTGTACTTATCATGGAAAAATTGTCGATGATTATTACGGAGGAAGTCCAGGCTGATCGTTGGACGATGAGGCTACGTCCTGGAGGCATGGGGGTTTCCCATTTAATGTTTGCTGATGATTTACTTCTCTGCTCGGAGCTAGTTGAGGATAGTGTGGCTTGCATGGCAGATGTCTTGGAAAGATTTGGTTCTCGCTCTGGCCTCAAGATGAATACGAGCAAGTCTGTTGCTGTTGTTTTCTCCAATGCGACTGGGGTTGAAAAGAATTGGTTCGTTCATTATTTGGGTATTGAAGTAGGGGCTGACATAGGAAAATATCTTGGTTTCTCAATCATCCAGGGTCGGTTGAAGGCGGCCCATTTTGATGCTTTGGTGAAAAAGTTAGAAGACAAATTGAGTTCGTGGTCCGGATTTTTATTGAATAAGGCTGGGAGGGTGACGAAGGCTCGAGCTATTTTAGCAGCCTTGCCGGTGTATACCATACATATTCATCTATTGCCACAGTGTGTTTGCAAGCGGATTGACAAGATCATATACGATGGATTTGGAAGGGTGAGTCTGGGAGAGGAATTAACCTTATAAGTTGGGATAAACTTACACTGTCTCGGAGGAATGGAGGCTTAGGTCTACGTGCTGCAAGGCCTATGAATGTTGCATTCCTTGGTCGCTTAGTCTGAGATCTCCTACTTAATTCGGACAAATTGTGGGTTAGAATGTTGAGAAATAAATATGGCTTATAAGATGGATTTTTTCCGCAATCTCACTATAATAGCACTAAGGTTTGGAGGATGCTAGTTAAGGTTGGAGAGATGTTCCGGAAAGGATATGGAATTCGCATTGGCAATGGGGCTAGTTCGTTGTGGTACGTTCCGTGGTGGAAGGGGGAGCCCTTGGCAACTCAAGTTCATTTCGTTCACTTTAATGACGTGAATCTGTGAGTGAAGGATATTATTCAGGAGGGTCATTGGCAGATGGCAGAATTGTACTCATGGCTACCTGTAGAAGTTCGCAATGAAATTGAAGCTAGTCCGGTTCCCATCCTATTGGATAGTTCATGTGATGTCCCGCATTGGAAAGGGGATTTATCGGGTTGCTACTCGGTCAAATCGGGGTATAGGTGGTTCACGGGCTCTGGTTCTGTGAATGATAAAGGCTGGTGTTGGATGTGGCGTATGGGCATCCCGGAGAAGATTGGATTTTTGTTGTGGATGATGGGCCACGGAGTTTTACCTTGTAACGCTTTGAGATACAATCGGGGCATGTCTTCTTCTCCGTTATGTTCTATTTGTGGGATGGAAGAAGACAATTGTAAACGTGCCTTATTCTATTGTCATTGGGCCAGAACGGACTTGAGCAAATTTTGTCAGTATTGGTGCTTGCGGATGAGGGCATTCGACATTGGCTCGAGTGGTGTTTTCGGGTCCAAGGGGCGTACTTCTTGGTTGTCCTATGGAGTTTGTGGGGAGAGCATATGCTCCCATATTCAGGGGCTCCAATCTGCGCATGGAATAGATTGTTTATCATGCTTGCCAGCTTCAAGGCAACCTGGAAGTTGGCTTGGCGCGCAGGTTCGAACTCGTCCAGTATAGCCTGTGTTTTGGAGGCATTTGGATGACAGCTCCGGTGGATACTCCCCTCGGACGGGTGATGACAGCCTTTTATGACTGTCATTTGCGTCCAATTTAGTGTCTTAATAATGTTCTTTTGTTCTTAATTCCATTGATTTTTGATGAATAATCATAGAGGACCAGAAAAGATGGAAGAAGAATTAAGATTGTGAAGAAGTTGGAATTACACTGAAAATGGCTCGAAATTCTAAGTTTTCTTTGTAAGTCTCGCACGCTGTGTTTCTATTGAACTGATCCACGCTTTGTCATTTATCAGGAAGTTAAGCTGGGAAGCAGCAGGAAGTGGAAAAGACATAGCGAGGAAAGAAAAGGAATGGTGCGAGAGCTTGTGTTTGAAATCAGGAAAAGATTTAAGGAAAATGTTCAGATGCTGAAGTTCACGCGATGACTGTTTAACATCGCGAGGAAAAGAAGATCTGTGCAAGACAGAAAGTTCTATACATCATGGCGAGAAGCAAATTCTTTGGAGAAATTGAAAGACCTCGCCTTGCTGAGAAAGTTTCTGAACTCTCGCTTTGAAGGAACTGGACAAAGCGAGAGGAGAGTTATTCTGATGCGAGCGGTTATCATCCAAGGCTTAAGCAGTTACAACACCCATCTATAAATAAGACCCTTGGGGGAATCAGCTCAGCAGGCGGGAGATTGAAGAGAATAGCTCGATTTTACTCTCCAGTCCACTTTTAGAATTTAGTAGGTAGGTTAGGATTTAATTTTCTCTGCAAATTACTTTGAGTTCTTCAGATTTGTAATTCGATTTCGTAGTAGATTTCTTTAAGAATAGATGTTAGATTAGCGTGAGGATACCCTGGAAGGAGAGTTGCTTTTGGATTGCTTGTTCATCCATCACGACGATCATCATCTAACTTCCGACTTGTTCGCTCACCTTTGCATTATTCTGATTGCAATCAGATTTCCAGGTGTATTCGTTTTTAATTCTTTGTTATTCGAGATACATGAAGAATGATCAGTTATCAGATTGTGAATTTCTTATCTTTCTGGTTTCCATTCCTATTTCTTAATTCTGTTTCAGCAGAGTATAAACCTCAACTTCGATATTCAATTTTGGATTTTGCCTCATATCTCTAATTCGATTCTCGAAGATCATAATACTTCCATATTTTTAATTCGTAAATTGTTCGTTCCAATTACGCAAGAAGTTTGGATATTGTAACCGAGTTAGGTATGATCTGGCAGAATTATGAATTCATTTGATTTTCCGTTGATATTACGTCACGATCACAAAATAAGAAGAGAATTATAGTGTTTATTGTTCAGAACTTTAAAAGGTTCCTAGAGACCCATGCAGTGTTAATCATCGCATGATAATCTTTAAGAATTAATGATTCTAAGTTCATGAATTTGGATGCAAAAGGTTCTGTATTCATGATTTTCTAAACGGGAAATCCCAGAAGGTAGTTATGACAGTTATAAACTCTGATCATTTACTTCACATAAGGATAAACCCTCGCTTCATCCTAAAAGATGACGCGAGGAAATATCCAGATAATCTTGCTGTGACAAAGGCTATTCTAATACTCTCGCGTTGTCAATCTGACAAAGCGAGAGGACCAATCTATAATAGCAACAGATTTGATATCCATTTTTCAGGGTATCAACTATTCACTTTTACTTCTTATACATATATAACCCCTATCTATAAGTAGGAATTGAGTACCTCGCCGCATTCTTACAGAAATTACTGCGAGGCATTCAGTTCTTTGTATAAACAAAATCTGAGGAACATTCTTTGAATATTAACTCCCTCCATGCTGTACAGACATAGCGTGCGGAAAATTGGAATGTTCATAGTTTGAAACCCAAAGTAGTTACTGCGAGCTACTTTGGACATTTATTTTGCAGAATTATTTCTCAAATCTTTTTTCTTAGGAAAGTTATTTCCTAATTCTGTCTAGTTTCCGATGTATATTTTGGAAACACCCTTGCATTTTGATTAAGAGGACTCAGAACCCTCAACATTTCTTTATACATATAATATTACATATACATATAATATTTTGGGATATTTTCCAGTCTATGATGAGTAATCTTACTTCATAATTACAGACTCATAATTCATATCTGCAATTCGTATTACTATTTTCACTGGTACACTGAGAAAGATGATGATATAAGTTTTCTCAATCATTATTTACTCAGGACTAATGAAGAACAAACTTGTTCTTTAGTTGGGCATCTAGTACCTGTCGTTTAAAAGGGAAAGATGTTTCAAAAACCATCTTTTGTCCTAATAATTAGTAGAGTATTAGGAAGATTAATTTCCAGGGTTCATGGCTTTATAGTTATCACTATATGCTATGAGTAGGAGATTAAATATTTCTCTTTCAGTCTACTAATCCTGAGTTAAATCATGGATATTTGGAACTGTTTACAGAGATTTCTCGAGCTAAATCATTTATGCAAATCTGAGTAGTCTGGATAAGTCAAGGAATTTGAATATCAATTTCATCTTGATATACTTACAGGACTATTATTTCTTACAAATACTTGCAGGAATTACTCTGAGGAAACAAGTTTTATGAAAACATTGGATGATAGATTTAAATACTTGCTTTTTCACTTCTTGTAGAGGATATCTAATACAGGGTCATAAGATCAGTTTGATCAGAGTAATAAAAAGAACAACTTCAAGTTCAGATGAATATAGCATGATTTAGAAGTGACCTCGAGTTGTCAAAGGCTTAATCTGAGTCTGAAAGAAAATGATTAAGTGATAATTCTGAAAAGCTTTTATCACAGAAAGAGTCTGACCGATCATTCTGTGATGATAGTATTCCATGATTTCAGAGCTTAGAATGTCATGACACTGAGTCACAAGTACCTGTCTTGGGAAGTGATTTAAGACATGAAGATTTGATTAAGTTGTATAAAGGATTTTTTTTTATCTCAATGGACTTTCATTATGTTTTAACCATCGAAGTATGATACTCTCATCATATTCTTATTTCATTCATTTGATTTGGTCTGTGATATCTTAAACGCATGAATATAATCCCAATATTCAACATCAATTTAATTGCTTTCTTTACTAATGTTTACAGCTTTAAGCATTTACATTTCAGTATAATTCTTTAGTAATCATCATTACAACATCCTTAAACCAAGAGTAGAGACAGATTCTAGAGCTAATAATTCTATTAAAACTCTTCTATCGTGTAACTCTCTATTGAACGATCCCGACAATAAAAATAAATATTGCAGCTTGATACCGTGCGCTTTCGGTAGGAAAAACTAGGCAAGCTTTTGAACAGCCCTATAGGAGTTATAGTGTAAAGGCTGTGGGGGGGCATTGCAGCGGGGTTTTACCTCAAAGCTTCATGGCGCCGTTGCCGGGGAGGGTGTAGCGTTATGAATTTTAGAACTGTAGATACTCTTTGGTTTAACTGTAATTATTTACTTTATACTATAATAAATTCATAAATTCTTTCATTTTGTTCGCAGAGAAGTCTCAACAGTTTATGAGCAAAAGAATAACTCGATCTTCAAGACCACCTTTGCTTCCTTTTAATTGTGAACTTGAGAGAACAGCAAGGCTGATCAGAGCAAGTGCAAGAAGGAGACAGAGAGATGTTGTGGAAGGGAATCTTTCAACAATAACTAGGATGGCTAACAATGGACAAAATGACGGACCTGGAAACTTACCAAATGGACAACCAGATAATCAGCAAAATGTACCACTTCGAGGACCTTTTCAAGCACCACAGAGAGCTGCTGCACCACAATTTATTCATCAACACTATTTTCCACCAAATTTTGCTAATCCTGTTCCGAATCCTCAAGAAGAGCAATATCAACCATGGCAACCTAATGTCGATCAGTATTTGGCTGGAACGGATGAGGAGGTTGATATACCGCCTGGTATATTAAACCTAGCATCTTCTAGAGCCTTTTATGGATTGAGTGCTGAAGATCCACACTTATATCTCAAAAAGTTTGTTGAACTAAGTAAGACAGTGAAGAAAGGAAGAGCCTCAAGGGAAACCATTCAACTAGCCATGTTTCCATTCTCTTTGGATGGTTCAACGAAAGAATGGTATGATTCATTGAATGCTCAACAGAAGGCTACTTGGCCAGAATTAGTCAGAAACTTCTTACTCAAGTATTTTCCTGAAAGCAAAGTAGATGAATGGGTAGACAAGATCTCTAGTTTCAAGATGAGAAAAGGAGAATCTCTGAAGGATGCTCGGGACAGATTCTTTGATATGCTTAAGAGATGTCCACAGCATGGTATCACAGAAAGAAGACTGTTAAAGATCTTTTTCACTGGACTCACTCACACTTGGAAGATGATGATTAATGCCACTGGAGGGGAACAATTACTTCAGATGCCACTTGATAGAGCGTGGTCAACAATAGATACCATGACAGCCAGCAGAGCAGTCCTCCAAGACGATGATCCACCATCTCCTACCAGAAAGAGTCTTGTCATCCACACAGACAAAAATGAAGAGAAATTTGCAGCACTCACTAAGCAGATTGCTGAGCTACAGTTAGCTCAGTAAACAAATCAACAGGCTCAGCATCAACAACAACAGCAACAAGTGATGATCCTTCAACCTGCTCCGATGGAACCGGTGTATCAGTGCGGAATTTGCTCAGGGCCACATCACAATGATCAGTGTCCACAAATTCAGGAAGCCCCAAAGCAAGATGAGAGCTGTAACTACACCGGATTCCAGAATAA
The DNA here is from genome assembly GCA_030278955.1 of Hygrophila difformis. Lineage (NCBI taxonomy): Eukaryota > Viridiplantae > Streptophyta > Magnoliopsida > Lamiales > Acanthaceae > Hygrophila > Hygrophila difformis. Next base: position 31,392,009 of record JAOANR010000003.1, on the reverse strand, counting down.
ACACCCGAATCTGAGCTATGGTAATACTCAGAATGCACAAAATGCACATCTTCTGAATCCACAACAACAAAATCAGCAGCAGTTTCGTCCTCCACAACCATTTTATCCGCAACAATAGATGTACCCTCAGAGACCTCTTCAACAGATGAACCAACAGAACAGGCCATTTGGACAGTTTGCACCAGTCCCGGTGAACTTTCCACAACAACCTTATCCTGTTACTCAAGACCATACTTACTCTTTAAAGGTGGAGAATGCTCTGAAGGAGTTCATTATTAAGCAGACAGAGACGAATAACCAACTGCAGGCTTCAATCAAGAATGTTGAGAATTCAGTAACAGAGATGGCCAAATTACTACAGCAGAGAGAAAAAGGAAAATTACCAAGTTCTTCTGAAACAAACCCACAATGTAAGGCAGTTACGTTAAGGGGAGGAAAAGAGGTTGTTGATCCTGAATTTGAAAAGAAAAAAGATAGGTTGCTGCAGCAGAAAAAGTTCAAGGATGTTCAAATAATGGAAGAAGATGATCAGCCTGAACAAAGACAGATACTTGAGGATAAGGGTTTGGAAAAGAATGTCTCAGGATATTCCTTTCCAAAGGAAAAAGAGGGAGGTAATGATAATCCTAACTCTACAGGTAACAAAAAGGATTCACTGGATGAACACATGCCCAGGATACCATATCCTGGGAGACTCAAAAACGATCTTCAAGAAATTAAATTTAAGAAATTTCTTGAAAAGATTAAGGCCATTTAAATATCAATCCCTTTGGTTGAATTAATTGCTGAAATGCCCACTTACGCTAAGTTTCTGAAAGAATTAATTTCAGGGAAACAAAGTGCAGGAGAGTAGCAAATGGTGGTCTTAAATCAAAATTGTAGCTTGGTTCTTCAACAAAGGATTCCTCCAAAGCTTGAAGATCCAGGGAGTTTTACTTTACCTCTGATTATCAACTGTAAAGAAGCTGGGCGAGGACTCTGTGACTTAGGAAGCAGCATCAATGTAATGCCACTTGCTATGGCCAGACGTTTGGATTTGGGAAAGATGAGGCCAGTTAATATGACCCTCTTCTTTGCTGACCAATCGAGCACCAGACCAGAAGGGATCATTGAAGATGTTATAGTAAAGACAGGAGGCCTTTGTTTTCCAGCTGACTTTGTCATTCTTGATATCGACGAAAACGTCAGGATTCCTATCATATTAGGGAGGCCTTTTCTGGTGACTGCGGGAGCCATGATTGATGCAAAGAATGGCATAGTGAAACTTCATGTTGATAACCAGGAGGTCACTTTCGACATGATGAAGATGTCAACATATCCTTTTAACGCTTTTGAAACCAATGTAGCGGGGAAGGAATTAGATGCTAGTACTATGGAGGGGGGAAATCTTTTTGATTACTATAATCTCTTTACCACTGATGTAATTGAGAACAATCTCACCCCACTCACAAATGCTAAAGATGCTACTTTTGCTTACTTGTGTGCGGTTAGATTCGCTGATCCTGAGACTGGTGAAATCAAGGATGGATCAGAAAGTGAGGATATGCCATCTTCAGAGCAATCTGAGGATGACATTGATAAAGCAGACCTTTCTAAAGAAGGATCTGATTTCAAGATGGAAGTGCAAACTCGAAGCAAATTAATTCCATCAATAGAAAACCCACCTGAGCTTGAACTTAAAGTATTACCAGAACATCTTAAGTATGCCTTTTTTGGCAGACAAAAAGAAGCTTCCGGTAATAATTTCATCAAAATTGAGTGAAGAACAAGAACAAGCTCTAGTAGGTACTCTTAAAAATCATATTCAGGCAATTGCTTGGACTATAGCAGATATCAAAGGCATCAGTCCACACATTTGTATGCATAGGATTCTGATGGAGGATGAATACAAACCATCCAGACAACCACAAAGGAGGCTAAATCCACCAATGCAGGAAGTTGTCAAGAAGGAGGTAATCAAGCTACTTGATGCAGGTATAATCTATCCTATCTCTGATAGTAAATGGGTGAGTCCAACACAAGTTGTACCTAAAAAGGGTGGTATTTGTATTGTGACTAATGAACATGGTGATGAAGTAGCAACAAGACCAGTAACTGGTTGGAGAGTTTGCATTGATTATAGAAAATTAAACACTGCCACAAGAAAAGATCATTTTCCTTTACCATTCATTGACCAAATGTTAGAAAGACTGTCAAGTAAACCATTTTACAGCTTTTTAGATGGTTATTCAGGTTATAATCAAATAGTTATTGCTAGTGAAGATCATGAGAAAACAACTTTTACTTGCCCATATGGAACATTTGCTTATAGAAGAATGCCTTTTGGATTATGTAATGCTCCTGCTACTTGTCAAAGATGCATGATGAGTATTTTCTCTGATTTTATTGAAAAATGCATTGAAGTATTTATGGATGATTTTACTGTTCATGGAACTGACTTTGAAGATTCTTTAAAAAATTTGTCAAAAATTTTGTAGAGATGTGAGGACACTAACCTAGTTCTTAACTGGGAAAAGTGTCATTTCATGGTTCAGGAAGGAATTGTCCTAGGACACAAAGTATCTAGAGCAGGAATAGAAGTAGATAAGGCTAAAGTTTCTGTAATAGCAAATTTACCACCACCCAAAACAATTAAGGCAGTAAGGAGTTTTCTTGGTCATGCTGGTTTTTATAGAAGGTTTATCAAGGACTTCTCTAAGATAGCAAGACCCTTATGTAATCTTCTTCATAAGGATGTGACATTTAGCTTTGATGAAGATTGCTTGATAGCTTTTAAGACTTTGAAGGAGAAATTAATCACTGCACCTATAGTTCAGTCTCCTGATTGGAGTCTACCTTTTGAGCTTATGTGTGATGGCAGTGAGAATGCAGTAGGAGCAGTTTTGGGGCAACATAAAGAAGGCAAACATCATGTTATCTATTATGCTAGCCATACTCTTAATGATGCTCAGATAAACTACACTACTATAGAAAAGGAAATGTATGCTGTAGTTTTTGCTTTTGACAAGTTCAGACAGTATCTTATTGGAGCCCAAACTATAGTTTACACAGATCATACTGCGTTACGATATCTTTTCTCAAAACAAGAAGCCAAACCGAGGCTGATAAGATGGGTTTTACTTCTACAAGAATTTGACATTATTATCAAGGATAGAAAAGGAAAAGATAATGGAGTAGTAGACCATCTCTCTAGATTGGAGGAGAAAACAGAGAAGGAGGAAGTTATAAATGATAAATTTCCAGATGAACAATTGTATGCTTTGCAGTTGCATCAATTTGATTGTCCTTGGTTTTCAGATTTTGCTAATTATCTAGCTTGCAAGATTGTCCCAAAGTTTAAAGACTCTCATCAGAAGTCAAGGTTTTTCAGAGAAATACAGAAATACTATTGGGATGATCCCTTTTTATTCAAGTTTTGTTCTGATCAGGTTATTAGGCGCTGTGTTCATGAAAAAGAAGGTTTTCAAATTGTTAGAAAGTGTCATGAGAACCCTTTAGGAGGCCATCATGGTCCTGCTAGAACTGCTAGAAAAGTTTTAGACTGTGGGTTTTATTGGCCAACTATCTTTTTGGATTCCCAGAAACATATAAAGATGTGTGACAGATGTCAAAGACTGGGAAACATTTCAATGAGAGAAGAAATGCCTCAAAAAGGGATTTTAGAAGTAGAGATATTTGATGTTTGGGGAATTGATTTTATGGGACCATGTCCCCCATCTTTTGGTAATCACTATATTCTAGTAGCTGTTGATTATGTCTCAAAATGGGTAGAAGCAGTAGCCTTACCCAATAATGAAGCTAAACAAGTTACTAAATTTCTACAGAAGAATATTTTTACCAGGTTTGGAGCCCCGCGTGCCATTATATCTGATGGAGGATCTCACTTTGTGAATAAACTCTTTGAGAAATTACTAAAGCAGTATGGTGTTCATCATAAAGTTGGATCACCATATCATCCTCAGACAAGTGGACAGGTGGAGGTATCTAATAAGGAAATCAAGCACATTTTACAAGCTTCTGTGAATATTACAAGAGAAGACTGGTCAAAGAAGCTAGATGATGCTTTATGGGCTTACAGAACTGCTTTTAAAACTCCTATAGGAATGTCTCCCTACAGATTAGTTTTTGGAAAAGCATGCTATCTCCCAGTTGAGCTAGAACATAGAGCATATTGGGCCATTAAAATGCTCAACATGGATTTTCAGTCAGGACAAGATAAGAGGAAGTTTGATCCGTCTAAATTGGAAGAGATGAGACTGGAAGCATATGAAAGCAGCAAGATTTATAAAGATCGAACTAAGAAAATTCACCATTTCCTGTTGTAGCCGTTCATGACAATGGAGCAGTTACAATTATGCTCAATGAAGGAGAAAAGACTGTAAATGGACACAGGCTAAAGGAGTATATTGGTCAACAAGATCTAAATATCCAAACTGAATATTTGGATAATCCTTAGTTTTCTGTTTTCTTAAAAAAAAAAATAGGGGGTGGATACTACCCAGGTTAACTGAGTAGTATTTCCCTTTTTCTTTAGATACATTTTCCATCTCTAATTCTTTTATTCTTTATTTTCAGGAATTCGAGAAATGAAGCTGTGATGGAATGGAGGAGGATGAGATAAGAATCTTCAACCAGGTTTTTGAGTATTAAGTGTTTGGAAATAAAATATGAATGGATTCTGAAGCCACGCTCTTGTAATTTTGTCAAAGCGTGATTTAAAAAGAATTATTCTTGCTCACGCTTTGTAAAAGTTATGACGCGAGGTGATCAGTTCAAATTCTTATGAAATCTGATAAGTTGTTAAGTAATAAGAGTTTGATGTCTACGCTTTGTCGAAATACAAAGCGAGACTATTTTACTCTGGAAACTGTACAAGAACGTTTTCTCGCGTTGTAATTAACAAAGCGAGAAACGATTCTTATAGCCACGCGATGACAATCGACAGAGTGAGAGTCTGGGAATATTGAACGGATAGATTTTCAAACTTCCCAAAGACCAAAATACCCTTTTCAGACTCTTCTTCTTCTCTTACACCAACCATCACACGTCGTTTCAACCGCTTGTAATTATGGCAGAATTTAGTTTTTCTGCTATAAAATCTAGTCGAATCCTTCTCTTCTTTCATCTCAAACATTTTCCACCCTAAGAAATTATCCTAAAACCTTTATCAGAAATCAGAATGGCCGCAGCAGCTCCCAATGCTAGAACATCTATTCTAGACATCCCTGATGAAATCTTAGGAGATATTCTTTCAAGGCTGGGAAGGGAAGAAATGAAGGATGTAGCCGGGATAGCCCCAACTTGCAAGAAGTTCGCCAGAGCAAGTAAGGCGCCTGTAGTATGGAGGAGAGCGAATGTAGAAAGGCGAATGACTGCAGAGAGGACGCTTGATTCTCATTACGTTCAAATACTGCGAAGATGCAGAGAGGCAGGGAATTTCATGCTAAAACTAGAACCTGCACTCTCGATCTTCTGCAATACAGGGCTCAAGGAAGCTGCTTTTGAAATCCTTAAGCCTGGAATCGAGGACAATCATCACCCTTCATCTTCATCAAGGCCTTCATTCTTCTGAGTTCGGAGAGCCTTGAAGAAATTGATGAAGGATTATATCTTCTTGGATCAATCTTTAAAGAGGAAGAACATATCCGCAAGATCAAGGAGAAGATCAGCAAGTTGTTCAACGAAAGTGAACAAGAGCCTAATCCCTTTCGAGGACAAGGACATCGCGATTACTGCGATTATTTAGCGCCACACAGTAGGGATTTAGTTAGGGAACCTCCACACTTTAATTATGGTGCCACAAACATTGATTGTTTGTGTTGTGAGGTTACTAGTTTGATTAGAAGATTAAGAGAAAATTTTAATGAATATGTAATTGAATCTGAGTCAGAATTAGAAACTGATCCAGATTCAAATTGAATGATTATGTAATCTCTTAATTTGTATCTAAATTCTAAGTCCTCTGATGTTGATATATACTCCTCGCTTCATTCTTCTAAAAAAAAGAAACATCTTGATCTTATCTTTTACATTAGATTTTTATCTGAGTCATTTTAAATAAAAATTTTTAAAATAGGCTTATTCTAGGCTTAATCATTACTCTCTGCAGAGACAAGATTTACTATCTTGACCCCTGCAGTCTTTAGATAAAAATAGGGCGGCTCTATCCTTGCAGTCATTCCTCTCAGTTGTCATTTCAAAACTCTTTCATCAGATTTTCTTCTCTCATTCAAGAAGAAATCGCCATAAACCATTTTTATCATTCTCAATCATTCTCGTAAGCAAGTTCATTCAGAAACCCAATCGACGAAGAAAATGGCTGAGAATAATCCGTAAGCAATCTAGTTCATTCTATCTTTCATTTATTTTTGGTTCTATTCTGCAAAGTTTGTTGCCGGATTACATTTCTAGACCTAGGGTTCATGATTCTGTATTTATCAGGGAATGGTTTTAGAAAACAGAAACATTAAACATTTAAGATTTCTCATAACTAAAAGCCGTTTCTTTACACTCATTAATCTAGAGAGTCTTTTCTGAAACCTTTAGTTTGTAACCGACGCATTATCCATATGAGACTTTTGGAGCTTCACAATAGGAATGAAACCCCATTTTCGAATTTTTGGTTCCATCATTCTAGATAAAAGTATTCCCCTGTATTCCTTATTGTATTATTTTCTGGAAACAGAAATGCTAGGAATCCACAGCGCGTTGGAACCCAGATATCTCATTTACCCACTGAGTTACTGGGGGATATCCTGTCAAGAATTGGAAAAGACAATGTTAGGGAGCTCTTCAGGGTAGCAGAAGGCTCTCCATCATTTTATCAAGCAAGCAAAACTCATCTTGTGTTCAAGAGAGTAGACTTGGAATCATGCATGAGATGGAGAGAAGACGTTTATCCTGACAACCAGAAAAGATTCATTCAAGAGTGCCAAAATGCAGGGAACTTTATGTTCAACATCGAACCTGCATTGAAAGCATTTGTGGAGGAACGAGATGAGAAGAAGGCCTATGAACTTCTTAAGCCAGGATTAGATGATGGACATGAACCCACTATTCTGCTCAGAACAATGCTTCTCTTAACAAAACAAGATGATAAGATGATTGAAGAAGGTTTAGAGTTGATCCAAACAGTAGCTTCAAATGTCCTAGAAGTGGTTTTTATTAAACTCTACCTTTTTCATTGGCTGATTCACATTCCTAAAATCCCAAATCCTTTTCAAGGGCAACAAGAGAGGAGCTATTGCAAGGCTCATACCTTGCAGGTTCGAGCCTTATTACCACCACACATCAGGATGGACTGTATTCCTTGTCAATTCTTTGACATGGTGAGGCAGTTTAGATTGTATTTTGGCGAGGTGTTTCCTGATGAGTTTATGTGGACTGACTTCGATGATGAGGAAATTCTTAATCCTTGAGCAGTTCAGAGCTGGGAAATTCTATAGTATTATATATTTTTGTATTCCTTGGAATCTTTTGATCTATTTTGGACCGTTTAAATATTATGTATTACAATTCTCCTACTTTCTATCCTGTATGATCAGTTTCTTAATTCAACTCAACCATGAACTAAAGATGAAACTGGAAATTTCTCTTGAAACTGAGAATGTCATCAAGGGAGTCTGGATCAGAGGAAACCTAAATCACAACACTTCACTGAACATTCTTCAGACTAAAAGAGGAAGTAAAATCAGGGAATGAGATGAAAGAATTGGTAATCTTAAAATAAAGAAGTTAAGGGTAGATTTTGTTGGGCATTAAGGTGAATTGGGAGAAGAATCTGATTTAAAAGTTTAACCAGACTCAAATATACAATTTAGAAGTATTAATCCCTTTCAAATGTTTACCCCTCGCTTTGTTTTTCAGCCAATCTAATTTTATCCAATTTATGTTTGTTTGGGTTTATTAACTCAATTTTTAAATCAATAACCAGACTCACTGATGTGGCAGGTCTAGAATGAATGAGTACAATCTAAAAAAAAAATACTTGAGTACCCTACTCTTTATTCTTTAGCTAGGCCAGCCCATTTTTTTTATATATATACCCTATAACCTCCGTATCTTTTCAAATCATTCCCATACCTTTTCATATTTTCTCTCGACGAGAAACCGCCATTTTTAAGTTTCTTCTTCTCCTAGTTGCGAAACCCTTATCCAGAATCATTCTAATAACATCAGCTTCAGGAACAATCCTAATGGCGAGCAACAACCCGTAAGCTCTCCGTTCATTCTTCAGCGCATTTCTTCCTGATGTTTCAAGTTTTTACATTATGCATTATAGTGTTTTATTCATCCAATACTAGGGTTTAAGTTTTTCATTTCGTGTAAATTCTCTTCATCCATTCTCATTCTCCCCTAATTGGAAAACTTGGAGTATAATTTCAACTGATCTTCCTTCTTTAAAATTCGATTAAACAACAGTGAGGAGCAGGCTTCTGAGTCCTCTGCTTTACACCTGACTGATCTTCCATTGGATGTCCTTGGGGAGATTCTGTCACGAGTAGGGCAGAGCAGCTTTGAAGATTTGCTCAAATGCAAACAAACCTGTTCAACATTTACAATAGTCTCAAAATACCCTACTGTTCTCCGGAGATTTAATGTAGAGGATCCGGCCTTTAAAAGAATCTCTAATGAATCTACTGGTAAAATCAAGTTTCTACATGCCTGTAGAGAGGCTAAGAATCATATTCTGAACCTACCAAAGGCTTTGGAACTGTTTACACAAGGGAAAGGATTCAAGGCGTTCCAGATCCTGGATGAAGGAATAGAAGATAACTTCAAGATTTCTCAATATTTTAAAGCTTTATGCTGTTTAAGTAGAACTTCTAGAGAAGAAATAGATGCAAGACTTCGCTTAATTAGTCCAATTCTAAGTGATAGATTGAACAGCTATGAGTTTAGATATAATCTCTCACCCTACTTTCAGAATGGGAATATGTCCCGAAATCCATTTTTAGGACAGAAAAAGAGGGAATTCTGTAGTATAGAAGATCATGATCAGGAAAGCCTCCATAGGCCATTATACTTTAATTATACAGCAGGTCAGGTCAGCTATCTCTGTTGTGACACAAATAGAGCCATAGCTGATTTTAGGATGGCAGCAGGGGAGAACTATGACAACTATAGCATTAATGAATAATTTTTGGATGAAGGAAGAAGAGATTGATGCAGTGACAATTCTTCTAATTTTAGACTTTGAAGCTGTCACTAGATCAGGACTTTTGTATCATGTAATGCAACCTGGTTTTGATAATAAAATCTAATCTCATTTCTTAATTACTGCATAAATGTTGAGTTTAACTCTTAATTCTGTGTTTTTCCTCCTTTTCTTTTCAGAAATGTCGAAAACCCTCAACTCTTGGAAACTCAAATACTTGATTTACCAACTGAGTTATTGGGAGACATTCTGTCAAGATTAGGAACGGAGAGCATAAAGGCACTTTTTAGAGCATCTGAAACATCCAAGCAATTCTTCCCAGCAAGCAGATCATCGTTAGCTCTAAAGAGAGCTAATTTGGAAACTGGTGCTGTTTGGAGAGGAGATGCTTACCCAAGTAACCAGGTCAAATTCATTAAAGGATGTCAGGACGCAGGCAATTATATGTTTAATATTGTGCCTGCATTGATAGCCTTTGTGGAGGATAAAAATGAAGAAAAAGCTTATGAAATTCTTAAGCCCGGATTAGATGATAAACACAAACCAACTACTTTCATAAGGTCTCTTTTACTGCTTTCCAAACAAGATCCGCAGCTGGATGAGGAAGGAATTCAGTTGATTAAATATGTAACTCAGGATCCTTTTGAGCTACTATTCCTAAAAATGAGTGTTCTGCACTGGCTCCTTTATGGTGAAAAGTTCCCAAACCCATTCCTTGATCAAGAGGAAAGGAGTTTTTGTAAGAATCACTCCATTCAAGAGCGACAGCAACTACCTTTCAATGAAAGGATGGAGTGTATTCCATGTGAACTGTTTGATTATGTCAAGCAATACAGAAGAGCAAGTGGAGAACTAGGCATATTATTTGAATGGGAGCAATGGAACAATGGAGAAGAAGATCAGAATGAAGAAGAACCGCTAGAATTAGAATAATCTAGAAATCAAGCGGTTCATAGTTTCTTTGCTTGTAATCTTTTGTGCTTTTTGTTTCGGGGCAAAGAATTATTTGGATGACTTAAATTGTACATCCCTTTTTCATTAATGAATTGCATTCTCTAGTTTTTAATTCTATTATTGTTTTTAATCTTATTCAGCTATGAAATTGGAACTTCATCAAAGCAACCAAGGACTTCAATAAAGAAATCTGGATCGGGGGAAACTCAGATCACAGATCTTCCTTATGAGATTCTTGGAAACATTTTATCGAGATTGGCATTTGACCACCTTGAGACTGTCTTTAACTGTAAACTAGTTTGCAAAGAGCTTGAAAAGGCTACCCATCATCCTTTAGTCTTGAAAAAGGCTTCTCTTGAAGACTTTTCAGCATGGGGATGGGGAACTTTTGAAGAGACACAAAGCGTTTTCCTTGAAAGCTGCAAAAATGCAGGAAATTGGATGTACCAATGACATGAGGCATTGCGTTTGTTCGTTAAAGACAAGAATGAACAAGCAGCATTTAAACTCTTAAAACCTGCAATCACTGATAATCACCCTCCATCCATTTATGTAAAAGCTCTTATGCTCTTAAGTAAGGATGAAAGGGAAGAACAAGAGAAGGGAATTTGGCTCTTCGCTCCTCTGTGCAAGAATAGAGGAAGACTCAAGGATCTTCGACTTCAAGTTAGAGGGTGGCTATCAAGTTATGAGGAATTTATCTCACCCTTTCAAGGACAACCTAAGAAGAGACTTTGCGACCTTAGGAGCTATTATGATAACAATCACGGCGCTTCAAGGAATACTTATGGAGTCGTGTCAATTTACTGTATGAGGTGTTTAGTCTCTGAGCATTGTAATCTGTTCCTCAGATTTGGAATTGAGGCAGGGACACCTCCTCATTTGTAATTGATAGGTTGAATGTCATAAGAAACACCATGCTTTGTAATTCCATATTATTAGTATGAATCTAATGAATTCTATGTTTTGCTTTTGATTAATGATGTTTTGAATTTAAGTTTTCTGCTATTTTCTGCATTAAAGTAGACTTAGTCAGCATTGAAATCTTCACATTTAGAGCAAATCTCTAAATGTGAGTATGGTGATATCATGGATAGAATGATGAATATAAAAAGGAAAATCTGGTATTATGTTTCTTTTTATCATCTGCACATTTAGAGTCAAGCTCTAAATGTGAGTATGGTGTCACTAACTGACCAGTTTGTTCTCATTTCTTAAGGATTCATAAGATGACCTATGAAGAACTTCAAGCTCGAAGTATAGAATCGGATAAGAAAGAGAAATCATTCTTGGCAAAGGTGAAAACGGTTAACATGGTAGAAACTATTCGGAAAAGTGGTGGATGGACAGGAATGAAAATTTCACCTCCAGACTTTTATATCAATCCATTCATGTTTCAACATATACCAGACAAGGAAAAGGAATCATTGAGGATTGATTTAGAAGAAGCATTCTGGAATAACATGAATAGATTTTGGGATGATCAAATGATAATTCTGATTAATGACAGGCACCTGCCTAATGAAATCAGACTTGAAAGACTTTTGGAAAGGGAAAGGAAGTGCATGGCTGAGTGGAATCAGGAATGCTACAGAATTATCAATCCGAAAGATCAAACAGGGTTGGAGTTGGATTACTTTGATCCTCAACCACTACCAAAATATGTGAAGCGACTCACCAAATATTGTTGCAAACTTAATGAAATCCGGAATGCTAGAGTCTATGATGCTCAGCAGGCACTCCCTGCATACATGCCTCCAACATTCTTGAACAAGAAGGGACCTGTTGAACAGAATTTCTTGACAAATCTGGCCCTGGATAGGATTATTGATGCTCGGATCAACTTAAGACATGACCTAGAGCCTTATTTGAAGAAAGCTAAACAAGGTAAGATGGTATGGAAAGATGTCCTTAGAATTATTCAGGAAGCTAGAAATAGCTGGATCAGGTATATGAATAACTGGTCTAAAGGGGCAGATCTAAGGAAAAGGATTCTTAAACCAGGGTTGATAAGGAAACCTGATGAGGAATTTCCTTTGGAGGAGTTTGCTGATTTGATACCAGAGCAGCGAGCATGGATTAAGGATGCAGAGGAGAGAGAAGCTGAGAGATCGGGGAAAAACAGAAAGCAGAGATCAGATGCAAAACAGACACCACAAAATATAGTAAGGAATATTTTCAGAGAATCTGTTGTTAATGAAGGACTGGAACCTATAGCGAATTTCAGAAAGGTTTCAGCCCATCAATAACACCAGCAGATGCAGATCTTCTCATTACAGATAGACCCAACAAGATCATGAAGAGATTACCACCAACTCTCCAACAGGAAGTTCATGGATATGTTCAGGAGAGGAAGAAAGAATTCATAGAGAAGTATGTCATGTATGATGCTATGTGCAGGGAAAATGCATACAAGGAGCATAGACCCTATACTGATCAAACACAAGGAAGAATTCAGCAGGTAATTATTGATGATTGGGATGCATGGAATGAGAAATATCTGAATAGAAAGGGAATGAATGTCATGCTGAAAGGATTGGGCAAGAATTTCTATGTCAAGAAGCACGATTCAGATGAAGACATCACAGATGATGAGCAAAGAATCGAAAAGATGAGAGTAGTTGATGAGGTCACAACTATTGTGGGAGAAAATAATGAAGAAAATGAGGAAATCCATCCGATTCTGCAAGAAAGTATGGATTGTTATTATGCAAACAAACAAAAGGCAGATCGTGAATGGGAGGAACTCATGAAAACTCAAGACAAGAAAGGTAAAAAGAAAGTATCCACCAAAAAGAGAAAGTCACACAATCTCAGTTCAAGCACTTCAGATGAAGTACCAACAGCTAAGAAAAGAACTGGGAGAAAGGTGGAGACAAGCAGATCTAAAGAGACTAGCCGAATTCCAAAGAAGAGGAAGAATGAAAATGACCTGGCAGCCAAGGAAATTTTGGACTTGAAAAAGGACTTAATGGACGAAGATGTTGAGATTCTACAGCTCAAGAAAAGAAAGAAGTTGTTACCTATAAAAGGAGAGGAAAGTTACCCTCTAATCAGAAAGAGACTGATCCTGAAGAACTTAAGCAGCAAGGGTCTTTTCTGGAGAATGTAGAACAATTGGAAATCACTCTTGATAAAGAAAAGCAACAAGAAAAAGGACCTGAAAAACCTGTTAAGAAATTCAGGATAAAGATGAAAGCCAGGAAGCCTAAGTATGTGGTACCTGACACCAGCTCTGAAGAAGAAAAAGTCGAACCAACTCTAGGGATAGTTCCCTACACAGAGAGGTTGGAACTCACTCCTTATACTAATTTGGAAGTGGGAGATATAGATCCAGAAGGCTGGAGAGCATGTATTGAAGAACATCAACCTGATGAACAAGGATCAATTAAACCGAGCACTGATCTCCAACAGGTTCAGATTGCTGAAAAAGATGATAGAGAAGAGCAGGATGAAGATCAGCAAGCTCAGGCTAACAGGGATCTTATTCAAAGTCAGATTGATTTACAAGGATTTTCAGGAAAAGAAACTGAACAAGATTTACCACCAGAACAAGCTGCAGATGAGCAAGAGTTTGTAAATCAAATTGAGAAATCAGTGGTGGGCACATTTCAGGAACTGTCACTTGAAGATTTACAAACTTTTGAAGATATGAACTTGCATGGAACTACAGTAGGGAATATGACTTATTCCCTGGAAGGACTGATTAAAAAGTTCAGAAAATTGGCTAGAGAAGGAGGGAATGCACACACTTCAGTAGAAAAAGCAAGTGAATATGCAGCTAAACTTGAGTCAGAATTAGAGGAAATCCAACAACAAATAAATTCTGACCAAGTAGTGGAACCATCTCCATTAGCAATTCAAGCTTATGAAGAAGAAGTCCAGAGGAATGAAACTCGAGAAGTTCAGCAGAGAAAATATTTTGTGGAAGACACTGTTAGTCAATATCTTAGAACACAGATGAATGCTGAAAATCAAATGAATCAATTGCTCCTACCACCTCAAGTCAGGGATGAAGTAACTCAGAGAGCGATTGCAAGGATGAATGATCCTGAATGGGCCGCAGAACTGAAGAGGAAAGCAGAGGAATATTTCGGAATCGAAGGATTTCTAGATTCAGAACCTACTGTTATTCCTCTTCTACTGAATGAACCTGTACAGGAAGATTCCACAGAGGTCTTAAATCAGCATAGCCTGGAAGTTACTGAGAAGGTAGATACCAGCACGTCATTGATACATGATTCAGGTATAGGCAATTCATAACATGATGACACTGATAGAGTCCAAGAAGAACATCCAGAGCCTGACCATGAACAAAACCCAGAACAAGTTCATGAAGAAAGCGTGGAACCTGCTCAAGAAGGAGGCCAAACAGAAGAAGAAGGAAATGAGAATGCTGGGGATGAGCAGGAAGAAGCACAAGAATCCGAGGGAAATGAATCAGATACATCTGAAGGATCGTCCCCCGGAAAAGATGTTCCAGAATTGCTACCTTTGAGTTATTGGGGGAAGAATAGCCCAAAGGTGAGGTTGTCAATCCCTGATAGCATTGAAAAGAGGACTGAATGCACAGAAGAAGAAATCAAGGTTAAGTTTAATAGAAGAAAGGAGGCATTGGAGAACTACTTGGGGATGTCCAAAATGATTGTTCCGGACAAAGGATTTCATCCCAAGTGGCTGGATCATAAGTGTATCAGTTATTGGAGGAGGATCAATGAATGGGACATTTTCATGAGACACAATAACAAATGTGGTTATGTGGAACTGACCAGGGAGTTCTGCGCTAACTTTGATGTTGAGGCAGAAACAACATGGATTAGAGGGAAAACAGTGCAAGTCACTGTGGAAACTCTAAATGATCTGATACAGGCACCTTTGTTAGAACAGCCAGAAGTTAAGTCTGAGGTTCTTTTGAGGAAGAAAACTCAAGGAAATAAACTTGTTAATGCTAGAAAAATGGCATTAGGATTCTGTTCAACACCCAGAGAAACCGAACAAAATAAGATTCCGTTGAAGAACTTGAAGCCTGAATATCTGCCAACACTTGATTTCTATTATTCAAAGCTCAGACCTACCACAAATTTTCAAGGACCTTCAGCCGGAACTTTCGAGGGATTTGCTTTGTTATGGTCAGGAAGGAAATGCAGTGCTGCACACCATGTCCTTAATGTCATAAAGTCAAGAGTTGGAGAAGATGCAGCATTGGCTTATCCAAATTTAATCAGAAGACTCTGTGAGAAACAAGGAGTTTCAATCACGCCATTTTTACCAGAGATCATAAAGATAGATCCTCCTATTCCATTACCAGAAGACACTTTGAGGGGAGAATTGGTTTACCAAATGCCGGATTTAGAGGAACAAACTTCCGAGGGATCAGGATCGAAGGTGCCATCTCCTAAGACAAAAAGGGTCAATCTTCCTTCAAAATCAAGATCATATCAGTCAAGAGCCGCAGTAAAAAGGACAAAGACTGTAGCTCCATCTCCTGCATTGAATCCTATTCCAGAAGATGAGGAGTTTGAGAACACTTCTGCACCATCTCAACCTTTGAGACAACCAATGAGGAACACAGTATCTGTGGATGAATCTCAGAATATGAGTACTTCAATCCAAAGTTTTGCACAGTCCATGGAGATGCTAGTGAAAACTATGTCAGAAGACAAGCATGTTCAAAGAGAAATGGAGCAGAAGAGGATTGAACTTGAGCATGTTAGGATTCAAACTGAAGAAAAACTCAGGAAAGAGGAGATGGAGAGGCAAGAAAAGATAAGGAAGGAAGAATGGGATAGACAGGAAAGAATGAGAAGGGAAGAAATGGAAAGATTTGAAAGGCTGAGAAGAGAAGAACTTGAAGAAAGAAGACAGGAACGAGAAAGGGATATGGAGCTGAGGAGACAGGAGCAGTATAATAGTACGAGATTGGTAGACATCCTTGCCAACCTAGTCTCGGATCTAAAGAAATCTCCATCCATACCACCCAAAGATCCAGACAATGATGCAGGACCATCCTGAGATCACAGGGGAGTTTTCTATAACCTTCTTCTTCTTTTTAATTGCAGTCTCTTTTTCTTTAGTTCTTTCCTGTTTCCATTCATTCTAATATAACTTAGGATAGAATTAATATGAATTTTTGTTATAGGATTGAATTTCAAGCTAGGATTTAAAAAAAAAAAAAACTCAGGGAGGCTAATAAACTGATGAAGGAATAGAAGATGAGTTTTAAAGTGGTTCCTGTGGAGACTTCTACTTTATAGATTTTCACTGCAAGCATGAGCCGCTCTTGAAAATTGTCTTTAGCTGTAAGCTCTGAGATTGATTGATGTCATTACTGGATAAATAGTTTGAAGGTTTTATGATTATATTAACCCTAGTGATTTGCATACTGTAAACAACAACTGCACAAGGTTAAGAGGATTGATCTAATCTAGTCTCTCTTGGAAGATGAGTGTGCATATTGAGTTAAAAAAAAAAAAAGAGAAGAAAAAGAAAAAGAGAGCAAGGGAAATTTTAGAAACAGACGTGGTAAAATAATGTGGATATAAGTAGCTGGCACAGCTGCCCCTCTGATTTATAAGTTGAAGAACTTTAAAAAAGCAGAATCAAGGGCAGGGGAGTTGAAGTTTCATCTGCAATGTCAGGCCATGCGACTCCTCCTAATAATGTGAAACCGAGCTATTGAAAGCCACGGAAGGCCACCCCTTGAAAAAAAAAGAGAGAGTGTATTTTATTCAAGAATACAAGATATGCACATGAGTTGGACAGGATTGAGCGTGAGAAGAGAAGTCTGACTAAGGAGCAGAACAATAATTCACATAAATGCAAATCACTTTTGTTAATGTTTTCATGAAACCTGGTGAATTCCAAGTCAGGTATGAAGCATCAATCAGTTGAAAGAGTTAAGCTTGAGATAGTTGGAAAAGAGAAGGTAGTGATTCAGTGGAATCTTACATGAACATCTAAATCCCGGAAGCCACTAATTAGACTTATTCTTTGAAACTTTACAAGTTTCTTACCACTTGAGGACAAGTGTTTCTAAATGTGAGGATGGTGATGACAGCCTTTTATGACTGTCATTTGCGTCCAATTTAGTGTCTTAATGATGTTCTTTTGTTCTTAATTCCATTGATTTTTGATGAATAATCATAGAGGATCAGAAAAGATCGAAGAAGAATTAAGATTGTGAAGAAGTTGGAATTACACTGAAAATGGCCCGAAATTCTAAGTTTTCTTTGTAAGTCTCGCACGCTGTGTTTCTATTGAACTGATCCACGCTTTGTCATTTATCAGGAAGTTAAGCTGGGAAGCAGCAGGAAGTGGAAAAGACATAGCGAGGAAAGAAAAGGAATGGTGCGAGAGCTTGTGTTTGAAATCAGGAAAAGATTTAAGGAAAATGTTCAGATGCTGAAGTTCACGCGATGACTGTTTAACATCGCGAGGAAAAGAAGATCTGTGCAAGACAGAAAGTTCTATACATCATGGCGAGAAGCAAATTCTTTGGAGAAATTGAAAGACCTCGCCTTGCTGAGAAAGTTTCTGAACTCTCGCTTTGAAGGAACTGGACAAAGCGAGAGGAGAGTTATTCTGATGCGAGCGGTTATCATCCAAGGCTTAAGCAGTTACAACACCCATCTATAAATAAGACCCTTGGGGGAATCAGCTCAGCAGGCAGGAGATTGAAGAGAATAGCTCGATTTTACTCTCCAGTCCACTTTTAGAATTTAGTAGGTAGGTTAGGATTTAATTTTCTCTGCAAATTACTTTGAGTTCTTCAGATTTGTAATTCGATTTCGTAGTAGATTTCTTTAAGAATAGTTGTTAGGTTAGCGTGAGGATACCCTGGAAGGAGAGTTGCTTTTGGATTGCTTGTTCATCCATCACGACGATCATCATCTAACTTCCGACTTGTTCGCTCACCTTTGCATTATTCTGATTGCAATCAGATTTCCAGGTGTATTCGTTTTTAATTCTTTGTTATTCGAGATACATGAAGAATGATCAGTTATCAGATTGTGAATTTCTTATCTTTCTGGTTTCCATTCCTATTTCTTAATTCTGTTTCAGCAGAGTATAAACCTCAACTTCGATATTCAATTTTGGATTTTGCCTCATATCTCTAATTTGATTCTCAAAGATCATAATACTTCCATATTTTTAATTCATAAATTGTTCGTTCCAATTACGCAAGAAGTTTGGATATTGTAACCGAGTTAGGTATGATCTGGCAGAATTATGAATTCATTTGATTTTCCGTTGATATTACGTCACGATCACAAAATAAGAAGAGAATTATAGTGTTTAGTGTTCAGAACTTTAAAAGGTTCCTAGAGACCCATGCAGTGTTAATCATCGCATGATAATCTTTAAGAATTAATGATTCTAAGTTCATGAATTTGGATGCAAAAGGTTCTGTATTCATGATTTTCTAAATGGGAAATCCCAGAAGGTAGTTATGATAGTTATAAACTCTGATCATTTACTTCACATAAGGATAAACCCTCACTTCATCCTAAAAGATGACGCGAGGAAATATCCAGATAACCTTGCTGTGACAAAGGCTATTCTAATACTCTCGCGTTGTCAATCTGACAAAGCGAGAGGACCAATCTATAATAGCAACAGATTTGATATCCATTTTTCAGGGTATCAACTATTCACTTTTACTTCTTATACATATATAACCCCTATCTATAAGTAGGAATTGAGTACCTCGCCGCATTCTTACAGAAATTACTGCGAGGCATTCAGTTCTTTGTATAAACAAAATCTGAGGAACATTCTTTGAATATTAACTCCCTCCATGCTGTACAGACATAGCGTGCGGAAAATTGGAATGTTCATAGTTTGAAACCCAAAGTAGTTACTGCGAGTTACTTTGGACATTTATTTTGCAGAATTATTTCTCAAATCCTTTTTCTTAGGAAAGTTATTTTCTAATTCTGTCTAGTTTCCGATGTATATTTTGGAAACACCCTTGCATTTTGATTAAGAGGACTCAGAACCCTCAACATTTCTTTATACATATAATATTACATATACATATAATATTTTGGGATATTTCCCAGTCTATGATGAGTAATCTTACTTCATAATTACAGACTCATAATTCATATCTGCAATTCGTATTACTATTTTCACTGGTACACTGAGAAAGATGATGATATAAGTTTTCTCAATCATTATTTACTCAGGACTAATGAAGAACAAACTTGTTCTTTAGTTGGGCATCTAGTACCTGTCGTTTAAAAGGGAAAGATGTTTCAAAAACCATCTTTTGTCCTAATAATTAGTAGAGTATTAGGAAGATTAATTTCCAGGGTTCATGGCTTTATAGTTATCACTATATGCTATGAGTAGGAGATTAAATATTTCTCTTTCAGTCTACTAATCCTGAGTTAAATCATGGATATTTGGAACTGTTTACAGAGATTTCTCGAGCTAAATCATTTATGCAAATCTGAGTAGTCTGGATAAGTCAAGGAATTTGAATATCAATTTCATCTTGATATACTTACAGGACTATTATTTCTTACAAATACTTGCAGGAATTACTCTGAGGAAACAAGTCTTATGAAAACATTGGATGATAGATTTAAATACTTGCTTTTTCACTTCTTGTAGAGGACATCCAATACAGGGTCATAAGATCAGTTTGATCAGAGTAATAAAAAGAACAACTTCAAGTTCAGATGAATATAGCATGATTTAGAAGTGACCTCGAGTTGTCAAAGGCTTAATCTGAGTCTGAAAGAAAAAGATTAAGTGATAATTCTGAAAAGCTTTTATCACAGAAAGAGTCTGACCGATCATTCTGTGATGATAGTATTCCATGATTCAGAGCTTAGAATGTCATGACACTGAGTCACAAGTACCTGTCTTGGGAAGTGATTTAAGACATGAAGATTTGATTAAGTTGTATAAAGGATTTTTCTATCTCAATGGACTTTCATTATGTTTTAACCATCGAAGTATGATATTCTCATCATATTCTTATTTCATTCATTTGATTTGGTCTGTGATATCTTAAACGCATGAATATAATCCCAATATTCAACATCAATTTAATTGCTTTCTTTACTAATGTTTACAGCTTTAAGCATTTACATTTCAGTATAATTCTTTAGTAATCATCATTACAACATCCTTAAACCAAGAGTAGAGACAGATTCTAGAGCTAATAATTCTATTAAAACACTTCTATCGTGTAACTCTCTATTGAACGATCCCGACAATAAAAATAAATATTGCAGCTTGATACCGTGCGCTTTCGGTAGGAAAAACTAGGCAAGCTTTTTAACAGCCCTATAGGAGTTATAGTGTAAAGGCTGTGGGGGGGCATTGCAGCGGGGTTTTACCTCAAAGCTTCAACGGGTGTGTTCTGCAGGACATTGGTGCGTCTGGGTTTAGGGCGGTTATCCGCAACTCGGATGGGGCATGGGAGATTGCTGCGGCGGTCAATTGAGGGGTGGGTCGTCTTGGAAGTTGAGCTATTGGGCTGCATTTTGGAATCAAAATGGCGTTGTCGAGACGGCTTTTCCTGCATAGCTGTTATGTAGACTCTCTTGAGGTTATAAGGTTGGTCAAGGAAGCTACCAATATTCATCATACCTTTTGACATATCATTCAGGCGATTCAGAATGGGTTACGAGATATGGGGTATTGCATGTGTAACATCCTGATTAATTCATTCATAATTATTTATTTAATTATGATTAATTAAATAACAGGGACTTACATGGATTAATTAAATATAAGTGTGGAAATTGTTTGAAGCCCAACAAGCAAGTGAATTTTGGGATGAAATCAAAATGGCCAATCCATTAATTAATAAAAACTAACAACGGAAAGATAAAAATGAAGGGTGAACACATTATAAT